>OZ025302.1:181489617-182964617 GCA_964019185.1 Maratus speculifer | reverse complement strand
TTATGCATTTTATTCATGAGATTTTGAGTGACTGGAAAAAGTAAAAATGAACTGACATTAGTGATTTTTACGTAGACTTTTTCGCCAATTTCAACTTTGTTTCTAAAAATGTACCTCAAAGAAAAGCAGAGATGTCCTGTTACTTCACTAAAGTGGTTACTTCACTCCTTTTTATGTAATACAGGCGTATGCACCAAGAGATTCAGTTTATTTTACATGTTTTAGCACCTAACATTTTGTAAAGCTATGTTCGCTTTATCTGAAGAAAGATTTTTTTCCCCCATGAAATCGAAAAAATATTGCTTTTAAAAAAATTCTTAAAAAGTTTTTTAAAAGTTCTTCAAGCACACGAGCTTTGTAATAATAAATCTAGTTATATGTAGAGTCACTTTTTTTTTTTTTTAATTTTCCGTCAAGAAGTAAATTTTTTTCTAATAGATAATTTACACTAAAATTTATAAACGAATTTATTGGAAAATGCGAAATTGCTTATTTTTAAGCATGTTATAAAAGGAAAATTGTTATTAAACATTTATCGATTATTTTAACTCTATCAAACTGATTGGTGAATTTATCATACGAATTGAATATTTCCAACTGAACGAAAACTTGCCCAGGCCGAAAATCGAACCCAGATACTTGGCTTACAGTGCCAATGCTTTAACTGTTAAGCTAACAGGTAACCTTAACAGCAGGGCTCCCAAAAGATCCGCGAACTTAACATCAATATTTCTTAACAGAAAATTTCATGTATAAAAACATTTCATATTTATTTACTTAGAACAGGTGTCACAAATAAAAATTAAATTAAAAAGTTGACATGTTTCGGTTCATTCATAAGAACCGTATTCATAACATATAAAAATCAGTAGAAAATTAAATGACACTTGATGTAAATATAATTTAAAAACCTAAACAAAACATTGCGCCTCCTATGATCGTGAATAGCCATTGCCACCGCGGCATATAAATATAATAAATTTTGATCATATATTAAATTTAATATGTATAAAATTAATATTAATAAAAGTAGAAAAACTAAATGACTCTGGATATAAAGGTAATTTAAAAAAAAACCCAAAACACAAAATATTGCGCCCTCTATGATCGTGAATAGCCAATGCCACCGCGGCTCCCCCTATTAGACTCACCCTTTAATTATTTATTAAGTAATTCTAACCATAAACTCGGAATGTCATAAGAATAAGAATCATTACAAATTGGTTAGTGGTTACATTCTAGGAGGGATAGAGTTTGTAATGATTCTTATTCTTTTGACATTCCGAGTTTGTGGTTAGAATTACTTAATAAATATTTAAAGGGTGTGTCTAATAGAGGAAGCCGCGGTGGCATTGGTTATTCACGATCATAGAGGGCGCTATTTTTTGTGTTTTGGGTTTTTTAAATTACCTTTATATCCAGAGTCATTTAGTTTTTCTACTTTTATTAATATTAATTTTATACATATTAAATTTAATATATGATCAAAATTTATTATATTTATATGTCTCGGTGGCAATGGCTATTCACGATCATAGGGGGCGCAATGTTTTGTTTTGGTTTTTAAATTATATTTATATCCAGTGTCATTTAATTTTCTACTGATTTTTATATGTTATGAATACGGTTCTTATGAATGAACCGAAACATGTCAACTTTTTAATTTAATTTTTATTTGTGACACCTGTTCTATGTAAATAAATATGAAATGTTTTTATACGTGAATGAAAAAGGTGAAGTGATTTTGTTTTAGTTTTGAAAAAACGAAAGCTAACAACAGTTTTAACATTGAATTTTATCGATACTAGAAAATTTCATGATAGGTTTCTCCTGAATTTGCGCTAGAATCATAATCGGAAGGTAGTTTCTTGGCATTTTGCAAGAAAAATATAAAAAAGAAAATTTTTCCAAGAAAATTCTGATGTTCAGTTGGCGGACCATTTGGGAGTCCTGTAACAGGTAAAGCATTGGCCTTGTAAGCCAAGTATCTCTGTTCGATTCCCGGCCTGGGCTATTTTTAGTTCAGTTGGGAATATTCAATTCGTATAAACATTAGTCAGTTAAATTAAAATTAGTTGTGCTTTTTTAAGGGCATCGAGAGGAAAAGGTTAAATCTATTGTCGCGAGTGAATGTCATTATGAGTTATTAGGTGTTTTATGTTTAAACTTGGATTATAAATATAGAAAAACTTATATAAGTGGGTGTTTCACTCATGAATATATAAATAGGTAATAAAAATATTTATGATTGTTCTAACCCATTTATGTGAGAGAATTTTCGAAAACGAATGTATCATTAATTTGTACAAAAGTTACTATAAAATGAAAGCTGCTAAAATCTAATTTCAAGGAAATATGTTTAGATTATAATTTATATCATTGTTTTATATATAATCTCTCTTAAAACATCAGCCAAAAAATAATTCGGATTGAGCCGAAATCCATTCATCTCTCGATTTTAAAGTCAGCTTCTCATAACGAGTTGAAACAACCCAAGTGAACGAGTTGTTTTCAAGCAATTTAAATCAAGATGAGTAATTAAAAAAAGAAATTTAAATCGAGATGAGAAAAAAACTTAAAAAACAACTCATTCACGATCCAACAAACTACAGCTCTTTCCTGAGAAGCCAGTGGTTACACAGTGGTTACAATTTTAAAAACCATACGCACTCTGGGTCTTTTAAGCCCTACGTGCGTCCTCCCGGGTTAAAGTCCAGTTACATGTAGTGCTATAATTCTCTTGATGCAGTAGTGGCACAAGTGAATTTAATTGTGAGTTATTACAGTGCATCCCAGTGAAATAAATCCACTATAATCGAGCAGGAAACAAACCAATGAAAACGAAACTAATATAATAAAAAAATATATATACGAATACATATTTACCGGCTGTAATGCACTCCCTGCCCACCTGGGCAGGAAAAAAAATTAATGTATAAAAAAAGGGGAAGAATACTTAGCCCAAGAACCGACCGCACAAAACCCAATGCCATCGAGCATAAGGAAAAATCATTTATTTTATGGAAGAGTAGTAATAGAGGAATCTAATCTCCGACCGCATAAAACCTTATCTCATCGAGCACAAGAAAAAACCCTTTATTTTATGGAAGAGTAGTAATAGGGGTGATGATGATCCATGATGATCCATGATGATCCATGTCTTCCGGAAGCGGAGTGATTCATAAACCAAAAATGAATATCTCTAGTGATTGACTCGTAAGCTTAGCAATGTGTTTTCCTGACAACAAAATTGTATCAGCCGCCCGTTCTTTTCGGAAACGTTCATGTGTAGCTTTTACATTGCAATAATCAGTTTTCTGGAATTAGAATAATACTTTTTCGGATGTTATATATTGTCAGGCAAATAGTTTTATATTCAGAAAGCATGCTAAACATATAGTCCAAGAGCCGACCGCATAAAACCCTATGTCATCGAGCACAAGAAAAAAATAAACCTTTATTTTATGGAAGAGTAGTCATAGGGGAATCTGATGATCCATGTCTGCCGGAAGCGAAGTGGTGCATAAGCCAAAAATGAATACCTCTAGTAATTGACTCATAAGCTTAGCATTGTGTTTTCTTGCACCCAGTTTTCATGTTTTCTTACTTTTGATTGTTGACAAACACAATGCTAAACCTGCGAGTCAACCACTAGTGGTATCAATTTTTGGCTTATGCACCACTTCGCTTCTGTGGACATGGATCATAAGATTCCTCTATTACTACTTTTCCACAAAAAAAAGCATTTTTTCTTGCGCTTGATGGCATAGGACTTAGTGCGATTGGCTCTTGAACTATCCCGCCAACCACTCTTAAAAGCCAATATATTTATTTATGACATGGAATATACGATGTGGCATACCATTTAACAATCCCTAGAAGGCAATAACATCAGTATTATCACAGGCTGCAATGATGGCGGTCTTCAGTTCTGTGATAGATTTAAACTCTTGTCATTGGTTTATACAAGCCTACTGAGGATACTTGAGAAATCTTTTGAGTGTTAAGATGAAAGGTACAAGGCAAGCTATTTCATGAAATGCCCCCATTATCAAAAAAAAAAAAAACATTCGTGGGAGGATTTACAAAGGTTGTGGGAGCACTGTTCGACTGGGAAATCCAATTTAGGCTACCAATTCTCTTTGCAAAAAGAAATAAATAGGTTCCTAGCATTTCTTGGTAATCGGTAGCGGACATGCGTTCACAGTGAATAGTCGGGTTAAGTTTACAACCATAGTCAAATCCTCCAAACACCATTAATAAGCCTCCATCTGCCAGCCCTTGTTGAAAGCTATGCGCAAACATACCAGTGTCGATTGGGCCAAATACAATTAAACCTGGTAAGACCAATGACATCTTGTAATATTCTGAAGTGTGAAAAAAAAAAATTGTATGGCTTATACAGCCTTGCTTTTTATTGGCATGGCATGAGGAAATGAGAGGAAATTTTCTCCAAAATACAGCAAGGTGGAGGCTTATCAATAGTGTTGGGAGGCTTCGGCTGCGTTGATAAACTTTACCTGGCTTTTCCCTGAGACCGCATCTAGGCTACCGATTACCAAAAATTGCTAGAAACCCATTTATTATTGATTGCAGAGAGAATTGATGTGCTAAGTTCGATTTTCCAGCAGAAAAACGCCCCCATAATCTTTGCAAAATCCTCCTAGGAATGGTATTTTGATACTCGGGGGACATGTCATGGAATGGCCTACCCTGTATCTTCATTTCCAATCCTTCAAGAGAATGTGCGCGGTATTATTAGTGGAGCTTTAAATGTCAATGGCAAACAGCTCAAATCTGTGGCAGAATTGAAGGCCGCCATCATTAAGATATTGGATAATATTTTCCTATTATCTTCCAGTGACTGGTAAATGGTATTCTACATCGTATATTCCAAGTCATATATAAGTGTGGCGTATATATATAGTAGCGGCTTTATTTCGGAAGAACGCTTTTTATACATTCATTTTTTTTCCTGACCAAGTGTGGCAGGGAGTAAGTTAACCCGAGTAAATATGAACTGCTATATAGTCTTTCTTAATAGAATTGTTTCGTTCTCATGGGTTTGTTGCGTGTCAAGTTACCGTACAAAATCACAGTGTTTTTATTTCGGTGGAACACATTGTGTTGTGTTTTGTCTTGGAACTTTATTACAAATTTAGAAAAACGCCTATTCATGAATGTTTTACTCGCGTATATATCAATTTACAATAAAAATGTTTATGATTGTTTTACTACATGGGTGTCAACGATTTATAAAAAATGAATGGTAAATTAATTTGTTGAAAAGTCACTAAAAATTGGAATCTGTTAATTTACAATAACAAGCAAGCATATTTGTATTCTACTTCGTATTTTATTTTATTTTTTTATGAAAACTAACAAATCTTTATAAAATGTATTATGTTGAAGGGTAGCTTTTACAAGACGAAATACACCCAGATAACTCATTCTTCATGATTACCGTATATACGCCGGGCCTTCACTTGGACCGCAATTTGAACACCGCTTTTATCTATAATAATGAAGAGGGAAGTTTGTGAGTGAGTCAGAGCTGTTCTGAAGAGACCGCTGCACATAGATTTACAAAATTTGGTGTAAAGGTATCGCTGTATATGAAGTTTTGTATCTCGAAGCCCGATTTTCGATTTCTTGATTAGATTTTTTTAATTTAAAATTAATCGATTTTTATCGCTTTGTTTATGTTTCGAGGGGATTTTTGCACATTAATGAAAGGAATACGGTATCATTATTTTAACCCAACATAGTAAATTTAATTCTCTTTAAAATAAAGCTTATTCAGCATTTGTGCAGCGAATTTAGAATTTTTAATGAATTTCTAATGCGATTTGTAGCACTTTTTTCTCATTTTGAGGCAATTTTTTAAACATTGATAAAAGGAAAAATGTTTTTAAGTTTTAGCCTAATTTACTAAATTTTGTCCTCTACGATTTTTGAAGTTCATCGATTTTTAATGCGATTTTTAGTGCAATTTTCGAAGTAATATTTAGAGTTTTTGTGTTTTTAGAATCGATTTTTTTTTCATTTTTGTCAATATTATAGGGTTTTCTATGCATCATGCTTATCACGGACCCGGGCAACGCCTGGGGGTCAGCTAGTTTAAAAAATATTCTTCCTTATAAATTAATATAAGTATACATGGAACGCCGTCTTTATTGTAATTGTTGCAGAAACCTGTCATTAATAGATTTCTAAAAAAAATATTCTAGACTAGAGGGAGCCCTGTATACGTGATAAATAAAAAGCTCAGAATCTTTAATTATTCCAACCGGTAACTTTTAAGTGAAAATTTTGCCCTGTTTAAATCAAATCATTTCTTCTGTTTAATAAAGTTGTTATTCCGAATTACGCAAAAGAGTAAATCTGTAAGTCTAGAACGCTATTTCTAAAATTAAAGTCTTGTTCTAATGAAATTTATAAAAATCTAGATTGCGCAAAATTACATATTTTTCTCCTAATGAAATAAAAAATCAAAAGATCACGCAGCACAAATTTATTGAGACTTATTGTATAAAAAACAAAAATTGTGTTTTTTTCCTTCACCTAATTTATATTGCAAATTACCCTCCTGCAAAACTTTGAATCAATATTATAATTAGGTCTCAGTCAGTTAATCAATATATTCCAGACTTCTTAATTCGTGTTAAAGTTATTACTACCATGCTAATCTTCTTGATTGCTTCCGGTAATGCGTAATAAATCACTTCGGTTTAATCCGGTTTATGCTAATTTATGATATGTAAAACAAAAATGCAGCTGCAGGTGGAAGCTGGTTATTTTTAGGAATTTCTTGGATTATGTTTATCGTAAAACTTCAGAATTTATTAGCGAAAAATTTTTTTATAATGTTTTTTTTGTGTAAATTGCCATGTGAAAAAAGTTCTTAACGTTTCTTGTGCATATTAGATCTTTTTCAAATGTGCTAAGTCATTTCATGCCAATGAATTTAATTATGATGTATTATGTGTTTTGTGTTTAAACTTTTATCATAATTATAATAAAACGTATGTCCACTGAAGCTTTAAAATAAATGTTTCAATAGTCATTAAAAATGTTTATAGTTGTTCTAGCGAATACTTAATTTATTTGTACAAAAGTCACTATAGGCACTGAGGGGGAGGGATGGGGATTTTTCAATTCGAAAATATTTCTATATTTATATTGCAAGAACATCATATCTGTACATTTATAATTAAACAAAATACTAAGAAAACAATTTAAATTAAAAGATTTGAGTGGGGTTATAATTATTGCACAAAATCCCTGTAAATTCAAATTTAATTAAGCCTTCTAAATCCTCCAATCCTTCTAAAATCCTTCAAAAATTAATTAACTGATTATATAAATCTTTTAATTTAGTTTAAACAATTTACGTAAAATGCTTTAGAATATAAAATTTTCATGAATTCATAAGTCGGTAGATAAAGGGTTAAACAAACCGTTTTCGAAAATAAATAAAATTGTTATTTAGAAATTCCTTAAAAATTAAACTTGTGTAAAATTATGCATAAAAAAGTCTTCTCTAAAATATATAGAGATATGTGTACTCATAAAATTTATAGTTGTTCTAGCGAATACTTAATTTATTTGTACAAAAGTCACTATAAATTAAAATCTGCTAATATCCAATTATAAACAGGAATGTTTAAATCCTACTTTACTTTTTTTTAAATATAAAATTTACCAATTTATATAAAGTGTTACTTTATGCTTTTCGCATACAATGCACGTAAATTGTTTAAAATAACTTAAATTTAGTTTGTAGGTCACGCAAAAATAAATTCTCTAATTTAATAAAATAAACTACCAAAAAATCAAGCACCAGACATTTATTGAGACTTATCGTATAAAAAAGAAAATTACATTATTTTGCGTCAGCTGATTTGTATTGCAAATTATTCTCCTCCAATGCTTTGAATCAGTATTATAATTAGCTCTCGGTCGTTAGTCAATATGTTTTAGACTCCTTAATGAGTGTTAGTGCATGGGTTGAGTTATTACTACTGTGTTAATCTTCATGATTGCTTTCCTGTTATGTGTAATATATCACAGAGGTTTATTCCAGTTTCAGCTAATTTATGATATGTGAAACAAAAGCACAGTTACAGATGAGGGCAAGTTATTTGCAGCAATCCACTAATTTAGGTTTAAAGGTATTAAACAATAAGTTATTGAGTTTTTTTTAAGAAATATGTTTAACTTATTTAATTTATTTATTTATTGGTTAAATTGCAATATGAAAAATATAAATGTTTTTTTTTATCTTATATTAGGTCTGTTTCATGTAGCGTCATAATTCGTTTGAAAAACTATTGATGCGAGTGAGTTTAATTATGATTTATTAAGTAATATGTGTTAAAGCTTTAATCATGAATGTATGGAAATATGTACACATGGATGTTTTATTTATGCATATTTCAATTGTCTGAGAATTTTTTTAATAACTGTTAAAATAAATGTATGCCAGAAATTTTTAAAAAACGAATGCTTATTTTATTTGTACAATCGGATATCTGGTTACAACTAAGGAGAAGCAATTTTACTTGGTTTTTGCTTTAGATTATTACAAATGTTACCGATTTACTAATCTATATAACGACCATTTAACGCTTCATATAGGTACCATATATGATATGTTAATGTATCTATATTAAATATTTTATATGCATTGCATATTTCTTTCATAAATATGATTTCTGCTGATATTTTTTCGTAAATATTACACGGTGTAGTTTAGAAAATATACGTTCATTGGAGAGTAGGTTTCTTGCGATTAAATCGAATTACTTAACCCTTTGCACTCGTATGTTCAGTCTGAGTGAGCATCATCATTCTTTGCAATTTATTTTATTTTATTATTTTATTTTATTATTTATTTTTTTTTACATCAATAATAAAGAAAAATAAAATATGCCTCATTTAATTAGAGCAAATTAAAACATATGATGGGACACAATTTTCACCTCGTTTTAAACATAAAATATATAATATGAAATTTAAAACGTTAAATGTTTTATTTGAAAGACGATTAAAAATAATCAAAGATGTTAATAGTTAATTTTATTTAAAATATCTTTGTATTTTCAAGCCTTATCCAGGCTATTAACCAGAGAATACATATATAACTAATTATTGTTTAAAACCCACCAGTGGTTGAGAGGTTCTACTCTCGAAGATGGTAGACTGGAGGTTCTGGGTTCGAATCCAGTCGCGCTCGTTGACATAACCGTTCGGAGTTTTCCATGGTTTTCTTCGAACCTTGGATAACCTTGAGTAAATACGGATTAGATTTCCTTAGAAAGACACCCCACAGAGGTCAGAGTTTCTAGGGCCTATATACCTCCTGCAGGTAATCGGCTGTCATAAATTACAGTACTTGTTGTTTATTTATACAAATACGTGATATTTTATTTTGAAAATGAGCGGGGAAATAATTATTGCAAAATTAAAAGTAGGTTCTTGGATTAAACTTAATGAAAGACGATATATATTGTTATTAACCCCCTGACCGCCGAGCAAAAGGGCAAAAATGTAATGTTGTTTTCTGCTTAATTAATTTTAAATCTTAATTAAAGAAGTATTTTCTAACATGGTATACATTTTTGTAACGTATATGCTTATAAGCCTTGAAAGTATCAATCATAACTTAATTTTTTAAAACTGGATTATATTTGTTGAATTACATTAATTTAAATAAAGCTACAATTGCAGTGAAACCTGCAGCCTAGTGAACGGATATATCCGGTTGCGGCAGTGGGAAGGTTAATTGCAGTTCCATTTACTTTATTATTTCACTCTGTATTCATTAGCCAATTTTTATTTACAATGCGTAGCTTGAAGGTCGAAGTAGTTGTGGTTTGAGATCAAAATTGGTTTAAAATATGATATGCAACTGCTGTACCATAAATTTTAATATCTCACTTTGCTTAATTTTTCAATATTGATTTTCTGCATATTAAACCATAAACTGAGTAATAATGTGTGTAAGATGCCTTATCGTACAATATATCCAGTTTATGGTTTAATATCCTGAAAAAAGAATTCCCGACAACGTAAGCAAAATTACGTATTAAAAGTTATGGTACAGCAGTTATAAATTTTTATCCAATTTTAATCTCAAACAACTACTTCGACCTTCAAGATACGCATTTAAAATGAAAAGTGACGAATGCGCACTGAGTGAAATAATAAAGTAAATGGAACTCCAATGAGTGATAATATGTATCTTTTTTTTTCACATTAAGTATAATCCAAGAAACTAGTTCTACTTTCAACAGTAATATTTGTTGACTCGTTCATGTTCAAAACGAAACCACGCATCTGTATAAATAAACAAAAATTAGTTATAAATGTATTCTCTAAAGAAGAGCCTGGATATGGCTTGAAAGTACTAAGATATTTTAAATAATATTAACTATTAACATCCTTGATTATTTTTAACCACCTTTTAAGTAAAACAGTGAGTGTTTTTAAGTTAATATTATACTCTCTCTGTCCCAAAATAGTTGCGACATTTCGGTTGAAACTTTTGTCCCAAATTAGTTGCTACATTTCAAGTAGGTGAAGTCATAAATAACTTCTGATGCAGTTTATTAGATTGACACCAGTAAAATTATACTAGAATGAATATAATTAAGTACCGTAATTTCGGGTGTATAAGCCGCGGATCAAACAATTCTTTTTGGACCCAGAAATCTTATTTAGTGATTGAAGACAAATATTTACGGCGATCTAAGTAGCTATATTTGTTTTTAAAAAAATTCTGGGTCGAAAAAGAATTGTTTGATCTGCGGCTTATACACCCGAAATTACGGTATACTAAACGTCAGAAGCAATGAAATGAATATAAAGTAGTAATAGAAATAAAAAATAATTAATAAATAATTAATAAGAAGCGCAAATCTGTAGTGGAGTGCTTGCAGTGATGATTGAAAAATGGTAAGTTAATCCATAATGCCATAAATGCTGCAGCTATTAAATTTCATGTTTATCATCACATCCCGTTTGCAGAAGCAGAAAAAGACGTCACAAATAAAGGATGAGAAAATTTACAATGTAAGTTTACCAAAAATTGTAAATACTGACAAAAAACAAATTCTTAGCCAAAATTGCAAAATCAAAGAGGCCCAATAAAACGAAAATTATCATAGGATGTTATAATTTGTAAATCAATAGTACACAGGATTCTCAAGGCGGAAAAAGTTTTGGTACATATTTCATCCACCATTAAGCCAAGTCTAATAGAAAAAATATGTTCGACAGAATACGATTTTCTTTGCAGCATGTTCAAACTAAAGGATAGTTTTCAGAAATATTGAAATAAAGTACACTGCTCAAAACAATTAAAGGATATTGCAGTTTTAGGTGGATTTTGTATCTGGGAAACTTTTTAGCTGATTGATACATGGTCGACGGACATAGTAGGTTATATGAGAATAAATTACACATGTTTGGCAGAAAAAAATGCATTTTATTGCGCATTTGTGTACAAAAGAAAAAAAAACACAATTTGTGCATATCAGAAAAAAAGAATAAGAAAAGGTGTTTTCTTCAAAGAAAATCATTTTTAGTAGAGGGTATGGTTTCCACGAGCCGCCAGCAACGTTGAACACCTTTGAGGCATGGACTCAATGAGGCTATTAATGACGAGTTGGGGTATTCTGCCCCACTATTCCAGAAGAGCTCTTTCCAGTTCTTGGAGAGTTTGTACGGGTTGTTGGCGGCCAGAAACTCGTCTTCCTAGAGCATCCCAAACGTGCTCGATTGGATTCATGTCTGGAGAACACGCTGGTCATTCCATTCGAACGATTCCTTCCTCGAAAAGGAAATCCTCCACCAGGTTTGCACGATGTGGCCTGCAGTTATCGTCCATTAAAATGAAGTTATCTCCGATTGCTGCAGCGTAAGGGACTACAATAGGTCTGAAGATCTCATCCCTATATCGGCGACCAGTCAGAGCTCCATCTCGAATGATGTAGAGCTCAGTGCACCCGTCAATGGAGATGCCACCATACACCAACACTCCTACACCGCCAAATCTGACACTTTCGTGCACGAACGCAGGATTATTCCTACTGCCACGGTCCCTCCAGATGAAAATACGCCTATTATCCGGATGCACAGAAAAACGGGACTCGTCAGAAAACAGAATATTGCTCCATTCATTTCTCCTCCAGTTGACATGCTCGGTTGCCCACTCCCTGCGGTCGCGACGATTCCTTGATGTTAATCTAACACATACCATCGGTCGGCGAGCATACAGTCCTACAGCATGGAGCCGGTTTCGGACAGTCTGAGTTGAAATCGTGGTGCCTGTAGCCGAGCGAAGGTGTTGTTGGAGAAGAGTAGCGTTCATGTTTCCGTTTCTCCGAGCTGTTAACGCTAAATACCGATCTGCATTGGGCGTTGTTGCCCGTCTACGACCTTGCCCTGGTCTACGGCCTGCATATCCACTCTCCAAAAAACGGTTCCAGATCCTGGAAATGACACTTTGTGACACTCCAATGGCTTGCGCTACTTCGGCTTGAGTTTGGCCCCCTTCTAACCTACCAACAATTCTCCAAGCTTCTGAATCTATCATATGACTTCGCTGAGACATCGTACTCATCGAAACAAAGCAATCACTGAATGCCGATCATCCTTGTCTTCATTCTCTTTTATTCAGTTGAAAGTCAAATTTCATTCGCTGCCGCTGAAGCGACGTTTTTAACGTCGAACTCAAAATTTGCATATTCCACAGTTTGAAAACTAGAAAAATTTGCATTTGTGTTTCTCTTCTTCTATTTTCGGCAAAAAAATTTCGTTTATATCTTTATTTTATATAAAACTTCAAATATCCTTTAATTGTTTTGAGCAGTGTATTTGGAAATTAATTCATGATTGATTAACTTGAAGATAGTTATAAGTGATTACTGTTAAATCTTTGCAAATCGGGGCGTGGCTTAATAGCGTGTGAGCCGGGATTTTTAAAACTAATTCAATACTGATTTATGGAATGACGGACGAAATATTAGGTATGTAAATTTTGTTGATTGATAGTAAAGCTCTCTGAAAAATGTTAAAACAGAATCATGAAATCATAAATATCAGTAATCAGTACAAAAGTATTCAAAAGTCGCAACTAATTTGGCACAGAGGGATTATATTTTTATTAGACCATTTTTGTACTGAATGCTATTTCTTTTGAAAAAGTTGCATTCAACAGTAAAAGGTGCGATCTAACTTTGCACATCAAATAATACTCACCAAATTCTGAAAGTGTACTACGAACCCGATTACGAAAATTTCCCAATACAATTATACATACGTCTGGATACAAATATACACACATTCGAATACACAAATATAACTAACTCATACACAATGTTATATTTTTCTCATCATTATTCGTAGCCATGCGGCTAATACCCCAAATCGTATTCACCATATAACTCCTTCATTACTCTTAATTTAAAATTTAAAATAAATTGCATCGATTTGGAAGGTTGGGGAATTTAAAAGTTCGCACAAAAGAAGAAAAAAAGTCGTTATATTCATGAAGAAGTAAAGCTTCTAAAAGTCTATTTATATTTCAGGTCACAAATGTTGACGACGTCACAAAAATTCGGATGAGATTAAAATGGATAATTTATAACAATGGGGCTAATTTTTTGATAACGAAGTAAAACAGGTCGAATTTCGACAATAGAAATTGTTCGAAAAAGATCTCATTCATTGGTTTGTACTTACTTCCTGAAAACAAATATTATTTTGAACTTACAGTTACAAACTTCTAAATGCAGAAACATAGATAGTTCAAAGTATTAAAAAATTAAACTGTATTAGTATACCTAATCAGGATAAGTAATTATGATGAAATAACCTATTAAGGATCTTATATTTGAAATTAAAGATTGAAAATGAGCTTGAATGATTTTACCTTGAGCACACTTGCCAACCTCCGGCTTTTTTTAAATTCACAAAACATAGTTTAAACCAGTAAATTTATTTAATAAATGAAAGGATATAGGTTTCGATTAACTACCACATCGAAGCAAGAAACATTTAATTTAATAAATTTTCTGGTGGAAAGTAGATTTCTTTGTTTAAAAAAAAGCCGGAGGTTGGCAAGTATGCCTTGAGTCAATCACTGAATTATTTTTCTAAATCAAACGTGGAATCAAACTTAATGTCATTTTCACCGTTTTATACTTTAAATATCTAACTTCCATATTTACTATCACCATTTCAAAAATATTGCAATACGCAATAGGTTATTAATAGCACACATATTTCCAAATTTTAAATTAAGTTTGTTAACTACGATTTTGCATGTGAACATTCCTACACTTGGTTTAAGGTTTTAATCTCTGTATCTGGAAGTGAAATTCCAGAAATATATATCTTTTAGAAGCATTCGTAATAAATCATGTAGTTTCATCAATGAAATTTATTGTTTTTATTTAAATAACCATTTTGCCACCTGGAGCGTTTCACCTAGTATCTAAATTTCTTTGTCAGCGAAATTAAAAATTATTGAATTATAACAGATTTTCGGGGATATGCCTGTTTCTTGAAAGTGGCGTCGTTTTAGAAGATTTTTAGAAAGTTTATTTTGAATTTTTAAGAAAAAATGTCACGAATAAAGAAAAAAAACTTGTTACTTTTCTTTTCTTCTCATCAATGGAAGATTTAATCTCACAATGGGAAAATTAAAAGCCGAGATTTTAAGGTATTACATCTTTTATTTTTAATACCCGCCGAGATTTTACCCCTAGCGAACGCCCGGCTCATGTGCTTCGATTCAACGAATATTTTGGACGCTATCGTGTTCACAAAATAGTAATTTTTGCATGGAAGCCGGAGCTGCGTTCCGACAATAATATTTGTTTCAGAATTAGATTAATCAATATAAGAAGCATTTTTTACTGTTGTTAAATTTATAGGTTTATAATAAATTAATGAATAAGTTCCTTCTTAAATTTTTTCTTTCGTAAAAATTCGACGGATTTTACCTCGTTTTTATAAAAACAAATGCTGCTAAAGCTAGGAACGGAACCACCATTTTTTATACTAAAAAATTGGCTTATATATTCGAAAAAAGTCTGCTAATCAAAAAACAGAAGATTTCAGAATTAATTAAATGGTATCTAGTGACTTTTAGTAACGATTAAGCTTTGTCCGAGCTTTGTCTGTGAAAAAATGCTAAGTGGTCAAAGCATCATAAAAATTCTAAAAATAAATATCCCTATCATTTTTATTTAAACTTTAGAAGAATAGTCTAAAATAAATGTATTTCTAAACTTATTTCACATAACAATGCATAATATAAAAAAATGCAATAATTGGTTTTCAAGAAAAAGAAGAAAAAAGAATTTCCCATTTCTCTCGCTTCAAATCGTATTCTCATGGATGATTACAAAACGATTTTCTTCCACGTTTTGCATTTCAGCGAAGGAAATAAATTAATTAGTTTTTGAAAATCGAAATTGCTGACGAACGAAACCCGCAGTAATTTGTTGTGACATGTGGGGCGACTTCCGGTCGGAATAGATGATTATCAAACTAAAAATGGGCTTTTTCCTCCCCTCCTCAGCTAAGCGAAAAACCGTCATCGTCATTTATTTTTAAGCTCTATTATGTCGAAACTTTTTCTAGTCCATTTTATTAAAGCCACGCCTTCTTTATTGATTTTCGGTTTTGCATTTTAAATTGAGAATTTTAATGTGAAAGTATTTTTTCCCATTATATAAGCTAGTTCCTAGATATATTTTAATAAAACGACATCTTGAACATTAATAAATTACAAATAAAGAAACCATAAAGATTTTTAGAGGAGTTATTAATTGATTTTTCTTCAATAATATATATATTATTCTCATTTAACCACCTAATAAAACTAACTGCATAACTAAATTTTTTAGGTTTATTATAAATTAATGAAACTGTTCCTTCTGAAACATTTTCTTTCGCCGAAATTCGACGGATTTTAGCTCTTTTAAATAATTACGATTCCCCCTAAAAATAGGAACGGGCTAACAATTTTTGTACTAAAAATAAAAATTTGCTTATTAAGTCGAAAAATGTCTGTCAATCAATTAATCGATAATTTCGGCATTAATTATTAGATCGTTTAGAATGTCTTGTTTGTTTGAAAAAAAAAAAAAAAAAACAATTCGTACCGGAAAATCTGGCGATTAATTACTAAATATTAGATATCGGGAACAACATCTAATTATCCAATGATGGAATTTTTCAGAATAAATTATTTTCCCAAATAGACAGGACTTATCGAAATACCCAATAAATGCTATCTATGAATTTTTTTGTAACGAAGCAAGCAAACTCTGTTTTCCCGAGCGGTCTCCGTTAAAAAATATTAAGTGGTTAAAATACCATACAAATTCTAAAGATAAATATCCCTATCATTTTCATTTAAATATTTGAAGAATAATCTAAAATAAAAGCATTTCTACACATGTCAACGCATTATATAAAACAAATGCAATAATTGATTCTTATGAAAAACATGTCTAAGAGAAAGAATTTTTAATTTCTCTCTTTTCAAGTCTTCTTCCTATAAATGATAACAAAATTATTTTTTACTGCGTTTTGTATTGCAGTTAAAGGAAATAAATTAATTAGTTTTTGAAAATTAAATTTGCTGACGAACGAAACCAACACTAATGTGCAGTGATGTTTTGGGCGACTTCCGGTCGCAATAGATGATTATCAATCGAAAAAAGGGCTTTTTCTCCCCTCCTCAGATTTAGCACAAAACTGTCATCGTTATTTATCTTTAAGCTCTTATGTCGAAACTTTTTCTGGCCCATTTTGTTAAAACCACGCCTTTATTATTGATTTTAGTTTTTGCATTTCAAATTGAGAACTTTAATGTGGTAGTATTTTTCCCCAATTATATAAGCATTGTTCCTGTATATACACTCATGTCCATAAATTAAGGATAATTCAGAATCACATGGAAATCAAATAAAGTAAAAATTTCACACACATCTTAAAGACTAATATGCAAATTTCAGGAAGTCACCAGATGGCGCCGATAGAACGTCACAATAACGAAAGTATTAGAGAGGCGTATATAAGGAACGGTCGCAAAACAGTAAAACTGTTAACAAGCATTTTCTAAACCTCTCAGCGCCAAAACCGAACAGTTATGACATAGAGGACACATGTGGATGATTATTTTACGTGGTAGAATTATCGGCCGTCTGCAATAGGGGCGTACTCAGATTGAAGTATCCGAGGAAATCGTAATTGCATAAAGTGTTATCGCTAGACTTTGGCAACGATTCTAAGATGATGGAAATGTCCGTAGACGTTACAGTACAGGTTGTCCCCGAGTTACTGCCACGAAAATGAAGACAGTTATTTGGCAGTAACTGCCAAAAGAAACAGGCGGAGTACTGCATCAGATCTGTCTCGTCAGCTACCTTCAGCCACGGGTAAGACTGTTTCAAGGCAAACCGTGTTCAGACGTTTTGGAAATATTGGTCTATATGCTCGCAGAACTGTTAGAAGTGTTCCACTCACTGCAACTCACTGCCGCCTGCGGTTAGCCAGACAGACAACATGCAATGTGAACATCGTCATGTTGCCTTTATGTATAGACAGAAATTATGCGATTAAATAATTTAATATTGAAATAAAAAAATTTTTTTGGGGAAAAAATGGTACAAAAATCTATGTTATACGAAGCCCGAGTAAATTTCCAGTAAAACAAACAGTATATGCAAGTGAAAATTGTCTCTCTATCAATAAATTTAAGATTTCAGCATTAATTAAATAGCATTTAGAAACTTTTAGTAACAAAGAAAACAAACTCTGTTTTCCCGAGAGGTTGTGTTTAAAAACTGTTAAGTGGTAAAAACACCATAAAAATTCTAAAAAGGAATATCCCCCATCATTTTTACATAAATGTTTGAAGAATAGTCTAAAATAAATACATTTCTAAACTTATTTCACATGACAATGCATAATGTAAATCAAATGCAATAATTTGTTCTTATGAAAGACATGACTAAGAGAAAGAATTTCCTATTTCTTTCTCTTCAAATCTACTTCTTATGCATGATAATGAAACGATTTTCTTCCGCGTTTTGCATTGCTGCGAAAGGAAATAAATTAATTAGTTTTTGCAAATCGAAATTGCTGAGAAACTAAATCCGCAGTAATGTGTAGTGACATCTGGGGCGACTTCCGGTCGGAATGGATAATTATCAAACCAAAAAAGTGTTTTTTCTCTCCTTCTCAGTTTAAGCACAAAACTGACTTCGTTATTTATCTTTAAACTGCATTATGTAGGATCATTTCCTGCCTCATTTCATTAAAACCATGCCTTCATTATGTATTTTCGTTTTTGCATTTCAAATTGAGAATTTTAATGAGTATCTTTTCCCAATTATATAAGCATAGTTCCTGGATATCTATAATAATAAAGAGAGAAGGATGTTTGTCTGTGAGCGCTGTTCTGAAGAGACTGCTGCACGTAGAGTTACAAAATTTGGAGGGAAGGTACTTTTTTACATGTAGTTTTGCACCTCGAAGCCCGATTTTCGATTTTTTGCTTAGATTTTTTTAAATAATTTTTAGGCGATTTTTAGCGTTATTTTTGCGGTTTTATCCCATTAGTGAAAGGAATACGGTTTCATTCTTTTAACCCAAAATAACAATTTTTTTTTCTATTTTCAACAAAGTTTATTCAGAATTTGTACAGCGATTTTTGAATTTTTAACGAATTTTTAATGCGATTTTTAGTGGTTTTTTCTCATTTTGCGGCTATATTTTGAGATTGATAAAAAGAAAATCGTTTTAAACTTTTAGCCTAATGCCCTAAATTTTGTGTTTGTTACGATTTTTAGATTTTAACGACTTTTAATGCGATTTTCAATGCGATTTTTAAAGTTTTTTAAAGATTTTTGCGTTTAGCATCTATTTTTGTCATAGTTGTTCTATCAAAAACTTGAGCTGTTGAGAATGCAATAAGTAGTATTTTTTGTGAAATCTACCTAAAATGTCAAAAATTTAGGTACCACTATTTTCGAATAGCAATTTCATAAACTATCTTAAATTCTTGCTTAAGACTGCTACCCCCTCGAGTTATATATCACCTGATAGGTTATTTAACAGAGTATGGTTTTGATAAAGTTTTATGAAGAATAGAGTGCTCTACCTGGTGGTGGAAAATGGAACTAATAGAATGCTATTTTTTTAAATCTATAATAATAAAGAGACAAGTTTGTGTGTGTGTCAGCGCTGTTTTGAAGAGACTGCTGTGCGTAGAGTTACAAAATGTAGAGGGAAGGTACTTTTATACATGTAGATTTGCACCTCGAAGCCCGATTTTCAATTTTTTGATTAGATTTTTTTTTATAATTTTTTTAGGCGATTTTTAGCGTTCTTTTTGCAGTTTTATCCCATTAGTGAAAGAAATACGGTTTCATTCTTTTAACCCAATGTAGCAATTTTTTTTCTCTTTTCAACAAAGTTTATTCGGAATTTGTACAGCAATTTTTGAATTTTTAACGAATTTTTAATGCGATTTTTAGTGTTTTTTCTCATTTTGCGGCTATTTTTTGAGATTGATGAAAAGAAAATCGTTTCAAACTTTTAGCCTAATGCCCTAAATTTTGTGTTTGTTACGAATTTTAGATTTTAACGATTTTTAATGCGTTTTTTAATGCGATTTTCAATGCGATTTTTAACGTTTTACAAGATATTTTGCGTTTAGCGTCTATTTTTTCATAGTTGTTCTATCAAAAAATCTGAACTGTTGAGAATGCAATAAGTAGTATTTTTTTGCGAAATCTACCTAAAATGTCAAAAATTTAGGTACCACTATTTTCGAATAGCAATTTCCTCAAAATCTTAAATTCTCTCTTAAGACCGCTACCCCGTCGAGTAATATATCAACTGATATCTGGGCTAAAAAATCTGGGCTAAATGCTTTCTTAATATACTACAAATAATACTTTCTCCCATCAATAGATAATGCTATAATACTTTATAGATATTTGTTTAGTAGTTAAAAAAGATTTTTTATTGTTTTTTTTCTCTTTCTTTATTAAAATTATAATGACTTCAGTTTAAAATATTCATATATAAAAAAATTCAACATTAATTTAAATTTCTTTTAATAGTATTTCCTTTTTAATAATTCATTTATGAAAATAAACTGAAATGAAAAAAAAACTTATCTACTTTCAGTTCCTTTTAACCCCTTAACGCGCAGTGTTGCCGGGTCGGCAACACCTAAAGTTCCCCCTGTTTAGAGACACAAAAACTCTGTGAATATTTCAAAAACTACTCTAATGGCTACTTTAAAATTTTCTTATGAGTTCTAGATGGCAGCACCACAGAGATCAAACTCTGCTGTTTTTAAATAATAGGTAAAATGTTTTACTGTAATACGCGCTTCACAGCAATGCTCTTCTCACTGCGCTTATCAATGCTTTACTTATGGGAGGTTACCACTTCGGCAACAGCAGTATAATTAAAATGGTTAGTGCAATCTTTACAAAACAATACCTGTGTACTCCTCTAGGCCTAAATAGATTGCCTAAATTTTGTTTTCTTTAAATTCCAATTTTAAAGAGTAGTGTGCCAGAAAGGGTTAAATTCTAATTGTTTAAATTTGCTTTTCTGTCCTCAGAGTTATAAAAGTATGCTACCTACCAAACAATCTATCTATTTTGATTTTCAGTTTGAATATGTTCTGAAAATAATAATAATAATAATTTAATAATGAAAAATGGACATGTTTAAAAAATATTTATTTCTTAACTAATTTTTTACGTACTTCATATTTTTTTACACATTTATTACATATTTTTTACATATTTCATTACGCTTTAAATGTGAATCACTTGCAATTGATGAGACTGAAAAAGGCATGAACCTTGCTGCCAAATTATGTCCTGAATTCCAATAATTATAAATTATAAAGCTAAGTCAGCTCCATCTCTGATTATATGTTTGATGCAGTTACCAATCATAAATTTGCCATTGGAGAATCAAATAAAGTGGAAATAACACATTTATTGTGGTGGTTAAGCCTTGAAATACACATTGATAAAAATGCCATAAATATCATAAAGCAGTTACATACAGCTGTATGTTCTACGGTTGGATTAGAAAGAGTTTTCTCTACTTTTGGTTTTGTGCAAAGCAAAACCAGAAATTGTTTGGGTGTTGATAAGGCTGTTGTAAGGGTGTTGACAAACTTGTTACGATTTTTAAAGAACTGAACAATTAAATGTTTTAGTTTAGAATAAAAATAAAATTGCTAATTAATGTTTGGTATTTGTTATATAATTTTTTTCTTCCTTACTGTTGTTTGAAAATATTTTCATTCTTTATATTTAATAATTTTTGTTCACTTTAATCAAAATTGTGCTCTGTGAGAAAAAAACGTTTTAAACGTTTAAAACATGTTTTAAACAAAAAAAAACATGTTTTTTGTTTTTTTAATAAAAAACATGTTTTTTTCCAACCCTGTTTCAGGGTATGTGAGAGGAGGGGTGCGAACAAAATTAGGAAATGTAATAAGGAGATTAGTTTTACACTTTAAGATAGTTTATAACTCATGTTAAAATTTTTAAAGCACTCATGATGCTCTGGAGAGACCGCTGCACGAAGTTGTGTATGAAGTTTTTCACCTTGAAGGCTGATTTTCAGTTTTTTTTAATTTAATTCATATGCGATTTTTAGTGGGCTTCGAGGCGATTTTTCCACATTAGTGAAAAAGAAAGCGGTTTCATTCTTTTGACTTAATTTAGTGATTTTTTTCCCTTTTCAATATAATTTATTTGGATTTCGCGCAACGATGCTTTGATTTTAAGTGAAATATTTAATGTAATTTTTAATGTTTTTTCGAATTTTGCCGCTATTATTTGATATTAGTAAAAGGAATTTCAGGCTAATGTATTAAATTTTATATGCTAAGATTTATGAATTTTAGCGATTTTTAATGCGATTTTTCGAGAGTTTTTACGTATGATGTCAAATTTTTTTCATTCATGAGATATTTCCAATTACAATGTTTTACCCTATTAGAGGAAATTTTGACACCTGTGATTTTTTAATATTAGTGATTTTTAATGCACTTTTAAATGCAATTTTTAGAGATTTTTCGATTTTTATGATGATTTTTTGATAATCGAAAGTAAAAATTGATTTCAAACTTTTAATCTAATATAATTTTACAGATTTTTAACGCGATTTTTCAAGATTTTTTCTGTTCCGTTTTGATTGTTTATTATCTATAAAGGATTTGCATTTACTACTTGATTATCCTGTAGACCATTTTCGCCAAATTATATCAATCGTGAAACAAGCCAAATTATGCAAATTGATGTAATTTTTATTTTAAATAATGAAAGGAGAGATAATTTAGAAAAACATTAATAAAATTACATATAAAAATAAGAAGTAAAAACCACTTGATGACGTAACAAACATGTGTAACATGTTTAACGTCAACTGAGTATGGAATTTACGATCCGCCATTATTGTCATTTAATCTTATGATTTGACCCAGATAGTTTCTTGGTCAGCGCCGGATAATCAAATAGTACAGATTTCCAATTAGAATGTTTTATCTGTTTGATGAAATTCTGATTACTGCGATTTAAAAAAAAAAAACTAGCGATATTTAGTGCATTTATCAAAGCCTTTTTTAATGAACTTTTTAATGCGATTTACTACCATTTTTTCCGACCCCCACAACAGTGGTGTTTTAACAATTAAAAAATTATTTTTGTTTCAAACGTTTAGCCTATAGTAAATTTCACCATTTACCTTTTTTTTAATTTTGTAGATTTTCAATCCGATTTTTGATATATTTTGTGTTCTGCGTCGATTTTTTGTAATTCATGTAAAAAGGAATGATTGCTATGTTTTACAAGACTAGAATAATTTTTTATTCACGGGATTGTATTTACATTTAGCGATTTTTAATGAATTTTTCAATGGATTTGTATTGGTTTTCTGACTCTCACGGCTATTTTTTGAAATTTCGAAAACGAAATTAATTTCGAACAGTTACCCTTTATTTACGAATTTTGAAATTTAGTGATTTTTTAATGCAATTTCAATGCAATTTTTTAGCAATTTTTTCATTATTTCTCACTCTTTGCGCCAATTTTTTTCATTCGTATTTAAGAAAGAATTCAAATCACACTACTTTACTCTATTACTGTAAATGTTGTCCCCTGCTATTTTTAAATTTGAAACGAATTGTAGTGCATTTTTGAATACAATTTTTAGATGTTTTCGAGTCCACGGCGATTTTTTCACAATTGGAAAAGAAATTTCTGAATAATTTGTAGCTTAATGTAGTAAATTTTGACATCAATGATTCAGATTTTTAGCGTATTTTCATAAAATGTTTAGCGATATTTTTTAAAGTTTTGTGTCGATATTTTTTAACTAATGAAAGAGTTCATTTTGAATGTTTTGTCCCACTATGGTAAATTTTGTCCTCAGAATTTAACATAAATGTTTATCTGACTGTGGTAAATTTTATCCGGATTTTTTAATTTTACTGTTTTTTAATCTGTTTTATAGTAATTTTTCAAGTTCTGCGACAGTTGTTGACATCGGTAAAGAATTTCAGTTTCTAACTTTTAGCATAAATAGTACAATTTGTTCTCCACGCAGGCCCTGATTACCGAATAGGCACGAGAAGCACACGCTTCCCACAGAAAATTTTGAAAGGGCCCAAAACTGAGAAAACGGGGCCCCCAATACTTTTATTGAATTCATTGTAGTGTTAGGTTATATTTATTTTTCATAATTGAATATTAATACTTTTTTAATTTGGTTTGTACGCACAATGTAAAATGTTAGTAATTTAAACTTTTGCCAAATTGAAAGAATTATTTATTTGAAAATAATTATATTTTATACATGCTAAATTAAAACTTTTGATCCAACTTAATTTTTTTCGCTAATAACACTATGCAAAATTATTTTTCCATATTTTTCTTGATTATATCTAATTATTGCACATATATATAGGGGAACATTAAAAAAAGGTCTTTAAAGAAATACATGTGAACAGAACTGAGTCACGTTATGTAGCACTTGAGTTTCTAGGTATGTCGAACTTAAAAAGATTTTTTTCGAATGAAAGGGGGCCCCGAAATGGCACTGTGCTTCCCGTATCTTCAGAGGTTAATCAGGCCCTGTCTCCACGCTTTTTGAATTTTGCCAATTTCTTTATGCGATATTCAATGTAATTTTTAGTTAGTTGTGGGGATTTTAGGTGTTCCGTGTTGACTTTTCCTTATTCATGAACGATTTCCGATTACAATATTTTCGACTGCATATTAAAATTTTACAGCCATGACTTTTAAATATTCAGCGATTTTTATATAGTTTTCAATACTATTTTTAGCCATTTTTTAAGTTCCGTCGCGATTTTCTGCCATTCAGAAACCAATTTTGATTACAAACATTTTGTTTAATGTAGTTATGTTTCGAATGCAACGTTTTATCTCTTAATATGATTTTGGCGTTCCATGTCTACATTTTGTTATTTATGAATGATTTCCGATCACAAAACCTCCATTGGCCCTGTCTTAATATTAATTTTTTAAGCATTGACTTCCAAATATTTAGCTATTTTTTAATGCAATTTCCTATGTGATTTTTAGCCATTCTTCAAGTTCCGTGGCGATTTTTTTACATCCGAAAATCGATTTCGATTTCAAACTTTTTGCTTAATATGGTTAATTTCTTGATTACAATAGTTTATATTATAACAGTGAATTTTTACCCTAGGGATTTTTTAATGTTTTACGACTTTAATTACAATTTTCAATGCAATTTTTGGGCTTTCTCAGTCTTTTCTTTCTTTCTTTTTTTTTTTTTTTTACATTTTTCAAAGGAATTAGATTTTCAATTCTAGACTAATAAGAATTTGGTTTATAACTTTTATCCTTTACGGTAATTGTTTTGCTCTCCTATATTGATCTACAGCAATTTTTAATGCAGTATGCTTTTTTTGTTTGTTTGTTTGAGTTCACGGCGATTTTTTCAGATACTAAAAGAAATTCGGTTTTAAATTTCTTTGCTAATATGATAAAATTTCTCCTGTGAGATTAAAGGTTTTTATTGCGATTTTTTAGCGGGTTTTTTTTCGCATTTCAATGCTTTTTATATTATCAAATTAATTAGATTCAAAACATTTATCCAAGTAGAGTAAATTTTGAGTTCCGTGACTTTTGACAATTTTGCCATTTTTAAAGCGATGTTTACGTTTCTTTGCAACCCGCTTCGATTTTTTAGACGTTCAATTTTTGGCCGAATGTAGTAAATTCTGATCTCTTTTCTTCAAAGTTTATTCGAATTTTGAATCACAATTTTTGAATTTTGTTTTATATTTTTAAGTGATTTTTAATGTTTTTTTCAATTTTGTAAGATTTTTCCACATTAGTAAAAATAACCCAGTTTCAATTTTCTAGCCCATCTCTTTTCAACGAAGTTTAGACGAAATTCGTGCAGCATTTTAAAAATTTTTCGAGGTTTTTATTATGTTTTTTAAAGTTTTTTCGCAATTCTTGCTTTTTTTTGGAAGAACCCGGGCAACGCCGGGCAGGACAGCTAGTATTTAAATAAAACGGTATCTCGAACATTAATGAATGACAAAAAAGCAGAGATCGTAAAGATTTTTAAAGGAGATATCAGTTGATTTTTCTTCGATACTATAATTTTTTGTCATTTAACCGCATAAGAGCAACAACAAAAGAAAATGAATTCCGTTTTGTAAAAAGCATAAATTGTGATTTTATAATTTTTAGAAATACAAATAGATATTTTTGATAAAATAATTATTGGGGAAACTATAAAGAAGCGGAAAAATTTTCAGAGAATTCAAATTCTTAGAAGGTGTTTACTTTAGAAAGGATGTTTCATTAAATAGTTATTTAAGTTTTTAAACATTCTTCAATTTGAATATAAATTTAGTGGTCATGTTGGATTTTTTTAATATCACAAATTTTGTTTTTAAATAACTTAATTCAATACTGAACTAAAAAATATTTTTCGGAAATAGTGGTGCAAAATTCTACATTGTAGTACACATTCTTTAAAAATCTTTACGATTGATGTACACATCCAAGTAAATTTCCAGTGAAATACGCAGTATATGCAGACGAAACAAATGTCATCAGAAAATTTGTGCGACGAAGGAAGTCATAAAAATACTTTATCAAAAAATCGTCTTCTGTTATGTAATGATAAAGCGTAAAACCATAGCTGCCAACTTTTACGCATTTTTCCTACCACAAAAATTTTATAGTAAATATTATCTTATTTAATCGCCGATCTCTTATGATTAAACAAAAGGAAAATCTCTGTACAATTTTAGTGGTAGCAAAAATGCGTAAAAGTTTGCAGCTATGGTAAAACTTTTACGTGCAAACATTTGAAATGTTTTAAATAGTGATAGAAAATAAAAAAGTTCTTCATTTATCAGGATCCTCTCAGGGTCCAAAAAATTACTTCCATAAAATGATGAAATATATGACTGACACCACAATTTATTACCGAATTTTTCAGAAAATAACAACCTGCTTTTGAACCGTTTCATTATAAAAGCAGAATAGTATTAAAATATTCCTGGTATCAATTTTCAGTTTTGGAATTTAAAAATTTATAAAAAGTGAGATATTCACGCTGACACAGCGAATAAAAAAGTTAAAAGATATAGCTTTACTTCATGCTTAATTAGGAACTTCATGATGTTTTATATCAATATTTTTATCCAGGATATTTGTTTTAAACAATCACACAATTTCAGCAAGTAACTAAAGCAGACATTTTTGTAAGGATTTACTGGAACTAAAAGAATTGGTAGCTTGGCAATTATGCTTTATGTAAAACTCAATAAGCACTAATACACACACTTTATAATCTCCTTACGAGAATAATACAGCGAATCCTTGTGTCTGATTCTAGCCACAGAGTAGTAACAGAGAATCAACTTTCATACACTGTAATGGCAACTTGTTTAACCTTCCTACCCTATTCAAATTTTACTCAATCTCGATAAAAACATTTCACACCAGAATTGTTATTTAAAATATTTTAATATATTTAATTGACTTGTATCTCTGAATCTATTATTTAACTCAGAGGTTCCCAAAGTGTGCTCAGCGGAGCCCTTGGGGCTCCGTCTGAACTTTCCAGGGGCTCCTCGGCGTTCCAGAAAAATAAACAAAACATGGAAGAAAATAGCATACTGCAAGTGGAAGATTTTTAAAATATGTAGGAATTTGTGTGTGTGCGTGTGTAAGAAATAAATGTATCTATAACTGACTTGAAAAAATAGAATACACTTCAGAATCATTTAAGCATTTTGCATTGTAGATATTTCTATTTTCTGTATAATATTTTTGGTTTGATTTGTTTTATTTTGTGCATTTAATATAATGTTTCTGGATTCAGTTAAATATTGTTTCTGCATTTAATTTTATGTTTCTGCATTAATGTGTTTTAAAAGTTAAATTTAAATTAAACTACAAGAAATAGTATTCTGAATAGAATGCATAACACGAATCTAAACAGAAAAGGCCCGCCAGTGCTAGTAACTCTGCTTGCTGAACAAAAGGCAGAGCAGATTTTGTTGTTAATGGGAGAACAGTTTGGAGCTCCGCCTATTCATATATTTACACTTTTTTTCGCTAAATTTCTGGTTTTGATAGCTCTTGAAATCATGACAGTTTTGAATGATGGCATAAAAACAAATAAACTTTATAAAATCAACACCACTTAAAAGTAGATTTTTCAAACTAATTTGCGAAAATATGGGAAGCCTGCATCAGTTCCTTCTGCTGCATATTGAAGTAAGATAGTTATCAAGAGGAAAAATATGGACATGTTTGCTGAAGCTGCGTGCAGAAGTTGAAACTCGTTTGGCAGATCACAACCCTCAATTAACAGCAGTTTTAAATGATAAATTATTAATGTAAATTGGCATGTGTGGCGAACATTTTTAGTAAAACAGACGAAATGAATTTATCGTTGTATGGAGAAAGTGTTGCTGATTTTGATGCAAACTGAAAAGTGCCAGCATTTAAGAGGAAATTTATCTGCTGGTCTGAATGTTTAGAAAAGGCTTATATATGTTGCTTTCTTCTTACTAAAATATTCTTAAATGACCATACATCAAGTTTGAAAAAAAAATCATAAAAGTATTCAAGATCATCTCGAAGCTCTGATAAATTCGTTTGAGAATTACTTTTTAGCTGCTTAAAATAAGATGATGGACAAAATGGGTACAAAATAAATTTAGTGTAAAAACAAAACCACACACCTTAAGCACTGATGAATACGATACTCTCATTGATTTAAAATCTCAAAGTAATCTCGTACTCTCTTTTAAAATAAAGCGTAGCACTGAATTTTGTTGTCGTTTGACAGATGAATACAAAATCTTGTCAAACAGAGCAAAATTAATTTTACTCCCCTATTCAACGACGTGTGAAGCTGGATTCTCCACTTACGCAAGTATCAAAACAAAATACAGAAACTGGTTAAATGCAGAACCAGACATTCACTTACAATTGCCGAAAATTGCACCAGATATCAAAAACTGTGCAAAACAATTCAAGCACATTTTTCACACGAAACTTTTATGTATTATTGTTCGTCAAATTTTATGCAGAAGAAAAAAACTATCGGCATTTAATATTTGTATATATTGCATATTGTATTATTTTTTATTTTTGTAATTTTAATTTAATTAAACTGTTTATTTTACTTTTTATTAAATTTAACTTATTTAAATCTTCTATCCTAGTTTTCAAAATTGTACTTAATTTTTGAAACATTGTCTGTCGCTTAAAACGACTTTTTTTTAAAAGATCTTTTATCATTTAAAATCACTCACTTGATTCATTTGTATGTAATGTATGTATATATTTCTTTTTATTTTTATATCTTTGACTTTTTTTAATCGGTTTATTTTATTTGTAATAATTTTTAGTTATTTAAATTTTTCATAGTGAAATATTGTTTGTCGCTGAAAACGTAATTTTTATTGCATTTTCAATCATTTAAAGTCCCTCATTAGATTCGTATTAAACTCACTTGGTCAGTAACATTTTTCTACTAGTAGCCATTCGTTTACCAGGTGTAGTTTTTAATTGCATATCTGTTTATGGCAAAAATATTGGTGATAGAAAGTTACTTTCAAAACTATAATTAATAGCCAATACTTTAAATAAAATATTTAAAAAATGAACAATGCTGCACCTAACAATACAGCCTATAGATTTTGCCCCGCTCACTTAAACAGTAAAACGATGACCTGCTTCTAAATAGATATTTTTAAATGGTTCAAAAAAGGAAGCTGAGAGGCAATTTATTTTAGATGCATGTTTAGAAGTACTAGACAGAAAAAATATTCCATAACCGCGTGATTTTCTTACGGGTAGGTGGGACTATCCGTAACTTGTTATGACCGTAATGAAATGAATGATAACCGTAATGAAAACATGTTACATAATTACTCATAAGTGACTGGAATTACGCATTTTCTTTTCTTTTCTTTTTTTTTTTTTTTTTTTTTTTTTTTTTTTTTTTTCGCGAGTTGCCAATTAGAATTATCTCTGCAAACGAAAACTGTACAACTTACTTTTTTTTGTGTGTGTGTGTGGTTTTCGCCGTAAATAATAATTTATGTAAGCCCCAATGCAATGCATATTCCAAACATGGTTACCATTTTGATTTTTAATTCCGAGTTCATACTGGAAATCCCAAAAGAATATATGTATAAAAAAAATGGGTGTCATCAACCCCTTAACAGTACTACTTGAACATGAATAGTTCGGATAAAAAAGAGTTTGTTTTCCTTGTTACTAAAAGCTTTCAGAAATCACAAATTTTTAATTATAATTTTTGCTGTATTTTAATATAAAAAAAGAGGATTTTAATCCTAAATTTTATTTTATTGTATCCAATAATAGTAATATCAAATAAAACTGTTAAAGGGCTATGTAATAGAAAATTTGATTTTTAAAATTTATAGTATGAATTTAGAATTTCTGTATCAGGAAAAGGGCCAAACTGAGAACATTGGTCCAATGTTCGAAATTACTGTCTCGTATTTTTATCCAAAAGATTTTTCTCATCTCCATAGGCATGAAAAAACATTAATTTGTATACCACAGAGTTTCGTTAGGTACAGGGGCTCCGCCTTAGAAATTCTTCACAAAAAGGGCTCCGCGAGCCCAAAAGTTTGGGAACCGCTGATTTAACTTTCTTTATGAAAAAAGTTCTGGTTCGAATCGTATAAAACAAATTATATTTCTGGGTCGATTAGACCCATTCAGGGTAGGAAGGTTAACATGGGATTACGCATAGACAGTAGCGAGACGAGCGGACCACTCTGAAACTACGATCATAACATAAGAGAGGTTGCTAATTCGGCGAAACATCGCTTCCTTGGCGACAAATGATAAAAGAAAAAAAATACAGCGGCGGCTTGCTGCTTCTTGTTTTGAAATTTATGAAATAATTATTTTAATATGAAATAACTTTGACGTATTCGTCTTGCAAACAATACATGTGTCTCTTCGTAACATAACGACCTAATAATTTAAACTTGAAAATTCAAGAATAATAACAGTAATAATTACGAATCAATATAAGCGCGGAAATCTAAGATCAAATAACATAAGCACGTGTGCAAAGATAATCAAATCAGCATTCAGCAAGAAGCGCCAAACCAGAATAGGGTTACAGTTAAACAGAAATCACGAGGATAAAAATCGCCAACGCGATGGTTTAGTTTTTATGTGATCCACTGAGGGCGTTCTTTTCTAGTCGAGTTGAGGCTCTGTTACGTACTCTGTGATTCTAGCATTTACAGGGTGGCGAGTGGTCAGGGAAAACCGGGAAAAACATAGTCACGAAAAGAGAAAACTACCAGTATTTTCTTACAGAAAATACTTCAAATAATATAAAGAGATTATATAAACTGAAGTTATCTTTAACAAACTGTGACTGTGTTAGTATCTAACCACTCGCCACCCTGATTTAAAAAAAATCTTTATTTTAACTAAAAATACTGCACTTTATTAAAATTAAAGCACTTTGAATAATTTATAGAAATTTATGTATCGACTGTTTATAAATTTTATACAAGAAACGCTAAATTAGCTTTATGCTTGTAAAATTTATAACGACTAAGAATGTTGATTTAAATTTTAAAAAAATGTTTATATTGTTTTTATGTTTACTTAACCTTCCTACCCTGTTGATATTTTAATCAAACTTGATTAAAATATGTCACACCAGAATTTTTATTTAAATCCATTTAACATACTTATTTAACTTATATCTCTGTATTATTTATTTAATTTACTTTATGAAAATTTTTCTGGTTTGAATCGAATGAAACGCATTATAAGCCTGGGTCGATTAGACCCATTCAGGGTAGGAAGGTTAATTTAGATGTTTACATTAAAATCGTAGGAAACACAAATATTCTACTATTTGAATTGCGATTCTTTATATGAGTAGGAGACTCTGCCCCCTACTAGCTACACTCGTCCACCGGCGTTTAGATAACGCAGACTCTAAACACAGGCTAATTTGTTGGCCTTTAACCCTTTGGGGACGATCGACCGGTATAAGTGCCAAATAAGGTCCTCAGAATCGCCGATTATTCTCACTAGAAAAAATTATTGTAAGATTTGTCTTCTTTAATATAAGTATTTTCGCGATTCAGTTAGACAACAATTTCTGCTTTAAAAAAGGGCGATAAAATATTTAAAGTGACGTAAAAGTCTCTCATCCCGAAGGTGTTAAAAATATTACTGAAGAATGAATTATAATTAAAAAACTTCCGTGTAAACGGGTTTTCATCCATTCCTCTCTCCTTGGGAATTTCAATACCGAATCAGCTGCGGTTAAAAGATCCGATGGCTGTTTATGTCTTAAATTAAATAAGACTAAGTAAACATTTGGAAAAAAGCTAATATAAAATGAATTAAATAAAAATTGTCGATGTCTCCAGGTATTTCTTAATAATGCTAAAAAAAGATTGTTTTAAATCTGATCATTAAAATGACGTAATTTTCACGAATGTTTTCTTCAATTTTTATCATTATGCAAAAACACTATAGTTGTTGGCAAGTAGTAAGTATTATTTGCTTTGCTCAGAACTCATAACAACAATGATGGAGCAATGTAGTGCCAGAGAATCAATTTACACTATTATTTTAAGATAGAATTCGTCTTATTTTAAGATAGAACTTCTGAGATTTTTTTCCAAAGCTAAGAACAGCATTAAATGTTAGCAGTGACAAACGCCATAGCTGTCAACTTTTGCGCATTTTTGCTACCACTAAAATTGTACAGAGATTTTCCATTTCTTTAATCATAATATTTCGACGATTAAATAAGAAAATATTTACTATAAAATTTTTGTGGTAGGAAAAATGCGTAAAAATTGGCAGCTATGCAAACACCAAACTGCAGCACTACTGCTCCATCTCCGCGACAATTGTTAAAAGAGATCATCTTAACACGAGAACCGCCATTAGGGTTCATTTTGACCCCTGCAAAATTGAAAATAACCGATCCGAACCAGAAATTTCTTGATAAAATTTGTTAAATATAAGCAGCACAAAAAATAGGCTAATTAAATAAGTTAAATAGTTTTAAATAAAAATTGTGGTGTCAAATAATTTTTATAAAATTTGCATAAAATAGCCGGCTGTTCTACTGTTAAGATAAATGTCTCCTGTAAATATAATGTTAAATTTAAACTACACTGGTGTCCAAAATTTAAGCATAATTGGTAATTAAGTAATTATTTTTAAGTAATGAAAGGAATATGAATCGGAATGTGCTGAAACTCCAGGTGTGTAAACAAAATAGTACGCGTCACATATTTTCGCGAAGAGTTTTCCCCGAAATCGAACAGGGGACCGTCAACAAATTGAAAAAGAACGAAGATCTTTTGGATAACCCTGTCAAAACTAATGTAGCAAAAGCATTCAAACTGCACATTATGATTAATTTGCTTATTGTAATGTACTGTGTTAATTTTTACAAGGATAGCATGTATACTCGTAGAGAAATTAAGGTTTTTATAAAAACAGTCCTAAATTTTTCCAAGTTTTTTGATTATAATTTGCAAAGTTCTTATTATAAAATAATGTTCTTTTCTGAAAATATGACAAACATCATTGTACACAATACCCTGTCATCAGAATTTAAAAATAATAAAAATTGTATGCAAAATGAGTATGTTTAGTAAATAATTTTTCATTGCACATGCGTCAACGATATCAAAATGTCATTTGCATATTGTGTTAGCTAAATGTATAGAGCAACTTTTGTAAAAGTTTCAAAAACATAGCTTGAAAATTCTGAAAATAGGAGTCTATAGAATCAACTCAAAACCCGTTATTGCTAAAGGAAGCAAAAAAATCAGGGGGTTTACCTAAATATAGTTGTACGTGCAATATTGTGTAGGCACTAAACAATGGAATATGGATACAGCCCCTCATCTTTTTGCTTCATTTAGGGAATAAAGGATTTTGATCTCATTCTATCAACGATAATTTTCAGAATTTTTAAGCTATGTTTTTGAGACTTTCACAAAAGTTGCTCTATACATTTAACTAACATAATATGCAAATGAAATTTTAATAGCGTTCACGCATGCGCAGTAAAAAATTATTTAGTAAACCTGCTCATTTGTCATACAATTTTTATTATTTTTTAATTCTGATGACAGGGTATTGTGTACAATGATGTTTGTCATTTTTTCAAAAAATAACACTATTTTATATTAAGAACTCTGCAAGTTATAAGCAAAAAACTTAGGACTGCTTTTATAAAAACCTTAATTTCTCTACGAGTATACATGCTATCCTTGTAAAAATAAACACAGTACATTACAATAAGCCAATTAATCATAATGTGCAGTTTGAACGCTTTTGCTACATTAGTTTTGACAGGGTTATTCAAAAGATCTTCGTTCTTTTTCAATTTGTTGACGGTCCCCTGTTCGATTTCGGGGAAAACTCTTCGCAAAAATATGTGACGCGTACTATTTTGTTTACACACCTGGAGTTTCAGCACATTCCGATTCATATTTCTTACATTACTTAAAAATAATTACTTAACCTTTAGATTACGGGACAGTACTGGGGACTATTTTTATATTTACTGGCATCACAATTTACAAAAGAATATCTTTATAATAGAGTTCTGTGGTGCGTATTCTAATGTAAGAGTAATGAAGGAATATTTTTTCAAAAAGTGGTGCGAATAGAATAAATAAATAGTAGTTGGGACGACATGTGTCCCAACCCCGTAATCAAAGGGTTAATTATCAATTATGCTTAAATTTTGGACACCAGTGTATATTGCAATATTGCTGTTTGGTGATTTTAAATACGATGCAATTTCTCCTATTTACTGCTTTCAAAGCATATTAAATTTATAATTTTAAAGTTTTCATTCTCTTTTTAATATTCACATGAAAATAGTTTTGTTGCTGGAATAGAAACAATTTATTTGCACTGCCTAAAAATTGACATCAATAATTTAAAAAAAAAAGCTTCGAGAAATGTGAAATAAATGTGTTGTGCAAATATATTTTTTAATTTGAACTTTTTGGAATTGTTCGGCCATTAATATTTGGCGCTTTTAAATATGACGAAATTTTCTCCATTTACGGCTTTTAACGCATATTAATGCATTTGTTATTTTAAATTCTCCTTTTCTTTTAAAATTTACGCGTAAATACTATTGTTACCAGAAAGGAAATATTTTTATTTGCGCTGCCTTCATTTTGGCAACAACACTTTAAATGATCCTGGATTACCAGTTTCGCCTCTACCTGCAATTTAACTCTTTCCGGGGCAGTGTGCCCCTCCGGGCACACCTAATTTAAATTCTACACTTGTAAACGGCACCAAGAATATTAGAAAGAAATTTCACTTTCACAATGAAATTGTGAATTTAGGAATTCGTAATTTCTATAAAAGTCGTTTTTAAATTCCAGTGTCAATCAATATTTCCTTATTTTATGAGTAGAATTTGCCGGAAAGCTTGACAGCGTCAAATTCACATCCGAAATTTTGAATGACGAAATTCTTCTTGATCGGTCTCAAATTATCTGCCATTAAGTAAAAGAAACAATACTATGAAAGATTTTTGCCACATATGGCAACCCAAAAATGATCATGTAGAAATGTGAAATAAATGTATCTGTAAATATATTTTTTTAATTTTAACTGTTTTGCAGTATTGTTCTTTAAAATTTTTAAGTAGTACATGATATCCTCAGTTTACGGCTTTTAACGCATACCAATGTATTTATTATTTAATAATTTCCTTTCCTTTTAAAATTCACGTATAAATGTAGCTTTTAAGACGTAATTTTCAAAATTTTCTTCTTTTACAGGGTTCGCACACTCCTTATATTTTGTAAGGACTCTGGGACCACTATTAATGATCAGAAAATTTATATTTAGTTTTTAAGAAACATAATTCGCAACCCCCACTTCGGTTCGCAATTTTCGCAATATTTTTCTGCAGTGAAATACATTGAAAATACTTTAAAAAGTTAATGGTAAAGCTGTGCGAACCCTGTTTTAACACGCAATCATTTTATTCTAATTTGAATGTTGTGATAGCCACTTGTAATTTTTATCATTAGAAGAAAATATTACTTTTTGCGCTCATTTTACAATCATCAACAATTTATTTAAAATAACAACCTTTTCTGAAATATTTTTAAAATATCTCCCAAAATGATAAAATTTTGAATTTATAATGGAAATATGCTCTCAAAAAATTAGTCAAATTAAAAAAAAAATACAGTGTGAACATCAAGAGCTTCTGATGTATTATCCTTAGAAAAAATTATAAAACGCCTTATAGCTTTTGTTCCTATAAAACTTTTTAATGGAATGATTTTGACCGCAATTAATATCTGTTAAAATAACTATTCAATTTAAAAATTGGCTTCATTAGATTGTTTATGAGACTCTATGACCCATTTTCATATTTTTGTGTCCAGTAGCTTTTTTAATATTACGAAGAAAGACCCCGGTCACAAAAAAATTCATTTACAACGGTGGTTACTGCGTTAATTACTTTTTCTTCTTTAACAGAGAGATTATTATTAAAAGATCGTCATGGATAAATACTTTTAAAAAAAATAATAAATATAAAAAAAATCATATTACCAGGGTTCGCACAGTTGTACCACAAAATTTTAAGAATATTTTCGAAGTGTTTCACTGCAGAAAAATATCGTAAAATCTGTGAATGAAAGTGGGGATTGCGAATGTTGCGGTTTAAAAATTAAACGTAAATTTTCTTATTTTTAATAGTGGTGCCAGAGTCCTTGGAAATTCCAAGGAGTGTGCGAACCTTGTTATTACTCACAATTAAAGGAATTTTGAAGAAATCGCGAATTAATAGAATCTATCTTCTAATTCAATTACATTATTGCATTATTTAGTATTTCAATACAGTTAACCACTTAACTTATTCTTTGTTTTACATACAGGAAATTTAAAATATCGGATAAAAAACACGTTTTTAAGCTAAAATATTCGCAATATCTAACATAACGTTTCTTCCATTAAATATTTGACATCGCTGAGGCTTTCGACAAAGTCTGGCATGAGGGCAGATATACACGATATTTATCATCGGTATCCATCAGTATCCATCGGTATCCATGCTAGACTTATGCACCTTTTACATTCATACCTTAGCGACCGCACTTTCTGTTGTCCGCATCAACAATATACTATCAACTTTATATACTATCTTCTTTATACCATTACCGCCGTGTCTTCAAGGGAACGGTCCTCGCCCTTACACTGTTTAACCTTTTCTTCAACGATATTCCGCGTTTTTTGAGGACTTTCTTTGCCCTGTATTCGGACGACAGGAGCAATCTACGCCTCAGCTAGACATCTTTACACATTTTACAAAAAGGTATTGATGACTTCCTTATTTGGTGTGCCCTGTGGTGCATTAAGCCCAATGAACAAAAAACAGCAGTCTACTTCTTTTGAAGCAAAGATAACGCTTTCCGTTCAACCATTAATAATACTACCATTAACTGGTGCCATAACACTAAATATCCGGGGATTACACTCGACAAAAGACGAACTTGGGAAAAGTATTTTTCTAATGTTAGAAGCCAGGTTGCCGGTCCTTACAAATCTCTTTGTCCTCTCTTAAATGTTAAAAACCTCTCAATAAGTAATAAACTTATACTTTACAATGCTTGCTTTCGTTTTATACTAACATATGCCTGTCTTATCTGGGGATTTGCTTGCAAAAACATCTCAATAAATCACACAATAGAAGTCTATGTACCATTAGAAACGATCACAGGTATGTCAGAAACACTACTATCCGCAAAGATTTGAACACTGCCACATTCTCTGAGCGCATTAATCATCTAGCTAAAAATTTCCATAAATCTTTTTATAATATCCCCAGTGAAATCACTGCAGAGTTCCCAGACTATGAGGCATCCGGCCCTGCAAAACGTAAACGACATAGATTCTCCATTTTGTTAGATGACGACGATATAGTTTTTCTCACTCTTCTAAATGTTTAAACTTCCTCTTTCTGTTTTGTTTTGTTTTTAAAATATCATTCTTTTTTAAAGTTCTTTTGCTAGGTACTATCGTTTATTATCTTAAACTTTTTAATATAATGTATGATCTCTAAATTGAGTCCTTTTTTTCTAGTTGGGGCTGAGTTCTAGTTGTTCACTCGCCTGACATGTATTTTTTGGATCTAATGGAATTTTTTATTTTTTATATTTCCTCTTTTGCTGCATTAAATGTTATTTTTCTTCCTAATGTATTATTAGATTTATCTCTTTCTTCTACAGTGTTAGACTAAGTTTTATCACTGTTTTGTGGTTTAAGTACACTTACACAAACTTTCTTTTTACGGCTCCTTAATGCCTCACATATTCGAACCACCTTTAGATTGGACGTACAGCTGCTCTGCGATTTAGGCCATTCAGAATATTTCATTCCATTAAATAATGTGAAACTGTAATTAAAAAATAGTGGTATCTAAAAGCTTTAAGTGGGGGTTGAAGAAATTATCCTTACCTATACGACGTATGTGCAAATCAGTCCTTAAGAATCACATTTTCGGAAGAGAAAATCTTATTTCAGAATTATTTTGTATGATATACGCCAACCTCTAGCTTTTTCTAAACGAAAAAAAAATCATACTTAAACCAGAAAATTTATTTAATTAAGTATATCCTGTATTAAATACGGTTTAACATGGTACAATGATAAATATGCATAGTACTACACTAACATTATCTGATATAATCCGAAGTTATCTACATTCCAGTCAATAACAGGAATTCCCATATATCCAGTGAGCTGCAACAAATACTGCACTGATGCTGCGTTGATCCCATACGTTTCCGAGTTAGTAAACTATATTATAGTCAGTGTTCTCGCTGTCGCTCGCCAATGCGCCAAATTGCGACTAAATTCTTCATTTGGCGAGTAAACAAGCGATTAGATTCGCCAAATTGCTAGTGCTCAATTTTTGCTTTTTCTTTTTTTCTTTTTCGTTTTTCATACATACGCATATATATTTAATATATACATATTTTTTATATTTGTAGCGGATAGTTGAAATTAGATTAATAACAATCGCTGTCACAGTTATAAAAACTTAGGTTATTTTAGAACATATTGAAAAAAAGGGAATACATTAAAGGATTAAAGTTTGTGTGTGTGTGTGTGTGTGTTACACGGCAAATCTATTTGGCTAATACATTTCTCATTTGGCGAATATTTTTTATTTTTAATTAGCCAAATTACTAACGTTGGTCAGATGTCAGCGAGAACACTGATTATAGTTACTACATCATTCAGCAACAAGTGGTCACAAAGTATTTTTAATATTTCTAATGGACTAGCTGATAAAGGCATCATGAGCCATGGGCCTTGAGCAACTTTAATTTCTTTGTGAAATTGATATTCATGTAGCTCATGTTGTCATTCATGTTTGTCATTCTTGTTCAAGTTTTCAATAGCGTCTGACATTTTTTTAAAGTATGCTCAAATTGGAGCAACTCAACGGATTTATCTCATAGACTGCATTCGGACCGATACAAAACATTTCTTTAGAAAAACTTTATTTCAAATATATTTCCCATACATCTTATAAGACCATTATTTCATAAAATACAATTTATGAAATTTCTGTTTGGTTCTTTTCCTTATGGAGTGTGACTGTAAGGGTAATGTTTCTAAAATCCGTGAGTTAACGTTGTATTTTTTAATGTTATATTAAACGTTTGTTGTTATTTTGCTGAACATTTGAAAATTATTCTTTTGAATATACATTTATAAACAAACAATATACATATACTTAGTAAAAAAAAAGGTAGTACTAAACTAAGTAACATACTAAAGTGGTATCAATTTGATAAGAATAAATAATAAAATAAATTATGGCATAACGATAAATATATATTCGGGTCAGATTCTACAGGGAAAATTTTATTGTTCATATTAGTATCTTGAAAAAAATATCATCGTACCTTTCTGTAGCACATCTTAAATAAAATGATCATGAAGGTTACTGATTAAGTGTTTTAATAAGAACAATAAAATTTCCCCTAAGCAGTGCGACCCCGGTATATATATTACGATATAAAGAAAGTTTTACCTGATATAATCCAAGGTTATCCACATTCCAGGCAATAACAGGAATTCCCATATATCCAGTGAGCTGCAACAAATACTGTACCGATGCTGCATTGATCCCATAGGTTTCCGAGTTAGTAAAATATATTATAGTTACTACATCATTCAGCAACAAGTGGTCACAAAGTGTTTTTAATATTTCTAATGGACTAGCTGATAAAGGCATCATGAGCCATGGGCCTTGAGCAACTTTATATTGCTTTGTGAAATTGAAATTCATGTATTTATTCTTGTTCAAGTTTTCAATAGCGTCTGACATTCTTTTAAAGTATGCTCGCTGGAACGTCAGCAGAGAGGTTTTAGGCAACACCGCACCAAGATGGATTTCATTCTTTCCATATCGTCTACAGAGTGATGTAGAGATACATGAGGCAAATATACATATAAAGAAAAACATGCAGAGCCTACTTTTTACAAACATGTTGTTACAAATATCTTAACTTCATGCAAAAAGAAATACAAAATAGACATTTATTTTAACATCTGTTAGTAAACATCGATGTTTACCCATTTAGCTGCCGGAAGGGTCTAATCCATACGCTGGCATAATTAACAAATAACGCAAATGTCTTACAAAATGCACCATATTTAGCTATGCTACGTAGGAACGAACACAGAAAAATGGCACCAATTCACATTAAGCCACATGTATTGCTAATATTAGTTATACATATATGTATGTATGTATATGCAAGTTAAGTTACGTCACATAATTATTAAATAATAAAATATAAAGCACTATTTGCTATTTCATACTTTTTTTGTAAAATACATGTGTTAATGTTATAGTTACATCAAAAAATCTTCTTTTAATTTCGATCATATTATTTATTCAAAAGCGATACAACAAACGCCTGCAAATCGAAACGTGTATCTCACCGAAAGTTATTTTATGGATTTTTTTTTCTATGTACAGTTAAGCATTTTTCAGTATTTTAATTTTTAAGACAAACTTCTTAACAGGATGAATGAATATATGCCGCTTACGTTTCTAAGAATAAATTATTTAGAAGAACTCGTCCTTTGATGTTGAATGAAAGTATGGTACATCCTCTGAAGGTAATAAACATTTTTCCGGCTACGTCATATGTATATATTTACTAATGATATTTATCTGAACGAAAAGATTTTGAACACGAGTTTTTATATGCTATCGATTTAACTTATATTTTTTTCTCACTACTAACAAGGCATCATCTCAGATATTCGCTGTTAACTTTTCATGTCAATATTTTATACTGAAACTTTTGTGTCAGAGTCTTGTCTTTAAGTAGTATATTGAGTCACTTCGTTCACATAGTTTATCCTCAGGTATCTCTAAGATTCTTTGATTCGGCAGCTTGTTTTTCCACATATATCCTGTTGGTTGAGCAATGGGGGTATATAACTAATGCAAATAGTTTTCTTTAATTTTTGGCGTTACCTGAAATGAAACAAAATATACAAAATTTAAATAAATATTACAATCACTATTGCACAAACAGTTATTGCATTTCAATAATTGCATAAAACAAATTCATCAATAATAAACAGTAATCTGAACCCTGGTGTGTTCCTTGAATGTACAACTTGAAAGAAAAGTTTGAAATCATTCCTAAACATGCAATATTTAGTTGAGAATACCAATGTGTTTCGTCAAGTATTGTTAAATTATATCAATATCTAAACAGTAGTACCAGCACAAAACTTACCAACTGCGGACATAACTTTCGCAAAGTGTTAGTTAATTTAAACCAAGTTAAACATGATTCAAACCAGAATTTTTTTTAAGAAACGATATCATGCAAGCTCTACGTGGAAACTTTAAATTAAATAGATAATAATGAATTTGAAACATTTTCTTTTTAAAAATAAGTTTAACATCCTTTAAATTAACCACTTAATCGTCGCGCCCGAGACATTCACGGGCTGAAGTTTCACGGCTTTTATTCAGAATTGCTTGATTCCCACCAGTTTTATAAAATAGTATAATTGGTGTTATTCTGGTATCATTTTGCTCAACATTAAATACGAAGAATATTTTTTTAAAAAGTGGTGGCAATAATGAATTTGAATTTTTAAACCGTAGTTTAATGCGCCGATTAAGTGGTTAAGTCTTTCTTTACGGAAGATATGTCCAAAGCTGGTCATTCTGCGGAATTGATGTAACTTTTTAACACAAGAACCGCGATAACGGGTCATTTTGACCAAAATCAAACAAATAGAAGCCGATAAACATTTTACCACAAACATTAAACGTATGCTTTGCAAAAATGATTTTAAAAATTAACTGATCAATATTTTTAAAAACCTTTCAAATAATGCCTATTTTTTAATGTCTTTTACAGAATTTTTTATCTTTTATAACCGGTTTTTCAAAGCAGAATTATTTATCTATTTGAATCAGAAAAAAGTTCAGATTAATTACTCAAAAAATTACTGGTAAGGACAATAAATTATGATTCACGAAGACACGTTGCCCAACGATATCCGGGCAAATCAGAATAGCTGTTAAATAATTAAAATTAAATAGATTTAAATAAAGATTCTGATGTGAAATATTTTATAAAACTTAAGTAAAATTTCCAGCAGTTCTAGTGTTAAAATAACCTAAACCACTTAAATTTAACTCCAAAATGCCAGATAACATCTTTACGCTTTTAAAATGTGTACTAGAATTAAAACTTTTTTGTTTAAAAATGCTAAAGCTCTTCAACAAAAATTGAAAAATTTCGAACGGTTTCTGATTTTACGGTATTAGAAAAGAACCTACCAAAATATGAAAATTTAAAAGATCTTCGAAAGTTGATATATTTTAAGATAATATTATTCCCATTTCACTTAAACTTTTTTTAATCCCACAATCAGTACAATATATGTACTTTATCATCAGTAAATTTATGGAAAACGAATTCTTGCGATATATAAAGTGAAATTGTAATATTCTATTAAGTGCGATCAATTGAAATCGTGAGTTTTATCCTGCGAGCTTTGTACCTAATAGAATTGAAAATACGTTTGTTCATAGATGGCGTGATGATTTTCCCAGTTTGCAAAAGTGGCTACTTTTTTTGGTTGTTTCCTGAGTTCTATTAAGCTGGTGTAAGAGATGGAACTGTGAATAAAGACAAATTGACATTTCCTCAAAAAAATTAAGCTTGTGCTGTAAAAGATAAAACTGCGACTTATTATTACTGCTAAGACAAACTTTAACCATTAACCCTTTGAGGGGCAAAGCACTTATATTCTTAAAATGCTGAAATGACTGATTGACACCGGAATTTAAAAACAAATTTACTTGAAAATATATAAAAACTTTTCTTAACGTACATGATAAAATAAAAAAATATTTCTTTCAAAATCCTGGCGTCAATGTGACATTTTGGAATTAAAATTAAGTGGGATATATTTTATCACACTACCCTTCAATGGGGTTAAATTTTAATAGTGATTTTACCTTTATTGGCATTTCTCATTCTTACCCGATACTGTCATAAACAAGGTAAATTTTTTCTTCATTTTTAATTGCGAAAGATTGTCTTGTTGGAAACAAAACATAAAGCAGGGCTCCCAAATGGTTCGAGAACTGAACACCAATATTTTTTAACAGAAAATTTCATAGTAGGTTTCTACAACATTTGAGCGAAAATTAACCTCCAAAGGCAATTTCTGCGCAATTTTCAAGAAAAATATAAAACGAAATTCTTTATAAAAGTAGTTGGATGTGCCAATCCCAAAACTTTCTTCTATCTCATACGTACATTTTAATATTTAAAAAAAAATAGTTACTCATTTTAATGCTTTAATAATTTTAATTCAATACCATACCAACTTTGATTTCCATCTTAAATTTTTGCTTCAATCAATCAATCTGAGAAAAAACGAATTTCCGTCTCTGCACGAGCCGATGGACAATAGAATGATAGGCAGATTTCTTTTTTCAAATTCAGGGAGGACCTACTTGCCTTACCAAAAAATAATCATATACGGAAAATTTAGTTCAGTTGTAGAACTAACTTCATGCACTTTTATGTGGTGCAATATTCAAAATGGCATAAAATTCGCTATTGCAGCGCCCCCTTCCGGTGGATTTTTTTTTTCAAATTCAACAGCGATCCAACTAGCCATAGCCGTACACTTACACAAAAAATTTCGTTTAATTCGATGCATAACTTCGTGTACTTTTGGTCGGTACAATATTAAAAATGGCACAAAATTCGCGATTGCAGCGCCCCCTTCCGAAGGATTTTTTTCAAATTCAGGGAGGGCCAATTAGCCATAGTCATACACATACACAAAAAATTTAGTTCAATTCGATGCATAACTTCATATACGTTTGGCCGGTACAATATTGAAAATAGCACAAAAATCGCGATTGCAGCGCCCCCTTCCGGCGTAATATTTGAAAACTGAAGGAGGACCTGCTTGCCACAGCCAGAAACACACAGAAGAAATTTGGTTCATTTCTATGCATAACTTTGTACACTTTTTGATGGTAGAATGGCGATTTACACAGACACACGCTCAGACAGACATTTTGTAAACACAGGTTTTTTGGAATCTATGACCCCTAAAACGTGTAAATCCGTCGAACAACGGATGTCGAAAAAAATGTCGATTACAATACTTTCTTCTATTGAAGATAGAAGAAAGTAAAAATATCGATGTTCAGTTGGCGGAGCATTTGGGAGCCCTGATAGAGGTTCTGCCACTTTCTGAACATTTAAACTATCCACAGTCAATGAGAGCGAAAGCAAGTATAATACTCTCGGTGAAACTTCCATCAGTAAAATCGAGCAGAATTTTTCTTTTCTTTATTACATATGTTTTTTAATAATAAGCCGTTTAACTAAGATGATATTTTTTTCAGGTAGTGGTTGGTATTTAAACGGTGGTAATCTGGTGCTCTTGGCCTGATGCAAACAAACAATATCCGTCATCTGCGGACTACATCTTCAATTATTTAACCCTTTCAGGGGCAAGGTATTTCTGCTCCGAAAATGTTCAAATAATTGATTCACACCACAATTTAAGAACAGATTTATTTGAAAATAATCAGGAGCTATATTTCGCGCATATTATAAAATCGAAATTGTACTAAAATTTTACTGGTGCCAGTTCTAAATTGGAACAGTAATATTAAGTGTTTGCAGACTGCAAACACCGCCCATGAAAGGGTTAACTCGCAATTAGTCGACACTAAATTATATGCATTCCCAGTCTTCCGTTCATTGTGCAGATCGGTATATGGTGGAAATTTTCCCCCTTCAAACCATTACAAAAAATATCAATGCTATTAAAGTGTAACAGATTGCTGAGGCTTAAAAATGGCATGAAAGAGAAGTGCCGAGGAAGTCTCTTGGAGGGAAAGTACTACTCCAGGTCAATTCTAGGCCGCATGTGGGTTATGAGACCATTGACATGCAAACAGCATTTCGATGGAAAGTAAACAAATATTCTCGTCTCAGCCTCAAAATTTCTCATGTGACTCTTCTATTGCCGGCCTCTTAATCTTTTATCTACTGCATTGTGAATTCATGAAAATTTACATTCTAAAGCATTTCAAGCAAACTATTTAAACTAAATTAAGAGATTTACATAATCATTTAATAAATGTTTGAAGGATTCTGGAAGTATTGAAGGATTTAGAAGGATTAATTAAATTTGAATTTACAGGGATTTTATGCAGTTTTTATAACACCTCTCAAATTCTTTATTTTAAACTGTTTTCTTAGTATTTTGTAGAATTATAAAATGCGCAAATATGATGTTCTTACAATATAAATATTCATTCAGTGAGCATTCTTAAGAAATACGTCTACAAGCTTTCCAGAAGTTTTCCATTGAAGCCACCCGCTCCTTTCCATTGCACCACGATCATGTCAGATTTCCGAATAAAAATATGTTTGAATGTCATGTTAAACACAAAGTGTAACTCAAATATTCTGTAATTAAAAATTTGGGCAATGAAAATATTTTTTAAGTATATTTAAGAACATAAACAAATGCTGCGTATCAATAAGGCATTTGAATAAAATAAAATTTCAGTTCAAATTTAGTGTTTGAAGTTTTCCCTAGGTGTAATCCAACTCTGTTGATCTGGTATAAACAAACATCAACTGCCACCTTGTGACTACATATTCAATAACTTCAATCACAAAGAGTAGGTACTGCCAGGGGCGTCGCCATGGGGGGGTATGGGGGGGGAGCCTCCCCCCCCAATATATGTGAAGTTGGGAAATTTGAGCTTAGAGTTGGGAAAATTTAGATTTTTGAAAGACTTTCTTTTTTTTTAATAATTACAAGAAATATATGAACTTTTTATTCTTTCGGTGACAATGGTTTAGCAAACAAGTTAAATTATCAAAAGAAATCAACCAGACTCAATTTGTCATTGTATTTCTCTGTTCTATGAAAACATCATACACTTATTAGACCTAAATGTCTCTGCTCCTGTGTATCAATATCTGACTCTAAACAGCTTTCTCCACTCCTTTGTTTCCTCCAAAACTTTCATTTCTGAAAAATTTCAAATTATAGTCCGTGACTTTTATGTTACTTTCGTATGAAAATCCATAATGGCTCATATACTAGAAGTCTGTCCGGGCCTGGGCTTGGTCCAAGGTACTGGCATGGCCCGTGGACCGAGCAGGCAAACTTTCAAACAGAGTGCTTCCACCATTCTGATATAAAAATTTAAAAGAAGCTCATAAAATTTGAATTATTTTCAATAAATATGAGTTTCACAAGAATGCGTATAAATGTGCTGCATGAGCCGATTTTATTTTAACAACACTATTGCAAAAATATATTTTGTCCAAAATGTAGAGAACGTCATCGGATAGTTAATCATGTTTGAGCCTGAGCTTAGCTTTTTTTGCAGACTCGGGCAGGAGCACCGTCAGTTTATTACCCCTCCCCCTTTTTAATCCTCAAACCAGAAAAATTATTAAATCATAGATGCAAAAAAAAGTAAAAATGTCGAATATGAAGTCGCAAAGGACTGATGAAAACTTTCACTTTAGACAGATTTTTATCTTTGGCGGGAAATTTTCAAGCAATTTTTACGTCAGGAGTATGAAAGGAGGACACTGTGCAACATCAAACACCCTACAGTTGGCGGGGGGATTCCCCTCACATCGCCAGGTCCCCCAAAATGGCTTTCCAGATTGTTTATTACCTTGTTCATAGTCATATAATAACAAACATCTTCATTAATCTCTCACATTTTCTTCCGGAAGTTTTTTTTTTTTTTTTTTTTTTTTTGTAATAGAGGCTGCGATCAAAAATGTCTGTTTTCTTGTGGGGAGGGGATGTCTCCCCTGTCCTTCCCAAATGGCTCTCCTGGACTCGGGTTAGGCCGAGGTAAGGATTATTTTTTTCTGCATAGTTGAGTCGGGACGGAACTGGACTTGGTTGCTCTTGGCATGTGTCGGGCGGACAGTTTTGCTTTGCAAAATAAGTAATAATGATAACGAACTTTTGGTAAGGGGAATCATCGGAAATGTATCTTGAGGTGGTTCTCAAATTCCCTGTTGAATAACACAAAACTTTCTGAAACATTTTCTGACTCATTTTTAAAAGAAAATGCATAACATTGACAGGCCTGAAGTGATTGGATTGAAACGATTTCGAATTGAATAGCGTTTTCCATTTTTCGATAAATAAATTACTTATCCAATTACAGGCGATTATTGTTACACAACGACAGTTTTCTCTTCTTTACTTGCTATGACGTTTTGAAAATCGAATCAAAAACTAATATTTGACAGCCTTTTCTGAAATATATGTTGCTTTCATTCCAAGAAAAAAGAAAGCGCCATTCGATAACATTTTTTCTAAATAAGAACATCTGCCAATTTTATGCGTTTCCGAACAAAAGTGAATTGAGAAATGCGCAAGAAAACAATTATTTTAGATTCTTTTTATCAGCATTCTTTAGAAGAATCTTAATTGTACGTTAAGAAAAATCCGAATTTTTTGTAGCTATCAAATTGGCCCGCGGATCGGGCCTGGTTTAATTGTTTTTTACGCAAGCTGTTCCTGTTTTCAAAGATTTTTGTTCAGGCCGGCCCCTGAACTGTGAAAATATAGATCCGGCTCGAGCCAAAGTTTTAATTTTCAAATCGGGCCGTGCTGGGCCAAAATAGCTTATATGTAGTCGGGACTGTGCTCTGATCTGGAAATTCCAGCCGGAAAAGACATGTATAGCAAAGACAGTAAACAAAAAAGGGAATTTTTAAACAAACTAATGATGGTTGACGAAAGAAAAGAAATCGCAATAGATCTTTAAAAATAAAATTAATAATTCCAATTATAACATATTCTACTGTCAAAATGAAAATAAAACAAGAAAATATTCACATCTTTTCATATTTAACCCGTCGTCGTCGCGTCGCCGGAGAATTTATACAACGGCTTTAGTCGTCGAGTCAATCTAAGCTTAAAAATCTGTAAATTTTATTTCAAAATAGCAATCTATTCTAATATTGTAAAACAAAAATGCAATTTGTATTTCCGTTTTATGCTAATCTCAAATAGTATTAAAAGAACTTGGAATAAGTAACTTTGAAAAAAAAAAAAATATTAAAAATATTTATTCAGGCGCCAAAAGAAAAAAAAAAAAAAAGAAAAGCTGGAGTCCTAATTTCTATAATAGTAGCTACACCTGCTATATTACGTAACTGGGCAACAATATCCAATGAGTTTTCGCCAGAAAAAATACTGGTAACCCTTTGTCGTCAAGAAAAAATAATCATAAAAGCAAATGTGATTTCAAAAAATTATTGATTCTGATAAATGTGTTCCTTTTTACTTTGTTTGTGTGCGGATAAAAAAACTGCTATATTTTTATCGGTTTATAAAATATGAAACCAAAGCGATATAAAGTTCAATGTTGTAATTGTAAAGCAGTATTTAATAATGACTATAAATCTCAGCATGAAAAAAACAATCATAATGGGAATAGAGTTTCTGTGCAGGAAATTGGAGCCCCTAAAAATCCATTCGATGCTTCAGTACGTAAAAGGAAAAAAGTGGACGATGTGAAATCGGAACAAATATATAAATATGATAGCAGTCCGTCAAATGAAGAAATAATCAGCATAAGTTGCAATACTGATGTGTTGAACTTAAATAAAAAGTCTGAAGAAATAAAAGATTTTTCTTTTCCTATAAACAACACCGAGAGCGAAGATCAACTTCTTCAACAGTGTAATTTGGATTTTTCAAAAGAAAGTGAATTTCTACATGAGGCTACGAATTCCAAAACTCAAAACCAATCTGAAATGGATAATGAATTTCAAAACGAGACTGCAAGCTTCACAAATGAAAACCAAACTAAAGAAGAAAATGAAAATAAGTCGGACTGGGTGTCTTTTATGGGAAAATTTTCTTTTATTCTCGAAAAATTAACTGAGAGCAAAACTATTTTTTCTCAATATAATGAATTTGACATAGTTAACGAGAAATTGGCAATAACTGAGATTGTTAACTTTATCTCTTCAATTAAAGAAACCTGTGATATAGTTCTTGAAGAGGGGTGCAGAGTATTGAATAAACTGAATAATGAGTTAGAATTTTCAATTGAAGACAGTGGAAGTGCCTCTGAAATAGTAAATCATGATCCTGGTCTACGTCCAGATACTTTAAATGAAAATCAGAAAAATTATTTAATTCAGTTAGGTCCACATCAACCTAAATTAGCATGTTTTCCTTCTGATGGAAAAAACCGGTTTAATCCCCACTGGTATACAGAATTTGAATATTTAGAGTACAGTACAGCAAAGCATGCTGCTTTTTGCTTTGTATGTTGTCTTTTTCCTGTTGGTATAGGTCGTGAAAAAAGAGAAGATGCTTGGACTTCAACCGGAGTAAAAGTATGGGGTAAAATGAAAAGTTGCGGAAAAGATAAATTAGGGAAGCTCCAACAACATTTCTCATCTCAAGCTCATAAGTCTGCTCTATATGATTTTTGTAATTTTCTTGTAAAGAAAAAACATATTGATGTCTTAATTGACAAATCAAAAAGGCAAGTTTTAATTCAGGAAGAAAAAGTTCGAATGCACAACAGAGAAGTTATCAAAATTTTAATGGATACTTGTAAAACATTCGGAAAGCAAGGATTAGCATTTCGAGAGTCAAACACCGATGATATTAATAAAGGAAATTTTTGCGAAGTGATACAGCTTATCTCAAGGCACAATACTACAATGAAATGTTGGTTTGAAGATAAAAAATTGAGACCATATCATGTTACATATATGAGTCCAGAATCTCAAAATGAAATGATAAATTTAATAGCATCTGAAATTCGTCAGGTAATCACTTCTGAAATAAAAAATAGTTTATGTTTTGCAGTTTTGGCCGACACAACTCCAGATCTGTCACACAAAGATATAATGTCTATTGTTATCCGAAGTGTAAGTAATGAAGGTGAAATTAGGGAAAGATTGGTCAAAACAATTGAATGTAGTGACAAAACTGGAAAGGGAATGGCAGATTTAATTTTACAGTGCTTAAATGAAATAGAAATTGATTATTCGAAGCTTGCATTCCAGTCTTATGATTTTGCTCAAAATATGTCCGGGAGGTTCAATGGTGTACAAAAACATATATCTGAGATTGTCGGTCACAGTGTTCCTTACATACCTTGTCAAGATCACCGCACTAATACTGCTCTAGAACATGCTTGCAACGTTAGCATATTAATTCAAGATTTGTTTAACATCCTTGAAGAGCTCTATGTCTTTTTCACATCAAGTACAAAAAGATTTAAGCATTATCAGTCAAGTGTAGAGAACATTGATAAAGTAATTCAACTTAAAAATCTATCAAAAACCAGATGGACCGCAAGAGCTGAATCGGTCAAAGCCTTAACTCAATCGTTTGAAATGGTAATAGAACTATTAGAAAATATTTTCAATGAAAAGACTTTTGATTCCTCTACTAGAACAAAAGCATTTGGAATTTATAAAAAAATGAAAACTTTTGATTTTATTGCATCATTTTTTTTCATGAAAAACATCTTAAGCAAAATAAAAATTTTAACTGAAATTCTGGAGACACCTGATTTTAACGTCATTGACTGCATTGCGATAATAAAAAGTACTGTCCAAAGCTTACAAGCAATTAGTGATGATTCCACTGGAATGAATAATCTTATAAAAAGTTCAATTGTATTCGCTGAAAAAATGGGGATAGATGTTGAATCAGACTTCCGAAAACACCATAGAAAAAGGGTTCCACCTAAAAAAATTGATGAAAACAATAGAACAGCAATGGACATAGATTTAAATACTTTTTACAGGAAAGAATTCAAAGAAGTTTTGGACACATTAATAATGGGTTTCAATGACAATGTTTTATATATCAAAGATACTATTGAACCGATACATTCGATTTTTAAGCTACCATTCACCAAAGCAAATTTGAGCATAAGTAATCTAGAAAAAGTTATTAACATGTTTCCTCCTGGATCTGATAAACCTGACATACACGACTTGCAGAGTCAAATGGAAATACTTTTTGACTTGTGTTCAAACAATAATGTTGACTCTCTTAACGGACTTTTCGTTCATGCCAAAAAATTCAAAAATTATTTAGGTCAAGCCTTCAAACTGTGCATTTTAACATTCACAGCAGCTTATGGTGTTGCGTCAAATGAAAGGACATTTAGTCAGCTAAAAATTATAAAAAATGAATTACGAACTACCATGAGCGATGACAGACTGGATAGCTTAATGCTTTTGAAATGTGAAAATAAAATAGCGGACTTACTTAAACTGGACGATGTGATCATTAGGTGGGCTTCTTTGAAGAACAGAAGGATCAGTGTTAAATGAAAAAAATTACAATGTAAGTGTTCATTAGCAATCGTTACAATTTTTCTTTATGTAACATTTTTTGTTTCATATTTCATATATTTATATAATTTTTTTTGAATGTATGCAATGTCTCTAACTTTGAATCTTACATTTATTGCATTATTTGAAATTGTTTCTTTAACCTTTGTGGTAAAAGTATAATCTTTATCTCTTTTTCTTCTGATCTTTATTTTCATGCTGAAAAAATAGCAATAAATCTAGTTTTTTTTTTTTTTTTTTTTTTTTTTTGGAAAAGAAATTATTTTTAATGCATAAGTATTGTTATCATTATAAGCACATTGCATTGTATAATTTTAATTGGAAATTAGAACAATATTTTTCAAGTTGGGAAATTTTTAAATTCTCCCCCCCCCCAAAAAATATCTGTAGCTACGCCTCTGGGTACTGCACACTTCAATGGTCGGTACTGTACTGTCTTTCCCTTTTATTCATTGCTCCACTGACAAATGATGTGCTTTCAATAACTCCACTTTTAACCTTATAATAACATGCAAATTGTTGAATCAATTTGTAAATACAGTCGAGACTCTATATAACGAAATCCATCGTTCCAGTAAAAAATTCGTTATATAGAGAAATTCGATGTATAGAGAATGATGCTAAAAATCGTATTTAATGTGTAAATTTTGAATAAATATTATTTTTGATCTTTTTAATTAAGAATTTGAAATGTGTAAAAGTAAAAATTAACCTAACATTTTATTTCTTAATTATTTAAGCTGTTTCAAAAAAGAGAACAGACATTTATTTGAAAGCTTAATGAAAATCAAATAAGGAAGACTTGCATTAATTTCAGACGAAGATATCTGTAATTTTTTGTTGTTTTGATTTTAAAATTGTTATACCCGCAAAAAAATTGCTCAAATTTTAGCAAAGGATGAAAAATTGTAGTTAACATTTTCCTCCAAGTGAAAGCCTCTCATTTATTCCACTCTTATATATGTAACAATCCAATTGACTCTGTTTTGAGAAGTATGTGGAAAGGTGTGTGGGAGATGGGATGAATTCGTTGGATTTAAAGAAAAGGAGAAAAGTAATAAAAAAAAGCTCAGCACTGAACGATAAATCAAAAATAAGTGATGGAAAATTATTCTATATGATTTCGAAGCTATTTTAAAACTGAATTAATTAAGACCAATTTATGAAAAAATTCGTCGTATGGAGATAGATATTTCGCTATATAAAGACTGTTTTTAATGTAATCATGCGAAAAGGGACCGTTCCTACTAAAAATTCGTTATATAGAGAAATTCGATGTATGGAGTTTCGTTATAGAGAGACTCGACTGTATTTATCCAAGCTTGATGTATGCTCTATAATTTGATTCCCAACAACACAACGGATGGCCTTAGACATAGCGGTAAATTTTTAGAGTAATATTTCCCTTATTTAATAGTAGAAAATAACATGAAATATTTCTATAAATAAGGTGAGGTTTACAAAAGTATTAAATTTGCAAAATTAGTTGCATGGATGAGCCCCTCAATCCTGTTGTTTGAAACCCTTGTGTTATAACCAAAGTAGTGACTGGTATGGGAAGAACACAGTAACAAAATAACAGGAAAAAAACAGTATTTCCTCTCAGAAAATACTTGAAATAGTAAAAAGGATTTAAAAAGTCGAATTTCTCTTTATCAAAATACTGGTATTTAACGCTCTTTTTGACTGTATTTTTCCCTGGCCACTGGTGAATTTGATAATTCAATGTACTTTAATCTAAATTACTGTTATTTATACGTTGGTTTTTAGATGAGAGTAAAATAACGCAAAATGAAAACTGGAATTTTAAACTCCTGCGATACATCACAATTTTATACATGCAAAACTATGTACACTTCAGAAATTCATTTATATGCCAAAAGTATTTCGAAAACAAATACGTTTATCACGAAGCAAATTTTTGCTTCAAAATTATGAAATGGAAATATAAATAAACTTTAAAGTAAATCGTCGTTTGCGGAAAAATCTCATATTTCAAAAAAATGGGAAATATAAAAGAAAACATAGACATTAAGTTTTAAAGTAAAATGCTTTTTATCTCACTTAAACTATTTCGTCTGACGTTAATACATTATTTCTCATTTCAATTTTTCTGAGTGTCTGGAAAATGTGGTCTAGAATTTTTTAAAAATGAAATTGTATAATCTTATTTTTAGGAACTATCTCTTTTAACTTTTAAATAATTTGTAAACTGCAGGAGTAATTTGTAAATGTTGAGTTATTTATACAGCGTACATTTTGTCTTAAAGCAACATTAATTTAACCTAATGTTATTCACAGTATGCTATTATTTGAAACAGGTAAAAAAACTGAAATGTAAAATGGCGTATATTTTAACAAGAATACAGCCAATCAAAGTAACTTTGATCTATCAGGGTAACTTTGAGCCATAGAGAAAAAAATATTAAATCTGCTTCACCATTTGAGTTAACGGCAATGTTTTGGTTTCAAAATATAGATAGCAACATTAATGATAGTCCGTAAGCTCATTGGAAATAATTCGCAATATTTAAAAAAATTAGTTAAACTTAATTGTCAAATCGCAATTAAAAATGCGCTTCTAGCAATCATCTCTATTATAAATTATTTTGGTTGTAATATAGTATCAGAAATCTTTTGTTTGCCCCTGCAAATACTCTGCACTTTATAAGTTACAGGATGTATCTCATAGTAAACTTCAGCAACGTACATTAATTTCATTATACGTGAAATAATTTAACATTAGGGTGGAGCGAAAAAAAATTTTTTTTGAAAATCAAAAACGGGTAGGTGCCAAAAGTTGCCTTTATACTAGTACATCAACTGCGTGAAATTTTACTGCTGAAAAAGATGGCTTGAGTCTGCGCTTTTGCTCCAAAAATCGAAATTTTGGGTAAAACTTGTCATTTTTTGACATTTTTTCAAAAAAATTTAAAAATTCCTACAGAGCTGGTTAGTATTTAAAAGTGTTGCTTAGACCTTTATATTTATCTGCTTAACATATTTAAACTATAAAACAATATGTTTATTCCCTATAGCTGGTGCAAAACAAACCAACTTTTAGTAAGAAAAAAGCATTACCACTCTATTGGGTCATACAACGAATTGTTGTTTTTAATACAGCTCTTGTTTTCAAAACTACCTTGGACATGCGTCGTGGAGGTGGCTATATTTCCTATACCACCCGGCATAACTATTCGATCATCTTAGTACAGTGTTTTATTTATACATTGATTTGTGATTTTCTTTATAAAAATTTGGTATGCTTTCGATGCTTCCACCTTGTTCATCTGTTCTTTGCATCCACATGCTGCTGTAACTATCTTCAGGTATATTTTTACAGTTTATACAAAAAAATGACAAGCAGAGTAATGCACGGGAATCTATTAAAGGGATCTATTCGGCCATCTATTATATTTATCAAACTTACATTCAGTTGATGAATAGTGATTGGAAGTTCTGTTACCACAACATTTTTTCAGTCAATTGTATTTTTTTTTACATAATGATTTGCTTCAAAGATGATTTCAGATATTTCAACTATAAGTATGCCATCATTTATTCTACTTTTGCATTTTTTATATGTTGAGAAGAGAGCTGTTTAATGTGATGGTGATCGTCAGCGAGAATTGCAATGAAAATTTGTTCTCCATGTGTAAAGCAACCGCTGTTGTAAATAACTTTTTTTTGCATTAGTTTTATGCCGTTTTCTAAGTGTTTTCGTATCCAGGTAATTTCCTATTAACTTTTAGGTCCTCTTTTTATGAGTGGACAACATTTGATGGTGAAATGTCCTGGGCATAAACATATAATACATAGTACTTTATGAGGGAATGTACGGATTATGAGGGAATGTACGACTATAAGTGCTCATTTAAAATTAGGAGCATTTTATTTGTCACTGTGAACCATTTTGCATGGGGTAAGCTTAGAATTGTGTATAATATTGAATCATTCGCTACTTCAACTCCAGTGAATTTCCTCTGTGCCACTTATTAGAGAAGTCGATATAAAATGTTCTAAGCTACATGGATTCACTGGATCAATAAGGAAAATCTTTGTCTACGTACTATTCACTTCCTATTGCAATTTTTTTTTTTTTTTATAAAATAGAGAATAATTTTGAAAAATTATTTTCACAAATTGAGAAAAATATACTCAGAACAGACTAGAAATTTCTGTCAGAGATTGCAAAGCTAATTCATAAGGAAAGCTATTTCTCAGAAAGAATGGGGAATAGGAGTTTAGCAAACATCTCACACAAAACAGAGCTCATAAAGTTATTAAAATTTTCCGCTTTATATAAGCACAGATTGGCAATCAGCGTCTATATGTTCACTCACAAAATGTATAATCCAAGTTTATACCGCGGGATGTTTTATACCAAATGTACTACACATCTAAATAATAGATCTAAAATCTTATTAGAAATTACTAGACTATGGAACAACACAGGAAACGACATAAAGCATACTGAAACTTCTTTAGAAATATATTTGTTTTACACGCAAATTTTGTTTGCAGTCCTCTGTGACGATCGTCATAATATTAAGCAGCCAGCTTCTCAAAATATATTCAATGTAATAAGTACAGTAAATGATGACATACTTAAAATTGAATTCATACAATCAATTTTTAGGAAAATCATTATATATAAAATGTAATTGATTGAAAAAATGTTGTGGTAACAGAACTTCCAATCATAATGTATATTAATTGCATGAAAATTTAATGAAGATAATAGACTGCTGAATAGGTTCAATTAAGAACATACCCAATACATTACTCAGATTCTCTTCTGTTATACATGGTATAAAAATATACGTGCAGCAGATCACGCCAGCAATCCAAATCATCCAAAGTCAGTGAATATAAAGAAGAAATAATTTACTTTGATATACAGAAAACTTATACTCGTCTTCGGGAAAAAAAAAGTAACAATTCAATACATAAATAAAACACTGGGCCTAGATGATTGGGTGGTTGAGACGGGTGGGATAATGCAACCATTTCTATAAGTTATATACACAGTAGTTTTGAAAGCAGCTAGGTAAGAAATGCATTCAAAAGAACATTTCGTTGTATGCTCCAATAGAGAGGTTAACGCTGATTTTTCACGAAAAGTTGTCAGATTTGCTCCAATTATACAGACTACAGATATTATTTTATAGTTTAAATATGTTAAGAAGATAAATATAAAGGTCTAAGCAACACTTTTAAATACTAACCAGCTCTGTAGGAATTTTTTAATTTTTTTGAAAAAATGTCAAAAAATGACAAATTTTACTCAAAATTTCGATTTTTGGAGCAAAAGCGCAGACTCAAGCCATTTTTTTTCAGCGGTAAAATTTCACGCAGTTAATGTACTAGTATAAAGGCAACTTTTGGCACCTACCCGTTTTTGATTTTCAAAAAATTTTTTTTTTCGCTCCACCCTATTTATGCGCCTAAAATGCGCCGAAAACAAAGTTTCACCCTACTTTATTATGTAACGGCATAAATCTTTTATGTGACCCTGTAAATGAATAATAAAAAAAATTGCCCAGCATATTGTAACTGAATGTATATTTTATTACATTTCAGTAAATGCATATCAATTTCATTCGGTATGAAAGATGGTAACACCATTAAAATTCACTTAAACATTTTTTCCCGCTGACCGTAATGTAACGAAAAACTTTTCACCGTTCCTGTAATTAAACTATACATCCGATTTTCATAAAATTTAATTCGGCAAAAGTTGGCAATAATTATATATTTAAAATTTCAATGCATTTAGTTGGACACTTTTTCTCTGTTATATGCGGACAGCCAAACGGAAGTGTATGTGGTACGTATTTATATAATTACGAAAGAACCTAAAAACCCAACTACACTGTAAAAAAATTCTTAATAGTTACTAAAAGTTCTCAGGAAACTGAGATTCCTAGAAGTTTTTATGTAACGGCAACAACAAAAATTCATGTAACTGATACAGATTTCAACAAAAAATCTGTAAGGTTACTAAGATTATTTTAGGAAATTCTGATTCTTAGAATTTTTTATGTAACAGCAATCCAGGTTACATATAAAATTTTAGTAAGATAATTGTAATTTTAGTTGTTTTCATTTGTAAAATTACAGTTTTCTGTAGCTTTACACAGATAAGTTTTGTAGATTTACATCTTTTCTTGTACAGTGTACAGATAAAATGTTTGTAAATATACAGATTTCGGCATGTTTACATCTGTAGTATTAAAGTGTTTCTTTTTTTTTAACAGTGTACAATTTACTGCTCAACAGCTAAAATTGAGTCTGCGAGTGGTTTCCAGAAGACTTTGTAGAGCAGTTCTGTTTTAATCTGCATATCGAGTTCTATCTAATCTCGCAATTTAAACAGGGGAATCGAAGAATGGTTTCTGCAAATGTCGGAAATAAATTTGATCTTATATAAATATGAAATCCCCGAAACACGATATTTAAAGTTCCACTTCAAAGGAGAAAAAAATCTGTACCGAGTTTTGAAGAAAGTTGATTGTTGATTCTTTTCAACAATTCCAAATGATTAAAGATCTAATTCCTCAATTTCAACAGTGAAATCGATGAAGTGATGGTTTCTGCAAGTGCCGCCCGGTCGAAAATAAATTTGATCTTATATAAATATGGAACCTTCGAAACACGATATGTAAAGTTCCACTTCAAAGGAGAAAAAAATCTGTATCGAGTTTTGAAGAAAGTTGATTGTTGATTCTTTATAACAATTCCAAATGCTTAAAGATCTAATCCCTCAATTTCAACAGTGAAATCGATGAAGTGATGGTTTCTGCAAGTGCCACCCGGTCGAAAATAAATTTGATCCCATTATAAATATGGAACCACCGAAACACGATATGAACAGTTGTACTTCAAAGGAGAAAAAATCTGTATCGAGTTTTGAAGAAACTTGATTGTTGATTCTTTTCAACAATTCCAAATGATTAAAGATCTAATCCCTAAATTACGGCAGTGAAATCGGTGATTTGATGGTTTCTGCAAATGCCGCCCGATCGAAAATAAATTTGATCTCATATAAATATGGAACCACCGAAACACGATATGTAATTTCTACCTCAAAGGAGAAAAAATCTGTATCGAGTGTTGAAGAAAGTTGATTGTTGATTCTTTTCAACAATTCCAAATGATTGAAGACCTAATCCCTCAATTTCAACAGTGAAATCGATGAAGTGATGGTTTCTGCAAATGCCGCCCTGTCGAAAATAAATTTGATCTCATATAAATAAGGAACCACCGAAACACGATACATAAATTCCACTTCAAAGGAGAAAAAATCTGTACCGAGTTTTGAAGAAAGTTGATTGTTGATTCTTTTCAACAATTCCAAATGTTTGAAAATCTAATCCGGCAATTTCAACAGTGAAATCTATGAAGTGATGGTTTCTGCAAATGTCGCCCGATCGAAAATAAATTTGATCTCATATAAATATGGAACCACCGAAACACTATATGTAAAGTTCTACTTCAAAGGAGAAAAAATCTGCATCGAGTTTTGAAGAAAGTTTATTGTTGATTCTTTTCAACAATTCCAAATGATTGAAGGCATGGGCGTAAATTTACAGTGTAAGCGGTTATAGTAAAAGGTTCACCATTTTGAGGATATGCATAGTTGTCAACATTTACGCATTTTTGCTGCCACTAAAATTGTACAAAGATTTTTCATTTGTTTAATCATAAGATTTAAATCATTAAATAAGACAATACATACTAAAGAATTTTTGTGGTAGGAAAAATGCATAAACGTTGGCAGCTATGGGATATGTCAATATTTCTTTATCTATAATTCGAAGTTACTACAACGCAAATATTTAACCGTTGTTTTATTTGTTTTTATAGTTGAAAACAACTTTTTTAAAACAGCTTAATCGCTCCCCTGATTTACCCGGACGACATTCGGGCAACGTGTTTTAACTAATCATGATATTTTTTCCCTCCACTAAATTTGAATTGTAAATTTCGCATTAATTAATCGAAGCATTTTTCTGACTCGATTAGACAAAATTTTCTGTTTGGAAAAATGTGTGTTAAAAGGTTAAATAATCTTTAAAGGACGCAAAAATAGCCATTATTTAAAAGTTTTTTCTAAAATATTGAGCACTTATGTTGTTTAAACGTCTATTTTCTAAAACGCATTATATACACAAAAAACTGAATCTAAAACTTGAATTTCACTTCTTTATATTCACAATTGCAAGCAGAAGCGAAGTGAACGTCTAATCTTCATTTTAAAAAATATTTTCCATCTCACAGACTAAAAAGAATGCAATCTGAAAAACGGTGTGTTTAAATATAACATGCTTTTCATTTTTTCTAGTTTTTTTTTTCCAAAAAATACAATACTCAAAATTTTTTGTTTAACCTCTTCTCGACGGAAGGTTTTTGCAAATTTTGTAATGTTTTGTCGCCGGTTTTTAAAAACAGAAATTTGTGACTTATCAGATCGAGAAAATGCTCCAATTAAATAAGGCAAATTTTACAGTGTAATTTTACTGGTGGGGTAAACTTGGATTTTTAAGCCTTTTTGCGGCAAGTATACATGTCGCTCCCAAGGGGTTAAGAGTGGCATTAAACATGTTCTTACGCTTTTATACGATATTTCTAACTATTTTACCCTTTCAGAGACAAAGTCAGGGCCTTAGCTGAGGCTGCACTATGGGCGGCTCAGCCAACACCTAAAATATTTTGTGCCCCCCCCCCCCCCCCCTGGAAAAGATTCCAAGGTCACTAAATGAATTTCTGTTCCGAAAATTCAAATGAAATTCTGTTCAAAAATCTAATTTAGTTTTGAGACCCTTTCACAGTTTTGCAAAATTACTAAATTGTGTCTAAAATAAGTGTTTCAACACTCCCTCATCCTATCTGTACATATGAAGTTAACATGACGTTTATTTTTGCACCAGTTATACACTCAAAATTTTCATCGTCATATACCTTTCTTAGCATAAAATGAAGTTTCTACAACAGTTTAATACGAAACATAATACCTACAATGTGAATATGCACTAATTTATCTTTCTGCGTCAGAGAGAGAAAGAAAAAATTTATGAGCCCTCCCCTACATTCTGTTGACGCCCCCCCCCCAATTGTTCACTTCTAGCTACGGCCCTGGGGTTGGTTGGTTGGTTGGTTGTATGGATTTTAATGGCGCAAGGTCCCTTTAGGGACATGTTGCGCCAAGAACAAGGTAATGAATAAATTGTAAGACAAAGTAAAAAAAAATGTATTAAATAATTATGTTAAAAAGGATGATATGAGAAATGTGATGAAACATGTGATTAAAAAGTAGTTTTAAAAAATGCAGTGAAATTAAAATAGAGAGGTTAAAAACTAGTTAAAACTTGCAAACAGTAAGGTAATAAGACTAGAAATATTAAAAGCCAAATATCTTATAAAATCAAATATATATATAAAACGCAGATTAATAATATTAATCCGGTAAAAATTCTTCTAGAATTGTATTTTCATCATCATCCGAGTCATTGTATGACTCGGACTCCATAGCTTCTGCCACATAATGCTTCATCTGTTTAGGATTCTTTACATTGTTAATATATGGACTGAGGTCTGATTTCTTCCTCCCCCTCCCGACAGTTTTCCACTGTGGAGAGGCTGGAGTAGAGGTTTTCTTTTTTCCTGGCTGTACAGATGATTTTTGTATTAAATTCTGTTTTCGAAGTGAATTGGACATGGGTGGTATTTTTGTACTTATAACTGGTTTTGTCTTAGTCTGGGGTTCAGATGACTTTTTCGATAGAACTGTCGATTTGGATGATTCCTTCGATTGAGCTAATAATTTCTGTTGACGTTTTTCTAGATTGACTATTTTAACCGGTTCTGAAGATGGTGGCCAAATTTCTGATTGTGGGTTTCCAGTAATTTTAGTAGGGAGACATATATAACGGGATTCTTTGATTGGGGTGTTGGTTGATTGAGTTTTAAATGAATTATCTGGTGAACAAGAGGTGTAAGCCTGAGTGCTTATGTGCCTTACAGATTTTAATTGTTGTCTGAGTAAACTGGAGTAAGATACTCCGACAGACGGAGTTCTAGACTCAACAAGTTTGCGAGCTTCAGGATAGGAAATTTTCTGGGTTATTTTAATAACAAGTATTTCTTTTTTGCGTATCCAGTTTGGACAAGAACGGGAATAGGCTGGATGGTCACCTTTACAATTTACACACTGATCAGGGTTATTGCAGTTTTTACTATTATGGCCAATTTCAGCACAACGTGCGCAGGTTTCAGAGCCACGACATGTTGTGTTCGTGTAGCCATAACGCTGACATTTAAAACACCGGAGGGGGTTAGAGATATAAGGTCGGACAGGACAACTCAAGTAGGCAGCTTTAATTCTGGATGGTAAATTTGGGCTATTGAAAGTAAGAATTATGTGCTTTGTGGGAAGCACTTGTTCATTTCGACGGATTGTGATGCGACGTGCGTCTATAATGTTTTGGTCTTTTAAGTTTTCGAGAAGTTCTTCCCTTGTAGAATATAAAAATTCGGGTTCAGATATGACTCCACGGGTTGTATTTAAAGTTTGATGTGCTTGAATTGAAACAGAAAATGTACCTATTTTGTTTGAATTTGACAGAAGTTGTGACTGTCTGGCTGAAGTGACTTCAACCAGTAAATCGCCAAACTGAAGTTTTTTGAGAGTGTGGCTATCACCCAAAACAGAGTGGAAAGTTTTAGCAATAAGGAACGATGAGGTTTTTTTGAAAGAGTTATTATTGAGACTATCAGTACGTTTGATTACGAAATATTTTGTGAAAGAAATGTTCTGGACATTTTGTTGCTCTCCACATGAGAGAGATACAGAAGGAATTGAAGTATTTCCATCCATATTGTAAAAAAACCAATTCGGACCCTGGCTGTGCCACCCACTACCGAGCCCAACAAGGGGATGCACATTCGTGCACCAGTGCTAACCAGGGTCAATACGGTCACAAGACAATCCTATGTCAGTCTCCACCCTTAACGAGATGACTAGTAATTGCTCGCTCGCTTGATCCCTAAAGCCAGTGACAAAAGTCAGCTGACCAGCCGATTGGTACATACGGGACCAATATGCACCGCCCGTCTACCTGAAGCAGAGGCCAAAGTAGTGTGTTGGTTTCCCTCAACTGCCAGGATCCCCCTTTCCAGGGACACGGGTCGCCACGCACGGCCAACACGTGGGTGGTTTACAATTCTCCATGAGTCGATATACAGGATGTATCGGCCCATGCAGAATTGCCCTCACCTCAGAAAGAGGAAACCACAATGAGAGTGAAACAAAGATGAAAGGAAGACGAGAGGAGTAAGAGGAAATAGAAAGGAGAAAGATCACTCGGGTGCCCCGGGGTTGTAAAGCCCGTGAATACCTAAAGAAGGTATTCCCCTGGGGGGCTACGGCCCTGGGGAAAGTACTTGCTAAAATATTAAAATAATTGAATGACACTAAAATTTACACATCATTTTGTTTAAAAAGTAAAATCTCTTTTTAAGATGAATTATAAATAGAAAGTTTTATCCCAGTTTTTGCTTCCGTGATGACATAAGGAGATAAGAATCAAGTGGGATGTGTAATTTTTCAATGCTCTTCAAGTGGTATCACTAAATAAATTACTTACACTAAATATATGTTATTGTGGAAAAGATGCATGAGCAATAAAAACTATCAGTTTTTTATATTCTATTCTATCTCATAACTATAAATAAATTCTTTTTTTATTTATTATTTTTACAAAACATTTTTTTAATTAATTGCAGCTACATTATAATAAAATTCTGCTGTAATAATTTATTTAAATGAAAGCAGCTTTTATTTATTTCATTAATTGTTTTTTTTTTTTTTTTATAAATATTATCTTTTTATTAAATATATGTTTTTAAAGTAAAAAGTATTATGACATATTAGTAATTAATTGGAAATTTTGAAAAGAATTCTGAAAAAGCATTACAAAATTCTTTTCTGAATCAATTTAAAAAATAATAAAGCACTTAAAATCATGTTGAAATGTGTTTTATAAATTATGTGTTTAATAAATCAGTGTTGCAAATTATTTTAATTTTGTTATTTTTTTTCTTTATAATATACTTAAAAACATACAGCGTAAATTATTCTGCTGAAAAAAAAAATTGCTTTTTTTTACTTGCTTTACAATTGAATCAGAAAATCTAAATAACAATTCAGACAGATGCGGAAATGCCACAGTGTTATTGCATTTATTGGGGGGCTTCAAAATCTCACTAAGTTAGAGACGCAACAGTAGTCACAGAAAAAGAACCGGATGTAATGCTTAATCTACCGGTGCGCTCTTTTTAAATATCTCGCTAAAATTGTAATATTTCTACATGATTTTTTTTTTTTTTTTTTACATAAGATAACTGAGGATGATTTACAACCGGGCTATTTTTACTTTTTCGATTTTGGTTATATATACTTTTTATGTTACGGTAGTTTCAATTTCAGAACCAGTTTTAACCGGTTTCAAAAGATAAAGTATTTTTTTTTAAATCTGAAACCAAAATTGAAAAACTAAAACTAGCTTGGTTGTAGTCGAAAAAATTGCATGAAATTCTAAAATACGATTATAATCAAAAACTAGAAGGATGTGAATGATTATGAAGATAGAGCTATTTCATAATTCAAACAAAAGGCAGCATAGCAGCGCCACTTGTTGAACGATTTACGCCAAAAAATATCTACTCAAAATTTTAACATGGACTACCTAATATATATGAGGACCCCAGAAGCCAAGAGGTATAAGTGACAAAATTGAAAAAATTGAGTTAAATGCACAGAGTATCTGGAAATATGCTTTTTTCATTTCAGGTAAAGAAATATAGGTCATTTTTTTATTATTTGGGGAGTTATAGAGATAAACCACTTTTTTCGAAAAACAAACAATATTGATTAATTATACATATAAAGAAAATTGTACTCTATTTTTTTATCAGTTATTGAAATGAGAGTTCAAAGATTAGAATGCAACAAGCAGATGTTTCCTATTTCAATTTAGTCAATTTGTATTGATGTTCCAATTTAACATCAGTTATCTTTAAACTCAATTTACTCCAAATCCACATTTTGTCACTTGTACCCCTTGGCTTCTGAGGTCGTCATATATTAATTCCGTGCATTAGTTGATCAGATAGAGTGACCCTAAAATTTATGTAACATATAGACAAACACACGGACACTGTTACAGAGTCACAGACAGAATTTTTATAAAAACATGTTTATCGGGTTCTCTGACCCTTAAAACGTGTAAATCCACCAAATACTGGAATTCGAAATTTTTCACTAAAATTTTCAGTATATCCATTTTTTTTTGACGAAAGTAAAAAAAAAAAAAAAAAAAAATGTATTTTATTAATAAAAAGTCTAGAACATATTTAACCCTTTGTGATTGAGTGTTACAAAAGATGGTACCGACCGAATAAATTCCTGCAAGAGTTACTTGTGCCTGGTAGTCATACTTTGACTTCTAAGGGTTTTAAAAAAATTGTAATTACCCCATTTACAGGTGTTTTTTGAAATTTTGAATGTGAGGTGCTTCCAAATTAAATAAAACACTTTTACTGGATTTTTTGAAGTTTGCATCTATTATTTTAATTTTAACACCTTGAGGACGAGAGAGCGGTATACGTGTTGCAGAATCCTTGTTTCTATCACCAGTAAAATTTTACTGTAAAATTTGCCTTATTTAATTAAAGCAATTTTTTATTATTATTATTCAACGAGGCAAAAATTTCGGTTTTTAAAAAAGAGTGACAAATAATTAGAGCCCACACTACTCACTGAAAAAGACCCGGATGATAATGTTAATTCTATAGGGGGGGGGGTGTTCTTTTCCAATATCTAACTCAAATTTTAGTATTTTTTCATGACTTTTTTACATAGCATTGCTGAGGACAATCTACAACCGGCCTAGTTTTAACTTTTTCAATTGTGGTTTCAGATTTAAAAAACTGAAACTTTTGAACTTTTTTTCCTTTAACTTTTGAAACCGGTAAGAACCGGTTTTGAAATTGAAACTGTCATAACATAAAAAAATATATAACCAAAATTGAAAAAGCAAAAAGTAGCTGGGTTGTAGATTGTCCTCAGATACTCCATGCGAAAAAATATTATGTAAAACTATTAAAATTTGAGTAAGACTTTTGAAAAGAACGTCCTTAAAAATTAACATTCTCATCCGGGTCGTTTTCAGTCAGTAGTGTGGGCTCTTAAGGTGAAAACAATGATAATTTGACTATTTCAAAAAAGTGGTGCAAATGAACAAATATTAATATTTAAAAAGCAGGCATGAAATAACTTATATGACGAACATTACGGTTGACGTAACATTTGCTAGTATCTTGCTTTTAATCCTTTCAAGCACGGTGATTCCAATGCAGCCAAATTTGCAAACTTCACCGGGAATATTATAGCAAAATTTTGCTTTATACTTAAATTTTAAATTTCCTAACCTTTTACAGGGTTCGCACAGCTCTACCACTAAATTTTTACAGTATTTTAAATGTATTTCACAGCAGAAAAATTGTGCGCAAATTGCGAAACGAGGAAAAGGTTGCGAATTCTGTTTCTTAAAAATTAAATATAAAGGGTATAGCCGGGTTTCTTAGTAAAATGTACCCTTGAGTCAACCACATCAAGTCCTACATGGATCGATAGCCCATAAAACGAAATTCATTTCTCTCCAGTTTTAAGTTTGTATCTCAAGACCATGGGGGGGGGGGGGGGGGTAATGGCCCAAAATGCCTGTTTTGGAAAAGAGCGCATTGTGACGAAACTACTGGGCAGATTTCAACGTAAAAAATAAGGGATGTAAAAAACCACCATACGAATGTTTGGCAATTTTTTCAGATTTTTTTAAACAAAAGAACAAGTTTTTTAACATTTTTCCTGTTTTTAAATGTACATTTTAATTAAAAATAAACTGAAATTTCTGAGTCACCACCTTAACTTTTTTACATGAAATACTATAAGACATGATGCATATTCACTATCAATTTCAACTCTGTACATATGGTGCATCATATTAAAAAAGGGGCAAAATCATATTTCGCGGAAATATGTGTCTCGGACAAATTTCACGCCTTCTTTTAAAAATACGGTGTGAATCAATATGTGAGATTTGAAAAGAAGGCGTGAAATTTGTCCGAGACACGCCCCACATTCCCGCCGGAATATGATTTTGTCTTTTTCTAATATGATGCACCATACGTAGAAAGGTGAAACTGACAGAGAATATGCATTATGTCTCATAGTATTTCATGCAAAAAAATAAGGTGGTTGCTCAGAAATTTCAGTTTATTTTTAATTAAAATGTTCATTTAAAAGCAGGAAAAATGTTAGAAAACTTGCTCTTTTGTTTAAAAAAATCTGAAAAAATTGCCAAACATTCGTATGGTGGTTTTTTACATCCCTTATTTTTTACGTTGAAATTTGCTCAGTAGTTTCGTCACAATGCGCTCTTTTCCAAAACAGGCATTTTGGGTTATTACCCCCCATGGTCTTGAGACACAAACTTAAAACTGGAGAGAAATTAATTTCGTTTTATGGGCTATCGATCCATGTAGGACTCGATGTGGTTGACTCAAGGGCAAATTTTACTATGAAACCCGGCTATACCCTTTTCTTATCATTAATAGTGGTGCCAGTGTCCTTACAAAATATAAGGAGTGTGTGAACCCTGAATTTTATACTTTCTAAGAATTTTATTTGTACAATCTTCCGTCAAACAATCATATCATCATTTTACGAGTAATATTTTTTTTGTGCCGGAAAAGGTTAAAATTTTAAATTGCATAATATTTAAATGTAATTTTACTGAACCACAAAATGATTAATTACTGAACGATACTCAATACCAGTGCCAGATACATGAGCATAACGAATTTTTTTATTCTCAATCTGCATGTAAAAGACACGACTGTTCTAGAACATGATATCAACGAAAGACGAAAGCGAGTACAGACCATTACAAACTTCTTGCTCATCTAAATATTTCGCAAGTATTTCTGATGTCGAAAGAATTTAATGATATTAATGAAGTTTTATAAAAAAAATTCTTAAGAATTTTTTAGTGTTATTCTCTCTGTGCAGTGTTATTCTCTTTTTGACAAATCATTCCCAATAACTTCACGTTATCTTTTTGACGTGCAAATCCTACAATTTCTCTTTTATCCTCCTTTTCTATTTCGCTATTAATAATCTTAAAGTGTCTAAATACATCAATATCTATGCGATACCCACCATTCACCAGGGGGCTTCTATTTTTAAATTCCAATCTCTTGATTGGAACTACTTTTTTTGAAATAATTAAGTTCGGCTTTTTTAATGACTTTTTTAACTAAGATGAATACAACACTGAGAAAAAATATATTTATCTGCCATCTAGAATTAACTTGCGGCTCTAGAAAAAAATAGTTCCATGCAGGACTCGCACCGTTCCTAAAATTTTCATACGTTGCTGCCAGTATTTAAAAAAAATCTTCATGGAAGGTCCGTTTATATCTACAATAGAATTACACCATAAGTATTACCGTTTAAAAATTATGATAGGAAAGTACGAAAATTTTAGGAACAGTGCGAACCCTGTCCATGTCATCTTTATCAACTGTAGTTAGCTTTGCTAGAGAGTTCTAGAATCTTCTATTAGAATTCAAGAGCGTTTTCTTATATTCTCGTTGCTAAACTTATTTAAAAAACTCTAAAAATAGAGACAAACACAAGAGGTTAGTTTTAGTATCTGTAATTCTAATTTATGAATACAGATATAATTACAGATATTAATTAAGAAATCAAGCGAATCAAGCGATAATCAAGCGATAATCAAGCGATAATTTGAAATTAAAAGCCCGAAATCAAGCGATAATTTCTAGCTACAAAAAATCATCACTTAGAAAACAAGAGACTAGAAATACTAGATCATTTCGTCTATTCAGCTTATATGTTATCCTATTCGGCATAGTTCGTTCATCTATATTTCTAGTTTAGGGATTCAGAAAATAATTAACTATTCATTCTAGGTGAAACCGTTATCATAGGTGCCAACCTGACGTCGATTATCCGTAATACATGCGTTAATTTGAACCTGGTTTAATGAGTTTCAAACCAGAAATTTTCAAAGAAATAAAATAAAGTATGTTCCAGTAATAATCCTAAAATTAAATAAATAAAGATTCATGGAATATATTTTCTGGTTTGAAATGACATTAACCTGGATCAAATTAATCCAGGTATTACGGAAGATTAGTTGAAAGTTGGCAGCTATGCGTTATATATGTTACAGTCCAAACCCGATTTTAGGCCAAACTAGTCTATCCTAACGCCCATCGGATAAACTAGTTTTTAATAGCCCAAACTAGTCTATCCGAACGTCCATCGGATAAACTAGTTTTTTCTAGGCCAAACTAGTCTATCCGAACGCCCATCGAATAAACTAGATTTTCCTAGGTCAAACTAGTTTGGCCGAACGGTCATTCGGATTAATAGTTTAGCCTGCTATTAATTAGTTTGAACTAGTTTATCATAGGCCGAACTAGATTGTTCTAGACCAATTCAATTTGGCGTGATTTTATTGAATCTAAAGACCGCCACGGCGGCAACTTTCTACTTTTGATCTAATTCATTATAGGCCGATGCAATTGGGCCCGATTTTAGCTCACAGACTATTAAAGCCTGAGAGCTAATGTGCTCGCAGATTCTCTCTGTGTGTATGTAACCATGTACGTATGTATGTACGTACGCATGTACGTAATGTAGTAACTTCTGATAGAAATATCCAATTTTCTTCAAATTTTGGACAGAGATTTATCTTAATAACGGACTTCCCTGATTAGTTTCAGGAGTTCATTGGCTAAGAATAAGGAGAGGGGAAGAAAGGGTAATCCGCCCCCCTTCTTAATTTAATTAAGTGAGTTTTTCATGCAAAAGTATCAGATTTTATTAAAATTTTAGGTATACGATCATTTTGATAAGGCACTTCCATGATTAGTTGTGGGTGATCATTGTTTACGTATAAAGAAAGGAGGAATGTGGGGTAACACCCTTAATTTGCGTACATAAGTTTTTGAGGGAGAATCTACCGATTTGTTTCAAATTTTGGATGTAGGTTCCTTCTGATAAGGTGTTTACCTGATTAATTTTGGGGATTCTGAGGTTCAATATAAAGGGAGAACGGATTATGTTTTCAGTCGGATAAAAACTTTTGTTTTTATGAAAAGATTTTTAATTCGTAACAGATATTGGTTTTCGCACACATCACTTCACGCGAAATTGTTCGCATTAAAAAACTAAATATCCGACACTTTTTAAAAATAAGAAAAAGCTTAAATAAAGCATGACACTTGAAATTTAAGATGGGGGGGGGGGAATAGATTAAGTGGACGCTAGAATTTTTTTTTAAAAATGCTCAGCGTTTTTTAACGTTTTAGCTTCTAATTAAATATTATCATTATTTGAAACTTTTAAAAACATAATAAAAAATGATTTTAAATATTTAAGAAAAAGGATGCCGCATCAAACACTACTATTTTCTATCAGTAATTTTCGTAAAATGTTAAATTCTTGTTGGAACTGTTTGAAACTTTGTGACAGCTTATGACACGTGATAAAAAAGTATAAAAAAAGGCCCCGTTACAAAAGGGAATGAGAGTGGGGGGACAAAATCAGCACATACAGTCGAGTCTCTCTATAACGAAACTCCATACATCGAATTTCTCTATATAACGAATTTTTAGTAGGAACGGTCCCCTTTTCGCATAATTGCATTTAAAACAGTCTCTATATAGCGAAATATCTATCTCCATATAACGATTTTTTTCATAAATTGGTCTTAATTTATTCAGTTTTAAAAAGCTTCAAAATCATATGGAATCAATTTTCCATCATTTATTTTTGATTTACCGTCAGTGCTGAGTTTTTTCTTTATATTATTTTTCTCCTTGTTTTTTAAATTCAACGAATTCATCCCACCTCCCACACACCTTTCCACATCCTACTCAAAACATAGTCAATTGGATTGATACACATGTAAGAGAGGAATTAATGAGAGGAACATAAGAGAGGCCTTCAAATGGAGGAAAATGTTCACTACAATTTTTCATTCCTTGCTAAAATTTAAGCTTTTTTTTGAGAGCGTAACAATTTTAAAATCAAAACAACAAAAAATCGCAGATTTCTTCGTCTGAAATTAATGCATGTCTTTTTTATTTGATTTTCATTAAGCTTTCAAACAAATGTATATTCGCTTTTTTGAAACAGCTTAAATAATTAAGAAATAAAATGTTAGTTTTATATTTACTTTTAAACATTTCAAGTTCTTAATTCAAAAGATCAGAAATAATATTTGTTCAAACTTCACACATAAAATACGATTTTTATCATCATTCTCTATACATCGAATTTCTCTATACAACGTATTTTTTACTGGAAAGGTGGATTTCGTTATATAGAGACTCGGCTGTATAACGGAAATTCTAAGTTGATGTAATTGAGACTTTAAGATTGTTTATGACACAGGATATAAACTTACAAAAATATATTCCGCGTTAAATGCCACTATTTACGTATAGTGATTTTTGCAAAAATCTTAAATTCTTGTTTTAATACACCGCGACATCGAGTAACATATCTACTGATAGATTGTTTAACGGAGTTTAACTTAAATAACTTGTTTAACTTAAATATTTATCCCCATGTTACTTTCTCTTCGAAGCTCGTTCGCGTGAGTCGTCCGTTTCGAGATTTTATATAAAAGAAGGGGCCAGATAGCGGGCGAAGCCAGCTGGTTTGAAATAAATCGCGTTGTTTTAAATTCAAACACCAGGGTGCACGCGATTATTAGTTCCACATTCCATCACCAAGGAGCGCACCATATTATCAATAAAACTGTATCTTAAGGAAATTCTACTAAACAATCTATCAGTAGATATGTTATTCGATGTCGCGGTGCTTCAAAACAAGAATTTAAGATTCTTGCAAAAATCACTATTCGTAAATAGTGGCATTTAACTTGCAATATATTTTTATAAATTTATATTATGTGTCATAAAGTATCTTAAAGTTTCAAATAGATCAACCTAGAACTTCCGTTATATTTCCTGATTTTGTTCGCCCCCCCCCCCCTCTCTTTCTCTTTCGTAATGGGACTTTTTTTTATAATGTTTTTATCATGTGTCATAAGCTATCACAAAGTAACGATAAAACGTTAAAAAAAGCTGAGCGTTAAAAAAAAAATTCTAGCGTCCCCTTACTCTATCCCCCCCCCCCACATTTTAAATTTCAAGTGCCATGCTTTATTTAAAATTTTTTTTTTTTTTTTTTTTTTTTAAAGGGGTCGAATAGTTAGTTTTGTAATATGAACAATTTCGCGTGAAGTGATGTGTGTGAAAACCAATATTTGTTACGAATTAAAAATCTTATCATAAAACCAAAAGTTTTTATCCGATTGAAAAAATAATCTGTTCTTCCTTTATATTTATCCTCAGAACCCCCAAAATTAATCAGGTAAACGCCTTATCAGTAGGAATCTACATCCAAAATTTGAAACAAATCGGCAAATTCTCCGTAAAAAACCTCTTTGCATAAGTTAAGGGTACATCCAAAATTTTAATAAAATTAGATATTTTTTCATGAAAAACTGACTTAACTAAATTAAGGAAGGGGGTGCGGATTAGCCTTTTATTCCCTTCCCGTTATTCTTATCCAACGAACTCCTGAAACTAATCAGGGAAGTTTATTATTAGGATAAATCTATGTCCAAAATTTGAAGCAAATTGTATATTTCTATCAGGTATTATCGCATTACGTACGTACGTACATACATATACATACATACGTACATGGTTACATACACACACACAGAATCTGCGAGCACATTAGCTCTCAGGCTTTGATAGTCTGTGAGCTAAAATCGGATCAAATTGCATCTGCCTAGGATGAATTAGATCAAAAGTAGAAAGTTGGCGCCGTGGCGGTCTTTAGATTCAATAAAATCACGCCAAATTGAATTGGCCTAGGACAATCTAGTTCGGCCTAGGATAAACTAGTTCAAAAAAAGGAATAGCAGGCTAAACTAGTTAATCCTAATGACCGTTCGGCCAAACTAGTTTGGCCTAGGAATATCTAGTTTATCCGATGGGCGTTCGAATAGACTAGTTTGGCCTAGGAAAAACTTGTTTATCCGATGGGTGTTAGGATAGACTAGTTTGGCCTAGCCCAATATAGCTTGGCCTAAAAACGGGTTTGGCCTGTAACATATATAATATATATACATACACACATACATATATATATATATATTCCCTCAGTGAAGGGCAATTTTACCATAAACGTTTTTTAAAAAAAGCTATGATTTTTGAATAAATAGGATAGTCGTATTAAAAATTAATTTAATGTTATGATGCAAGTAAGATTCACTGAAGCTCCAAAACAACCTTCCATTTATTCTGTTGAACTGATTGAGATATTAGACCAGATACTGTGATCATTAAAGGTTAGTTGGGTGAATTACTCCTCCAGATTTGTCCTGGAAGGTTCAGTTAGTAGAACATTTTCAGCTTCAGCCAAGGCATGAATCTTGTGCCAGAACTTTTCACTCATTCGGAAATTTTTAACAGTTATGCTTTATTAACCCTTCCGATTCCGGTTCCTCTTACATAAATTTTATTCGATTAGCACCACTTTTTTATAAGAACTTTCCCTGAAGTAGAGAATTTCAAGAATTCTCTGATTACATAAGGAAAAAATTATTTTTAGCTCACAGGCTATCATAGCCTGAGAGATTTTGTGCCCGCCCGTTCTGTATGTATGTTCGTTCGTGCGTAACGCGATAACTCATGATAAAAATATCCGATTCACTTGAAATTTTGTACGTATGTATATCCTGACAAGTCGCTTCCCTGATTAGTTTTTGGAGTTCATTCAATATGTATAAGAGGGGGAACGGGGGGCTCATGCCCCTCCCCTTAATTGATATAAACGGGATTTTCATGCAAAATTAAGTTTTCGTTCAAAATTTAGATATAGGATCATTCTGATGAGGCGATACCGTGACTGTTATTAGGTGTTCATTGAATAAGTATAAACAGGGGGAACGGGGGTTCTAATGCATCTCCCCTTAATTTATATAAATGGGTTTTTGCAAGCAGAATTGTCAGATTTCGTTCAAATCTCCGAATAGTTTTGGAAGTTTAATGGTTAAGTATGAAAGAGGGGGACAACTCCTCTTAAGTTATATAAATGATAAATGGGTTTTTATTAAGAATTATCCGATTTGCTCTGAATTTTGGATATAGATTTTTTATATGATAAAGCATGTCCTTGATAGTTTCGGAGGTTCAATGATTAAGTATAAAAAAGGGGAAAGGGGAGAGATGTTTCCCCTTCTTAATTTTTTTTCGAACGGAATTAACCCTTGAAAATATAAGGCTGTAATGTACAATTAGCATGCGTAGCCTGTGAGCTCAATGCCATCAGTTTAACTGGGCAATATTCTTTTTATTCTTTATTACTGGTGCCAAAATCAAATTTTGGAAGGAAAGATGATGTATCCGCAGTGGAGACAGCAGAGTGCCAAGGGTTAACCAAATGAACAATTGTATTAAAAATTAATCTTACATTTTTACGCATGTAGTGTTTACAGCAGCTCCAAAAATAACCTTTGTTTTATTCTGTTTAGCTTATTGAGTTATCAGATCAGATGCTGTGATCCTTAAAAGTTAATAGAGAGTTTGCGACTTTAGTCAAAACATTTCTTGTTCAAATCCTGGACCTGGATTTTTCACCTACTTGGAAATTGTCATGTGTTGTTAAAATATTAATACAATTCCAGAAATATACATAGTATTAAAAAAATTACTTTTTTTAGTGACTTCATAGAATCAATAGAAAATAAGTATTTTTGTATTTTTCAAAATGTAAATAAATTATATAAAATGTATTTCAATGAATTTATTAAAACAAGTAATTTAGCCATCTCCAAAACTTAAAGAAAAAAAGAACTCAGCTTAATAAAAAGTTTTACTTAAAACAAATCCTTGAATATCATATGTAAACAAGATTGTTACTTTTGACATTTTTCATTATACTTTTGTTTAAATAATTAAGATCGTAACTTCTAAATAATATATCTATTTCTTTAATTTTTTTTAATTCTAAGTAAATTTAAAGAAACTTTTTTTAGATAACGTAATAGATATTCTTTTAAGAGAAAATTAATTACTATGATAATTAATGAAGAATTTCTTGAAATAAAAACTTTGTCATTTTTAAAACAGCATGATTAAAGAAAATAAGCCTTGTTTTCATTGAACGTAGCTAGTTTTTTTTCCTTATTTCTAAATGGAGTGGATTTATCCTTTAACTTAAATAAACTTTTGTTCGCAATTTTTCTCAGGATTTTCTTTAAATTTGTAATTAATATTTATAAGAGAAGAAAAAATACTTTGAATTTAAAATAAATGTTATACAACTTTTTCTAAGACTTTTTAAATAGTTTTGCTACATTAATTGTGAAACACACAATAAATAAGATATTTTTATTAATATGATAAAAAATAATTTCTGTAATCTCATTAAAAAATTTTTATTTATCTATATATTTTTGAATTAAATCTATTTTGGCATTTTGTAAAATTCTTGGATTTTAATTTAAGAAATTAAGTTAATGCACACTGTGCATATAATTTTATAAAATTGGCCATAAATAAATATAATGACATATAAAATAATAATAAAATTCCTCTTTTACAGTAACTTTTGTTTCTATTAAAAAATGTCATCTTCAAACTGAGATGTGACTTGACATAATACAGCCTAAGTCAGCCGTTCGCAATCTATGGGTCGCGACCCACTAATGGACCGTAGCAGTTGTTTTGGTGGGTCGCGGAACAGTCGAAGTTTCTCATCAAAATATATCTTTTATTTCATCTATTTAAAAACATATGACAATTTCAAACGAAATAGTATTTCAAGGGGCAAATACTTAATTTCCTTAAAGAATAATATACGAACAGAATATCCAGGAATATTTAAATCAGCTTAGATGCCATTGATGATGTTTAACACTTCGTGCTTATGAGAACATGCTTTTCTTACTTTGGTGTTTTTGAAAGACAAGTACTAACACAAACTGCGTGTTATTATATTTTCTCACACCTTTAAACACCAGTACCAGAAATGTCATTGATTGTAAAGTTGTGTTTTTATAATAATTAAACGTATTTTTCACTATCTTCGTAGTTTGTGCATTGTTTTAATTACTGTTGATTTACACACATTGAGATTACATATTCTTGTTTTTGTTGATAATTTTCTTTACGAAATTCTTCTATACGAAAATTTGCATTTTTCGTAGGATCGGATAGTCAAGCGTATAGAGATCGTTTAAAAACTGCTATACTGATATACAACTTTATCTTGGGTGGGTCGTGAAATTATTTTTACGAAAAGGTGGGTGGCAAGAATTTTTTTTACTGAAAGGTGGGTCGCAAGAATTGTTTTTACTGAAAGGTGGGTCGCGTGTCAAGAAAGTTTGGGAACCGTTGGCCTAAGTAATTAAATCAAACTTTTGAGTACAAATTTTCAACTTTTTCCCATGAAAACCGTTAACTCTCTGATCGCTGAGCAAAAGGACAAAAGTGAATATTATTTTCCCTGTGTATTTTTAAACACTAAAAATATGCTTTATCCACCATGGAAAAAGTTTTTTATTATGTATTGCTATATAAACTTCAAAAGTCATAAATTAATTTCTTTAAACTATATTGTACCTTTAGAATTATATTAATTTAAATAATGCTTCTATTGCATTGAAACATATCGAAGAGAAGGGGTGTTTCAATTCGTGGCGGTTAGACTGCCATACAACACAAATTCCGAACAATAATCTTCACCTCACCTTATTTATTCCTTTAAGCATACTAAAAATTTTTTCATGTATGTTTAATGCTTCTTAAAATAATAGCTCTGAAAAGTATTTATATGGGGATTTGCTTATGATTACTTTACACATTTATCTTATGCATTTCCAAAAGTAACATTAATATCAATTTTGTGTTAAGTCAGCCATTGAATTCAAAAATTGTGTGACGGAAAAAGACGGTTAGAACCCAAGAAGGGTTAATCGAAAATTTTCTATCATAAAATAAGAAAACTTTTTGTGTTAGAAAATTATGGTAGGTTGGTTATTCGTAGGCCACAGGTTGAAGACCGTTATCGTAGAGTATAACTTCTAACTTTTCTGTTTTTAAGTTAAAAAATGCTTTACAGAAAAACATTCTATATGCTTTCTAAATAACTTCTTTATTTTTTTTTAAATATAGCTCATCTGATTTGAAAAAAAGCAGAATGTTGGCAGTTAAACCATGTGATTTAGAACATGGGAAAAATCCATGAGATATTGGATAATAATTCCATTTTTAAATACATCTAATTCTATTTTTGCTCGATTATAGATTTAAAGGTTTGCGGCCATGTAATATTATTATCACTTTCTTTTAAAATATATATCTATCCTCAAATCCTCATCAATCAAAGGTATCAAATGACTGTAAAAGAACCACAATAACCACGAGTAAACCATTAGTGGTATTTCATTTTGGCTTATGCACCACTTTAATTTTGTCAGACATGGATCATTAGATTCCCCTACTACTACTTTTCCATAGAATAAAGGTTTATTTTCTTGTGCTCGATACCTTAGATTTTTGTGCTGTCGGTTCTTGGACTATTAGTAAATTTAAGAAATATAGCAAATATATATATATATATATATATATATATATTTGTATATGCCGGGTGTCCCAAAAATGACTGATGGATTTTAAAATTCAATATATTGCAAACGGTGACAGCTATTTAAAAATTTTTTGAAGGAGGGTTATGTATAATGTCAGGAGTTTTTTTTTACCGTAATTTTTTATTTTAGTTCGCATATCAAACAATAGGTGGCGCTGACGGCGATTGAAGGCCAGGTCGACGCTTCATTCAGCATTGATCACCTGGCCTTCAATTGCCGTCAGCGCCACCTATTGTTTGATATGCGAACTAAAATAAAAAATTACGGTAAAAAAACTCCTGACATTATACATAACCCTCCTGCAAAAAATTTTTAAATAGCTGTCACCGTTTGAAAGTTATTGAATTTTAAAATCCATCAGTCATTTTTGGGACACCCGGTATATGTATATATACATCACATATTGTACAAAGCCTAGTTGCTAGTTGATGGCTGAAAAAATTTTTGTTGACATACAATCGTTTCGAAGAACAATTATATTTTTTGAAGGAGAAGTTGCGGTCTCGATTTTTCTTTTAAATTTGTGACTTCTCCCTGGTAATGGGAGCAATTTATTGCTTTCCCAACAAGTTGTTATTAAAGTTGTAAAATTTCCCATAGATTTTTTCTAAAAAAATTTCAATTTTAGAGAATGTAGATTTTTTTAAAAGTATCAAGTGATGTTTTCGGTTTCTCGGAATTATTGATCTATATTTTTTTTATCTAAAATATTCTTAAAAATTCACAGTTACTTAAGCTATAGAGTACAATAAAGCTGCTTAATGTTAAATAGTTTACTGGATAATAGTGCAGTAGAAATAAGGCAAAAAACACCTTTAGGTGGAACTAATTGGAACACAAATGATTCTTGTTGTAAATGGCAGGTAACATGCTCCTAATCAACATACGAAAAATTTACAGTCGTACTGTTGCGCAAAACGCGTTTTTTAACGGCCATCTTGAAAAAAATGCGAAAAATTTTTAAAAATCGAAAAAGGCCATGTGGGGTATTATATTAAAGGAAATTTTGAGCTGATAAAGAATATGATATTTGTTTTTAAAAGTATAAATATATAAAAAAGTTGTGGCAAAAAATGAAAGATTTCGGTTTTTTGAAAAACATCGTTTTATTTAAAAAATTCAAAATAAGTACACAAGAAAAGGGATTTTGTCTATAAAATCATATTTATCTAACCAAATTTAAATAACCTCTCCATATTCATCTGAATCTAAACTGTCTCCTGTGTTTGCACAGACCTTTCCACAACAGTTTTTACAAACTACTGAACATGCAAGTCCATATCGGCGACATGTACAGTTTGCAGTGTTACATGGATCTTCAGTTGTAATTAGAAAAGCACATTTAATCATTTTTAACAGTTTGTCTGGTGCTGGGTTTAAGTCTGTTAATATCGGTTGGAAATATCCATCAACTGACTGCCAACCCCACAGTGTAGGATCAGGAGTTGATATATTTAGATTTCGCCATATAAAACACTGCAAATGTACTCGAAGTAGGTGATATTTAGCTGCATTTTGCGTAGGAGGCAAACGAGCTATGTCGAATTCTTTTTTAGCTGAAGCTCTTTTTCTCATGTACTGCTCATAACGAAGGACGTTTAGGTCACTTTTTTCGATGTTGCCGCCATAAAGAAACATGATAACTTTACAGCAATTTTCAATAAATTCTTCCATAGTAATATCTTTGGTTGATCCATAATATGAAGCCCATTCGCATAAAATTTTGGATTGAATGATTTTTTTGAAAGCAGAAGATTTACTTTTTCCAAATAATGCACTCGTGGTGTCACATCCCGTTAATGCGTGAATAAAAAGTAAAGCTTTGCAAGCTTTCTCTCCAATAGATCCTTGCATGGCTTGAATGTCACGAACGTTTTCAGATTGTGTCGCAGACTGCATGAAAATATTCTTTGAAGAATGATATAGTAGTAGGATTAAAATGTCAGTAGCATCAGCTACTACAGTGACATGCTTTTCCTGGGCTAACTTTAGAGCTTCTTTGACGATTACCACGTCTGCATCTCCTTTTGCATGAATGACGGAATAACCCCTTTCTTGAAAATAATTCCCCAGCATATTGATAAAGCGTTGTTTGTTTGCAGGGTTAGAAAGAAACTGGCTTTTCTTTACGATGACGGGTGAATTTTCATCAAAGAATACTACAACGGGCGAGTGCTTCCAGCGCAATCTATGCTCCATATCTTTTACATTAGGTTCTTCATACCCATCAAAAACTATTGTTACTTTTCCATACTTTCTGTTTACAAATGATTCGTATTACCTTACGACATCGCCAAATACTGCAGAAGCGGACCATGGTATCTGATGAATTAATGCCCCACCATCAAGAAGGTAGTAAGTAGTTGAATGAGACCGCTGTATTTCATTGACATTCATACTATATAATGAGTGTGCTAATGATGATTTATCTGTTTTTCTCATTAGTTGCGTACTATGGTCAAACAATGAAGGTGGTAGAATAAATAATTCGTAATTAAAAAATTCTCTTGTATCCTGAGTGCTATTATTCAAAGAGATACAAGCTGGCATCCTCTGTGTTAAAAGACGAGAATCTACATGGTGAGTCTCACCAGCAATAATAATTCCTTTTTTCAATACTTTCATGGTTACTGCTTGGTCTGATTTCAATAAAGTTTCACCTTTAAAAAGTTTACCGGTAAGTTTATCTTGGATGCTTCTTCCAATGTAGTCAGCATTTTCTACAGTTACTTTCCTTTTACTATCTGTAATTCCATTAAAAATATTCCATAAATCAGTTGAAGTAGCAATAAGTGGATTGTGGTCCATAAAAAATTGCATTACCTTTTTCATATCTTCAAAATCTCTCGCCATCCTTGCATCAGTTAAATCAGTATGTTGTTCATTGCCAACACTTGAAACATTGGTCAGCAAACGCATTGCACATGCTACTTCACTACATCGAGAATGACTCAAAATCCAAGTTGCACGTTGACTTTCAGTCATACCTCCTCCATGAGTTATACCAGAACGACTTTTGGTGCATTTCATGAGCGTTTGCTCAGTGTGCATATCGGTCCAAATACCAGACCATTTTCTGCCCTTTCTTCGTACTGTAAAGTGACCTTCATTAAGCATTTTGTAGAGTTCTGGTTTCGTTGTCTTTAGTTCCCGCATTTGTTGAAGGTAAATTCTTGCACATTTGGCATAATTGTTATGACCTGAACTCGCAAAAAATGGTAGCATCTGCTCAACCGCCTGTAAGTGCATTTCAAAATTTCCTGATCGCTCAACCGAAATAAACATTTTTACAATATCCACCATGTTCAGATACAACAGCCAGAGTTTAGCAGTGCGGCTTTGTGATTTCAGAAGGTTCTTCCGTTCATGTATTAGTGCTGAAAGTTTATGAAGATCAGGATCTGAAGTAACTTTTTCTGCCTTGATATCACCTTTGAGCAATTTTTGGAAAAGGTGAATAAATTTTTGAAGATTAAAATCATCATTTAACTCCACTTCCATTCCGTCACCAGCAGCGCGGCAACTTTTTGATGCAATCTCGCTAAAATCTGAATCTGAATCTGTAGTAACTTCAACCGGGAGGCTGCATTTCAGTATATTGGCTACGATTAAAGCAGTGAGAGATGAAGAAATTAAAAAATGTCCACGAAGAGCACGTGAATATGCTTTACCTTTCAACATATGCGGTATTGAATTTTCAGCATAAACTGTCTGTAGGGCTTCTTCTGTGCCTGATCCAGCCATCAATCCTCCAATAGTTCCAAGAAAAGACATCAGTGTATGAAACCCACCAAGCCGGATTACTACATTATCAAACTCTCTCTTGTGATCAGCGCATTTAATTTTCAGTGCCTTTATCCACAAGCATTGATCGAAGGTTACAATCGGAGTTTCTACATTTAGTCTTTTTGCTTCATTGCTGATGAACATAAGTGTAGTGTATACACAGCTGTAAGAATTGGGATTTAGATCAATCATTGGCAGAAACTTAGTTACTGTTGTAACACTGTTTTCACCTTCTGAAACAGTTTGCATATATCCTAACCATCCTGGTTGAGGCGTTTTAAATAACTTACTGGTACTCCAAAGAACATCAAATTTGCATTGGTGCATAAGATAATTTTTCAAACTTCAATTTATTCATCGCTATTGAGCTAGGAGATTGAATGTAGTAAAGAGGAATTTTTGCTTTTTTAATAATGTCATGTGCTAGAGAGCGAGACTTGAGTCATTTTATTGCGTCTGTGAGCAATAAAGAGTTGTTAAAAGATTCTCCTGATGAACACATTATAACTCCCATCCCGTGAAAGGTATTATGGCCATCTATTGTTGCTATATTATGATCAACATTGTCAGCAGCCCATTGAGAAAAGTGACCTGAATGTACAATGCTTTGGTTACTTTCATCCATTACAGAAGAATGTATGTAATTCTGTATTTCATCATAAGACACAGGACTAGGATAAAAGTCCTTATTTTTGTACAGCAAATTTATTTCTGTTCTAATCAATTTCGCTGCAGATTCTGTTAATCTAAATTTTTCTTCATCGGGATCATCAAGTCGTTTTTGCTTATGATAGTCCAGTATTATGTTTGATATAGTTTTTCCAAACGTTATCATGTCACTTTTCCCATCACTAGATATTATAATGTTGTCACCAAACCTGTCTAGCAATTTTTTCTTCAAATGTCTAGAAGTGTAAGGCTCGCTTTCCTCTGATGAAAAACTACGCATTTTTTCGACTAAGTCAGTGACAGATATTGGCTCTTTACAATTTTCTTGAAACCATTCACATGTCTTCTCAAAAGCATCAGAGTTTTCAGTGTTAGTTGGACGTCCTACTGCTGCGGACAATTCTCCACTGCTGCCTTCAGATGTGTATTTCACAGGAATGGATTTTCCGTTCCTAAAATTGATACTACACACTTGGTGATATTGAGCTTCTGCAGCAGGTAAATCTATGACTGAAAGCAACCTCGTATGTACATTTGCTGCCCATAAATCATTTCTAGCACTACATACTTTCAAAACTGTATCACGAAACTGGAAAGTACGTACAGGAAAGACTGCTCTTTTTTTACGGTTCTGATGATCCGTAATAATGTGACCACAGAATAAACAATTCTCTTTGAAATTGAAGGATCCAACACTTCCTCGTAGCGTTTTTGAGATGGTTGAACTAGCATCATCTTGCGACATTTTCAGTTTTCTGTAACTTTTAATTTTGATAGGGTTGACATATACACGTCGACATTCTGTATGTACTTTAAAAGTACCTGTAGAAGTAGGATTGAAAAATTCATGAATTTTATCAATTCTTTGCTTGTTTGCATTAATAATTCCTTTCAGGCCTTTTGCTATTACTGTGACATAGAGAGTATCGTCACAAAGTTCATTAGAACACAAAATGCAAGATTTTTTTTTCCATATTCCTTATACTGATTTTAAAAACTCAGAACAAAGATGGCATATTTGAAAAGAATAAATAAGCAATTAAAAATAAGTCTCACAGTGTCGTAACTCGTAATAATATTTCATCATCTCACCACCTGCATTTTATTATTGCAACACAGAAAACTATTTATGCGTCAGATTTTTTCCCCATGCAATGTAAAGAGAACATTACATAATCTTTTAAACGTACTTTTACTTACCCATCATACGTAGTATAGGGTTAGTCTTGCAATCGTTTTGAAAATCGAAAAATTTTTTTTGACGGATTTACACGTTTTAGATAGTGGAGATTCCGAAAAACATATTTTTAGAAAAAAAAATTTTTGCCGTCCGTCTGTCTGTCTGTCTGTCTGTCTGTCCGTCTGTCTGTCTGTCTGTCAGTCTGTCTGTAAACGCTCTATCTCCCGAACAAATTGAGCTAGAGACTTGAAATTTTGTATGTAGTTAGTATGTAAGAATGGGACGAACCCTATTTAATATCAGCAACCTCGATTATCCGGAACTATTTTTTTCGGACTCTCGAAAAATTCGTTCTGATGAAAGGTATATAAAAATTTTCGAAGTTTTTCGTTCTAAGGAATGGACGTAAAAGGCAATAAAATAACACACATTTTGCATATAGAACGAAGTCGATCGGTTTATTAGTTGCTGAGATATTTGTAATCTTGTTTTCCACATTCTTCGATTTTTCATGACCCTGTATTTCATTCAAATTTCAATTCAGAAGTATACTGTAATTGGAAATGGGACGCTTAATCCGATGCAGTTAATTGTTAGTTAATAGAATATTATTTTTTGAGTTATAAGGATGTTTCTTTTATGCAGTTCGGAACTACTTGAGTAGTTTGGCGTTTTGTATAATTTGTTGAAATTGGTACATCAGCAGTTCTTTAATATAGCATTACTATGTATATTAACAACATTTAAATTTTGTTTATGGATTGCAATGCATTGTATAAATAGTTTTCACATGTTTTATTTTCATATATATATATCCATGATGGAAGTATTACGGTGGCCCCCAACGACTAGTTTTATCCTGCGCCTAAAAGAATGGCGCATGCGCTCTTGTAGGAGGGTAGAACATTTGCTCAGGTTAAGAACAAATTTTCAGTATTAGTTTTGTTGTTGTTGTTGTTGTTTTTGGACAAATAGAAACAGAAAATTTTAGAGCAGTTTGCTGTTCTAAAAATTTATTTGCACATGAGCCTTTTTACTTTTTGTAAAATTAACATTTAGTGTAAAGATTAAAGTGTATCGTCTAACTTATGATTCTTATTTTAATAGAGACAATTTTATAGTATAACATTAGAATTATAAATTTTAAATTAATATGGTATAAACGATCCCGATCCTTTGGAAATTTGGAGATAAGAAAATTTTATATCTTATATTTCATATTGTATAAATTATTTAGTAAAAATAAAATCTGATCAATATTTATATTTTAATTTTGTAATAACAGTTAGTGTTGCAGTGGGAGTTGTCATATGACAGTATCAGGTGTTTTCTGTAATGCAATGCAACAAAGTTACATTTAAGGTACATTTAACTATGGAGTCTTGTAGGTATCATTTTTCTAAAATTTCTCGCTAGTTAATCCTTACAAACTTTTTTTTTTTCAAAAACCAATATCAATCTTTTTTAAGCATTAAATTTCCTGTAATTTGATACCCCACATGATTATTTAACACTTCAAATCACTATTTTAAAAAATCCGAAACTCTTCAATTTTTTGCCATATTATTTTTTTTACTTCTACTTTTAAAAACAAATATCATATTCTTTATCAGCTCAAAATTTCCTTTAATATGATACCCCACATGACTGTTTTCGATTTTTAAAAATTTTGCTCATTTTTTTCAAGATGGCCGCCAAAATACGCATTTTGCGCAACAGTACGAATGTATATTTTTAGTATGTTCATTAGGAGCGTGTTACCTGCCACTTGCAACAGGAATTATTTGTGTTCCAATTAGTTCCACCTCTAACGCTATTTCTACTGCACTATATGTATAGTCAATCAGGAGAACTTTGAACCAGATCAGGATAACTTTGCTCCAACATTACGAAACTTTGATCCATTTTGCCTTGGTTGAATCTCGTCGAATCATTTCCAATGAGCTGCCAAACTCACACAGGTGCTGCTATCTAAATTTTGAGAACAAAACTTTGCCGTTAACTCAAGTGATGTAGCAGATTTAAGGGATATCAGGAGTCTCAGAATTCTTACTTTTTATCTAGTAGTGCAATTTAGCAACATGTCACATTTAATTTTTTTCTCAGTACCTATGAAGCATAAATGCGCAATATTTTTCCTATAGGGAACTTAATATATCTTCTATTTAAAATATTTTTTAATGTTCTACATTGATTTTTTAATCTTTAATTTTGAATAAAAAAATTAAAATTGTTTTTTTATTGACATCCACTGCGCTCAAGATTGTATCAAAACTATTGGTTCAAGAGCCACTAAAATATTGAGAATGATATAAGACTAATGTATTTTGAATTTTCACACTTCTTTGAAAGCAATTTCTGTATTTTTTATTTAAAATTTTATTTTTAATTTTGAAATTTAAAAAATATATTTTTTAAATTGAAAAATTGCCAATTTTAAATTAATTTTAACCCTTCGGACTTCACAAACTTTATTTGTCCAGCAACACTTTTTTTAAAAGAAGTTTCCTTCAAATACACAATTTCAAAAATGTCTGATTAAATAAGGCAAATTTTATTTCCCTTTATTACTGATGACAAAAACGAATTTTACAAGGAAAGATGATCTCTTCGCAGCGGAGACAACGCAGTGCCATGGGTTACTTACTACATACCATATTGACATCAGAATTCTGGTTAAAAAAATTCAGTTTATCAGATGCTGAAATATACAGTCCACTCTCGTTAATTCGAAATCGGATAATTCGAATCTTCGTATAATTCGAACTAAACATGAAGTCCCGAAATTTTCAATGGTAGAATAACGTTAAACTTTTTCATTAATTCGAACTCATTTTCTCTTGACATCGTTTAATTCGAACTGACGAGAATTCCGATTTTTCATTCTTTCTTTCTTTCTTTTTCACGGATTTCAGACATTTGAATAACTTTCTTTCTTTGATTTTTGTGAAAATTGTTCCGAACGAGAACACATATTATCCCATGCATTTAATATCCAATTTCTAAGTGCCTCATCCGTCCATCAGTGACGCTTCAGATTTTTCTTCCATTGTGCTTGTTTCTAATCTTCTAATTAGTTTATGTATTTATACATTCTAATTTAATATTAAATCATATTCTGATTATAACAGACATAAAAAATTAAAAAAAAAACACTATAACATTAATTCCTTTGCAATAGTACATATTAAGCATGTTCTCATTTCATACTTTCCATAATTCGAACTTCGGATAATTCGAACATTCCTTGTGGTCCCGGCGACTTCGAATTAAGGAGAGCCGACTATAGCTTTTTTTCTTATTTACAAATAAAGTTGTTTTCAAATTGCAGTGCTATTCTTTAATTTCAACATTTAAGCCATGAAAGTGCTCTGCGCCGCAAAAGGTTAATACAGATTCTAAATACGGTCGAGTCTCTCTATAACGAAACTCCATCAAACGAATTTCTCTATTCAATGAACGTTTTGTAGGAACGGACAATTTTTTCATTATTACATTAAAAATAATCTCTATACAGCGAAATATATGTCTCCATATAATGAATTTTTTCAGAATTTTTTGTTCATTTGTTTATACAACACTTCAAATTGTTCGTGGAATACATTTATATTTATTGTTTCCTGGTTTATATTTCATAAAAAAAAAATTAAAAAAAAAAGTTGAAGGGAAAACGAGGAATTTTAATAAAGTTTAGCGATTCAAAGTCACTGAAAAAAAGATTAACATTAGCTTTAAAAAATCGAGCTTTTTTGTGAATTCTGAAGCTTACGATAGTAAACTAAAAAGAGAAATGGAGAAAAATTAAGATGCGTGGAAGTATCAAAGAAAATTTTGCTCTCTTTGAATTTTTGGAGATGCATGCCAATCTTATTGTTACATAGGATTCCACTGATAATAACATTTTAAGCAACATTGTGAACAATACTAAAGAAAGAGAAAATTTTAAACAAAAACTGGAAGAGAAATTATTATTGTCTTTGACGTTACAAGGGGAGGACGTCTAATGGAAAAAAATGTTTTTCACTCTCATTTACATTCTTTGTTAAAATTTGAAAACATTTAAAAGTGCAAAAGTTTTTAAATCAAAACAACTGAAAATTAAAAAAAATTCAACAGATTATTGCGTTATTTCACTGTCTTTTGAAATAATCGTTTATTGTCTTGTTTTGAAATTGTTTAAGTAAATTAAAAAAATCTAATGAATGTTCATTCCAAAATCTTAATTTAAAAACTCAATAGTCCTTCCGGAAGTGCCGGGAGGAAGAGGTAGCTTTCATATACTTATATATTTATTTATTTATTTTAAATTAAGTTATATTATAGAAAAATACTAAGCTCAAATTAGTAGAACCTGACTATGAGTTGGGTCGAAATCTTAATTCAGGTGCACATGCACACACTTAACGAAATCGATTAATATACATATGCGATAACTCAGCCATTTTTTAAGATACAGACAAAACAAAAAATGCTCTGGAATCTTTGTATCAAGTTCAAATGCATAAAAGAAAAATATTTTTCAATTTCTCACTTTCTTGTACCTAATTTTAAATTTTAAAATTTATAAAAATTTTTAAATGGCCGCCATTTTGAAATAAAATAGCGGATAGAACTGAGTATCGAACTCGATTCAGGCCTCAGTATATACTATGTACACACCAAGTTACATCCAAATAGATTCATAAATACGCGTGTTATCACGTGACAAAAATCAGATCGTTTCAAAATGTCAGCCATAATAAAAATTCAAAGTGCTATAACTCAATCATTTTTTAAGATATAGACAAAATAAAAAGTGATCTGGAATTGTTGTTTTAGGTTCTAACACGTATAAAAAAATATTTTTCAACTTTTAACTTTTTCGCATTTAATTTTAAATTTTAAATTTAAAAAAAAATTAAAATGGCCGCCATTTTGAAACAAAATGGCGGATGATGCTGGCCAACGAACTCGGTTGAGACATTTGTATGTACTATGTACATAGCAAGTTTCATTAAAATCGGTTCAAAATACGTTAGTTATCGCATGACAAAAATCAGATATATATATATATATATATATATATATGGTTATATATATATATATATATGGTTATATATATATATATATATATGTATATATATGTCACCATTTGAACGGAGGGTGGTTTTGGGGTCTGGGGATCATGATCGGTGAAAATATACCAAAATTTTCCGGAAGTGCTTTCCTCCGGACGGCTGCAATAGGTAGTTTTTACTTTTTGTAATGAAAGCTACCTAAAAACATTTTTTTATCAAAAATTACGCATTAAATAAAAAATTTAGCGATTTTCTCTCTACCACGGATTTTTCTATGTAACGAGTTTTTTGACGGAACAGTGAATTTCGTTATACAGAGACTCGACTGTATTTAGCTTATAAAAAAGCCTTATCTCTCGGTTCTTTATCAATTTTAAAAGCTTTTAAAGTAAAAAGAAAAATCATATACTTTCAGATTTTAAAAGACATTAACTGTGCGAAAGGGGAAAAAAAATTGATATACATTGAATTATTCATTTCTTAAGAACGAGAGTTAATAAAAATGATTTAGTCAGCTTAAACTTATTTTTTGAAAATCTGTCCTTATACATTTTTATAACAATATTTAGGTGGTCTAGCTACCAAATTTTAAATACAAATCTGTCAAATGGCACCAAGAGTGTTTTAATAAAATTTTGCTTTTGTAAAGAAAGTGCAAAACACCAGGTATTTATTTTTTAAAAAATCCGTTTGAATATTCTGGTGTAAGTCTATTTCATCATTTTACGAAAAGAAATTTTCTGTTCTGAAAGTTAAAATAAACATTCTAAATATTTAGTTTATAAAAAAAGCCTTATCTTTCTATGTTTTATCGATTTTAAAAGCTTTTAAGTAAAAAGCAAAATCATATACTTTCAGTTTTTAAAAGACATTAACTGTATGACAGGGACAAAAAAAAAGGATTGATGTGTACTGAATTATTCAGGTCTTCAGAAAGAAAGTTAATAAAAAAAATTTTGTCAGCTTAAATTTATTTTTTAGATATCTGTCCTTATAAATTTTTTTTTATAACATCATAGATTTGATAAAAAGAATAAAAAATATGATAAAAGTACTGAAAATCTCTTAATCCGCAAATTTTATTTATGCGCTGTGACAGGAAAGATTTAAGGAGCACATTACCTTTGATTTTGTCATAAAAAAAAAAAAAAAAAAAACATCGTTTTTTTTAAAGTGCCAGAGCACAAATAAAATACAATTAAGATCTTTTTTTTTCGCGCAATACATAAGATCATTCTAAATTCATGGTACGAACTTTAAGTGTTGGTACAGCACATTGTAAAAAACATCTGTAGTATAGGAATGTATGAGCGCAAATGGCGCTGGCGCGTTGAGGTAAAACCATGGGGACGATTTGATCCTATTTTATTTCAAAATGTCCATACTTTTGTTATTCTTTATTGCAAACAGACGTTTCATCATTACAGAAAGAAAAAAAAACATCTTTGAAAATTTTTGCTGTGAAATCCAACTTTTTTAATTTAAAAAAATCTACAAAATGGTCAGATCTGTCGAGAACAGGATATAATACCAGAAAAAAAATGTAAATCAAGTTTTTTTTTTTTTTTAATTCAAAAAATTCGGTTTCATACCGGAAACTTTCAAAGGGGAATTCTGTGTTTATCTAATCAGGAAACATCTGTCTATAATAAAGAAATAAATAGCATAGAAAATTTCTGGTGTGAATGAGAAATTTTGAAATAGAAAAAAAGACCAATTTGGCCTACTGGTTGTACTTCTACGCGCCACTTTGGCCCATACATTCCTATACAGCAAATGATTATTACAATGTCCTGTACCAACCGTTAAAATGTGTACCATGAATTTAGAATCCCCCTGTATACATCCGTAACTATATTATCCAGAAAAATAAACGTTATAGAAACCAAAACACGTTACCCAGAAAAATAAACGTTATATAGACAAAATTTATATTTAAATTTAACAATACATCTTACTAATGCATGAATCAAAATCATTAAGTGTTGCGCGCACCATAAAACTCTAAATTATGCATATAAAAAAGCAATTTTAGAAAAAATTGAATTATTACACACTTACTTTTAAATTAAAACCAAAATATACAGAAAAAGTTTTGTTTCAAAGTTTAATTTTAGCAGAGAACCTTAAAATATAGTAAAATGAAATACAGTCGAGTCTCTATATAACGATATCCACCGTTCCAGTAAAAAATTCGTTATACAGAGGAATTCGATGTATAGAAAATGATATTAAAAATCGTATTTAATGTGTAAATTTTGAACAAATATTATTTTTTAATTAAAAAATTAGGAATTTGAAATGTTTAAAAATAAATGTTAATTTAACATTTTATTTCTTAATTATTTAAGCAGTTTCAAAAAAGAGAACAGACATTTATTTCAAAGCTTAACCCATTAGTGCCTGAATTATTTTCTTCGTTAAAATTCAAATTTTGCATTTCCCCACCACTTTTAAAGCAAGAATAAATTTTATCTTAACTTATCGAGGACTTTGTCTCGAGAAAGAAAGTATTTATTTATCCTCTTTTTACTGGTGTGAATTGCGCTTACTTGAATTTTTTAAAACTGTCCCAAAAATGGGACGCTAGGCACTAATGGGTTAATGAAAATCAAATAAGGAAGGCTTGCATAATTTCAGACGAAGAAATCTGTAATTTTTTGTTGCTTTGATTTAAAAATTGTTACGCTCTCAAGAAAGAAAAAAAAGCTCAAATATTAGCAAGGAATGAAAAAATATAGTTAACATTTTCCTCCATTTGAAGGCCTCTCTTATGTGCCTCTCATTGATACCTCTCTTATATATGTAACAATCTAATTGACTCTGTTTTGAGAAGGATGTTGAAAGATGTGTGGGAGGTGGGATTAATTCGTTGGATTTAAAGAATAAGGAGAGAAGTAATAATAAAAAAACTCAGCACTGAACGATAAATAAAAAATAAGTGATAGAAAATTGATTCCATATGATTTCGAAGCTTTTTTAAAACTGAATAAATTAAGACCAATTTATGAAAAAATTCGTTATATGGAGATAGATATTTCGCTATATAGAGACTGTTTTTTATGTAATCATGCGAAAAGGGGACCGTTCCGACAAAAAATTCGTTATATAGAGAAATTCGATGTATGGAGTTTCGTTATAAAGAGACTCGACTGTATATAGATATATATTCAAGTTTTTTAAGTGCAAAAGGTCGAGTAATCAAATTATGTTATTATTTTTATTTTAGCTTGTTGACGAAAGAAAAATGCATATTTGGTTATTTTGTTAAAGCTGTAGCATAGTTTGAACGTAACAGCGCGCACAATTACCATATTTGCCAATCTCAGAAAACGCGTTTTAATCCATTACCAGCGACTGGTACGTTTTCGCGCCATTAAAAATTAATACACATTTCTTAACCACTGATTAATATTTTTTAAAAAACTTTCAAATAATGTCTATTTTTGCGTCTTTTACTGGATTTTTAATCTTTAATCACCGTTTTCAAAACAGAAATTTTTGCCTGATAGAATCAGAGAAATGTTCAGATTAAAAAATGGAAACTTTACTGTTCCGAATAACAAATCACGATTTGAAATTATTTGCCCGTACCACGTACGGGAAAATCATGTTTGGCAAAAAACACGTTGCCCGTATGACGTATGGGTAAATAAGACAAGCGATTAAATTAACTATCAAACAATAATTAATTTTGATTCAGAAATTTTCCTTTATTTACAAACGTAAACTATTTACAAGGAAAGTCTCCATACTCCAAAAAATATGAAAAAATTACAGAATGTTCTTATGAAGATATATACATTTATGAAAAAAATTTTCCGGAATATCCATACAACGTCCGTAAAAATAATGATGAAAATTTCCTTATTTGCGACTTATCACTGGTTTCAAATGGAAAAGAAAGTTAAAAAATACGCTTTCATGTCGAATACTCTTTAACCCTTCATGACACGTGCAAAATCTCCAGGTAAATGAATAATAATCGACTGACACCGGAATTCACAGACGAATTTTTTAGATATTTTGAATTCCTTAATTTAAGCTTTTAATGTAAAAGCGAAATTTTACTAATATATTATTGGTGCCGTTTGCAAGTTTGGAATTAAAATTAGGTATCCCAGACCGGGCACAGTGTGCCGGAAAGGGTTAACCTTTTCGCGACGAATATTGTTTGCTTAATTTTTAGTCTTTTACCACCGTTTTTTTTAAACATACAAAAATTTGTAATTGAATCACGATAACGCTCTGATTAAATAAGATAAATTTTACAATAAAAAATAATTGGTGCGAATAATGAAGCCTTCTCAGTGATACATAAGAAATTTTCAGATGCATTAAAATCGTTTCGTTTTGGCGAGGAAAAATCCTGCTCACCTAATTGCGTGTCGCTTTCATATTTTTGTGCCAAATACTTGAAAATATTTTATTTTCTACAGCTTTTCTACTTGCTGAAATTCCGCCTCTAAATTTAACTGATCTTTTATTACATACATAAGTAGTACAACTAACATTTTTTTCAACATATTCTGAATATGCCTAGTAAGGAGACCATCCTTGTTAGTGCTCTACTTAGATCAAGTTCCAATGTATAGAAACTTTTAGATTAATTATCAGTTTTTCACATGATTTATAAATCTAGGTTCAACGCTATGAGTTTTGCTTTATTTAACTCCATGAAAGGAACGGTATGTTACACATACTACATAATTTTGCCACATTGGAACCAGAATTTAGGAATTAAATTTTGCTGTGCATAATGTACGCGAAGATTTTACTTATTCTTATGTACAAGTTTGTTCACAAATCATTTTAGCAACAGAAGTTTGACCCTAAAATGTTTAAGGTAGATTTTCTATAAGAAAATACTGGTATTGAAAAAAATCATGGCCTTGGAATTTTCTAACCTGTACAGATCCTGTAAAAATTTCCAAGAGTTGGCAGAATTTTTTAAAAAATTAAATAATTGCCTAATATTTTTATGTGATAAAAAAAAACAGAAAAAATTCTATTCGATTATTAAGATAGAGATGCAAATATTGTGAATTAATGCATGATAATCATTTATTACATTTATTACATTACAATCAACATTTTCATGTAAGTTATTTTAAAGATTTCATAAATATGTCATTGACTGTGTGATTTTTGAATGGTTTTTATTTTCTTTGTGATAATTTGTAACATAATCAAAAAATTCGCATTGTTTTTCTTAAGTTAATATTGATATAACTAGACATTTGTTGAAATGCATAAATAGGATACTGTATGGTAAATATACGATAAATACAGGTAAGTATATTTCTTCGAATGCAATCATTAGTAATGCATATTTCTGTTTATAAATTTAGATTAGGTAAGAAAATATTGAATATAAAATCAGAATAATTATTATAAAGATAATATTTAAAACATCTTACTTTCAATTTAAAATTTAATTGAAACTACTGAACATAATTTTCTCAATTATTAATCCACAGTTTTTGTTTTGAACGAGTAGAATTTTTTTACCCAAACTAAATAATATCTAATGGACATGCTTCCTTTTGAATATATAAACTGCTTTTAAAAATCTACACATAATTTGATATCAGCAGGGATGTTTGTAGAGTTTTTGATAATGTATTTAAATATCGCTTTAGATAAAGATATTAGCGGAAGTATTTCAATTTACATTACTTTAAAAACGTTTTATAAGAAACTGGAGAATAATTAAACGTTGATTAATCCATTATTAAACATAATAATATTGACTGAACTTTATCAATAATTATAAGTCGTATTTGAAAACTGAGTCAATTTTTCGACTTCGATTATAAGCCGCATTATGCACTTAAATTAGAAATTAGTTATATCCAATCGAAAATTTTAATTTTTATTGATTCTACATTTCACATTTATAGTTTTAACACTAGAAATGCCAAAAACAGTCAATTTGACTGAAATCACATATGAATAATTCTATTTGAATCAGAAATGTCTTTAAAAAAGACTTAAAGGCTGACGGGCAAATCAATTATGGGGCTAAGGTATTTTAAGTTTTAACTTTTTTTTTTCAAGCTCGTTTACATTTCCTCCATAAAAATAATAATATAATAATAATAATAACAATATAAAGAAATACATTTCGGAATTGAGATCACGTTTTTCATAATCTAAAACGTCTACAGATCGATAATGTTTTTCGAATTCAAGATTCTTGAAACAGCCATGTTGAAGGCCATCTTGAATAAAGTTTTCTTTTAAATAATTAAAAAATATATTTCTATTCTTAAAAGATTAATAAACATTTGCAAAAAACTGAATGTTCATATATATTCTCTATTGTCTCAAAACGAATCCCAAAGTTAGCCTATTTTTGAGGAAATAATGAAAAAAAGAACTTCAATTTTAAATTTAATGCACTTTACTGTTGCATTTTGAAGAAAAAATTCAACAAAAATGTCTAAACAGAACTATTTTGGAGAAATTTTACGCAATTAATTCAATATTTTTTTAATTATTTTTAAATTATGCACATACGCTTGAATAATTAAGCATGTAACTGCAAAATAATTACAAACTTATTTCACAACTTTAAAATTCTAAGTAATCTGAAATTTTTTTGTGTGTTTGTTCAAGATTAAGGAATAGTTTTGTTCTAATGATAAATTAATAACTATGGTAATTAATGGCGCAAAACTCCGGAATTAAAAATCAGTTATTTTAAAAGAATGAATTAATTATTACGAAAACTCAATACTGTTCAGTTTTCAGTTTTAATGGAGTGGGTTTTAATTTAATGTTGATTACTTTTCTGTTTGTAATTTCTTTTACAATTTTTTAAATCGACTGTAAATATCGAACAGAAAACTTATTACATGCTTGAAATGAAAGAGATAGCATTTCGAAACAAAAATTTTGTAATTTTAACATTGATATAAATTTTAATTAAGATCTGAATATTAAGATGATTAAAAACAGTTTGTAGATATTCAGTAAAGCATTTTAATAATTTATATATTCTTTAATTTTCGTTGAAAGCATTTAGTTGTGAAACTTTCAAACTTAAATTTTCCTAACAACATATATCTGAATATATGTATTTATAAAATGTTATTACCTTTAAAAAATATCGGTAAAAAGTTAATAAATTTTTGTCATAGTAAGTTTCTTTTTCCAAATTTTTTAATTAAAACTATTGAAAATTTAAGACTTCGATTAGGTCGAAATAGATAATTAAGTGTTACATTTAAAGAATAGATAAAATATACCGACGGAAGGCATTTTAAAAACTTTATAAAAAAAAGCGGAAAACGCAATGCGGAGGTGAGGAAGCACGGATAATGCAAAAATTTCACTTTGAGTTTCTATATATTGTGTTGTATAAAAGTAACACTTTTATGCATATTTGATAATTCAGAGCATATTAAAAGAATTTGAAACTAAATACAAATATTCAATTTTCAAAAATTTTGTTAACCAATATTCAGCTTTAGAGAAGTATATGCCGGTACTTAACTTAAAAAAAAGTGTTAGCCTAAGTTGATTTTCACGATTTTATATTTTTAAAGTTATCTATACCGTAGAGCTATTACGAAAGAAGGAAGTGGCATATCCTTACAATAATAAAGCTTCCACTGTAATCAGTTTCGCAGGAATTCATTACCACCACGGGAAAATTCCACCAGTAAATTTAAGTAGAATATTTCTTTTTTACTAGAACGGCCTGTAAATTGGAAACTTCAAACAAACATAATGCCATAAACAAATATTCATTTTTACTGGTAAGAGTTGATTTCGGTGGTAATAGTTCCACCATATTGTGAAAACCAAGACAACTACCTGTCAGTGTCAGTAGAAAAATTGTAATCCCTAGACAAACTCACACCTATAAAAATAATTAGAAAAAAATTACCATTTTTGTGAGAGAAATTTCCTCTGAATAAAGCTCTAAAATACGACGAAATTTAAATAAAGAATTAATTACTTAATTAAAGAATAATTAAATTTATCTTTAAAATTTCTATTTTTTTTTCTTTTTTGTCAAATGAAGTTAAGAAAACCTATATTTTTTACTCATTCACTGTTAAACTAAATAATGAAGATAATAATTTTTTTTTTGAGTAAATTAAATTTTTTCTCGATCTTTAACCCCTTCGCGACGGGGGCCTTTTGCAAAATTTTTAATGCTCTGTCACCGATTTTTAAAAACAGAAATTTGTGTCTTTTCAGATTGAGAAAATGCTCCGATTAAATAAGGCAAATTTTACTGGTGGGGATAAACAAGGATTCTTAAGCCTTTTTGCGGCATGTATACGTGTCGTTCGTCCCCAAGGGGTTAAGCTTTAGAGAAAACCTCATACTATTGACGTTAAAGACATGAGCAAGATTTGCGAACTGCGTGTCTTTCTATCCGCTGAAAACGCATGCGCACACAAAAAAGAGATTCAACTAGTTTTTTAAAGAATTATTCTTATGCTCTTTTTACTGAAGCGCTGTCCCTATCAAGGAGGGTAGTTCGCTTATAAAACCACTCAATTTTAACTTCGAAATGACACAATGGCACTAGAATTTTGTTATAATATTTTCCGTTTGTTATGTAGGTGAAATATACTCATTATCTTATTTCCAATAAATTCGTTCATAAACTTGGATGCCATTCTTTTATTTCAAAATTTTTGCAATGGAAGTGCTTCACCCCTGTCAGAGTTAATGCCTCTTACATAATTTTAAATGTGTTTTGTCTCAAAAAGGCGTTTATTGAATCAGTGGAAATCGTGGGAGTATTAGAAATTCAACTATCGTCTTTAAATGTAGAGTGAAATTGCACAAAACACTGACGTATCTAAAAATTTATTAAATTTATCTTTGAAATTTTGGTATTTTTCATAGAGTAAAGAGGTTTCTAAAAATACATATAATATATATGATATTTTTTTATTATTTCACTGTTAACATAAATCATAACTATAGTAATAAGTTTCTATGAACATTGATTCTTTACCGGATATTTTATCCCATTAAAAAAGCCTAACTTTTATCATTGTTCTATTGAATCATACATTGTTCTGCATCATGTTCTACAACTTCTTGTTGATTTGACTGTTCCACTCCATTCATACTACTTGCGATGCAGAATCTGGATTATACTGTCGCATAATTTTTGTTTCAAATCAGTGCTACGAATGGAGAACCAAAAAATTGATTTTCGTCATATTAAACTCATTATTTTTATTTCAAAGTAGCTTAAAATGCTAGTCAGATTGTTCGTAAAATTTGTGCTGTATAAAGACAAAGTGCAGTTTCAGGTGACGAAAATGTTAGTTAAAACTGTTGTTAGCTTTCGTTTTTTCAAAAACTAAAAACTAAACCAAAATCACTTCACCTTTTTCATCCACGTATAAAAACATTTCATATTTATTTACTTTGAACAGGTGTCACAAATAAAAATTAAATTAAAAAGTTGACATGTTTCGGTTCATTCATAAGTTATGAAGTTTATGGTTTGATTATGAGTTATGAATACGGTTCTTATGAATGAACCGAAACATGTCAACTTTTTAATTTAATTTTTATTTGTGACACCTGTTTTAAGTAAATAAATATGAAATGTTTTTATACGTGAAAATGATAGTGCAGGAATTTTAACATGGAAAATGACGCTTGCTATGGACGACCAACTTCTGTGAAAGATAACCTCTCAAAAGAAGGTACTTCTGAAAATCCACCATACATAGGATCACATAAGAGCTATAACATAAATTAAATATTCCAAAAGATACAGTGCATAATCATTTGTAGAAGACTGGGAAAGTAACTGATGTTATGTGTACCGTAATTTACTGCGTATAATCCGCAGATCAAACAATTCTTTTTTTTACCCAGAAATTTTATTTAGTAATTGAAAGCAAATAATTACGGCGATCTAAAACTTAACATTTTATTTTAAAAATTTTCTGGGTCGAAAACTGATTGTTTGATCAGCGGGTTATACGTAGAAAATTACGATAAGTACCCTATGCTTTAACTCCTTGCAGCGCAAAGCTATTCTACTGCTAAAGTGCTTAAATTAATGATTGACACCGTAATTTGAAAACGAATTTATTTATAAATATGAAAAAAAAAGTTCCATTTTCATACGTATAATAAACCGAAAATTATTTGCCGAAATTTTGGTGCTGGTGTGGCCTTCGATAATTAAAACTAAGGGGTTTCATAGAATTAACATGACGTAGATGATGAGCTTACTCGAGTTTCGGCTTGTGATTCTTTGCTCCAATGAAATGAAGAAACTGCTTTTTTAAAACGGCTCATTAACTAGAAATGAAAATGGATATTACATAATAATTGAAGTGAAAAAACTTCTTTAAAACACCATAAAATAATTTAAATTGCGCAAGGCCTTACGAAAGAACTTAGTCTTTCTTTGTCATGCGCGGTAAAATGATGTTTTAAAGAAGTGTTTTCACTTCAATTGATTAACACCATTTTCAACGATTATATTGATTACATAATAGTGTTATAAGGAAAACGCCAAGGGTAAATGAAATGAGTTTTCCTAAGTTATATCGAGTGGAGGGGATGCATTCCAGAAATGTGATGCGTTGTGGTATGGTGGAACTATGAAGAAAGTATTTTCTATAAATTGATTCCATCAAATCAGACAAAAAATTTGGAAAAATATTGTTTTTAAAAGGTAGTTTTAAAAGCAAAAATCGAGGAAAATCATTCAAAACTGACCTATAGTCGAGATGTTCTCTTTCAACATGGCAAAGTTCAGCTTTACATTGTAATAAATGTCAGGCAATGCCTTATTGAGTATGACTGGGATGTTTTATGTTACAAAACATATTTACTAGACCCAGTTTCGTCAGATTTTTACCTTTTGAGATTCCTTTAAATTTTTCTGTACGACCCTGATCCCATTATTTTGGAGCCTATCAAAGAGAGCAGTGCTCATTTCTTTATGTCTAAATCTAATGCCTTTTTAAAAAGGAAATTTTCCAGTTTTCAAAACGATGGCAAACAGTCCTAGAACAAAATAGCGCTTATATGATTCAATAAAATTTTTATATTTTTTGAACTTCTTTACTAACCTCTTAATTGGTCTGCCCGAACGCCGTTCGGGCAAGACGAATTTGCTTATTTCATCATTAAAAGCTTTTTTACACCACTATTATTTTTAAGAAAATTTTCATACTATTGAAAGGCAGAGATGTTTGGACTAAATTTTAATAATATTTTGTTTAAATAATAGTGGTGTGAGTCCGCTGTTTTTAATTTATTGAACGGAAAAGAATCAACCAGTTAAGGGGTTAACCCCCTGTCCGCACAGCAAAACGGCAAAATTGTAATTTTTTTCTCTGTAATTTATTAAATGTGTTAAAAGGGTACTTTTTTCACCATCATACAAAATATTTTATTAAGTACAGGCGTATAAGCATTGAGATTATTAATCATAACCTAATTTTTCAAAACTGGTTTTTAATTGTAGAATTATATTCATTTAAATATTGCTTAAGTTGTAGTAAAAGCTGTAGCTTAGTGAACGGATATATGAGTTCGTGACAGTCACAAGATTAAAATTATGATAAAAAAACGCAGAACTTTCCGACTCACCCAATAATTTAATTATGCATAATTTTGGTTTCTCAAACCGAGTTTTATCTAGCACTCTTTTTCTCCTGTGACTATTTATTTGATTTACATTTAAAAAAATTTCGATTCCGCGATGACAGGGTTTTTGATGTCACCGACTTCCGGCTATAAATAAATATTTTGTTTTAAGTATAGTGTACGCCTAGGAAAACAAGTTGTTGCCAAACAGGACCACCTGGCCTTTAACCCCTTTGCGACGGGAGTATTTTACGAAATTTTTAAGGCTTTGTCAACGGTTTCTAAAAACAGAAATTTGTACCTTACCAAATCGAGAAAATGCTGCGATTAATTAAGGCAAATTTGATCGTAAAATTTTACTGGTGGGGATAAACAAGGATTCATAAGCCTTTGCGCGGCACGTATACGTGTCGCTCGTCCCCAAGGGATTAACTGAAAAAAAAGAAAAAAAATTCTTGATAAAATTCCGTAATATTAAACACACGCGAATTCTTAGAGCTATGATAAGGAATAAATTTTACATGCGTACTGCAGAATAAAATTTGGTGCTTTGCAAGATTCAAAACAAAACAAAAAGGACATGCTACAAATGAAAATAATAAACCTATCTTTTTTCACAAACAGCAGTATTGCTGCTCGTTGAAAATGCGTTTAATAATATTTTTAGTATGTATCTTACTGGTATCATTAAGCATTAATCACTTAAATGACCAATATTTTTGAAAAAAAAATTTTTAAAATACTGTTTATTTTTTTACATATCTTTTACAGATTTTTTTTTTTTTTTTTTTTTAATCTTTTTTAACCAATTTTTTAAAACAGAAAATTTTTACCCAATTGAATTAGAGACATGCTCGAATTAAAACGGGCAAAATATACAATAAAAATTTCCTAGTGAGAATAATTAATTATGATTTGAAAATGAAAGAATGCCCGTCTGTGGTACGAGCAAATCATGATTGGGAAAAATACATTACCCGTATGAAGTACGGGTAAATCAGGGAAGCGGTTAAAGCTTCAATATTTATCAAAAAGTATTTTAGAAGTTTAAATTGAGTATGTTGCCGAAAAGTTACATATGGTGTTTAACGGTTAAATTTCCGTATCTGCTCTCTAGAATAACGTTTAAAATATTACATAAATCTTATTTTTCTGTCTGAAGTTTTTATAACGGTTCTTAACAATATTTAAAGTGCTAAAATTTCAGACTTTTCTTTATAAAGCTTAAAGGATATTTTGGAAATATTTATCCAATTATTTTGAAACTATAAACGTCTTTTGATCTTTGCTGCATCTTAATATTTTTTGTTCGCTATTTTAGGTGTTTATGTTTTATTCATAAAAATCCTGAAATAATAAAAAACAGCATTTATTTTTCTAAAAATTTTATCTCTAAAGTTCGACAGACAATAATTTGAATACCAAACCGAAATAATTTATTTCTTCTTTTTAACTCTATATAAGAGGAAGGAAGAAAAAAAACTACAAATGAATTATTAATTTTTTTTAAAGGTATTCTTAATAAAAATAGGATTTCAGGGTTCGCACACTGCTTATATTTTGTAAGGACTCTGGCATCACTATTAATGATAAGAAAATTTATATTTAATTTTCAAGATACTGAATTTGCAACCACCTCCTCGTTTCGCAATTTTCGCAAAATTTTTCTGCTGTGAAATACATTGAAAATACTGTAAAAATTTAGTGGTTGAGCTGTGCGAACCCTGGATTTAAAGCATCATGTACTTTTAAAGCATTAAGTTTCTTTTGTGTAATTTTTCAGCAACATTTATGGAATGCAGAGCTGCCAACTTCTACGCCTATTTAAATCATATAAACATGTTTGGAACCACAAAAATATTTTAATAAAATATATGCCGAATATATTCAGTGTTATGCATTACGGCACATATTGTTAATCATTTATTAAAATTTCTGCTTCTAACATGTTTATTTGACTTTAAATAGGCGTAGTAGTTGGCAGCCATGGGAATGGAGGCAATAGCTTTATATGAAAAGAAATTTTTCAATTTCATTTACAGAATTGAAGTTACATGTGTTTTCTTGAAAAAAAAAACTTGTGTAAAAATGGCAGTTCTTCTATAATGCTATTGGGTTTTCAGCTATTTTTTTTAATTCAAATGAATTTAACTTAAAATGAGTTGCTAAATGTATTGAGCAACTTCTGTAAAAGTTTCAAAAACATAGCTTGAAAATTCTGAAAATTATCGTCTATAGAATCAACTCAAAATCCGTTATTCCTAAAAGGAAGCAAAATATCAGGGGTTTTATCCAAATACAGTTGTACGTGCAATATTGGCTAGGCACGAAACAATGGAATATGGATACAGCCCTTCATCTTTTTGCTTCATTAGGGAATAGCGGATTTTGATCTCATTCTATCAACGATAATTTTCAGAATTTTTAATCTATGTTTTTCAGACTTTCACAAAAGTTGCTCTACACATTTAACTAACATAATATGCAAATGAAATTTTAATAGCGTTCACGCATGCGCAGTAAAAAATTATTTAGTAAACCTGCTCATTTGTCATACAATTTTTACTATTTTTTAATTCTGATGACAGGGTATTGTGTACCATGATGTTTCTCATATTTTCAGAAAAGCACATTATTTTATATTAAGAACTCTGCAAATTATAAGCAAAAAACTTAGGACTGTTTTTATAAAAAACTTAATTTCTCTACGAGTTTACATGCTATTCTTATAAAAATAAACACAGTACACTACAATAAGCCACTTAATCATAATATGCAGTTTGAACGCTTTTGCTACATTAGTTATGACAGGTTTATCCAAAAGATCTTCGTTCTTTTTCAATTTGTTGACGGTCCCCTGTTCGATTTCGGGGAAAACTCTTCGCGAAAATATATGACGCGTACTATTTTGTTTACACACCTGGAGTTTCACCACATTTTGATTTATGTTTCTTTTATTACTTACTTAATTACCAATTATGCTTAACTTTTGTACACCAGTGTAGGTTGAAGTGATAAGGAATAAGTTAAATGGTCTTAACAAATAAATTATATTTAATCTAAATGGGTTAAAACATGAAACTACACAAGTCGTCGTAATCAGCGTTACTCGTAGTAACAAGGAATATACTAAAAATCTTATAACCAAACTCATAATTAATTATGTCAATGATAAAAATTAACTTACTATCAAATATTGAGCATAAATTATTTAGTCTAAACTTTGAAAGTGTCATTTTCTTCAGAAAAAAACATCGTGGTACAGAAATCAAAGCCAGAACTATAAATTCTAAAGAAGATGAACGACTTACATTGAAGCTGATCACTTGAAAAAAAAAGGAAAAAAAAGGTGTAATTATAGCAGCGTTAGCACAGCCGACTATTTTTTTTTATTCTAACCTGTACCGCTTTCACTGAGAAAAACCCGGATGATAAAGTTAAATCTATGGGGAAGTTCTATTCAGATATCTCGCTCAAATTTTAATATTTTTACATAATTTTTTTTTTTTTTTTTTTTTTTTTTTTGCACAGGATAGTCTGAGGATGATTTACAACCGGGATAGTTTTTACTTTCTAGATTTTGGTTACATATCTATTATATTATGATAGCTTCAATTTCAGAACCGGTTCTAACGAAAATTAAAGTAATTTTAAAAAATTCTGAAACCAAAATTGAAAAAGTAAAAACTCGCCCGGTTGTAAATCATCCTCAACTATCTTATGCAAAACAAAAATCATGTATAAAAGTATTAAAATTAGAGCGAGATATTTGAAAAGAACGCCCTCATAAACTTAAGACTATCACCAGGGTCTTTCTCAGTGACTAGTGTGGAGACTTAAAACAAAAATCCTTAAAAGACATTTTGACAAAATTTACAAGATAAATATGCTTCAAAATTTATATTAGAAAAATAATGGTTCGATCAGATTATAAAAATAGTCACTTGTGGCAGCCTTGCTATTGCCTATATTATATTTTAGATTCATGTTTGAATAAAACGTAGTTTTATTAGAACATAAAAAAATGTTAAATTCTCAACACAACAATATATTTTTTTAATTGAAATATTTTTTTAAATAGCATTTTTAAAATTTCTTCTTATATTTCATTTTTCACATTTCTTATTTCTTGTTTATTTCCACTTTTTTTGAAATGGTAAAATAAACCTTATTTAATGATAAATTGTGGTGAAATCACGTAGAATTATACGATTCATAAAAGTGGTGCAAATTAAGAAATCTGATTTTTTTTAAAAATAGCCGATTGAACTGGCAACACGATAGCAATATACTGAAACTGTCATTTTTACACAAGTTTGTTCCAAAAAAACATATGTAACTTCCAAATTGTAATTGAAATTGAAAAATTGCTTTCCATATAAAGCTATTTCCTCCATTCCATAAGTATTGCTGAAAAACAGTACAAAAGAAACTTAAAGTTTAAAAAAATGTTATGTTTTATATCATATTTTTATTACGAATCCCTTTTGAAAAATTAATATTTTATTTGTAGTTGAATTCATCGGAATAAAAGAATAACCAACTGGCAACACGATAGAATTTATATAGGAGCTGTCATTTTTACACAAGTTTGTTCTAAGAAAACATACGTAACTTCAATATTGTAATTGAAATTTTAATTGCTTTCCATATAAAGCTATTTCCTCCATTCACAACTATTGCTGAAAAACTGTACATGAGAAATTTAATGTTTAAAAGTACGCTATACTTTATATCATATTTTTATTACGAATCCCTTTCAAAAAAATTAAAACACAATATGCAAATGAAATTTTGATATCGTTGACGCATGCGCAATGAAAAAATATTTACTAAACCTACTCATTTTTCATACAATTTTTATTATTTTTAAATTCTGATGACAGGGTATTGTGTACACTGATTTTTGTCATATTTTCAGAAAAGAACATTATTTTATATTAAGAACTCAGCAAATTATAAGCAAAAAACTTGGGACTGTTTTTATAAAAACCTTAATTTCTCTACGAGTATGAATGCTATGCTTATAAAAATAAACACAGTACATTACAATAAGCCACTTAATCATAATGTGCAGATTGAACGCTTTTTTACATTAGTTTTGACAGGGATCAAAAGATCTTCGTTCTTTTTTAATTTGTTGACGGTCCCCTGTTCCATTTCGGGGAAAACTCTTCGCGAAAATATATGACGCGTACTATTTTGTTTACACACCTAGAGTTTCACCACATTTCGATTTATATTTCTTTCATTACTTACTTAATTACCAATTATGCTTAACTTTTGGACACCAGTGTATTTCTAACTTTGTTGTTACATGTAATCCGTTATCGCCCAGCGATCTATTTATAAATCACCCGCATTTAAACAAAACGTTTATATTTCAATACCAATATTAAAGTACGAAAATTTTCTCATTAGTTAATCATTGAATTTTTTTGAGCGAATAAATAATTCAAAATTACTACAAGGAAAAAAATTGGTGTCGAAAAATTAAAAGAAGTGTAAAAAAAAAAAGTTGGGTATTAAAGAATTAAATTATATCTATGCAGTTAAAATTGTTGGAAAGAAATAGACTTACTCCATTAAATGAGTAAAAAAAAATCATTAAATTAATTCCTTGTTATCATTTATACCTAGAGAACAATAATAATAATATTAAGATTAATGCTATTAAATAAACAGCAGTGATCGTTTCTCTGGGAAAAGGTTGTAATTTTAATTAACTTCTTAAAAGAAAATAGAAATAATTTTGCGTTGTGTGATCTTTTTGAAGAACCTTTCCTTATGAGAATGTAGCATCTAATCCATTATTATTAGAAGATAAAATGAACTAAGCAATAAATTCAAAATAATAAATCCTAAATGTAAAACAAGAAATCAACACATTTGCTTTCTAAATAAAATAATTCTTCCACGCTATTAAACAATTAAAGATAAATTTATTTACAAAATATTTACAAAACTTTATATTAAATGAACAAAATGCATTATGGTGAAAAGATCACCCAAAAAAATTACAATTTAAATTTCTCTAGAGTAACGTTGTTAAGAAGAAAAAAAAAATAATAATAATGATATTTTGCAGAATTCCCATATTGCAGCTGACTTTAAATTCAAAACAAAAATTGGGGAATTATCATAGTAAAATATTTACTTGCCAAACAGTTGACTTTCATCGCGGTCATCTTCGGACGTCGGAGCATTTTTTTGGGCATTCAGCTAGAGGGATACTCCATAAGATCCTTTTGGCATCAAGCACATGGAGAATTTTTTTTCAACTGTCATCCGGCATCAACATCGCAGAGCAGAGAGGCAGGCAGGAGGAAAAGCCTCCCTTTTGTCAGCTGAGGGTGTACACACGTTGAAAGATTTTTAGCCAACTGACCCCTCGAAGAAAAAAATCTTTTCTTCCCCGATCTGTGGGAGTGAACAAGTTTTTTTTTTAAAAACTATAATTGGAGAACAGAATAAGCTGGGTTTGCGATTATTGGGCGGTGGGCGTCCGCGCCTTCTTTATAGAGACATTGACGTAAGAGAAACTTTCTCATGTCCAGAAAGCTGTAGTAAATTTATTTTATGGCCCATTATAAATATTCTTGACTTTAAAAGTCAGTGTACAATGGTGGTGTCTTGGGTTCTCGGGCCTTAAAATTTTATTACTACGTGTGTTTCTTTGGACCACCCAGATGGGTAAAAATTGTTCCGTTGATTTTATTACCCTTTTGACTTATGCGTGATGGATATTTCCATCAAAAATGCATATTTTTTCGAAATATTGCAGGACCTAAATATTTTTAACCCCTTGTGAGTCAACGGGATACATTTTATCCACCTAATTTAAACAGGATTGTCACCAGAAACTTTAAACGCAATTTTTTATTTTTAACATTAGGAGTCAAAATTTGTATAATGCTTTTACCTTAATTTAAAATAAAAACTTTTAATTATTCTGGTGAGAATTCAATTTTACTAAGGCATTATTACTTGCCCTCAAAAGGTTAAGACATAAACCTGTTCAAGGTGTTCATGATTTCTTCATAAATATAGTTAAAATAATGCAGTATCAGACCTTTCTGGCTGTATTCTTTTCGTTTTAGAAACATTATTTCGAAGATCAAAGTTTAATGTTTTATCGCATCTTTTTATTTTACTATAAAAGCTTATACAAAAGAAAAGGAGAATGAATTATAAATCCTTTTGAAAGAGATTTGTGATAACATGGTTTATGTTGCATAACTGCTGTTACAATCTCCATTTCTTTTTCTTTCTTTCTTTCTTTTTTTTCTTTTTTTTGTGAAAAATAGAAGATAAAAAAATATATAACAATAGCATTTTGTAAAATACAATTTAAATTTGAAAAGCACTATTATATAAAGGGTCATAAATTTGATTTTAATTTATTATGTATCTTATTCTTTGTTTAAATTTTAGATTCTGTTGCTGAAATTCAAATCCCATTTTCATAAATTAATAGTAATCCTTTATTTGTTTTGCCCGAACGTCGTACAAGCAAGATTAGTTGGTTTGATCCATGATTTAAAGTTTTTTGTCACCACTATTTTTTCAAATACAATTTTGAACCATTTAATGTCAGAAATAGACAGACTAAATCTTACGAATATTTTAGCTTAAAAAAGTGGCGTTATCCCATATTTTTAATTTATTGTGCGCAAAAAAGAATCGGTTAAATAATAAAACATCCATTATAACTTACATATTCAATATATATTATCGATGGTTAATATATATTTATTAAATTAATTTCTATAACCATTCTTAAAAAATCGAAGTTTATTAAATATACACACATATATATATATAATTTATATTTTATGAACACTTAAATTATCCCACATATCTGAAATTCATTTCAAGCGTACTCAACGCATTCAAAGTAAATAAATTTTTTAATACGTTTGCGGAATTTAACAAATCGGAGATTTACGTCAAATGAGGTGCGTTTGTATTCTATAAAAAGTGTTATCAATATTTAGATTTTAGTGTAACAGCTGTTGCAATTTTATGCAGAAATGCATGAATAAATTTTTTTTTTGTGATTTTATTTATTTCTTAAATTAAGCATTTTAGGGGCTGTTGAATATATTATATCTCACCTAATTTAAACAATATTCTCACCACAAACTTTTAACGAAATTTTATTAATTTAAATTTGAAAGATACAAACTAGTTGGTAAAATGCTTTTCTTTTATTTAAAATAAAACTTTTTAATTATTCCAGTGAAAATCCAATATTACAGAAACAATATTGCTTGCCCCAGAAAGGGTTAAGACATAATTCCTATTAAGTCCTATTCAATGCGTTTATGATTTCTTCAAAAATATAGTTGAAATAATACAGTAGCAGACCTTTCTTTCTGACTGTATTCTTTTCGTTTTAGAAACACTATTTCGAAGATGAAAATTTAATATTTTATCTTATCTTTTTATTTCACGATAAAAGCTTATACAAAAAAAAAGAGAAAATGAATTATAAATCCTTTTGAAGCAGGTTCGTGATTACTTGGTTTATGTTGCATAACTGCTTTTACAAACTTTATTTCTTTTTATTCTGATAAAAAAAATGGCATACTGTGAAATGCAGTTTAAATTTGAAAAGTACTATTATATAAAAGGTCATAAATTAGATTTTATTTAGTATATTACTCTTTTTAGATTCTGTTGCAGAAATTTGAATCTCATTTTCATAAATTAACAATTTAACTGATTTTCCCGTACGTGGCACGAGCAAGAAGAGTTTGCTTGATCCATTATTTAGAGCTTTTTGACACCACTATTTTTTAAATACAATTTTATACCCTTTAAGGGTGTATTTCGATTCAAATTGCTTATTTTCCGATTTATTTTTAATTTCATTTTTGCTCTCAACTGCATCAAACTGGCAAATTGTCTTATTTAGAAAGTAAACGAGGTGCCGTGATTGTCGATTCTTTGATAAAGACAGAAAGTATTGCAAAAAAAAGCAATCAAAAGCGGCATTTTGAACAGATTTTTCCGAAGCAGGAGATCTGGAAACGAAAAAAAGGGTCATACTGAGAAGGTAATTGTTCATAAATCAAATTCTAATGAATGGAGTGTAAAATGACATCACACGGCACCGTATACGTCTCTTCCAAAAATCCCCTCAGCAAATTTCATGTTTCTACTTTTAAAAATGTGTCTAAAATTGTATCGGAAAATTTCGAGCTGTTGAAGATCGAAAAGCGTTTTTTCGAATACACCCTTAACCTTTTGATTACGGGCTAGAACGATGGCTATTTTTAAATTTATTCAAACCAAAATTTTTAGAAAAAATTCTTTGTCATAGATTTCTCTTAAAATTATTCTGGTATATGTCTATGAAATAGAATAGTTTTCAAAAAGTGGTGCTAATAGATTAAAGTAATATTATCTGGGACGACATATGTCCCAAGCCCGTAATCAAAGGGTTAATAGCATACATGTTTTGACTAAATGTTACGAATATTTTAGATTAAAAAAATGCGTTACCCCATATTTTTAATTTATTATACAAAAAAAAAAAAAAAAAAAGAGTTAAGCGTTTAAACATCTAGATTAATCATTTCACATATTCATTTATCGATTATTAATATATATTTATTAAATTAATTTCTATAACCATTCTTAAAAACTTGAAGTTTGATGATATATATATATATATATATATATATATATATATATGTGGGAGCGATTCTTTCTCCAACAGCCAAGTATCATGTCTTGTAAGGTTCTTCATATCGCAACTCTGATAGAAAAGGTCTTTAGAAAGCAGACGATTTTCTGAAAAAACTCCATTCAGACGAAAAGCCGAAGAAAAAAGAAATGAACGGAAGAGATCGTTGGATGGAATGTTGGGAGAGTTGGTGTTGACTTTAGAAGAATGTTGATTAAGATGACGCGATTAAGATGTTTTAATTAAAGTTTCCTTTTGAATGTTCGAATTGTAAATATTAATATGTAAATATCTTTTTTGTAAATATTAACGTTTAATATAAGTCATTTAAAAGTTTAAAAACGGTGTCAGAATTTAATTTACCTCCGAGTTTATTTACTTATGTGTTCGAAAGAACTTTTATAAGAAGAATCTCCATATATATATATATATATAGAATTTATGTTTTATGAATATTTAAATCATTCCATGTATTTTAATTTCATCTCAAGCGTGTTCGACACATTCAAAGTAATTAAATTTTATAATATGTTTGTTGAAATCAAGATTGTACGTCAAATGCGGAAAATGAGCTGCGTTCGTATAACATAAAAAGTTTATCAATATCCAAATTTTAGTGTAACATCTGTCGCACTTTTATCCAGAAATGCATGATTAAAAAATTTATTATGATTAAATATATTGATTAAATTAACCCTTTTAGGGACGATGGAATATGGATTTATCCCACCTAATTTAAACAAATATTTTTACTGGAAACTTTTAACAAAATTTTGTTATTTTAAATTTGGGAGCAACATCAATGCTCGCACATTCCTTGAAATTTCCAAGGACTCTGGCACCGCTTTAAAAATAAGAAAATTTACATTTAATTTTTAAGCCAGAACATTCGTAATCCCCACCTTCATTCACGGATTTAGCGAGATTTTTCTGCAGTGAAACACTTTGAAAATATTCTTAAAATTTTGTGGTAGAACTGTGCGAACCCTGAACATGTAAAAAAAAAATGCTTTTCTTAATTTAATTATTTTCCTTAATTCAAGGTGTTCATGGTTTCTTGATAAATATAGTTGAAATAATACAGTATCAGACCTTTCTTTCTGGCTGTATTCTTTTTGTTTTAGAAACATTATTTAGAAGATCAAAATTTAATATTTTATCGCATCTTTTTATTTGACTATAAAAGCTTATACAAAAAAAAAGGAAAATGAATTATAAATCCTTTTGAAAGAGATATGTTATAACATGGTTTATGTTGCATAACTGCTTTTACAAACTTTATTTCTTTTTATTCTGTTTTTTTTTTTCTGTTAAAAACAGAAGATAAAAAAGATATAAAAATGGCATATTGCGAAATGTAATTTAAATTTGAAAAGCACTATTCTATAAGGCCATAAATTAAATTTTAATTTATTTAGTATATTATTCTTTTGTGTATATTTTAGATTCTGCTGCAGAAATTTGAATTTCATTGTCATAAAAAAATATTAAACATACACATTAACTTACATATTCATTTATCGATGATAAACATATATTTATTAAATAAACTGCTATAATACATCTTAAAAATTCGAAGTTTGTTAAAAAAACACATATAGAATTTATGGTTTGTTAGCATTTAAACTCTCCCATGTATCTTACATTCGTTTCAAGCGTGTTTAACACATTCAAGGTATTTAAATTTTAGAATACGTTTGTGGAATTTAAGAAATTGGAGATTATACGCCAAAGTGTGGCAAATTAGGTGCGTTCGTATACTACGATTAGTTTTATCAATATTCAGATTTTGATGCAACAGCCGTTGCACTCTTATGCAGAAATGAATGAATAGAATTTTTATTACGATTATATATCTTTATAAAATTAACCTCTTCAAGTCTCATTTTCGGATCACCTAATTTTAATAATTGAATGGGACATTGATTCGATAATTTTGGTTTGAAAATTTTCGTTTTTTTAAATATGTGGGAGATAAGTATTAACCCTTTGGCACTCCGTTGTCTCCACTGCGCAGTATTGCCAGTGACTTTTTTTCAATTCAAATTTCGTGACTGGCACCACTTTTTTGAAACGGTAAAATTCCCCTTCTTTACTCTGTGATTAATAAGTCATTAATTAAGGCGTATTTTACTGTTGAAAAAAAGTGATGTGAATCAAGAATTCGACTTTAAAAAAAGTAGCCCATCTGGCAACACTGCCACTGCGGAGACATCATCTTTTCTTCCAAAAATTTTTTTGGCACCAGTAATAAAGGAAAATACATTTTTCCTTATTTAATCAGAGAATTTTTGAAATAGTCTACTTCAAGGAAAGTTCTTTAAAAAAGTGGTACTAATCGAATAAAATTTGTGTAAGAGGCACCGGAGTCCGAAAGGTTAACTTATTTTCAAATAAATTTATTTATACATTCCGGTGACAGTGATTCATTTTATTTATTACTAATTATTAATGAATTTTACTAATAGAAGTAAGTGCCTTTCCCCTGAAAGGGTTAAGTAATACTGAAATAATAGGACTCAATCTTAAATATGGTGTCTTCACCCTTGCAATCTATAATACTTAACCAGCATAGGATATTATTGAATTCATTGCGTATGATTGAATGTAATCCTCATAGCAACTTAAAATCTTTACCTGTCATGGGAGAATTGAATTAATTAATTATCATAATATTTAATGGAATAATCCCCATGGCAACATTCAAATCATTCCCTATCAGGATATATCATTGAATTAATTACGTATGATGGGACTTAATAGAATATACAACACGTTAATTAACATATTTTATGTTTTGATTTAATTTTCAAATAATTTGAAATAACTCGGCCAAATTATGCAATTATTATATGTATTAAAAGTGAAACAATTCGGTTTGGTAGATTTTGCGCTGTTCTGTGTGGAAGAACAGACGAATGGACCAGACGACGACTATAGATGCTACAGTAAAACCCCGATAATTCGGATTAATTGGGACCGGACCCAATCCGGATTATCGAAAATCCGGATTATCCAGAGAATTAGAAAAAAAAATGAAATAAAATATAGCATACTAACAGAAAATCACATTTATGTTAAACTTATTGAATATTTGCAGACAGTAATAATGTTTACTTTGCTTAATTATTCCGAAAACATATCAGAAAAAGTTTTTTTATTTAGAATACGACGATGAAACAAGTTGATGTTATGGAAATTAGCCAATCGCTTCTCAAATTTGAAAAAAAATGACCAAACCGATCCGAATTATCCGGATTACCGGGGTCCGAATTAGCGGGGTTCTACTGTACTTATATATAAAATTACGAACTCATCTTAAAAGCTTTTTAACTTTTTAATTACAGACCAGAACTGTCGAGTATTTTTATGTACAATTATAACGCGATTTAAAAAACCCTTGAGGCAGATTTTTTTTTAAATTTGTGCATGGCAGTGATTTGTTTCAATAAATGGAGTTGGGACTTTGACCCAAACTTGTAAACCCAATAGTAACCCCTTAATTCTCGTATCCGTCAATTTCATGTGCAGTATAGGATACTTCTGATTGTTTAATTCTGATTGTTTAATTCGACCAGTTTTTAAAATGCTGTAAGTGGCCTTATTATCGAATCATATAACCTCCCATAAAATAAAGTGAAAATTTTTACTTTCAAAACAGCGGAGGCAATCAAATTATCTAAGTTTTAACCCCTTAACGATCAAAGGATTTTCATTGCTAAGATGTAGAAATAAATGAATGACACCGGTAACAGTGAACAGATATATTTGTAAATATGAAAAAGCGATTTTTCGTATATTAGATAAAATTGATTTTTTAAAATTAAAATTCCCTTGCCATGGTTGCATATCGGTATTAAAATTTTGTGGTTTCCTAGAGAAACCAATGAACGTTAAAGGGTTAAAAAATTAGCCTACTTTTAGCGGGCTTAAATGCTTGGAGACGAGCAAATGTATATGTGCCGCAAAAAGGCTTAAGAATCCTTGTTTAACCCCACCAGTAAATTTTTACTGTAAATTTTTCCTTATTTAATAGGAGCATTTTCTTGATTTAATAAGGCAGTAATTTCTGTTTTTAAAAACCGGTGAAAAAACATTAAAAGGCTCCCGTCACAAAGAGGTTAACCCCATGAAGACGAGCGACACGTATACGTGCCGCAAAAGGGATTAAGAGTCCTTGTTTATTCCCACCAGTAAAATTTTACGGTAAAATTTGCCTTACTTAATCGGAGCATTTTCTCGATTTGAAAAGAAACAACTTTCTGTTTTTTTAGACCGGTGACAAAAATTTCGTAAAAGGTCGCTGTCGCGAAGGGGTTAAGGGATTTTATTTCTTCAAACTTCAAAATGCTATACTAGTATCAGCACTTTCCAAAAAAAAAAAAAATCAAGAAATTCAAAATTTCGATATACAAGAAAGATACATTAACACTGGAACACCGGGGAAAGAAACGCAAATTTTATAAAATCTATATAATAAAAGCCAAACGTATCTGTGCGTAACGCATACGTCATGTTTTGAATGACAACACTTTCCGATGAAATTTCGGTTTTGCTATTTTCGCTATTGTAAATTTTTAAACTTCTAGACATTGCACGTTTTTAGTTTTTATACCATCGTTTAGAGAAAAAGATGCACTTTTAAATGCCGTTTGATAGAAAACTGTATCTCAATTTGTTTTTGAGATATTAATTTTTTTGTAGTTTTTGGTTCAATTTCTCTAATGGTGGCAACTTGAGTATCGCATTTATGTGGGAAAGAGAGGAAAAATAGCCATAGAGTAAAAAAGAAAAAAAAAATAGAGATCCAGTTTAGTGGCTGAAGGTGACGCCAAAAATGTAACCCTAAAATTCGCTGCATTGCATCAAACACAACGGCGTGCTTTCATAAAAAAGAAAAACTTTTGGCGATGCAATTTTAATTCATAATACAATGAAATGCTATTGAATTTTCGGAACAGAAATTCATTGAGTGACCTTAGAATCTTTTCCAGGGGGGAGGGGGGGGGGCTCAAAATACTTGGGTGAGGGGCTGAGCCGCTCATAGCGCCCCCTTAGCTACGGCCCTGCTAATACGGAAGTACCGATATTTTTTAAAGCTGTATATGATTACATAAATGTTTCATATAAAGTTGCTATTTGGAATTAGTTGGCAGTTTAAAAAGCCTATTACGCAGAAAAAATTTATTAGACTTTCCAGTTTAAAATTTTAAAAAAGTTTCTCACCTTTACTTTGTGACCCGGGAACCCCGGGTTCGGTGTACTAGTATATTTAAAACCAGAAAAGTAATTAGAAATAATGAAATAATTAAATTTGTTTTAGCTCATTCCATTGCAGCTGATATGTAACTTATTTCTTGAACATTTTTCTGGTTCGAATCGATAATTAGTCCAGTGATCGGCGTCAAATTGACACCTTCCCGGCGATCTAGTGTTAAATCTTTTTCAAATAAGTATGGTCAATATCCCGGTGCCATTGTGAAATTTCGGAATTAAAGTGGTACAAAATTCAAACATCAGAGATCAAAGGGTTAAGAAATATTTATCAAAATATTTTGAAAGCATTTTTGTTCAGTGCATTGTATCATGTAAATAGTTTTTTCTATCTAATCCCATTTAAGCAGTTCATGATTTATTCATATATATCGTAGAAAGATAATAATCTTAGAACCCATTTTCTGGTGATTTCATTTTCGTTTTTAAAACTATATATTTCGAAGATCAAAGTGGAGGATTTTATTTCATCTTTTTAACTGGTTATAAGAGCATGTACGAAAAATAAAATTGGAAAAAACATTTTAAATCTTTTAAAAGTGTTTTTTAATGAAAATTTCTCATGTAGCGTAAGTATGTTTTAAACTTTATCTCTTTTACGCTGTTTTTCGTTAAATATAAAGACAAAAATATAAAAATAATGTTTTATAAGAAACACTTTATCTAAAGAATTATTAACAAAAAAGTTCAAAATTAGATTAGACATAATTTATTATATTGTGATTTACATTGTATTTTATTGTTGAAATGTGAGCCGATTTTCCATAAATGACTCATTTTAACTACGAATTTGGAATATTTTAAGTACACCTTGAAACAATTTGCAACTACCCTTTACCCTGCGAGGATTATTTGATAACTAATTTCGGAATCGTTATAGCTAATTGAATGTCACGTGAACGTTAAAAGCGCATCCGCATTGTCTTCCAGCATGCCCTGCTCATCAAAAATGCCATCTGCTTTGATATTGTTGCAATTTGCTTTTTACAGTGTCAGTTCAAAATGTTTAAACCAACCGATCAGCCACGGACTGTAATACATGGTCAGTGATTTCATGTTCGGCAGGAAGGTTCCAGCACTACATTCAAATGAGAGGTGCAATACAGAATAAGCCACTGTAACAGATTGACCATACACCGGACATTCCAGACTCATTCCATTTTTCAATCGTTCATCTGACGAAACTCTGTTCATATCTGTTCTCTGTCTGTCTGTCGTAGAGTCCTTACACAAAAACTTTATAAATTATAAACTTCAGATTTCATGTACGTAAAGCTGAATACTTTATGTCACAAGACGAATCATAAAATTTTAAAAAATCTACTATATTATTTTAATTAATTTTATCAATGTCATCTGTTCAGTTTTGAGATTTAAATTTTGAAAAATAAAATTTAGTATCAACTTTATTCGTGTAGACATCATAGGATGGATGTAAAGTATCACGCTAGTAAGCAAAATGATCTTTGTTCGCACCACGATGTTGAAACTTACTAATATGGATTTAATTAAAAATATTCTTTATTAATATTTTTTTGCCAATATAAGGATTATTAACCATTATTATTATTATTTAATCACTAGATGAAGTACACATTAAAACACTAAATTGAGGATTATTAAGGATTATTAACTATTATTATTATTTTTTAATCACTGACAGTCATAATATTGTTTACATTCAATTTTCTTTCTAAAACCTATTGCAATACATTAATAATTCGGTATTTTAGCCCTTTATCGAGCAATGGTTAAATATTTACCACTTAATTTTTATTAAAAACTGGTTGCTTTGCAACGGAATTTGTAGTGAGATAATTTGAATTTATATTTACTTGACGGAAATGGCACTTTTTATTTTTAAATAAATTTATTTATAGATCATGGGGGCAGTGCAGCTTTTCAACATCTTAGTCTGATGGAAATTCTGATGGAAATTCACCATTAAAAAAACACAATTACTTGCGCCTCAAACTTATACCATAGCAAATAAAATATTTTATAAATATAATTTAAGATGCAAACATCTAGAAATATAATTTAAAATACAAGAGCTTATAAACAAACTCCTCTTTCAGAAATATATTTGCCGACTTAGCTCTTATTTGAAAATTGATTTTTCTATAACATTTTGTATATAGCAGAAATATGAAATGCGTTTACTTTATTTGTTCAGCTGATTTACTTTAAAATAAAGTGCATTCATTGTTTATAAATGCCACATTAGACGTTCGGATAAAATATTTTAACGTATATTTTATGTTAAATTTAGGAACGCAAAACCCAAACATTATTAAAGAAAATCTTTGAATATTAAATTAAATGTCATATTCCTTTTCCCCCAAAACAAAAATGCATAAATACAAATCACAAAAATAATCTAGCATTTTCATAATATGGACTTTATTATATGGATTTAGAATTTTTATTATACAGGGTGTCCCAGAAGTAATGAGACAAACTTAAAGGGGTGGTAGGGGACATCACAAGGATTCAGAATTAGATAGCAACCCATGGTCGTAAACGTCTTCTTTCGAAGATAGGTTGCGTTGTTCACAAGACCATTGGAGCATTTGAGCGAGTCCGCCAATCCATGGTACAACGGTGTAATGCATGCATGGCTAGCAATAGTGGACACTTTCAGTATATTTTGTAGCATTTTCACATATCTACCATAGTAAATATAATATCGTTGACCAATAAATTATTTAAGATGATCTCAGTTTTGTGTCTCTTCGTCCCTTGTGCCTGTCATACTACCTTCCCATGACGTTTCTGACCTTGGTTTGCTATGCAATTTTGAATCCTTGTGATGTCCTCTACATCCCCTTAAAGTTTGTCTCATTATTTCTGGGACATCCTGTATTTATTATATCAACTATGTATGTAACTGTATTTATTATATTATGTCAACTATATATTGCAATTACACGATCATTGACTTAATATTTTAATTTTTAGTTGCTTAAAAGATGCATAGCATAAAGTATCCACGTATCGAAAAGTATCCCGAGTGAAAATTATCCAAGACGGAGATCGTACCCGAGTCAGCGGTATAGCGCCTCGGCGACTTTCTACCAACTAACACAAGCTCTTATCGGCAAGGTACGCTCCGAACAGAATTTGGTGCACATGCATAGAAGGCCGTTGACGTTAATGTGTTTGGTAGTTTATCACTTACTTGGCGAGTAAAAAAATATCAGTCATTTATTTTTATCAGCGTTCGCAATTTCAAAATAATAACTGATTGTGTTAGATTTGTTTGATTGTCTCTTTGCTGAACTCCGTTTTATGAAATGAAAAAAATTTCTTTATTTTGTCTGCGAAGTCTCATTTTAATAATTTTCGCCAAAAGTGAAGGTCCCGACAGGGTTATTAGGCTAATTGGAGAAATTCGACGCTACAGACTATATCAGAATCATAGCTTGAAAATTCTGAAAGTAATCGTCTATAGAAAAGGGACAAAATCCGTTGTTTCCAAAATGAAGCAAAAAAATGAGGGATTTTATCCAAATGCAGTAGTACATCCCATATTGTGTATTCTATATTGACACTAATCAATGAATATATGGATACAACCCCTCTTGTTTTTGCTTCATTTTGAGAATAACGGATTTTCGACTTATTTAATTGACGATTATTGTCAGAATTTTCAAGTTATGATTTTGTGACTTTCACAAAAGTTGCTCTATACATTTAGCTAACATAATATGCAAATGAAATTTTGATATCGTTGACGCATGCGCAGTAAAAAATTATTTAGTAAACCAACTCATTTTTTATACAATTTTCATTATTTTTTAATTCTGATTACAGGGTACTGTGTGCAATGTTGTTTGTCATATTTTCTGAAAACAATAATATTTTATATTAAGAACTCTGAAAATTATAAGGAAAAAACTTGAAAAAATTTGGGATCATTTTTATAAAAACCTTAATTACTCTGCGAGTATGCATGTTATTTGCATAAAAATGAACAAGGCTTATTACAATAAAGCATTCAAACACAATCTAGAGTTTGAGCGCTTTTGCTACATTAGTTTTGACAGGGTTATTCAAAAGATATTCATTCTTTTTTAATTTGTTGACGGTCCCCTTTGGAGTTTCGGGAAAAAATCTTCACGGAGATGTATGACTTATACTATTATATTTATACACTAAGAGTTTCGAGATGATTCCTCATGTATTTTTCTAGATATGTAGTAAAATGTCTAAAATCGCAAGTGTCCCATAATCAATGGCAATATAGTGTATATCTATCAAATACAGTAGAAGCCCGAAATAACGCGGTCCGATATACCGTGAATTCGGATATAACGCGTGGAAAAGTATGTCTCCCGAAAAATATGAACAATTTTAGGATGAATTTTCCGTTTAAAATTTCAGTGAAACACAATGGGGGACTTGCAGTTTTTGTGGTTAGTGCTATGCCTCTCGATATCTCTGTCGACGATTTAAATGACTGAGTAGAAATTGACCCCAGCGAACCAATTTCAGAGGTTATAACAGATCAGGATATCATTGATACTGTAACGTATAGAAATTACAGTGAGCAAGATGAGGATGATGATGATGATGAAAATGAAAATGATGTGGCAATGAAAGAAAACGTTCCACATGTTAGTGAAGTCATTTTATACTTAACGAAGGTAATTTCGTCGATGGAAAGGCAAGACGATTCAAATTGTGTTCATGTAGAGTGAAATAATATACTGAAAAGAAACAAAACGCCTCGGTTCGCCAAACAACACTTATGAACTTTTTCAACATAGTTTAAGATTAAGTCTGTGTTCAATGAATTATAAAGTTAATAACATTTCACAAAGCGGGTAAGTGTTGTCATCATTTTGTACCATTTCTTTCACACCATTCCGATGCACCGCGGTTACGTTATAACGCGGGTGTGAAACATGTCTCCCAACAACCGCGTTATATCGGGCTTCTATTGTACATATAGTTAGCTGCTGCAAAAAAATGGGAATTAATCAGTTTAATTTAAATCTGAAGATAAAAATTTAGTTTTAAGCGCTAATATTAATGGCCTTTGATTAATAATGTCTTTTAATTTCTTAAAACAATTCTTTCGATAAGAAAGAGAATTTCAATCCAAACAGTAGTTTTGAACGACAATTAACAAAATGCACCAAGTACTTTTTGTTCACCCTACATTTTTTCAAATGGCTTGATAAGAAACAAACACTAATAAAACTTTTCTGAAATATATTTCCTATACTTTTTTTAAAAATAAAAAATAATTAACTTTCCGTGACAGTAGAAAAATTAAAAACGAGATATATCTTAAATAGTTAATTTTGCTGAGATCGAAGTGATTTAAGCCGAAATGAAACATCTGATTTAAAACTTTTAACTAGAAGATTTACCATTTTATCATGGACTAAATTCCCGAAAAAAAAGTGCCTAAGGAGATAAAATGCATTCTGAAGATTACATTCGTTTAACCCAAAAGTCTATACATATTTAAAAAGAATATAATGTTAAATTTAAATGCATTTTACAGAAAAGAAAGTAAAACTGACTAATGTACTTTTTTTCTTTTTGAAAACTTTGTGAAAGATATTTTATATAAGGAAATTGATCTTTCTTTTTAACTCCATTTAAAGCTTGAAAATCTCTTTATTTTTATCTTTAAACGCAGATATAGATTTTTTGACGAAAAATTTAGAACTCAGTTTCAAAACATTACTTGAATTTTTAGCTTAAAATAAATTAATCGATTACTTATGTATGGTTGGCCATAACAAACAATGGTAGTTAATCAGTATAATTTAAATGTGAAGATATGGATTTAAATTTATATTTTATTATCAACCCCTTCGCGACGGGAGCCTTCGCCAAAATTTTTAATGTTTTGTCACCGGTTTTTAAATACAGAAATTTGTACCTTATTAACCATTTCTGGCACAGTGCGCCCAATCTGGGATACCTAATTTTAATTTCAAAAGGCAGGAATAATATTTTAGTAAAATAGTAATATTTTGCTTCTACAATGAAAGCTGAAATTAAGCAACTCTTAATTCTAACAAAGTCGTTTGTAAACTCCGGTGACAGTAGACAATTTCTGATTTTATTAACAGAATTTATCCGTGCCGGAAAGGGTTAAATCGAGAAAATGCTCCAATTAAATAAGGGAAAATTTTCAGTAACATTTTACTGGTGGGAATAAACAAGGATTCTTAAGCCTTTTTGCGGCATATATACGTGTCATTCGTCCCTAAGGAGTTAATGACCTTACATTAATGATCCCTTTTATTTATTTAAACAATTTTCCGAGAATGAAAATAATTTTCGTTTAAATATTAATTTTTTACTACAATTAATTAATTTGTTATTTGATTTTAAAATGTACTTTTAAAAAGTGTTTTTTGCACACCCTATTTTAATGTTGCATTACTGAAATGTCTCGAAAGAAAACAAACATAAATAAAAATATTGAGAGAAATATTGAGATATTTTTCTTTATTTTTTTAAGAAAAGAAAATTAACTTGCCGTGACAAGAGAAAAATTAAAAACGAAATATATTTGAAATAGTTATTTTTGTTAAGATAAAAATATTTTAAACAGAAATAAAACTCTAAATCTAAACCTTTTAACTAAGCGATTTACCATTTTGTAATAGTCTGAAATCCCGAAAAATAAAAAAATGTGTAAGGTGATTTAGTGCATGCGAAAGATTACTTTCGTTTAACCAAAGGGACTAAACATATATTAAAAGAATATTTTGTGAAATTTAAATGTTTTTTTATAGAACAGAAAGTGAAACTGAGAAATGTACAGTACATTGTTCTGCCTGAAAACGTTTTGAACGGTATTTCACATAGGAAAAGAAATCTCTTTTTTAAACAGCATTTAAATGCAGATATATTTTTTAACGACAAATTCCGAACTCATTTTAAACCTTTACTTTAAATTACAGCGCAAAAAAAGTAAATATATTAAATAGATATAGTTTGTCCATAGAAATAATAGGAAATAATCAGTTTAATTTAAATGTAAAGATATTATATATTTTATTTTATATATTTTTATTAATGACCCAATCAGAAATCAGTACAGTCAATCAGATTTTACAGATTACAGTCAATCAAATCAGATAATCAAAGTTTCGTATAGGAGGAGTAAAGTTGCCCTGATTGACTGCATTTACTTTTTAAAAATGTGTGCTGTTTTTTGTCTTTTTAATGGCAAAGTAGTTCGCTTACTGAATTTTTCAAATAATTGAATGATATCAAAGGAATGAAAATGAATGAAATAACCAAATATTAAGTAAAATTACTGTATATATGTGCGTATACGCCGATCTTTATATTAAAAAAGAATATGGTGAATACCAGTGTTTTCAATTAGTTGTTATCGCCCTATTTAATATCAGAAAATTGCTGCATATTTTACAATTAGGTTGCACAAAGATAACTATAATTTAACTAGCAAAAGCGATGCTTTGTTTGGATTCGCGAAGCATTATTTTATAAAGCATATATTTGAAAGTAACAATATTTTTTAATATTATTTTTGCATCTTTATTAAACAAAAACGTTATTTTATGTTTTGGCGCATTTTAATTCTACAAATGGGTATTTTTATGAGAATATGTCGTGTAAGTCACATACTACGATCTTGGATACCAGTATTTTAGAAAGGAAAAATGTGGTTTATTTTATCAGAGATATTTAATTAATTGAATAAGGCCATGCAAACTTTTCGAAAATAACGGTGGCCAACATTTTAGCAGTTACTAATAATGTGACTTACACGACAAGTGCTCGTGGAAATACCCAAATGTAAGTTCAGCCAAATAACTATGAATTTCCTAGGAATTTTTTATTTATGATGTAAGACTGGCATTAAAAAATATTTTCGAAGCAAACTTTTACAAAACATTTTTAAATTTTCAACTAAAAATTCTTTTAAAGATTTTTTTACAATTTCTAGTAGCCACTGGTGTTTTTTAAAGTTGTTTGAAATATGCATGTTTCCAATCTTTGTAATTAACATCAAATAATCTTTGATAGCTAGTTTCGAATAATATATTTGAAGAGAGCTTGAAGAAAGTTACTTCTTCAAAATCCTATTTTCTGGAAAAACATTTGAAATCTGCTCTCGTCGATACTATGAATTTTTAACTGTAAAACTTTTTATTCTAATTTCTTCGTTTTTATACATGTTAGTGCATGAGAATTTTTGATATTGTAGAATTTTTCGTAAGAAAAATTTCTATTGAATGCTTAATTTTGAAGGATTTACACTCTTGACAACGTTACGTACGTTTTTAAGCCAACTGGTGCCTATATATCCTCAATATCTACAACTGTTTCATCTAATGTTAAACCTTGGGATTTATGAATTGTAACAGCAAAAGCTAACTGCAGAAGAAACTCTTTCCTTGAGCAATTTATGCTTCCATTTTTCCAGAATTCAATTATTGGGGGAATTGGTACGCACCAATTCTTATAAGTTAAATTACTGTAGTATTCAAATTTATCCATGATTATTCGCGATATCTGGTCTGGTGGCTTGTTATTTTCTTTAATATGTGCAACAAAGTCTAAAGTCCCGTTCACTAAACCCTTCTCGATCCACAAATAAGAACGTAGCATTACTTTCGATACAAATGATAAAGTACGAAAGTCCATTTCTCATCTCTGAATCGGGCAACTTTTCCTTTAGTACATTTATAAAGAGCTTGAATCGAGGCAACACGTTCACGCAATTCTTTTAATTTTTCATTTATATAACAAATTTAACAATTAATTGTATTTGTTTACAATTCTTTTGTTGCCACTTTACAAAAAAAAAAAAAAAAAAAAAAACCATTATACAATTCTTTTTTTAAAATGTTTAAGTGTCATCTGTGCAAACGATTTTGCTGAATAATGAAAACATATTTTATTTATTAAATTAATCACGATTCTATCTATAATTGCTTACTCAATGATTTATAATTTTTTTCTCTGAAAATATACGCGTTTCATTTTTTATTTATTTGCTAAAATGCGTCCGTATTGGAAATGCATAAATTAATTAAAATAATATTTTTTTAACGTTTTACTGTAAAACAAATTATATTCTGCAAATCTACAGATCATATTTTATTTTTGTGTTTAATTTGAAGTCAAAATATTGAATAGTTTTTTTGTAAAGTGTACGACAAATTGTAATTTGAGTGGACTAGTAGAGGATTGGCTTCGCTCATCCTAATAATGACATCCAGTCTGTTATTTTTCTAATTTATATATATGAGATTAACCCAGTCTCTCTGCTTTAAATTGTGATTTCTTAGTTTGTACAAATACCCTGTAAATACATCTTTGTGATTCACAGTACTTTTATACACTGTCCCCCGGAATATTAGACCTAAAGGATGACTCGAAAATGGTAGCTGCCGAAAGAGGATGTTTTTCACTGTGGAAATGATCCTTTAAATTTTGGCATCGATAATTTTTTTTAAGTTTTTCACTTAATTTTTTGAGACTGGGACAAAAATTCCTTTTATAGAATACTGCTGATAAATTTTAAGAAATCGTACGTACGTTAAAAAATAAATAAAAATAAAAATAATAATACTTTTAACAGCTGCCTTTTTCTGTCAACGATCAGATAGAGGTCGGTGGTAATATCCCAATTTACGCCAGCGATACGTTTGAGGACTAGTGATTAGGTTGAGAACAACAAAAGTCTAGATACGTTTTGGATGAGCAAAAAAAGATAAGTAATAAAATAATCCCAAAATCTAACGAACATATTTGATTGAATTACATACATTTAACATCAATAAAAAGAGTGCGGTTCCAGTACCACAATTTGAAATAAATCAATAAAATGTTAACTTACAATTTATTGTTCTTCTAGTTTTCAGTCTTTAAGTATGTAAAAAAATCTTGCAATGAAGTTTGAACCGACAATCTTTCTTTTTTTTTCTTAGAATCTCTTTCCAACAGTACCGTGAATTTTCTAACATATTTCTAGTTGTTGCTACACTTTGCTAGTCTAAATCGATATTTCCACGAATCGTAATTCCAACTTCAATAAGGTTTATTCCCTTGGTTAAATTTCTGACCTATCAACTGGTAGACGGCAGGTGCTGGGTTCGAACCCAGTCGCGGTCGTCGGCCTAACCGTTCGGAGTTTTCGTAGTTTTCTCGAAACCTTGCGTAAATACGGGTTTGGTTCCCTTAGAAAGACCCCCACGAAGGGCAATCCCCCTGGGCCTATATCCCTAACGTAGATAATCGGCCGACATAAAATAAACCAAACCAAACCAAACCCTTGGTTAATTTTGCTATCGCCGTAATCTTCACCCTTCCCAATAAGCTCAAAACATTTATCTGTTTTTTCGACAGTACTTTGTTTCCTTAATTCGATAAATTTGTCGATGATTAATTCCGGATCGAGAGAGTTCAACACCATCTTCAGAATCCAATGTCTAACAAGGAAGGTCTCCATTGGGGGCATATTCAGAATTTTTTGAAAAAAATACGAATTAAACTACTCATGTAGGTAATAAAGGATCAGTGAAAATTAGCGGCGGAATTACATTATTAGATATGTAAAAAAATAAAATAGTTTGGAATAATTGGCGTGAAAAGCTGAAAGCGACGCGGGATTTGTCGAGCAGTGCATTTCCTCGCCAAAAGCAGACGATTTTAACGAATCTGAAAATTGATTTTAATTGACTTCACTGGTAAAAATCCGCAGCATTTACTGCAACGTCACTCCACTACTTTTATAGAATATCTCTCTTCTGACCAATGAGAATGCTCCATAGCATGTTGAATTGACCGTGTCATACACTGTTAAAAATCTGCTGCATTTTGTTGCAACGCACTCCACCGCTTGTATATAATATCTCTATTTCAACCAATGAGAAAGCTCCATGTCACGGCCAAGTAACCGTTTTCTATACAAGCAAGGGAGTGCGTTGCAACAAAATGCAGCAGATTTTTAACAGTGTATTTTTCAATTTGGAACAATTTTAATCAATTTAAATTGTGTTTTAAATGATAAAATATATTAATTTCATTTTGTTATAAGTACATATGACAAAATTACACTTAAAGTAAAGTAAAAATGCAAAACTAAAATTACTTAAACTAAACTTATTTAAATAAATTGAACACAGAAAGTTTTTTCTTTAAAAAGTATTCGAAGCGTAAAAGCGTAGTTTTCAAAATTTCGTTTTTTCGCCAACCGGAGATAAATCGCCAAATAAACGAAATTTTTATTATTTTTTTACAGACGTTATAAGGAGGTTCCGCCGAAATTTTTTTTATAAACATATATAACTATATGAGAAGAACATTCTGTAATTTTTTCAGATTTTTCTGAATATGCCCGTATGGAGACCTTCCTTGTAAGTTCAGTTCTTTACAATTCGACAAGTTTGTCCATTGCGAGAAATGCAAAATCGCTATTTTACACTTTCAGGTCGGGTGTACTATTAATAGTGAAAAGACAACGTAAACTCTGGCGATAATTAATAAATAAAGTAACACACTTTGTAACATCACCATAAAATGAAAAATAAAGTAGGACGCGTTTCGAGCTACAACAATATCAGCTCATCATCAACTAAACCAACACGTTTTCGTCACCTCGACTCTGTGCTCTAACGGACACGTGCTGGTTTAGCTGATGACGAGCTGTTATTGTTGTAGCTCGAAACGCGTCCTACTTTATTTTTCCTTTAATGGTGATATTACAAAGTATGTTACTTTATGTACTATTAATAGTATATGTTTCTCAATTGAGTATTATTTTCTTTTAACAAATACTTTTGTTACTGCTTACATGTTGTAATGTTAGTATGTGATTATGCATTTACTATATGACTTCAATAATATTTAGATCATAGTAATAATTAATATGGTTAGTAATTGATTATATGATATATTGGTTACATATAGTAATTAATAGGCTATAACTGGATAGTAATAATAATAATAATAATATAAAATATTTACTTAATTATTTGCACCCTTTACGATTCTTTTATTTTAAACATATATTCCACTCTTTAAATTTAAAGTAAAGATTACTTTCCTGAAACAGTCATAGGCAATAAAGAGCAAAAAGTTTTAGAAAGTTGTAATATTTGTTAAATCTTGTTGTAATATATAGTCTAAGAGCCGACCGCACAAAACCCTAAGTCATCGAGCACAAGAAAAAATCTTTTATTTTATGGAGTAGTAGTAATAGAGGAATGTAATGATCCATGTCCGCCGGAAGTGAAGTGGTGCATAAGCCAAAAATTGATACCATTAGTGGTTGATTCGTAGGTTTAGCATTACGTTTGCCGTACAATCAAAAGTATGAAAACATGGAAAACTGGTTGCAGGAAAACACAATGCTAATCGTACGTGTCAATCTCAGGTGGTATTAATTTTTGACTTATGCACCACTTCGCTTCCGGCAGACATGGATCATTACATTCCCCTATTACTACTACTCCACAAAATAAAGGATTTTTTCTTGTGCTCGATGACTTAGGGTTTTGTGCAGTCGGCTCTTGGACTAATAGGAGTACACAATCGTTGGTTTGTATGCCACCAATATACCACTCTTATTATGCAGAATAGTTTTTCTTGTTAGGTAACAGACGCTTTATATCAAATAAGTAAAATATTATCGCTCAAATATTGTGGTAGCAAACAACTTTCTGGGAAAAGGTTGAGCAGCACTATTGCAATATAATATTTTCTAAATATCTCCAAAAACTAGCACAAAACAACAACATTCGTTATGTTTCAGGCGATGAAACTTTTTTTTTAAATCTAACAAATCTACATAGTTAGCCAGTGTTAATGTTATTAATATAAAAGTAATTTTTTTCTAAAAATTGAAAAAAAAAGACTTGAAAGGGTTTAGATGTTTTCTTAGTTTTTACAAAGGAAAAGACGCCAAGTCTTTACAAGCATTTTTTATTTTTTTTTGCTGAACTCTCCCCATGAATCCCCTATGACTGTGACTTCATCTGAAATGTTAAATTTCTTCCAAAAATCTTCAAAAAAGTCCTATGTGCGCTTAAAACCTTTTCCGGCACGAACAAAATCTGTAATAAAATGAGAAATTATCGACTGACACCGGAATTCATAAACGAATTTTTTAGATATTTTGAAAACCTTAATTTAAGCTTTTATTGTAAAAGTAAAATTTTAGTAAAATATTACCTGTGCCGTTTGAAAGTTTGGAATTAAAATTAGGTATCCCAGACCGGGCACAGTGTGCCGGAAAGGGTTAAGCAAGATTTTTTTTTTTCCAGGTTAGAAGACGCAAATACGTGGTTACTTATGGTGGGAGTATTTCAGTTTATCATAATTGATGAAAAAGCAAAAGCCATATGTAATGAAAATGACAAAAATAATAAGTAAATAAATGTCTGAATAACTGGCGCTCTTTGTGATCGGTTGCTTTCTTATGAAATGAAAAAGCAAAAGCTAAATGTAATCAAAATTGTAATAATAAATGAATGTTGAAAAAACTGGCGCCATCTATGATCAAATGCTTGCTTATCTTAATAACACTATAGGTAGTTATTAGAATTAATCTCTTTTATCTACTTAAACCATACATGATCTCTCAATCATCTCTTAACTAACATCTCTTAATTATTCCGGGATGTGATCCAAATATGTTTTTAACTGGAAGTTTTATTTACAGTATTTACTCGTGTATAACGCGCACTAAAAAAAAAAAAAAAAAAAAAAAAAAAAAAAAAAAAATTAGGGCAAAACTCTTAGATGCGTGTTATACAGGGAATAATTTTTTACTGCTGAATGTAATCACACGATATACATATTAATCATGAAATGTATTCAAACCGGAAATAATCACTCGGAAAATAGTACTTAATTGAAGCTATACTGCACCTTTTTATACAACAGAGCAGGTAAAATTATTTAAACGCTAATTAGCAATTCTCACTGCCACCATTCTCTCCCTACCCGAAGTCTAAATAAGCATTTCCCCTTTGTTTTCTGCCTGATGCAATGTTTGTTTCAACTTCCTTTACTGAAACTTATTTAATTATTTATTCATTTGCATATCAAATTTACGGTGCGCGTTATATACGAGATTTTAAAAAATCGCTATTTTATGTTGTAAAGTACGGGGTGCATTTTCAGAAAGAATCACGTTTTGAGCTTCAGCCTTGGCGAGTTGGCGAAAGCGAGAACGTTCAGCTAGCTGCATCGCTAAACACAAAATAAACTAAGTTCAAATGTGTAAAACATATGATTAATAGAATTATATTTATTACAAGCGAATCTTTACTACGGTTTTAATTAACTTCTCAATCTTTTCGAACATTGCGAGTTGAGGAAATATTTTTGAATTGAGAAAAAAAAAAAAAAAAAAAAAAAAAAAAAAAAAAAAAAAACTATGTTTAGAAGTTCTGTGAAATTTAAAGCATTTTAATCTGAAAAAGCTCTTTGTTTTAAATTATGTTTTAATCGTAAACAACGGTGAATAACATTTCCTCATATTATAGTCTTTGCTTGATAATATTTACGGAAAAACAAATGAACAATAAACGCGATCTCTTTGCAGAAGGAAGAGTTGCTATTCTCTAAGCGTTTGACGTCACAAACAAGAAAGGATGCGTAGCATTGACTTCATCTCCGCGCCAATCGTTGTTCTGGCGATAAGGTGCTCAAAACGTGATTCTTTCTGAAAATGCGTACGGGGTGCTCGTTATATACACGTGCCCGGTATACATGATTAAGTACTGTAATCAAATTTTCTAAAAGGTACCTTTCAGAAAAAAAAGAAACTTTCCTTCGAAATACCTTCCAGTTTAAAACACGCTTGTCTTGGATCAGACTCCGAAATAATTAGGAGATGTTGATATTTATGCTTAAACTATTTTTTCGATAATGAGAAGGATTTTCATCCAAAACAGTAATGTTGTACTGCAATTAATAAATTTTTTATTGAATGTTAAGTAATTTTTACCGATCCTGTATTTTAATGCTACATTTTTCAAATATCTCGAAGAGAAACAAGCATGAATAAAACTATTTTGAAATATATTACTCCATTTTTTTTAATAAAATAAAATAAACTTTCTGTGATAGTAAAAAAAATATTAAACAGAAATAACTCTTATACTTTAAATAGCGAATTTTGTTAAGATCAAAGTGATTTAAGCAGAAATAAAACTTTTGATTTAAAAGACGATTTACCATTTTGTAATGGACTGAAATCCAGAAAAAAAATGAGAAGAGGATAGAGTGCCTAAGATGATTTCGGAAGATTACATTTGTTTAACCCAAGGGTCTATACATATTTAAGAAGAATTTAATGTTAAATTTAAATGCATTTTGTAGAAAGGTAAGTGAAACTGACTAATGTACTTTGTTCTTTTTGAAAACTTTGTGAAATAAATTTTACATAAGAAAAGTAATCTTTCTTTTTTACAGCATTTAAAGCATGAAAATGACTTTTTTAATTTTAATGCAGATAGATTTAAAATTTTTATTGAAAAATTCAGATCTCAATTTCAAAACTTTACGCGAATTTTTAACTGAAAAAAGGTAATTATATATGAATTACAGTAGTTACCATAAAAAGTAGTAGGATTTGATCAGTTTAATTTAAATCTGAAGACTTAGATTTAACTTTCAATGGTATTATTAATGACTTAATCAGAAATCAATAATTATAAAAAATAAAATATCTGTGCAAATTTTATACTTTCGATAGATAAAATGTGTACAAAAATTGAAATAAATGAATATTAAAGCAATGAAATAAATGAATGGCATTGAATAAATAAAGATGTATGAAACGATTAAATAAATGAAATTACAGTTTACACTCACGTATAAATGCTGCCATCGAAACCCTCAATGTCTCAAGACAGAAGTCGTGAAGTCATCACGAATGGATCGAGTTCCTCATTAGTATTGTAATTAATACCAGAAAATAATTTTAAATGGTAACCCTTTTTTGGGGAGGGGGCAATTTTTGTCACCTTATAAAATTACAATAACTATTTAAATTTACTGGTGTGAATTTAAAATTCGGCAATAAATGCCAGATGTGGCAAAAGTGAAGTGATTTTTTATTTAGGGGAATTCGAATTCTCACCAGTAAATATAAAGAGCTATTGCAATTTTATAAGGTGATAGATATTGCACAAAAAAACAACAAAAAATGCTATTCAAAATTTTTTGGTGAATTTTCTATCACTAGTGAGAACCCGTTAACAATTTTCGGCGCGGTAAAAATCTGTTAGTAAAATGAGAAATTACTGTCTGACACCGGAATTCACAAACGACTTTTTAAGAAATGAGGAACTTAATTTAACCTTTAAATGCATAGGATAGAACGCGTTCCAAAAAATGCGCAATTCAAAGAAACAGAATTCATACCAGAAAAATCTAAATAGTAAATTTTTCTTTACTTAATTACGAATGGCCTGTCATTAAGTAAAGTGAAAATTGCTCTTTTAAATTTCTGGTGAGAATACGGAATATGTGAATAAAACCCCCAATAAATCGGGAACACTTATTGTATCGAAAATGTTACAATATACATTTAAGGGTTAAGCTTTTATTGTAAAAACAAGATTTTATTAAAATATTATTGGTGTCAATTGCAAGTTTGGAATTAAAATTAGGTGTGTCCAGACCGGACACACTGCTGAAATGGTTAAATTTGTGATAATATCACGCCTCCTCGTCTCAGACCTTGAAATTTTCGATGACAGCGATGTAAGCTGACAACAAAAGTCGAGCAAAGAAATATGTTGAATACCAGTATTTTAAATTATTTATTTTCGCTTTATTTAATATTAGAAAGCGTCCGAAATTTTTGCAGTCAGGTAACTCTTTAAGGCCTGAAGCGTTTTAACATAAATTAAAAGGCTCTGATTTTAACCCAATTATTAGGATTATATTTGATTGTAATAAAGTATTTTAACACGTTCGCTGCTGCTTACGTGAAGATGTGATGATAGTTAATGCCGCACTGTAGAAGTTGGTTTTTCCCAGAAGCCAATTTACATTTATAGCAAAGAATCAGTGAAAGATTTTCCCGCGCCAGTGCGTAACTGGCTATTGGACATCATCTCACATCACGCGCTGGCGCGTGAGTGGTCCCTTAACGTTGGCACCATGTCACGCGATTGCGCGTGAGAGGCAGCGAACTTGTTAAAAAAAATTCGAAGTCGAGTTTAATCAAAGAAATATCTACACAACTGTGAGGTGCGGGTTTGGCTTAAAATCTCAGAAATAGAGGAAATCGCGTTTCCTTTATCCTAAGGATCACCTTATGCAATTGTGTAAGTCAGCTTTTAAAGGAATAAGACGATCGTAATTTTTTGTATATAAATACTGGTATTCAATATATTATTTCTCTTGAATTGGTACGAGCATTTACGCGGGTATATGCAGTGCATAAAAGCGTTGATACAAGTACAGTCGTGGGAATAAAAGTAAACACACCTTACTGACTCTACAAAAAATATCGTACAAGAAATTAACTGGTACCAAATGAAGAAAATAAAGTCTGCTTTAAAATGATGTATATAAAATTTGCTTGGGAGGCCGTCTACAGATAAAAACGGATCCTAACTTTTTTTTAAATAACAGTGCCCAATTCTGACAGCATAAATGAACTCGACACCATTCCCTTTGCCTGTAAATTAATTTTCATTCAATTCGTAAAATAAGTTTCCGCGAAAATAATTTTTATAAAACGAGCACTTTTTAGGAACTATATCATAATTGAAGTTTGGTATTCAATTGTTGACCGTGAAAGCCCCCTCCTTTTTGTTCAACAAATCTTAGGCATTTAAAAATTAAGATTAAGTGGAATTTATTGTACATTATCAGCTTTGAAAGCAATAATTCTGCTTATATTAAAATTTTGCTGATTAACGAAATGTTTATCCAAATATTTTGATATAAATAATAATATTTGTTGAGAAAGAACTTTTATTACACTAAGAGCAATTTCTATAATACACTATTTTAGATGTTTTGTTTTTATGTGTGTTTCACATCAAACTTTACTTTCAGTAAATAAAACATAATCTTTTGATCACGTTAATGGTACAGTTTTACTTTCACATGTATTGTTTACTCCTTCATTGCCAGAATTTAAAAAATGTAAAAATGTTTTTTGGTTTTCATTTTCTAAATAAACAATGTGAAAAATAGATTTTTTGAAATAATATTTTGTTATAAGCTTGGTTTATGGCTAAGAAAAATTTTGTAACAGATAAAAAGATTTTGTAATCGATAAAATTTTGTAACAGAGAAATTTCTAAAGCAGATCGGTAACACTGATTTTTAACTGAAAAAATACTTTTCCTTAATAAAATTGTGTAACATTAAACATACATGTGTTTTAAGAACTATGATAAGGAATACATTTTACTTTCTCACTCCAGAAAAAAGTATTTCGCAAGCTTCCAAACAAAACAAAAAACATATATAGCAACAAATCAAACGATAAATATGTCTTTATTCATAGATAATTTTCAAAAATATAAAAATGTAATTTTACATTAGAAGCACTTAATTTTGTTTATACGTAATTCAAAAACTTATCAATCAAATGACTTGAAATTTGGTGTCTAAAGTTAGACCCGAAGATTTGAAATATCTTCTTATAATTGGATTTTGCTATTGAAAAACTAGTCGTTGGGGGCCATCGTAATACTTACCCATCATGGATAGGCATATGAAAATAAAACATGTGAAAACTATTTATACAATGCATTGCAATTCATAAACAAAATTTAAATATTGTTAATATGCATAGTAATGCTCTATTAATGAATTGCTGATGTACCAATTTCGACAAACTATATAAAACGCCAAACTGCTCAAGTAATACCGAACTGAGCAAAAGAAACACTTATAACTCCAAAAATAATTATAATATAAACTAACAGTTTACTGCGTTGGATTAAGCGTCTCATTTTCAATTAAAATATATCTCTGAATTGAAATTTGAATGAAATACAGGGTCATGAAAAATCGAAGAATGTGGAAAACAGGATTACAAATATCTCGGCAACTAATAATCCGATCGACTTCGTTTTATATGCAAAATGTGTGTTATTGTATTGTCTTTTACATCCATTCCTTAAAATTAAAAATTTCGACAATTTTTTGTACCTTTCATCTGAACGAATTTTTTTTGAATCCGAAAAAATAATTCTCGATAATCGATGTTACTGATATTCAATAAGCTCCGCCCAATTATTACATACTAAGTACATACAAAATTTCAAGTCTCTATCTCAATTTGTAACAGAGAGAGAGAGCGTTTAAAGACAGACAGACACAGACACACAGACGGACAGAAAGTATTTTTTTCTATGCAGAATGTCACAATGTTGCCGCATCTGGCTGATTTTTTCATTGGGGAATTCCAAATTTCTATATTTGTAATGTTAAAAGAAGCAAAATATTCAGTAATGAAAATTACTGCAATGTTCGAACGCCAGAATTTTTCAAAAGTAATAATCCTCAATGCCTGACGCATACGGACCCTGAACTTAGAGTAGTGAGACTTAAATATGCATCGTTGATAAGAATTAATTTAAGTGTTAATCTATACATTTAATCATAATATTATTTTTTAATTAAATGTAAAAAGCTATTTTAGCTGTTTTTGCAATTTCTGGAATATGTATGTAACCTGAAATGCGGTTATTAATATACTCTGAAATATCAAAATCCTCCATGGGAAAGAATCACCATCTCCCTTTCTAGCTTCCACCAAACAATGTCCCTGTTCTAAAAATTCTGATTTTTTACCATTTAATTAAAAATCATGATATTCATAACAAGATTTCAAATAAGATGAAGATATAAAAATTTCAATACCATAATTCAGTGCTGAGAAAAGTTACCTTTAATGTATTTTTTTTCCATATATCATTTGGAGTAAATTTACAAACTCAATCTTTAACGTTTAAATTAAGTATAGAATTACAAATGAAGTCAGGTTTCATATAACCAATGAATACGAAAATTCTCGTTAAAAAAATAAATGCTTTTCGATTAAAATCTTTTATTTTTAATGCATTTACAGTTGAAATTTATCATTTACATAAATGTTTGATAAAGTGCACTACTTTAAAAAACCGGTTTAGCATTTCAAGATAATTTTAGTAATTTTAGAGTTGCAAGTTTGAAATAATTTTCTGTTCAGAAATTCTGGAATCATTAAAATTGTAATTTATGGTTTAACAGGCATTTCCTGTTTTTTAAAAAATATATTTTTTTTTTTTTTTTTTTTTTTGGCGTTTCTAAAAAAGAAGAATGTCAAACTGGCATTTCTGATTCGATCTCGGAAAGTCCGCAGCCATCAAAATCCTCAAAGCGTGAGGGCAGGAGGCGTGACGTCATAACTTTTTGACCGAGGCTAACGAAAAAGGCAGGCTACCGCGGAGCATTTCACATATCTTTTTTTACAGACCGCTGAAGTCATGTGATGCTCAAATGCACCAATGGAGGCGTACGAAAAGAATATAACGTCACTCTAGCAGTCTGTAAAAAAATACACTTGGGATGTGCCGTGGGAGCCTGTCTTTTTCGTTAGCCTCGTTTTGGACCGAGTTCTAACTAGAATTGGAAATCATACCGGAAAATTTTGAATAACAGATTCCATTCAGTTTAATCTTGGAATATCTATCGTCTTATAAAACAATAATACCAATAATTTACTGGAAAAAATTCAGATTTCCCCCCAAAAAATTCAACCAGATGCGAAATACCACAGTATTGCCGCATCGGTCTGATTTTCATTTGTGAAATTCGAAATCCTCATGGTAGATTTAACCCATTAACGCCCGAATTATTTTCTTCGCTAAAATTTAAATTTTGTATTTCCCACCACTTTTAAAAGTAAATTAACTTTTATCTAAATTTATCGAGGATTCTGTCTCGCGAAATAATGTATATATTTATCTTCCTCTTTACTGGTGGGAAAACCACTTTCTTGCTGTTGTTGTAGCCGTCCTCAAAAGAGGACGCTGGGCGTTAATGGGTTAAACAGTTATAGTTTTAACTGACAATAAGTATCCCACAATTAATATAAAAGAAAATTGTTATTTAAAAATTTCCGGTGTCAGTTCCAAAACTAGTGTAAATTTGGTTCTTTAGTTACTTGTGTTCTCAGGCCCCGATGGCAGTGATTAACCATTTTGGATCCTTGAAATTCGGAATACGTGGCAGAAATTTTTGATTTAGTTACAGACAGCCATTTCGTGATTAAGTGAAACGATGGTTCTTCTTTCTAAATTCCAGCTATGAATTTGGAATTTATAAGAAAGGAAGAAAAAACGACTAGACACTTCGACTAGATCTTCTTACTTTAACCGCTTTTCTTATTATGTCAAGTTATCCCAGGTTCATGTGTATCGCAGTTAATTATTACACCGAATAAACTCGGGCTTATATAGTTTCCAATTACTACTATTTTTATGTTGTATTCGTAGCAATATTTCTAAAAAAGATTTTTGAAGAATAATTCTGGTGCGCATGCTGCCAACATATATGTGAAAGATTTTTTTTTTTTAAAGTGGTGCGAGCAAGAATGCAAAAATTATCGCCTATCGGAATGGTGAACTGGTTGCAAAACGAAATGCTTTAACACCTGTAAAAATGTAAAAAAAAATAACCTAAAACCTGTTCATTTTTAAAAATGGCAGAAAAAAGTATGACGATTTTTTTCAGTTTTTTTTTTCTCAAAAAAATTAATATGGAAAGCGGTTATTACTCGAAAGGTGGCAGAATGCAGACTGCATAATTTTAATAATGAACTTTACCAGAATTAAAAAATATATATACTTTCATATATGTACTGAAAAATCACTATAATTGCTTTTCCTTACTATTATTATTATTATTATTATTATTATTTGAAATTTCTTGTTTAAATTAAGAAGTGGAGAATCACAATGGCTTGAACCTGAGCGAGTTAAAACACAATTTTGTGAATAACTCTCCGGCCGCGTCAACGAAAAATTCAACTGCATTATTTGCCGTTCATATTAATATTTCATACTTTGTATGAAAAGGGAGAGTCTGTAATTCTTAAGGTAGTTGGAAGTAAAAGTAAGAAGTCCCTTTGATCGAAATCTTGTAAAGAGTAATATTTAACTCCTTTTCCATTTATTTTAATACGTTCACTTTGGAAAAAAAATTAATACCGGAGTTAGAGCACGGACTGTCAGGCTGAAAAAAGACAAACAAAGTCATAAACACTTTTCAACTAAGTTGGAAATTGTTCAAAATTTACCTGATACATCCTTCTTTTCCACAGTTTTCATTTTTATAATTTTTCAAAAAAAAAAAAAAAAAAATTGCATTAAAGATTGTCGCCTTTTTTCTAAGAAAGCTTTATAAAAAATATTTTAGCGCGTGTTATACTATCATTCCTTCTTTAGCATGCATAATGAAAAATTATGTTTGTTAATAAGAAATGGAATTTTCACGTCCATTTAATTATTATTTACACTCATTTATCGTTTCATAAAAAAATTATTGCAATAAAATGTAGTAATAAAAGTTGTATCTATCGCTGTTGTATGTAAATACGGATTAAATAAATAATTTCCTTTCTATGAAAATCATATTTAAAAAAAATAGTTTTACTTAGAACTGAATATAAAATTTTGATTTAAATATTTTCTTTTCCTAAAGATTTTGTGTTTAATACCTTCTTATAAAACACTTTAAATATAAAGAATATATCTGAAGAATATATTTGCATAATAAATGGATTTATATGCAAAAGTTATCTGATGAGCATTAGTATATCAACAAATTGATAAGAAAAATACATTAATAATATTTGAAGGAGAAATATTAAATCTAACCCACTGTATGTAACATATTTTTATATTTCGTAAACTTCATTACATTATAAAATCTCCCATCCATTATTAAATTATTTAAGAAGGGTAAATTAAAATAAAAAGTATTTTTTATCATTTTCCAATATATATAATTTTCGTCTGTCTGTATGTTTGATTGTATATATGTCTGTTCGACAAACATAATTGGTTAAGGATGTAGCTAATTCCTTAACCTCTTCAAACACCAAGGCTTATTTATGTATTCTTTTTTATTTCAGTTATGGATTTATATAAACAAATTTATAGCTAAGAAAGATTACACAGCGAAAAGTAATGAAAATTTCTTTTTTGCAAATGAAATTTGATGATACACGAGGACTCAAAAAAGCACATTTTTTGACAATACCTTATGATTTTTTTTCTTTTAATTTTCCTAAATCATTATAAAAAAATTACACTATAATTGTTGTTCAACTTTGATTATTGTAATTACATAACTGCATATGCAATAAAAGTACTTTATAAAGCAATAAAATCTTTTAAACATATTCAGTGAGGAAAATATATGATTAACATATGATTAAATTTGCCATTTCTCGAATAAGATATTCATTAACTATTTAGAAGTCAATTTTCCAGTTTTAACATTTCTAATGGATTTGAATAAAATTATGCTTCTATATTTATTGTCAAAAAATCGCATCATTTTTTTAAATAAAAAAATAAAATATTTATAGCTTAGTTTTATGATTCAAAAATTAATTAAAGAATAATATATATGTAAATCAGTATATAATCAGTATATATCTAAATATTTTAGTAATCTTTCAAATAACTACATTTCATTGCGTCTATTTGTTGTTGTTATTTTAGATTCATTTCAAGCTTATGAAACACATTTAAAAATATATCCAAAAAACCTTACATTTATATCGATTGAACATTTCAATTTTCTTAAAATAGCTGATATTTCCTACCTAAAAGAATTATTATTTGAGAAAAAACTTTAAACTATCTAATTTAGCAATAACAACAGATAATAAAACTGCTTTATTTAACTCTCAAATTTATTCGAACATAAAAAAGAACAATGTATTTTAGATTACAGAGATATATGTTACGTACTATCTTAAATTAGCTTTATTGTTCAAATAAGGTCGAAGTGATTTCATTAATGGTATTTTCCAAAATACAAGCAAAGTAATAGCCATTTTAAATCGATTCATTTACTCTTTTTATGTTTTTAAATATCACCATTACAAAAAAATGGCATTAACATTTTTGCATCTGTTTAGTAATTAAATGCTTTAATGATTGAAAGATTTAAATTTAGATTTAGGGAAAAAAATATTTACAAGTACACCATTTCCGCTTCGATTCATTTACTGAAGTATTTTGGAGCTTCGTTCTAAAGTTTATAACGCTTATTATAAAATTCAGTGATAATTACAGTAAGTAATTTTGATATAGTTTAAGAATAATTAAGTAAAAGGTTATTTCTGTTTATCTTCAACTGTCGAATAATAAAACAAGTAAGAAAAATCATGCGTTAAGCATAGATTTTGAAGCACTTTCCAACACTTAATGAAATCTTTAACAAAACTTTGTTATTTAGGGAAATAATAGTGTGTAGCCAAATATACCCAAATATGTATTCCAGTGCTTTTGAACAGCCCTGTATTTCATATGTCAGTTGATATAATGGGAAAATTTAGTTTAGGAAGAAAATACCCAGTAGTTTGAAATTTCTTTTTCAGCAATTCATACTATCAGTTGGAAATATACTTGAATACTTTTGTTCAGCCGTGTAGTTTACATTGTACCTTTATTACACGTCAGCATTAGGCTAAAATTTATTGTACACTAAAACACTTTAACAAACAACTGAAATCACATTCTCATAAATTATCATTCATAGGCGTCCATGTACCGAATTCTTTGCGTGGCCCTGTATATCCTTTTATCTATATTCTGCAAACATTTCCCAGTAAATTGAATGAAGCTCAGCGTAAAAATGCATAGCTTATTTAAGAACCACGTTTAAATAATTTACGCTCATATTCAGTAACGCTGGTGAGCTCTTTTGGGTAGCCCTGCATACCAACTATAACATTTATACACACCACATAATGTGCATATATTTCGCGAAATATAAACGCGCATATCATCCCTTCATCAGCCGTCATCGGACACATATATGGTACTTTGGAAAGAATATACTATTTGAAATCTTTTATATGGCCCTGTAAAAGCTATGTACTTCATATTATGCAAGACAGTAGCGTATAATTTATATTAAGCTTCAGTGACATATATCAATGTTATTATACATGAAACAGCTTAATATATTTAAAATATGTCACACACAATTCCCCATTTTACCATTATCTAATGGAATTCTTTTGTGTGGCCCTGTAAATGAATAATAGCTACATTTTCACCTTATATTTAATAGAATGCATATTTTAATATGTTTGACAGGGTATAATATCTTTAAAATTCCTTTGAAACGATTTTTCCGTATAGGTCGTAATGTAATAGGAAATTTTTGATTCGCCCTATAGATAAACTAATCATGGTAGAAACTTCATTTTCGATAGGACATGTGCTAGGGCAAACGTCAATAATGTCCTAAAATTTCATGGCAATCCGAGTATATTAACGATTTTTCCCCATGAGCCGTAATGTAATAGAAAACTTTTGATTCGCCCTGTAGATAAACTAATCATGGTAGAAACTTCATTTTCGATAGGACTTGTGCTAGGGTAAACGTCAATAACGTCCTAAAATTTCATGGCAATCTGAGTATATTAACGATTTTTCCCCATGGGCCGTAGTGTAATGGAAAACTTTTGATACGCCCTGTAGATAAACTAATCATGGTAGAAATTTCATTTTCAGTAGGGTTCGTGCTAGGGTAAACATCAATAACATATAAAAATTTTATAGCGATCCGAGTATATTTACTGGAGTTACAGTGCGGACAGACGGACATGCGGCCAGACGGACATGCGGCCAGACGGCCAGACAAATCGAATGCATACGCACTTTTCAACTTTGTTGGAAAGTGCTAAAAAGGATTTAAAATGCATTTAATTTTCTAATTCTCCTGATTTAATTCTTCTGAACATTTTTTAGTTTTGGCGTATAAATGAAAAACAAACGTTAACCCTTTATCTACCGAATTATGAATTCCTGAAAATTTTACATTCTAAAGCAGTTTACGTAAATTGTTTAAACAAATTTAAAAGATTTGGATAATCATTTAGAGAACATTTGAAGGATTTAGAAGGATTAATTAAATTTGAATTTACAGGGATTTTGTGCAATATTTATAATCCCACTCAAATCTTTTATTTTAAACTGTTTTCTTAGTATTTTGTAGAACTGTAAAATGTACAAATATGATGTTCTTACCGTATAAGTATAGAAATATTTCCGAATTGAAAAATCCCCACCCCCCTTCTTTTAGCGCCAAGAAAGCTCAAAAGATATAAAGGCAAAATAAATCATCATTTTAAACATACTTTTGTTTTCTGTAACCAATAATGCTTTTGGGACAAAATAAAGTAATGTATCTGTAGCTCATTCTAAATAGTATTACAACTAATTGATGTATAAAAAGAATTTTATAATAAGTAATTTTTAATGGTACTTATAAGTACCGTCGGTAGATAAAGGGTTAAACAGGGTTCGTACACGCTCTGGAAACGGCCATTTCTCGAATAATAAATTCATTTCCTACTTAGAAGAAAACTTTTCAGTTTTAATTTTTGTAAAAGATTTGAATAAAATTATACTTCCATATTTATTGTCGAAAAATCCCATCAAATTCTTCAAATAAAAATTCGATATTTATAGCTTCGTTTTAAGAGTCAAAAATAAATTAAGGAGTATGTGTATGCAAACCAGTTTTAGAAATCTTTCAAAAGAACTACATTTCAGTACTTTTGTTGTTGTTATTGTTGTTTTAAATTTTTTTTCAAGCTTATCACGCACATTTGGAAAGAATATCAATAAATCTTACATTTATATCTATATCATAATTCAATTTTCTCAAAATAGCTGATATTTCTTGCACAAAAGAACTATTATTTCGAGAAGAAACCTTAAACTATCTATTTTAGCAATAACAACAGATAATAAAAATGCTTTATTTAACTCTAAAATTTATTCGAAACATAAATAAGAATAATGTATTTTAGATTACGGAGATATATTATATACTATCTTAAATAAGCTTTATTCTTCAAATAAAGTGGAAGCGATATCATTAATGGTATTTTCTGAAATACAAGCAAAGTAAATGCCTTTTTAAATCGATACATTATCTCTTTGTATGTTTTAAAATACCACTATTACAAAAAACGTGCTTTTAAGATTTTTGCATCAGTTTAGTAATCAAATGCTTTAATGATCAAAAGATTTACATTTAGATTTCGATGAAAAAATATGTAATGAATACACCATTTGTGGTTCGACTGAATTACTGAGGTATTTTGGAGCTTCGTTATAAAATTTATAACGCTTATTATAAAATGCAGTGGTAATTACAGTAAGTAATTTTGAAATAGTTTTAGAATAATCAAGAAAAAAAAGATTTCTGTTTGTTATACTTGGATTGTCGAATCAAAAAATGAAAAAAAAAATAAATGAAGGGCCTTACATTGCATTTAATTTCTAATTCTCCTAATACAACAATTTTTCGTTTTTGAGTGTAAATTAAAAACAATCTTAATACAGCGTTCGTACACCTCCTGAAATTTTACGACCAGGAAAATCACAGGTACCAGTATTTTCTTATAGAAAATTTATCATTAAATAAGACGAAATTTCAGAAGTTTAATTTGGATTTATTTTTCTATAAAAATATAGTGGTAAATCTCCTGGAAAATCATCTGAAGCGTACAACCTTATTTATAATTTAAAAGTTTTATAATCGTAACTGTAATATTTTTGTTTTATCCTGAGGAAACCCAAAATTATTATAAAAAAATACAAAATATTTTTTGTATATTCAACTTTGTTTCTTGTATTTGCATCACTGCTTATCTATTAAAAAGACTTTATAAAGCAGCAAAATATTTTAATAGTATAAGCGACAGAAATTTAAGATTAACATATGATAAAAATTAACATTTCTAATTAAATTTTAACATTTCTAATGGATGTTAATAAGACTGCGCTTCCATATTTATTGGCGAAATGTCATATCAATTTCTTTAAATAAAAAAAAAAAAAAATTATCTATAGCTCAGTTTTATGAGACAAAAATAAATTAAAATAAAAGATGTAAAACAATTTTAGAAATCTTTCAAATACCTACATTTTATTGTTTTTATTGTTGTTGTTGCTGTTGTTTTAGATTCATTTAAAGCTTATTATACACATTTTAAAATAATATCAATAAACATTACGTTTATATCTATTACACAAGTCAATTTTCTTAAAATAGCTGATATTTCTAACATAAAATATTTATTATTTTGAGAAAAAACCATAAACTATCTGATTTAGCAATAACAACATATAATAAAAATGACTTGTTTAACTCTCAAGTTTATTCGAAACGTAAAAAAGAATAATGTATTTTAGATTACGGAAATATATTATATACTATCTTAAATAAGCTTTATTATTCAAATAAAGTGGAAGCGATATCATTAATGGCATTTTCTGAAATACAAGCAAAGTAATTGCCTTTTTAAATCTATTCATTATCTCTTTGTATATTTTAAAATATCGCTATTACAAAAAAACGTGCTTTTATCAATTTTGCATCGGTTTAGTAATCAAATGCTTTGATAATTAAATTTAGATTTCGGAGAAAAAAATATCTAATGCGTACACCATTTGCGCTTCGATTAAATAGCTGAAGTATTTTGGAACTTTGTTATAAAATTTATAACGCTTATTATAAAATGCAGTGGTAATTACAGTAAGTAATTTTGAAATACTTTAAGAATAGTATGATTTTTTTTATTATATTGAAATTGTCGAATCAAAAAAGAAAAAAATGGTTATTACATTGCATTTAATTTTCCGATTACACTGATACAAAATTTTTCCTTCTTGCGTTCAAACTATGTGTGCAGATTTCCCAAATTCTCTGAAGTGTACAAACCCTGTTTATAATTTAAAAATTTTATAATCATAGTTTTAATATTTTTGTTTTAAATTGAAGAAAGCCAATATTTTTATTTTTAAAAATTCAAAATAATTCTTGTTTATTCAACTTTGTTTATTGTAGTTACATCACTGCATATCATATCCATTAAAATTGTTTTATAAAGCAATAAAATCTTGTAAATATATACAGCGAAAGAAATTTACAATTGACATATGATAAAAATTTGCCATTTCACAAATAATACAGGGTGTCCCAGAAGTAATAGGACAAACTTAAAGGGGAGGTAGGGCACATCACAATGATTTAGAATTGCATAGCAACGCATGGTCGGAAACACTTTTCTGACGCAGTAGTGATACACAAGACACATGAAAGAAAGGGCACGAACAGGGAGAGAAAACAAGTTTTATTTCTTTGGCTTGCAAAAGACACCGGTATAACACTGGAAAGTTCCGAGGAACTTGTTGCACGCATCATTGAAGCTGGGGACATTCCTGGTGATTTCTAGAGAACATTAGATATTCCATCCTCCGGATATGCGCCTATATGCATCAAGACCCAGGGTCGTAATTTCGAATACCTACTTTGATGACGATCGTTGTTTCTTTCATGTTCTTTTTTCTTACTTTTCTACTGTACAAAGGATAATAAAGATATTTTCTCTTCTCAGTCGTGTCCCGTCCTTCTTGCGTTTTGTGTCGTCACTACTGTGTCAAGAAAAACGTTTTCGACCGTGGGTTGCTATGCAATTCTGAATCCTTGTGATGTCTCCTACCTCCCCGTTAAGTTTGTCCTATTATTTCTGGACACCCTGTATATTCACTTCCTATTTAGAAGAAAACTGTTCAGTTTTTACATTTTTAATGAATTTAAATAAAATTATGCTTTTACATTTATTGTCTAATAATCGTATCAAATTCTTTAAATAAATAAATATATATATTTATAGCTTGTCAGTCAAAACTGAATTAAAGAGTATGTGTATGTAAATCAGTTTAGAGACCTTTCAAATAACTACATTTAATTATATATTTTTTGTTGTTGTTTTAGATTCATTTCAAGCGTATCACACACATTTTAAAAGAATATCATTAAACTTATATTTATCTCTATTACACAACTCAATTTTCTTAAAATAACTGATATTTCTTACATAAAAGAATTACTATTTTCGGAAAAAAAACTTAAACTATCTAATTTAGCAATAACAATAGATAATAAAACTATTTTATTTAACTCTCAAATTTATTCGGAATGTAAAAAAAAGAGTATTGTATTTTAGAATAGAGAAATTTATGTTATATGCTATCTTAAATAAGCTTTATTGTTCAAATAAAGTCTAAGCTATTTCATTAATGGCTTTTTCTGAACTACAAGTAAAGTAACTGCCATTTTAAACCGATTCATTATCTCTTTGTATGTTTCTAAATATCACTATTACAAAAAAGTGCTATTTAGAGTTCTGCATCTGTTTAATAATCAAATTCTTTAATGATCAAAAGATTTTAATTTAGATTTCTGATCTAGCGAGTGCTCCATTTGCGCTTCGATTAAATTACTGAAATATTTTGGATCTTCTTTTTAAAATTTATAACGCTTATTATAAATTCAGAGGTAATTACAGTGAGTAAGTTTGATATAGTTTACGAATAATTAAAAAAATGATTTCTGTTTGTTGTACTTCAATTGTTGAATCAATAGCTATAAAAAAAACTAAAAAAAAGATGATAATAATATTATTATTAACGGCTGTTATATTGCATTTAATTTTCTAATCTTCTTGAACTTTTTTTGTTCTTGCGTGTAAACTAGGTGCAGATTTCCAACATTTTTAAGGAGACGGTGTTTCCTAAACCTAAATGTTCCGGTCGCCACCGTTGCTTAATTTGTAAGAAAATTTAAGAAACAACGCGAAAATACGGGAAAACAACACAAATTTCGCCATAAGATCGATAAAGAAAAGCTACTTTTATCAATAAATAATAACAAAAAAAACGCCGCGACATTCGTCAAAAAATCACTGAAAAACGCGATATTTGTCAAATGATCGCAGAAAAAAGCGATTTTGGTTAAAGGATTGCACGAAAACACTCAATTTTCGTCAAACGATCGGGAAAAAAGTGAGATTCTCGTCAAAGGATTGCAGAAAAACGGTATTTTTATTAAACAATTGAGAGAAAATACGCAAATTTTGCCAAAGGATAACGATTTAAACGCCGAAAAATCAGTTACGAAGTAAAAAAAGTGGCGACTGGTGACCGTGAATCTGCATCTCTAATGTAAATGTAAAACAATTATCCCCTACACATAACTTAAATTCCATTATTGCAACCTATTGTTATATAGTGCTAAAATTTTTATTCGATACTTCACAAAAACATAGTATTGAAAACTTTACGAACAAACAATGCGAAACGACATTCAACATTGAAAAGATATTCCTAAATTTTACACTCCAAACTGCGTTAGTTTAATGATTATCAAAATGCTGAATTATGACATGATAACTTGTTGAACTTATAACTAATACTGGTGCAGTATTTAACGATAAAATGGCAACATTTATCCTTTATTTTTTTTAAAAAAGAGTTAATTTGGCAGAACTTCTATTTAAAGAGGAACTCGACAAACTAAGGATATCAAACTCTTTGTTGCTGTTCGGACTTAGGTCGCTTTTAATTTAAGACCGGCCTTCTAACTACTGTATATAAGCACGCGTCCGCGCGAAATGACGCCTTTTCTTTTAAGAAGAGAATTTTTATCAGAATATACTGGTGCAGAAGAATTTACTGATCTGGAAATTAAAAGATCCGTACGAATCCTGGTATTGCTAATCATGTTAATAATGCGGCATAAAAATAATGCAACAACCTGATCAAGATTTTTGCGCCAAATTACAGGTGTTGTAATACTGCAGTTTTCCCCCTTAATTTATGATGTTATTAGAGATTAAAAAGGCCTTTTACTTGATATAAAAAAAAATCGACATTTCGATTAATTTCGAGGCAAACTGTCCCCTTAAATTACATATTTACGCTTTATAATGCTTCTAATTACTGAATAAACCTGTTTTCATTGAAGGTGAAAATCAGTAACAGCCTTTTTTTTTCTTTAACTAATATAGCTTTTTTAAATTCTTTAACAAAAATGTGTTGCTATTGTAATGAATGTATTTTAAGAAATTATTACTCTCAATGTTAGAAATTTTCGTTTTTGACGCCAAAGACATCGCCAGATTAGAAAACGTGAAATATCTCTCGAATTACACAGTACTTGGAAGAATTTAGTTAGTACCTGTGTTGCCAGTGGGCTATTTTTAGTCCAAGAGCCGACCGCACAATACCCTAAGTCATCGAGCACAAGAAACATTTCTTTATTTTATGGAAGAGTAGTAATAGGGGAATCTAATCGTCCATGTCTGACGGAAGCGAAGTGATGCATAAGCCAAAAATTAATAACACTAGTGGTTCACTTGTAGGTCTATCATTGTGTTTGTCGTACAATTAAAAGTATGAAAACACAGAAAACTGGGTGCAGGAAACATAATGCTAAGTCTACGAGTGAACCACTAGTGGTATTAATTTTTGGCTTATGCACCACTTCACTTTCGGCAGACATAGATCATTAGATTCCTTTCTTACTACTGTTCTATAAAATAAAGGATATTTTCTTGTGCTCGATGACTTAGGGTTTTGTGCGGTCGGCTCTTGGACTATTTTTTAGATTTCAGAATTCTTGTTTGACACCACTTTTTTCAAACGGTAAAATTCCCCTTGTTTTCCCTCTTAGTAATTATGTCATTAATTAAGGCGCGTTTTACCATTTCAAAAAAGTTATACGAATCCGGAATCTCATTTTAAGAAAGGTAGACTATTTGGCAATACTGGTTAGTACCATTCGATTCAGCATGAAGTAACATACTAAAATATGAGGATGAAAAAGTTAAAACTTGCCCGATCCAGAAAGTGGAATTTCGGAAATCGCGAATAATCACTTATTGCGACCCCGTAAATGGAATTCCTTCAATTTTTACTCTGGCAAATATTTCATGATAAATGTGGTACATAAGAAATTTTTTTAAATGAAATGAAATTTTTAACAATAAAACATTTTTAAAATGAAATTTTTAACGCCAAAATGAAGACAACATATGGGAATTATAAAGTTATTTCAAGGTCTTTCATTTGTCAATGTTGGGTGATAGTAGCCCTTATTAAAACCTACAAAAATTTAATCTAACTATTAAGCAAAAAATATGTAATTATTTGAAGGGCAGTTGTTTTAACAGTGCCGGGTTGTAGTGGCCCAATAAAAAAAATATTTTATGACCAGCAAAAGTTTTATAACAGCAAGTTAGAGTTTGTTATCGATATACGCTTTAAATATTTACCCCGAACGCTATCCGTGTAATGGATAATATTACGGCTTTCTATTATTAAGTAATATAATAATAATAATAATAATAATAATAATAATAATAGCAATAACAAGAATAATAATACTTGTATTAAAAACAATAATACTGATATCGATTTTAATAATAATAATAATAAGAAGAAGAATGGTAAAAAGGCAATATATAATAATAATAAATTTATTTACACAAACATAACATTCCTATAACTTTTTTCTCTCCTAAAGGAAAAAAATCCATAAAGCAAAACAAACAAACAAAAAATTTAATCTTTCATTACATAAAATATAATTACTTTTGCTTCACGAATTTTGATTGTCATAAAATATTTCTTTATCAGAAAGAACAGTTCTAAAATTTCTTGACGGTTGTCATTGCTTAAAATAGGATATGATTAAAGTGAATTGAAGGAGAATAGTACATTCCCGATATTTCAGTAAAGTTTCTATTATTAGATTGCTACTTAAAGAATTCTTTTTGTTCAATGAACTTAATAACCAAATAATTTTAAAGAAATTTTATTAATATTTCTGTAATTGGAACTAACCATTATAAAAGTTTTGAGTAATTTAGCTTAAATTATACTGCATATATAGCGTTAAATTGTTTATTGAAAAATAATGTTATACATATTTAATAGAAAGGAAAATCACGTTTTTATATTCTTATTTTTAACTCAACAAGATGGAATTGTGTAGTTGATTACACACACCCCACATATTGGTGTGCGAGGGAAATACAAATTAAGTTCACAGTTATTTTTTAGTTGACTATACAACATTTTAACATTAAAAAATACATATATATATAAATAATTTATTACTTTTAAACCCTTAATTCTTGCCCTCGTGATATTCACAACATTTATTCAAAATTGTTTGATTCTCACAGTTTTATACAATAGTGGAATTGGCTTTATACTGATATCATTTGGGATTCTAGGGTAGTTTGGTCGTGGAGCCTGGGACTCACGTCCAACATCCCCGAAGCATAGCGTGAGAAGGTATAACTGTACAGATTGATCACTAATGGTAGCAGCGCGTAGGAAAATAGGGAATAAAATTTCGAAATTGTGGGAAAAGAGCTCAAGGAAGAAAAACATATGAAAGTTTAAGGATACCATTACAACAAAAGTATATTTTTATGTATTTTATAAATTTTTTAAAAATTTTATAATGATTTTTTGAAATTTTTAGAATTTTTATGATTTTTTCAAATTTTATATGACAGAAAGAGGAGAGTGAAAAATATGAAGTACATATGTTAGTGAGTTAATTAAGGGTGTAGCGTGAATCTTAATTTTCTGCGGCTTGATCATTCTAGTAATGGAGATGTTTCTGCCTTAAAAAGAGCACTGGTGCCGAGGGCAACCATTCAGTGTGTACGGCTGGCCCATCTCGCTGATTTGCTTGTCATTAAATAAGGAGAATATTTCTTTTACAAAACAGTTGTGTCAATAATCAGTCTGAATTTTTTAACCGTCATTTAATGCGCAACTGAAGGGGTTAAGACATTATCATTTTTAACGCCGCAGGTGCTGGGTTTCCACTTTGGCCTCCACTTGCAATTTAGAAACTTCGAATTTATATGAGAAATTCCGAAAGAAGAATTTTTATTTCGGGCAATAAGTAAACTTCTGCCGTTAAATAAAGATAGCAATACAATACAGAGCTTCTGATGGGAATGTAAAATTTCAGCATTGATCACTTAACTGATCAATATTTTTGAAAAAACTTTCAAATAACATTCATTTTGTTCATGTCTCTTAGTTTGTTTGTTTGTATGTATGTCGGCCAATTATCTACGCTATGGGATATAGGCCCTAAAGGTGGGATGCCCTCCGTGGGGGTCTTTCTAAGGGAACCTAACCCGTATTTAAGCAAGGTTCGAAGAAAACCACGGAAAACTCCGAACGGTTAGGCCGATGGTCGCGATTGGGTTCGAACCCAGCACCTACCGTCTACCTACCAGTTTGGAGGTCAGAACCTCGCGCCCACTGGTGGGGCCCATGTCTCTTACAGAATGTTTAAATTCCAACACCGGTTTTTCAAAACAGTAATTTTTACCTAATCGAATTAGAAAAAATGCTCGGATTAAATAATACAAAATTTACAATAAAAATTTACTGGTGGGAATAATGAATCATGATTGGAATACGGATGCCCGTACGTGATACAGGTAAATCATAAATTGCAAAAACACGTTGCCCGTATGACATACGGGCAAATCAGGGAAGCGGTTAAAAAAAGGCCATGTGACAACCTTGCACAGGTGGTACATCGAAAAGTATTCTCTATAACTCGTGCAAATACATTCAATTTGTAATAAAAATGTACGTCATTCAGAGACTAGATTTCCGCGTTTTTGCACAGCAGTATTATCTTAGAGATCATGTTCTTACGTTAAATCGCAAAAATGGCTCGAATAAATGCAATAATATTTTCTCTAATAAAATACTGGTGTACAAAAACACGGAAGTCTCATCTCTAGTCAATAGTCACTCGACAAATTATGCCAAATGACCGTAAAATTGCAATAATAAAAATTTTTAAAGACTGATATTTAAAAATAAATAAATAAAATATGATGAATGTAATATTTAAAGAACGATTTTATCAATTACTAATTCATTATTAGGATGAGCGAAGCGAATCCTCTACTAGTCCACTCAAATTACAATTTGTCGTACACTTTACAAAAAAAATATTCAATATTTTAACTTCAAATTAAACACAAAAATAAATTATCATCTGTAGATTTGCACAATATAATTTTTTTACAGTAAAACGTTAAAAAAATTATTATTTTAATTAATTTATTTTACATGCATTTCCAATACGGACGCATTTTAGCAAATAAATAAAAAATGAAACGCGTATATTTTCAGAAAAAAAAGTATAAATCATGGAGTAAGTGATTATAGATAGAATCATGATTAATTTATTAAATAAAACATGTTTTCATTATGCTGCAAAATCGCTTGCACAGATGACACTTAAACATTTAAAAAAAAAGTATTATGATTTTTTTTTTTTTTTTTTTTTTTTTGTAAACTGGCAACAAAATAATTGTAAACAAATAAAATTAATTGTTAAATTTGTTATATAAATGAAAAATTAAAAGAACTGTGTGAAGTTGTTGGCTCGATTCAAGCTCTTTATAAATGTACTAAAGGAAAGTTGGCCGATTCAGAAACGACAAATAGACTTTAACCATTTCTTACTTTATCATTTGGATCTAAAGTAATGTTACGTTCTTATTTGTGGACCGAAAAATTTTTAGTGAACGGGACTTTAGACTTTGTTGCACGTATTAAAGAAAAGCACAAGCCACCAGACCAGATATCGCGAATAATCATGGATAAATTTGAATACTGCAGTAATTTAACTTATAAGAATTGGTGCGTACCGATTCCCCCAATAATTAAATTCTGGGAAAATGGAAGCATAAATTGCTCAAGGAAAGAATTTCTTCTGTAGTTAGCTTTTGCTGTTACAATTCATAAATCCCAAGGTTTAACATTAGATGAAGCAGTCGTAGATATTGAGGATATATAGACACCCGTTGGCTTAAAAACGTACGTAACGTTGTCGAGAGTGAAAATCTTTCAAAATTAAGCATTCAATAGAAATTTTCCTTACGAAAAATTCTACAATATCAAAAATTAATCATACGCTAACATGAATAAAAACGAAGAAATTAAAATAAAATGTTTTACAGTTAAAAATTCATAGTATCAACGAAAGCAGATTTCAAATGTTTTTCCAGAAAGTAGGATTTTGAATAAGTAACTTTCTTCAAGCTCTCTTCAAATATGTTATTCTAAAATAGCTATTAAAGATTATCGGATGTTGATTACAAAGATTGGAAACATGCATATTTCAAACAATTAAAAAACACCAGTGGCTACTGGAAATTGTAAAAACATCTTTAAAAGAGCTTTTAGTTGAAAATTTAAAAATATTTTGTAAAAGTTTGCTTCGAAAATATCTTATTACGTCAGTCTTACATCATAAATAAAAAAATTAAAATGCGCCAAAACATAAAATAACGTTTTTGTTTAATAAAGATGCAAAAATAATATAAAAAAATATTGTTACTTTCAAATATCTGTTTTATAAAATAACGCTTCGCGAATCCAAACAACGCATGGCTTTTGCTAGTTAATTAATTTACAATTACATGTTGCTAAATATATTTGAAAATCTTAAACTAATAGTATAAATTTTATTAATTTTCAATATTTCCCTTTCCCTATCTTAAAAAGAACACAGCAAGAAGTCTATATTTTGAAATAAATTGACTTGTTTGGGCATTATACGAAGGGTACAAAGTAGAGATGTGTTATTTGTTGAGGAACGATTCCAAAGGAACGAATCCGGCGGTGGAACTAAAGGAACGATTCCTCTCTGTAAAAAGGATTCGCATCTTTTCGGAATGATTCCGAAAAGGAACGGCTCCACGGAATCGGTCCTTTTTGGAACGATTCCGCAAAGGACCGAATCCTCGGGTCGTTTCGAAATGAAACAACTCCGAAATGGACCGATTCCTCGGACTCGTTCCGAAATGAAACGATTCCGAAAAGGACCGATTCCTCGGACTCGTTCCAAAATGAAACGAATCCGAAAAGAAATTTTAGGTTTAGGGATCTAAAATGAGATTGATAAAAAAAAATTGTAAAAACTTTTCAATATTATTTAAAAAAATAGAAAATACTTAGCATTGTTATTTTTTCAAAACACTGAGAAAATTCACCAAAATAAATATCAGTTTAATTAATTTTAGTTATCATTCTGCTAAAAAGCAGTCGCGGTTAAAATTCTTAAAATTTTGCTTAAATTTCTTTTAGATCATTACTTGAGTAGTAGGTTAGACTGATAGATCCATGAAATTCTTTGAATCTGTTAGAATCACATAGATAACATACAAATAAATCAAGTTTTCAAAACTGTATTTACAGGTTACTAATTAAGAAAACCAAACATTATCCTAATCAATATTTAACATGTTTCACGTCAAATCTTGACGGGTATCATCTAGTAATAATATTATATATAACAATTACTTTGCACATACAATGATATCTTATATATCAACTAGCTGACCCGCCCGGCGCGGCGTTGCCCGGATCCGTATTAATAATATTAAACGAACTTGAAATTTGTCTGATTTTATCATTAATTCGTTACATGCAGAAATGCATTGTCTGAAATACGTAGCCACTGACTGTGTGAAAAATCGGTTTTAAAAACAACTAATATTAAGCTCTAAAAATACTCAAAATGAGCAATGAAAAACGCGGGAGGTAATATGTATCCAACGATTGCATGATTTTCGTGTAAAAAAGTTGATATATACCCGTAAAAATCACTGTTAAGTCACGTAACTAATTATTATTTTCAAATACAAATCCCAAGTGAAATATTTTGAATTTCAAACTAATTATATCACTCTTAAATCCGACTATACCATGAATGAAATCGATACACGATGGTAGCTAAAAGGTTGGTATATAGTACTATAATTTCAGAGCTATTTAACAAAAATAAGTGTTATTTTTAATCCAATCTTGCGTATAGGTTCACTCTGTGTATAAATTCCTAACCTTAAACTTTTATACCGTAACGAGAACCTTTCTGTAACCTAACAGTGACTTAACAGTACCCTACCGTAAATTAAATATAACAGAAATGTAACCTAGCCTAAATGTATTCACTTTATTGTAACATATCCTTATTCTAACCATAACATAAATGCAATTTAACTTTAACCTAATTTTAACCTAAATAATATAATAGAAAAAAACATTTTAAAAAATTACTATTTATTCGTACAATATGCTTCAGCTGTAATTCGTTTTATTAATTCGCGTTTGTAATGACCGAAAGATGGCGTTGTAATAGACCTGATAATCGTTTGTTTACGTTTGTTTGTTTACGTTCCATGCTGTAGCACTGTAGCATAGAACCAGTTTAAAGAGCTATTTAAAGTGCAGTTTTTTATCTTTTTTATTTAATTATGGGAGATAAATTACAAATATCGACAATTTTAGAATTTGTAGATGCTGGAAAATCTAGTAATTGCTTTAGAGAAGCTGAAGCATGAAAGCATTGTGTTGCTGTCATGCTATTTTGCCATGAGTAAGTCAAATGTATTTTTTTATATTATAGATCTAAACTTTGTGTATAAAATTTTGATTTTAGATAATTTTAATACAAAGAACCCAACGTTGCACGCGTTATAGAACTGTTTATTTATTTATCGGCCTTTTAAACACTGATTTCATGCTCACGGTATCAGTTCTATTTCGTTTTTCAGACTTTGTCCGCGAGAGGGCGTCTATTTCATTTCAAACGCGAATACAAAATTCCTTCCTCGTGTTTTTGTTTGAGACATTAAAATTTCAGCGATAAATGGTTTAATATTGCAAACCACGGAGTAAGACACTTCTTACTCCGTGTTGCAAACCTTTTTTCGGTTTACTTCGCCTCCACCTATCTCTTTCTCCATGGTGTACAGCAGCTGTGATTAAAAAAAAAAATCCTCATTTAAACTGCCAGTTTGCCAGTCTATGAATTTTAAAGGTCTGTCCCAGCTTTTTTAATTATTTCTGCGAAAATTTTATGCAACCAATCAACCATAAGAAAATGAAATGGAAAAAATCGAAAAAAGGCGATTTTTTATGAGAGTGAACTTTGGAATTTAATTAATTACTCAGTTAATAAATAGAATTTTGAAATTCTGAGCTTCAGGTGCATCAGGAGAGACATTGGGCTACTCTCAAAAAAATTTTGAGCTTCGTACGTGCTGTAGATTTTTCTAGCCATCGCAGACACACAGACACACAGACACACACACAGACAGACAGAGCGTTTTGTTCTTTTATTAGTATAGATAGCCAAGCTCTAATGACTGTATTTTCGAATCATCTGAAGGAGCGTAGACCATTTCGTTTAAAACCATAGTAGAAAAGTTCAATGACTTCATGAGTTATAGCATTCCACAAACTTCAAGTCCAAACATAAACAAATTTATTGAGCATCTGCAATACTTTGCACTGCGTGCGAAAATTCACCCACACCAACAAGAGGCGCATTAGTAATGATATAAGTGGAGAGAGGGGTGAGAGGGATGGGGGTGTGAAATAAGAGATTAGCTATAAGTGGCTATTTTGTTGTTATTTACATTACGAAATTATTTGATTTTTTTTAATTATTTGTTCAAAATAATAAAAAATTAAAGAGAACGGTAAGAAATGCTATGAAGAAAGATGGATATGTAAGAAAATAAACTAGTAATAAGCATTAGGGATTACATGTCGTTCATTGAAATTGCAAGGGGCCGAATCCGGAGGTCATCCCTGCCTCCGAATTCATTCTCTTTTCTTAAAATCATTCTCACGTGTTTTTTTCCCTGGAATTTTTTTTTCAAAATCTATCTTTTTTATCGGATTTGTTCCTTTTTTCTCGGTTTCGTTCCTTTTTTTTTGAAATATTTCCTTTTTTTTCGGGCTCGTTCCTTTTTTTCGGAACGATTTCAATTGGAACGAATTCGAAGAACTCCTTCCTTTTGGGGAACGAATCCGGCTGGAACGATTCCTTAAAAGGAACGATATTGCCCATCTCTAGTACAAAGTAATGATAATAAAAATAAAAAAAATAATAATGATGATTTTATCTCAGTATTTCTATGCCCACGTCAATTTCATGTACAAACATCCCTCGAATTACACAGTGACTTTCGAAATTTGGACTAACGTAATGAATTTGAAAAATTTTATTTGTGAATATATTTGCTCACTTGATTCGCATTTGCATACTTTTGATAATTATTTTATACATAAAATATACATATAAAAACAACAACTATATAATATTATAATACATACAGGGTTCGCACAGTTCTACCACTAAATTTTAAGAATATTTTCGAAGTGCTTCACTGCAGAAAAGTATCGTAAAATCTGTGAATGAAGGTGGGGATTACGAATGTTGTGGTTTAAAAATTAAATGTAAATTTTCTTATTTTTAATAGTGGTGCCAGAGTCCTTGAAAATTCCAAGGAGTGTGCGAACCTTGTACATAAGATAGAGTTACATTTTTTATTGGGTTAGACAATCATATCCTTAACAAAATAAACACAAATTGGATTAAAATCGAGTTTCAAAAAAATTGTCTAATAATTATAATTTTGTTTGGTGAATTCAAAACATAATGAAACCTATATTTAACCTCTTGGGGACGAGCGATACGCATACGCTCGATACGTATACGCATACACAAAAAGGCTTAAGAAACTTCGTTTAACAAAAACAGCAAAATTTAACAGCAAAATTTTACAGTAAATTTTCCCTTATTTAATCGGTGCGTTTTTCTCGATTTAAAAAGGCACAATTTTCTGTTTTTAAAAACTGGTGAAAAAACATTAAAAATTTCGCAAAAGGCTCCCGTCGCGAAGAAGTTAAAGTCTTGATAAAGAAGGAGTGTATTTTGTCCTAGCTTCAGCTGTTCACTATATCTAGATTCAAAATTTCTATTTATTATTTCATCAATGTTATATTTATAAATATCGTATTCGACAATATACTTTTCATTTGAAAAGCGTTTTTTTTCAATTTGATTTTATATTTTTTCATACTTTTATAGTTTATATGCAAGTAAATGCTGCTACATGCTGCATTTATATAAAAAAAGTGTGTAAATAGTAAATATGTTATATGTATAAAATAATATTTGGAGTCCCTTAGGAAATTTTATCTATGCAATTTACAAATTCCATTTATGAAAAACTGAAATAAGCATAAGTAAGGAGCTGACATAAGTTTGGAGATGGCTCTATTTTAACGGAAATTTAGGGGGGGGGGGTAGGAATTTCAGTAAAACAATTTAGGCTTTCTTTTTAAACGAATGTTTTTCGGAACTATTTTTACTTTCATTATTTTTTAAATGCAGTTATATTTTTGCTTTCAGATAAACAAAACAAGTGATTTCTTTTTACACGAAGTATCTGAAAAACAGAAGATACAATGAAAATAATGGTGAATTGGCACTCTAACTACAAAATTTCAATTCTCATTTTCATGAGGATTTTTTATTATGGTTTTAGACATTTATGTCATTTATGCTTGGTTAAAAACAAAAATAATTAAAAGGAAACAATGGACAAAGGCACATTAATGTGATTTTATTAAAGATTTTCTTGTAATGAAAGACAAAAAATTATTCTGTATTGAAAAAACTGAATACGATTTCATTAATTTATTTCGCGTATATTTTTATGTTATAAATTTAATATTTAAGAAATTGGGCTACCCGCGGTAGTGAAGCGCTGTAATATTACATGGTTCAGGGTATAGAATGTCGTTGAAATTCAATTTTTAATTCATATCTGTAATAGATTTTTATGTTCAGTATTTTTTTAAATATATATAAATATGTTTAGCATTTTTTTATAACTACACCAAAAAGCACTCTTGTCGTTTTCCGTATAGCCGTATCAGGTTTATCAATCCGAAACATTTCCGTTTTGACAATAAAGTGTGTAGCAGTTTCAGATCGTTTACAGGGACACTAAAAAAGACTCCATTACAGGGTTCGATTTAAGCGGTATCGCATCGCAATTTGCGATTCAAATTTAACTAAAATGCGTTCCAAGAAATGCATTAAATCGCAATGATTGCGATGCATATTTCCCACACCCTTTGTTATGTCATGTACACTTAAATTTAAAATTTAAAGATGTTTTTACAAGCCATACGTTGTGTTTTCACTCTCCCCAAGTGTTTATTTACAATGGAAGTACAGCGAGACGCCATTGCTGGGTGCAGTTTTCCCAGTAGACACATGATTTGTTCCCGCCCTGACGCTGTGATTGATTACTGAATCACTGTTACTCGCTAATCACGGCGTTTGCTCATAGAAGTTTGATGTGCGTATTGTAGTGGCTCTAAAATGAACACTCACTGTTACGATCCTTTTACTTTATTTATGCATCGAAACAGACAGCGAGGATTCTGACCCCACTTCTTCGCTCCGACCGTACTTCGCTTACCGTACGCGTTTGTTCCTCTCTCGCTTTCATGGAGATTGCCGTAGCCACGTGACCGTAGCAGCATTTAAAAAATAATTGTAAATTTTCAAGACTTAACAGTTACGTTAGCTATTTTTTACTTGCTATACAAAAGTGTCTAACTGCTATTCAAAACTGACTTTGTATAGCAGTTACTGCTATGCAACTTTTTTTTTCTAAATCGACCCCTGCTCCATTATAATACATGGTGGAGAGTGGTCAGTGAAAAACACAGTATAAAAAGAGAAAACTATTAATATTTTATTATAGAAAATAGTTTTAATAATATAAAGGGATTAAATAATGCGAATATCTCTTTAACAAAATATTAGTATTTAGCATTTTTTTACTGTGATTTTCCCTGACCATCCGCCAGCCTGTATAATGTTATATGTGGACAATGTATTTGTGGTGCATTAAAAGGATGCTACGCTATTTCAAATTTATTGAATTTATAAAAAGCACTGAGGTGTACTACAAAGAGCTTACTGTAGAATGTTGTGTATGTATAACATATCGTTTACTTACAAAGTAACACAAAAGATTTTGGCTAGAGTACATCAGGAACAATAATTGCTGGAAGTACGTTTCAATATTATGGTTCGCCCTTTTAAATGTATCTATTTTTCAAAAGTTACTTTGTTTGTACGAATTATATAAATCATTTGCAGAGCTGCACAAAAGAGCTCAACTATATTTCAGCTTATTGGCGGAAATTCTAGAATGGTAATTCGCAACCGTTGTTCTCTCATTTTATATTAATCAACTTTTAGCGAACTATGTAATATATTGACAAATATATTGATTATACACAAAGCTGCAAAAAAAAAAAAAAAAAAAAAAAAAAAAAAAAAAAAAAACGGATATTTTTGTTAATGTTGATGCTAATTGCGGAAAATGATTGTAAAATTAATTATGATTTTCCTAAAACTTTTATTTGGATATCACTTTGTAATTTGTAACGTGTTATACAATAAATATTCTGCATGTGTTGAAAAGTGTTTAATATTCACGATGCTTGATTTTTCCTTCTTGTTTGTTTTCAATTTTGATATTACATTTTCTATATCCATTTCTACTAAAGAACATTATACGCAGAAACGACAACGCTGTGTTCTGCAGTTTATGAATCATAAAATAAAACAGGAAATGCACTTTTCGCTTTTTAATAAGTAAAATATAAATGCATTTGCTTCACTAGTTTTTGTTGTCATTCAACATTAATTTATACGACTGGACAATTTCACATTTCTTTGTCAGATGCTTGGTTTGAAATGGAAGTAATTAAAGAAATCGACGAAAATCTGCGTTCATGTAATTTCAGTAAAAATCCTGTTGTAATTAAATATAAGAAATATATTATAGCGTAAGCAACAACGTCCCAAGTGTTAAAGAACGACTTTATTAATTTTTTCCTATTGTGAGTTAAACATTATGATGTTTGTTAGAGTTATTTGTAATTTATCTTTGAAATGTGTACGAAAATGATAGAGTAGTAATAGAAATGCACATCAATTCACTCTTAAACGCAGATAAACTTACACAGCCTTCCGCTAAAGATCTTCGAAATCTAGTCGATAATGTAAAAAAAAGCATTCGCGCCTTGAAGATTTTGAATTATAATAGAAATAATCTTTCAGATGTTTTAATATTGAACATCATTCTAAAAAAGTTAGATAGAGGTACTCGGAAAAATTATGAAATGACGATAAGTTCAAAACAAGTTCCGAAGTTAGATGAATTACTTTTATTTTTAGAAAAACGATCTCAATATTTGGAAAATATTCATACAGTCACGTCTGTTAAACGTTTCAGTAAGGATCAGAAACGTTCATTTAATTCTAAGTCATTGACTTTGTTAGCAGAAAGTCCACACATTTGTTCAATGTGTAAAGGCGACCACATTTTAATGAGATGTTCCCAATTCTTAAATTTACCTGCAAAAAAAAAAGGTTTAATATTGTTAAAATGAAAAAATTATGCTTCAACTGTTTATCATCAGTTCATAACATTAGCCAGTGCAAAAGTTTAAGCACGTGCAGAAAATGCAACAAACGTCATCACACATTGATCCACCTGGAACGCGGTGAGGAAAATATTGATACTAATCAGACTATAGCAAACCAAGATGAAAATAACATTAGTAGTAATTTATCGCCAACCGCAAACGCATTTACTGCTCATAGTTAAACAAATAATCAGATGTCTGTTACCGCTTTGGGTGAAAATACACATTCATTTGATAACACGCATTCAACTATTAACAATACTGTAATGAGTATGACGTCCTCTTCTAGTAAACAAGTACTGCTTTCAACTGCGATAATATATGTACAAAATGCTAGACGAGAATTAGTTCCTCTTAGAGCATTGTTAGATTCAGGATCGCAAAATAACTTTATAACGAAGGAATGTTCTGAGTTATTGTTCTTGAAAGGAAGGAAAATAAGCGCATCAGTTTCAGGGCTAAATGGTTCAGTTATGAATATAAAGGAAAGTATTATAACAACCATAGTAAATAAAAACACGCGTTTTAATGAAACATTGCAATTTTTTGTTGTTCCTAAAATTACGCGCATAACACTAGCTACATATCTAAACATCATGCCTATTAAGCATTTACAAACTTTTCAGTTAGCTGATCCACAATTTAATAAACCAGGTCCAATACATGTTTTATTATCAAACGAAGTATTTTTTAAATTACTTGGACAAAATAAAATAAATATGCAAAATTTGGTTTTTCAAGAAACTGTTTTTGGCTATGTTGCCAGTGGTTCTACGTCTATGCCCAACAGAATTTTAATAATATTGTGGTCTTGTTCGATCTATGGATGATTTATCCAACGCTATGCAAAAATTTTGGGAAATTGAAGCGGTCCATGATAAAAACCCAATAAAAAGTAAAGAAGAGCAGTATTGTGAGGAATATTTCTTGCGTACACATACTAGAAGAGCAGATGGTAGGTATATTGTGGAAATGCCAATTAAAACTGGTGGGCTTGCATGTTTAGGAGAATCAAAGGAAAACGCACTTAAATGATTGAATCACTTACTTAAGCGATTTGCGCACAATCCATCCTTGAAATTGTTATACGAAGAATTTATTAACAAATATAACGATTTGGGACACTTAGAAGAAATCTTGCTGGAAAATAAGCCCGAATTTTCATATTATTTGCTGCATCATGGGGTATACAAACCCGAGAAACCAAGCACGAAATTAAGGGTTGTCTTTGATGCTAGTGCAGCTACTACCAGTGGTGTTTGTTTAAATGATATTTTATTAAACGGAGGATTAGTCCAAGATGAGCTCTTCGATATCATTTGTCGATTTCGAACTCATAAATACGTCTTTACTAATGACATCATAAAGATGTATCGTCAAATATTAATTTCGGAAAATCAGAGGGATTTGCTTCGAATTTTGTGGAAAACTGATGAAGAACCAGTCAAAATATTTAAGTTAAAGACGATTACATACGGTATATCGAATGCACCTTATCATGCCACGCGGACTTTGAATCAGCTTGCAATTGATGAAAAGGACAATTTTCCGCTAACATCACATGTAGTTCTTCAAAATTTCTACGTGGACGACGTATTAACAGGAGCTGACACTTTAAATAAGGTTCAACAAATGCTAGCACAATTAATCGCATTGCTTGAACGTAGTGGCATGAAGTTGCACCGATGGTGTGCTAATCACCCCGAACTCTTGAAAATCGCAACTAGCAATCAAGAGTATACATTCAATGATCGTAATGCGGACCAGAGCACTAAAACTCTAGGATTGTTATGGAATCCAGTTCGTGACTGCTTTTCGTTTAATTCATCAGTTAAGGAACCAGTTGTATACTCAAAAAGTACTGTTTTATCCGACATAGCGCGTATCTACGATCCATTGTGATTACTCGGTCCTGGAATAGCTAAGGCTAAGATTTTCATGCAAAGACTGTGGCTGTTAAAGCTAGATTGGAACTATCCACTTCCAGATGACATTAAAGATGAATGGCGACGCTGTATCAGAACGCTTCAGAGTATAAACAGTTTAAAAATCAATCGATTTGTTTTAAACGAAGGGCATTCGGAAGTTGAACTGCACGGCTTCTCCGACGCCTCCGAGCTCGCATATGGAGCAGCCATTTATCTACGCTGTTTCACAAAATTTAATACATCTTTAAATTTACTGTGCAGCAAGTCTAGAGTTGCACCATTGAAACATTTGACAATTCCACGATTGGAATTGTCCGCAGCTGCCTTATTGTCTCAACTCGTATCTAAGATAGTGAATGTACTAGGTTGAACATCAGTAAAATAATATTATGGTGCGATTCAACCATCGTCTTAGCGTGGATTCAGACTCCTCCTCATCTACTTAAAACTTTTGTGGCCAACAGAGTTTACAAAATCCAAGAGTTGACCCAGACTTTTCAGTGGAGATATGTACGCTCAGAGGACAATCCAGCAGACCTTGCGTCTCGAGGACTGACCTTCGACAAATTAATTGATTGTGAACTTTGGTGGCATGGTCCACTCTTTTTAAGAAAAAGAGACATTGAATCCAAACACAACATTGATTTAGAACAAGTCAAAAACAATAGTGACTTTTCAGCAGAATTAAAATTGAAAAACAGTACAGCATTAATAATTTTAAATTCTAGTGAATTTGTAAATGAAATTTTAAGTATAAGTAACAATTATACTAAAATGATACGTGTTTTAAGTTATATTTTCAGGTTCTTAGATAACACAAGAAAATTAGCTGAAAAAAGAAAGGGATACGTAAGTATAGAAGAATTATCACGATCAGAAATATTTTTAATTCGGGAAATCCAAAAAGTTGAATTTAAGGCAGAATATACTGCATTGTTAGAAGGTAAGCAAATTTCTAAGAAAAGTAAATTGCGATTGTTAAACCCCTTTTTAGATGCAGATAATGTGCTAAGAGTAGGAGGGCGTTTAGATAATGCAGACCTAAGATTTGCTCAAAAACATCAATATATTCTGCCAGCTAAGGGTAAATTGTGTAGCCTAATTGCAATTTACTATCATAAAAAATATCTTCATATAGGTGCACAAGCATTGTTATGCTACTTGAGGCAAAAATTCTGGCCGCTATGGGGAAGAAATTTAGCTAGAAAAATAACGCATGAGTGTGTAACTTGTAGTAAAAGCAACTCCATAACCATGCAACAAATCATAGGTTCCCTACCCAGAGAGAGAGTACGTCCTAGCGCACCATTTAATTACGTGGGAACAGATTTTGGTGACCCCTTTTTCATAAAATATAAGGGACAGAGAAAGGGAATTCTTAATAAGGTGTATTTGACAATCTTTGTTTGCTTTGTAACTAAAGCAGTGCATCTCGAACTAGTGTCAGAATTGACTACAGATGCATTCATTGCCACCTTAAAAAGGTTCATTGCTAGGCGCGGAAGGTGCGCAGTAATCTTTTCAGATCAAGGCCCCCTTATCATAATATCAAGGCCTCGCATTTAGGAGAAAATCTATTTTTGAAATTGTCCCTATAATTGCCAACTTATTATATGACTTTGTCTCATAAGTAACGCCACCTGATGCATACTACTGCTAATAATTCCATAGGAAATAATGGAAAACATTTCAGTTTCTCACATTAGATGGCGCTACCAACGGGAAAATCATATAGTTCAGCGCCCTCTGTACTGCGGTCAAAGGAAACTTGGCGAATGACAAGCCTTGATATTATGATAAGTTAGCCTTGTTTCAGATAATGCAAAAAATTTTGTTGGTGCTAACACCGACAGAGACTCCATAATTTACTAAGACATCCTGAGGAGAAGTTAGCGAATTATTTGTCAGAAGAGAATATTATTTGAAAATTTATTCCATCCAGAGCACCTAATTTTGGCGGGTTGTGGGAGGCAGGAATAAAATCGGTAAAATATCATCTAAAGCGAACGGTTGGTAATGCAAGTCTAACGTTCGAAGAATTATTAACTGTAATTGCTCAAATAGAGTCTATATTAAATTCACGGCCAATCACTCCATTGTCTTCAGACGTGAATGACTTGGAGGCCTTAACATCAGGCTATTCCTTAATCGGAAGGCCTATGACAGCCATCGTTGAACCAGAATTAATTAATGTTAACGAAAATAGACTATCTAGATGGCATAGAATTTCAAAATACATTCAATTGATATGGAATCGTTGGAATAAAGAGTATTTAAATACGCTCCAACAACGCTCCAAGTGGCAATTTGAAAAAAATAATGTTAACATAGGAACCCTAGTGTTGATAAAGGAAGATGACCTCCCTACAAATAAATACTTACTAGGACGCATTATAAATATTTTCCCAGGTGCAGATGGTAAGATTAGGGTTGTAGAAGTAAAAACCGCTAGGGGAATACTTAAAAGAAGTATTTCAAAAATTGCGTTATTGTCACAACAAGTCTCAGAAAATCAATTACGAAATGTAAAAAAAAAGGGTTTTGTTATGTATTTTTAGTTTAGTTTTCCTATTATTGTATGTTCATAATTGTATTTTTCATTGTTAAAAGAAAATTGTTGTATTGTATCATATTACTTAAGCATTTGTAATGTTAATATTTTGTATTGTATAATTTATTGAAGTTGACCCTTCGATGTCGGGGGGGGGGGGTATGTTAGAGTTATTTGTAATTTATCTTTGAAATGTGGCATCACATAAGTTCGCTAATGTATGTAACTATAGAAACGCAAATCGTCTGTGTTTTTTCTTAGTTGTTGTTTTGATTTGCTAAGAGTAAGCAACGCTTTCGCTATGTCTTACAATAAAGTATGTTACAGTCTACTAAAGCATGTGAGTTTATTAATTACGTTAATACGCATCGCCGCATCATACAATGTTTATTATTTTTTGTTTATATGACTAAAATACAATGCGGCAAAAAATATAAACGCAATTAAAATACTTTAATGAAAATAAAATTATTCAACCGAATGTTTTCAAAAATCCAACATAGGTGATCACTACGATCACAAATACCGGATTTACTCGTGAATAAGGCGCACTTTTTTTCCCCAAAAAATTAGGGCAAAACTCCTAGGTGCGCCTTATACACGGAATATTTTTTTACTGTTGGATGCAGTCGAACGATATACATATGGAACAAGAAATTATTCAAATAAGATATTAAAACTCGGAAAACGTTACTTAATTGAAGTATTATTGCATATTTATTTCATTTCTTGCAGTTTTTTATACAACAGAGCTAATGACATTATCTAAACGCTAATTAGCAATTCTCTTTACCGCCACTCATTCTTATTTCCTGTCATTCTCTTACAACCTGAAGTCTAAAAATACATTTTTGTCTTGTTTTCAGGTCTGGTGTAATGTTTGCTTCGACTTTTTTTTTTTTTTTACTGAAATTCATTTGGTCATTTTTTATTAGCGTATCAAATTTATGGTGCGCTTTATATACAAGATTTTAAGAAATCGCCATTTTTACTTGTAAAGTAGGGGTGCGCCTTATACACGCGTGCGCCCTATACACGAGTAAATACGGTATTAGGTAAGCCGGAAAATTCTGCTGTTTTTTGATAAAGATTGAATCCTAAAAAGCTTCATTTTCAGCGGAACTTTGAATATACAATTTTTTTTATATAATGAGCGTATAGATAATCTTTTACTTATTTAAAAACAATTCTGTTCATATTTTCCGATGTCTTTCGATAATTTCAACATTATCTCAACAGAAGTATTCCGCAGGATTTTCAGGATGAAGCAATACATATCTCAAGTTTGAAAAAAATCTTTGTAAAAATCAAAAATTATAAAAGAAAATAACTTTTTTTTAGATGTTATAAATCTAATTTAATTTTATTAATAGTGCCATATTTTTTTAATGAAAATTATAAGAATTACACAATAATTAAAAACAAAGAAAAAAAAATCATGTGTTAACTATAGGTTATGAAACATTTTTTTACACTTCATGAAATATTAAACAAAACTTCATTATTTAGGGTAATAAAGTGTTACTATGGACGGTATTCTCGTGACGTCACAGTGGGAATCACGTGGTGTAAAAAAACGTCTGCTAGGGCGTTTGTTTCTTTATTGTGTCATTTGATACAGCTTAAATACAGATAAATACATGCGTAAGATACTGCAGATTGATTCTGTACGAATTATTTTTGATAAATATTTATATATATACTAATTAAAACCATATATACTTATTAATTAAAATTTAAAAATACTTATTTTATAAATAAAATGAAAAATGTGAATGCAATTGCTTTAAAGTAGAGATAAGAATTAATTTCTAACTCATACCTGTTCTTGAAAAAATCTAAAACTTCATTTAAAAATAAAATATAAGCATAAATTTTCTCACCACAATGCTTTTCGATGGCGCGCTTATGAACGTTATTCCCAAGCAAACGAATTTTCGTAGCCTCGAACCAAAACGAAGAATATGGTCCATTCATAGTGAAATATGTATTCCAATACTTTTAAGCAATCCTGCATTTTATCTGCAGGATAATACATATAATATACAATACGGAAATTTAATTTAGCAAGAAAATGCCTAACAAGTTGAAAATTTTTTTCGGCAATTTTTACTAACACATGGAAACATACTAGAATACATTTGCTCATCCCTGTGGTTTACCTAGTACCTTTATTCCACACCAGCATTTAGCTAAAACTTGTTTCAAACTTAAACAGCGTTAAAACTACTGATATAACATTTCAAGGAATTAATATACATAAACGAACATGCATCTAATTCTTTGCGTAGCCCTATGTATCATTTTATCTATATTTTTCAAAATGTCTTGGTAAAATGGATGTAGTACAACATAAAAATGCATAAAAGATTTAAGAAACATCTTTATGTAATTTACGCTCATACTTAGTACGCTTTGCGATATATTTTTTTGTAGCCTTGTAAATCAACTATACACAACTATAGCATTTATACACACCATATAATATGCATAAATATAGTGAAAATTAAAAGCGCATATCATAATTAAAAAGGCATTTCTTGTCATCATCGATAATATGCCGTGCTTCAAAAAGAATATACAATATGAAATCATTGTCCCTGTAAGTACTATGCGCTTCGTATTATACGTGGAATAACTTGCATTAAGCCTAGGCGAAATACGTCAGTTTCATTATACATGATATATTTTAATTTCTTTTGAACGTAATTCTTCCTATACTATTATCAATTTAAATATTTTGTGTAACCCTGTAAATGAATAATAACTATTCTTTGCACCACATATTTTATAGAATGTATATATTAGTGCACTTTGTAAATGCATATAAATTTTATTATGCTTGAAAATGTGTGACTTCTTTAAAATTCATTTGAAAAGATTATTTTTTTTCTTGGCCTTACTGTAACGGAATATTTTGGCTGTCCTTGTAAATAAAAATGACATGCTAGAAACTTTATATTAAACAGGGCTCGTGCTAGGTTAAGCGCCAATAACTTCCAATATTTTCTAGGCGATGAGATCGGGCTGACGAATAGACGAATAGACAAACCCAAGCTTTTAACACATTTCAACTTTGTTGAAAAGTGTAAAAAAAGACTTAAATTATGTTGTACAGTCGTTCAACATGCAAGGTTCTTTTAATGATAATTTTATTCCAGCGGAATGTTATAAACTCAAAAGAAACGAATTATTTTAATGTAAATTTTCTATATTTTTCTTTAAAATATTTTAACTTTGCAATATAGTTTAATTAAAGTTAAAAAAAAAAAAAAAAAAAAAAAAAGATGTGTTGATTATTAAGAACGAAATTATAATTACGTATTAAAATACACTATAAATCCTAACTAAAAATTGAAGTACTTACATAAACATAGTTTTTATGAATGTAGAATTATGAATATTTATTAGTGTTGCTTTATTTGTCTCAACTTTTGTTGTATCTTGCATAATAAGTATGTTCTCTACATTTAGTGAAGTGAAAATCACGCATTTTCTAGTTTTAAAAAGCAATTTTCTTTACTTCCATCTCATTAATTATAACAACATTTATTAACAACTTATGAATATCGTGCAATAATAATAAAACACGATGGAAAACTTTATTTACATTTAATTTGAATTCAGCATGCAATGTTTTAATTTAATCCTCTCACGCTACAGCTCTCATATGAATTCAGAAAACTATTATTTTATTAAAAAAAAAAAACTGAGTGTTCGTTAAAGAGATCTGATTTGCACAGAATTTTTTAAGAAAAAAAATGTAACTACCTAGATCGATGTAAATATTTGTCTTCAATCACTGAATAAGATTTCTGGGTCCAAAAAGAATTGTATGATCCGCGGCTTATACACCCGAAATTACGGTATTTACCTCAGTAGCGGAATGTGAAGCTTATGTGTGTTAAGAAAAATTATACACGACATGCAGGCAGTTCTGTGAGCGCTCCAAATTTAATAGGTTCTACGAAAGCTCTAATTAGGATTTTTCTCACAAATATAATAAAATTTCCTATTTGTTTTAGTGGTGGAAGTTTTTCAAGATATTAATAATTTTTTTTTCACAGACACATACAGAAGATTGTTTAGCTTGTCAAAATACGCCAGAAACATAGGACCTGAGAACCTCGAAATAAACTTCCACCAATAAAATGAATGCCTGTTTTTCCTTTAACTAAGATTGATATTTTTCATATATATATATATATATATATATATATATATATAAGGCGTTTAAATTTCAGAGTTCTGCGAGCGCTACCAAATTTAATAGGTTCTTCGAAAGCTCTAATTAAGATTTTTCTCACAAATATAATGAAATTTCCTATTTGTATTAGTGATGGCAGTTTTTCAAGATATTAATATTTTTTTTCACTGATACATACAGAAGATTGTCTAGTTTGTCAAAATATGGCAGAAACATAAGACCTGAGAACCTCGAAATAAACTTCCACCAGTAAAATGAATGCCTGTTTTTCCTTTAACTAAGATTGATATTTTCCATATTTTAAATTTCAGAGTTCTGCGAGCGCTACCAAATTTAATAGGTTCTACGAAAGCTCTAATTAAGGTTTTTCTCACAAATATAATGAAATTTCCTATTTGTATTAGTGATGGCAGTTTTTCAAGATATTAATATTTTTTTCACAGGCACATACAGAAGATTGTCTAGTTTGTCAAAATATGGCATAAACATAAGACCTGAGAACCTCGAAATAAACTTCCACCAGTAAAATAAATGCCTGTTTTTCAGTTAACTAAGATTGATATTTTCCATATTTTAAATTTCAGAGTTCTGCGAGCGCTACCAAATTTAATAGGTTCTGCGAAAGCTCTAATTAAGATTTTTCTCACAAATATAATGAAATTTCCTATTTGTATTAGTGATGGCAGTTTTTCAAGATATTAATATTTTTTTTCACAAACACATACAGAATATTGTCTAGTTTGTCAAAATATGGCAGAAACATAGGACCTGAGAACCTCGAAATAAACTTCCACCAGTAAAATGAATGCCTGTTTTTCCTTTAACTAAGATTGATATTTTGTAATTTGATATTTTAAGTTTAATAATAGTAATGTAGTTAAGAATTTAAAAACTGAAAATATAGATGATTCTATTTATGCAAAAATAAATCATGATTTGAGGAATGAAATATTGAATGATAATTATAATGGTTCTTTTGATGTAATTACTTGGAATAATAAAAATATTAATAATTGTAAAGATATTCTGAACGCAATAATTAATTATAATGGTTTAAGAAGAATTAATGTACTTAAGTGTTTAGTTTTTAACATTAAAAAGAAATTAATTCCCGAAACACTATGGGCATTGCATGACAGAGTAGGATGTAGTAACATAGATTTAGCTTTAGATTTATTGAGGTATAGAATTAAAAAACAGAATTTGCAATTTTACTGTAATTTAAATAATAGCAATAAAGGTTCAGTAGATAAGATATATTTTGAGTTGGATTATGTTGGAAATTGTCAAAATAAACTAAATTATAATAAAATATTAAATAAATATTATGATCTATTACCTGTGGGCAAGCTTAAAATAATTAAGGCTTTTAAATATGATAAACCTTTGGGGCGTAAAATTTTTAACTATAACAGTTTTGCAAAAAATCTTGAGAAAAGTACCGGAGAATGCATTTGTAATTGCAATGATAGTGATTACATAAATTATATAGATAACGATTTTGGACACGTATTTATTATAATTTTATTATAATAAATACGTATTTATTATAACTGGAAATTTAGAGATAGTAGGGGATGTGGAGTTGAGGAAGTTAATGGAGTATGGAACAAAATATAGAGTGAAACGCATAATACCTAAAAGTGAAGTAATTAAGCGCTTTAACTTAAATTTAGATTTTTTTTTATACAAAAACTAATGTATAGGTATAGTTTACCATGTAGTGTTTTTCAAGAGTGGAAATACCATATACTAAAGGATTTAAAAATGGAATACATTAGAGATTGTGACGGTATGTCACGCGAAAATTATATAAAAATTACAAAATCAATTAAGAATCTCCAGGATAAATTTATAATTACATATGTAGACAAAGCCAACACAAATTACGCATTGATATGTAAAAAACTTTATAGTACGCTTTTGAATGAGTGCTATAACAATAAATATCATCATCAACTTTTGAATACAAAAATCACTGTTGTGGAGAATAAAATCAAAGCACTTTATAAAAAAGTAAAGTTAAAACAAAAAAGTCAAAATTTCCCATATCTTATATTAGTTCCTAAATTTCATAAAAAGCCAATTAAATTCAGAAGCATAACTTGTGGTTTCGGATCTTACATTGAGGTAGTTAGCAAAAAATTAAAGGAGATTTTAACAGGTGTGTTTCACAAAGTGACTGGTGGGGAATCAACATTTATTATAAAAAATAGCTACATCTTATTGGATAAGCTGAAAAATATAAAAAACATTACAGGTCTGTATGCATATGACTTCGCAGACCTATACAATAATATAGATTTAACGGATTTAAAAGAGAAAATTGTGGAATTTTATGTTACTGAGTGTAAATCAGAAACGGATATCGATTTATTTTTGAATTTATTTAAATTTGTTGTTGAAGAAAATTACCTTTACGACGGTAAAAAAACGTTTAGACAAATTCGTGGCATTCCAATGGGGGGGAGTTGTAGTTCTATTATAGCTGACATATACCTATATTTATATGAACGTAACAATAACTTAAATAAAAATATTTTGTGTTATAGATACATTGATGATGTTTTAATAGTTAAATTAAATAACGATAATATAATTTTAGATTTCTTATATTACCCTACAACATTAAAATTAGAGCCCTCCTCACTGGATTGCAGAAATATTGATTTTTTGGATGTAAACTTAATTTTAGAGCGTAAAAAATTGGTTACAAAGATATTTGATAAACGGAACACTTTTAGTTTCCGAACTTTAAAGTTAATGAATTTCAATTCATGTGTACATGTCTCGGTAAAAAGAAATATTTTCAGAAATGGTTTAATTCGTATTGATAGGTTGAGTTCAGAAATTGGAGATGCGATTAATGACATTGTGGAGTGGTACAGACTGGGTTCTGAACAAGATTACCCTCGGAACTTTATGAAAAATATTATGAATGATTTTGTTAGGGGTAGTTGTCGTCGAAATGAACTGAAATCATTATTGAATGGATTTGATAGTTCGACAAGTTTAATGTTTTAGTTTAAGGGTCATTTGAAGGTTATTGCTGGTCGATAGTTTATTTTTAGTATGGATTGCTTTTAGTTAAAATTCATTTATGGTTGTGACGGGCATGGGGAATGTTGCATGCATAAAATCAGATTTAACCCAGCAGTGCATGTCATTAGCCATGCCGCCCGTCTCCTTGTTTATTACTTTTCGAGTTTCTTGTTTAAGTTATTTATGAGTTGTTATTTGTTGGATCAGTTTATAATTTATGGATTTGTTATTGTTCACGTAGTGGTTTTTCATGTTTGTTTAGCGGTGTAGATGTTCGTGAGTTTTTGCTTTTAAGAATATTTTTATATTTTATATATTTCTTTAGTTAATTATATATGGTGTGCGATTTGAGTTTAATATATCAGTCTTATTTAAATATACAGTCAAACCCCGTTAATACGCGCCCCGCTTAATACGCGAACCCGCTTAATACGCGAATTTTCTTTGGTCCCTTGAAATACTCCTATCTTTCGCATATAAAAAAACCCCTTTAATACGCGAATGGTTAATACGCGAACCCGCTTAATACGCGAAATTTTATCGGTCCCTAGAAAGAAAAACCGACGTTTAATACGCGAATGAGCTTAGTTCGAAACATACGAGTTTTTAGATAAAGTATTTTCCCAAGTATTTTATACAACAATTGATTAAACAATTATTTAACTTATTTTTTTTATACAATAACTATTTGCAGCTAATTAAATTTAGCATTTTTCCCCTCAAAATCACACGCTGATTAGATTTGGATCCCGATCTGAGGCCAATATTATAGTTCCCGTGGCAAGCGTTGTGCAAAAGTTCAAGACATTATATCTGCATTGAAAAATACCTGTTTTTATATGGAAAACATATAAAACCACAGTGTAAAATTTTAATGAAAATTCAGTTTTTTTAAAAATACAGCATTTAGAGATTTTGGTACTACTAGGTTAGCCCGTCGACCAAAAAATTATCGCCAAACTATAAGATTAAATGCCAATAATGGATGATCGTGAATGTCACATTCAGTGACATTAAATACGATTCACGTGTTTAAAATGTCATTAAGTGATTTTTATTTCGACTTTTTATTAATTTTTTTATTAATACAAGGTAGAACCCGTCAAATTTTGACGAAAGAAAATGTTTAAGAAGAAACTGTTTCATTAACTTATAATAAACCTATAAAATTAGTTATAGTAAAAAATGCATTTTATATTGGTACGTCTAATTCTTAAACAAACGATATTGATCATCAAATTAACAAAATACTATTTCTATAAAACGCAGTTGTAGAAATTGTTAAAATTAAACTTTAATCGTATATTAAGCAGAAAAATATAATAAAGATATGTTATTATGATAAAGTTATCAATTAAGTTTCTTATGCTAGTATTCCAAAATGATAACAAGCAAAATTTATTCAACTTTGACTCAACCCTAGAATTTTTTTTTCCCGTGAAATCTAAACCCGGCATCTTTTCACCATATTAAAATTTACAAATGTACATTTCACATCTGTATTCACGTTTAAAAAAAAAAATTGTCATTTTAATTTGATAATTTTGATTCAAAACTTGAAGTTTCAATGCTATTAGCTAAAATAGATAGTAAACTGTTGATATTCTTTTACGTGTAAATCAAATTTTGTAAATGAAAACAATATTCACCGGGTTTTATAACTTAAGATATTTAAATTTCTATTTTTCCCTTTTAATAAGAAAATGGCAACATAAAGATACAGCACTCAATTTTTTCCCTTTCTTTAAATAGGAAGAGTACTTCTGTTGCCACAATTAGAAAAGAGGTTTTAAAAGCTACAAAAAAATTAATATTTCAAAAACAAATTAAGATACAGCTTTCAAACAAATTTCATTTAAAAGTACATTTTTTTTCCCTATACGATGGTGTAAAAATTAAAAATGTGTGACATTAAGAAGTTTAAAAACTTTTAGTAGCAAAAAGTGCAATACCGAAATTCATTTAAAATTTGAAAGTGTTGCCATACGCAAAATGACGTATGCGTTACGCACAGATACGTTTGGCCTTTATAATATAGATTCTACGAATTTTTTTTTTTTCGTTATTTAAAATAAAAATTGCGTCAGTTTGTATAATTTGAATATTAGTTTGGCGATTTGTATAATTTGGCAAAATTGGTCGACGGGATAACAGAGTAGTACCGAGATTTTTAACTTGTGTATTTCGGCTTATCATGAGACGCTAATTAAAAATATGTACATTGAAAATTAATTGATACAAAACTTTTTCAAATTAGTAAGAATCTGAGTGTTTTGTCGTGGTTTCGTTCGCTTTTTGTTCACATAGGCTCAAAAAATCAAATTACGCAAAGCAGAATGTATCTTCAATTCATTACTTTTCTTGTGATTTTTGTCATTTAAAAATATAAATGTAGACAAAAAGGGAATTAAATTTATAAAATTATACAAACTTGAAATTCGTGTAAGTTTTATTCATTGCGGGCGCGGGCTGCGCGAGTCAGCTAGTTTTTATAAAAGGCAAAAATGAAAAGAGCTTTTCCCCATAATTAAGGAATGATGTGAGCCCCCCCCCCCGCCCTCTCCTAAATTATAGCGGTAGAACCGATAGATGAAGCATACGCTACAATCGCAGATTAATCATGTGAGTCTTTCAAATCCCTGTTTCATCAGTGCTGTGATATTTTTAAAAGAAAAGAGTCGCTTGTCGCTCTCAGCATTATCTAGTCTACGATATCCACCTATGCTTTTATAATTTAGTCTAAACTATGACGGAAGGAGCAAAACATAGTAAACGAAAGGCCCTCTCCATCACCGAGAAGTTACAAATTATAAATCAACACGATGCCCAAGCTGTCTCAAATAAGTCTGGGTTCGAAAAAAAAAAAAAAAAAAAAAAAAAAAAAAAAAAAAAAAGGGCATACTTAAGTCAACTTTAAGGACTTTATTAGAGAATAGGAATGCCATCGTTAATCAAGCTGTGGTTGGAGGGACAAAGAACAAGAAAAGTTTTAGGACATGGAAAAGGGCCTTCGCGGGTAGTTTGTTCAAGCGCGTTCTGCGAATATCCCAATAATAGGCTTGTTAATACAAGAAAAAGCTTCCGAAATCGCAGCAAAAATGGGATTGCTAGATTTCAATGCCAAATGGATGGCTGGATCGATTTAAAATTTGGTGCGGCATAAAATTCAAGCAAGTGTGCGGTGACTAAGCTGCAGTCAACATTGAAGATTCACTGTCGGAAAATTAATGTACTTCCGCAGCTTGTAAAAAAGTACTCAAGTCGGGATATTTACAACGTGGACGAATTTGGGCTTTTTTACAAATTGACACCCAATAAAACAGCAGCCATGAAAAGAGAAACATGTCATGGAGGCAAATTGAGGAAAGAACGTCTTACTATTCTGCTCGGTGCCAACTCTGATGGATCAGATAAATTAAAGCTGCTGGTCATAGGGAAATCACGCAACCCAAGATGCTTTAAAAATGTCAAGAATATCCTTTGCCTATATGAAAGCCAGCGTAGAAGCATGGATGACGAGCAATTTTTTTACAACATGGCTTCGTAATTTTGATCAACGTTTGAGAAAAGAATTGCGAATATTTGAATATTTGAATTTTCAGCTTTCAAACGTTCCTGCTTAATAAGTACATAATGATTAAAATAAATAAAATATTATTTTATGTCTTAAAAACGCTAAAAATTAACAAAAAATGTGTTTTTCTATCATAGATTGCTATTAGATTGACCATTCGACGAAAACTCGCGACCTTCGGTTAATACGCGAACCCGTTTAATACGCGAATTTTGATCGGACCCCTGATTCGCGTATTAACGAGGTTCGACTGTATATATATATATATATAAGGCGTTTAAGTTTCAGAATTTTGCGAGCGCTAACAAATTTAATAGGTTCTACGAAAGCTCTAATTAGGATTTTTTTTCACAAATTTAATAAAATTTCCTATTTGTTTTAGTGGTGGAAGTTTTTCAAGATATTAATAATTTTTTTTTCACAGACACATACAGAAGATTGTTTAGCTTGTCAAAATACGCCAGAAACATAGGACCTGAGAACCTCGAAATAAACTTCCACCAATAAAATGAATGCCTGTTTTTCCTTTAACTAAGATTGATATTTTTCATATATATATATATATATATATATATATATATAAGGCGTTTAAATTCCAGAGTTCTGCGAGCGCTACCAAATTTAATAGGTTCTACGAAAGCTCTAATTAAGATTTTTCTCACAAATATAATGAAATTTCCTATTTGTATTAGTCATGGCAGTTTTTCAAGATATTAATATTTTTTTTCACAGACACATACAGAAGATTGTCTAGTTTGTCAAAATATGGCAGAAACATAGGACCTCAGAAGCTCGAAATAAACTTCCACCAGTAAAATGAATGCCTGTTTTTCCTTTAACTAAGATTGGTATTTTCCATATTTTAAATTTCAGAGTTCTGTGAGCGATACCAAATTTAATAGGTTCTAGGAAAGCTCTAATTAGGATTTTTCTCACAAATATAATAAAATTTCCTATTTGTATTAGTGATGGCAGTTTTTCAAGATATTAATAATTTTTTCCATAGACACATACAAAAGATTGTCTAGTTTGTCAAAATACGGCAGAAACATAGGACCTGAGAACCTCGAAATAAACTTCCACCAGTAAAATGAATGCCTGTTTTTCCTTTAACTAATATTGATATTTTGCATATATATATATATATATATATATATATATATATAAGGCGTTTGAATTTAGAGAAAATCTAATTTACTGGTGGCAGATTGCGTCGGAAGCAATCAAGCCCTTCGAAAGCGGTTACAGTTGAAGCTTCACTAACTTAAATAAATGCTCGCTTTAGTTTATTTATAGTTCCATGTATAAGAATTGTATGCACTTAGTGTTGCCAGATATCTCGCCTAAATCAATATTCTAAACTCTTTTGATTCCACTAAGTTTTTACAGTGAATTTCGTCGCAGATAGTTTTGGCAATAGATAACCGTAAGAAAATTACTAGAAAATACTGATGTACGGTGTATCTGGAGCACGGATTTACGTGAATTATCTGAGAATCAGTGTTACCGTATTTGTCTAATTTTTTATTTAAGGATTTCGAATTCACACAAGTTGGTACTACTAGGTTATCCCGTCGACCAAAATGTTATCGCCAAACTATAAGATTAAATGCCAATAATGGATGATCATGAAGTTCACATTCAATAACATTACATACGATTCACGTGTTTAAAATGTCATTAAGTGGTTTTTTTTTCGACTTTTTATTTGTATTTTTATTAATATTCTACTAATTATTTGTTTTTTTCGTTATTTAAAATAAAAATTATGCCAATATGTATAATCTGGCTATTATTTTGGCAACTTGTATAATTTGGCGAAATTGGTCGACCGGATAACAGAGTAGTTGCAGTAAGTTTTAATATAAAATGGAAGAAAATTGCTCTTCAAAATTGTACGGTACGAAGTCAATATTTCTAATTGAAAAATCTGCCAGACGCGGCAACATGGCTGGCAAAGCTGAACGCAGTGCAGGAAAGAAAGAAAAAGAATGAAATACTCAACAATTATACTATACATCAATGTATAACTGTGTCGATGACAAGTTTAATATTTAACTTTGTAAGGTCTTGTTCATAATGAAAGGATCTTTTTCAATGATCACTTGATCTTTTTTCATATAAGAAATTGAAAATATGATATAATCACAGCTTAATTCAGGCTGAACTGTTCGTAATATTTAGTCTAAACATTTCTGACATTTAATAGTATGAAATTGTAACAAAAATGTTATTGCTATCAAAAATGTTTAGTGATGGGTCAAAAAAACTCTTCTTTCCCGTAAGATGTACGGGCAAATCAGTTAAGTGGTTAAACAGACTCAGAAAAATAATATACAGTCGAGTCTCTCTATAACGAAACTCCATACATCGAATTTCTCTATATAACGAATGTTTAGTGGGAACGATCCCCTTTTCGCATTATTACATTAAAAACAGTCTCTATATAGCGAATTATCTATCTCCATATAACGAATTTTTTCATAAATTGGTTTTAATTTATTCAGTTTTAAAAAAGCTTCGAAATCATTTGGAATCAATTTTCCATCACTTATTTTTTATTTATCGTCAGTGCTGAGTTTTTTTTTATATTACTTCTCTCCTTGTTCTTTAAATCCGACGAATTCACCCCACCTCCCATACACCTTTCCACATCCTTCTCAAGACAGATTCAATTGGATTGATACACATGTAAGAGAGGAATCAATGAGAGGCACACAAGAAAGGCCTTCAAAATGAAGGAAAATGTTAACTACAATTTTTCATTCCTTGTTAAAATATTTCTTTCCTTTTTTTTTTTTTTTTTTTTTTTTTTTTGAGAGCGTAACAATTTTAAAATCAAAACAACAAAAAAATTACAGATTTCTTCGTCTGATATTAATGCAAGTCTTTCTTATTTTATTTTCATTAAGCTTTCAAATAAATGTCTATTCTCTTTTTTGAAACAGATTAAATAATTAAGAAATAAAATGTTAGGTTAATATTTACTTTTAAACATTTCATATACTTAATTCAAAAGATCAAAAATAATATTTGTTCAAATTTCACACATTAAATACGATTTTTAACATCATTCTCTATACATCGAGTTTCTCTATATAACGATTTTTTTACTGGAACTGTGGATTTCGTTATATAGAGACTCTACTGTATAGAGATCTAGTACATGTCACTAAATATTAAGGAATCGAGAACCAAAAGCCAATATCAAAACTGAAAAGCAAATAAATTTTTCAAACATTTTTAAAGCACAAAGTGAGATTAAATAAGGTTTTCGTAATCATAAAAAATAAATTTTCTATGCGTATCTTGACATTTTCCCTGACATCTTTCATCATAAATCCTTTAAAAATAACTCATCCTGAAAATGCTTTCAGAGTTTCACATCAACTCTTTATTCTCAAGCAAATAGATTGAAATATAATAAAAATCTTAAAAAGAACATTTAGAAAATGCTTTCAGATTTTCATGTCAACTTTATTCACACGCAAATCACTTGGAAAAAAAATTTAAGAATCTATTTAAAAGCTCAAATTTATTTTTTAAAAAGGATTTATCGTATTAAAATATATTAATTTTTTTTAATAAATAACAAGAAATTGTTCTTTTTAAATGTGTTCTCATACAAATATGGCTTCTGTTAATTGTTTAATTTATTAGCAAAAAAAAAAAAAAAAAAAAATTCCTGTTCTTTGCAAAATATTTTTAGTTTCAAAACAGCTTCATTAAAAGTTCAAATTAATTCTTATAATGGATTCCATTATACTTATAATTCAGTTTTAATAGCAGTGTTTTTTCCCTTCAAATTACTTTTTAGGCATTACGTAATTTTTCAATAGAGTAAGAAAAAATAGTAATGGGTATTATAAGATGGATGATTAATTTTAAGATTAAAAAAAATTCATAATAAAAACATTTGATCTTTTTTTTTATCACATACAATAGTAGTATATGGTACCTACTTTGGGACAGTTTTTATATTCCACTAAACGCAAATATTTAACGATTTTTGTAAGATTTTGATCAAAAAAGTTGTTTGTTAAAATATCGATTATTGTGATGATTTCCATCAAAAAGTATGACTGATTCGTGAAAATATGTATATTTTTGAACACATTTTATAATCCTACTATTTTACGACTTTTTATGAAAAAATTTGACAGTTGCCTATTGTAACGATTATTGTCCGATTAAATAATCATGATTTGCGAAATGCTAATATTTACCGATCAAATTTTAGACAGATTAAATAATAATGATGCATCAAAGGCTAATATATAGCGACTGACACAATTTTAGAATAGTCTACGAAATGCTAATAAACAACCTTCCTCTGGGTTAATATGAATCATTATATTGAAGTCTGAAATAAAAGTTAAATGATTTTTATCCTATGTTTTAATAGCTAACCGATTCTTTCTTTTTAGTTACAATTATCAATACTATTCTGGTAGTTCGATAAAATTAAAAAAAGTTTGACGTGTCGAAATGAACACGTCATTGACAGAAAAGAAATTTGTACTTAAAACCGATATATTCAGTAAATATTAATTAGAGAGTTTGAAAATTTCATAGTTCGATAAATGGTCTATCCGATTATTGTAAGATTTAAAACAAATAGCAGGATTAAGCTTTTTCTACTTCATAATCATAATAGCTGTCATTATTTTTTCCTTTAAAATGAAAGATATAACCCCCTTTATCAATATTTATTTCTATTTATGTTCCAGCGATACGTAGGCTTTTATATCTGTAATCAGTCTTTGAATCTTTTATCACAACTCGTAGCGGTAAAGGCCTTGAATTTCGTCGTTCTTGAAAGACGGAAATATTAAAAAGTAGTTTGACTGTGAGCTTCTTAAAACTGTTAATAGATGGTAGCACTATAAAATTTTTTCGATTGTACAAGGAACGAATTTATGGTGTATTCCTTCATTTTTGAAAGAAAAAATGCAGGAATTAATAAGAATTTTTCTGATATTTTATTTAATTTGTATAGGAATTGTATATATAATGTATAATACGATATGTATATTTAATTTAATTTAATTTAATAGAAACAAAAACGGATGAATATTGTTCGCTGTCTAATGGATTCATTCATGGAATGATATGCCCAAAGAATACTAATACATTATTGATTTCTGTTAATATAATATTATAGTAATTCAGTTAATGTAATATTAAATTTCAGTTTTTATTGTTTCTATGTAAAGAAAATTTAAGAATAGGCCAGAGACTTATAATTTTTTAGAAAAAGATGATAATTTTTTAATTTTAATAATAAATCCAAACATCTTTTAACTATATTATTGTCACAAAGATGTTATATTGAAATTTATTTATTCTGATACATTTCTAGCAATTAAGAGACCAGAATTGACGAAAAAGAAAAAATAATTATACATTAGCGAATTAATAAAGACTTATAATTTCTTAGAAGAAGATGATAATTTAAATTTTAATAATAAATCGAAAACATCCTTTGAACTATATTACAGTCCAAATCCTTAATATTTTCTTCGCGAAATACTTATTTTACCTAAGTACGGTAGTTTAATAGTTATATATATTAAAAAAGGTTTCCACCCTGAGCTCTCATCTGTATGGTGGTTAAGATACTGCGGCTTTAACGGCATTCTTCATCGGATGCGGAGGTTGCAGGTTCGAACCCCAGGCAAAAACCCGATCGACACGCACCAAGCGTGAAGTACCCCCCTATATTTCTTAGCGCTTGGTGCGTAGTCGATTGGGGGCATTTTGCTAAAATTTGTGGGGATAATGACGTCATTATCGATATTACAGTCGATTAACAGTCGATAAAGTTGCGTATCAGAGATCAGATGAGAGCTCCCCCCTCCATAGCTAAACTCTCTCTAATTATATAGTTTCAGTAATTAGAGTTGATGTAAGAAGAGCTATGGAGGGTGTAAACATAGATAAACTCTCTCTAATTATGTTTAAATAATTATGAGTTGATGTTGTTGGTGATGTGAATGTTGTAGGAATGGATCACATTTGTGTTGTCACTGGAGTAGCGGAAACGCTCGTAAACATAGATCATTTGTGATCGGATCACATTTGTGTTGTCCCTGGAGTGGCGGTAAACGCTCGCAAACATAGATCATTTGTGATCGTGGTGTAAAAACACCACCAAAAAATTTTTATATATGTGTAATTGTATATATGTAAAATTCTTTAAAAATTTTAATTATCTATTCTAGACGATAGACGGAAGTTTTTTTACTCTTTTTAAAAATAGATCACGATGTAGTTTTTTTACTCTTTTTAAAAATAGATCACGATGTAGTTTTTTTACTCGTTTTAAAAATAGATCACGATGTAGTTTTTTTACTCGTTTTAAAATAGATCACGATATAGTTTTCTCGTTTAAAAATTAAATTGACTTGATATCTTTTTCATCAACCCAAGAATTGAATTCGTCGGAATAATTTAACCACTTTACAAGACATTTATTGCCTTTCTTTTTTAATATTTTTTCAATTTTAAACAAGTTATCTTTCTTATTATATTTAACAAATTCTGGCTCATAATAAGTTCCTTTTATTTCGTTTCCATTCAAATCCTTTATTCTATAAGTAATAGGGTCAGTGTTTAATATTTCTGAAACTATGAAAATTTCTTCCGTAAAAGTAGGCTGATATCCGCGGGTGAAAGCAGTCTGGTATTTCGAAATTCTTATTCTATCGCCAACCTTGAATTTCGGTTTTCTTATTATTTTTTCTTCGTGTAAATTTTTATAAACTTCAGATTCATTTTCTTCCTTACTCGCTTCGTTAGGTGTCATTTGGATAGACCTATGCTTGGTATTATTATAATTTTTAACTAATTTGTCCAAAACATCTATATATCTTTTAGTTTTGTTGGTCGCTAGATAGGTTCTAATTTTTTTATTAATTGTCCTGTTAAAACGTTCGACTACAGAACATTTTATTTCAACATTTTCAGTTGTAAACCACTGAATATTATGATCTTTAAACAACTTTAAAGTTAACTTATTTAAAAATTCTGTGCCTTTGTCCGTCTGCAGTTTTTCAGGAATTCTTTCTTTAAATATCTTTTTAAATGCTTCCGTTACTTCTTGTCCAGTTTTTCTTTTTATCGGAATAGCCCAAGCATATTTACTAAATACATCTATCACTGTCAATAAGTAATTAGTTCCGTTATTATATTTACTAAAAGGTTTGATAAACAATAAATCTGCTTGCCATTGATCATCGATATGACTGACATAAATGCGTCTTCGTTTAAATTTACGAATTAAAGGCTTATGTCTGGTATAAACATCTTGGCTATGTAAAAAATCTGTAATTTGCTTTTGACTAAAACCTGTTTTCCGTTTTAATTCATTGATCCCACAATAACCAACTTCAGGATGATAATATATTTTTTCTAAGATATTTTTAGGACCTAAGGTTTTCCTAAAAAACACTCTTTTTAGAACCACAATCTAAACAAATACCTTTCATCATTGGCCTGTTATTTTTAGACATTGCATTTTTAACATCTTTTGTTTCTGTGTAGTTTTTACATTTTAAACAATAGATCTGTGTATTTCCCATACCAAAAGATTTTTTAGCTTTAATAATCGGTTTTACAATTCCTCTTTCAATTCTTTCTCTAATCGTAGGATTTTGAATATTATCTAATTCATCAATCATATTCTTATCGCATACTTCATTTCTACTTTTTGTATCTTTATTTTCTAAATAACATTTGTCATGTTTATATGCAATTTCATCTACTCTGTTAACAGGTTTAGACGAATTTTTATACGTTAAATCTGGATTTAATCGTGTTTTCCCCCATAATAACTGTGTTCCCGGCCCAGTAAAATTATGGCCGGGTAAATGCATTTCAAAAGGTAAATTACTAATGACTTTATTCAGAAAACCCGATCCCGTTTGTCCGCATTTTAAACATCCGCCTTTAAAATTACCTTTTTTAGTTAAAGACGTCACAACAATTTTTTTACTTTTACAACTCATTTATTAGGCAGCAAAAAGCTGACGCTTTCTAAGAAGTATATTTATATCCATTCAACTGTACTATTTTTACATACTTTTCGATTGGGAAGTATACTAAATTATTTATAAAATCTTGTTCTCTAACATACACTTCTTCTTCTGAAATTTTTTTAGCTTTCAACGAATTTAACTGTTGTTTATAAAAATTATAACATTGCTTGTATTCTTCTTTTCGTTCCAAAATATTTAAAGATTTCTCAATAACTTCTATGATTCCAACTGTCAAACTCAATGCAGCCAGTGGTATTAATACAAATGCTGATAATCCCGAAGCACTTAGCATAAATTTGCTAACAGATAAGGAAATACTTATCTTTTGATACAAATTGTAACTTTTCCGATAAACATATAATCTCTTTTCTAAATATTCTTCCATATTTATATAGGTTCAAAATTTTTTCTGTATCTCATTTCAGAATTTACTAAGTCTAGCATAAAGAAATTACCCGTACAAGATTTATATTTTTCTAGAAATTCCTTTTTCGTTAGATTTCCGTCTATTTCTCTGATTATCTGATTGATTTCCCTAGGCTGTAGCTTAAAAAATATGAAATAATTACAATTTATTCTAATTTTTTTAGGAGTTGAGTAATAAGACTGCGTTAAATAAATAATGGATGCATTTTTCTTTCGACCTCTTATAAACAAATCTTCTATAACTTTCTGGTCTTTTTCTGTAACACAATCGTCAAACACAACGAGGTTTTTTTCTGAGGAATCTAGATCGTCGACAGTAATAAATTCACTCAAATTTGAAGAAAATAATACATTCTTTTTATATTTATCATACAATTTTAATAATTCGCTTCTTTTATTTTTATTTATTTTTTTACATTTTAAAATATCGTCTCTTTCAACACCTTCAAACAGTGTATAATTTTCTTGCAATTTAGAATACTTTGGCTCAGAAATGTCTTTTGCACATAAATATAGCGCGTCGAAATCTAATCTTACATTACTAGGATTCTCAAAACCGTTTAATAAATTTATTAGTAAATTTGTCTTTCCACAACCTGATGGGCCGATTATTAATAATCTGAAAGGATATCTGGGTAAAAAACGATGTTGTCTAGGGTCCGGCAATTCTTCCGGTTCTGTGTAATTTTTAATTTTAATCATTTATTAGACAGCGAAAAGCTGACGCTTTCTAATGTTGCTGCCAGTAAAAACATATTAGCTGTCAGTAAAAATAGACGTCTAAGCTATCGCTTCTAATTAGCTGTCACTAAAAATTTGAAAATAGAAAGCGACAGCTTTTCGCTGTCTATAAATGGATAAAATAAACGATTTAGAAAAAAATCGAAATAAGAAACAAAAAGAAGAATTAAAAAATGCAATAAAACTTGTCAAATTACAAGCAGATATTAGAAAAAATAATGAAGAACAGCGTGATAGAAAGCTAGGTATAGACAAAAGTTTAACTGAATTTCATAAACCTGTCACTAAAAAATTAGAAGAACAGGATAAAAGTAGAAAAGAAAATATTAAAGCTATCAATGATAAATTGGACGAATTAAATATATCTTTACAGCCTATTGCAGAATCATCTAGAATTATTCCTGAAGCGATCGAAGATGTCAAAGAATTATATAAAGAACCGCCGCTTACTTATAACGTTGATCAAAATTTAGATCTAAGCTATTTAAAATCTGTACAATTATACAGACCTTCGAAACTCCTAGACAATCAAGAAAAATTAGATGAAATGTATACAAAGGCAAAGCATTTAAAAGAAGAATTATCAAGGAAAAAAGGCAACTTACAAAGTACAATTACGAGGGCTAGAAATCTTTCAGAGGAGGAATTAAGTCAGAAAAAGGTTGAATATAAAGCAGTTGAATATAACGAAGGGGAGCTACAAAAATATATGGCTAGATTAACTACAATTCGAGGTAGCGAAGTAATGAAAGTCGGTAAAGGATTAGGTTTATTATCTGAATTGCTGGATAAAATATGTCAAGGTAGCAAGTCGAAAAAATTAAAAAATGAAATCAAACTGCTAATAGACAAACTCATTAAAACTAAAAAAATAACTAATGGAGATAAAGAACGATTATACAACCAATTTCTTCTTTGAAAGCGTCAGCTTTTTGCTGCCTAATAAATGAGTTATGTAAAAAAGAAGATTCATTTGAGTGACGGGCAGATTAGTAAATTGAAATCTGCTCTTAGAAAAAAAGAAGAACTGACACTGCAGATAGACAATTCTAAACCTCCTAATTATGAAATGTATTTAACTAAAACACAGATTAATCAGATGAGTAAAGGTAAAAGAATAAATATAAGCAAAACTCAATTAGATAAAAACGGTGGATTTTTACCCTTTTTAATTCCTATTTTAACATCACTAGGACTCGGTGCTGCGAGTGGGGCAGCAGGTTGGGGAACTAAAAAAATCCTGGATAAAAATTTCGGGATCTGGAGTTTATCAGCCTTGGGAAAACAAAGGATCTGGTCTAAAAGCGTCGGCTTCCCTGTCTAAAAAAAAAATTCCGATAACAAAATTGGGTATATCGGATAAAACGATTAAAGAAAATATGAAAGATGAAAAAGGATTTAGGGATGTTTTCATTTCCGATTTACTTCCTAAAAAGATTGGAAATTTTGAAAGCGGGATCATTAATTTAGATATCTCGACCGGCCCAGGAACACACTGGGTTTGTTACTATAATGACCCGAAATATAACTATGTAGAATATTTCGATCCTTTTGGGGAATATATATATAAAAATATTAAACTCAAAGAAAAATATATTCCTGAAAATATTATGAAATTTCTTAAACAGTCCAATAAAAAAATTAATATAGCTCACAATGACAGTTTTTTACAAAAACCTACTTCTGTAAACTGTGGATTATTTTGTATGAAATATATAAAGGAAAGAAATAAAGGCAAATGTCCAGAATGTGTTCTTAATTCATTTACTCAACAGCCTAGCGATTATAACGAAAAGCTTGTTTTTCATCTTTAAAGATTTTTTCTGTCTAATAAATGATCAAATTGAAACCAAAAATTCATGAAAAATCAGAGGATTTCACTGTTGAATTTCCAAAACCTCTTAAATTAAAAAAATTAGCGTTGCAATCTTTTACTATGATAGTTTCATGGTTTAACATAACAGATAAAACTAATACATTTGACGTATACACAGATGAGAATAATGTTAAATCTATCACTATTCCTTATGGTAATAAAAATGTTGAAGATTTAAATATAGATGTGATGAAAGCGTTTGGTTCAGACGATCCTCCGGTAAAATTTGGTAGAATACAATCTAGACTAAGAATGCTTATTAAATTAACTAAAGGTTGGAATATCGACTTAACAAAAAGCGATTTTCATAAGTTAATAGGCTTTGAAAAAAAAGTTTACGAAAGTCATGATGAAGAGACTGTAATAGAAGGTGAAAATATAGCGGATATAACAAACGGAAACGACATTATATATATTCATTGTGATGTAGTGAATGGATCTTTAATCAACCAGAATAATTCAGAAGTTATTTATTCTTTTACACCGAGAGATGTACCGGGTGTTATCATTTCGAAAGAATTCAATAATTTAATATATTATCCTGTGAAAAATAGGGATTCAATTCGTAGAATAAGGATGACAGTTACGAATCAAAATGGCGAATTAATTGATTTAAATAAAGGTTTAATTGAGTATAATTTTAGAGTCGTAGAGGAAAAAGAAGACTATGTTGAAAAAATATATCAATTGATATTAACTAAATTTTCTCAATAAATAAATGAATCAACACAGATTATATAGGAAAAGTAAAAGAATTCAAGGAAAAGGATTTTTTAAATCTAAAAAAGTAGATTTGACAGTTGTTGACAAATTGACTGATGCTGACATATTGAAAGAAATATTTTCAAAAAAGATGAAAGGAACAGGTCTGAAAATTCTTCCTAAATAAATGGAAAAAATTTATGATCTGAGAGATACTCATTATTATTATAATAACGATATAAAAAGTAGCGAATTAAAAAAAATAAGATTGCCTAGTACAAGCCATAATGACAAAAAAGAAAATACTACGTTTCATTTCGAAATTACAGATACCAATGATCCTATTTCATTATCGGAGAGTTATCTGGAGACAAAGTGGAAAATTATAAAATCCAATGGCGATTCTATAAACGACGATAATGTCGCAGCTGTAGGTTCTATGAAAGGCGTAAAACTTCAGATAGGTAAACAAATAATCGAATCAGTTGGAGACTATCACTCCTATATTCTGCAGGTTAAGAGACTGAAGGATTATACCAGAGATTATTCAACATCAGAAGCCACCAATATAGGTTTTTATCCAGATACCAGTGATAGTGCTGATAGAAATAAAAGTTTACTTGAAAGCGATGGTACGATAACGGCTACAACCTCTGTAACAGATATCGTCAATAAATTAAAAATTGTAAAAAATGAAAACTACAATAAAGGATTTAAAAAAAGATGGGAATTGTCGAAAAATAGTAATTCAGTTACAACATGGACACCTTTAAAGGAAATTTTTGATTTCGTCGCAGAATATAAAAAAGCCATTTCTGGTTTCATAATAAGAATGGAATTCCAAAGAGACGATAGTAGAAATATGATTTACACAGACGTTGCAAATCCAGATTATAAAGTAGAAATTGAAGACATAGCGCTCTGGGTGAGATACGTCGATTTTAAAAATGGAGCGGAGATTCTCTATAATGAATTAAAATTATCTAAAATGGATATAGAAATAAACTGGAATCAGTATGAAATTAACAGATCTAGTCCTATTAATAAATATAAAAGCGGTTCCGATTCTATATCAGCTACATCCGATGAAGTTTTAACCACTTAACCGTCTGCCCCGAGATAAGTCGGGGGTAAAAACACTATTTCCCCATACCCTTTGCCGGTTAAGTGGTTAAGATTATTCGTCATACCGCAATATTTCGAAAGAAATGAAAATCCTAAAAAAAATAATATGATATTTGATAATTTGGATATGATCGAATGTTGGTTGATGATTAACAGATCGCCATTACCTGCAGAGCGATATACTATGGATTTTGGTAAAAAGGAATATAATAGATTATATGAATCTTTTCTGGAATCAGGTCTCAATAATCTAAATACAAAAACCGGTTGTATGGTCAATTATTCAGATTTTGGTAAATTATATCTCCATAATTCATTTTGATTTGTCAAATCATGTAAACTATACCACTCTTGAAAATTTGAGAATAGAATTCAATTGGAAATTAGAAAAAGAAACAACCAAAGAATATGTATTTTACTATATTTTAGAAGTAAGAAAGAAATGTATATTAAATATGAATAAAAAAGAAATTACTATGATTAAAACGTTAGGAGAATAACATTTTTTAGTCTTTATAAATGGCTGTTTATTATCCGCCGTATGATAATCCAGTGCGAAAAGGCCCTATCGGACCCCCCGGTATAGGTTTTAAATTAACAGAAGATGGTCATTACGATATGGAAAATAAGATATTAAAAAATGCTTCAGATCCCATCGATGATTTAGATTTAACCCCTAAACGTTTCGTTTTGAATAAAATAGAAAACAATCATTTTGAAATAACGGAAATTATAGATAAAAATAAAACCATATTCTATAACGAATTTTTATTGTTTACAGAAGAAACAGGTAATAGAATTAAAGAATTGGATGAAAACACTTTACATCTAATCGACGGAAAATCTTACGACGCCAAAGGAAAAAGAATAGGAAACGTCGCAGATCCAAAAGATGATAAAAATGTTGTGAATAAACGATATTTAGAAAAAAATGCATTAATATTAAAGAATGATAAATTTGATGCCAAAAATAAAATAATTACGAATGTTTCAGAACCCGAAAACGATAAAGACGTAGTCAATAAAATATATATTGACAGTAAAGATATCTGGGTTACTATAAAAGATAATTTTCAGACTTTTACAGATAAAGAATTTACCAAAGTAAATTTTGACTTAATGAGTTCTAAATTACTGGATCAAGAAATGCGATTATCTACTGATATGGATATGAAAATTACTATATATTTAAAAAAAAACAGGTACTCATACATAATATTTATGCTGATTATGATCTTAATACGAATGCATTAATAAAATTTAAAATCAATGATAAATTAATTTTAGATAGAAGAATGGCAGAAAGAGATTCAGTAACTTGCTTTGCCTATGGAAAACGCAATGATATCATTACATTTTCAATATTGCCTGATGGTGAATCAGTTAGTTTAAAACCTTATATTCATATTGAAAAAATCCCCTTTTAAAAATATTTCATTATTAAATGGATATCAACTGGGACGAATTTTCTAAGACGAAAAATTTATCCGAAGATGTCCTTCGAAATTTGAAGGATAAACTCAATTGGAAGTTAGTTTGTAGATATTCCGTATTATCCGAATGTTTTATGGAAGAACTCATAGATTATATCGAATGGAATGTTATATGCATTTTTCAAAAACTTTCGGAAAAATTTATAGAAAAATATAAAGGAGAATTAGACTGGAATTTAGTTTGTAAAAATCAGAAGCTGTCTGAGGAATTTATATTAAAACATTCGAATTATATAAATTGGGTTGTTATATCTCAATATCAAACCTTAAGTGACGAATTTATTCAAACCTATCATGAAAAATTAGATTTACATAAAGTATCTCAATTTCAACAGCTTGCAGAAAATACTATGTGCACATTGGAAGAAGGAATTAATTGGCTATTAATAACCCGTTTTCAAACATTTGGGGAAAGATTTTTAGAAAAGTATATGCATAAACTAGATTTTTGTAATCTCATTGAATATAAGTTTGATCAATTACCAGATAATTTTTATAACGATAAATGGAAAAAAAATTCTTTCCGTTCAACTGGGTGAATTAAATAAAAAAATTGGCCATTATTACGAAGAAGGACTACCAAACAGAGAAAAATTAATGGATGAAATTTTCGAATTAAAAAATATTTTAATACGATTTATTAATGAACTGAGACAACTTTTGAATAAAGATGAAAAATAAAAGTGTTATAAAAATATCAAACTACCAGAATAGTATTTATAATTGTAAGTAAAAAGAAAGAATTGGTTACATTTTGAATGCATTATATTAAAATAAGTTTAAATAAATGAATTGTGACTTTTTTAAAGACGTTTTAATAGATGATTCTGATTCTAGCTTAATGGATTTCTTTGATTTAGAAAACAAATGTCAGATACCTGAAAAATATCTAAAAGTTTATGATCAAATGAAAAGATACGAAATTATATACGATTCGGATAATGATTGTTATTTTACATATAAAAATATAGATGTTTTTTTAAGCGAAAGACGCAAATCCCGAATAAGTCGTTTTAACGCCTTGAAATGGAAAGTGAAGTTAAATATTCCATATAAAGCTGAAGAAATGTTTATTCAGTTTTTAGATTTAGTGTACTATAAAAAGTCGATAAATTACCTATATTTCATAAAGAAAATATTAGATTATTATAATATTGATAATAATTTGAAAGTAAAATTTAATAAGAAAAACGAAGACATTTGGAAAAGCTTTCTAAAAAATATTTCTTAATAAATGGAGCTGTCTAAAGTTTGCAAGCATTGTCAGATGACTAAACCTTTAGACCAATATTATACTCGATTTCGTTACGGCAAAACAGAACATTACGCTAATTGCAAAAGTTGTCATTTAGCTATGAAAAATTAAAAAATTGATTGCGAATGTGGTAAAAAATACACTTTAGCTCACAAAAAGAGACATTTAAAAAGCAATTAATTATCATATCAAACGAACGTCAAAATAAATTTATGATATTGTGTTTTAAATTGAACGTATTATACAGAGTGTTGTGTTTTAAGTTGAAAATATTATATTGAATGTTGCATTTTAGTTGAAAATATTATAGTCAATGTTGTGTTTTAAATTGAATGTTTTTTCTTGTTTAAAAAAAGATCACGAAAGTTTTTACTCGTTTCAAAAATAGAACGCGATGTAGTATTTTTACTCGTTTCAAAAATAGAACGCGATGTAGTTTTTTTACTCGTTTCAAAAATAGAACGCGATGTAGTATTTTTACTCGTTTCAAAAATAGAACGCGATGTAGCATTTTCTTGTTTAAAATATTATATTGAATGTTGCATTTTCAGAAATATTATTCAATTGGACCTTGATAGTTTCAAAATTAGAATTGTGGGGGGAAAAGTGCTCATAAAATTGCTATCAGAACCATTTATAGAAAAGTTCCAAGACAGAGTAGATTGGTATTTTATATTCAAATGTCAGAAAAATTTTATTTAGAATTTAAAGGTAAAATAGAAGTGCCTGATTATGACAGTGATTTTTAGGCTAAATAAATGGGTAATTCAAAAAGTACAAAGATTTTGACAGGTAACTGTACAACTGAAAGAATAAATGTAGATTGGAATCATACCTTTAATGTTCATCCCAATGTTCATATAACACCTGTATGTAAATACAGCGAACCATTTTTCGTTAGAATAACAGAAATAGATAAAAACGGATTTCGATTTGAATGTTTAAAATTGAATGGCGAACCTGTAGAAAAAAATTTAGATTTCTTTCAATGGACTGCAATTAGTCCTTTTGAGTAAACGATGGAATATATTTTTTAATAGTCGTTTTCAGAAATTCTTCAATTTATTTTAAATCGCTTAATCTAAAATTACCTACCACCGAAATCGGATTTATAGATAGTGGTCGCTATTAAAAATGTATAGCAAAAAGTATTCATAAAATTTTTTTCTATATAAATGGAGAAAACTCTAAGATTGATATCTGTTTCAAAAATGCATATTTCAAAATTAAGGCAGGTCGTAAAACTTTTAAATATAAACCAACCCCAACATTGTAAAAAAGATGATTTAATCAGATTGATAATAAGATATATAAAAAGAACAGGGGAATATAAATATGTTTTAAAAGATTTATTAAATTTAGACGTCACAGATTATTTAAATGAAATGAAGAGAGAATTTATCAAAAATCCTAAGAAAAGAAATAAGTTGAAAAAATATTCGATTCTTTTGATTTAAAATTTAACAATAACACAGCAGAATTTAATCCAAAAAATAACGAAGAAAAAAAGATAAAAACAGTGGTAAACCTTAAAAAATTATTTCCTGATTTGAATGAAAAATTGAAACAATTTATAAATGAACCGAAAAACCGTCCAAAACTTAAAAAACTCTTTGATTATTACGGCTTGAAATATAAAGATGAAAAATTGATCAAAAAGACAGAAAAAAAAGTCAAATTACAAGCAAATTTAGAAAATCTGTTTAGACCCGATTATGAAATTGTTGAGAAGGATAAAAAATTTATAAAAAAATTTAATACTTATAGATATGTTTATAAAATAAGACAAATAAATAAACTCACACCGGGTCAGTATTATAGTATCTTAAAAGATTTATTCAGGAGAGCAATTGGAAAAATCGAAGGAAAGGTAGATATAATTGTATTCAATCCCTATTTAACACAACCATTCCACCCTAAAATGATGTCAACGAAAGAAGCCTATGAGACCTATTTAGATGTTTTAACGCATAAAATTGAATACAAAGAGTTGGATATTAAAGATTGTGAATTTATTTTTACAGTCGTTGATTTGCCTAAAGGTGGTAAACATTTGAAATTACTGAACGATAACGATATTGTCAATAAAAAAAGTATAATTCAAATTAAAAATGACGATAATATTTGTTTGGCTAGATCCATCGTTACAGCCCTGGCTATTCAAAATCGTAAAATTTTATGCGAAAAATTGAATCTAGAAAATCTTACAGATAATGAAGTAACATATATAAAAAAAGGTAGAGAATTACAAAAAAGTTTAGCGAAAAAATCACAAAAAAGTTTAGCGATAAAATTGCATAAAATGTGTAAAATTCCATTAGAAATATGTAATTTAGAGCATGTTAAACAATTCGAAAAATTTTTAGATATTCAAATAACTATATTTTGCAGAGAAAATTTTAACGAAAGAATATACAGCGGCGCCTATAAATACTATTATGGTAAATCTAATTGTGTTTACATTTTAAAAAATAGAAATCATTTTGATATCATTACAACGGTTACAGGATTTTTAGGGAAAAAATTTTATTGTGATTATTGTAAAGTCAGTTATAGTAGAAGTGATCAACATAAATGTTCTTTAAAATGCAATAGATGTTTTAGGAAAGAGAGTAATTGCGAAGGCGATGATATTCAGTGTAATGATTGTTTTAGATCGTTTAAAGGAAAAAACTGCTTCGAAAATCATAAAAATAAAGAGGGAAAAAAACACCCAGTCTGTGAAACACTGTGGAAATGTTTAAAATGTAAGAGAAATATCCGTAGAAGTGAAAGAGAACCGAAAGATCATAAATGTGGAGAAAAACAATGTAAAAACTGCAGAAAGTGGGTTTTGGAAGATCATAAATGTTATATACGTAGGAAAGAATCTAAGGGAGGAACTTGTAAAAATATCTGTCCTAAAAATATAAAAGATAGAAAGGAATGGTGTAAGAAATGTCAAAAGTCAGAATTTACAGAAAAATATATGTTTTTTGACGTTGAAACGAACCAAGAGACAGGAAATCACCAAGTCAATCTAGTTATAAATCATGATTTTAACGGAAATGAAAAAATATTTCAGAATGAAAATGAATATTGTAAATGGTTATTCCAAAAGAAACATTGCGGTTATACAGTATTAGCGCATTATGGAAAAGGATTCGATTTTCAATTTCTAGCTAAATACTGCTTTAAAAATAAAATTAAAGTGTTTACAATATATCAAGGAAATAAACTCATATATATGCAAGCAAACGAATATAATATAAGGTTTATCGATTCTATAAATTTTACACTGATTCCGTTAAGAAAATTTCCTAAAACGTTTGGACTAACGGAATTGGCTAAAGGTTACTTTCCTCATTTGTTTAACACTGCTGAAAATCAAAATTATGTAGGAAAATATCCTGAAAAATACTATTATGGTTATGATACTATGACTTTAGATCAAAGAAAAACTTTTGATAAATGGTATATATCGGTAAAAAACGAAACATTTGATTTTCAAAAAGAAATTATAAAATATTGTAGATCTGATGTTGATATTTTAAGAAAAGGATGTTTAGAATTGCGAAGATTATTTATAAACATTGCTAATATTGATCCTTTTAAATATATCACTTTAGCAGGCGTTTGTATGGCTATATACAGAGATAAATTCATACCAGTGAATACAATAGCAATTGATGAGGAGTGTATTTCAAAGGATCAATACAGTAAGAAATCGATCATTTGGTTAGACTATCTGTCTGAAAAACACAATATCAAAATACAGCATGCTTTAAACGGTGGTGAGAAAAAACTGAAATTAGGTGATAAAACTTATAAAGTAGACGGTTTTTATAAGAATACCGTTTATCAGTTTCAAGGATGTCATTGGCACGGTTGTCCTCGCTGTTTTACAGAATCCACTGTCAATCTTCAAAATCAGATATGTATGAAAGATTTGTATGAAAGAACTCAAAAAATAAATAAAAAAATAAAAGATAAAGGATTTGAATTGATTGAAGTATGGGAATGTGATTTTGATAATCACAAAGAAATTAAAAAATATATGAAAAATGAATGGAAAAGAAATTTTGTAGAACCTTTAAATCCTAGAAACGCATTCAGCGGAGGTAGGTGTGAACCTACCAAATTAATGTACGAAATGAAAGAAAACGAAAAGGGTAGATATATCGATGTTTGTTCACTTTATCCAACAGTGAATTACTTTGATTACTATCCTGTTGGTCATCCGATAAAGATTTATAATCCGGAAAAATATGATAAGAATTGGTATGGTTTAATACAATGCAAAGTACTTCCACCTAGAAAGCTCTATCATCCTGTTTTACCTTATAAAGGAGAAAAATTAATATTTAGTTTGTGTAAATTATGTTCAAAACCTATAAAATGCGAAAAGAAACAATGTCGAAAATGTTATGAAATACGGAATAAAGAATGTAATCATACGGATGAGGAGAGAAGTTTTACTGGTACATGGACAACTACCGAAGTTGAACTGGCTATTGAAAAAGGTTATAAGATTTTAAATATCTATGAAGTTTGGCATTTTGAAAAAAAATCTAATACATTATTTAAGGATTATGTTAAAATGTTTTTGAAAATCAAATTAGAAACAGATGATAAATGGTCTGAAAATTTCAAAACCGAAAAAGAATATAAAAGGTGCGTAGAAAAGAAATTGGGTATAAAGTTAGGAGAAATCAAAGAAAACCCAGGAATGAGATTTATATCCAAAATTTGTTTAAACTCTTTATGGGGAAAGTTCGGACAGAGAAAAAACTTGAAACAGACAGAGAATGTTATGGAATTATCAGATTTTTATAGAATTATACTGAACGACCGCATTAAAGACTTGAACATGATATTTTTAAATGATGAGTGTGTGCAAATGGATTATAAGATGAAAGATGAATATGTCAAGAATAACTTTAATACGAATATTTATATAGCGGCTTTTACTACCAGTTCGGCTAGAATAAGATTATATGAAATGCTTGATAAATTAGGAGATAATGTAATGTATTACGATACAGATAGTATTGTGTATATCGATGATGGCTCCAATAAAGTAAAAACGGGCTGTATGTTAGGAGAGTGGACCGATGAATTAGGAGAAGATAAATATATGAAATCGTGGATATCTGGAGCAAGTAAAGATTATGGTTATATTCTGAACGACAGTTCTGTAAAAGGAAAAGTAAAAGGATTTAAAATGAGTTATGAGAGTGAAACTAAGCTCAATTTTGACGAGAGAATGAAAATAATAACTCGGGAAATTGACCATATAGATGTAGAAATAAATCAATTTCAGATACAAAAAGATAGAAATATTAAGGTGAATAAAATGAATAAAAGATATATGTTTGGATATGATAAAAGAAGAATTTTAGATAACTTTGATACTGTACCTTTTGGATTTTAAGCCGAAATTTTTAATTTATAAAAATTGTTTTCTAATAAATGGATGATGTCACCCTTATCGTAAATGTTCAAGGTTTTATACTTCCTTTTAAGTCTATAGCGAGAGAAATAAGCTGGGTTCATTTAAAACAGGGAATAGGTGAAACTATTTCTGTGTTTACACCTAACTATGAATTGAGTGATCAAGACCATGGAATAGTTCGTAGATGTACTAACGATGTCCATGGTTTAAGATTTAAAAGATATTCAGATAATACAGGCTTATGGATTAGTAGTGACAATGTAAAAGATTATTTCATACAATTGCATCAGATATACGGAGGCGCATTTGCTTTTAAAGGAGGAGTTTTTCCGAAAAGTACGTTTGAAGAGTGGGGAATTCCTATAAAAATATTAGAAGTACCGAGATGCGTTCGAATACTAGGAGCTGGCTGCTCTATGTACAGATGTCTGTACTATAAAAATTGTCTTTCAAAAAATATACCTTAATAAATGGAAGAATTCAACAGTCTCAGATCGTTCCCTGTAACTCATAAGTTAAAAGATTTAGAACCAGGGAAATACAAATTGATTTCGTTGAAGAAAATTCAAACAAAATTTGGAAATACGACTATTGCAAGATTAGAAGTTAATGATGTAGAAAAAGATTATTTTCTTGAAAAGAGTCATGGAAAAATATCTGAAAATGCAATAACAAAAATGAATAAAGGGGGTTATATCTTTCATTTTAAAGGAAAAAATAATGACAGCTATTATGATTATGAAGTAGAAAAAGCTTAATCCTGCTATTTGTTTTAAATCTTACAATAATCGGATAGACCATTTATCGAACTATGAAATTTTCAAACTCTCTAATTAATATTTACTGAATATATCGGTTTTAAGTACAAATTTCTTTTCTGTCAATGACGTGTTCATTTCGACACGTCAAACTTTTTTTAATTTTATCGAACTACCAGAATAGTATTGATAATTGTAACTAAAAAGAAAGAATCGGTTAGCTATTAAAACATAGGATAAAAATCATTTAACTTTTATTTCAGACTTCAATATAATGATTCATATTAACCCAGAGGAAGGTTGTTTATTAGCATTTCGTAGACTATTCTAAAATTGTGTCAGTCGCTATATATTAGCCTTTGATGCATCATTATTATTTAATCTGTCTAAAATTTGATCGGTAAATATTAGCATTTCGCAAATCATGATTATTTAATCGGACAATAATCGTTACAATAGGCAACTGTCAAATTTTTTCATAAAAAGTCGTAAAATAGTAGGATTATAAAATGTGTTCAAAAATATACATATTTTCACGAATCAGTCATACTTTTTGATGGAAATCATCACAATAATCGATATTTTAACAAACAACTTTTTTGATCAAAATCTTACAAAAATCGTTAAATATTTGCGTTTAGTGGAATATAAAAACTGTCCCAAAGTAGGTACCATATACTACTATTGTATGTGATAAAAAAAAAGATCAAATGTTTTTATTATGAAATTTTTTTAATCTTAAAATTAATCATCCATCTTATAATACCCATTACTATTTTTTCTTACTCTATTGAAAAATTACGTAATGCCTAAAAAGTAATTTGAAGGGAAAAAACACTGCTATTAAAACTGAATTATAAGTATAATGGAATCCATTATAAGAATTAATTTGAACTTTTAATGAAGCTGTTTTGAAACTAAAAATATTTTGCAAAAAACAGGAATTTTTTTTTTTTTTTTTTTTTTTTTTTTTTTTGCTAATAAATTAAACAATTAACAGAAGCCATATTTGTATGAGAACACATTTAAAAAGAACAATTTCTTGTTATTTATTAAAAAAAATTAATATATTTTAATACGATAAATCCTTTTTAAAAAATAAATTTGAGCTTTTAAATAGATTCTTAAATTTTTTTTCCAAGTGATTTGCGTGTGAATAAAGTTGACATGAAAATCTGAAAGCATTTTCTAAATGTTCTTTTTAAGATTTTTATTATATTTCAATCTATTTGCTTGAGAATAAAGAGTTGATGTGAAACTCTGAAAGCATTTTCAGGATGAGTTATTTTTAAAGGATTTATGATGAAAGATGTCAGGGAAAATGTCAAGATACGCATAGAAAATTTATTTTTTATGATTACGAAAACCTTATTTAATCTCACTTTGTGCTTTAAAAATGTTTGAAAAATTTATTTGCTTTTCAGTTTTGATATTGGCTTTTGGTTCTCGATTCCTTAATATTTAGTGACATGTACTAGATCTCTATACAGTAGAGTCTCTATATAACGAAATCCACAGTTCCAGTAAAAAAATCGTTATATAGAGAAACTCGATGTATAGAGAATGATGTTAAAAATCGTATTTAATGTGTGAAATTTGAACAAATATTATTTTTGATCTTTTGAATTAAGTATATGAAATGTTTAAAAGTAAATATTAACCTAACATTTTATTTCTTAATTATTTAATCTGTTTCAAAAAAGAGAATAGACATTTATTTGAAAGCTTAATGAAAATAAAATAAGAAAGACTTGCATTAATATCAGACGAAGAAATCTGTAATTTTTTTGTTGTTTTGATTTTAAAATTGTTACGCTCTCAAAAAAAAAAAAAAAAAAAAAAAAAAAAAAAAAAAAAAAAAAAGGAAAGAAATATTTTAACAAGGAATGAAAAATTGTAGTTAACATTTTCCTTCATTTTGAAGGCCTTTCTTGTGTGCCTCTCATTGATTCCTCTCTTACATGTGTATCAATCCAATTGAATCTGTCTTGAGAAGGATGTGGAAAGGTGTATGGGAGGTGGGGTGAATTCGTCGGATTTAAAGAACAAGGAGAGAAGTAATATAAAAAAAACTCAGCACTGACGATAAATAAAAAATAAGTGATGGAAAATTGATTCCAAATGATTTCGAAGCTTTTTTAAAACTGAATAAATTAAAACCAATTTATGAAAAAATTCGTTATATGGAGATAGATAATTCGCTATATAGAGACTGTTTTTAATGTAATAATGCGAAAAGGGGATCGTTCCCACTAAACATTCGTTATATAGAGAAATTCGATGTATGGAGTTTCGTTATAGAGAGACTCGACTGTATATTATTTTTCTGAGTCTGTTTAACCACTTAACTGATTTGCCCGTACATCTTACGGGAAAGAAGAGTTTTTTGACCCATCACTAAACATTTTTGATAGCAATAACATTTTTGTTACAATTTCATACTATTAAATGTCAGAAATGTTTAGACTAAATATTACGAACAGTTCAGCCTGAATTAAGCTGTGATTATATCATATTTTCAATTTCTTATATGAAAAAAGATCAAGTGATCATTGAAAAAGATCCTTTCATTATGAACAAGACCTTACAAAGTTAAATATTAAACTTGTCATCGACACAGTTATACAATGATGTATAGTATAATTGTTGAGTATTTCATTCTTTTTCTTTCTTTCCTGCACTGCGTTCAGCTTTGCCAGCCATGTTGCCGCGTCTGGCAGATTTTTCAATTAGAAATATTGACTTCGTACCGTACAATTTTGAAGAGCAATTTTCTTCCATTTTATATTAAAACTTACTGCAACTACTCTGTTATCCGGTCGACCAATTTCGCCAAATTATACAAGTTGCCAAAATAATAGCCAGATTATACATATTGGCATAATTTTTATTTTAAATAACGAAAAAAACAAATAATTAGTAGAATATTAATAAAAATACAAATAAAAAGTCGAAAAAAAAACCACTTAATGACATTTTAAACACGTGAATCGTATGTAATGTTATTGAATGTGAACTTCATGATCATCCATTATTGGCATTTAATCTTATAGTTTGGCGATAACATTTTGGTCGACGGGATAACCTAGTAGTACCAACTTGTGTGAATTCGAAATCCTTAAATAAAAAATTAGACAAATACGGTAACACTGATTCTCAGATAATTCACGTAAATCCGTGCTCCAGATATATAAATATCACTTGGCTTGTTTGCAATATTATGTGAGCAAAACCGCGGGGTTTTTTAGTTTATATATAAAAAACATTCTGTCTACATATCTTGTATTTTTTGAGCCAGCCATGTGGCATCACTATTTCAGATTCGAAATTTTTATATTTAATTTTTCAATCTCACATTTTGCAATCGCCTTCTCTGATCTTAAAATTTGTAACTTTTTTTGCATTTTAACAATCGCTGGCAATTATATTTAAGTTTTATAAAAAGTGTTTCATACCAGAATTTTTCTTTGAAATTATTTATGATATTTAATTAGCTTGCCCCTTTTTTACCATTCACACATTTGATATTTTTTAAAAGATCTGTTTTCGGATCAATTCTTATATATTCTGTGTGCGTTCAAGTAACCTCTCATTTTTTGTATAGAGTTAATAAGTTGGTGATGAATAAGTGTAGATTAAATTTATGCACCCTGGTAAAATATGTTAAGGTTCTAAGTAAAATATATTCGGAAATGTTAAATAAAACGCAAAATTTCATTTATACATTAAACTTTATTTTGCCTCTTTTAAAGTAGGCCACATCGAGTTCAATGCAACTATGCTTGGGCAAGACAAAACCCTCCATAAATATTTCGGAGACAGGCTGGACTGATCCTATGTCGAATTTTCTTTTTTGTCCTCAATTCATTTATAACACATTCCTAATCTTTTTACCCTCAAGAAAATTAATAAATCACACTGGATTATATAACGCGAGTAGGTGCTAGGTCGGGGGCATTCATTCATTGTTACTGCATCTGAGTGATTTTTTATTTACAGATATTGAATTTAATCCTAAAATTTTTGAATAGCAATTTTCTTCTACTTTCTTTGTGAAATAACGATCATTTTATGAAGGTAAAATAAATACTAAATCTTACTAATGAGAAATCGGAACACCTGAATACAAAATCAGGCAGATGAGGCAACTTTGCATTCATTGTGTTTTTATTCAAAGCGTTTTTCAAAAAGTTAAGATAAAATTTAGCTGTTTCGGAACCAGTCATGCGGCGATGCGTTTCATGCCGAAAATTTAAATCATAACGTTATGGCTTAAAATATGTGTTGATTTCTTGTGCCAACTCTCTACAACTATTTTCAAGTAAAAGTATCTTGATTTTATCAATGTTTTAGTTGTTCGCAGACGTAGAAGAACGATTAGAAATGTTCAGATCAACTGTCAGATCTGTTATCCTTATACAATTCAAATATCTGTGCTTTAAAATTCACGATTTACCAAATTTGTTTTGTAACATTTTTGGTGACTTGGAACACAAATTTTCATGTAAGTGCTTTGTGCATTTACACTGATAAACAATGTTTCTGTTACTCATTAACTTATCAGTAACTATTATATTTTAAGCAGAACTTAAGAATATTTTAAGCAGAAATATTTTAAGCAAAACTTAAGAAAAGAACTTAAAAATTCTGAAAATCTCAATTTCTAGCATTTGTTCAATACATGTCCTTTACCAAGTCAAATTCCATGCTGTGTATCTGTTTGCTAGAGTAGCCTTAAATGCTGTATCCTATGCTATTTCAACTAGTAGCAACTAGCTGCTCAACTATTACCAGCAAGTAGCGGTATGTATTGACCTATTTAAGTTTAAAATGATTGTACATAATTTGTCATGCTACTAATGTGTAAGCTGGCTATATAGCGTTTGATGATCGCTAGCATTATAAAGCATATAATAGCATGAAACTCTAGCAGACAGAGCAATACATATCAATAACTACCTTATTTTAGTTATTGGTATATTAACATGAATTTCGACCTGTTTATACATTTTGTGATTTGATATTTAAGTAATAATAAACGGTTAAATAAACACTTATAAAGGATAAAGTTAATATTTAAAATACTGGCAAAAAATACTGTTTATAAAGTTTCAGGAACTTGTAAGAGAATTTTTTGAAAAGAAACGACATTTTAAAGAAATTAACCAAATCCCGTATTTTATAAAACAGTAATGTCTAATCTTTCCAAGCTCTCTTACAGTGACAATCACAAGTTTCTTTTATATAACTCTTACAGTAATCTCCGAGAATATTAGGTTCAATCTGCCTTTATATTTATTTTCCATTGCAAAAATATTGTGGTGGAATCGTGTTATTTCTTTTTCTTTATTGGAGAGCGGGAGAAATGTATGTCTCTCACATGATCATTTAATACCATTTGAGTAATTACATATGGATCTTCATTTATATAAAAAGAATAGCTTTTATAAGAAGAAGAGGAAGTTACAACTTCATCAATTTCCATTTCTACTGCTGCATCGTCATACGTAAAATTCTCTGGAGATTTCTATATTGGTAATTCATCATTATGAAATACTAGATATACGTTCGGGTAAATAATTTAATCTTTAATCTATTGCAAAGAAGACTCTTTGCAATAGATTAAAGATTAAATTATTTCCATAATACAAAAATAACAGTAACTTCGATTCGCGCCATATCAAACACTGTAAAAAAAACGAACGATTTAACGGAAGTATTACTGGTAATCTGGACGCCAGTACTATTTACTGTTTTTTAACACTAAAAAATCCGTAAAATATTCCGTTTTTTCGAGATTTTTCGGAAATTTACGGAAATTTTTCCGTTAAAAACAGTAAATAGTACTGGCGTTCAGATTACCAGTAATACTTCTGTTAAAGCGTCCGGTATTTTTACAGTGAAGATACAGTCGGCTTTCGCTTATTCGAACTCGTTGGGACCACAACAAATGTTCGAATTATCCGAAGTTCGAATTATGGAAAGTATGAAATGAGAACATGCTTATTATGGTACTATTACAAAGGAATTAATGTTATAGTGTTTTTTAAATTTATTATGTCTGTTATCATCAGAATATGACTTAATATTAAATTAGAATATATAAATACATAAACTAATTAGAAGATTAGAAACAAGCACAGAGGAAGAAAAATCTGAAGCGTCATTGATGAACAGACAGGGCACTTAAAAAGTGGATATCAAATTTATGGGATTATATGTATACTTTTTTGGAACAATTTTCACAAAAATCAAAGAAAGAAAGTTATTCAAATGATCTGAAATCCGTAAGAAAGAAAGGAAGAATAAAAAATCGGAATTCTCGTTAGTTCGAATTAAACGATTTCAAAAGAAAATGAGTTCGAATTAATGGAAAAGTTTAACGTTATTCTGCCATTGAAAATTTCGGGACTTCATGTTTAGTTCGAATTAAGTGAAGATTCGAATTATCCGATTTCGAATTAACGAGAGTCGACTGTATATCAAATGGGATATTCTTTCTCATACCTTTCATCCACTCTCAGAGGATTTTTATAAAAATGTATCAGAATCATATATGTTTCTATTCTCTTCCAGTAAGTTCTATATCTGTAATAAATAAAGAAAAATGTATATGTAGATCGAACGCATGTAAGGTAAGTATGAAGTATAATTATGATTGCTGTGTGATAGCTTTTATAATCAAAAACGTATAATAGAAATTATTTAAAATTGGAGTGTCATAGATAAATTTTGTAAACCTACTTCTTTTCAGCACCTTTAGATCTATAATAATTACCAACTGTAGATAGAGGAACAGAAAATCCGTTAAGATTTGTTAATTAACGTATTTTTTTCATTGCAAAAATAGAAGAGTAACTATAAAATACGGTTATCTCATCACCCAGTAAAAGTAACAGATGACGCAAAAACTCCACTCTGTAAATCGGTATAATTAAACAAAATAAACAAAATTGTCGTAGCATACTTTAACCCTTTCCGGCACGGGCAAAATCTGCTAGTAAAATGGGAAATTATCGACTGACGCCGGAATTTTGAAACATTTTTGAGAAATTAACACCCCCCCCCCGCCCAAATTTAAGTTTCACCAGAAAAATAAAATTCAGTTATATTATTATTTTTGCCGGTTGCAAGTTCAGAATTAAAAGTAGGAATCCCAGACTGGGCACAGTGTGCGGAAAGGGTTGTAAGCGCATTTATAGGAGGTGTGACATATAGCTTTTTTCATTTTTACAAATAAAGTTGTTTTCTAATTCCATGGTCAGACATTAATTTCAATAATTAAGCAATGAATGTGTTCTGTGCCGCAAAGGGTTAAAATTGGTGATGTCGAAAAACTTTTATTAAAGAAACAAGCAAATGTTTTTAACACGTACAGTGTGCATCAAAACCATTTGAAGGGTTAAATGATAAATTTCTAGTATCGTACGCAAAGAATGTATGTATTTTTGTTAATGTTTTATCATGTTTTTCTAATTTTATTGGAATAATGTAAATATTAAAAGACATTGTAAAAAAGGAAACGCGAATACATGTCTGCAGAATTCAGATCTCTCACAGTTACATAGAACAGTTGCATAGAAAAGTAGCGGCAATCCGAGCTATTCCAGAATGTTGAGTAACGATGTATAAATACAGCTTAAACTACTAAAATGCTCTGTAAATAATTCTTAGAATCCTTTACGAAGTTTAAAATAATTATACGTCATGAAAATCTGCTTTATACTGGATTTGTATGGGTGCTGGTATTTCCAGACTATGAAATATTCGATGCCAGTATTTTCTTATAAAAAATGTTTTCTTGTATAAGACGAAATTTCGCTCGTTTAAACTGGATTTATATGTATTTTTTTCAAATACTGGTGACTACCTGGAAAATAACGGGTTCCGTAGGAACACTGTTGCAACTGAAGTGCATTTTACAAACTCTAAATCCGTTCTGACAAATAAAAGATTACTTTTCATTAAAGGCATTGATTTAACTTAACTTACTCCATGCATATAATAATGCATTTTTGTAATTGATTTTTCACTCACTTCATGATGTGCTAGATTTCTAAAATTTCGTACTGCTGCAAGTTCTAGATAACAATAGGACATTATAATAATTTGCAAAGTTCAATGGTCAATTTGAGATAATTTATTTTCATTATAAGGTACCCTGGGGTAATAACGCCACGCGGGGTAATAACGCCAAGTGCTTATATTTTGCATAATTATGAAATAATCAGGTAAATGACACCCATGTGCTCTGCGCAGAAGGGTTTTGAGTTACATAAATCGCAAAAAACAGCTTCAAGTTAATTTGTTTAATTTTTAGATCTTATTGATTTTACAAACAACTAAAATTAACGCTTGATCTAAAATTTGCGAGATACGTTTTGTATATGTGAAGACTATCTTTTTATCCGGAAACACTTTGTTAATTACATAAATTTGTAGTGCATTTCATGTACTTTTAAAATGTTGTTGAAGATTTTGGATATCTTCTCGAGATCACATTTGTAATTTAAAAAGTACTGCGCAATAACTATGCCGGGGTAATAACGCCAATCTTCTGACATTAATACCCCGGTTGATTCCCTACAATGACCGAGCTACATCCTAAATACTGATTCAAATAAACACAGTTAAAACTGTGCAATGTTTCTCATATTTCTTTTCAAACGGTCCTTTTTAAGCAAAAAGAATCTCACGGTCTGATATTCATTTGCCTCATCCCCCCCTCCTACACCACACCTTTATATTTCTTACACTTTCACAAAAATTGAACATCTTCAATAACTTAGAATGCAATTTGTCAATTTCTAATTTTGTAGAGTTTGTATTTTTAGGATTGGGCTATCTACATGCAATTATTCCATCTTATTTCATAGTTTTGTTTGCATGGCGTTATTACCCATATAGGTGGGTAATAACGCCAAATAGCATGGGTCAAGAAAAAACGCCATTACATTTTATGAATACATATCTATTAAATTATTTTATTTTATATAGATAGTCAATGAGTTGCTGTATCAGATCCTATATTTGTTTGAAAAATACAATCTAAAACTAAGCCGTGAAAATTGGTAGAATCTTAACGTGGCGTTATTACCCCAGGGTACCTTACTATTGAAAAATAACATAAAGATACCTTCTTCGTAAAATTGCTGTTGCTAACAAAATATAAAAATAGTCGCCTGCGGCAGCCCTAAAATTAAATGCTGTAACAAGAGTTCTTCTAAATAAAATGCAATTTTACTTTTTTACTATAATTTTATTGATTTTCTTAAATTTTTAGTAATTTAAGAAATTTTAGGACATAACTAATTTAACACATTTTCTCAATGTGCAAAAAAAATATATAAAAAAATATAAAAACTACATTAAGAGAGATAATGATATTATTTTACATCAAAAGTGAAGAGCAATCATAAACCTTTAAACATAAAAAAATGAGCAATCATAAACTTTTAAACATAAAAAAGAGCAATCATAAACCTTTAAACATAAAAAAACATGATTTATTATCGTTATTTTTATAATCATATACATGGAAAATAAATTCACTATCATTAGGTTGCTAACTTGTCACTGAAAACAGCTTACCTAGAAAATTTCCTCAGATTTTGACGTCAACTGTTTATTCTTACGCAAAACCACTGAAAAGAAATGAAACATTTAAGAAGCTATTCCAAAATTCAAATTTAGATTAAAAAATTTTTTATTATAATGTTTAAAATAATATTTATACATAACACATATTTTGTTCTGTATAGGTTTTTTTTTTCTTTTATGATTTAAATATCATTACTTTCAAAAGAAATTTTATTTGACTTGCTGATTCTAGACACAGTTTTTTAACTGTCCCTTTTTACTTAAAACAAAAATTCTTCACATACACTTTGATGACATATGCAAGAGAAATATATTTAAAAATCTAATTTGAAAATTGTGGTACATGTAAAAATAATCGCCACTGGTAGCCCTACATTAAATTGGACATATATTACTAATTCAATTTTAATAGCACTATTTCTTTTACTTTAACACTTCGGACTCCATTGTCGGCGTTGCGGCGACATCGTCTTTCTTTGTGAAATTTGTTTTTGAACCAGTATTAAAGGAAAATAAAATTTTATCTTATTTAATGAGAGCATTTTTGAAATTTCGTATTTAATGGAAACCTTCTCTAAAAAAGTGGTGTCGACCGACTAAAATCGAAAAAATCTTGTAAAATGATGAAGTGTTACTGGTAGCTCATACACAAAATGACGCGGAGCGCAAAGGGTTAAATTATAATTTTTATTATTCAATTCTTCGTTTGTAATGTACGAAAGAAGTATGTTAGAAAATTGATACAATAAGCAATTGATCATTTCTTGGTGTGTGCATAATGCATACATTAAAGTTTGGTATATTTTCACATGTATAAGTTTAGGTAATGAAGTAGTTGTTTACCGTATTTACTCGTATATACCGCGCATGCGTGCATAACGCGCACCCAGTATTTTAGAATGAAAAATGGCGATTTTTTCTGCCATTGTATCTCGTATATAACGCGCACCATAAATATGCACAGAAATGAATAATCAAATAAATTTCGGTAAAAAAAAAAAAAAAAAAAAAAAAAAAAAGAAAAAGAAAAAGAAACAAATTGAAACAAGTGCTACGTCAGGCTAGAAAAGCAGTCGATTTTTTTCTTTTCTGGACTTCGTGTACAGAGTGAGCGTTTTGATATGGTGACGTCACTTGTGAACGAAATACTTGAGAATGTCTACATTGTTAAAAAACAAATCTGTATATTTACAAATGTAAAGTTACAGAAATCCGCATTCTTGCTAAAATTTTATCCTTACATTGTGCACAAAAAAAAAAAGAGAGAGAGAGAAAGAAATATCTTCAAAACTAGTCTCTAAATCTATAGAAATCTGTAGCTTTACAAACGAATCTAGTAAAATTATGCTAATTTTGCTAAAATTTTATCTGTTATTTGGGTCGCAGTTAGATAAAAAGTTCTACGTTTCCCAGTTTCCTAAAGAAAATTCTTAAGAATTTTTTAACCTTACAGTTTTTTTTTATTTTTAGTGCAAACCTGTATTTAAATTTATTACATGAATTTTTGCTGTTACCATTTGATAAAAAGTAGTAGCGGCAATGAGGATTGCTAAGTAGTGTTTAAATAGTATTACTACCGTTTGTGTACAAAAAAGTGCAAGAAGTGAAATAAACATGCAGGAATGCTTCTATTCAGTAAAATTTCAGTTTTAATTTCTTCTATGAATACATTTCTTTATTTAAAGGTTATCGTGTGATTGCATGAAGCAGTAAAAAATATTCCGTGTATAAAGCGCATTCAGGGGTTTTGGTCTAAATTTTGGCAGAAAAAGTATGCGTTATACACGAGTAAATAGGGTATTTAAAGAAAAAACAAATGGCGCGCAATGCCCAGGAATATTCATTTTATTCCAACACTTGTTACCTCCTTTCTTATATGATATTGAATCATATCCAAGTGTTTATGTATATTTTAATTACTTAATCGTCGCGCCCGAGACATTCACTGGCTGCAACCTTCACGGCTTTTATTCAGAATTGTTTGATTTCCACCAGTTTTTTGAAATATTGTATTTGGTTTTATTCTGGTATAATTTTACTGGTCATTAAATAAGATGAATATTTTCTTTATAAAAAATGTGGTGGCAATAATGAATTTGAATTTTTAAATCGTAATTTAATGCGACCATTAACCCTTTCCGCCACGTGTAAAATCTGTTAGTAAAATGAGAAATTATCTACTGACACCGGAATTTATAAATGAATTTTTTAGATATTTTGAAGTCCTTAATTTAAGCTTTTATCGTAAAAGCAAAAATTCACCAAAATATTATTGGTGCCGTTTCCATGTTTTGGAATTAAAATTAGGTATCCCAGACCGGGCACAGTGTGCCGGAAAGGGTTAAGGGGTTAATCTATATGTTTGATAAAATTTCGCAGGAACTTCAGACAAGTTGGAAGTGTTTATGTTGTTTAGCTTTCCGTAAAATTGCGCTTTTCAGCTAAAAACCCTATTAACTCCAAAAGTACTCGAGCGATTTTTAAAAACAATTTTTAATGGTAGCGTACAAATGTAAGATCATATAGGGCAGATAGATTTTTTAAAAACTAATTAGGTTCATAAAAAATCTTTTCAAAAATTGAAAGTTTCTGGAAAGATTACCATTGCTCTAAAATATACAGTTTTTACTTGCAGAAAAAAAATGCCTCCTGTAAGTCTTGAGCATAGACCAGTAAATAAGTATGTCATTTTTTATAGAAATCGGCCACGTAGTTTCCGAGAACACTGACCTTAAAAATCGGATGTATCCCATAGGACTGTCTTTCCTTCATAAAACATTAATAGAATACTTTATAATTTTTTTTACGTTTTGTAGTATAAAACACTAAAATGTACAGTTGCAGAGTTGCCATTATTTTCGGATAGAAAATAAAATTTGCTTATAATAGAAATTCTGTTATTATATATAATAAATATCTCTGCATTAAAACTGTGGCACACAAAGCCGGAAAGTTGATAACTATTCTAAAATGTTTATTACCATAACTGCCATCTCTAAAAAATCTGCCATTAAGATTTAATAGACTATTTTAAATGTATGTTTAATCGAATATATTGGTAATTAAATAATGCAAAATTTATTATAGAATTAATAATAAAGTGCAAAAGAAAGCGTTTACATATTTACGACAATAGCTCAATATAAATGACTTTATTGTAAAATTGACCAGTTGACATGTTACCTTTACAGTTTGTATCATATTTCAGCATGCAATACAGTTTGTAACACAAGACGCTGTAATATTAAACAGGTTTATAACATCACATGTTACAATAGTAATTCAGTTGGTGTTGTTATTCAGCATACTGTCAATAACTCAACAAATATGACTTTATTGTAACATGGACATGCTGATATGCTACCTTTAATGTTTATAATAATACAGCAGTCGAGTCTCTATATAACGAAATCCATTGTTCAGTCAAAAAATTCGTTATATAGAAAAATTCGTTAAATAGAGAACGACCAACAAATTTTCATTTAATGTTGAAATTTTGAAACAGTATTGTTTTTTGAGCTGTTTAATTAAGTTTTTGAAATGTGTAACGGAAGTATGCTGGAATGTCAAACATTTTTGCCACTTCCTTTTTTTCCCAGTAATTATTGATTATTTTCAAAATTATTACCTTTTCAGAGAGGGTTATGGTTATCCTAGGAGTGATTTTATGCAGATGCAGTAGAAAATCACACCAGCATAGATGATATTTAGTAACAATTCTTCATTCAAATATTCTCTCAGTACAAAAAATGTTCCAAATCGCGACAAACAACAAACATCACTCTAAACCCAAAAAGTAATGAGAGTTAGTTTAGATAGATGAAAATCTGCTGAAAAAGATGGCCTTTTCTGAAATTAAACTTCTATCCCTGCCTTACTTATAGCCCGAGAAACAAACAACAGTTTAAAGGCAACAATGGAATAGTTTTATCTTTTAGGATGCTTTGTGATATGTTTCAATCTTTTTCAAGAAAGCATGCTCATCTTGCTTAAAAGAAATTCAAGCATAACCATGCGAAAAAGGATTTTTCTGGTGGGAGGGGAAGGGGTGAATGTCTTTTTTTAGACATAACGAATAAGGTAGAAGAGTGCATCTATGAAATATAAACCAGAAATCCACGAAAAAAACTTATGTCACAAATAATTTGAAGCGTTTTCTGAACCAATGAAAGAGTATTTTCAAGAAAAAATTCGTTAAATGGAGATATATATTTCGCTATATGGAGATATTTTTTAATGTAATTATGAAAAAAAATTGACCGTTCCTACAAAAAATTCGTCAAATAGAGAAATTCGCTGGGTGGAGTTTCGTTGTATAGAAACTAGACTGTAATTGTAATATTAATTCAGTTTATATTATTAATAAGTATGTAATAGTAATTAAGTTTATAAAAATACATTTTATAATCTAAAAACTGCTTGTGTCATTATTCAGCAAGCACTATTTGTAATACAGCTTGCAACATGGGAAGCTGTAATAGTAAATAAGTTTATGAAATCACATTTTACAATAATATTTCAGTTGGTAATGTAACTCCGCATGTTACAGTACTCTTGTTTATATAATAGGAAACTGTAATAGTAATTCAGTTTATGAAGAGAATTGTGTTTATATTACAATTCAAACTACAATAGTAATTCATCTTATAATTTATCCTATGCAGCTATTCGGTTCATAAAATTAGTATTTACAATTCAAATTCGAAATTATACGATTTTACTAAAATCCAATCTTAAATAACGAAATAAGACAGAAAAACAAAATAAATAAAAACTACTATAAGCGCATTTATGAAATAATTTCATCAATTATAAAGATCAAATAAAATAAATAATAAAATTTTTTTTCATTCTTATCAGGAAGCAAATCAATCGAAGGGTGTTTTAACTTTCCTATAAAGATAAAAGTATTTTCAGAAACATCTTTCAAATTCTGCTTTTTAAGTTGAATTTCACAAGAAAATACATTTGTAAATTCGTCGCATAGAAAAAACGAATTATAATCAAAGTCTGACCCAGTTCATAAAATAAATATAATAGTAAAAAGTAAGTTTACTTATAATTTCACCTATAACACTAATTCAGTTTATCTCATAACTTATTTTATAACAGTAATTCAGCTTATAAAAGTAATGTTTAAAACTCAAATTCTAAATTTATAAAACTTTACAGGGTTGGCACGCTTCAAGGACATTCAAGTACTTGTTATCATAATTTTTGTAAAGTAATAGCGTATTTACTCGTGTATAACGCGCACCTTTTTTTTTTCAAAAATTAGGTCAAAACTCCTAGGTGTGCGTTATACACGGAATATTTTTTTACAGTGCAACATATCAAATTTAAAGTGCGAGTTAGACACGGGATTTTAAAAAAATCTCCATTTTTTCATGTAAAGTACGGGGTGCGCGGTATACCCGAGTAAATACGGTATATGCCTTTTATTAATGAAAATCTGCTCTATCTTAAGGTATAGTAACCAGAAATTCACGAAATTTCTGATTCTAAATCACCTAAAATCAATTGATTGCCTTGATGCGTATGACCCTGCTTTACTCAAATGCAATCTTATTTAACTCTTTCCGGCGTTCAGTAAATCTGTTTAAAATAAATAACTTACACGAAAACTAATAAACGAATTTCTTAGAAAATACGAACTTGCTTATTTTCATATGTATTATAAAAGATAAATTTCAATTAAATATCCTTCGTGCCAGTAAAATTAAAATTAGATATCTTTTTTAGGGAAACCGCGCCGCAAAGGGTTAACAAAATAAGACAAGTAAACCAGGGTTGCAAAATTGGTCTTATTAAAAACAATCTTTTATTTAGAAAATGGCTTAAAAGTATTAGGTGAACCGGAAAGTTCTGTTATACATCTTTTAGGGGCAAGTTACTTGCATTCATAAAATTTTGAAATAATTCATTTACACCAGTTTTTACAAGAAAATTTATTTATAAACATGTAAAAGTGTATATTCGCATAATTAATAAAGGCGAAACTTTTTAATGGAATTCGGGTGCCAGTGTGGAAATTAGGTTAGTACAATTATGTGACGCTGTGGCGTCGTTACCGCTGTTTAAGAGGTTAAAGTATTATTTTACGCCTACTTTTTTAACCCCCTTGAAGGATAAACAACAATGTCTCGGTAATATTGCTTTCTCACAGGAAAACCGAAGATTTTTATTTTAAATAAGAAAATCCATATTTTCCATACATTGCTCCCAAAGTTAAAGAATAAAATTTCGTTAAAATTTTGCGGGGCAAATCTTGTTTTAAATAAGATGGAATAAAATGTATCCTCTGAAATGCTTAAAATTCAGATTTCTTCATTGGTACCACTTTTTAAAGTAATAAAATATTCATTGTTTTCACCTTATTGTGAAAGGCGAAAGGTATAATAATTGTGCCATTTGAGATATTGGTGCAAATGAATAAATCTGAATTTTAAAAAACTAGGTATGAAATTGCATATTTCTGTGGTGTTTTTCAATTTTATGTAAGGAAATAAGACAGATAAACTATAAGTTACAATTGTAAAACTTTAAAGAAAAAAAAAACATAATTTTTCCAGTCTTGATAAGAAACAAACCAATTGAAGGGCGTACTTTTTAAAGGCCAAAAGTATTTTTTTTTTTTAATTGACAAATTTCGCGTGTTAGCCCAACTGTTAGATTAAAAATTTGGAAAATCTTCAGATTGATGAAATCGATTATAATGCAAGATTTACCTAGTCTGTAAAACATCTTTCATAAGAATAAAAAAATCCAGGAATTTTTCATGTTTTAGTACTACAAATTTCGTAAAATATTAGTCGCTCTATCAAAAATAAAATAAGGCAAATATTACTTTTTAAAAATTCTAGTAAAAGTTGCTTGAAAATCCTTGAAGCATAGGACGCTTGTAAAAACAATGTTAATAGAACTATACCAGTGAATTAGTTTATAAAAGTAATGCTTATAATTCATATTTTAAATTGTAAGATATCACTGAAATCAAATTTAAATCGCTTCCCTCATTTGCCTGTACGTCATATGGGTAGCGTGTTTTTGTCAATCATGATTTGCCTGTACCACGTAATAGCTGCCATTTCCAATCAGGATTTTTTATTCTCACTTATAAAGTTTTAATGTATGATTTGCATTATTTAATCTGAGGATTTTTCTGACTGAAATAAGGCAAAAATTTCTGTTTTGAAAAACCGTTGATAGAAGATTAAAAATTCCGCAACAAATATGAAAAAACATAAGCATTATTTAACCCTTTCCGGCACGGGCAAAATCTGATGTAAAATGAGAAATAATCGACTGACACCGAAATTCACAAACGAATTTTTTAGATATTTTGAATCCTCTAATTTAAGCATTTATTGTAAAATGAAAATTTTACTAAAAAATTACGGGTGTCATTTGCAAGTTTGGAATTAAAATTAGATATCCCAGACTGGGCACAGTGTGCCGGAAAGGGTTAAAAATTATTTACAAAAATAGAGATCAGTTAAGTGGTTAAATAGTGAAATAAAGCAAATATTCTGTACGTTGTTTCACGAATCAAATTTTATATCATATTATTTTCACTTATATTAATCACTGGGACAGAGGTTTATATTTATCTATAAAAATAAAGGCATTTTGAGAAACATTTTTCAAATTTCACATTTTAGGTCGATTTTCAGAAAATGACAAATTTGGAAATATAGACGAACTCGATTGTAGGTTTCTTAGCATATAAGGAAATTTTTATTGCTCCTACCAGTATTCCAAATCGGAAATCTCAAGGATATATTATTTTTCATATACAATAGACAAATTAAAAACATGTATCTATTTTTGAAATTGTGTTAGGATCAATAAAATTTTCCCTTTAAGTTGCAAGTCATGCGATTGTAACCAAAGATTGACACAGTTTATAGAAAATTAAAATTTATACTTCAGAAGGTTTGAAGTATTAATATCTGCAGATTTAGTGTATTTGCCTGCGAAAAGTAACTTCTTCAGAATGTCAGTAGCTTTCGCATTGCGAAGTGCAAGGGGAATAATGAGAAAAGAAAGAAATGAGAACAATCCTTAAAAAATCGATATTCTAGACAAGGGAACTCAATCACTTAAAACTGATTTATATTTTCTTTCTTTCTTTTTTCTTCTTGTGAATGCGACTTGATTTCCTTTGTAATTTTTTCTTGTCGTGTAAAAAAAGAAAAATATCTTCATCGTTTGATGCACTGTTCTGCGACATTTTATACCCAATCTCTGTTACAGAAGATAACCTACTTTGGGAAAAAAATTCTACTTTTCAGTCCTAATACAGAAAAAATTGATTCATCATTATATATCTACTTGTATTTTAATTCCTGATTTATCAAGCAATTGATACAAATAAAAATAATTTATGGAGTTTTTCTTTTTTTCAAAGGAAGGCATTCATTGAAAATAAATAAATAGAGTTGTTAAAAAGTATATTTTTAAATAATGTATGGTTCAGATGATTTACTTATAACATTTACGTGTTTCTTTTGAAACATTGTTTTAGAATAATATTGGAATAATATATCAGAAGCTTTGAAATAAATGTTTACTAAACAAATATGTCATTGCAATTTTATTCTCTGTACATCCATGGCAGCTCATTTTGTTGAATTTTTAGTTAAAATTATTCTTTAAATTTTGAAAATAATTATTTAATTACTGCCAATCACAGTAAATTATTGTAAATGTATTTTTAAAATTACTAAGACACTGAAATAGAAGATTTCTTAGCTAGAAATTAAAAAAAATGTATTTTTCTTTGTATTTTTTACTCCAATTCCAGATAAAGCTGATACATCATTATATAAATTGAGGGGTAATTCCACGCTAATGGACGTATTAGTTGTCATAAAACATCTTCCAAAGATACTAAATATGCTAAAAATTTTCATTTCAGAAGGTTTGAAATAGTAATATTTGCAGATTTAGTTCATTTGCATGCAAAAATAAGTTCTTCAGAATGTAAGTAACTTTCGCATAGCAAAGTGCAAGGGGAGTAACGTGAAAAGAAAAAATGGGGACAATTCTTAAAAAATCAATATTCTAGACAAGAGAACGCAATCACTTAAGAGTGATTTATTTCTCTTTCTTTCTTTCTTCTTTTCTTTTTCTTTTTTTTTACGAATGCGACTTGACTTTTTCTGTATTTTGTTTCGTAGAAAAAGAAAAGTACCTTCATCGTTTGATACATTGTTCTGCTTCATTTTATACATCGTTACTGGCACAGAAGATTTCCAACTAAGGGGAAAAAATCTACTTCTCAGTTCTAAAGTTGATTCGTCATTTTATATTTACTTGCATTTTAATTCCTCATTTATCAAGCAATTGATATAGATAAACATAATTTATGGAGTCCCCCCCCCCCTTTTTTTTAAAGGAGCAGATGCATTGAAAATAAATCAGGGTTCGTGGTCTGGAAGAACTTGTAGGGACTTGTATGTTTACTAAATAAATATCTGATTGTAATTTTATTCTCTATATAGCCATAGCAGCTCATTCTCTTGAATTTCTATTTATAATTATTGTTTGAGCTTTCAAAAATAATAATAATAATTATTGTCAATCACAGTAGGATTTATTGTAATTATATTTTTTAAATTACTTAGACACTGAAACAGACGATTTCTAATCTAAATATTAAAAAATATATTTAATTTTCTACTTCTTACTCCAAATCCAGATAAAGCTAATGAATCAATATGTATTATGTATAAGTAGGCATAATTTATGGAGCATATGCATTGAAAATAAATGATTAGAGTATAAATAAAAACATTGAAAATAAATAAAAGTATTTTTAAAGTAACGAGAGGGATCTGACCCCTACGACCTACGCTCGGAAATCCCCATTGATGCACCACAAATTCTAAAATCAAGCTAATTTGATCGGCGTTTATAAGACTGCGAAACATTGAACTATATGTATGTAATAATAAAAATTTTGCGCCTTAATCCTAAGTTAATTACTTCCAAATTATTTTAACATTGAACTTTTTCCTTTCTTTTTATAATATTTTAACATATTATTCTTAATTCCATACTTTTAAGTCAAACTTTTTTATTTCATTTTATTCTAAAAAACATTAATCTTTCAAAACAATTCTTTTCTTAAAAAGACAATCCCATCACTTAATTCAATGTATCTGTTACATAATATTTCATTATTTATTCTCTGAAAAGTTCGATTTCCCATCATCCCCTGCGATTGATCTTGTTTGAACAAGGGATTCTAGCGACACCATATTCGGATATCTGAGAAAACTGAGTTTTCTTTCGGCAGGTTAAATTTCACTGGTAAAAGGTGAGTTCTCAAAATTTGATTGGCAGATTAGAAGTTTGCTGTGAAATCCTTTTTTTCCTTAAAATGAAGCTATATAGGACGGCTTACGTTGGCTTTGGAATCACAATCAGTTTTAGTTTCGCGTGTGTATGTTCATGTATTTTGTCAACTGGTGAAAGACAGCGAAATGGGCGTATGTCTACGACACCAACACCAATTTATTTATTTGTTGATACCTTATCATTTTTAAGATTCGTCACTAGTGGAAATGTTTTGCTTGATGTGACAGTTCATTAAAGGGGCTTAAAGAATGTACAGTGCTTCTGTCTGAATTAAGAGGGAAATATTTCTTAAGAATTAGTCCATTGGCCTTGCTACATTGATGCGGCACGATTGCGAACTCTTCGATGGAATATTTATATAACATAGGAACGAGCGGAATATTACACACACACGCACACACACACACACATATATATATATATATATATATATATATATATACATATTAAGAGACGACCTCCCTGGTTTGCATTCATTAGTCATGAGCAGCAAACAAATGCAGTTTGCTTCGTTACTTGTTTGCAACAAAAAACAAAGTAGAAGAAAGATCGTTCACACAAGTATGCCGTGTTGAATCCCACCAAGTACCTGAAAGCTAATTTATATATTTCTGAATATTCTGCTCCTCTGCTCATGCTAAACGAAATTAAGGATTTTTCCAAGATTGCCATAATGATTACGCGAATAGGAAAAAATTACTGACATAAAGTAAACATCCTTTAATCCGGTACGTTCGGGACTTAAAGCAAGCCGGACTACAAAATTTTTCAAATTGTAGGAAAAATGTTAGGAAAAACGTGCAGAAGTTGGAATTATAACAAATATTACAGTAAAACGTTTTATTCTTTAACCCTTTAACGTTCATTGGTTTCTCTAGGAAACCACAAAATTTTAATTCCGATATGCAACAATGGCACCGGAATTTTAATTTTAAAAAATCCATTTTATTGAATATACGAAAAATCGCTTTTTCGTATTTACAAATATATCTGTTCACAATTACCGGTGTCATTCATTTATTCCTACATCTTAGCAATGAAAATCCTTTGATCGTTAAAGGGTAAAACAGCTTAAATAGAATAAAAATATTACTAACAGTGTAAAGTAAACATGTGTACATGAATATAAAATGAAAACGTGCACTGAGGTCTACAGAGTGAGCCTACTTGTAGAAGCCATCTTTAAAAAAGTTCAAATATCAGTTGCCTCCTCTCTTCTTTTTTTAAGGAAGTCAAATTGTATGTGATGTGGTGACACTACGCACATGCCGACACATTATCTTCGGAACAATGTCTATCAATCATGTATTCTGGTGTTCTGCGATTGATGTAAATTTGTATATACTCAAAAATCCATCTAAATTATTCTGTTTATCTTTCTCAAAAATAAAACAAACATTTGAATCTAATGATCCACTTCATTATTTATTACTTGATGACTGATATAAATTTCCGTTTTTAAATGAGCATTCTTTTCTGAGATTGAAAAAAGTATTTAATTCTGATTATGAAAAATACCTTCACTTTCAACGTTTAGTTTCGCAAATTATCCACATAAATGTTTATTATCACCTCTTTCCCATTTGTCAGTGGGATGACAGAGCTATTTATCGTTTTGCGAATTTAAATTGTTTGTAATGGGTTTCACGGACTAATTCATCATTCTGAAGTTCCACCAGATTATTATAAAGATAAGGCATAGCTGCCAACTTTTAAGCATTTTTCCTTCCACAAAAATTTGTAATAAATATTTTCTCATTTAGATTAAACAAATGAAAAATCCCTGTGCAATTTTAATGGTAGCAAAAATCCGTAAAAGTTGACAGCTATGCCATAAGGTATGATCGAATTAAGAATATATTTGTTTCTGCAAGTTGTGTCGGATTATTCATCGTGCCGGGCCGTCGGATGCCGAATTAAAGGAAGTTTACTGCATCTCAGAACAAAGTCTTAGTATAAAACAGATTAACTGTGTAAACAAGATAACATTGCCTTATCACGAAGCTTTAGCTTGAACTAATAGCTCTCATGATTACTGTGGTCATAAAATATTGCCTTGCTGCGATTTTTTATTAAATATACGAAATAAGATATATTTTTGTGGCAAAACTCAATTGTTCCAAGACTCACCAAAACACCATCCGCAACAAAGTAGTAGGGTGCGACCCATAGGTAGGGGACTGCTGACTTATACCAAAATGGGTTTTTAGTTAATATATATGTATATATATATACAGGGTGATTCTAAATTTTTTTTACAATAAAAGAGGGGTGATAGTACACATAAAGACAAACAATAATAAATAGGAGACCAAGGGTCCAAAACGTTTTCCAAAGGAGATAGCCGCCATTAAAGTTTAGGGACGAAAATTTCAAATAAACATAAAAAACGGAAAAATAGGTCGATTGATTTGCGGTTTTCACTAAAATTATTCTTTAAGTCGGCATTTTCTTGAAATTAAATAATAAAGATACATTTCAAAAAATGCCGATAGAGGGCGCTTTAGACTTTGGAGTAACGAACAACTCTTTTTTGCCGGTATTTTTTGTATCTCATTAAATATTTTCGTAAGCTTAGAGTCAAACTTAAATTTTGAGCTCAAAATCTAATAGTAGGAGTGGTTAAGTAGCACAAACTGAACTTGTTCAGAGGGTTCAAATTTCAAATGATTAAAAAAAACGGAAAATTGGTTCATTGATTTGCAGTTTTCACTAAAACTATTCTTTATGTCGGTATTTTCTTAAAAATAAATTATAAAGATAATTTTCAAAAAATGCCGATAGAGGGCGCTTTAGACTTTGGAGTAACGAACAACTATTTTTTGGCGTTATTTTTTGCATTTTATTAAATGCTTTCGTAAGCTTAGACATAAACTTAAATTTTGAGTTCAAAATCTGAATAATTGGGAGTAGACAAACTGACAAACTGAACTGTGAAACTGAACTGAACAAACAATAGACAAACTGAACTGTGTTCAGAGGGTTCAAATTTCAAATGATTATAAAAAATGGAAAAATTGGTCGATTCGTTTGCGGTTTTCCCTAAAACTAATTTTTAAATGAGCATTTTCTTGAAAATAAATTTTAAAGATAAATTTCACAAAAATACCGATAGAGGACGCCTTAGACTTTGGAGTAGCGTACAACTATTTTCAACTGTTATTTTTTAATCTCATTAAATGCTTTCAAATGCATAAACTTAAATTTTAGGCTCAAATTATGAATCATTGGGAGTGTTTAAGTAGCGAAAATTTGAATTGTGTTCGTGGAGGGGGGAGGGTTAAATTTCAACTCCTGAAGACACTTCAATTTGTGCTACTTAATTACTCCTAATTATTCAGATTTTGAGCTCAAAATTTATGTTTAAATCTAAGCTTCCGAAAAGATTTAATAATTTTTTGCAAGCATTTAATTAGAACAAAAAAATAATGGTTAAAATTAGTTATTGGTTACTCTGAAGTTTAAAGCGCCCTCTAATGGAATTTTTTTTAAATTTATCTTTAAAATTTATTTTCAAGAAGATACTGACGTAAAGAATAGTTTTATTTTAAACCGCAAACAAATCGACAATTTTTTCCATTTTCTATAATTATTTTAAATTTGAACACTTCTCCCCCCCTTAAACACAGTTCATTTTGTGCTACTTAACTACGCCCTACTATTCAGATTTTGAGCTCAAAATTTAAGTCTAAGCTTCCGAAAACATTTAATGAGATGCAAAAAATAACGGCAAAAAATAATTGTTCGTTACTCCAAAGTCTAAAGCGCCCTCTATCGACATTTTTTGAAATTTATCTTTATAATTTATTTTTAAGAAAATACCGACATAAAGAAAAATTTTAGTAAAAACCGCAAATCAATGAACCAAATTTTCCGTTTTTTTGTAATCATTTGAAATTTGGACCCTCTGAACACAGTTCTGTTTGTGCTAGTTAACCACTCCCACTTTCAGATTTTGAGCTCAAAATTTAAGTTTGACTCAGAGCTTACGAAAACATTTAATGATATGCATAAAATACCGGCAAAAAATAGTTGTTCGTTACTTCAAAGTCTAAAGCGCCCTCTATCGGCATTTTTTGAAATTTATCTTTATAATTTAATTTCAAGAAAATGCCGACATAAAGGTTAATTTTTGTGAAAACCGCAAATCAATCGAACGATTTTTCCATTTTTTATGTTTATTTGAAATTTTGGTCCCTAAACTTTAATTGCGGCTATCTCCTTTGGAAAACGTTTTGGACCCTTGGTCTCCTATTTAATATTGTTTGTCTTGATGTGTACTATCACCCCTCTTTTATTGTAAAAAAAATTTGGAATCACCCTGTATATATCAGGGTTGGAAAAAACCCAAAAAACCGGTTTTTTTGGTTTAAACCGGGTTTTTTTAAAACATCCTTTCTTTATACATATACATGCATATTTAACTGATGAAAACAGACATTATTGGTTTATAAACAGTGTAACTTCATTTAAAATAATTTAAATTTAATAATTGTAATAAATTTATGCTGAAAATTGCAAAATTTCATTTTTTAATTTAAACAGTTTTAGCAAACAATCTTATGTTGAAAATTTTAACTGTTCTACACAGTGAACCATTGATGCCCTGTAAATCTTTATAAACAATCTTTTGATTACTAATAATAAACATTTGGATGTAGTTTGATAAATATTCCTTTCCACAATTATTCAAATAATAAATTACAAATACTTCTTAGGATTTTTTCTTTTTGAGTGACAATTTGAAGTTAATTTTAGTCGTTAGATTCAGCAGATACCAGATGGAAAAAAATTATTATTAAAATGCTATAACTAGCAACCAGTCTTTGCTTTTAATTATTCAAGATAATCTCCCAAAAGAAAAATATCTTTTACAGCTTGTGCAAAATCTTAAAATATCATTGTGCTACATTATTAATTGCATTAAATAATCTGCACTAAAAAAATTAAAATATTTTATACTAAATATTGAATCTATTTTATCTTTGATCAATTCACATGTTTGAAGTTTTTTCTTTAGAGCAATAGATATGTTCACCAATGTGTACTGATTTTAATCCTATGCATAAAAAAATTACATAAACCCAATAAATCTAATGCTTATTATAAGTGTTAAAAGTAGAAATTATTTATATCCAATAATCTGAAACTTGTAAATTATGAAGAAAGAAAATATCGTTAGGTTTCTTCTAAAAAACGATAGAAATTATTTATATCTAATAGTCTGAAACTTGTAAATTATAAAGAAAATGTCATTAGAATTCTTCTAAAAAACATTTTGCTTTCTTTTTTATAGAAAGATACCAATTGGTTTAATCCTATGCATAAAAAAGACCTAAACCCACTATATATAATACTTATTACTGAAATAAAGTGTTAAAAGTAGAAATTATTCATGTCCAATAATCTGAAACACGTAAATTATAAAAAAAAAAAGAAAATGTCATTAGATTTCTTCTAAAAAAACCAATTGGTTTTTTTTTAGAAAAAACCATTTGGTTTAAACCGTGGTTTAAACCATGGTTAAAACCAATTGGTTTAAACCGTGCCAACCCTGATATATATATATATATATATATATAAGGTGGTGTGGGGTAATAACGCCAGGCGGGGTAATAACGCCAAGTGCTGATATTATGCATAATTATGAAATAATCTGGCAAATGACACCCATGTGCTCTGCGCAGAAGGGTTTTGAGTCATATAAATCGCAAAAAACAGCTTCAAGTTAATTTGTTTCATTTTTAGGTTTTATTGTTTTTACAAGCAACTAAAATTAACGCTTGATCTAAAATTTGAGAGATACGTTTTGTGATGTGAAGACTATTTTTTTAATCCGGAAATACTTTGTTAATTACATAAATTTGTAGTGCATTTCATGGACTTTCAAAATGTTGTTGGAGATTTTGGATATCTTCTCAAGATAACTTGTAATTTAAAATGTACAACGCAATAACTATAACGGGGTAATAACACCAGTCCTTGGCATTAATACCCCTGTTGATTCCCTACAGTAGCTGAGCTACATCCTAAATACTGATTCAAATAAACACAGTTAAAACTGTGCAATGTTTCTAATAATTCTATTTAAGCTGTCCTTTTTAAGCAGAAAGAAGCTCACGGTCTGACATTCTTTTGCCTCATCCTCCCCCCCATCCCACACCACACCACACCTTTATTTTTCTTACACTTTCACAAAAAATTGAACATTTTCAATAGCTTAGAATGCAATTTGTCAATTTCTAAGTTGTAGAGTTTGTATTTTTAGAATTGGGCAATCTACATGCAATTATTCCATCTTATTTCATAGTTTTGTTTGCATGTCGTTATTACCCATATAGGTGGGTAATAACGCCAAATAGCATTGTTCAAAAAATCACGCCATTACATTTTATGAATACATATCTGTTAAATTATTTTTTTTATATAGATAGTCAATGAGTTGCTGTATCAAATCCTATATTTGTTTGAAAAATACAATCTAAAGCTGAGCCGTGAAAATTGGTAGAACCTTAACGTAGCGTTATTACCCCAGGGTACCTTATATAAACCGTAATAAGTGTTTGTACACATCAAGAGATTCAGAGGATATTAGCTGTTTTACTACAAAATTATTTCGTAAAGCACTAGTCGTCATACTTGAAAGTAGTTTTATTATTTTATACTTTTTTTATTAGTTTTTTTACGAAAATTCTGGTAAAAATGTCCTTGAAAGTCTTTCAAGAATACGAACCTTACCATAGTATAATAATTAAAAGTCACGTTATATCTGTTAATGTTATTTCATTCGCCTTTATCGTTAATATTTAATTACATAAAATTTAAAGGAACTTCCTAACTTGATAATATTAAGTAAGCTATTTAGAAGTTAAAAATGTTCTTTTAGCAATAATCAGTTTGTAATATCAGAGTGATTAATTTATTTCAAAAATATTACGAATCGTATAAACGCAGCTGTAATGAGGAAATCTTAGAAATACTTTATTATGTAATCGGAAAATTCCTCTCATTTATAAAAGTAATTACGATCATTTTTCTTAAAGTTGATTATTTTTCAAAGCAATTAAATTTATATACAAACAAACAAGGAATTTTAAAGTGATTTTTTTTTCAAAAGTCACTTGCATAACATTTCTATTGAAATGTCAATTATTAGAGCGACCTATGTTTTTAATTAAGTTATTAGAAAGATTGTGACTAGAATGAGTATCTAATTATAAAAAGTGATCATGTATATCAATAACATGAATCTATCTAGGTTACTTCTGAAACTGAATTTAGCCTCTTCGAGGACGGTGGTTCATTTTTGCACCATCTAATTTTAATACCTAAGCGCTATATTGTCACAGAAAATTGTAAAGAAAAATTTCCTTTTATTAAAAGTACATAAATTTTACATATTGGCTGGATAAAATCGCATGTTGGAATACCAGGAAATGAAAGAGCGGACATGTTGGCAAAATCAGTGATTGTAAATGATCTTCATGACAAAGTTTTACGAATTCGTGTACCAACATCTTTTTTAAAGCGTCATTTTCAAACACTTTTACATGATCAATGGCAGACTTCTTGGCAGAATTCGGATATATTTATATTTTTATTATAATGACGAAAGCTACATCATTTGTTTTTTAACCTTATTATAATTTAGTGATGTAAGCACATCTTTCAGTGTTTTTTTTCTGTCTGCTGTTTTCCGTGAATCTTTTATCTTTAGCATCAGTGATTGCAGCTATTTGCAGTGACTGCTGAGATTTTCAGCCGAAGCATTACAATCCTATGCCATTTTTTTTTATTGGTGCTCCAGTCGGGTAACAAGTACGTAACCTTTCTAGCTTTTGCTCATTTTGAAATAAGTGTACTTTTAAATTCTAAAGTACGTCTAAAGTAAATTAAGTACGCAATCTTTGTAGCTTTTGCTTATTTTGAAATACGTTTGATTGTAAATGCTGGTGTCATTAACTCATTTTAGTATTTTGCGATTTGAAGTATCTCGTCTTGAAAGAGTTAAACCTTTCGTCAGATGTGACGTGATACAAAACCGAACAAATAATTGATTATCCCAAATAATAATTTTTAATTGAAAATTTCGCCTTAACTAATTAAAGCATTTTTTAAATGAACGCACAAATTCAGACAAAAAAATTTCATCGAGTCATATTTGTCGCAAATATCTAATTAAATTCAATTAAAAAATCGATTTATTTAAGTAAAGATTTTCTATAAGAAAATAATGGTAACGGTGAATTTTCTGATTTGGTAATTTCAAGACTCGTACGACTCCTGCGTATAATTTACACTCAGTTGCTAGCAAATCATTGACAACTATTATAAGGTTTGTAGGAATCCTGCAATTTCCAGAATAGGAAATTCTTCTATGCCATTTTTTTACAATAAATTTCTACTTAAATGTACCGAAATCTTGCGCTTTTGAACTAGATTTAATTTTTGTAAGAACATAAAGAAAAAATCATGCGAGAAGCATAGATTATGAAGCACTTTCCTACACATTCAGAGTAATGTAACAAAACTGCACTGTTTAAAAAATTAAAATATTCCGTCTGATTTCACCATATGGAAATGTATAATGCATTTCAAAACCGAATTTCAGCTGCTCCCATCAACAATATGAAAATTATCCGATTTTTTCTAAGCAGTCCTGTAAATGATATAGAGATTTGTATCTATTAACAACACGCATTTCAGAATTTAATTCACTTAAAAGATACACATATTTCAGCTAAAAATTCCCCTTCAGCAATTTTCTATAATAAGGAGAATTGTATGCGAATACTTTTGTGCAGCCCTGTATATGAGGTATAGAATTTATGTATAAAGAGTAATATGCAAAAAACTAATTAAATTTAAAAGCGCATACTGAATTTTAAAACATACTCTCCAGCAATTATTACGCAAGATAATACTGTAACCAATTTCTTTTGTGTGTCACCTTGAATTAATAAAAGTACTATGAATGCTCCGTTTTAGTGTGATCGAAGTGAAATTTATTGATTTATATCAGTTTCAATACATTGGAAATAACGTAATGACATTAAAATACTCCCCAAATGATTTTTCCGCATATGACGTAATGTAATCGAATTCTTTCGATGTCCCTGTAAATGAACTATTAATCATACATACTTCATACGCAATACCAAATATGCTTTGGTGTCTCTAAATAAGCGTTATCAATTTCATGAAATTCCGCGTATATTTACGAGAGTTAGAGCATGGACAGACGGACAGACAAAACAAATGCATATACGCTTTTCAACTTTGTTGGAAAGTGCTTAAGTAATACTGATATTTCAATGGAAAATAACGGAACCATGCATTATAATTTCGTAACACAGTGCGTTAGGAAATTATAAGACTAACGAATTAGTGCACTTTTGAAGAAAGACATAATATTGCAAGGCTCCCAAATGGTCCGCGAACTGAACATCAATATTTTTTACAGAAATTTTCATAATAGTTTTCTATAGTATTTGAGCTAAAACCAACTTCCAAAGGCAGTTACTTGACAATTTGCAAGAAAAATCTAAAAAGAAAATTTCTTTAAGAAAATTCTGATGTTCAGTTGACGGACCATTTGGGAGCCCTGTATTGTTATTTCTAGCGGGCGCATTTAACCCTTTGCGGCGCAGGGCAAATTAATTGCTTAAGTGTTGAAATAAATCACCAACACCGGAATTTGAAAACAAATTTATTTATAAATAAGAAAAAGCTATTTTTCACTCATACAATAAATCGTAATTTTTTTTTACCAAAATTCTGATGACAATGTGGCGTTGGGATTTAAAATTAAGTGGATGTATCACCGCGCCGCAAGGGGTTAAAATTGATAGTAAAACATTTTTCTGTCATAATTGCTACATTAAAATATAAGTTACATTTTATCAAAATCTTTTAATATTTAAAAGTGTAAATAAGGGGACTGTTAAGAAAATATAAGTGTAATAGAGGCAATTAGAAAATAATAATACGTCACATCAGAATCAGCGAGTCTAATGAAAAAGACAGGCTACCGTGGTGTATCCCAAGTATCTTTTTTTACAGACTGCTAGACTGACGTAGTCACCCACATTGGTGCATCGTGCACCCGCATTGGTGTATTCGAGCATCACATGACTCCAGCGGTCTCTAAAAAAATGTACACATAAAGCTTAGAGGTAGCCTTTCTTTTTCGTCAGCCATGAGAAACATAAAATGTACGCGTTTGTACATTGTGAAAATATTCCCAAAAAGCAGAGGCGTAGCTTTAGAAAGTATTTTTTGCGAGATATTTGAAGTTGCCGCAGGGTAAAGCGTTGTCTGCAACCAAAGTAAGATAAATTTGACTTTATAAGGGTGCTAATAAATATGAACGAGAAAGAGCTCGGTTAATAAAGTGTTCTAAAACTGCCATTCACAACTAAATAATTAGCAAAAAGTATTCAAATAAAATTAAATAATCAGTAGAAAAGGGATTTTGACAGGACGATATGATCGATAAATATCTCGATTATCAATTCAAAAAGGTCTTTCATCTCGGGAAATTTCGAGCCGATTCAGCAAAAAACTTCACACTTAACAGTTGTAAAAAGTCTGAAATCAAACAGTAATGGAAAATGTGTAAAGTTGTTGAAAAAAATCCGAGGTTAATGAAGATATCATAAAGAAGATTTAATTGGCCTAAGAAAGTCATGTCATGGGATAAGAAATCGGAATGGCGAATAGCGAAAGAAAAATACAGTTACATAAAAAAGAAGGAACTGCAAATATTTTCTTAAAGGAAATACTTCAAATATCATAAAGGAATTAATAAAAGCGAATTTTTCTTTAACAAAATTCTGATATGACCAGTTTTTTTTTTTTTCATTATTATTTTTTTTGTTTACTTTGTTTTTCTTGACCACTCAACACCCTTGTAAACAAGTGATATTTTCAGATGAAAAAAAATCTTGACGGTCCATATGGTTATAAGTAATATTTGCATCATTTGATGAAGGAATCGAAACAATGTTTCAATCGACAAATGGGAGGAGGATCAGTAATAATTTGGGGAGATTTTAGTCAGTATAAATATGCGATTTAACTCTAATTTCGGAACATATGAACTCTGCGCAGTATCAGGCTATGTTATATGATCGCTTGATACTGCTTGGACCTTTTTTTTAATTGGTGCTAATTGGATGTTTAAGCAAGGCAGTGCTTCTTGACATGTGTCTAAATCCAAATATATCTAAGTCTACATAAACCCTATGGAAATTCTTTAAGGCGCACTAAGTTACAAAATTTATACTAATAATAAAGAGATTTTATCTGCGAATGAACTAGAAGTAGATATTGTAAAAGAATGACACAATATTTGTGCATCTACATTTAATCACATGTTCACTTGTATGAAAACAGAGCGTTTGAGTTTATAAGAAAAATTAAGGACCAATATCGTATTAATTTACATATTACTTTTGTTTTTAGACTTGTGGTCCTATAATTTGTTAACAATGATTTTTCAATCATTGCTTATATTTTTGTTAACATACTTATTTATTGTATTATTCAAAATTATTGCAAACTAATTTTAATAAATATTTTGTATTTTGATATTTCATGTGTTTAAACTATAATTAGAACTTTCATTTATTTCATAATTAGCAAAATCTAAGTGGTCTTATTATTTATTAGCGCACAGTAGTTAGACTGGTAAATGTTATGGCATTTGTTGTAATAGATAAGAATTTATTTAATGATACTTATGTTAGTTAATTTTTTAACGTATTTACAAAAATACTAACGAATAATGATGGTATGTAAAGAAACGAATTTATAAAATCGAAATTCTTCGTATAAAGTAATGTTGAACAAAGCATTTATTTTAATAATATTTTTTTATGTATAAGATGCTCTCTGAAGTGCTTATAAGTGCAATTGAAAAATAAACATTCGTTGTGACCTTTCGATAATTTTTCTTCTTTAGTATAGGAGATTAAATTTATTTTACATTAAATTAAAAAGTTTAAATTTATTTATTTATAAGTGCAATTGAAAAATAAACATTCGTTGTGACCTTTCGATAAATTTTCTTCTTCAGTATAGGAGATTAAATTTATTTTACGAATAAAAACAAAAATATATTACAGAATTAAAAAATGCGGAATTTTCCTTATATTTCTCTAGAGATTATTACAAATTTAAAATATAAATAATATTTCAAGTTGCATTGAAAGTAAAATATCGGATTTGCTCGCGTATTATGCATACACTTTTTTTAAAGGATAAAGAAAAAAAACATGTGCGTGAAAAATAATGCAATTTTAACAGCTGGCAATTTTTGAAAGACGGAATTAAAAAAAGAAAAAAAAAAGACAGAAAAAATTATGCATCACCTAAAGATTATAAAGCACTATTCAATATAATCGGAATATTGCAACAAAGGTTCACAATATAATAACGTTTAATAAAAAAGGTAAGTTTAACTTCCTCGCTTGTATTGAATGGTATGTGATACTTTCGAACCGTGGTGGATACAAACTAAACTAATTACTTTTTTTATATTTTAAATTTACTTCGACATAGCTGAATGTTTCTGGCTTTGGATTAAAACCAAACAAAAGTAGACCAATGCTTATTTCCGCATTTATTAAGTGTTATTATCGTTATAAATTTGAAAATTGCGTTCCAGATAGTGTTCTCAAGAAAATAAGAAATTTTAATAATTTCAATTAACTTCCAATTTTTAAAATTCATTTTATTCCAGCCCTGAATATGATCAACAAAGTTTATACACACCAAATATCATTAAAAAAACTTTTTTATGTTTAAAAACTTACACAATTAAAATCACACTTCCAGCAAATAATATTCATAAAAATATTTTAAATGTTATTTTTTGTGTCACTTCAAATAAATTACATAGACTACGCACATTACATTCTATAGTAAGATTCTTATAGTGATTCTCAATAGTACATGGTAAATACAAAACGTTATTAGCAATATAATATCATTAACTCCTTAACTGCCGAAGCTTTAAAAAAGAATCTTCAACTTTTTTGTTAAAAAAAAAAAAAAAAAAAAATGCCACCACAAATTTTGGAAAATATTCTTCCCTTTATTTAATGTCAAAAGTTTCTTCTTGTTAATAAACCAAAAATTTTAACTCAAAAAAAGTGGTTGTTCGATAGTTAATTTCAGAAATATGGATTTATTTCAGCGAGACGTATATATACGCCCGGGGCAGTTAACCCCCATGCGGGGCGGTGGTTTCATAGATATACCACTTAATTTTAATTCCCAAACGCCACATTCGCACCGGAATTTTTTTTAAAGAAAATTACGGTTTTTTGAATGCATGAAGTATAGCGTTTTCTTATTTACAAATAAAGTTGTTTTCAAATTCCGGTGTCAGTCATTAATTTCAATACTTAAGCAATGAATTTGCCCTGCCCCGCAAAGGTTTAAGGGGTTAAATTTTATTACAAACGATTTTTTCTTATAGACAGTACAATGTAAAGTAATTATTTTGAATGTCTTAGCTAGCAATATATAAATCCTGCAAACTGCGTTTTGAAGATCAAATATGGTATCCTAAACCACAATAATGTACGCCAAACGCATCGCAATCATGAGTACGTTAACCATTTCTGTTTCAGTGTTCCAGTACATGGAACACCCTGAGCCTAACGGAAAACACAGGCTACCGCGGTATATCTCACATGTTTTTCTTTCTACAGACCGCTAGAGTGACGTGACGCTCTTTTAGTACATCTTCATTGATACATTTGAATATCACATAACTTCAGTGGTCTCTAAAAAAAGACACTTGGAATGTACCGCGGTAGCTTGACTTTTTCGTTAGCCTCGGGAACACCCGACATGATTCCAAAATGCTACAATGACACCAGAATTTTGGTATAAAATTTTCCGTTTATTACTTATGGAAAAAACAGTAGCAGTTTTCCTTATTTTAAAATAAAGGGTATAGCCAGGTTTATTAGTAAATTATGCCCTTGAGTCAACCACATCGAGTCCTACATGAATTGATAGCCCCTAAAAAGAAATATATCTCTTCCCACTTTCAAGCTTATATCACAAGAGGGGGGGGGGGGTTATAACCCTTAATACCCGCTTTGAAGAAGGGCACAGCGTGCTACAAATACTTGTCGGATTTCAACTAAAAGAAATGAGATGCGTAATATTATTTAACGAATATTAGACAATTGTCTCTGAATTTTTTCAATAAAAGTAAGAGTTCTATAAAATTTTTCTTTTTTTTTAATTGAATATATTAATTAAAAATCTATTGAGATATTTGAGTGACCACCTTAATTTTTTATAATAGAACTAAATTTTAATTGTTTATATTTCAAAAATATATCATTCCAATGACTTGAAATTTCGTGTATAGACATAGTTTGAACCGAATATTTGAAATATTTTGCTAAAATTGGTATTGCTATTGAAAAAATAATTAAGTTTGTGTTCGTTTTAATATGTAGATGACCCCCTAAATGAATTTTATATATATCATTCAAAGTAGACTTTATTTCCAGTCGTTCGGTATCAGTAATTTTCTTCTGTGATAATTTGTTGAGTAATTAGTAGTTGATGTTTATATTTTTCTCTACGACTGTACAAAAACAAAAACAATATATATATATATATATATATATATATATATATATATATATATATATATATATATATATATATATAAACGAAATCTTATAACATCCGGGGTTAGAAGTCTCTCATAAAAGTCAGAATCGAATACATTTTTCTTGTTGCGAATTTGCAGATGAACTGAAAAATTTTGAATTATGGGAATTATTATCAGTATGTATTTATCCTAAAAGAAACTGTATTCATAACTCAACAAACTCGGAAACGAAACAAAACAAATTCTTTTGAACTTAGTACTGGATCAATATATGAGGTTCTTAATTTTTCCTGGCATTTTCAGACCATTAAGTTCTTCAATACGAGTATTTACTCATAGAAAACCTCATTTTAAGTATAACAAAATTTCTGTTTTTCGAACTAGATTTATTTTTTGACAATAAATAAATAAAAATGAAATAAATAAATGAAAATAAATAAATAAATAAATACATAAATATAAAATACCGTAATTTCGGGTGTATAAGCCGCGGATCATACAATTCTATTTGGACCCAGAAATATTATTTTGTGATTGGAGACAAATATTTACTGCGATCTAAGCAGTTATATTTGTTTCTTAAAAAATTCTGGGTCGAAAAAGAATTGTTTGATCTGCGGCTTATACATCTGAAATTATGGTAAATAAATAAATAAAAAATACTGGGTCGTTCGGAAGTTCGTGTCAGTTTGGGAAAATCAATTTGTTCTGGATTCATCTGCCCAATAATTATTAAGCATTAGATATCGAAAACATCAACTGATACATAAATGATAGAATTTTTCGGTTAGAATTAATTTTCCCGAACGGACGCGACTTTCCGAACGATCTAATAAATGAAAATAAATAAACTAAATAGATACAAATAAAAAAATACTAATATTGTACCTGGAAAATAACAGAACCCGTATTAATCCCTTAACTGGTTCATTCTTTTCCGTTCAATAAAGTGAAAATAGCGGATTCCCACCACTGTTATTTAAGTAAAATATTCGTAAAATTTAGTCTAAATATTTCCGCCTTTCAATAGTATGAAAATTTTCTTAAAAATAATAGTGGTGACAAAAAGCTTTAAGTGATGCAATAAGCAAATTCTTTTTGCCCGAACGGCGTTCGGGCAAACCAGTTAAGGGTATCATTTGACTTGCATAAACTTCTCTTCTTTAAACAAATCTTTGCGCAAAAAAACCTTTTTTACCCAATTTTCAATCCTGTAAAAAGAAAGAAATACTTTTGTCCTACATATTTCGATTCTAAATAAGGGTTAGTTTATCGAAAGGAAATTATTTATTCATAAAAATATGAAAACGAATAATATAGCCTTCTCAGTTGAAAGCTTATTGCTGAAGCTTAGCATTTATTGTGAAAAGAAACAATATCCAAAATTCTCATAGAAAAGGAAATAAATGTCTTTTTATATAGTATTAAGAATGAATATATGCTTTTGCTCTACAAATTTCAATTTAAGGATTTGTTACAAATGTAAGGATTTGTCACGAAACTTTGTTGGTTACGAATTTGTCTTTAAGCATTAGTTTATCGAAAAAAAGTAAAAAACAACTGCACAAAATAGATAAAAATGGCTTGCATAAACTTCTCTTCTTTAAACAAATCTTTGCGTAAAAAAACCTTTTTTACCCAGTTGTAATTAAGCATTTAATCGTCGCGCCAGAGACATTCCCGCGCTGGAAGTTTCACGACTTTTATTCAGAGCTGTTTAATTCCCACCAGTTTTATAAAATAGTGTAATTGGTTTTTATTCTGGTATCGTTATACTTGCCATTAAATAAGATGAATATTTTTTTTTTATCAAAAAAGTGGTGGCAATAATGAATTTGAATTTTTAAACCGGAATTTAATGCGACCATTTAGAGGTTAAACTAAAAATTTCAATTATATGCATAAAGGGAAATAACTTCAAAAATTGTGTTATTATTTATTATTAGAACTTATTTGTCTCTAACACAAATGAACCAAAAGAGTAAATTGAACAAAACAAAAATTGCGTTTGAACGTACTGATAAGAAAAAATAAATGCTTTTGCTCTACTTATTTCGATTGTCACTAAGGATTAGCTTATCGAAAAGAAAAGTTTCGGATTTCCCTGTCATTGTTCTTTGATTTTAAACGAAGATCATTAGGGCAGCCAGTGACAAAGCTCATGTCATTTTATAATAGAACATCCAGCATCCAGTTATGAAAAGGTCATGTGCTAATGTTAATTCAATTTTGTTACCTGCATGTTAAATGAATAATGACTTAGTATAACACATACAGTAAGTTTTAAAAGTAACAGAAATTCGAATATGTAGTTTTATATTGATTGTAGTTTAGTTTTGTATAATTGCCAACCGAAGCAATATACAGAATCATCATAAAAAAGGAACTAAATGTTTTTTAATTTAGTAATAAGACTAAACAAATACTTTTGCTCTATGAATTTCGGTTCAAGGATTTGTTACAAAAATTTGTTGATTTTGAATTTTTCTTTAAGGATTAGTTTATCGAAAAGTATAAAAAAATGCAGACACAAATTAGATGCAAATATATATACATACAGATGGATGCAGATCACATAGATACAGACTTCCATAACCTCCTCTGCTCTAAAAATATGTTTGCGTAAAAAAAAAGAAAAAAATCTTTTTTACGCAATTGCAGTTAAACGGAAAATTTCGATTATATGCATAATGGGAAGGAACTTCAAAATATGTGTTATTATTAGTACTTAGTCAAATGCATCAAAAGAACAAATTTTTAAAAAAATGCATTTGAACGTACTGATAAGCAAAAATAAATGTTTTTGCTCTACCTATTTCGCTGTCATTAAAGATTAGTTTATCGAAAAAAAAAGTTTCGGATTTCCCTGTCAATGGTCTTTGATTTTAAATGAAGATCATTAGGGCAGCCAATGACAAATCTCATGTCATTTTAAATAAGAATGTATTATATTTTATAATAAAACATATATCCAGCTATGAAAAGGTCATATGCTAATGTTAATTCAATTTTGGTACCTGAATATTAAATGAATAATGAATTCGTATGATACATAATGTAAATTTTAAAAGTTAGTTAATTCGAACATGTAGTTTTCCAGGGTTTGCACAGTTTTACCACTAAATTTTAAGAGTATTTTCGGAGTGTTTCACTGCAGTAAAGCATCGTAAAATCTGTGAATGAAGGTGGGGATCGCAAATGTTGTAATTTAAAAATTAAGTGTAAATTTTCTTATTTTTAATAGTGGTGTCAGAATCCTTGGAATTTCCAAGGAATATGCTAACCTTGTTTTGAATTGATTGTAATATAGTTTTGTTTTATTGTCAACAGAAACAATATACAAAACCCTCATAATAAAGGAAATAAATGTTTTGTAATTTAGCAATAAGACTAAATAAATACTTTTGCTCTAGGATTTCCAGTTGTAGGGTTTGTTATAAATGTATGGATATTCTTACGAAAATTTATGGGTTATGAATTTGTCTTTCATGATTAGTTTATTGAAAAAAAATACATACACAAAATAGATACAAATATATATATACAGATACAGATAGATATAGATACACATAGATACAGACTTGAATAATCTACTCTTCTCTAAAAATATCTTTGCGTAAAAAATATTTTTTACACAATTGCAGTTAAACTGAAAATTTCGATTGTATGCATAAAAGAAAAGAACCTCAAAAAATGTGTTATTACTAATAGTTCTTATTTGTCTCTAACACAAATGAACCCAAAGAGCAAATTGAACAAAACAAAAATTGTGTTTGAACGTACTGATAAGGAAAAGTAAATGCTTTTGCGCTACCTATTTCGATTGTCACTAAGGATTAGTTTATCCAAAAGTTTCGGATTTCTCTGTCAGTGTCTTTGATTTTAAACAAGGGTCATTAGGGCAGCCAATGACAAATCTCATGTCATTTTATATAAGAATGTATTATATTGTATAATAGAACATGTATCCAGTTATGAAAATGTCATATGCTAATGGTAATTCAATTCCGTTAATTGAATATTATATGAATAATGTTTAAAAGTAACAGAAATTCAAATATGTAGTTTTGTATTTATTGTAGTTTAGTTTTGTATAACTGTCAACAGAAACAACATACAGAATTCTGATTAAAAAAAGGAAATAAATGTTTTGTAATTTAGTAATAAGACTAAATAAATACTTTTGCTCAAGGAATTCCACTTTAACCACTAATTGGTTCCTTTTTTAAGTGCAATAAATTGAAAATGTGGGTTTATACCACTTTTCTTAAACTAAAATATTCGTAATATTTATCCTAAACATTTCTACCTTTGAATCGTATGCTATTCTACTTTTAATTAGTGGTGTCAAAGAAATTCAAGTGGTGTCAAAATAATAGTGGTGTCAAACAGCTTTAAATGATGAATTAAGCAAATTCGTCTTGCCCGAACGGCGTAAGGGCAAATCAGTTTAAGGGGTTCAGGATTTGTTAGAAATGTAAGGATTTCTCACGAAAATTTGTTGGTTATGAGTTTGTCTTTCATGATTAGTTTATCGAGAAAAATAAATATATCTATACACAAAATAGATACAAATATATAACAGATACAGATACATATAGATACAGACTTGCATAACCTTCTCTGCTCTAAAAATATTTTTGCGTAAAAAAATATTTTTTACACAATCGTAGTTAAACTGAAAATTTCGATTGTATGCATAAAGGAAAAGAACCTCAAAAAATGTGTTATTATTATTATAACTTATTTGTCTCTAACACAAAAGAACAAATTGAACAAAACAAAAATTGCGTTTGAACGTACTGATAAGCAAAAATAAATGCTTTTACTCTACCTATTTCGATTGTCATTAACGATTAGTTTATCAAAAAGAAAAGTTTCGGATTTCCCTGTCAGTGGTCTTTGATTTTAAACGAAGATCATTAGGGTAGCCAGTGACAAAGCTTATGTCATTTTAAATGAGAAAGTATTATACTTTATAATAAATCATGTATTCAGCTATGAAAAGGTCATACGCTAATGGTAATTTGATTTTGTTATCTGAATATTAAATGAATAATGATTTCGTATGACACATACTGTAAATTTCAAAAGTAACAGAAATTCGAATAGTAGTTCTGTATTGATTGTACAGGGTGTCTAGCAAATAACACCCTGGTTTCAAAATTAAATTTCTCAAAAACAAAGATCAATAGAATTATGCAGTAAACGGTTTGTTTATCAGGTAAGCTATAAAAATCTCATACAAAAGTTTCGAACGGTAAATATTTTGAAAAAATTGTGTTCTGATTGCAAAGAATGCTTTAATTTGACATTTTTCTTGCTTTAGATTGCTGCCAGAGAATGTGTTTTTCGGCTTAAAGTGCCATATTTCATAGTTTTTTTAAATTAAATTTTTAAAATTTCGAAATTCTAAAAATTTACTTCGAAAAATCTTTAAAATATTGTACTGTAAGCAGAAAAATTATTTCTCTGAAGGCAATGTAAAGCAAGAAAAATGTCAAATCAAAGCATTCTATGCAATCAGAACGCAGTTTTTTCAAAATATTCACTGTTTGAAATTTCTGTATAAGATTTTTACAGCTTACCTAATGAAAAAACCGTTTACCGCATATTACTATCGATCTTTGTTTTTGTGAAAATTTATTTTGAAATCAGGGTATCATTTGCTGGACACCCTGTAGTTTAGTTTTGTATAATCGTCAACAGAAACAATTACAATAACCCTCGAAAAAAGAAATGATTGTCTTGCAATTTAATATTAAGAAATAAACAAATTATTTTTCTCTGCAAATTCCGGTTTAAGGATTTGTTAGAAAAATTTATTGGTTATGAATTTGTCTATAAGGATTAGTTTATCGAAAAAATAAAATAAATACATACACAAAATAGATACAAACGACTTGCATAATCTTCTCTGCTCTAAAAACATTTAAACGTAAAAAAATCTTTTTATCCGCAATTGCAATTATACTGAAATTTTCGATGATATGCATAAAGGGAAAGAACTTCAAAAAATGCGTTATTATTCTTAGTACATACCGCAGTGTTGCCACATTGGGGATTTTTTAAAATCAAATTGTTTGATTGTCATCGCTTTTTTAAAAGAGAAATATTTGGCCTATTTAAAAATTGGATTGAAAAATTCGTGTATTATGAGGCAAATTATACTGTTTAAAAAAAAGTGGTTATTGTCAAATAATCTGAATTAAAAAGCCCCAAATCTGGCAACACTGACTTACCGTAATGTCGTGCGTATCCGCCCTATTTCAGTCGATTTCTTCCCAGAAATTATTTTTAATAAAATGTGGCTTATTTTTACTTAGACTTTATCTGACTTCTTTTTTACAAAAAAAAAACCTTTCCAGTCTGAAAAAGGCTTAACTGAGCCTCGGCGTATACGCGCGAAATTACGGTATTTGTCTCTTACACAAATGCATCAAAATAACAAATTAAACAAAACAAAAATTGCGTTTGAACGTACAAATCAGCAAAAATAAATGCTTTTGCTCTACCTATTTCGATTGTCATGAAGGATTAGTTTATCGAAAGAAAAGTTTCGGATTTCCCTGTCAGTGGTCTTTGATTTTAACCCTTTTCGGCGCAGACAAATTCTGTTCGTAAAATGAGAAATTGTTGACTGACACCGGAATTTTTCAAAAGACTTTTTTAGAAATTAAGAATTCCCTGATTTAAGCTGTCATTGTAAAAGTAAAATTTTACTAAAATATTATTGGTGCCGTTTGTAAGTTTGGAATTAAAATTAGGTGTTGCCGGAGTGGTAACACTGGGCCGGAAAGGGTTAAACGACGATCATTAGAGCAGCCAATGACAAATCTCATGTCATCCTTATATATATTATAAATGTGAAAGTGTGTCCGAAAATTGGAATGAACTTGGCTTCAAAACGGATGGATTAATGTCTTTGAATTTTTGTATATAGATAGATTATTGGCTTGAAATGAACATAGGCTAATTTTTATTTATTTTATTCAAATATTTTTCTTAATAATTCAAAATTTCACTATTTTTCATACAGAATAAATTGAAAAATTTTCCATAATATTTAATCATCTTTCTTTTTTCGTTGCCAAAAAAAAAAAAAAAAAAAAAAAAAAAAAAACAAAACGGAATAATTATTTATTTTCTGTAATTAATTTTCAACTGAAAGATTTTCACGTGATAAAACAAAATGAATTAAATAAATGGACCCTATTCTGTTTTTCGGTTCGAGGTTAAAAACCGCAATTTTACCAATTGTGACGTCAGAGGAATACTGTTTTTCTTCTTATATCAGGCAAACGATTATGTAAAATTTCTTTTACACTTATAAGACTTCACAAGAATACAACTTCACACTTTAAAAGAATATAAATATTTTAGTAGTTTTTCCAGATATTAATCCGTAATCAAAATGAACCTTTTTCTTTCTTTAGGTTCGAGGCTATACAATTCAATTTTTTACCGATTGTGACGTCACAGGAATACTTTCCATTAAGAATTTTAAACTTATCAATGTAACGTCATATCTGAAACAAAGTATAAGTTTTCAAGTTTTCATTTTAATAACACAATGTAATTTTGAGTAAGTGCTAAAAAGAGACGACTGTGACGTCACATATTAAAAATAAAATAAATATGCTCTGATGTTGTAATGAAATGAGATTGAATTATGATATCAAAAGTTATTATTTAAAGAAAATTAAGTTTATCGTCTGAGCGTGGTTAGTATAAATATTTAATTTTAAAATGAAATAAGTTTTTTTTTAAAGATTAAATATTAAATGATTAGAAAATGTTAATAATTTATACATATTGTAAATGACGTAATGATCAATGAAAAATACTTTTTAAAGTAAGAAAAACTCAACTAATAATTAAAAAAATATATATTTTTGTGTGTTAATTCTTAAAATTGTTCAATTCTTCAAATATAAATAAAAATCACTTTAAAAATGTACTATCGGGCTTAAAATCTAAAGATTTAATGTAATTGTGAGAAAATATATTCCCTCAGTCAATATCTCAATTTCGCATAATGCGCTCGAAGTGTGCTGGAAACAGGTTTGTAAATGGATATTAATTCCACTTTTTTTTTTAGCTCTTAAAAAGTAAAAATATGTTGTCACTTTTAAGAATATTTTTTTACAATAAATTTCTATAAATTTTTATGGTATGCAAAACATATATGTAGAAATTATACAAAAATGCCACCTAAAACAGTTTTGAAATAAATTTTTCATAACACTGCTTCCATTTTGACACTTTCTAACATGGTCTAAAAGTGTTTACGACTTTAACCTGTCTGTATACCGGATGCCGAGTGCTTGGGGTCTACCGTCTGTTTGTCTGTGTTTCAACTTGAGTAAATATAGTGGGATTCATACGAAAATAACTTACGTTATTGAGTTTTGCCATAGCATGTGCGGCATTGAAAATGCGCCAGGTAGCAATTATAGCTGAATCACAGGAGCACTCAAAAGGAGACTTTACATTATGGTCAAGGAGGAAAAATCATTTGTGGTGTATGTAGAGGTGTTCGTTCATAGGCCCAGGTGAATTACCAAAAAGAAGCACACACAAAAAAAACTCCGAAAAGAGAGTTACATTTTAGGACGCATTTATTTTGCAAGCATTAACAGACAGTAGGTTCCCCATAAGGGGGGGGGGGGAATTCTCAGAGCTCTAGTGAGCTACATCTTGTCTGTATGATGGCAATCAGTGGAGTGTCGATACAACGTCACAGCCCTTATCGCCAAAAGGCATCAGAAGTCTTTCATACAAAGAATTTTGGCGACATTTGATAAACCACACGTTCAGTATCAGTGACTACATTTGCGGTCTGGGAACCCACGGATTATTTTCACATCTGCGAATATTTTATAGGGTTACAGAAATATTTTAAGCTTGGGAAGTAGACAAGGGCAAAGCAGGCCGTTACTTAAATTGGAGTTTTTGCTGACCACAATTATATTACCCAGATGCGCAATTGAACAGAAAGAAAGCACAGTCAGGATAAACAGAGATAAAAGTATTTCTAGTTTTAAGCATTAATTGTGAGAATGAAAACAGGGTGTGGAAGGCAGATGTTAATAAAATGTAACGGATAAAAGATTATGATGAACAAAGCCCAGAGCTTTCTTTATTTTGTTAATAAGTGCGGTATCTATGGGCAGATGTTTTTCCAGACACAACAGAAAATCTGTGAGAAAGGAAGTTCTCTTATTAATTTTCTACAGAGAGCTCCAAAAGATGAAAAGCTGAAGTTCTAATAGTGGGAGGATGAAAGCTAGAACTTAACTATTAAATGTAGGATTAATTTAACTAATGGGCTTAATAGTGAAAAGGGAAACTAAAATAAAACAAAGAATTTATTAAAGGGAAATAATTATTGCATTTATGAAGGGGAAAAGATATGTAGCGATAATCTCCGCTACATAACTCACCCCAGCCACCACAAAAAAAAACTTTATACTCGTATTAAAGTTTTTTTTTATACTATTATTGTCATAATTTTGAAGATACTGAAAGTGCCGTCTACCAAAATATATACAAAAACACATATCAAAAACATAGAAGTATATATATATAAGTACTACAAAAATGATTGATTGTACTATTTTGCTTGCAGCATATGTAAATAAAAACAATGGCCATATATATCTTTATACTCATCATGACAGGGAGCTCCTTAATAGTTCAAAACAATTGCCACAAAATATTTACTTCATATCGGATCCTTTATACAATTTCTTTGTTGTGGCGCTGGTACCAGCTGTATAATTTGTTATGTCATGAACGAAAATTGAGAGAAGTATTTTATTTATTTATTTATTTGTGATCACCTGCTAGCTTAGTATTTGATAACTTCTCTTTAAATTGATCTTTTTTGAGATCAAAATGGTATAATTGCAAGCAAAAATATATATTTATAAAACACAAAACAGAAATAGTATATATTTAAAATAAAATAAAAGAAAACTAACTAAAATAATATGTTCTAAAAATAATGTATGTTGTTAAAAAAATTGAAAATGAAAATTTGTGCATAAGGCACAGGACTACTAAAAAAAAGAGATGCCACTTGCATGCCCATAAAAAGGTTGTAGCCCTTAATCTTGTACAAAAAGTACAAGTATTATGGCTTCGGTTTAAGACGTCGGCCCTAGGGGAAGAGGGAGTAATTGACGAACCCATATTGCGTACAATATAAGTCCGCCCCGCTCCTCAGTAAAATCGCACTGATCTACGAAAGGAGCGCGCTTGGAAGTCACATAAAAAATTTAACCCAAAAGAATTGGTAGGCCAATTCAAGGTGAAAATGAAATGTGTCGCAAGACAGGTGTGGCGTGAAACCTTAGGGCACAATTTTGAACGGTTCACGACTTTTGGGGGATAAATTAGAAAAATAAAATAAAATATAAGATGAAATGTAATCCATCTCATAAATTGAAACAGTCAGTCCGGGTAAGATAAACAAATAGTCAGGATTAGGTGCTACTACAACTGGAATATTTCAAAAATAAGAATGATACAAGGTTTTTTTTTTGTGTTTTTTTGTGTTTTGTTTTTTTGCATGGTACTATTCGACTGTCCAAAATAATTTGTAATTATTGTTGAACTACAATGTTGAGATAAACTGCATGTAATGAAAATTAATTATTAGTGAAGTAAGTGACCTTCTTTTCATGTACTGCCGCTACATAAAAAGAGGTAAGTGTAACAAGGGAATTTACATGTAGTGTGAAAAAAAATCAAATAACCTGCAATGTAAATGTGACAAACAAAAATGAACTAAGTGTCGATTGAATCACTGTAATATGTAAAGGGAATAAATAAAACTTTGAACAATTGAGATGAAATGGTTAAGTGTGAGCATGACAAACTGTAAAAAAAATGTCAATTGTTTTTTTTTGTGTTAGAATGAGCCTTTTAACAAAAACAAAACAAAAAAATGAACCGAAGAGAATTTAACGGTAAGTGTGTTAAATGAAAAAAATATATTTAAGATATTTGTGTGAATGAGGGTTTTCAAATACCTAAATACTCAGTAAAATCGCACTGATCTACGAAAGGAGCGCGCTTGGAAGTCACATAAAAAATTTAACCCAAAAGAATTGGTAGGCCAATTCAAGGTGAAAATGAAATGTGTCGCAAGACAGGTGTGGCGTGAAACCTTAGGGCACAATTTTGAACGGTTCACGACTTTTGGGGGATAAATTAGAAAAATAAAATAAAATATAAGATGAAATGTAATCCATCTCATAAATTGAAACAGTCAGTCCGGGTAAGATAAACAAATAGTCAGGATTAGGTGCTACTACAACTGGAATATTTCAAAAATAAGAATGATACAAGGTTTTTTTTTTGTGTTTTTTTGTGTTTTGTTTTTTTGCATGGTACTATTCGACTGTCCAAAATAATTTGTAATTATTGTTGAACTACAATGTTGAGATAAACTGCATGTAATGAAAATTAATTATTAGTGAAGTAAGTGACCTTCTTTTCATGTACTGCCGCTACATAAAAAGAGGTAAGTGTAACAAGGGAATTTACATGTAGTGTGAAAAAAAATCAAATAACCTGCAATGTAAATGTGACAAACAAAAATGAACTAAGTGTCGATTGAATCACTGTAATATGTAAAGGGAATAAATAAAACTTTGAACAATTGAGATGAAATGGTTAAGTGTGAGCATGACAAACTGTAAAAAAAATGTCAATTGTTTTTTTTTGTGTTAGAATGAGCCTTTTAACAAAAACAAAACAAAAAAATGAACCGAAGAGAATTTAACGGTAAGTGTGTTAAATGAAAAAAATATATTTAAGATATTTGTGTGAATGAGGGTTTTCAAATACCTAAATACAAAGTAATTTTATATTTAATGAGGGAAGGATTCATATCACATGACAAAAGTGTAAAAATGTAAACACATGACATGACTGTGTTGTGTGTTATCATGAACGAGCTTGGAGAAAATAAGTGAAATTGATGTACAATCCTCAACCCGAGAAATAAGAGAAAAATGTAAGAACCACATGACCTAGTGTATTGCACATGACTGAGTGTATATAGAAAAAAACAAAAACAATGTGATAGTGTAAGAAATCGCATAACCTTGTGCAAAAACACATGAAAAAAATTGTGTGTAAAAGAAATCACATGACCGGGTATCTAATATACCTTGACCTAGAGAAAAACACATGACCTTGTGTAAAAACACATGAAAGAAAAAAAAGTGTGTAAAAGAAATCACATGACCTGGTATCTAATATACCTTGACCTGGAGAAAAACACATGACCTTGTGTAAAAACACATGAAAGAGAAAAAGAGTGTAAAAGAAATCACATGACCTGGTATCTGATATACCTTGACCGAGAGAGAAACACATGACCTTGTTGAAAGAAAAAAAAATATATAACTCAAAGTTGAGGAAAGTAAAAATGTAATTGTACTGTCAAAAATCCTTTTAAAGTTAAAATTTGATTGAGAACCCCAAAAAAATATCTACACCATGAAAAATGTATTAAATGTGGAAAATGTAGCCTGTATAACAATAGAGTTGAAATATTGTTACTGTTAACTGCATTCCTGTTACTGCAAAACAAAACATTAAAGGGAGAAGAAAGTGTGATTGATTGAGTAAATATGTTTAAAATGATTGTGTACACCAACACGAACCAACCAAAACCAAGTGAAAAACAAAATTGACGACCCGCATCAAAATTTTCACTCTTACATGCCTTCTTTCTATTACTCAACCATCTGCGCGCTTGATAGCCGAATAAAGAAAAATACAATACCTTTGTACACAAGATTAATGTGTAGACAATTTGTTAAAATTTAAAGTGTAACAGGAAATGTGAGGGAAGAAATTACTAAATGTTTTATAAAAAAAAATGAAAAACAAATCTGTCAACATGTCTAAAAATGCTTAAAAAGTATAGTGAATTCATCCTTTAGTATGTAATGTGTGACCAGGAAAATTAAAGAAAAACATTATTTCTCATTTGAAATAGACTCAGTTGTATGAAGCGAATGTCTTTGTATGTTTATATATCTCTTGACAGCTGGGCAGTTATGAGAAAAAGCTGTATGTTGAATGTCAAAATGGGTATTACTTGACTCATTGCACCTCATGCAATTAATGCATTTTGGTGTGTTTACACAATTAGGGTCTTTATGTGACATAGCACAGACAGGGCATATTATGTCATTAGGGCAGAATTTACTTAAATGAAAAAGACTCTGACATGTAAAACATCTTTTTATATCTATGTACCTTTTAAGAGTAAACTTTGTGGACTGAATAATGATATGTTTATGTGCAAGCAAAAATTCAGCTAGGTGGGGTGGCATTAGAAAAATCCAGTTAAATAAATTACAATGCTTTATTTTTATTTTGTTTTGAAATTGAATGGGAGGCGAAGAATTATCAGCTAGATTTGAAATAGCCAAAATAATGTCAGGTATGCTAAAATTTTCAGGCAAACGCATGATTACAACAGGGATAAAATTGGTACTATCTTTCTTAGGGGTACTGAAAATACTGGGATGAAAATTGTTACTGTCACATAACTCATTAACCTGTTGATTACTAGAGAAAGAGGGATTTGTATTGCAACCTTCATGTATTGTAGTGTGTGGAGATTTGATAATGAGGTTGTTATCTGTCTGTGTGGACATATTCTGAACAGATTTTAAACAAGCAGTACTAACCGAAGGAGTGATACCTTTTTGAGTATTTGCTATGTGAGGTTTAGTTTTACTTTCTAGTTCCTGAGACAAGTCACGTACACGTTCCAAAAGTTTGTTATTTACCAAAAATAAATTTTCTTTTTCGTGTTTTACCTTAGCATATTCATCTTTGAGTACATGAAAGGTTTCTTTCAAAATGTTTAGATCCCATTGAATTGTGAATTTGAGTTCTTTAAAATTAGAGATAAGTATATCAGTGTTGCTTTGATGTTTTATTTGGTTTTGAAACGCTGTGGCTTCAGCGATAATTGTGTCTGAAAACTTTGTTAAATTTTCCTCATAAAATTCAAGTAAAGGGGATATTGAAACCTGTGATTGTCCAAAAGCAGACCCAAATTTATTATCTCTCTCTGACATTGTTTGGGAAGTAGCTGAAGCTTGTTTTAGCTCAATATCAGCCATAGATGTTTACCAAAAGGAAAATGCACTAATATAAATCAAAAGAAAGATTTATAAATAAACTAGGTGCACCAAAACAAATCAGACTGTTAACCGACAGTATTAAAATTAATAATTTGGGAGAAATAACCTAAAATGCAAGTCCAAACCAACAATTAAATTTTGCATTAGTCAGAGAGCAAACGCTGCCAAATTACGAAATAATCTAGACACATTTAATGAGGGGGGGGTGGTATACAATCTGTGAGCACAGAAAGAAAACAACAAAATGCAGACACTAAATACCTCCTTTTTTTTAAAAAAAAAATTGCAAACACAAAATTTCTTTTTTTTTCAAAAAAAAAAAACTTGTACTGCCTTCAAAATGAACTACTTAACCATTCAAAAATACCAATGCCAAAATTCCTTTTTTTTTTTTTTTACATGACAACCGAAAGTAAAAAAAATCAAAAAAAGCTTGTTTAACAAGGTACTGGCATAGTTAATGGCAAAAAAAAATTTTGTAAAAACGAGAATGCGAATCTCAAACTGCAATTAACTAAGGACAAGTAATGTCAGGGAAAAAATTAATGCGCGAACACATAAAATAATAAAAATCTGTGATATTTAAGTATGCAACACATAAATACTAAAACAACATGCATTGAAAATAATAATACTTTTGAAAAGTGAGCATGAAAAGAGAAGAATGCTTTCAAAAGTGCAAATTAAATACTAAAATTTAAAATGTATATTGTTTACGTTAATACACATAAAATTTCAAAAATGCACTATATTTAAATTAAAAAAAAAAAAAATCTTCTCTGTTCAAGCTGATAAAAAGAACACAAACTATTTTCATTATGAATTATCTGTAAGCACAAAGAAAATGTATTTCTATGTTATGTTGAGTAATTATTATTATTATTTTTTTAAATAGAAACTTCTAGTACTGAAACATGTTTCTGTCACTTTTTTTTGTTTAGTTCACGTCACCTTTTTTTGCTAGAATTGCTATGCATTTACCACATATGTAAGACTGGGTGCGACGACCCATTTTACTAGCAAACCTTAGCATTAGTAGACTGCCGTTGTAGATCTAACTATGCAAATCAGTAATTTTGACGCAGTGGCTGAACCTTCAGAGAACGAGAGCAGCACAAACACACACTAAATGTACTGAAAGTACTTTATCACTGTAATTTTGTTGTTGACAACGATTTAAGATAAAATAAAAGTGCATACAGGTTCGACGACCCGTAACGCATAAATTTGATATCTACATTTTTTGGTAAACACCAGCCACACAAATTTCACATACTTTTAGCTTCATCAGAGATGCGCTTATTACACGCGTTGCATATTTCATACAAAAAGTAGATTTACACATGTAAACAGCAAAATAGGGTTCCACATCGATGAGCACATCACAAAACATTTCTGTAATTCTGTAGATTAGCATCATAGATGTACTGTATACGAACGGTAACATACCTCTAGTTACACACAGAACGGAACCGCTGAAGAGTGATGAAACATTTTTTGCAGAGAAATATAGTATTACGAACAGCTGGCGTTGCGAGCGAAACACTTGACCCAGTCAATTTCTGACGCATCGAAAACGAAAGTGGCACTTTTCTTAAAAAGGGCGAAAACAGCAGGTGCGACGCGTTTTTTTGAAGACCCAGGGAGAGAAAAACGGAGATATGCAATCTTTCTTGAGTGCAGGAGAAAACATAATTGAATACTGCAGGTTTCGGGGAGGGAAATACGTCACACAGTGAAGTACAGACAGCCTTGGAATTTCGGGGAATGCTGCCCCTTTTTTTTGCGTAGTCTTGACCCGTTGACGTACGTCGGTGCTTTCGTCCGTCGGTGCATACGTGTTTCCGTCGAAGATTTTTAAGTATGATTTTTTTAAAGTCTCTGTGTGTGTGCGTTTTTTTTTTTTTTTGACCGGAGAAAAAAAAGGCCAGATGCACCAGATATTATGTAGAGGTGTTCGTTCATAGGCCCAGGTGAATTACCAAAAAGAAGCACACACAAAAAAAACTCCGAAAAGAGAGTTACATTTTAGGACGCATTTATTTTGCAAGCATTAACAGACAGTAGGTTCCCCATAAGGGGGGGGGGAATTCTCAGAGCTCTAGTGAGCTACATCTTGTCTGTATGATGGCAATCAGTGGAGTGTCGATACAACGTCACAGCCCTTATCGCCAAAAGGCATCAGAAGTCTTTCATACAAAGAATTTTGGCGACATTTGATAAACCACACGTTCAGTATCAGTGACTACATTTGCGGTCTGGGAACCCACGGATTATTTTCACATCTGCGAATATTTTATAGGGTTACAGAAATATTTTAAGCTTGGGAAGTAGACAAGGGCAAAGCAGGCCGTTACTTAAATTGGAGTTTTTGCTGACCACAATTATATTACCCAGATGCGCAATTGAACAGAAAGAAAGCACAGTCAGGATAAACAGAGATAAAAGTATTTCTAGTTTTAAGCATTAATTGTGAGAATGAAAACAGGGTGTGGAAGGCAGATGTTAATAAAATGTAACGGATAAAAGATTATGATGAACAAAGCCCAGAGCTTTCTTTATTTTGTTAATAAGTGCGGTATCTATGGGCAGATGTTTTTCCAGACACAACAGAAAATCTGTGAGAAAGGAAGTTCTCTTATTAATTTTCTACAGAGAGCTCCAAAAGATGAAAAGCTGAAGTTCTAATAGTGGGAGGATGAAAGCTAGAACTTAACTATTAAATGTAGGATTAATTTAACTAATGGGCTTAATAGTGAAAAGGGAAACTAAAATAAAACAAAGAATTTATTAAAGGGAAATAATTATTGCATTTATGAAGGGGAAAAGATATGTAGCGATAATCTCCGCTACAGTGTATTTTGATAATGTTACATAATTTTAAATGTAATGAAATTTACGTGCATTTTTAAGGTTCACAAGAACATGGTTACTATCGAATATGTTAAGTGTAGTACTTATAGTGTGCGTACAGGGAGCTCAAAAGTATTTCAATATATAATGGTCTGTGAAGAAAAACCATTTGCAGCGCATTTTAATAATGTTATTTTATTAAGATTATTTTACTAATATTGAAATTGATATCAGTTTCTGAAATGCACTAAAACAGGATTTCTATAGATAATGGGGTGAAAAGATTTAACATTCATTTACAAGATCACAGAAAAATGTTCGGTAATATAATAGTCCACGGGGAAAAATATTTTCAGCGTATTTTAATTGCGTTGCACTATTTCAAACATGATGAAATTAATAAACTGAGATAATCAATACAATGATAAATACTGAAATTTACTACAATATGCTTGCAGTTAAGTATGATTTGCATCACATTTGTTGTTCATTTACAGAGACGCATAAAAGATTTTGGACCTGTGTCCAGATCTCAGATATTGTATCCAAAGTATGGTCTATTAGAAAAGAATGCTGAAGAGCTTTTTCAATTATCGTATGTATCTTAAGGAAAACTAATGCATCCTGAAGTTCAGCTACATTTAGTGTAATAAGAGATGTTTGTAGAATTTAAATAAATCATGTATCGGACTATACAATAAACTGGATATATGGTCACCTGTGCAATAGCGATTCCCGGAAATATGAATTCAATAATTTTAATCGGGTTTTTTTCTTGAATAATTTAAGATAAATTTGCGGTCGTATAAATATTTGCACGTAGTATGCAGGATTGTAAAAAAGAATCCAAGTAAGTTTCTGTCTATTATTAGAAATTGCTAAAGGTGAATTTTAATCTTCGTTACACTTTTTCTAACTAAGCAAAGTTTTAACATTGTATTTAGATTATTTACAAACACATAGATCATATACACAGCTGCAGAAAAGAATGGGCCGGCGAAGTTATGTATTATGGAAATGTTGGATTTTTTTTTAATTACCTACACTCTTAAAACGAAAGAGCTGATTTAAATTTTCACGAAAGAGCTGTACTTTTTTCGATCATAAAAGAGTTGTTTTTCAAACGATTAAATCTTCTTGATCTAAATTAGTTATTTAAATAGCTCTTAATTAATTTAAATTGGTTAAATCTCGAGTTATTTCAACTCTTTTTTGAGAAGCTGCCTTTCAACATTGAGATGAGTGGATTTCAGCTCAACTTGAGCTATTTTGTGGCTGACTTTTTAAGAGAGTAGGTTTAACATATGATTTTTCGTTCTTTGATATGGAATTCTGAAATAAACTACAACAAGGTTTGTGTACAATTGGGGTGCGTTACAGTTGTTCTCCAGTATCAGTGGTTGCAATTTCATTTTCGCGATTGCTCATATTATCTAACACATTTCCCTTTTATTTAACCGAGTTCTTTAAGTCCCCTATAAAAAAAAAAAAAAAAAAAAAAAAAAAAAAAAAAAAAAACTACTGCATAGCCTCCTATAAGATATGTGTTATATATATTTTAAATTATTATTAATGAAACGTTTTGTTTAACTAAAGCGTTTATCTTTTTTTTTAATGCTACGTGAACGACGTCACGGGTAACAGCTAGTTTTATATAAGCATATATTATATTTTATTACAGAATATGTATCCAGTTATGGAAAGGTCATATGCTAATGGTAATTCAATTTTGTTATCTGAATATTAGATGAATAATGAACTCGTATGACGCATACCGCAAATTTTAAGAGTAACATAAATTCGAATATACCCTCCTGAGCGTCTTACAAATGGGTAAAACTGTAATGTTGTTTTCGCAGCAATTTTTTTTTTAATCTTCAAAAAATGTGATTCTTTTAACATTATGAAAAAAAAAATTAATTAAAAATATGACTATAATTCTAGGGAGTATTAATCATTCTAAATTGGAGTGAAAATTCATTAAATCTATAGAATTATTATATTTTAAATAGGGCTTATGTTGCAGTGAAACCTGGAGTTTAGTGAATGGACTATTACGTTCCAAACAATTAGAGGGGTAATTTTGTAGTGAAAATTGATTCTGCGATTCAATAAATATGTGCCCTGAATTTCTAGGAAATTGAAAAAGAAAACAAACCAAAAAGAAGTGTGCTTATCACACAATAGAAAGATAATGTGTCAGAAATATTCGTCAAATAATTCTGATTTATGAAAGTATATTGTATAAAAGACATACACTATCATACTTGACAACCTCCCACTTTTTTTTAAAATTCAACTAAACATACTGTTTACCAGAAATGTTATTCAATAAATGATATCATTCAGAATACTATATAGAAACAAGAAACATTTGATTTAATATATTTTCGGATTGCATGTGCGGTTTTTTATTGATAAAAAAACGGGAGGTTGGCAAGTATATACACGCAATCTACTGTAAATGTATATTGTTTATACTCGTATATATATATATATTAGGTCAACCAATAAGTTCTACATAATAAAGTTATTTCATGCGCACTTTTTTAAAGTTCCGATTTCTTCATTGACATCACCTTTTTGAAAAGATAAAGTTCCTATTGTTTTCATCTTAATGTAAAATGTGAAAACTGTTAGAATTTCACCATTTAAAAGAAAAAAGAAATCCAAATGAAGAAATACGGAACTCAAGAATTCAGAAGTATATTTTTGAATTTAAAAATGTGACTTATGAACAATTATTTTAATTGTGCAATGATTTTTTAAAAACTATTATGAATAAAAAGATTTTTTTAACTTAGTTAAAATTTAAAAAATACAAACTTTGTATTTATTTATTTAAATTATTGTTCACAATTCAAATAATTGTTTACTTAAATTTTCAATTATATTTATTATTCTGAATGCTCAAGCTCAACGATTTAAAAAATACTTTTAAATTGAAATTTTTTTTATTAAATTGATTTTTTCAATATAATTAACTTATTAAACTAAAATTTTTGCAATTTTTCATTCTAAGATTTTTTTCCCTACAGTTTAAATGAATATAGGAAAATTAAAAATTCTGACATCTTCGAATCTTCCGCCATTTTGAAATTACGATCTCCGACAACAACGTACAATCCATGGTACAAACGACATGTCATATAGATATTGGCAGTGAGATCGAAAATGCCTGGAAAAAAATCTCAATTCTATCAACGCATGATTTTACTTCTGCATATTACCCCGATTAAAAGGTAGACTTATCCACTAGTAGATCACTAGACCACCACCCGTAGACCACTATCCGTTCATCCACAAGGAAGAAACTAGGAATGAGTGCTAGTTAATTTATATTAGGGTGCACACCAGTAGCCTGCGGACTACAAAGCTACCACTTTTGTTATGCAGAATAATTTTCTTTATAATAAATACGGAAACTCTGTTATTAAATAAAACAAACGTCACTTTTGAAATATTCTGGTGGCAAACGATTTTCTAGCAAAAAGGTTGCGCATCACTTATTTATATTTACTTGTACCCTAGACTCTCAGTTTGAAAAGTGCAATTATATTAAGCTGCTCATGTATTTTAACCTAGAATTAAATCATTATTTCCTTTTTCATGTAAGGGTGATAGATGTGTAAAAAGGATTACAGACTGTAAACCATACAGTACATGCCCATGCATAAATTTTGATTACTACAATAATACAGATACAGTCGATCCTGTACCTTGAATAACCAGAACATACGCCTGATTTATAAAGTTCGCACACTTTTTTTTTAAGGACTCTCCCACAACTAATAATAAGGATATTTATATTTAATTTTTATGAAACAACATTCCCAGCCGCAACCTTCGTTCTCAAATAGTGCAACGGTTTTCTGCAGTGAGGTAGTTTGAAAATACTATTAAAATTTAGTGGTGAAAATGTGCTAAACCTGATTTACAATAACTTCATGGAAAATATTGTTAGCTATATATCGAGTGATCCAAAAGTCAAGACAAACTTTAAATATGAATAATTCGAAAACGAATCAAGATACAAAGATTTGGTTTGCACCAAACGGATGGAAAGGAAACCGGGTTTTGTGCGGCAACGAAAAAACAAATAGTTCTGTTGGCGACCAACGGTATCACTAACAGCACGGAAAGATGCCATCCGCCAAAATTTGTATCCCATAATGCAAGAAATGCTACTAAATGCTGTGTGGTCTGGTGTCTAGTCTTACAGATGCACATTGAACATTTACTGTAGTACAAATTAACTGTAATTAAGCTGACTTGTAAATTGTGAACATTTTTTCATTTGCAAATCATCTTTTGGTGCAATGAAACACTATAGCGCCATTTGTCGGTCGCCAACAAAACTATTTTTTTTTTCGTTGTTACACAAAATCCGGTTTCTTTCCCATTCGTTCGGCGCAAACCGTATCTTTGTATCTTGATTCGTTTTCGAATTATTCATTTTTTAAAGTTCGTCCAGACTTTTGGATCACCCGGCATAGTTCATTGATGACTGAATAAAAAAAAATATGTGTGGCACTCTGGGACTGCCGCGGTAAAGCTATTGCATAGCATTCTTTATCAACTTATGCAATTATAATTATTTATTTATTATTATTATTATTTTATGCAGTTTTTTTTTTTTTTTTTTTTTTCTTTGATATTAATTCAAGTTACACTTTTTGAGCGTGATGACCGATAAGAAAACATTTTTTTTCTTTTATTGAATAAATGAGAAGTCTGCCGAACTGAAACGACGTAAACCGGAGTGTTAGGTTTCTGGAATTTCTAGAGTCGGTCGCCAGGCTCAAAGCCCGCGATAAAAGCTATGCAACAGTTTAATAAATCAATAAGATGAATTAAAATCGATGACTAGTCGTACTCACGCAAATTTCTTGGTATAATTATTTTCTAACATGACGTAACAATGCACATTCGTTTGCAACAATATTGTTATTTCCAATAACAAAAATAATTTTAAGATCTGGTATACTATGGAAGGTTACAGAGAACGAGTAGGGATAAACGCACATCACAATTTTCAGGTAGAAATTAGCATACGTATCCCCTTTTGACTGCAGATGTATTTCGTGTAAATACAGAAATTATCTGAAAATTAATTCGATAAATGAGATTTAAATGTATAGTGATCGATATGATCAGAGGTAATCTATTCCCTTAACCTTATTCCGCGATCTGCCCGTGCGTCATACGGGCAACGTGTTTTTGCCAATTTGATTTGGCCGTACCACATACGGGCATTCATATTCCAATAATGATTTATTATTCTCACCTCTAATTTTTTTTATTGTAAATTTTGCGTTACTTAATCGGAGCATTATTCCGATTCAATTAGGCAAATATTTCTGCTTTGAAAAAACCGAGATAAAGTTTAAAAATTCTGTGAAAGACATAAGGAAACTAGTTGGATGTGCCAATCCCAAAACTTTCTTCTATCTCATACGCACATTTTAATATAAAAAAAATATATTTACTCATTTTAATGCTTTAATAATTTTAATTCAATACCATACCAACTTTGATTTTCATCTTAAATTTCTGCTTCAATTAATTAATCGGAGTAAAAACGAATTTCCGCCTCTGCACGAGCCGATGGACAATAGAATGATAGGCAGATTTTTTTTTTTTTAATTCAGGGAGGACTTACTTGCCTTACCAAAAAATAATCATATACAAAAAATTAGTTCAGTTCTAGAACTAACTTCATATACTTTTAAGTGATGCAATATTGAAAATGGCATAAAATTCGCTATTGCAGCGCCCCCTTCCGGCGGATTTTTTTCAGATTCAAGGCGATCCAACTAGTTATAGCCATACACTTACACAAAAAAATTCGTTCAATTCGATGCATAACTTCATGTACTTTTGATCGGTACAATATTGAAAATGGCACAAAAATCGCGAATGCAGCGTTTCCTTCCGACGGATGTTATTCAAATTCAGGGAGGACCAATTAGCCATACTCATACACATAGTCAAAAAATTTTGTTCAGTTCGATGCATAACTTCATATACTTTTGGTCAGTACAATATTAAAAATGGCACAAAAATCGCGATTGCAGCGCCCCCTTCCGACGGATTTTTTTCATATTCAGGGAGGACCAACTAGCCATAGTCATACACTTACACAAGAAAATTTGGTTCAATTCGAGGCATAACTTCATATACTTTTGGTCGGTACAATATTGAAAATGGCACAAAAATGGCGATTGCAGCGCCCCCTTCCGGCGGAATATTTCAAAATTGAAGGTGAACCTACTTGCCACAGCCAAAAACATTCACAAAAAATTTGGTTCAATTCTATGCATAACTTCATACACTTTTTGATGGTAGAATGGCGACATACACACAGACACACACACACACACACAGACAGACAGACACACGGACAGACATTTTGTAAAAACATGTTTTTTGGACTCTCTGACCCCTAAAACGTGTAAATCCGTCGAAAGCCAAAAGTCGAAAAAATTTCGATTACAATACTTTCTTCTTGAAGATACTTTCTTCTTTTGAAGATAGAAGAAAGTCAAAATAGACATTATTTGAAAGTTTTTTTTTCATAAATGTTGATCAATTAAGTGGTTAAAAAGTAACCGATATTTTATTAAAATATAAACCCGTAGAATCATACGTTTGGAAATTTAGATTTGAATATTAGTCGGGAAAAAAATACTTTCAGCAAAAGGAAAATCGTTACGAAAACAAAAATTTTTAAAGTATTTAAAAAGATATTTTGTCATAAATGGAAGAATTTATGGATCTTTAAAGAAGCGGGAAATAAATTAATTATCTTTTTCCTGACAGCTTCTTATCATCATATCATCATTAAAGATTAACTTATCTTTAAGAGATTTTCAGATTTTCTTGTCAGCTGTCTATTTATACTGAGCAGGTCATAAATTTAAGGGAAAACATTAAGGAACGAAATAAATCACATTTAAGTTTTTGAAATTGAGATGTCGTTTTAAATACAGAAATAAAATATTAGAAAAATGACACTTCATTAAAAATAAAGCTTCGCGTAAATAAAACAGCATAAGTATTTTCTTGATTATTTAAGATAAATATTTTTAAATATTTTTAACGTTAATCGATTCGTAGGTTATTTTTTATTATAAATTCAAATTATACAGAAAATGAATTTCTGCTGTCATACCGTAAGCAACGATGAAAAAATATATATATAAACTGGTAATAAGTAATTAATATAATAGAAAAAGATGAAAGATTTTCTGAAAATATGAACAATTAAGGGAGTATATTGGAATTCAAATATACAGATGATTTGAGGAGACACGGGCACCTATATGAAATATTTTCAACTGCGCGCGCATGAAAGATTCAAAATTTTTTATTTCTCATATGGTTGTCAGGTACTTGCAGCAGTCAATATAGACAGTTCTTCAAAATACTGTGAAAACTCAGAAAGGTACAGTAAGCTCATTTAAAACTTATGGAAAAACTTGTATGATAAATCTACTTTTTGAAAGAAACTCTCTCTATCCTATATTTTTCTGACATTTCATATTTAAAATAACTTTTCACATAGCTTGCCCGAAAAAGCTGAAGACCAAATTGTGAAATGAAATTTCAAAGACTTTCACGCATGCGCAGTTAAAAATTATTTCACATAAATGGTCGTATCTCATCAAATGCCCACTATATTCTTGTTTTAATTGCAATATACTGTTTCTACATTTGTTTTGAAATTTTAGAAATTGGGGTTAAATTTTGTTCAAAACTTTGTATTGTATAAATAAAAAACATTTTAATTTTTCTGGAAACGTTAACACTTTCAGAAGTATACATGTATCACATGATTACACATAAGCACGAAAATATTAAACAAGACTCCTACAGTAATGAGCTCTGGAGACAGGTCATTTTGAGCTTTCTTGTCACATGAGCCATAGAAAAAATAACTTCATTATTAAAATTATTCCTGCCTTTCTCCAATAAATATATTAATGTGACTAAAGTGCCTGAATGTCATCGCGACTAAATCTTCCCTGAAAAAAATGAAGTCAATCAAGCAGTGTTCTCGCTGACATTTGACCAACGTTAGTATTTTGGCTAAATAAAAATAAAAAACATTCGCCAAATGAAAAAAGTATTAGCCAAATAGATTCGCCGTGTAGCAGAAAAAAAAAATTTCTTTTTTCCTTTAATGTACCCCCCTTTTTTTCAATATGTTCTAAAATAACCTAAGTTTTTATATCTTCGACAACTATTGTTAGTAATCTAATTTCAACAATCCGCTACGAATAAATTAAAAATATGTATGAAAACGAAAAGAAAGAAAAAGCAAAAATTGAGCACTAGCAATTTGGCGAATCTAATTGCTTGTTTACTCCCCAAATGAAGAATTTAGTCGCAATTTGGCGCAATGGTGAGCGACAGCGAGAACACTGCAAACAAGTCCTTTATATCCTCCAAGTGCAACACAACTTTTTAAAATTTTACCAGATAATAAACAAACCATATACCACCGAAAGCATCAGGTGGATTATTGTCCCTTAACTAAATGAAGGCTAATGTACTTGAGAGTTATTCTTTTGCCTGAGTGACTGTAAACCGTTTCCCTGATTTGTCCGGACGTCATATGGTCAACGTGTATTTGCGATCATGATTTGCCCGTTACACGTACGGGCATCCATAATCCAATCATGATTTGTTATTCTTGCCAGTAAATATTTATTGAAATTTTGCAATACAGTAAAACCCCGGTAATTCGGATTAATTGGGACCGGACCCAATCCGGATTATCCGGAGAATTAGAAAAAAAATGTAATAAAACAGAACATACTTACAGAAAATCACCTTTATGTTAAACTTATTGAATATTTACAAACAGTAAAAATGTTCACTTTGCTTAATTCTTCCGAAAAGATTTCTGATTTTTTTTTATTCAGAATACGACGATGAAACAAGTTAATGTTATAGAAATTAGCCAATCACTTCTCAAACTTGAAAAAAAAAGACCAAACAGATCCGAATTATCCGGAGATCCGGATTATCGGGGTCCGAATTAGCGGGGTTCTACTGTATTTAATCCGAGCGTTTTTCCGATTCAAGTACGCAAAAAATTCTGTTTTTAAAATCCGGCGATAAAAGATTAAAAATTCTGCAAAAGAGACGAAAAAAAATGAAAGTTAAAAAAAAATATTGATAAGTTAAGTGGTTGATCAAATAAAATTAATCATACGCAAAGTATACGCGACATGCATGGATTTATTTGTCTTATTTATTAATCTCAGACCAATTTAATGTATTTCTCTTTACACCTGACATTTTAACTGCAAAAATAATACTAATTAATTCGACAGCAGAAATGAACGAAAACTGCCCTTTTTTAATCCAAGCAATCTGTGACAACGCAGAAAGCTATAACTATTAAAAGAATTATAACTACTGAAAGTCTCGTTAAATTTTTAATTCTTTTACCAGTTTGCTTGTTTTTCAAAGTGACAGCTTCATTTTAAATTCTAGCAGTTTTCTACATGTAAAGATTTACTTCATTATTAGCATTATTCCTGAACGTCTGCTTTTAGAAAACTAATCATTGCCTTTCTGAAATGGTCTCTTTTTATTTCCTCTGTAACATTTCTCAAAGTAAAAAAAAAAAAAGAGAGAAATACACTCAAAATATACAGGTCAATTTTTATCATTAGCAGTAGAATTAAAGACACGTTATTAAACCGATGGTTGTGCGTAATTTTTAAATTGAAAATGAATTTCTCATTTCAACTTTTAGAAAATGAAAGAAAACACTAGCATTTTTATAAAACAAGTCGGAAATTATATGTTAAACGTTGCTAAAGAGCGTTTAGTACTAGAATTAGTTTAATAAATATTCAGATCTTGGTTTAATAGAGGTTGCACACTTATACAAACATGCATGGTTACAATTATACATACATTAAATTCAGTATTGCAAAAATAATATAACTCCATCTTAGAAGTATTGCAAAAGTATTACTCATGAATTTGATGATAGAAATGAACAAAAACTTCCCTTTTTATCCAAACAATCTGTGACAACGCAGATGGTTTTAACTATTAAAAGAATTAAAACTACTGAAAGTCTCGTTAAATTTTAAATTCTTTTACCGATTTCCCTTTTTTTCGAAGTGACAGCTTTATTTTAGATTCCAGCTGTTTTCTACATTTAAAGTTTTACTTCATTATTAGCCTCACTCCTGCCTGCTTTTATAAAAGCTGGGCTGCCAAGTTCTAGGCCTATTTAAATCATGTAAACAAGTTTCGAACCACAAAAAAAGTTTTAGTAAAATGTATACAAATATATTCAATGTTATGCATTACAGCGCATATTGTTAATTATTTACTAACATTTCTTTTTTTAACATGTTTATTTGACTTTAAATAGGCGTAGTAGTTGGCAGCCATGGAAAAGTAATGGTCTTTTTTTTATTTCCTTTGTGACATTTCTCAAAATGAGAAAAAAAAAAGAAAAAAAGAAATGCACTCAAAATATACAGACCAATGTTTTTCATTAGCAGTAGCATTAAAAAAGCTTTTTTTAGTCGAGGGTTGTGAATGATTTTTGTATTGAAAATAAATTTCTCCTTATAACTTTTGAAAATGAAAGAAGACACTAGCATTTTTAGAACAAGTCGGAAATTATATGTTAAACGTTGCTAATGAGCATTTAGTACCAGAATCATTTTTATAAATATTCAGACCTTGGTTTAATAGCGGTTTCACATGTATACAAAATTGCATAATTACAAAATTTATTAGGTTTATAAGTTTATATATACATTAAATTCAACGATATGGAAATAATATAACTCCATTTTAAATAGGGCATAATTACCCTGAAAGCGTAGAATTATTACCTGTCATGGGATAACGTTGAATTAATTATGTGTGGTAGAATTTAATAGAATGAAGAAAACTTTTATTGCTATATCTCTTTAAGTTTAATTGGATTTTCATAAAATTTGAAATGGCAACTATGCAAAAATTTCTGTTTCGAAAAATCAGTAATAAAAGATTAAAAGTTTTGTAAATGAAATTTAAAAAATGCATTATTTGAAAGTTTAAAAAAAGTCAATAATCAGTTAACTGGATAATCAAATAAAATTAATCATACACAAAACATATGTGACATGTGCGGATTGATTTGTCTTTTTTATTAATCTTACTCCAGTTGTATTGTGTTTCTTTTTACACCGGACATTTTAACTGCAAAAGTATACCTGATTAATTCGGCGGCAAAAATGAACGAAAACTGCCCTTTTTCTCCAAACAATCTATAACAAAACAGAAAGTTTTAACTATTATAAGAATTATAATTACTGAAAGTCTCGTTAAATTTTAAATTCTTTAACCATTTTCCTTTTTTTTTCGAAGTGACAGCTTCATTTTAAATTCCAGCCTATTTTTACATTTAGCGTTTTACTTCATTATTAGCATCATTCCAGAAAGTCTGCTTTTAGAAAAGTAATCGTTTCTTTTTTGAAATGGTTTCTTTCTATTTCCTCTCTGACATTTCTCAAAGTATATAAAAAAATAACACTCAAAACATACAGGCCAAAGTTTTTCATTAGCAGTAGCATTAAAAACATTTTATTTAGTCGAAAGCAGAGAGTGACTTTTGAAGTTAAAATGAATTTCTTATTACAATTTTTAGAAACTGAAAAAAGACAAGTATTTTTATAGAACAAGTCATTAATTATACGTTAAAAGTTTCGAATAAGATGCATTCGTACTGGAATTATTTTTTCAAATATTCAGATCTTGGTTTATCCTTACCGGCGCGGACAAATTCTGTTAGTAAAGTGTGCAATTATCGACTGACACCGGAATTTACAAACGACTTTTTAAGAAATCAAAACTTAATTTAAGCTTTTGTAACGAAAGCAAGATTTTATTAAAATATTATTGGTGCCATTTGCAAGTTTGGAATCAAAATTAGGTGTGTCCAGACCGGACACACTGCGCCGGAAAGGGTTAAAAGCGGTTTCACACTTATACAAAATACATAATTGCAAAATTTTTTAGGATTATATATATTAAATTCAGTGTTATATAAATACAGGGCTGCCATAGGCGACAATTTTTTTATTCAATTCCTACAAACATTTCATAAAATAAACTTGAAAGTTTATTTTTTTTTGCAAAAGTTGTTAAAGTCTCAGTAAAGTATTTCTGTATAAAGAAAGTGGTAGCAGATGGAATTAAAAAGTAGTCGCTTGTGGCAGCCATATAATATAACTGAAATTTAAATTGGGCATAATTATCCTGAAAAAGAAGAATCATTACTTTTCTTGGGATATCATTGAATTAATTATGTATGATAGTATTTATTAGAATGAAGAAAACTTTTATTAATATATCTCTTTAAGTTTTAATTCGATTTTCATAAAATTTTGAAATGGCAATTATGCAAAAATTTCTGTTTAAAAAAACAGTGATAAAAGATTAAAAATTCTGTAAATGAAATTTAAAAAATGCATTATTTGAAAGTTTAAAATTTTTTTTCAATAATCAGTTAAGTGGATAATCAAATAAAATTAATCATATACAAAACATATGTGACAGGTGCAGATTGATTTGTCTTTTTTATTAATCTTACTCCAGTTGTATTGTGTTTTTTTACACCTGACATTTTAACTGCAAAAATATACCTGATTAATTCGGCGACAGAAATGAACGAAAACTGCCCTTTTTCTCCAAACAATCTATAACAAAACAGAAAGTTTTAACTATTAAAATAATTATAATTACTGAAAGTCTAGTTAAATTTTAAATTCTTTTACCAATTTCCCTGTTTTCCGAAGTGACAGCTACATTTTAAATTCTAGCAGTTTTCTGCATTTAAAGCTTTACTTCATTATTAGCATCATTCTTGAAGACCTGCTTTTAGAAGAGTAATCATTTTCTTTCTGAAATGGTCTCTTTTTATTTCATCTGTAATATTTCTCAATTTATAAAAAAAGAAAAGCACCCAAAATACACAGGCCAATTTTTTTCATTAGCAGTAGAATTAAAAATCCTTCATTTAATAGATGGTTGTGCATAATTTTAAAACTGAAAATGAATTTCTGATTACAACTTTTAGAAAATGAAAAAAGATGTACAAGCATTTTTTTAGAACAATTCAGAAGTTATATGTTAAACGTTGCTAATGAGCGTTTAATACTAGAATTAGTATTATAAATATTGAGATCTTCGTTTAATAGCGATTGCACACTTACACAAAAATACATAATTACAAATTTATTACGATTATGCATACAATAAATTCAGTAATACATAAGTAATTTCACTCCATCTTGAAAGTATTGCAAAAAAAAATTACTCATTATTTAGATGGCAGAAATGAATGAAAACTGACCTTTTTATCCAAACAATTTATAACTACGCAATAATCTTTAACTATTAAAATAATTATAAGTCATACTGAAAGTCTCGTTAAATTTTTTATTCTTTTACCAATTTCCCTGTTTTTCGAAGTGACAGCTTCATTTTAAATTCCAGAAGTTTTCTACATTCAACGTTTTACTTCATTATTAGCATCATTCCTGAACGTCTGCCTTTAGAAAAGTAACCATTTCCTTTTTGAAATGGTCTCTTTTTATTTCCTCTCTGACATTTATTTCTCAAAGTACAAAAAGAAATGCACACAAAATATACAGGCCAATGTTTTTATTTAGCAGTAGCACTAAAAACACTTTATTTAGTCGAGGGTTGTGAATGATTTTTAAACTGAAAATGAAATTATCATTATAACTTTTTTTTAAATGTAAGAAGAATTTTTATAAAACAAGCCGAAAATTATGTATTAAGCATTGCAAATGCGATGCCATCGTTCTTGAACTAATTTACAAATATTCAGACTTTGGTTTAATAGCGGTTAAACATTTATATAAAAATGCATGTTTACAAATTTATTACGATTACATATGTATTAAATTCGGTAATACAGAAATAACAGAATTCCTTCTTAAATAGGGCATAATATACTTGCAACCTAGAATCAGTACCTATCATGGGATATCATTGAATTAATTACGTATGATAGAATTTAATAGACTGAAGAAAACTTTTATTAGCATATTTCTTTAAGTTTTGATCCGATTTTTGACTTGAAATGGTGTAAATGATTTATATATGGCAATTGATTTTACATATAGAAGTTAAAAATTAATAGACAGTGTAGATACTCCGTAAAATTCAAAAGGAGCTTTTTTAAAATCTTAAAAGTTTTACAGATTTAAAATTTCACATCATTATTTACATCTTTCCCGAATGCCTGCTTTTAGAAGAATAATTGTTTCCCTTTTAAAAAGGTCCTTTGTTATTTTCTCTCTGGCATTTCTCAAAGTAAAATAACATATTTTAAAACTATACAGAGCATTGGTGGTAATTTTTCATTATCAGCAACACAAAAGATGTTTTACTTGCTGTTTAGAACTGACTTTATAATGGCATTCTTCCTTAAACTAATACAATTTTAAGTTTGTGTTAGAAATTATTGAAAAATCGTGAATTCCCAAACAAATAAAAAGGAGAAAGCCATCATTTGCGATATAGTAGTACCTTTTTAGCAGTCATGTCAAATATGTGGTCCGCCAATCTCAACTAGCCTGTCGACTATTTGTCTGTGACACGCTAAACCTTTGGCACAGTTGTTCATGTGCCGAAAATTTACTAGGGGGAACTGGGACACATTGATACAGAATTTTTTGGTGTCTTTGAAGTAGAAATTTTACGTTATTTTTCTATGTGGTGTCTGCAAAACTTGTGTAGTGAGTTTTAAAAATGTACATTCGTTGTTTTATGTAGTATTTTTGTATGTAATAAAAAAAATAAAAAAAAAAATAATTTGTATCAATGTGTCCCATGCCTGGGGAAGATTGATACACATCATGGGGCTCTTTGATACGTTTGGGAAAAATGGTTACACAATAACACCAAAGCATATTTTTCATAGAAAATGATTTAGCAAACCATTTTATATTTATTTATAGAAATTCAAATCACCCACAATTTATTTGTAAGCAATATTAAAGCAATCAAAATCAAATGTATGTAACCTGATGTTTTGGCTATTCCCTCTCTGAATGTTGGCTGTGGTTACTTTGTCATACCTGGCACTTCAACTTCAGCATTATCTTTTTTCTTAGAAAAGAAGAAAAATTACCAGGTTTTCTATTTATAAGTCGGTTTATAAACAGAAAATAAAGAATAATTATATTAAAAATAATATTTATAATTATCCTTTGTTGTTTTGCATCTTGTTTCTTTTACTTAACATTTCTCATGCGTCGAAAATACTTATTTTCTGGAGAATCTATATAAATTCGACATTTGCCAGGATGCCGTCCTTTTCTTTTGCTAGTTCTACTAGCACTAGCTGTTGGGTGCAAGAATAATATAAAGTGTTCTATTTAAAAAAAAATAGAGCTATTTCACATAATTATTAAAATTTCACTAATATTAAAATTTTTTGGCGGGAAATGGCAGCATTGAGGAATGTATGGTAAAAAATAAAAATAAAAGGTAATCAAAAAATGAACTAGAAAAGATTTAGGTTGCCTGTAGCTATCATGGATCACATTGATACGTATCAATATTCCCAATACAGTCATTTTGAATAAAATGAGTCTCAATTCCAACGCTTAATTATTTACCTAACTTTAAAGAATGAGGAATTGATATAGAGTAGCTTTACCTGCCAGGGAGAATATTCTTTTTGATTGAAAATACTAGAACAGTTGAATAATACCATTGCAATTGTACAAATGAAATTTACTTTTGATCTACAAAAACAATAAATCACCCGTCCCATTTCATCAAACTACTGAATCATATTAAGACGTTCTGTATGTAGTCGTGATCACTAGCATCACCTTTTGGAGCTATTGTGGAACTTCCTGTAATGACCCTGTGAGCAGTAGGGGGAGTGTATCAATGTGCCCCATGTACCAATATGTCGCAGTTCCCCCTATGCTAAAAACAAAAAAATAAAAAAATAAAAATCTCTTCATTTAGCAACACTGCTGTATAAATAAATGAGAGATGGAAATTAAGTTTTTAATAATAGCTCCAATAAATTATGGATTTCTTGGTTACCTTTGGATAACTAATCGAATATGCCAAAAAGCGGGGTCTTGATTCTGAAAACTAAAAGATTCATAAATCTTTTAGAGTATTTTACTAATATTTATGATGTTTATCTCGAAATTAGAACTTTATCTTAGCATTCTCTTTGATTTTATATATGACGTATTTATTAAATAAAAATAAATGTATTTTAAAATCAACAAAATTTGGCACTAATTAAAAAAAGTTAGAACATTTGAGAAGTCAAAATAAAAAATTAAATAGTTTTGAAATAAGTGGCTTTGAAAATGACATAAATTATCACTTCTGTGCTTGACACAAGATGCAGAAAATTCTCTATTTAAGTTCTTAAATTATTTCCTTTCTTTGGCTACTAAATGAATTCTGCTAGATACTTTTTTTCTTTTTTATTGATGTATACAATTTTTACTGGCATATTCACATGCACCCAGGATTTATTTAAAGCTGTCCACCATTATTAACAAATATGATTAACGGAATATGAACATCGCAGATTTTTTTTCAAAGATTACTTACAATTCTAATATATTATAAAGAAAACTGAAATATTTATACTTGTTGCAATTTAGAAAGAACGAAACATTAAAGAGTGTTAGTAAAGTAAAAGGAAAATCCATACAAGCATGGCTAAACTTAAAAATGTTAAGCTACCATAATTGAAACTGATACTTTTAAAAAGTAAAACAAGATGCTTTCACACAGACTATTAAAGAAGATTAATTTGCTTGATAAAAATTAATTATTGCTTTTATTAAATGCAATATTCCGTGAATCGAAATTATTACACAATGGAATAAATTATGTTCAGAGAGCCGTTGAAGAAATTTTAAAGATGCTTTAAACATAAACATGTAATTTTAAAAATTATTTTATGGGGTGTTTCATTATTAGACCGACAAATTAGCAGGAGGTGTAGGAAGCACAGATAGGACTCGGAATCTTATAGCAATGTAGGGTCGAAAATGCTGTAGTTGCGAGTTATGGTACAAGATAATATTGCCAATGCGGTACTCTTTTAAAAAATTCAGATTTCTCGACTACCATTAATTTTTAAAAATGGTAAAATTATACTTATTAAATAACATATTAATTAAGGCGAAAATAATGTGAAATTTGAAATATAAAAAAACAATTGCCAATCAAGAAATCTGAATTTTAAAAAGGTAGCCCACTGGCAAGTCTGTTACAAAGGAGTAGAGGAAAAGAATACAAACAGCAATACATAAAACGGTCCAAAAAATGTATTCAAATTTTGTACTCCAGAATGTTGTCAAAATTACGATCAGATATCTCCAGGCATGCTGTTCAGATAGTGCCGACGCTTTGAATTCCTTATGGTTCTCGAAAATTCCTGACGAGTCGAGAATCATCTCGGCAACTATTGATACTCTAACGACGAGGTACTCAACTGTAGGAACCATGGGTCACTGTCAAGCCTGTTTGACAAGTTATGGTAGTTATTTCGATCATCTTCTATAGTACAATCTTTCAATAAAATGTTTTCTGTCTCATTAGTGTGTTGCTATTTCTGTTTCTCTGTAGCTATTTTTTTCTCTGTAGCTGTATTCTCTCTGTAGCTATTTTCTCTCTGTAGCTGTTTTTTGTCTGTAGCTTTGTACCAGCGTTGCCAGTAGACTACTTTTTTCAATTCAGATATATCGATTGTCACCATATTTTGTTTTATTTTAAAATTCCTCTTATTGTCACCTCAATTAATATGTACTCAATAAGGAGAATTTTACTATTTCCAAAAAGTAGTTCCAATGAAGAGATATGAATTAATTAAAAATTAGCTCACTGGCAATATTGCTTTGAAACATAAATCGCAAGTACGGCATTTTAGACCTTGCATTGCTATGTGATTCCAAGTTGACACTGTACTCTCCACACTTCTTGCAAATTTGTTGGTCTGGTAGTGAAAAACCCTGTATATAGTAAGCCAAGTATGTTCATAAAAACTTATGGTGCTTATTAACTTGTATTCGCACATACAACTATCCTCAATCTATAATACTATCTTGGAAATCTGCGTACTGAAGAAAATCAGATTTACTTTATTATTACAGAAATTTCATGGCCTATCTTTTTGAAGTGTTACCGGAACCGGTGAAAAACGTTACCATTTTCATTTCAAATTCACAAATTATGAGTGAGGATTATTAAAAGACTATCCATGGAAAAAGTACTAGACGTGTTCATTTGAAATTACAAAGCACCCGAAAGAACTTCAACCTTAACCCTTTCCGGCGAGCAGTAAATCTGTTTAAAATAATAACTTGCACAAGAATTTATAAATGAATTTATTCGAAAATACAAACTTGCTTATTTTCAGGCGTGTCATAAAAGAGAAACTTTAATTAAATATACTTGGTGTCAGTAAAATTAAAATTTGGTGGCCTGTTTTTAGGGGCACCGCGCCTTAAAGGGTTAATGACACAGCTGCCAACTTTTACGCACTTTTGCTTCCGCTAAAAATGTACACAGATTTTCCATTTGTTTAATCATGAGATTTCGGCGATTAAATAAGATAATATTTACTATAAAATTTTTGTGGTAGGAAAAATGTGTAAAAGTGGGTAGCTATGGTTAACAGCGTTGCCAGTGGGCTACTTTTTAAAAATTCAGATTTCTTGATTGGCACTACTTTTTTGAAACGTCAAATTACCTTTTGTTTTAGCCTTAATTATCATGTCAATGAATAAGGCACATTTTATCATTATTTAGCCTTATTGATCCTTATTGATCATTTTATTTAGCCTATCTGGCAACACCGATGGTTAATGCAAATTTCATAAAGCCTTCATGTTATTTGATAGTACAAACATTTCAATTAGAATTTATTACTTTGAAAAAATTTTCAAAAAATAAAAGCATTTAATTTTTAATATTTCCAGGAATTATTATAAAAATAAACAAGGTGGAAATTCATATACTAAAAATAAATTCACAAATGAATACAAAAAAAAATGATTTGTAATATTCAAGAATCACAAAAATCAGTTTAAACCTATGATTGATATAAAAATTGTTAATTACAATTTATTATTGCATGTTACCTTCCGGCGGGCTTGCCGTTGTAAAAAGTATAACATTCACTTTCTTTTTTTTAAAACAAAATTCACGCCTGCTTTAATATGTTATAACAAAATAAATCTAAGTGTATTGCGAAATACTTTCATAAATTGTGAGCAGAGAAAACTGATATGATATTTGTATGTTAAATTATTTGTAAAATTAAAACAAAACAGCAATAATTGAATGTTTTCTTCCTGCTGTACAATTTACAACGCGCGCCTGCTCATGTGATGAAAATTTGGCCGGCGAAAGGTTAATCAAAATTCAGTGAGATTCTATGTTATAGTAATAATATACGGGTATGAGCTTTCCAAATTTCTGTAATTATTTACCTGCCGGCAGACTGAGCATTTAGGCATAATTTAGCTCTATTCAGCAGTTCAATGAAAGACATCTTTGTATAGCTGCCAACCTTTGGTTATTTTTCTAGTCAAACATAATTTAAACGTGAAAAAGTATGTACTATTGAAAGAAGCAGCACAATGGACAGGAAATGCAATTTAGAAAATATTGTTTTTGTTGTTTTCTTTTAGAAAATATCTATTTTAACATTTTTACTTGAAAAATGCGGAAGATTCGCAAATATGCTTTTGCTAGATAAATATAAAATATATCAGCGTGTACAATCTAGAAAATTAAGTAAAAATTTGTAGATTTAATAACAAAAAATAATTTTTTTTTAGATTTTATAAAATAAACTATGAATAATAAAACATTTGAAACTTTGAGTAAATGTTTCTTTAACATGTCTGTGTTTTGTGCGTAAAATTTTATTATTTGCAATGGTAATAATATTATTTACTTTTTGTATCTTGCCCGCAACTTTGTATGTCCAACTTAGTCTGGCTTGCGGTGGAAAACGAGTTCGACATACTTGTTTTAATGTATTTCAAGAGTAAACAAAGTCTGGGGAAACACTCTTTGACAACAATTTTGTGATCAGTCAGTTATTTCTATTTTCCTGTTGATTTTGTATTTGAAAGTTAAAAATTAATAGAAAATTTAGGCTATCCGTAACATTTAAAACAAACTTTATTTTAATTCTGAAAAATTTTACAGATCAGACCTTCAGATCATTATATACATCTATCCCGAAATACTCCTTTTAGAAGAATAATTGTTTCCTTTTTGAAAAGGTACTTTGTTACATCTTCTATGACATTTCTTAAAGCAAAAAGAATTGTATTCAAACTATATTGAGCATTTTAAATGACTTTTCGACAATCTTTTTTTTTGAAGTCAGTAGCTTTTTAACTTTATCAAAATATATGAAATTCCTTTCAGCAACAATGGTATGAAACTGCTCAAATAATATATAAACTTTCGATTAAAACAATTATAAATCATTTTTTCAACACATTGAAAACTTTATTTATCCATCTTACATACGAAACTATGAACAAAATAAACACAAATCAAAACTTTAACGCTTTCATGGAAAAGGTACTTGTATTCATAAAAGTTGAAATAATTGTTAGACACCAGTATTAACAAGGATAAATGTTAATAAATAAGAAAAAGTATGTTATCACAGACTTAATAAAACTGAAATTTTCATTGAAAAATTCTGGTGCCAATGTGGCAATTAAAGATTAATATTAGCTAATGTCATAATTGCATCACCGCACTTTAAGAATTTAAAAGGGTGTTTGTTCACACCATAGAGATAGTATTAAGTCCCCACACTAGGCACAGAAAAATACCCGGATAATAATGTAAAGTCTATGGAGGCGTTATTTTCAAACATTTCGTCCAAATTTTAATATTTTTACATGATTTTTTTGCACAAGATAGCTGAGGACGATCCACAACCGGTCTAGTTTTTACTTTTTCAATTATGGTTTCAGATGTTTTTAAAAATTACTTTAACTTTCGAAACCGGTTCTAAAATCGAAACTATCGTAATATAAAAAATATAAAAGCAAAATCGAAAAAGTAAAAACTAGGCCGGTTGAGGATCGTTCTCAGTTATCTTGTGCAAAAAAATCATGTAAAAATATTAAAATTTGAGCGAGATACTTGAAAAGAACGCTCCCATAGACTTTACATTATCCTCCGTGTCTTTTTCTGTGCCTAGTGTGGGGCCTTAACCCCTTGAAGGACAAGCAATAATGTCTTTGTAATATTGAATTCCCACCGGAAAAATCGAAGAATTTTATTTAAAATAAAAAAAGGCAATTTATCAAAAATTTTTTCTTCCGCCAAACTTAAATATGTAAAATTTTGTTAAAAGTTTCTGGTGAGAATCTTATTTACATTAGGTTGGATAAAATATATCTCAACGCCCCTAAAAAGATTAAAGTCCACTATAAAAATAACATTGACTCACAAGTATGTTGCGACTATGCAGCACGGTGATACAAAGAATTAAGTTCGATGCTCATTTAAGTGTATGGGTGTCAGAAACGCCCACACCCTCATTAAACATTATATCCACAGAGTAGTAACAGAGAATCAACTTTCATACACTGTAATGGCAACTTGTTTAACATGGGATTACGCATAGACAGTAGCGAGACGAGCGGATGACTCTGAAACTACGATCATAACATAAGAGAGGTTGCTAATTCGGCGAAACATCGCTCCCTTGGCCACAAATGATAAAAGAAAAAAGAAAAAAATACAGCGACGGCTTGCTGCTTCTTATTTTGAAGTTTACGAAAGAATTATTTTAATATGAAATAACTTTGACGTATTCGTATTGCAAACAATACATGTGTCTCTTCGTAACATAACGACCTAATAATATAAACTTGAAAATTCAAGAATAATAACAGTAATAATTACGAATCAATATAAGCGCGGAAATCTAAGATCAAATAGCATAAGCACGTGTGCAAAGATAATCAAATCAGCATTCAGCAAGAAGCGCCAAATCAGAATAGGGTTACACTTAAACAGAAATCACGAGGATAAAAATCGCCAACGCGATGGTTTAGTTTTTAAGTGATCCACTGAGGGCGTTCTTTTCAATTCGAGTTGAGGCTCTGTTACGTACTCTGTGATTATATCTATCGGTGCATTTCTTTTTTCTCTAACATTCTTCCTTTACCTTTTTCTACATCAACCAGAATAGCACATATATTTATGTTGAACTATAAAACACCTGTCGAATGCATTAGCAATAATCGAAAAAGATTAAATAAATGAGCTATGACAAGCATGATTGGAAAAGAATGTAATCATTAACTTAATTACTGCCATTAAACTTCATTATGTTTCTTGTTTTATAAACTACTATAAAAAAGATTGTACGTAATTGTTTCTAGATGAAGGAAAACAACGATTTTTTATTTACTCATAATGAAACAAAGATATTCTATTTAGGAATGGGAAAGAAAGAAAAGTAGAATCGGTTTTGTTTGAAAAAGATTTTAAGCAATTTTTTTTTATTATTGAGAAAATGATTTAAACATCGAAGTTCAGTAAATCAAAAATCAAAATCATTTGGATAAGAATTCATAATTACTGTACGTAGAGTTATGACAAAATTGTTACTGCAAATTTACATTTAACTTTCCTATCCTTCTGAAGCTTTAATCAACGAAGAGAAAATAGTTTCATAGCAGATTTTTTAAAAAGTGCTTGACATATTTATTTAACTTAATTGTGCGTGGCATTTTTTAAACTTACTTTATTATAAAATATCTGGTTCGAATTTATTTAAATATGTATGAAAAAATTGGTCGATTCTACCAACCGATTTATGAATAAAGAGGGGGGGGGCACATAATGTATTACCTATCTGTTGCGAGTGAAACAAGAATTGTCACAAGTAAGAACTGTCACAAGTGTGAATATTGTCACAAGATGACAGCTGTTCTTTTAATCGGATCAACAGTTTCTGTTAAACTCCAGAAATTTCCATCAGTAAACTTAAAAAAAAAAATTCGTCTGATTTAATTCTTGTCAGAGGATTGGAGGTGCTATCGGCGAATGAAACGCCGTTCTGTTGAAGAATTGCCCATCAATGCTTGCGGTGCCTTAATTGTGTATGCCCTTTCGTTTAAAATACGCACTAGTTAGTGTGCATTTTTCTATGTGCTTCTTGTATTTTGTGTTGTAAATATTGAATAAATACTTTATAGCTCTTATTACGTACTTGCAAACTTTCATTAATTATAAATAGAAGTTTTCATATACGTCCATTAACATTTCAAAAATATGCATTAAAATATTTAATTGCTATAAAAGACGTTAAATACTAATAAAAACATTAAAAGATCTTAATAATTTTTACATGTTTCGATTGAATTTACTCAATCATCATCAGAAAAAGAAAATACAAATAAACACAAAGATGGAAAATGACAAAAAACTATTAGAAATGAAATTTTTTATTTTCTTTTTCTGATGATGATTGAGTAAATTCAATCGAAACATGTAAAAATTATTAAGATCTTTTAATGTTTTTATTAGTATTTAACGTCTTTTATAGCAATTAAATATTTTAATGCATATTTTTGCAAACTTTCGTTTTAACTTTTGTAAAATATGCGCTAATTTGATCCAGATTAAAGACGCTCGTAACCAGAAAATTTATTTGATGTAATATTATATACATTATTTCATGTGTTCATGTGGAATCTGTTTGGTTTCATTTATTAAGATTTTTCCGGTTCGAAACGTCTTTAACATGTATCAAATTATCCAGTATTTTACGGAAATTCATTTGAAGGATAGCAAGTACATATTTCGAAGCGGTCACCTATTTAGCCACCACTAATTTTTGCTTAAAACAAATTATGAATATTACTACAAGAATTGCAAAAAAAGACTCACCATCACGAATGAGTTCCTAAGATATTTTTTTTTCATGTAACGTTATATATATTTTTTTATGTTCCCACAGGAATTTCTACTTGATTTCATTTCTTTAAAATCTTCGTTTCGAAATGCCTTAATGGGAATCAAATTATCCAATATTTTACGGAAGCTATGAAGAGGGATGGCAAGTACGGACCACAAAGCGGTCATGTATTTAGCCACCACTTTTGTTATCTTTCTATTTAAAAAAAAAAAAAAGGACAAAGCTTGCCGTTGACAATATTTTTTTTTTTTTTGCGACCGGAGGTCTTTCTTCCCTAATATTAAGAAAGCTGTTGCACTTAAAAATATGAAAATTAGAGGCTTTATAGGCAAATGTTTGATAAACACGTTGGTGACGACAGTTTTTAAATCGATAATTATTTCAAGAGATATTCAATGTTAAAGTTTGTCAAAATCGTTCCATTAAAAAAGTTTTACAGGAGAAACTATACCTAGAACCAAAAACTATACCTAGGAATTTAACAATTTTTAGATCATTCTATCCATTAGAATTTCCCAGTGTGCAGACTGCATTTATTTTTTTTACTCTCTGGATTCCAAACCGCCCAAGACCGCGCGAGATTTTGTGAGACATTTTAATTCGTATATCATAATTTCCATCAGAAAATTAAAACAGCAATACTTGCTTTAATTAATAACAGAATATTCCGTATTTAAATAAAACGAAATTAGACATTGAATTTTTTTGATGTAAAATCAGATTTTCTGATCTACATAATTTCTGGAACGTGTTCTATCATGGGAATTAAAACGTTAATTCGACTCATTTTTTCAGGATTTATTTCCTTATTTAAATTTATATTTTCAGCATTTCGTCAGACATTTTTTTACATATTTTAGAAAATAAAATTATTTTAAGTTGTTGCCAATTATTAAAACAAAGCAAAAAATAAGAGTTCCTTTAAATTAAAAATGTGTTGAAACGTGACTATTATAAAAAAAAAAGAAAAGCTTTCAAATAAAAAATAAGTGAAAATTAAGGATAAAAGCAGGATAATATTGGAAATTAAGACATAAAAACTATATTTACACGTGATTTTAAAAGAGAAACAAAATAGTAAAATATCAAATTCATTAATACACGTTAAAATTTATTAATTAAGAAAAATTACGTTAGATTTTAAAAAACAAAATAAAACAGTGCATATAATATCTCTCTTCAAACGATAAAATATTTCTAACGATAAAAAAAATAAGAAAAAATTTGGTAAAAATTACATCAGATTTAAAACATTACACTTAAGAATCAGTTATTTAAAACCATTACCCAGTGTTGCCAGATGGGCTACTTTTTTAAAATTCAGATACTTGATTGGCACCACTTCTTTATAATGATAAAATGCGCCTTATTTAATGGCGGATTAATAAAGTCGAAAACAAATTGAATTTTATCGTTTCAAAAAAGTGGTGCCAATCAAGAAACCTTAATTTTAAAAAAAAAGTAGCCCACTGGCAACACCGCCATTACCTTATAGCATTGTTTAAAAATACCGTAAAGCTAAGACTAAATTGATTAAGTTAATTTTATATTCGCTGATTCTGAAACTGTTAAATAATCTTATTTAATCAAATAACCATTAACTCCTTGCGGCGCGGTGATATATCTATGAAACCGCTTAATTTTCAAACTCTACATTGACACCGGAATTTTGGTAAAAAATTGTACGGTTTATCGAATGTGGGACACGTAGCTTTTTTATTATTTACAAATAAAGCTGTTTTCAAATTCCGGTGTCAGTCAAAAATTTCAACAATTAAGTAATGAATTTTCCCTGGGCCTCAAAGGGTTAAAAGAAACTCATCGGCCTTAAACCCTTCGCGACGGGAACCTTTTACGAAATTTTTAATGTTTTGTCACAGGTTTTTAAAAAAGAAATTTATGACTTATTAAATCAAGAAAATGCTTCGATTAAATAAGACAATTTTTACATTAAAATTTGATTGGTGAGATAAACAAGAATTCTTAAGCCTTTTGAGACACGTATACGTGTCCCTCGTCCCCAAGAGGTTAAACATCCTCTTAAAACGAAAAAAGAATTAATAACCTTTTAAAGGTTGATCGCCAATGGGTTTTCAAAATATAATTCAACTTTTCGTAAAATTTTTAAAGCCGATCAAATTATTATTATTATTTTTTTTTGAGGTTGGACGGTGGTTGACGAACGTAGCTCGTAGGGAGCAGAACCTCTAGTATAAAATAAAAATGTAGCACATTAGAAAATCAATTATAATAGAAGACTCACCACAAAATGGTTTCTACGGCATTTTAAAGTTAAATCTAAACCGAAATTTTCTGTAAGGATTGGGTTGGGATTGGTTAGTATTGGGAGTTTTTATTTTGTCTCTATAAAAAATGACCGTTCCAAGGTGTTTACGTTTGTTACTGCTCATCATTCTTTGTACCAGACTTCGTATGTTTCATGGAATTTCGCAGAGAAGAAACTTCTGTGGCATTAGTATTTTCTCCTTACAAATATTTCCTTAAAATAAGACGAAATTTTGTACGTTTGAGTTTTATTTATTTTTCTGTAAAAAAAAAAGTTACTGGTAGTGGTGACTCGCCTGCAAAAATGCTTGATCTTGTACGAATCTTGCAGTATGGTTTATAGCGGGTGTCCCAAAAATGACTGATGGATTTTAAAATTCAATAACTTGCAAACGGTGACAGCTATTTAAAAAATTTTTGCAGGGGGGTAATGTATAATGTCAGGAGTTTTTTTACTGTAATTTTTTATTTTAGTTCGAATTTCATACAATAGGTGGCGCTGACGGTGATCTTACCTCGCGACGTTTACCTCAGCGCTGATCACCTGGCTTTCAATCGCCGTCAGCGCCACCTATTATTTGAAATTCTACCTAAAAATAGAAAATTGCGATAAAAAACTCCTGACATTATACATAACCCTACTGCAAATTTTTTTTTAAATAGCTGTCACCGTTTGCAAGTTATTGAATTTTAGATTTCCATCAGTCATTTTTGGGGCACCCGGTAATTTGAACTTGTTGATTCGAGTGCCGCTTGATTCGAGTCTTGTGGTAGCGTATCTTTTCTCAGGATGAGTTACCACTGATATCATAGTTGTTTTAATCACACTCATGTATAATTTACGACTTTATTATATAGCGGCACTTATCGTTTTGGGATTGCATGGATTTTCAGAAATAAGATTATAAAATTGCTATTTTGCCGAATTAAACATTAGTTTAGATTAGTATTGAAAGAAAAAGAAAAAAAAATATTATTACAGAAGACTGAAATATTTTTTTCAGCTTAACACCTTGGGGACAAGCGCCCTAGTGCTGCATGAAGCGCCCAGAATCCCCGTTTTCCTCACTAGTATAATTTTACTCGAAAATTTGTCGTATGAATCCGAGCATTTTCTCTATTCAATGTTACAAATTTCTGTTTTTAAAAATCGGTCACAATAGATCAAAAAATTTTACAAAAGGCTTCCATCACGAAGGTGTTAAATGTGCTATTTTAGAATTCCTAATACAATATTATACTCAACAAATTTATAACTTTTAGTTTTGCTGCTATTTTCCCTTAGTTTTTAACACACTGCTCATGGAAGACGCGAATTCACGATTCTTGGATATGTGTAATTTAATTCTGTTCTTTTGTATTGCATATGCTACAATATTTCCCAAAAACATACATAAAATTTGTACTGCTCAATTATAGTACTATGCTTAAAATATACGATTAGAAAAAATAGCATTATTGTATGGTTATTAGATATTATATTATGGCCACCATGAGCACTTGTCGTGTAAGTCACCTTACTAGTAACTGCTAAATTGTTTGCCGTTTTTATTTTCGAAAGGTTTGCATTATTTAATTAATGAAATATCTCTGATAAAATAAGTCACATTTTTCCGTTCTAAAATACTTTTATAGAAAATCGTAGTATGTGACTTACACGACATGTGCTCATGGAAATACCTGTATACATATATTTATAATATAAATACGAACAGAGATTTTTTCTTGTTAAATAATGTAATATGCGACTATAATGCCCATATGTTTCGTTTCCTATTTAAAACGTAAAATATTTGACGTCATTAACGTGTTAAAATGCATGACACTTTATTTATTGGTACTACAAATAAGGGGCTCTGTCCCCTCCGAGCTACGCTCTCAAACTCCAGTTCAGACACACCAGATTCTAAAAGCAGGCTGATTTCATGGGCTTTACAAAGATTGAATTACAATTGAAACGAAAAACTGTCGATTTCCTTGTAAATGGATTTCCATTCATTTTGCTTTTTATTGGAGATTTTGAAAGCCAAATGAGACGCTGTTAGAAGATAAAATGTCTGCTTTCGTCTTTGATAAAAAGAAATTAAAAATTCGAAAATAAACTAATTTAAAATGAATTAAGAGACAGAGATGATGTCAGAGTCGATCAAACAGAGTCGATGTTACTTTGTGTTTTTTACCAGCGGTATGAATTGTTTTTAATGCAACATTTCAATCTGATGTGATTTTCCATTTTAATCTAAAGCAATTTTCACCAAACTTGTCTTTTTTTTTTTTTTAATTCTCTTAATTCATATCGGAATACTTTTGCTTTTAGAAAAGAAATATTATTTGTGCTGTCTTAGAAATTAAGATAAAAGTTGAAGAGATTATATCTAAAATATGAAATAAATGTGATGTCATATGATGTCACCGTTGTGATATTTCGGAATCAAAAATAAGTGATAAAAAATTAACCATCAGAGCTCAAAGGGTTTAAAATCAGCGGTTCGAATGATCGTTGTTATAAACAGTGAACAAAAATACTATATGAATGACCAACATTTAATATTGATTAATACGAAACCTCATTCGTACCAAATTCTACAATTGTGGGATGAACCAAATTCCAAAAAAGGAAAAAAGAAATAAAAAAGGTCGAAAAATTTCGTATACAGATTTAAAACTTCCACATTTTAACATTTATTCCGTTTTTATTGATTACGTGCACCACACCGATAAAACTAAGGGCCGAACTTTTTACTACATCCTGTATGCTTTTTTTCTTATTTAAAAAATATAATATTCCTTTTTTTTATGTTATCACTTCATAAAGAACAATAATGAAATTATTTGCTTTTTAGGCAGACGTTTTTCTTTGTGCACGTTTTTGTAAACTATGCATCCATTAATTATACTGATGTTGCTACAATGTCACATTTACAATAGAAAATGAAATAAAACTCTCCAGATTTCTAAACCCTGTTTTTCTTTATATATGCAAAAAAAAAAATGTCTTGTAAAGGATTTTTTCTTGTTAAAAGAGAAACAAATTCCAGCTTCTGATGTAGTTTCTCATTGTACTTTAAGATTTATGGTTAAAGCAGAGGAATGTTCCCGTCCGATAGATATGTTATTTCTCGTTTACCGCTAAGTTTCTTTTTCTAAAAACATTTAAACGTAAGCAGATGATTTTTTTTTCTGATACATACATCTGTTTTGGAAATCCAATGTTATAATACTTTAAAATACGAACGGATTTCGCTGTGTAATGGTATAATCTTGATAAGATTGCTGTAACACGTTAATGTATAAAACATAGCAATTTCCGATACATTTTTCCTTATATGTTGATCATTTGTCCATCATATGTAGTATCATTTGTTAAAAAATAAATAATGTACCGTTTCGATCTTATTGTATTTGAAGTTTGATTAAAAGTAAATAACCTTTTCTTCCTATGCGTTTATTTTATTCTGATATTATATTTTGATTTCTGAGAGAAAAAAAGGGAAAATGAAAAAAGAAAAAATTGCGTTAAAAATGAGGTTGAACTTTCCTTAGCGTACAAGGCTCATACGCTTCGAAGACTTTCAAGATGCTGAACCAGAATTTTTGTAAAGTGTTATTTGACGTAAATAATGATGAAATAAATTCTAACGTCGGATATATCATATATATCCGAAGAAATATCAGGAAGAAATATATATACGAAGGAATACGAAGGAATATATATCATATCGGATATATTATACCAATAACTTACGAAATTTCTGGTACTAAAATGCCTAAAATCTCTTTTTAACCTCTTCCCTGATTTTCCCGCAAGTCATATTAGTCCAAGAGCCAACCGCACAAAACCCTAAGTCATCGAGTACAATAAAAAGTCCTTTATTTTATAGAAGAGTAGACATAGGGGAATCTAATGATTTATTTCATGTCATCTAATTAATCATGATTCCGGAAGTGAAATGGTGCATAAGCCAAAAATGAATACCACAAGTGGCTCACTCGTAGGTCTATCCAGGCCCGTAGCTAAGGGGGCGCTATGGGCGGCTCAGCCCCCCCCCCTAAAATATTTTGAGCCCCCCTGGAAAAGATTCCAAGGTCACTAAATAAATTTCTATTTCGAAAATTCAAATGAAATTTTGTTCAAAATTTAATTTATTTTTGAGACTTTTTCACAGTTTTGCAGAAATACTAAATTGTACATAAAATAAGTGTTTCAAGATTCCCTCAACTTATTTGTACACATGAAACGAACATGATGTTTAATTTTGCTCCAAGTTATACACTCAAAATTTTCACCATCCTGTAATTTCTAAGCATAAAATGAAATTATTACTGCAGTTTAATAAGAAACATAGTATCTACAGTGTAAATATGCACTAATTTATCTTTCGGCGACAGAGAGAGGGAGAGAAAAAAAAATTATGAGCCCCCCCCCCCTACTATTCACTTCTAGCTACGGCCCTGGGTCTATCATTGTGTTTGCCGTTCAATCAAAAGTATGAAAACACGGAAGAATGCAAGAAAGAAAACACAATGCTAGGTCTACGAGTCAACCACAAGTGGTATTAATTTTTGACTTATGCACCACTTCATTTCCGGTAGACATGGATCATTAGATTCCCCTATGACTACTCTTCCATATAATAGTATAAAGGAATTTTTTGTGCTCGATGACTTCAGGTTTTGTGCGGTCGGCTCTTGGACTAATATGGGCAACTTGTTTTTGTCAATCATGATTTGCTCGTACCACATACGGGTGCCCGTGTTCGAATCATGATTTATTATTCTCACCAGTATTTTTTTTTATTTTATGTTCTTCATTATTAGGTGCGTTCGTAATTATGTAAATACGTAACACCTATTGTTGTCGTCCAGTCCGTCCGTCCGTCTGTCTGTCCGTCCACATATAACAACGCAAAAACTACCCAACTGAATCGTTTGAAATTTAAAATACATAATTATTACATAATTTTGTCGTGTCATTTCAAATTTTATAAAAATCGGATGCATAGATCAATTACACGGACAATCAAAAGGATTCCGTTACATTACGGTCAATGGGGAAAAAAAAAAGTTTCATATGCATTTTTATCGTTTGAAATTTTAAATACGTAATTATTACATAATTCTGTCGAGTTATTTCAAATTTTATCAAAATCGGATGCATAGTTCAATTACAGGGACAATCAAAAGGTATTCCGTTACATTACGGTCAATGAGAAAAAATGTCTCAAATGCATTTCAATGGTGTTACACTCATTCGAATATATTAAAATTGAAATGCATCTAGAAAGTACATATTATAATATACATTTTGCATAACCTGTTGTGCAAAGATCGTTTGTTAATGATTTACAAGGCTACACAAAAGTATTTCATTACATAATGGTATAGGGAGAATATTGCTTGGTGCGCATTTTAATTGTAATTAACTATTTACAATTCTATGAGATTGATATATGAGAGGGATATTTTTGAAACTTCGTTATCGTACGAACGCACCTCAATTGTTAAGCTTCACGTGCAATTTCCAACTTTTTTAATACGAGCTTTTTTCTGATTCAATTAGGTAAACATTTCTGTTTTGTAAAACCCGGGATGCATATTTCAGATGTGTATATTGCTGGGACGATTACTGTTTCTAAACCAATAGGAGACCGTCATTATCACGGTCAAGTACACGCCCACACAGTTTGATTGACAGGAACTCGTGGACAATTGATCGTGTGTGTTTATTATTTATTTGTACTCGGATTGTTTGAATTTGTACTCGGTAATTAAAAATTAAAGGTACGAAAGATTTTTTTTTTTTTTCAAAATGACTGAATTTTATTTACTTCAATTAGAAATTATACTTCCTCTGATCCTGAAATAAATAAATAAATAAATAAATAAAAATTAAAGTAAGAATTTTGCTTATACGGATATTTTCGCAGAATACTTTTTTTCCCATTTGTTTAATATATATATAAATCATTTTGGAACGATATTTAGAATATTAAAAGGGTTTGAAATATTTTTTTAAATGTCTTATTTATTAATAAAAGACAGCCTCCAATAATTTAAAAAAAAATCACCAACGGACTCTCGGCCCGCGATGGACTCGAACCCATATCCTCCGGTTTCAAGCTCGACGCTCTAACCATTCAGCCAGACAGCTCACTTTCATCCGCAACAGATTATCGTTATAATTAGCACCGTCAATTGTCCACGAGTTCCTGTCAATCAAACTGTGTGGGCGTGTACTTGACCGTGATAATGACGCTCTCCTATTGGTTTAGAAACAGTAATCGTCCCAGCAATATACACATCTGAAATATGCACCCGGGATAAAAGATTAAGGCATAAAATATATTATTTTACGCCTTCCACTAGCATAAATTTTTAGGATAATAATAATTTAGCTCTATTTTTTTAGGTTGATAATTGTAAACTCAAAAACTTGGAACAATTTGTGTTACAAGTATCCTTAAACAAAAACCTAAATTTAACCAAAGATAGTTTGCTGTAAAAAAAAGAGAATAAAGTTTCCCCTATATAAGACTTTATTTTTCAAACAATTTTTTGAGTAGGAAAAAATAATTCAAAGAAACTTTCTGGTTAAAGAACCTAAATAAAAATAAACTTTACTTCAGATGTTCATACTTTTTTTTTTAACCAGAGATATATGATTGAAAGAAAATGTTTTCTTATATAAAAAAAGAAAGTCGAAAATTAAGCTGGAGATTTATTTCTCTGGTTGTTGAATTATCTTTGAGGCATGAATGATAAAATTCTTACAAAAACGTTTTTCTGCGTCTTTTTATTATTTTTAGGGGGGGGGGGCTATACTTCTTTCGTCTAAAATTTATGTGATTTTTAGAACAAAATAGATATTCCCTTTGGATTTTGTACACTATATTTATTAACATTTTAATTATATAGTTATGTTTTATACGTAAAAAAAATAATATTATTTCTTGTACGACTGCGGATGGAAACGATTGACTTCTATCAGGGATTTCTCTTGACCCACACATTTGAAATAATATAGGTGGTGACCACATTATGAAATGGCATTAAAGTCTCTGCAGCTTACACGGATATTTAGATTTAAATGTAGATTTTTTTAAATGGCGTTCACATTAAGAAAAAAGTTCACCCACTTTTCACATTTTTTTTAACGAATTCTAAAAACAAGGTTTCATTAATGAAAAATATACTTTTCGATAGTGTAAGCTCCAGAGAAAACGATTATTTTTTTTAAATAAAAAATAACGAAAATAGGTCCTATAGCTATCAAGAAAAAATGCGATCAATGTTAAAAATAAGGTTTCGAAGAAAAACAGTTTAAAATTTTATAATAGCATTTCATACATTGGAAGAGCTGTGTAATATTGAATGTAGAAAAAATACTGTAAGGAAATGAAATACTACGAAATTATTTTTGGGCCATAACTTACACAGGAAAACAGTAAAAAATGTTTTAAAAAATCCGTAAATTATGACTGAAAATAGTAGAACCTATGCTTAACTATTTATTTACCAATGACAAATATTCTCTCTTTTTCATTGGTTACAAATACATATTTTTTCCAACCAGATATTTAGAATGCATAATATCTCATTTATTTTAACGTCGGAATGTGAGGTTAATCATAATTGAAGCAAAGATTGTTTTCGGTGCTTACTTTTAAGTAACAGTATTCAAAAGTAGGCATCCCTTCAAAATATGTAATAATATGATACATAGCTGCCAACTTTTACGCATTTTTCCTACCTCAAAAATCTTACAGTAAATATTGTCTTAATTAATCGTCGAAATCTTAAGTTTAAACAAATGGAAAATCTCTGTACAATTTTAGTGGTAGAAAAAATGCGTAAAAGTTGGCAGCTATGATGATAGAAATCGGCTTTTAGATATTATTACTTTATAACATTTCTGTAAGTAATTTTCAATTTCAATTGAAAATGTTCGCTGTAACAGCAATATTTGATTAATTCTTTGCATATAATTGAAATATAAGCACTTCAAAGCAATTTTTTTTCTAATCCAGAATTTTGCTGTACTTATTTCCATGTGTGTACAATGCTACATTTAGGACTTTTTGTCATAAACATAAAAGAAGCAAATGTACCATCTTGGATGATGGTTGGAAATACGATAATTTGCAAAATGTTTTATTCCATAAATATATTAAAAGAAAACTGCTATTCGAAAATTTCTGGTGTGAAATAATTATTTCTAAATAAAAAACCCGCTAGATGCAACAGGTGTAAGGAAACGTAATGGAAAACTTATCCAATAAGTAAAGATTTCTATTTCGAAATAGGGTTGCTCAAAAATAAGGAAAGCAGGGCTGGCAATGGCGAATATTTTTAATTCTATCTCTCACCGCATTTTCAAAACAGAAACACAAATTTTCACTGGCACTTTAAAAAATGTGTAATATATATATATATATATGTGGGATATTGAGCGATTAACTTATGATTTAAGAAAAACTAATATTCTTGATAAGATAAACAAGGTTTAATAGATATAAAATATATACGTAGCATTCAAAAATAACAGTAGAACTGAATAATATTCAGTATAAATAAGCTTCTTTGAGCTTTGGATTAAAAATCCATCAAACTCGCCATCGCTGAAATCTATAGAACACCTCGTTCTTTCCACGCATCATCACACGAGTCTCATTTTGGATATCACGTTCATTAAATCATTGAGTTTATTATCTTTTATTGCTGAATGCTTTATTCTTTAATCCCACATTCTCGGTCATTCTGACGTTTCTGACGTCCTCGGCAGCTGCTTATAAAAATTTAGACACAAATTTACACATACAAAACAGGTAAAGATAAAACAAAAACATGTCACGTTATGCAGATGCGTTACTCCAGGGCTTCATATATTCTGCAGCAGTTGAGGTCTTGTTGGGGCCATCATGGTCTCCAATTTTCTCTACATCATAACGATCATTTGGCTTTACTTTAGTAACTTTATAAGGTCCATGGAATTTTTCCTTTAATTTCAGACCTGTGCCGTACTGCGTTCTTTGGATTGCCACGAGATCATTTAATTTATATTTATTGGGCTCTCTCCTCTTCTTGTTAAATTGTTTTCTATTTTCTTCTTGTATTTTCAAAATATTTTTTCTCGCTTCTTCTCTTACATTTTCCCGTTCCATCATCATGTGGTTTAAATCTTCTTCCTCTAGTATTTCTTTAATCCTTAAGTCATTTTTATTTTTCATTTTTACGCCAATCACCAATTCAAACGGGCTGTATTTTGTACTTCTTGTAACTGCACTATTGAGAATTCTCTGCACATCTGCCACATATTTATACCATTTTGTGGGCTCATTCCCACATAGCTTTGCTAGTACAGGAATCAGGATGCTATGAATTCTTTCGATCTGTCCGTTTCCCCTGGGCATCCCTGCAGTAATTTTACCGTGTTCTATCCCTTGCTCTTTGCAGTATTCTATAAACTCATCTGATCTGAACACTGGTCCCCGATCCGTTATTATTTTGCTGGGATTCCCGAACACAGTTTGTTGCAATGATAACTTTTCAATGACTTCCTGAGCTGTCGTGGATTTCACCGGATAAAACCATACGAACTTAGTAAAGGCAACTGTGAATATATGCTGATATTTCTTGTTTGTTGATGGCAGCGGTCCAATATGATCACTGTGGTATGTGCTTAATGGTATATTCTCTTTTGGTATGGGCGTTAGAAAACCTTCGGCTTTGCCTCGTTTCTTGTTAAATAGAATACATTCGATGCAATTTACTACCACTGTTTCAACTTGTTTTCTCAGGTTAGGGATGAAGAACTCTTTTTTTACTAATTCTTCTGTTTTGACTGCAGCAAAATGCCCTTTATCGTGTGTTTTACGAATAATCTCTTTTTGCATTTCTTCAGGCACTACAAGTAACTCTCTTCCGTTATCAAACTTATACAACACGTTATTCTTGATAAGATATTCATTTTCTTCACCTTTTTCAACTAAAGATTTTATTGATTTTCTGAGCTCATCTTTCTCCTGTGCTATAGCTATTCTAGCTGTCATCTCACTCTGCGATCTTGTAATTACTAAAACAGTATTCCTGCTCAAAGCATCTACATGTTTCATTTTATTCCCTGGTCTATGTGTGATTTCATAATCAAATTCTTCCATGAATAAAGCCCATCTTGCGACTTTTGGAGCCAAATCCCTTTTGTTTAATGTTTTCTGAAATGCTTCACAATCAGTTACTTTGTACCAAGTAAGTAGTTCCTGAATTTTTTAAGAGCTTCAATTATTGCCAATACCTCCAATTCAAAACTACAATATTTTTCTTGTTGCGAGGTTGTCTTTTTGCTCATGTATTGTATAGGGTGGAATTTTCCATCATCCGCTTTTTGTAGTAGTACTGCTCCGAAACCATGGCTACTGGCGTCGGTGTGTAATTCCAGTGCTGATCCTTGTTTAAATAAATGCAATACTGGTTTTTGCGATAATATTTCTTTTAATTTTTTAAACGCCTGTATTTGTTCTGTGCCAAATTCAAATGTGACATTTTTACGCAATAAATCAGTCAATGGTTTGGATATTCGAGCATAGTTCGGAATAAATTTACGAAAATAACCTGTTAATCCTAAGTATGATTGCAATTGTTTTATCATTTTTGGTTGAGGGAAATTCCAAACAGCTGATATCTTCGATTCAGATGGTTGTATTGTCCCATTTTCAATTATATAACCAAGAAATTCTATTTTTTTCCTTAAAAATTTGCATTTTTTGAAGTTAAACTCTAGCCCATAATCCGCTGCAACTTCAAGTACTTGTTTCAATTTCTCTAAACCTTCTTCTTCAGTTTGTGATGGAATAATAAAATCATCCATATAAATAACTACTGTGCCGTCACGTAATAACTTTCTAAACACCGTGTTTACATATCTTTGGAACTGGTTTCCTGATGTACATAAACCAAATGGACACTTCAAAAACTCATATTCCCCTTCGTGTGTCACGAATGCGGTGTATTTCCTGCTTTTCTCCTCAATTTCAACATGAAAAAAACCATTCTTTAGATCGAAAGTCGTAAATACTTTTGATCTCTCTAATTTATCTAAAACATCTTCAATTAAAGGTAATGGGTACCGATCTTTGATTATTTTCTTATTCAGTTTACGGTAATCTATGCATAACCTATACGAGTTGTCTTTCTTTTTAACTAAAACTACCGGTGCAGCGTAATCTGAAAAACTGCGCCTTATAATTCCGTCTTTCAACCATTGCTGAACCTGGTTTTCGATTATTTCTTGCTCTTTAAAAGGAAATCTTCGTGGCCGTTGACAAACAGGAATTTCATCAGATAAAATTATATTCATCCGTAATCCTGTATCTTTTGATTTATTTGGCTTGTATCCCTTTAATAATTCATTTATTTGTTTTCTTATATTAAAATTTCTCACGTGATCTAAATCAATTTCATCATCTTCTATGACGCTCGCTAAATTAATTAAGAAATTATCTCCTGCATTATTATCATTTACAATTATAATATTTTCATCACGTGAATTATCTAACGTTGACGTTTTCTTTTCATTATTATTTCTGGCAGCATGATTCAATTTTATGTCAGAATTCTTCTGAACTTTAGTGTAACCTACTTCAATATTGTTGCGTTCGCCAACGATCTTAATTCCGTTCTCGTCTATCGCCAAATTTAATTTGCTAATCACATCATATCCCAATAAAATATCATATGAAAGAGATTCTAACACATACAAATTTGCTTTGATTAGAAAACCATCAATATTAAATTCATATGAAAAGTATCCTTTAGGATAAAAAACTACTCTTTCTATGCCTGACAAAGAAATATTATTTGAACGTAATCTTGGCGATCCAATCTTCGTATAGTATTCATAACTGACCAGACTGATATCACTTCCAGTGTCAAAAAAGATCTGTGTCTTTTCACCGTTAATATCAATATTTATCATGCGATCCGGCTTGGCGCAGTTTGTTTGTTTGTTTACTGCAAAATTTATCTCCTTGTGATTGGATAATCGCGGGTTTTGGCTCCCGTTAATATCGGTGTCTAACATGTGATCCGGTTTGGCGCTGTTTGTTTCTTTGATTAATGCACAATTCACTTCTTTGTGATTTGATAATCGCGGGTTTTGGCTCCGATTTTGGCTGTCATAATTTATTTGACTATTATTCCCATTTTTACACTGGGATATTACGTGGCCAAGACGGTTACATTTAAAACATCTAATTTGTGCCCCGTTTCTTTCATTTAAATTAGAAGATTCATTTCTATTAGCTGTATTATCTGCAAATTGTTGTTTTCTTAAAGTATCATAACGTTGAGATGGTAACCACGGTTTTGAATTGTTATTTTCGCGCATTTTTGACTTCCTATCTTCAAAGTGGTGTGAGTGTCTATTCATGGTTTTAACATTACGCCTTACTGTTTCATAATCATCTAGTTTACAAACTAATACATCAACATTTTTAATTTTGGGAAGATCATCGATAAAATGTTCTTTCATTTCTATCGGTAACCTCCTCTTGATTTGATCTACTAATATTAATTCTTTTAAATCTTCAAAATTAAATACATCAAGACCGGTAATCCATTCTTCTAAATAATTCCTTAACTCAAATGCTAGATCGCGCCAAGTGGCTGAGTTTTCTTTCTTATGCGACATTAATTTTTGCCTAAACTCTTCTGGCGTCAATTTGAATCTTTTGAGCAGCAAGTTTTTTACATAATCGTAGTTATTTGTTAATGTTTCTGGTTTTCTAGTTATAACATTAGCAATTTCTAGCGGCATTAAACTTAATAAGTGTTTTAACCCAATATAAGTGTTTTAAAATAAACCCAATTCTCTTTTGTTATATTCATTCTAGAAATCTGTCTCTCGAATAGAGCTAAATAGATACTAATATCACCCTTCCCATCAAAGTGTGACATTAATTTAGACAAATCTGGTTGTTTACCTGAACCAGTTACAGCCGAACCGTCACTTGTATTTGTCATATTTCCTTGAAGTTCAATTTTTCGTAATTCGTACTCCATCTCCATCTTCTTTTCCTCTAATCTTCTTTCTGCTTCTAACCGTCTTTCTTCTTTTTCTGCTTCTAGTCTTTTTTCTTCTTTTTCTGCTTCTAGTCTTCTTTCTTCTTTTTCTGCTTCTAGTCTTTCTTTTTCTATTCTCTCCGCGGCAATGACTTCAAGTCGAACTTTTACAAAATTTCCTTCTTAATCCTTTGATTCCGTCACCAACTTTATCAAATCAATGATTCTTGGACTCTGAGGCACAACTATACCTAGATCATCACACAATGTTAACAAGTCCGCCTTTCTAGCTTTATTCAGAACAGACATTATAATTTTTGTTTACACTTCAACAAAACAATATATTGTACTATCTTGCAAGTTTGATTACGGATAATTTCTAATCATTACACATATAACAAACAGTTCCTTTTTTTTATATAATACGTTTTAGTTTAAAAACAAAACATTCTTCTTAGACGTAGATCTTCATAGTACAAAATAGCTTTCATCGTGAAATTCAAATTCAAATATAAATCAGCGAAATCATTCGAATCTCGGCAACGAACCCCCAAAACTTGTGGGATATTGAGCGATTAACTTATGATTTAAGAAAAACTAATATTCTTGATAAGATAAACAAGGTTTAATAGACATAAAATATATACGTAGCATTCAAAAATAACAGTAGAACTGAATAATATTCAGTATAAATAAGCTTCTTTGAGCTTTGGATTAAAAATCCATCAAACTCGCCATCGCTGAAATCTATAGAACACCTCGTTCTTTCCACGCATCATCACACGAGTCTCATTTTGGATATCACGTTCATTAAATCATTGAGTTTATTATCTTTTATTGCTGAATACTTTATTCTTTAATCCCACATATATATGTATATATATATATGTTATAGAAAACTGTCTTTTAAAAGATTATAGTGCAAACATAATATAAAGATAGTCGCCAGTCATCAGCAGAATTTTTTTTTTTTTTTTTTTTTTTTTTTTATAGATGCATATAAATACACACACACGTATATATATGTGTGTGTGTACATAAATATACTTATAAATGCGTTTTATGCTGCAAACATTTCAGATAAATTCAATAATGGTGAATTCTTAAACACACATTTACCAAGGAAAAAAATACTAGTAATGTCATCATTTCAGTGTTCTTTTAGAACCGCCAAACATGTTTTAACACTAAAACTACCAGAAATTAGAAGCAAGTTTTATAAACAATATCTCACACCAGAATTTTGATTTAAAACAGTGTAATTTTATAACAGCGTTTTTTTTTTTTGTTTGTTTTTTCGCGGTACTTTTTAAACTTATTTCATAATCAAATTTCTGGTTTGAACCGAAATCTATTGACATGGTAGCCATCAAAATAACGGCTCACGTTAGTTCTGTTGTTAAACCAGAAAACGTAATTTCTTTTTGTGTAGTATTTATTAAATTTGTATGAAAATTTCAATGTTAAATAAGAGCCCGGTAAAATGATTTTTGTATTGTTCCAGAGTTGAATATAACCGTTGATGTTTTGGTTAAGGAAATGATTTCTACTATATTTTTAAAGTTTTAATTTATGTTTATTTTGTTCAGTGATTTTCTTAATGTAACAATCATTAAAAAAATCACCTTATTTAAAAGAATTTTCAATTGTATCAAACTCAAAATTAGAAATGAAATTTATAAAGAGAAATTTTTTAAAAGGTGTTATTTTTCATCATTAAAAATAGTGTTTGGGAAATGGTAGTGTAATTGTTTTTAGTTATGTTAATAGTAAGTTTTTTGCATAGTATTTCTAAAATTTCCTTTTAAAATTTTTGTATTAAATAAAATTTATGGTCTGAAACATGTTTGAATGAAGTTAGATACAGAAAGAGTAGCAAAATGCACCTAAAACATAATTAATATTAATTTGCTACTTGAACCTATTTTCCCAAATGTTTGGCAAAATATATGTGTCGGAAGGGTATTCCTTTTCCACTATTAAGCGTGCATATTTTCTTCTCTGTATCGCAACTCTGGTGAGAATGGCACTCAAGTGACATAGCTGAATGAAAGGCGTGGTTTGAGACAAAGCGCCGAAGAGAAGTGAAACGATAGGTTGTTTGTAGTTTGCAGGCACAGAAAAGAATGAAGTACGAAGACTCAATATGTTGGCTAATTCTGATTAATGACGAAACTGAAAGCTACGCCGTATTAAGATGTCAATAAGTTTCTTGTAAATAGCCAACTGTAAATGTTTCATTTTTGTAAATAAGTGTTCTTTAATATGAGTTTTAAAATTTTAAACGGTGTCAGTCTGCAATATATGTTTCTGTTTTTGCTTCTGTTCCTACATATATGCCATCACCGCAAAATGATAAATAGTCAAATCATGTAACAAAATTGTTGTTTCTGCTTAATCAATTTTATTTTCTCATTGGTTCTAACATAAAATCATGAAAAAAGTTTTCTATTGTGGTCAGGGTAACGAAAAGTTGAGAATTGGGTACTGTCATCAACCACTTAACTGATCAATATTTAAAAAAACAAAAAAACTTTTAAATATTGCCTATTTTTTGCGCCTTTAAGACAATTTTTAATCTTTTATCACCGGTTTTTCAAAACAAAAATTTTTGCCCAACAAAACCGAAAAAAAATCTCGAATTGAATTATAAAAAATTCACAATTAAAATTTACTGATGAGAGTAATACGAGGGTGGTTCAATAAGTACCCGTGTTAGACATTAAGACACCGTTTTTTTTTTTCAATTTTTTTTTTTATTTTTCAACATAATCCCCTTTTAGAGAGATACACTTCTCCCAACGCTCCAGCCATTTTTCTAACCCCTCTAAAAATAGGATTTGTCGAACTCTGCAAAATACGCCTCTGTCTCGGCGATGACTTCCTCGTTTGAGCTAATTTTTTTTCCCGCGAGCCATTTCTTCATGTTAGGGAACAAGAAAAAGTCGTAGGGAGCCAGATCGGCTGAATAGGGGGGGGGGGGGTACGGCAGCAATTCATAACGCAATTCATGCAGTTTGGCGGCGACAACTCCAGATGAATGTGTTGGTGCGTTATCGTGTTCGCGACACCCATCGGGCAGACAATTTTTTCATCCCCAACTTGTCATGTAAAATATGAATTGCCGTTCCGGTTGACACGCCTACGGCCTCTGCTACTTCTCGCACCTTCGTTCGTCGATCAGCGAGAATCATGTCGTGGACTTTTTCGATGATTTTCTCGGTAACCACATCTGGTCGCTCCTCATCGAAAACGGAAGTTCGCCCACGTTTAAATTCGTTGAACCAATATCTAACTGTGGTCATAGATGGCGACGTGTCCCCATAAACAGCATCCAACTTTGCTTTTATCTCCTCGCATTTTTCCCATCCAAAAACAAAAAGAGGATTCCGAACGATATCCATCTTAGCGAAAATCACGAAACACGTCTTACTCGAATGGCTGCCAAATCCAAACTAACCTACCAATCAGTCTGAAATTTTTATAGATGTCGTTTTATAGATGGCAGCACACGATGATAACAGCAACTTCCCTGAGGAACGTCCTTTGTCTTCAAACACGGGTACTTATTGAACCGCCCTCGTATATCATGATAGGAATATGGAACATTGAAGTATGCCCGTACGTCGTACGGACAAATCATGGTGTGCAAAAGAATGTTGTTCGTATGACGTACGGGCAAATCATGGAAGCGGTTAAGGAACATTGTTGCCGCATCTGTCTGATTGCATATTTAGGCGTTTTCGAATTATCGCCAGTAAATTCTAATAGATATTTTAGCTTTATGTTATAATTGATATTCCATAAATAATAGAAAAAAAATTGCTACTAAAAGTTTCTAGTGTGAATTAAATATTTTAAAGTGGAAAATCCGTCAGATGTGCCAGATGCCGAGGAAACGTAATAAATTAAGGCAGAGATGCCAAGTCCGCGGCTTTTTTTTCACACCACTATTATCTTACAGAAAATGTTGTTCTTTTAAACCGCCCAAATGTTCCAATTAAATGAAAGATTATTTTCTGTACTAAAATATTGATGTCCAAAATGTCAAACACTTGGCAGCTCTAGTTAAGGAGAAAATCGCACTGACTGTGAGTACCTTGAAAATTAAACCCTTCCGGTGCGGAGTAAATTTGTTTCAAATAATTAACTTCCACCAGAATTTATAAACGAATTTATTAGAAAATATGAACTTGCTTGTTTTAAGGAATGTTGTAAAAGGAAATTTTCAATGAAATATTCTTGGTGCCAATATAATTTAAATTAGGTGTCTTTTTTAGGGACACTGCAGCGGTAAGGATTAACCCATTCGTGTCCAGCATCTTTTGCGTAAATTTTATTTGATTGGCACCACTATTTTTAGAAGATTTAAGTTTAGTTCATTAATCACGAAAATGCATCATTTAAATAAAATAATTATTGCTTTACTTTTTTACCGGTGTCAAAAACAGTATTGAATGCACCTTTTGAAGCGTCCCTAAAAAGGGACTCTACGCACTAATGAGTTAAAATGAAATCTTTAATATTACCATACTTATGAAGCAAACGAATTTACAATTCAAATAAGACTTTTTGACCATTATATTTTAATTAGAAAATTGAATTTAAAAAAGTTGTATCAGACAATTTTAAAAAATGTAAAAGTAGGCAGCTATGTAAATAACCCTTTGACAACCACAGGAATGTAACTAGTATTTTATACATAAATAATACTCAGTTAAAAAGAAACAAATATTGTCAAAGCAGTAGCAAAATTGTTTTTTAAAAATTTGTTACATAGTTTATAGTGTTTACATTCAAAATTGCGCTTCATATATAACTTCAGGTAATTAAATTTAATAATCAGGCGTTTAAGAAAATGAGGAAAGTTTACCGCGGCCAAAAGTAAAGCCTTTTGACATTTTCAAGTTCTTTAATGGGCACAAATGTATTTGTAATCAAACGGAACCGACATTAAATTTAATGAGTTTCTGTTTGCCGGCGAATAATTTGTTTCATAAATTGGCATTTAAGTACTTAAGGAGAATCTTTGGATATTATCATTCTTTTTTCATTTTTTGCACCATTTTTTCATCAATTTTTTTATCTTGTTAAATAATCTATGAATAAAAACTGCGAAACTTCTGAATGCTAAATTAACAGTTGTTTTTTTAGAGAACATTTTTAACTAATGCTTACAAAGAATATTTTTATTTAGATAATTATATGCACTATTACGAGTCGTATATTGTGTATTATGAGGAAATACGTGCATATAAACTTCCGTAAAATAATTTTAAAGCACTGCTTACAAGAAAAAAAATAGCGTATTTGTCACATTTTCTATAGCGTTTTATATAAGGATGTGTGAATACAATAATCTTCGTCGTAGAAACAGAAAAAATGTGTCATGCTTTCTACAGAAATTTTGTCAAAATAATGTTTGGCGTGCATTAAACGCTAGATGTAATTTTTAAAAATTTCCTATGTCAACAGAAAGATGTTCGTTAAACGCTTGTAGACGTGTCTGAGCATATAGGACAAATTGTATTATTCTTACCAGTATTTTATCAATAATCTTCAAGAACCATTTTTATAAGTTATGCAGTAGGACTGCAGCATTATTTATAAAATATATACTGATAAGGGTAATAAAATGCTTGCATCTGTGCAAGGTAGAGTTTATGGAATACAATTTAAAAATGTAAATCTCTGGCACGTGGGTCTGGTCCTTAACCGGTTGGCTGATTGTGTTTATGACATTAGATTATCAACACGAGGAATATTGGCCACTAAAAATCGGGGGGGGGGGGGGTAACGTCCGTGGGATCTTTCCAAGGGAACCCAACTCATAATTACGCAAAAAAACAAGGTTAGGAGAAATCCGGGAAAAAAACTTCAAATAAAGCATCTCCCATCTGCAAGTTTTGAGAGCAGAACCTCTCGCGTTCATATCCGGGGTATGAATGTTTTTGCTTTGTCAAAAACAGAAATAATAATAGTCAGTTTATTTAGTCGCAGACAATTGTTAGAAATTCTGGGTTGAAAATGCAGATTACTTTGAAGAAAAAAATCTCACAATTGTAAAAATCATATGGACTCTAGGTTTTTCATGTCCGATGCGGGTCCTATTAGGTTAATAAGAAAGTTCTAACCGCCCCACAATTGGGCAAACAGCCTTCAAATGTTGCAAAAATGGAGCATATAAAATTCTGCTTTAAACTACTGTTATGCGTCACTTTAATAGAGCAGATGTCAGATAACATCTTTCTAGAACTAAATAGTATGCAAAGTTAGTTTGGTCGCATTTAAAGTAAGAAGTTAAACTTTATATCGCACTATGATAGTAAATGAATAAAAATTCAATAATTTTGTTTCGACATTTCTTAATTACGCTGAAATAGTTTAAAAATAATATTTATTGACTATTGAACATTCAACTTCAAGTATGTAACAAAAAAACCATTTTTTAAAATTTGTTTTTAATATGATTTACATAAATAAAGTGACACTTAGAATATATAGTAGTGAAATTTATAAAGTAAAATTAACAGTGTTTACAAACATGAAGGTTTTAGTTATGACATAAAGCAAATTAATTATATATTTTTTCTACTAGGTTTGAGTTTTATGCTAGCATGAATTTCAGAAAATTTTGCTTTTTTTTAATTGTATGGTAATTTTTATAGTTAATCCTCCTCAAAACAATTAAAGGATATTGCAGTTTTAGGTGGATTTTGTATCTGGGAAACTTTTTAGCTGATTGATACATGGTCGACAGACATAGTAGGTTATATGAGAATAAATTACACATGCTTGGCAGAAAAAAATGCATTTTATTGCGCATTTGTGTACAAAAGGAAAAAACACATTTTGTGCATATGAGAAAAAAAGAATAAGAAAAGGTGTTTTCTTCAAAGAAAATCATTTTCAGTAGGGGGTATGGTTTCCACGGGCGGCCAGCAACGTTGAACACCTTTGAGGCATGGACTCAATGAGGCTATTAACCCATTGGCAGTCAAGCTCTCTGCATTCAAAACCTTTCAGAAAGGTTTACTGAAAATATATTTTGTGTTTCTGTAAATGTTCATTCTTTGAGAAAGCTAAGTCATTATATGTGTTTCTCAAAAAACTGCTTTTCCCCCTGCAATATTTGCGGGTAATCAATAATCTATTCAAGACCATTGTGTGTGTGTCTAGCAAGGACACTCAATTTCTACTTCCCCTGACAACCGGTCTCCCACCCTTGGACACCTGAAGAAACTAATCCCTGTATAATCTCCTCTAGAAGAAATTGGGGAATCTTTTTGTAATAGGGAACATGTGTTGATTGCAAGCATTCTTGAAAACAGGTAAATCGCATTGAAGTAAAGAAAAAAAAAAAAAAAAAAAAAAAAAAAAAAAAAAAAAAAGACAAATAGAAAACGTGATATTTTCGCACTGATTTTAAGAGTTATAGCTTATGAACTATTTTGTAAAAAACTCTCTTGATATAAATTAGTTGTAGCTAATATACATGTCTTAATATAGTTTTATTTATTTTTACTGCAGTAAAAAAAGATATAATTAAACATTGCTATGCTTTTTACAAGTATAAGTAAATTTAATTTAATTAGCTAAAAACATCACTTTTAATAACCTAACCAAGCAGATTTTTTTAATTTGATATAACATGCAGTTAAATTCAGATATAACTTATTAATATTTTTAATTACATAAAATTATTAGGAATTATTCTTCATACAAGATACCTTAGATTAAAGACTTTCTGCAAAGTATAATTTTAGAAGGTTAAAAAATATATAATTAATTAAAAAGGAAAAGCAGGATTTCAAGAATATTTTATCAAAACCCAAGAATGTAGCAAAATTAATTTAAGATTTTTAAATATTGATTCAGATCTATTATAAACGTATAAGATAAAATGAATTTTTAACTTCATATTTAAATTCATATATGGTTTCACTTCTTTACTAAATCAAGCCTCTAAAGAATAGATTTTTGAACTAGATGAGGCGCCATAGATAAATTTATCAAAGAAACTCATGCTTTAAAAAATTCTATGAAAAATAGAAAATAACAAAACAACGAAAGAAAACCCTATACTGTTTTGTCGATTAAAATATCAGACAAAGAATGTAACAATATTAGATAATAATTAAATATGATTTTAGAATGTATTTTTAGATTTCAAAATTTATAAAATGAAAAATGTTTGAACTAATAACCAACTAAAAATCATTAACTAATGTTTTTAATTACAATTTACAACATAATATCGGATTTAGTTAAGATTACAAAAGGATGTAATGTTATTCTCTTGCAGAAGTTTGGAAATCGATACTAAAATGATGATAAATTTGTTTTTTTAAATTTTTGTATCGCAAAATATAGGAATAATTTTTTCAAATGTGATTTGAAAAAACATTTTAGAACAAAGTATTTTTTTTTTTTTTTTTTTTTGTCGGGATAAAAATTATCTTTAGCGGTACCAATGTACACAAAACTTCATTAAATATAAACCTTAAGATCTTATAAACTATGTAAAAGAACTTCGTGATACTTCAGAAAAAAATAAAATATATATACATGTATGTAGTTTCCAGGATAGTTAAAACAGCTCCTTTCATCAGGTGAAAAAATCGGGGTTGTGTTCACCGAAACAAAAAATAAAGGAATATAAGCGAATGCAAACTCTATTTTTTCCATCTGATGCAGAAGAATATTTTAACTGCTATTAAAATGATATTCAGGATTTTTTACTAGCCATTTCCTTTAAAGTAACAAGGTGTGATATTTTTACACAAATATTTGCTTGAAATGTTCTATAAGAAAGCTTGGATTATAGGAATACTTCGAATGTAGAATATTTCTCTTATTGCAATACGTTACAAATAATTACATTTATAAAAAAAATGCCTTAATAAAGGAATTCTCAAATTTAAAATAGTTTTAAGTTAACGGTTATTTTATTTTCTACTATGATTTTTTTTTTTTTCGTTTAAATTTACTAATATTAAATCTAATTAATCATACTAATATTTCTATTAAGTATTTAATAAATGACAAAGACAGAATTTATATTTCTGTATTTATAGAAAAGGAAACTCAACTGGGAGTGTTCTTTGAACTAATTTTAACAGTTTTTTTTTTTATTATTATTACTGAATTTTGCATACAGCAGCACAGACATGATTTTGTTTTAAGAAGGGGTGGGGCGATGGTGTCAAATTCGAGACATAATGAACACACTTTCTCATGCATTTCCCTGGAGTAAAATTTAAAAATTTGAATTCATACAAAGCTTTGAAATTAAATAATTCTGATATAAAGTAAAACACACACAAAAAACCCCATAAGTTTGAAATTATATCTTGAATTTTAAATTTCAAGAATGGAAATTTTACAATAAAATGAGTGATCTAAAACTTTATTTTTCTTCCATCACATCAAGATAATATGTACACATGAGTATATTAGAGATCTGCACGGGCCGGAATTTCCGGGCCCGGCCCGTTTAAATGTTTATATTTTAGGCCCGGTCCGGTCCGTTTTGGCCTGTTACAATTTCTACGATTTCTAAAAAATTGATATTTTTATCATAAAATTAAGATTCCTTTAAGGATTACTGCATACATATCTATGGAAGGATTTTACAGTATACTTTACAGGAAATACACATTAACAACATTAATGATTACTTAGATTCTTAGGTTTTCAACATTCGAATGAAGATTCATTAAAAAATTAATAAGGCTTACAATAAAAGAAAAAGGAAATAAATCTAAAAACATCGTTACGTTTGAAGCTCTTTAATAAAAGAAAATTTATAAAAATATTTCTATGTAATTTTATTAAAGATTTTAAATCCAAATCCATTCTTAAATTCAAAGAAGCTCCTTTCTGACACATTTATGAATTCATTTTTTCTCAGAAACGCATAAGATTAGCAGGTATCTATATTGAGAAACGATATAATCAAATGGTGTTATCCATTTTTTGATACAAGCATTTTAAAAATACTGTAAGCAAATAAAATACTGTCATAATTAGCGTTTTGAATAGAGTTTCTGGAAGCGATAGCATGGAAAGGGAGAAAAACCTGCAATCATTGAGTAACTATTATATCTCAACAAGGTTATACAAGTATTTTATTTACTTTAAAAATGAAAAACGCTATTCGATTCCAAATCCCTTCAATAGTTAGGCTTATCACTTTCATACTTTTACAATTTAAAATTAATCAGAAAATGTGTCAAACTTTCACATTATTGAGAAATTAATTTAGAAACCATCAAGAGGTATATATCCAAAGATTAAGCTAACATAAGTTCTTTATCACTGTTAATAATTTTACAAATCATGTTTTCTGCCCTACAGATCTTGAGGACAATTAAGTGTAGTTCCGGTCCGACCAGTCTATGTGTAGAAAAGTAATACAAGCTTGATCTCGGCCCGGCATGAGTCAGCTAAAAAAATATTAAAACGGGTTACACACAATGTAACTCTCTGATACCGATGTCTACACTCTACATTTTTATATTGATGTAGTCGAACTAGTATAGCTCGTGACGCACATTTACACTTATTCTCGTTAAAACCATTTTCGTTGAAAATACCTCATATTTTATTGTTTTTGCTGAAATCTTCAGAACGGACCAGCAGGCCCGAATTTTTTTTTTTTTTTTTTATCAGCCCGGCCGGCCCGCGGGCCAAGTCCGGGCCTGTGCAGACCTCTAGAGTATATAATTCTCAATTCTAAATAAATTGGACAGGGGGGGGGGGAGAACACACATCTGAAAAGTGTATCTGAAAAAAACGTGTTATTTAAAGGGAAAAAAGACAGAAAAAAAGAAGGGCGGAGAAAAATAGAAAGAAAAAATGTGACCGAAAAAGAGGGGACAAGGAAAAAACAGGACACGAAAGAAAAAAAATGCTATGCTTATATTTAATTCAGCATTATAACACATATTAAAGGCATTATAACACAGTTATGTGAATAGAAATGTTTAACATAAAATGAATAATGCTTACTTAAAAGGCGATTAAATAAACAATAATAGGTGTTAAAATTTTATTTTATTTATTTTATTTTATTTAAAAATCGTCTATAACTATACAAGATTAATACTATAATTATTAACATCTATAATTGTTTATTTAATCGCCTTTTAAGTAAGCATTATTCATTTTATATTAAAAGCAAGGCGAAATTTTATTCCGTCATATATTTTATATGTATTTTATATGTAGAAATGTTTATTTTAAGTCAATGTCTACTAATGCAAAAACTGGAAAATGTGCGAATGTTTGCATACAAGAATGCTCTTTACATAACTACTTCATTTTAAGCTTGTGCGTGTATAAATTCACTTATTTATTTATTTTCTGTTTATTTTTTATTTATTTACATATATAATTTTAAAGAAATTAATTAAAATAAAAATGAGGGTTTTTAAAAACTTAAATTATTTGAAATGCTTGTTTATTAGCTTAAAATTGTATTTTTAAAAATAATAAAATTTTTTGATCAATAGCATTAGTATTTTTAATTGCTAATTGAACAAACAGACAAAAAAAAAAAAAAAAAAAAAATGATAATAAGCTAGGGACAAGATTAGAGGCCGTAATTAGAAGGGAATAATAGGGGGGGGGGGGACGGCTCATATTTTCTTTTTCTCTCTCTCTCCGAAGCAGAAAGATAAATTAATGCATATTCATTCTCTAGATACTATGTTTCCTATTCAACTGTTGTAATAACTTAATTTCATGCAAAGAAAATAATAGGATGATTAAAAAATAGAGTGTATAACTAGTGCAATATTAAACATCATATTAGTGCAATAGGATGAGCTAGTTTTGAAACGCGTATTTTAGTTACAATTTAGTATTTCTGCAAAATTGTGAAAGGGCCTCAAAACTAAGTTGGTTTTTGAACAGAATTTCATTTGGATTTTCGGAACAGAAATTTATTGGGTAACTTTGGAATTTTTTCCAGGAAAGGCTCAAAATATCAGTGATGCTAGGGCGGGGGGGCGGGGGGGATGAGTCACCTTCAGAATCGCCTTATGTATGGTCTTGAACAAGGCCTTTGTTGAGATTACACCTAAAATAAGGAAATTTGCAAAGTTTGTTATCCCCCCCCCCCTTTTTTGACGCGTTATAAAAGCAATTTATTATTATTATTATTTTTTTTTTTTTGGTTATAGATTATGAAATTTCCAGATATATTATTCTAAATATTAAAATACGAAATAAAATAAACGCTAAGATACTAGAATAATGGATAAAAGCGAGCACCCCCCCCCCCTCTTACACACACACACACATATACTCCCAAAAAAGAGAAATATCGCATTTATTTAATAGTATACATAACAGAAAAGATAAAGTTTTGCTTGTGGAATTTAGAATATGTAACAGGGATAGTAAAGTTTTATCCTATTTTTTAATGACATAAAGATCATACTTAAAAATTAATTTATTTATTTCTGACATGGTACAAAAAATGATGCCTAAGAATTAATTTATTAATGCCAGAAATTGAGTATTGATAAAAACGAGCGTTCTCGTATGTGATTATTCAAGCGATTTTAAAGAAATATTCATCTACGAAAATTATACAAACCAAATATTTGGTGTTTCGTCACTTCTTAGTACTTAAATACAAAAAAAAAAAAAAAAAAAAAAAAAAAAAAAAAAAATCAATTCCTTGCCACCTTTTTTCTCTTTTTTTTTCACTTTTTTCCGGTCACAGATAAATAGATCAGAAGATATTATATTCAGTCATTATTTTGTTTGTGTTTAAATGAGTAAAATCCAGGACGAAAAAGAGCAACTGATGGAAAATGCGTAGATGCTTTTAATAAAAATGAAGTCGAACATTTTTTTCATTTTTTAGGTGTAAGTAGAATATTTTTTCAGTGAACTCTGTCGAAGTTAATCCTTTGAAACAGGACTAAAAAAGAAAAAAATATCCACCTTGAGAAAACAATCGTTTATTATTAAAGATGCAATTCATCTATCAATAAGTTAACCAAAAAAAAAAAAAAAAAAAAAAAAAAAACAGCAGTTATATTTCCAAGTACCGTGGTTTTATGTCGTTACGTTTGTCCCGAAAATTTCATGTTGTATTGCAAGCTTTTTTTTTTTTGACGGGGGAGGGGGGGGGGATGTTATTTTATAAACAGGCACGAAAAAGCTATATCAAAGTTGTAATTTGCTTTAACTCCAAGTCTCAAAGGAAAATTACTGCTTGTGGTCACTTCAACTATTAAGACATAAGTTTTAATTTATTTTTTATTCGGAAATGCCTGAAACTAGCTATTGTTCAGAAACTATGTAATCGAATTGTTTTATTTATTATTATTTTTTAAGGAGGGAGGGCAAACGCAATAGATCATGCAGAAAATATTGTCAAAGTGGACGTTTTAAACCGAATTTCTACTTGAAAGTAGAATAACTACTCATAAGTGTAAAAAACCTATTTGTCACATGATCAAAATCACTTGTAATTCAATTGGTAATTTATTTACTAAATAAGTGAAAACACAGCTCGATTCCAAATTGTTTCCACAATCAAGCATTCCAGTTATATACCTTTCTGTTAAAAAATGAATTTTTAAATGTGTCAAAATATTTATATATGCTAGCTAGCCAATATGCTAGCTGAGCACAGTAGTTGAATACTTTTTCGTAAATGCTGCTAATAATGAAGAACTAATATTTATAAGTATGGTAAATGAACACTTGAAAGGTTTGAACGAAAAATTGAAATTTGCAAAACGATTACTTTTGATGAATTACTTAAACAAATTTTTAAATGTTTTAATATTTTTTGCATATATATTTGCATATAAATTAAAAAACAATAATTGTACAAATAATTTAAAGATTTAGTAATCAATTGAAAATTTTAATTTCTGTTCCTTTTGTGCCTCCAATTCTATTCTCTATTCCTTGTGTGTCTTATTAACGTAATTTACACATTTAAGCTTCACCTTTAATGACTTGTTATTTTTATATCCTTCTGAACGATTAATTATAAACAACAACCAAAACTCTGAATAAGAGACATCTCTATTTAAGAGACAAAAGCTCCGGTCCCATGGGTGTCCCTTATTCAGAAGTTTCACTGTATATATTTTGTTATCGAAATTTGATTTTTTTTACTTTTATTGAAAAATTCTGTTATAGGCAAGTTTCGTTTACACAAGTTTTACAGTAATACAGTGCTATACTACAAAGTGAACGGTTTAACAACATCTGAAGATACCTGTAAAAATGGAAATTGCCTAAAAAAGGAATTTTTTTTTTATATTCAATATGTTAAATTTCACGTGCTAAGACGGAATCCTGTTTAAAATGAAATATTTTAACGGTTCTTCTGTTTCTTGTATTTGTTTCTTGTAGTTTTGACTTTTTTTTTGTAAATATGATTCAGTAAACGTTTTCTGTTCAGAAGGGGAGAGGGAGTTATACCCCAGAACCTATCCTTATAAAATCTCCCCCCCCCCCTTCGCCCCAAAGAAAGTTCTGAAATGGCACTCCTGATACTAACAAAAGTGATACAGCAAAAGTGATGTAAGAAAAAAAGTTTTAAGTATTTAGTAATATAATTAAGTGAAAAACACTGAAAAATTTTAAGAAAAAAAATTAAAAGAAAATAAATATTTATTCTTTGAAACAATATAGTAAAGAAATGAAACGTGCAAATGTCTTAAAATAATGATACTTATAATGAAATATGTTCCGGAAAAGAATGATAAAATAAAATAAGCAAACATTAAAATAATATTTCATGAATTTGCTTAGAACGAATTTATAACACCTCATCTACATATAATCTTTAGATTCACCTTAATATTTGTTTTGAGGTACAATGCCATTTTTAACCATACACAGAAAACATCATACTCTAAGCATTTTTTAACAAAATTTCCAAAGCACAAATTCTTTCAACTACAATAAACTACTTGACAGGTAATTTACCTAAGAACAGCTATTGTGCAGTGAAAAGAAGGAGGAGCAGCTACACGCCTACTCTACTCCCCGGCAGGAACAATGGGGCAATGGGGGGAAAAGCACAACCGCGCTCACGCGCTCTTAACCTTTTCCAGGTAGAAAAACTCAACCGTCTACAAGCGCTTATAACCATTTAGGAGCATATGAGTCTGGGCGTTCACAGACGCTCTTAACCATTTACAACTACAATACTTCGGGCGCGTGTGCGCGCTTATAACCACCAAAAGGTTAATGACGAGTTGGGGTATTCTGCCCCACTCTTGCAGAAGAGCTCTTTCCAGTTCTTGGAGAGTTTGTGGGGGTTGTTGGCGGCAAGAAACTCGTCTTCCTAGAGCGTCCCAAACGTGCTCGATTGGATTCATGTCTGGAGAACACGCTGGCCATTCCATTCGAACGATTCCTTCCTCGAAAAGGAAATCCTCCACCAGGTTTGCACGATGTGGCCTGCAGTTATCGTCCTTTAAAATGAAGTTATCTCCGAAACAAAGCTCGGATCGAAACTCATATATTCATCGAAACAAAGCAATCACTAAATGCCGATCATCCTTGTCTTCATTCTCTTTTATCCAGTTGAAAGTCGCTGCCGCTGAAGCGACGTTTTTGACGTCGAACTCAAAATTTGCATACTCCACAGTTTGAAAACCAGAAAAATTTGCATTTGTGATTCTCTTCTTCTATTTTCGGCAAAAAAAAAATTCGTTTATATCTTTATTTTATATAAAACTTCAAATATCCTTTAATTGTTTTGAGCAGTGTATGATAATACAAGTCATGCATTTCCGTGAAGATTTTTCCCCGAAAATTCAATAAGGGACCGTCAACAAATTAAAAAAGAATGAATATCTTTTGGACAACTTTGTCAAAACTAATGAAGCAAAAGCGCTCAAACTGTAGATAATGATTAAGTGGCTTAATATAATAAACTGTGTTCATTTTTATATGGATAGCATGCATACTGGTAGAGAAATTAAGGTTTTTATAAATGCAGTCCCAAATTTTTCCAAATGTTTTTCTTATAATTTGCAGAGTTCTTAATGTTAAATAATGTTCTTTTCTGACAATATGACAAACAACATTGCCCATAATACCCCGTAATAGCTAAATGTATGGAGCAACTTTTGTGAAAATTTCAAAATCATATCTTGAAAATTCTGAAAATGATCGTCAATTGAATAAGCTGATAATCCGTTATTGCCAAAATGAAGCAAAAATGTGAGGGGTTGTATCCATAATCGAATTCATTGGTGTCAGTATAGAATGCACAATCATGCACTTACTACTACATTTTGAAAAAAAAGCCCCATTTTATGCTTGATTTTGGGAACAGTGGATTCTATAGACGACCACATTCATAATTTTCAAGCTATGATTTTGAGACTATCACAAAAGTTGTTAGATAACACAATATACATTTAGATAACATAATATGCAAATGAGATTTGATATCGTTGACGCATGCACAGTGAAAATTTATTTAGTAAATCTGCTCATTTTTTATACATTTTTTATTTTTTTAAAAATTTTAATTACAGAGTATTGTGTACGATGTTGTTTGTCATATTTTCAGAAAAGAACATTATTTTATATTAAGAACTCTGCAAATTACTTTTACAAAGCAAAAGACATTTTTGGGATTGCTTTTAGAAAAACCTTAATTTCTCTACGAGTATACATGCTGTCCACATAAAACGAACAATGTTTATTAAAATAAGCTACTTAATCATAATCTACAGCTTGAGCGCTTTTGCTATATCAGTTTTGGGAGGGTTATCCAAAATATATTCGTTATTTTTTAATTTGTTGACGGTACCGTAAGAAGTTTTGGGAAAAAATCTTCACGGTAATATATGACCTGTATTATTAAGCTTACACACCTAGAGTTTCAGGATAATACCTCATCTTTTTTTCTAGACATTTAACAAAATGTCTAAAATCGCAAGTGCCGGTCATCTTTGGCCATATAGTGTATATCTGAACACCTTAGAAGAGTTATTGAGTTAATAATAAAATTACGAGCTATTCCGCTGAAGTTTTATAAAAATATGTGCGACACCAGAATTTTCATTTAAAAATGTTTAAGCTATTTTTGTGCTGCTTATATTTGCACATAAAAGAAATTTCTTGTTCGAATATATAATGTATCATTTTAGCATAGGTCAAAATGACCTCTCTAGCGATTAAGTCCTTATACTTAAACATTTCATCTGAAGTCAATTTGATTTCGCTTTTAAAATTAAATACGTTCTCGCTTGGCATAATTATATGATTCTATTTACATAATACCTATATAAGACTTATGCTTAATAGTTATACATATATACTTATATGTTGTTTTTTTTTTTTTTTTTTTTTTTTTTTTTTTGGCATTCTCAATTCTCACAAATAAGTTTTAATAGTTATCTTTTCTTTATTATATGACAGATATCCTATAAGAAAAATAAAAGAAAATTGCCATTAAAAATTTTCAATGTTAAATCCGCCAGACGCAACAACATTGGATAATTATAGAAACAAAATCTACATGAGTAAAAATAAATATTTCTTGCATCTTTAACTATATTGTAAAATGTTTACTTCGAACCATTTCTGGGAGTAATATTAGTATTTTATTTCTTTTTTATTCAACTCATCTTTCAAACAGTGAAACGAAAGATAAAATATTTTTCAGAAGACAAAATATTTTTGAGAAAATGACTAAGTTTTTATTTCGTATCTGAATTTTTTTTTCATAAATAAAAGCTTTAGAAATCTAAAGATAAGACTTTGTACTTTCAGGATTTATTATAAATTCTTTTGACACAGAACGCATTATCAAAGTTTCAAAGTTTCTGATCAGATACAATGAACATTTTATTCTGTCCTTTTAAAGAGTTTTCAGAAAAGGCATCCTTAAATTATCATTATGTGTTTTATATCGTTATATGCTAAAAATATACTTGGACGTTATTTTTATATACATATTATGAAATCACAAAAGTATTGTATTTCTTTCATCTATTATTACAAATTTAAGGGTTGATCTCAAATATTAACATCGATGTTCATCAAACGAGCGTGAGCGTTATTAGTAGAGTAATAAGAACTTGAAGAAATTTTTCCATAAATATGTTTTTAAAAAAGTTGGTTGTGAATTGAACCGCTTTTTTGATTTGCCCGTACGTCATACGGGCAACGAGTTTTTACCAACCACGATTTGTCCGTACCCCGTAGAATCAACCATATTCGAAATATGGTAAATTATTTTCACCAGTAATTCTTTATTGAAAATTTTGCATTATTTAACCCTTTCCAGTACAGGGAAAAATCTGTTATTAAAATGAGAAATTATCGACTGACACCGGAATTCACAAACGAAATTTTTAGATATTTGGAAATCCTTAATTAAAGCTTTTATTGTAAAAGCAAAATTTCACTAAAATATTATTGGTGCCATTTGCAAGTTTGGAATTAAAATTAGGTTTCCCAGAGCAGGCACAGTGTGCCGGAAAGGGTTAATAAAAACAATTTTCTGATCCTTTAAGTAAAAATTTCTGTTTTGCAAAACCGGATTTTGATAAAAGATTAAAAATTCTGTAAAAGACTTGAAAAAAAAAATAGATATTATTTGAAAGTTTTTTTCAAAAATATTGTTCAGTTAAGGGGTAAATATGTCTCTATAATAAATCTGTCATATGCAGCATCACTGGGTAAATGTAGAAACAAAATCTACATCAGTAAACATATATATTTTCTACAATCTTTAACTGTATTATAAAATATTTACTTCGAATTATTTCTGGAAGCAAAATTAATATTGTATTATTTTTTTAAATTCATTTCATATACAGTCAAACCTCGTTAACATGAACACACTTAATGTGAATTACTTTTAGCATGAATTGTTTTCATAATCCCCTATAAAGACGAATACAAAGATTTGATACTGATAATATGAATTACTGTTAATATGAACAAAATTGTGATTCCCCTTGAGGTTCATCTTAACGAGGTTCGAGTGTAGTTACTTTTCGAATAATAAAAAGGAAAATTAAAATATTTCTTAGAAGACAAAATAAATTTGAGAAAATGGTCTAAGATTTCATTTTGTATCACAAATATTATTCTTATAAATGAAAAGCTTTATCATTCTATAGATAAGACTTTGTACTTTCAGGCTTTATTATAAATCCTTTTGACACAGAACACATTATCAAAGTTACAATCTTTCTTATCAGATACAATGAAGATTTTATTTTGTCCTTTTTAAGAGTTTTCAGAAAAGGCATCCTTAAATTATCATCATGTGTTGGATATCCTTATTTTCTCAAAATATACGTGGACTTCATTTTTTTATACATATTTTGAAAACACAGGAGTATTGTATTTTTTTCATGTATTATTATAAATTCAAGTGTGATTCTCAAATAATAACATCAATGTTCATTGAACAAGCGTGAGCGTTATTAGTAAGAAGTACAGTAGAACCTCGCAAATTCGGACCCCGTTAATCCGGATCGGTTTGATGATTTTTTTTTTTTTCAAATTTGAGAAGCGATTGGCTAATTTCCATAACATTAACTTGTTTCATCATCGTATTCTGAAAAAAAAACTTTTTCTGAAACCTTTTCGGAAGAATTAAACAAAGTAAACATTTTTGCTGTCTGTAAATACTCAAAAAGCTTAACATAAAGGTGATTTTCTGTAAGTATGTTCTGTTTTATTTCATTTTTTTTAATTCTCCAGATAATCCGGATTGGCTCCGGTCCCAATTAATCCGAATTATCGGGGTTTTACTGTACTTGAAGAAGTTTTCCCATATATAAGATAAATGGAAATAGGAACTGAAAATTTTCTGTTGTGAATTTAACTCCTTTCCTGCTTTTTCCGTACCTCATACAGGCAATATGGTTTTGCGAATCATGATTTGTTCGTATTACGTACAGGCATCATATTCGAATTATTGTTAATTCTTTATTGAAAAAAAAATTAATTATTTAATAAGAATAATTGTGTGATTCATTTACGAAAATATTTTCTGTTTTACAAAACCGGAGATAAAAAATTAAAAATTTTATAATAGTCATGATAAAAAATGGGCATTAGTGGAAAGTTATTTTTTTTAAAGAATATTGATTATTTAAGTGGTTAGTATTTCTCTATAATAAATTGCAACAACACTGGGTAAATGTAGAAACAAAATCTACATGAGTAAACATATATATGAGGAGCCCAGAAGCCAAGGGGTATAAGTGACAAAATTGAAAAAATTGAGTTAAGTGCACAGGGTATCTGGAAATATGCTTTTTTCATTTCAGGTAAAGAAATATAGGTCATTTTCTTATTATTTGGGGAGTTATAGAGATAAACCACTTTTTTCGAAAAACAAACAATATTGATTAATTATACGTTTAAAGAAAATTGTACTCTATTTTTTTAACAGTTATTGAAATGAGAGTTCAAAGATTAGAATGCAACAAGCAGATGTTTCCTATTTCAATCCACTCAATTGTTATTGATGTTCCAATTTAACATCAATCATCTTTAAACTCAATTTACTCCAAATCGACATTTTGTCACTTGTACCCCTTGGCTTCTGAGGTCGTCATATATCTTACATCCTTAATTGTATTGTAAAATGTTTACTTTGACCTATTTCTGAGAGCAATATTAGTATTTAATTTCTTTTCTTTTTTTAAATTCATTCCATATAGCTATCTTTCAAATATAATAGAAATGAGATTTAAAATGTTTTTCAGAAGACAAAATATTTTTGAGGAAATGACTGAGATTTCATTTTATATTCATTTTATCATAAATACGCCAGGTGCAGCAACACTGGGGAAATGTAGACACAAAACCCCCACCAGTAAAAGTAAATATTTATTATATCTTTAGTTGTATCGTAAAATGTTTACTTCGAACTATTTCTGGGAGTAATATCAGTATTTTATTTCTTTTAATTTATTTCATATAATAATTTTTCGAATAATAAAAACGAAAGTTAAAATATTTTTCAAAAGACAAAATATTTTTGAGTAAATGACTGAGATTTCATTTTATATCTGAAATATTTTTCTTATAAATAAAAAGTTTTATCAATCTACACATAATACTTTGTACTTTCAGACTTTATTATAAATTCTTTTGACACAGAACGCATTATCAAAGATTCAAAGTTTCTGATCAGTTACAATAAACATTTTATTCTGTCCTTTTAAACAGTTTTTGGAAAAGGCATTCTCAAATATAAAGTATGTGTCTGATATCGTTATATGCTCAAATCTAAGTGGACGCTATTTTTATATACATATTTTTAAATCACAAAAGTATTGTATTTTTTTTTCATGTGTTATTATATGTTCAAGGGTGGATCTAAAATAATAACATTAATGTTCATTGATCAAGTGTGAGCATTATTAGTAGATAGAGTAATAAGTTCTTGAAAAAATTTCCCCATAAATAAGATAAAAGAAAATTGCCACTGTAAATTTTCTGTTGTGAATTTAACCGCTTTCTTGACTTGGCCTTACGTCATACGGGCAATGTGTTTTTGGAAATCACGATTTGTCCGTATTACGTACAGATATGTATTTGAATAGTGATTAATTATTCTCACCAGTAATTCTTTATTGATATTTTTGTGTTGCTTAATAAGAGCAATTTTCCGATTTATTTATTCCAAAATTTCTGTTTTGAAAATCCGGTGATAAAAGGTTAAATATTCTCTAAAATACATGGAAAAAATTGGCATTAATTGATAGTTTTTTTTTTTTTTTTCAAAAAATGTTGATCAGTTAAGTGGTTAATATTTCTCTATCATAAATATACCAAGTGCAGCAACTCTGGAGAAATGTACACACAATAAAGAATACTGCCCAGTTAAACTGATGGCATTGAGCTCACAGGCTACAAATACTAATTGTACATTAAAGCCTTATATTTTCAAGGGTTAATTCCGTTCGATAAAAAATTAAGAAGGGGAAACAGCTCTCCCCTTTTCTCTTTTTTTATACTTAATCATTGAACCTCCTATACTATCAAAGACATGCTTTATCATATAAAAAATCTATATCCAAAATTCAGAGCAAATGAGATAATTCTTAATAAAAACCCATTTAGCATTTATATAATTTAAAAGGAGTTATCCCCCACTTTTATACTTAATCATTAAACTTCCAAAACTATTCAGAGATTTGAACGAAATCTGAAAATTCTGCTTGAAAAACCCATTTATATAAATTAAGGGGGGAAGGCATTAGAACCCCTGCTCCCCCTATTTATACTTATTCAATGAACACCTAATAACAGTCACGGAATCGCCTCATCAGAATGATCCTAATCTAAATTTTGAACGAAAACTTAATTCTGCAAGAAAATCCCATTTATATCAACCAAGGGGAGGGGCATCAGCCCCCGTTCCCCCTCTTATAGATATCGAATGAACTCCAAAAACTAATCAGGGAAGCGCCTTGTCAGGATATACCTACATACAAAATTTCAAGTGGATCCGATATTTTTATCATGAGTTATCGCGTTACGCACGAACGAACATACATACAGAACGGATGGGCACATAAGCTCTCAGGCTATGATAGCCTGTGAGCTAAAAACTACACCAGTAAAAATAAATATTTCTTATATCTTTAGCCGTATCGTAAAATGTTTACTTCGAACTATTTCTGGGAGTAATATTAGTATTTTATTCATATAGTTACTTTTCGAATAATAAAAAGGAAAGTGAAACTATTTTTCAGAAGACAAAATATATTTGAGAAAATGGCTAACATTTTATTTTATATCTGAAATCTTTTTCTTATAAATAAAAAGTTTTATCAATCTACAGATAAGACTTTGTACTTTCATTCTTTATTATAAATTCTTTTGACACAGAACACATTTACAAAGTTTCAAAATTTCTTATAAGATACAATAAAGATTTTATTCTGTCCTTTTTAAGAGTTTTCAGAAAAAGCATCCTTAAATATAGAGAATGTGTTTTATATCGTTATATGCTCAAAATCTACGTGGACGTTACTTTTATATACATATTTTCAAATCACAAAAGTATTGTATTTTTTACATGTGTCATTACAAATTTAAGGGTGGATATCAAGTAATAACATTGATGATCAATAAACAAGCGTGAGCGTTATTAGTAGAGTAAAAAGTACTGGAAGATGTTTTGCCATAAATTAGATAAATGGAAATTGCGACTGAAATTTTTCTGTTGTGAATTTAATCTCTTTCTTCATTTGCCCGTACGTTATACGAGCAACGTGTTTGGGCCAATCATGAACTGCCCATATTATGTACGGGTATCTGTATTCGAATCGTGATTAATTAATCTCGCCAGTAATTTTTTATTGGAATTTTTGCATTATTTAATTAGACCAATTTTCTGAATCATTTAGGCAAAATATTTCATTTTGGAAAACCGGTGATAAAAGATTAAAAATTCTGTAAAAATAGTGGGATTATTTGAAAGTTTTTTTTTTTTTCAGAATAAATCAGTTAACACTTTCCGGCATGGCAAACTCTGTTAGTAAAGTGAGAATTTATCGACTGTCACCGGAATTTACAAACTTTTTTTTTTTTTCAGAAATTAAGAATCCCTTAATTTAACCTTTCATTGTAAAAGCAAAATTTTATTAAAATTTTATTGGTGCCAATTGCAAGTTTGGAATTTAAATTAGGTATTCCGGACTGGGCACAGTGTGCCGGAAAGAGTTAAGTGGTTAATATTTCTCTATCATAAATACGCCAGATGCAGCAACACTAGGGAAATATATACACAAAATCCACACCAGTAAAAATAAATATTTCATACATCTTTAGCTGTATCGTAAAATGTTCACTTCTAACTATTTCTGGGGAGTAATATTAGTAGTTAGTATTTCCTTTTCTTTAATTCATTTCATGTAGTTACTTTTCGAATAATAAAAACGAAAGTTTAAATATTTTTTAGAAGACAAAATATTTTTGAGAAAATGACTAAGATTTCATTTTATATCTGAAATCTTTTTCTTATAAATAAAGTGTTTTATCAATCTACTGATAAGACTTTGTACTTTCATGGTTTATTAAAAATTCTTTTGACACAGAACGCATTATCAAAGTTTCAAAGTTTCTGATCAGATACAGTAAAGATTTTATGTTGTCTCTTTTAAGAGTTTTCGGAAAAGGCATCCTTACATATAAAGTATGTGTTTGATATCGTTATATGCTCAAATCTACGTGGATTTTTTTTTATATACATATTTTAAAATCACAAAAACATTGTAATTTTTTTCATGTATTATTACAAATTTAAGGGTGAATTTCAAATAATAACATTGATGTTCATTGAACAAGCATGAGCGTTATTAGCAGAGCAATAAATAATTGAAGAAGTTTTCCCATAAATAAGATAAATGGAAAATGCTACAGAAAATTTTCTGGTATGAATTTAACCTCGTTCCTGGTTTTCCCATACGTCATATAAGCAACATGTTTTTGCCAATCACGATTTGTCCGTACTATGTACAGTATCTGTATTCGAATTATGGTTAATTATTCTCACCAGTAATTCTTTGTTGAAATTTTTGAATTATTCAATAAGAGCAATTTTCTGATTCATTTAGGCAAATATTTCTGTCTCGCAAAACTGACGATAAAAAGTTGAAAATTCTGTAAAAGACATGAGAAAAATGGGTCTTAGTTGAAAGTATTTTTCAAAAATATTGATTAGTTAAGTTGTAAGTATTTCTCCATTATAAATCCGTCATATGCAGCAACACTGGGAAAATGTAGAAACAAAATCTACATCAGTAAACATATATATTTCTTACATCTTTAAACTGTATTGTAAAATGTTTACTTTGAACTATTTCTGGGAGCAATATTAGTATTTTGTTTCTTTTCTTTTTTTTAAAATAATTTCAAATAATGGAAATGAAAGTTAAAATGTTTTACAGAAGACAAAATATTTTTTTTTTTTTTTTTTTTTTTTTTTTTTTGTAAAAGTTTTAATAAGTTTTTATTTTGTATCTGAAATCTCTTTTCTTAAAAATAAAAAACTTTATCAATCAAAAGAAAAGACTTTGTACTTTCAGGCTTTATTATAAATTCTTTTGACACAAAACACATTAGCTGTATTGTAAAATTTTTACTTTGAACTATTTCTGGGAGCAATATTAGTACTTTATTTCTTTTTTTTAATTCGTTTCATGTGGTTATCTTTCAAATAATAAAAACAAATGTTAAAATATTTTTCAGAAGACAAAATACTTTTGAGAAAATGACTAAGATTTCATTTTGCATCTGAAATCGTTTTCTTCTAAATAAAAAGCTTTATTATTCTAAAGATACTTTGTACTTTCTGGCTTTATTATAAATTCTTTTGACACAGAACACATTATCAAAGTTTCGAAGTTTCTAAACAGATACAATGATGATTTTATTCTGTCTTTTTTTAGACTTTGCAGAAAAGCCATCCTTAAATTTGAAATGTGTGTTTGACATCGTTATATGCTCAAAATGTACGTGGACATTATTTTTAACGCATTTTTAAATCACAAAAGTATTATATTTTCTTAATTCATAATTATAAATTCGATGGCGGGTCTCAAGTAATTGCATTAATACTCATTGAACGAGCGTGATAGATATTAGTAGAGTGATAAGTGCTTGAAGAAGTTTTCCTATAAATAAGATAAAAGGAAATTACCACTGAAAATCTTCTGTTGTGAATTTAATATTTCTCAATAATAAATCTGTCAGATACAGCAACACTGGATAAATGCAGAAACAAAATCTACATCAGTATATCTAAATATTTCTTACATCTTAAGGTGTACTGTAAAAAGTTTTCTGCGAAATATTTCTGGGAGAAAAATCAGTATTTTACTTCTTTAAAAAAATTTTTAAAATTTATTTCATACAGATATCTTACAAATAATAAAAACGAAAGAAGACAAAATATTTTTGTGAAAATGACTAAGATTTCATTTTATATCTAAAATATATTTCTTCTAAATAAAAAGCTTTATCAGTCTAAAGATAAAACTTCGTACTTTCAGACTTTATTATAAATTACTTTGATACATAACACATTATCAAAGTTTTAAAGTTTCTGATGATATACAATGAAGATTTTATTCTGTTTTTTTTAAAGAGTTTTAAGAAAAGGCATCCTTTAATTATCATCATGTGTTTGATATCGTAATGTGCTCAAAATCTACGTTGATTTTATTTTTTATACATATTTTGAAATACAAAAATACTGTATAATTTTCATGAACGAGTATCTATATTATAAAAGCGAAACTTATCTGTGCGTAACGCATACGTCATTTTGCGAATGGCAACACTTTGAAATTTCAGTTTTTTCAATTTTTGCTACTGCAAATTTTTAAACTTCTAAACATCTCACATTTTCAATTTTATCTGAAAATTGTATATTAATTTGTTTTTGAGATATTAATTTTTTTGCAATTTTAACACTGTTTTCATAAACTTGGCAACAGAAGTGCATCATTTCTATTAAAAGTAAAGAGAAAAAAGAGGAAGAATGAAAAGTGAAAAATTTTGAAAATAAAATATTTGCTATCTTTAAAATATCATTTGTACAAGGTGAATTTTAATTTTCATTCACATTTTCAAAATTCAAAATCTCTATTTACATTTAAAAGAATATAAATAGTTTAGTATCTGTTTCCAGCTAAAAGCAATCGAGACTTCATATTTTGAATTTAAATGATTTTAAAATGATCAAATTAGAATAACATAAAAAAAAAAGTGAATACAGATATGAGAGGCGCATATGTAAATTTTGAGATGGTGAAAATGATATCGGGTTTAAATTTCACATGGAAAAATTCTATGATTGAGACAAAGTGGAATAAATTTTGCTCTTTTTCATTTTGGAATACCAAGCACAAGATCCTTAATTGATAACTTTGTCATAATAACAGATCTATATTATATTCCCTCTGTCCCAAATTAGTTGCGACATTTGGATACTTTTGTACTGATTATTGATATTTATGGATTTATGGTTTTGTTTGAACATTTTTTAGAGAGCTATACTATCAATCAACAATATTTACGTACCTAAAATTCCCTCCATAATTCCATAAATAAGTAATTAATTAATTTAAAAAATCCCGGTTCACACTCTCTTAAGCCACGCCCCATTAAGATTATTTTAACAGAAAGCACATAAAACTGTCTTGAATCTAATCAATCGAGAATTTAATTAAAAGTATTTTATTCAAATTATTGTTTCTTTCTCTTTTTTAGTATAAATTTAAAATTCTAGTATAACTTTACTGGTGTCAATCTACTAAACTGCATCAGAAATTATTTATGACTCCACCTACTTGAAATATAGCAACTAATTTGGGACAAACTTTTCAACCTAAATATCGCAACTTAATTTGGGACAGAGGTATTTAACTACTTACAATACGATTAAAGTTTAATTTTATGATTTTTTAAGACTGAGTTTCATGGAAATAGTATAGAGTTAGACTTACCAATTTAAGATGTATTTTTTTATTGCAACTAATTTTGTAAGCTTATTATAAATTAATCAGTTTCTTCTTAAATATTTTCTTTCGTCGAAATTCGACGTGTTCTACCTTGTTATTGTAAATTCTGGGATGGATCTCAAATAGTAACATTAATGTTTACTGAACAAGCGTGAGCGTTATTAGTCGCATGATATATACTTGAAAAAGCTGCCTACATTTACTAAAATTAGAAAAGCATTTGTTATTAGTATACAGAACGAAAAAAAATTCCATGGAAAAAAAAGTATTGTTACAAGGTGTTTTTGGTAGTAAACTTTGTGTTATTTAATCGAAAAAAAAATTTAAAAAAAATAAATAAACAGAGTTAAAAATCATTAAAGAATACTCGCGACAAAAAAAAAAAAAAAAAAAAAGGCAGTAGCATTTTTAATTAGGCCTTCACTAAAAGGAGAAGAGTGATGGGGGAAGGCGTCTCCTATTCCCCAAAACCTTCCCTAATCATGTTACATTTGGCGAATTCATAAACTTAATTGGCAAGTTTGTTTAAAGTATTAACAAAACTATAACTCACTTTTTATTTCGAATAGATTTGACAAAAGTAACGAATTTGATTGGGAATATTATTAAACTCTTCACAAATAAGATTTATCTTATATAAACTGCCGAAATATGGCGAAGTTATAAAACTATTTTATTTATAATTAATTTTTTCTATAAATTACTAGCTGCTAACAATTAATTGAAAAAAAAATTAATTATAATTAAAATATATATCCACCGATGCTAGGTTTATTTGTATCTCATGTCCGTTACAAGTTTGTGTGCTCGTGTAGATGTTATCATCTTGTGCTGCAGTTATAGCCTTACCAACAAAATGTGCGTGAGAAATGGCAAGCTGAGCATAGTCCTCGTAGCTTAAATGGTAAATCACTTAGAGCGCTATTAAAAAGGTTCCGGGATAGAACCCCGGCTTGGACATTTTCACTATGTTAGTTCTACACTTTGTTAGCAATGTGAACGTCACATATTAAATATTCAATTATAAAACTAGTTGTCAAATTCTAAAATTTGACTTGACAATTTAAGGTATCTGTCCAGCATATAAAACCTTATAGATGGCCCTGATTATCATTTGGCTAGGTTACAAAGGTTTATTTAATCGGAATCGGTTTTTCGCGTCACATCTTGAATATAGTTTGATAAATTAGATTGCAGGATAAATTTCATGTAACTGATATAAAACAATTATTTATAAGTTCATTTATAAGTTATTTATTTATTTTAAGAAGGAATTAGGTTTCACACACAAAATAAATTAGAAAACAATTTATTTTCATTAACAATATCAGTACTATTTTTCTGGTTTGTCTTAAAACTATTTTTATATACCGCATTTACTCGTGTATAAGGCGCACTTTTTTTCCAAAAAATTAGGGTAAAAATTCCTAGGTGCGCCTTATACACGGAACAATTTTTTACTGTTGAATGCAGTCGAACGATATACATATGAAACAAGAAATTATTCAAAGAAGATATTAAAACTCGGAAAATGTTACTTAATTAAAGTATTACTGCGTATTTATTTCCTTCCTTGCAGTTTTTTATACAACAGAGCTAATGACATTATCTAAACGCTAATTAGCAATTCTCTTTACCGTCACTCATTTCTATTTCCCGTCATTCTCTTACAACCCGAAATCTAAAAATGCATTTTCGTCTTGTTTTCTGGTCTGTTGTAATGTTTGTTACGACTTTTTTTTTTTACTGAAATTCTTTTGGTCATTCTTCATTAGCGTATCAAATTTATGGTGCGCCTTATATACGAGATTTTAAGAAATCGCCATTTTTACTTGTAAAGTAGGGGTGCGCCTTATACACGCGTGCGCCCTATAACGAGTAAATACGGTAGTTTTCATTTAAATAAAATAAAAAGTTAAAATTATCTTCAGAGATCCTTCAGAACTGAGAAAGTTTTAGAGAAAATAAAACGCCATTTTACTTCATGTATGAAAAACTTTTTCTTGTAGATAAAATGCTTTATCTGTTTAAAAATAGGATTTTATATTTGTAGGCCTTATTACAGAATCTTCTGACATACAACATACTTTCAAATTTCTGGCAAGATAGAATGAACATCTTGTTCATTTTTTAAGAGTTTTGAGAAATGGCATTTTTAAACTTTTCACTATATGTTTCACATCGTCATATGCATAAAAGCTATGTGGACTTTTTCCATATACATATTTTGAAATGATGAAAACATTGTAATTTTTTCTTGATTTATTATGCGTTGAAGAAAAAGTTCCAAAAAATGACACTAATGTTCATTTTACAAGCGTGAGCAATATTAGTCAAGTGTAAAAGATTTTATATTTGCAAGCCTTAGTATAGAATCTTTTTGACATAAAGCACATTTTCAAAGTTCTGATAAAATAAAATAAAAATATTGTTCGTTTTTTTTTCATAAATGACAGTTTTAATCTTTTGCTATGTGTTTCATATCATCATACGCATAAAAACTATGTGGACTTATTTTATACATATTTTGAAGCCAAAAAAATATTGTATTTTTTTCTTCATTTATTATACGTTCAAGCATAGGTCCCAAAGAATAACATAATGTTCATTAAACAAGGGTGAAAAATATTAGTCGAGTGTAAAAGATTTTATATTTGCAAGCCTTAGTATAGAATCTTTTTGACATAAAGCACATTTTCAAAGTTCTGATAAAATACAATAAAAATCTTGTTCGTTTTTTTTTTCATAAATGACAGTTTTAATCTTTTGCTATGTGTTTCATATCATCATACGCATAAAAACTATGTGGACTTATTTTATACATATTTTGAAGCCAAAAAAATATTGTATTTTTTTCTTCATTTATTATACGTTCAAGCATAGGTCCCAAAGAATAACATAATGTTCATTAAACAAGGGTGAAAAATATTAGTCGAGTGTAAAAGATTTTATATTTGTAAGCCTTATCATGGAACCTTTTGACATAAAGCACTTTTTGAAAGTTCTGATTAAATACATTAAAAATCTTGTTCTGTTTTTTTTTCTTTTTTTCAGAAACGGCAGTTTGAACTTTTTGCTATGTGTTTCATATCATCATATGTATAAAAACTATGTGAACTTATTTTATACATATTTTGAAAACATTAAAACATTGTAATTTTTTCTTGATTTATTATATGTTCAAGGATAGGTTCCAAAGAATAACATAATGTTCATTAAACAAGGGTGAGCAATATTAGTCCAGTGTAAAAGATTTTATATTTGTAAGCGTTATCATAGAACCTTTTGACATAAAACATTTTTTCAAAGTTCTCATAAGATACATTGATGATCTTATTCTATCTTTTAAAGCGTTTTCAGAAATGGCATTCTTAAAGTTTTCGCTTTGTGTTTCATATTGTCTTATGCATAAAAACAATGTGGACTTTTTTATATACATATTTTGAAATCATGAAAGCGCTGTATATTTTTCTTGTATTATTATAGTTCAGTGATAGGTTCCAAAGAATAACATTAACGTTCATTAACATGCGTGATCAATAATATTCAAGTGTAAAAGTACTTGAAAAAGTTTATTGTGCAGTGTAAACTCATTAAATTAGGTAAGTGTATAATTTAAAATTATCTTTTTTTGACCAATTTTTTTGTAACTCAAGAGTAAGTGCGCAACATTATAACAGTTTATCAAACAAATACACCTAAATATTTTATTCACATTTTTCAAATGACCAATTAACAAAAAATCAAATATATTGTTTTCTAAACAAAATAAAAAAGTCACGCATTAAAATGTGATTAAAAAGATTTCAAGTAATCGAATACTTTTAATCTGAGATGTATTTAAACAATTCTGCCCAATGGTACTTGCTTCATCGTTTTACGCTATATATTTGTAGGGAAAAAAGATGTTTACTATATAAATAATATGTATATATATATATATATATGTATTAAGATTTTTATCTTTGTTGCGAAAAATTTTTAAGAAAATATTAGTAGTATTGTTTTTGCCATTTTTCTGTCTGACTTTATGTTGTTTCTTTTAAATAATAATAAAAAGGAAAATATCCTAAGAAACTTTTCGGAAAAGAAAACAACCACGACTTTACTTTATGACATAAAAAAAATTTCTCATCAATGAAAACCTTTATCATTTTTATGAAAAGACTTGGGTTTATTTTCAAACAGACACAATAACGATGAAGATTTTGTTCTGTTCATTTAAAAGTTCATATTAATAATCTGCTCGAACTTTTCACAATGTTTTTGGTTCTGTTGAATGCACAAAACTTCTACACGCAGTAGTTTGAAAAAAAAATCTGATTTTTTTTTAATTTTAAAGTATCGCAGTTCTTTCATTACTTTAGCTTTTTTGTATTTTTCGATGTGCAGCAAAATAGTTTTGCAGATTTCTAAAGAAATAAAAATTATTTAATTAATAGAATAAAGGGTACTTTTAAATATATTGGATTTTCGAAAGCATTCGTTTCTAATACAACCTTTTATATTTAAATAAAACTTCAAAGCACGAATTTTTATTTTCTTTCGAAAACGTTATATTTAAGTATTTTTTTGTTATTTAACAATGAAAGAAAATAATTATATTTCTGATGGACATAATGTGATACTGTCAGGGCTGCCACAGGCGACCATTTTTATTAATTCTAACTGGCACCATTTTTTAAACACAAAAATCTGTAACAAACACTTTGACAACATTTGCAAGAAGCTTATACTTGAAAATTTATATTAGAAAAATACTGGTACGAACGGAATATAAAAACAGTCGCCTGTGGCAGGCTTATACTGTCACTCTAGAGCTGCGTAAAAAGATTCCTCCAAAAATGATTCAAGCATATACTTTTTTAAAGTGTTTACAATGCACAATAACTTTTCAAAGATATAAGAGGGGCCATGGTAGCCTAGTGGTCATAGCATTGAACTCTAGACTGAAAGGACTCAGATTCTATGCTCCACATCACCAAAGACCCACAGAGTGTATGCAGTGTACGCGCACGTTAAATAAAGTAGTTCTGAAAGTCCTGTGGTCTATCTTAGCAGTTACCATAGTTATAGATCTCTGGTGAAACCTTTCCCTCTCCTTCAGAGACAAATCAAAATGGAGGATGTGGCATTTGGTGCTGACATCTATTGGTAGTATTGCCGAACATCTTCTTCTGCAGAAGTCTGAGTTCCAACCCTCTAGGTGCAGTCTAAATGTTAGCTCCAGCAACCCTTTTCGCTTTTCGAGCACACAACAATAATTTAATAAAGATATAAAAATGTTTATAATAGTTTTAACAGTTTGAAAAATTAATAATGACTATTTTATAAAGATAAAGGAAAAAGACAGTCGAGCACATTGCAATCAGTATCAACAAATGATGTTTTAATCTTCCAGTGAAAACCATGGAAATATCAACCCTTTTACAGTTTATTTTAAATTTTTCGACACTATTTTTTTTAACATTGTAACTATGAATTATTTAATCGCTCAAAATTTGAGATTAGATAGTTTAAGAGATGTTTTGTTTTTTTCCTAATGCAATATCTTTAATAACGAGATACAGTGTAAAAATTATGTTTTAAATGAATTTACTTGATAGTGTTTTCTACCTAAACAAATTAGTAATTTTTATAACGACTCTTGTGTCCATGTCTAATTTATGTTTTGTCAAAGATATTTTTAGAGAAAAAACGAAATGCAGTAAAGCAAAATAGGTGTTATTAACCAGATTAAAACCAAATACTAGTAAAAAAGAGTATTTTTTTAAAACACTATTATTACTTTTATACTTATTACATAATAATTGAATTTATATTTTGAAATAAACTTTATATAATCTTCACAAAAGGACTTTTTTTATTTTTTAGGCTTGTTATAAGTACTACTCAGAAATACTCTTAAAGTACAATAAAAGTAGATTACTATTTTATTTGATTATTTCTTACATAGTTATTTTTTAAAATGATAAAGGAATTGTCAAATGAGAAAAATCAGTTTTATTTCATGTTTGAAATCATTTTCTTTTCAAATAAAACATTTATTAGTCTTGCTTTAAAAAAATTACATTTTCAAGTCTTGTTAGATCAAGAGATTTCCTAATATTCAACAGCTGATCGCTAAAATACCAAAAGTTCGTCAAGGAAAAAAAAAAGCTTCATTTTTAGTTTAAAAGATGAACATTATTTAAGATTACCCTGAATGCTCACGCTTATTTCAGGATGTAAACGATTTACACTTTTTTAGTAAATTCAAATAAAAATTGGCACTTTATTTAGTTGTTCACTTTACTCACGTATTTTGCATTAAATAGGCATGAGAATTTTCGGCGTTTTTCACCACCAGTATAACCTTAGAGAAAATGTTATTTTACTCAATCGAAAAATGCTGCGATTTAACTGGACAATATTTTCTCTAATATTATACTGGTATCAAAAAACGCGGAACACTCTCATCTCTAATTAAAATAATTTAACCCCTTCGAGACGAGAGCCTTTTACGAAATTTTTCATGTTTTGTTACCGGTTTTTAAAAACAGAAATTTGAGCCTTTTTAAATCGAGAAAACGCTCCGATTAAATAAGGCAAATTTTTCAGTAAATTTTTACTGGTGGGGATAAACAAGGATTCTTTTAAGCCCTGCTGCGGCACGTATACGTGTCGGTCGTCCCCAAGGGATTAAAGATTACTTTTAAAAAATTAATAGTGTGAAGTGTGAGGAATGGAGCTATGACAGAAAAAGAGGACACTAATAGCATATTTGTCTGTCAGTTGCAAGTGAAGTAACTCATGAGGTTGTCATAAGATAACAAGATGTTTCTTTTATTCGGATTAAAAGTTTCTCATTAAAGCTGGTGGAAACTTCAATTAGTTAATTTGATTAGTAAATTTCGTATTAATTTAGCGACTTTTTGATGAGAAATTTCTCTGACAAGTATGGTAAAAAAAATTCATTCTTTTTTACTTACCCATCATACGTAGTATAGGGTAAGTCTTGCAATCGTTTTGAAAATCGAAATTTTTTTTGACGGATTTACACGTTTTAGACACTGGAGATTTCGAAAAACATATTTTTAGAATTTTTTTTTTTGCTGTCCGTCTGTCTGTCTGTCTGTCTGTAAACGCTCTTCCTCCCGAACGAATTGAGATAGAGACTTGAAATTTTGTATGTACTTAGTATGTAAGAATGGGACGAAGCCTATTGAATATCAATAACCTCGATTATCCGGAACTATTTTTTTCGGACTCTCGAAAAATTCGTTCTGGTGAAAGGTATATAAAAATTTTCGAAATTTTTTATTAAGGCAATAAAATAACACAAATTTTGCATAAAGAACGAAGTTGATCGAATTATTAGTTGCCGAGATATCTGTAATCGTGTTTTCCACATTCTTCGCTTTTTCATGACCCTGTATTTTATTCAAATTTCAATTCAAAGATATATTTTAATTGGAAATGAGACGCTTAATCCGACGCAATAAACTGTTAGTTAATAAGATTATTATTTTTGGAGTTATAAGGATGTTTCTTTTTCGCAATTCAGTATTATTTGAGTAGTTAGGCGTGTTGTATAATTTATCGAAAGAGATTCATCAGCAACTTTTTAATACAGCATTACTATGCACAATAAAAGTATAAATGCACGTTTAAATTTTGTTTTGGAATTGCAATCCATTTTATAAATAGTTTTCAAATATATTATTTTCATATATTATAAAAGCATATATATGATGGGTAAGTATTACGGTGGCCCCCAACGACTAGTTTTAAACTGGCGTCAGTTTGCTCAAGTATTGTAATCTTTTCACGGACACTGACAGGAGGTTGTTTTGGTTGTAAAATTTTGGCGAAACTATTATCAACAAAGTAAATTCTTACCAGAAAAAATGCATATCAGTTTTCACTATTTTTTTAATTAAAATTTTCCGCTAATGAGGGATTTAAATAAACATAAATTTTCTGCGCAAATTTACTGCTGCTGATTTTCTGCGGTGAATATGAACCCATACGAAAACAATTACATTTGAAGCTTCACAATTTTGAGGATATGTCAATTCCTGTATCCTTATAGTTCCATGGTGTAAGGGAAACAAGTCCTGCACGTGTTTTCTCTCGTTAACCCTTTCCGGCGCAGAAAAGTTTTGTTCGTAAAATGAGAAATTATTGACTGACACCGGAATTTACAAAAGACCTTTTTAGAAATTAAGAACAATTTGATTTAAGCTGTCATTTTAAAAGTAAAATTTTACCAAAATATTATTGGTGCCGTTTGTATGTTTGGAATTAAAATTAGGTGTTGCCGGAGTGGTAACACTGCGCCGGAAAGGGTTAAAGCATTTAAGTTACCTTAATCCATACTTGCCAACCGTCTGCTTTTTTTAATATACAAAGCATACTTTAAACAAGAAATTTTATTAAAATAATTAAGTCATGTATGGTTTTATTTAGCACCATATAGAAGGAATAAACTGTTCATTTAATAATTTTTCTGGTTAATAGTAAGTTTTTCAATTTAATAAAAGCGGGGTGTTGGAAAGTATGTCTTAATCATATAAGGGGGTATGGATTACTATTTACTGCGATTGTATCACATATTACTTTATAATTTCATTGGTATTCTGGAGAGCCGCGGTTGAGCTGTTGGAAACACCGGTGAAATTATTTTTTGTCATCAACACATAATATCGCAACTGCCAACGCTCCCGATAATTAAATAGAAGTACTTTCGTATAGAAATGGCAGAATTTCTTGATTTAAAAAGTAAAATTTTTTAATACGAAAATACTAGTATTGAAATATTCGGAGGATTGACAGCATAATCATTAAGGTTGCAAAAGGTATATCCTCAATCAGGGCTCAAAGCGTTATGAATACCAATAATTCCGTACAGTTTATTGCAGCCTTTTTTAACGCAGATAATTTTTCCATTAGAAAAGGGTGAGAAAAATACTTTAAAGTACTGGTGTCCATAACATTCGAAGCCTTATTTATTAACCCGGGAGAACTTGCTGCATGAGATTTACTTTCTGCATCCTAACATTTTAAGACTCGTATTTAAAACATTTTTCATTTTAATAAAATTTCAATATGTGATTTCGATTACGTTACCTCTTTTGTAAATAAGAGTGCTAAGCCAAAAAAAATGTTGATATTATAAGTGAATGTAAAGTAAAAGAAAAGCAATTGGGCCGTGAGAGAAATTCTCACTAACGAGTTCTCCCGGGTTAAACACGCCTTGCAACACTAACAGGGCTATCACTGGCGACTGTTTTTTTAATTCTACCTCACATCATTTTCACAAACATGAATCTTTGACATACATTTTAACAGTACGTGTAACAGAAATATACTACACAATTTATTTTTTCAAGATACTGGTGCCTATAGAATATTAAAATAGTCACCATTGACCGCCCAAAAGTCATACTTCACATCGAACTATTAACCACTTCAAGGGAGGTGGTTCGTTTATAGAACACCTAATTTTAATCGCTGAATAAGATATTGGCACCAGAGTTTTGGTTTAAAAATTTTCAATTTATTAGATACGTGAACAAAAGTTTTAATTTATTTACAAGTAAATTTGTTCATAAATTCCAGTGTGACTCGTTCATTACAGTATTTTAATAACATGAGTCCTTGATCTCTGAAATGATTAAGAGAGAGGAGCTGACATTTCCTTAACCATATAATCGTCGCGCCCAAGACATTCACGGGCGGCAAGCTTCACAGTTTTTATTCAGAATTGTTTGATTCCCACCAGTTTTGTAAAATAGTGTATTTGGTTTTATCCTGGTATCATGTTACTTTTCATTAAATAAGATGAATATATTTTTTAAAGTGGTGGCAATAACGAATTTGAGTTTTTAAACCGTAATTTAATGCGACCCTTAAGGGGTTAAAACATTGTAGCTTCACCTGTAACCATTTTTTGGGACGGTTCTTTTCTATCGCTGCAAAATTCCACCAGTAAAATTGTGCTGAAAATTTCTGTTAAACGCCTAATTGATGAAAAAAATTTAATTACAAAATAATCACGAAGAGTGCTAGTCATTTTTACTGGTAACAGTTTACTTCGTCGGTAATAGTTCTGCCACGTTGTGGCAATTAAAACAATCTCATGTCAGTGTCAGTGAAATGATTATAATAACTGGGCAAACGGACACCAGTAAATATAAATAGAATTTTTTAGGATATTTGTGAGAGAAATTTTCAATCAAGAAGGCCTACCAGTGACCGATAAGTTGTGCCGAGTTCGAACTCAATCGCGCCATTCGGTCTAACCGTTCAGAGTTTTTGTGGTTTTCTTTTAACCTGGGGAAACCTTGCGTAAATACGGTTTAGGTTCCCTTAGAAAGATCCATAAGAAGGACATTCCCCCCCTGGACCTATATCATTCAATTCGATAATCGGTCGTCACAAAATAAACCCAATCAAACCGATCAATAAGGCGCAAAATTAAAACGAGATTTTATATTCAAGTTTATTGGTAAAACTTTTACCGACGACAATCAAAAACTGCAGAGCCATTTAAAAGGAAACTGCTTATATCTTGTGACAATCTCCTCAGTTACTTCAATCGCAACTGATAGACAATACACAGGGCTGCCACAGGCGACTATTTTTTAATTGTTACCGGCGCCACTTTCTTCAAACCGAAATTTTTAACAGACAATGTACAGCTTTTGCAGGAGAAATACTTTTCAAAATTTATATTAGAAAAATACTGGTGCGAACAAAATATAAAAATAGTCGTCTGTGGTAGCCCTGAATACACTGCATGTCTCCACCTTTTTATTTATAGCTCCAACATACTCCATGTTTCTGAAAACCCAAGATAAAAATACACTCTTATTTCGGAAATTCTTGAAAAATTACAACTGTTATGATTTATTTTCCAATTTAAAAATTGTGTTAACCCCTTGAAGGGCGGTGGTATAAAATTTATACCACTTAATTTTAATTGCGAAATGTCACATTGATACCAGAATTTTGAAACGAAAAATTTTATTTATCAAATACGTGACGAAAAGCTTTTATCCGTTTTGAAATAAATTTGTTTTTTAATTCTGGTGCCATTCAATCATTTCAGAATTTTAAGCATAGAAATGCTTTGTCCCTCAAAGGGTTAAAAACTAACCTAATTTAAGTACGCATGCAGCGTTTACTACAGTTCTATTATATATATTTTTAAAAAAACTACGTTAAGAAGATTTAGATATGAGACCAATGGAGTTATGAATAACAAGTTGGAAATTGTACGTGAAGCGTAGCAAATGGGGTGCGTTCATACGATAACGAAGTTTTAAAAATATCACTCTCATATATCAATCTCATAAAATTGTAAATAGTTAAATACAATTAAAATGCGCACCAAACAATGTTCTGTCTGTACCATTATGTGATGGAATACTTTTGTGTGGCCTTGTAAATCAATAATAAATGTTCTTTGCACCACAGATTATGCAAAATGTATATTATAATATGTACTTTGTAAGTTCATATCAATTTTATTTTGTTCGAATGAGTGTAACACCATCAAAATGCATTTGAAACATTTTTTCCCATTGACCGTAATGTAACGGAATACTTTTGATTGTCCATGTAATTGATCTATGCATTCCGATTTTCATAAAATTTCAAATAACTCGAAAATTTTATGTAGTAATTATATATTTTAAATTTCAAACATGTAAAATGCATTTGATACATTTTCCCCCATTGACCGTAATGTAACGGAATCCTTTTGATTGTCCCTGTAATTGATCTATACATCCGATTTTCATAAAATTTAAATGACTCGACAAAATTATGTAATAATTATATATTTTAAATTTCAAACGAGTCGGTTGGGTAGTTTTTGCGTTGTTATATGCGGACGGACGGGCGGACTGAACGACAACTGTAGGTGCTACGTATTTACATAATTACGAACGCACCTAAAAAGGAAGAGATATATAGTCCATTGTATGTCAGTTATGAGTGAATTACCTGAGAAGGTTGTTATAAGGTGGCTGCTGATTTTTTTTTTTTTAAATTAGATTTAAAGTTTCTGATTACAGCATATGAAAACTTCCATAAGAAAGTTTAAATAGAAAATTTCGCCTTAATCTAGCGCCTTATTCATGGGAAATTTCTCTGACAAATATACTAAAAAATTTCGATTTATTTATACTGGTATCATTTTGCCCATATATTATAATATTTTTAGTGATACTGATATTTTTATTTATACTCCTTTTATCTTGTTTGCCGCAATGTGGCAGAAGTATTACCGCCTAATTTACCTCTTACTAGAAAAAATTAATATGACTTTTGCCATTATTTTTGATTGAAATTATCCATTAACGAGGCGTTTATATAAAGAGAAAATTTCTGCATAAATCTACTGGTGGCAGTTTGTTGCCGTGACATAGAACCCCCTGCGAAGTCGGTTACAGTTGATGCTTCAATATTTTAAGCACAGAGTACGGAACAGAGAATCAACTTTCATACACTGTAATGGCAACTTGTTTAACATGTGATTACGAATAGACAATAGCGACACGAGCGGACCACTCTGAAACTACGATCGTAACATAAGAGAGGTTGCTAATTCGGCGAAACATCGCTTCCTTGGCCACAAATGATAAGGGATAAAAGAAAAAAAAAATACAGCGACGGTTTGCTGCTTCTTGTTTTGAAATTTATGAAATAATTATTTCAATGATATAACTTTGACGTATTCGTGTTGCAAACAATACATGTGTCTCTTCTTAACATAACGACCTAATAATTTAAACTTGAAAATTCAAGAACAATAACAGTAATAATTATGAATCAATAAAAGCGCGGAAATCTAAGATCAAATAGCATAAGCACGTGTGCAAAGATAATCAAATCAGCATTCAGCAAGAAGTGCTAAGCCAGAATATGGTTACAGTTAAACAGAAACCACGAGGATAAAAATCGCGAACGCGATGGTTTAGTTTTTAAGTGATCCACTGAGGGCGCTTTTTTCATGCCGAGTTGAGGCTCTGTCCGTACTCTGTGATTTTAAAGATATATCAATTTCTCTTTCTTAATAGTTCCACGATTAGACCAGATTCTGTCATCGTTAGAACGTACTCGGGCCAATAAGGCTTTTAGATTTGTCCGGGAAGGTTCATTTGGAAGAACATTGAAGGCTTCGGCCAATACATACCTGGTACGAATTTGGAGCGCACATTTTTCGCCCATTTGGAAATTTACAACTGTTATTTGATAATGTTTGAAATTCACGAAATTCATTTATTCATATTTTGATATGACAATTTTCTGAATAACGATAGTATTGCAAGTGATTAATTTAATTTACTAAATTTCTTTATTACTACTTATTAATTTTTTTTGGCAGCTCCGTTTATGTAGAATATAGGTCTTGCAATTCAGGATATAACGTTAATATATAATGCTTTTCAATAGCCAATACATCCTTAGTTTGATTCCTGGACCGCACATTTTTCACCCACTTGGAAATTTACAGCTGTTTTTGATAATGTTTGAAATTCACGAAATTCATTTATTTATATTTTGATATGACAATTTTCTGAATAACGATAGTATTGCAAGTGATTAATTTAATTTACTAAATTTTTTTATTACTACTTATTAATTTTTTTCGGCAGCTCCGCTTATATAGAATATAGGTCTTGCAACTCAGAATATAACGTTAATATATAATGCTTTTCAATAGCCAATACATCCTTAGTTTGATTCCTGGACCGCACATTTTTCACCCACTTGGAAATTTACAGCTGTTTTTGATAATATTTGAAATTCACGAAATTCATTTATTCATATTTTGATATGACAATTTTCTGAATAACGATAGTATTGCAAGTGATTAATTTAATTTACTAAATTTCTTTATTACTACTTATTAATTTTTTTTGGCAGCTCCGTTTATGTAGAATATAGGTCTTGCAATTCAGGATATAACGTTAATATATAATGCTTTTCAATAGCCAATACATCCTTAGTTTGATTCCTGGACCGCACATTTTTCACCCACTTGGAAATTTACAGCTGTTTTTGATAATGTTTGAAATTCACGAAATTCATTTATTCATATTTTGATATGACAATTTTCTGAATAACGATAGTATTGCAAGTGATTAATTTAATTTACTAAATTTTTTATTACTACTTATTAATTTTTTTCGGCAGCTCCGCTTATATAGAATATAGGTCTTGCAACTCAGAATATAACGTTAATATAGAATGTTTTTCAATAGCCAATACATCCTTGGTTTGAATCTTGGACCGCACATTTTTCACCCACTTGGAAATTTACAGCTGTTTTTGATAATGCTTGAAAATGACGAAATTATGATATTCATATAAATATATGACTATTTTGCGCATTATAATAGTATTGTGAGTTAATTTTTTTAATTTACTTGTATTAATAAACTAGTTTTTTCCAGAAGTTCCTAGTTTTCCAGAACGCTCAAATACGAAGTAATCTTGCAATTCGGAATATAACGTTCACATATAATGGTTTTCAGCCCTGGTTCAAATCCTGGAGAGCGCATTTTTCACCCGCTTGGAAATTTACTACTGTTATTTTATAATGATTCAAAATGACGAAATCCTGGTATTCATAATTTGATACGACTACTTTCTGATTTATTATAGAATTGCGAATGATTATTTTACCTTACTTTTATAAATAAACTAGTTTTCCAGAAGCTCTGCTAACGTAGAAAGTAGGTCTTGCAATGCGGTGTGGTGGTGTATTTTTGTCGGCCGATTATCTACACTAGGGATATAGGCCCAGGGGGGGAATGCCCTTCGTGGGGGTCTTTCTAAGGGAACCTAACCCGTATTTACGCAAGGTTCGAAGAAAACCACGAAAACTCCGAACGGTTAGGCCGACAGCCGCGATTGGGTTCGAACCCAGCACCTGCCGTCTACCAGTTGAGAGGTCAGAACCTCTCGGCCACTGGTGGGGCCCATCTTGCAATGCGGAATGCAAAGTTCACATATAGTGGTTTTCAATAGCCAATACATCCCGGGTTCGAATCCTTGACTTGGAAATTTACAACTTTTAAATGATAATATTTGAAAATCCTGAAATCCTAGTGTTCATTATTCTTATATGATTATTTTCTGAATTATTATTTTTTTGCGAATGGTTATTTTATCTTGTATAAATATCCAACTTTTTTTCCGAAAGCTCCGCTCATGTGGAATTTAGGTCTTTGAATTCGGAATACAACGTTCGCATATAATTGTTTGAATATTTTTTGCATAATTTATCTAACTAATAGTGCATGTCCTATCAAAATACTTTCAGTAGAACTTTATAAAAAAAGTTAAATTTCATAATCGGATTCACGTAATTAAAATTTTTTCTTCTATAACTCTATAACTAGGCAATGTGGAACATCGTGTTAACACCAAAACTTGAGAATAATTTGCAGTAAGTGAGTTATAAATGTCCGGAATGAAATTCTATTTCATGATTTGATTAATCTATTCATAGAACTTATTTATCTTATAGTTATGAAAGTAAGCAACATACGACAACATGCAATGTACCAAAATTCTCTCACTAGAATTGCCAAACAGATAATGTATGCCCCATAAATATACGTTTATTAAAGCGGAAGTTATAAGTATACAGAATGACATCTTATATATATGGTAGATAAAATATTTTCCCTTACACCTGTAACTAATCAATGTAAAACGAGATATTATGCGCTAAAATATTCGCTAAAATTACCTTACTCGTCCTCTTTCATAAACGGGTTGACATAGACAAAGAACTTTCTCTCACATTCTATAACTTAGAACATAGAACAATGTGTTATAAACTATAACTATCTCTTATTATATTAACTTCAATTGTTTAAGCAACAATATACTTTTCAAAATACCTTATCAGTGTACTTTTTTTATTTAGTGTTTAATAAATTTTATTTAATACTAAAAAAATGAAATTGTTTAACAATATACATAAAAAAAGTGTAAACTCTGCAAATGAAATAAATTGTTTCCACATAAAATATGATATGCAATTACGAGTGATGAGGACAAAAAACATTTTATTTAAAAAATTTTTAATAAAGCTTCATTCTTTCATTTACACAAAAAGTAAACAAAGTAAGTTTTACGAAAAAATATAAAAAATGCCGAGCCGTCTCTTTTGTTATGGCTGCCTAAAAGAATAAAATATTCTTAGACAAAGAAAATGAATTATTTTTTTAACAGTTTCCTGTTTCATTTTGTATTTTACGAGAAAAGATTTATATATATATAAGATAAAAATACTATTAAAACAGTACCTCGCTGTAGCCAATAGCTTACTTACGAAAAAAATAAAACATTTCTTGTTCGGCACTACTTTTTTGATATTGTAAGATTTCCTTTGCTTTTTTTTTTTCTTAATTAATATTTCATTCAATAAGTCCATTTTTGCCGTTTCGAAAAAAATTGGTGTCAATTAAAAAAATCGTAACCCTTTTCCTGTACGGATTAAATCTGTTTGTAAAAATATCGACTGACACCGGACTTTACAAACGAAACAACTAATTACTAAATAATAATTTTTTTTATGTGCTTAAAGAAGAATTTTAATTGAATATTACTGGTGCAATTACGCTTACAATGAGATTACCTTTATGTGAATACCACCTGCTAAATGTTTAATTTGACCCTCATGCTGTAATTATTTCGTATGTACATTATTTAAGATATACAAAACCTCCAATTTTCCAAAAAAAAAAAAAAAAAAAAAAAAAAAAAAAAAAAAAATTCAATTTAGAGAAAGTTTCTTTATTTAATTGGAACACCTTATAATGCTTTTTAATATTTCTTTTGAGATAATCTCCTAATTCTCTCTTAGTCTTAAAATTCAGTCAATATTGAGATAGATTGTATTATATTAGTTACATTTTAGTTTCTTCAATCTGTATGACAGTGACAACCAAATGGAATATTCGAATTCGGATAAATAGAGACAACTCTGAATAATTATTACATTTTGTAAAATTATACTGTATTTCGATGTAGAGCTTGAATTTATGCCGTGCCAAAAATAATCTGCAGCGTACCGTAGGTTCGCCGTCCCTGGTCTAGATAGACCTGACCTTAGCTGAGTTAAAAAAAAATAATAATAGGCTACTGTCAACACTGCAGTAGTAAGCATTAAAATGTCCCAAAGAAGAAAAATCTGATAAAGTTAAATCAAGGAGTCGTTAACGCTTTGGTTACGGGTCCGAAGAATGTTCAGAGTTAAATATACGCCACACCATCTGCCTATACTCTCTCGATTAACCCCTTCGCAACGGGAGCCTTTTACGAAATTTTTAATGTTTTGTCACCGGTTTTAACCCTTTCCGGCACACTGTGCCCGGTCTGGGATACCTAATTTTAATTACAAACTTGCAAACGGCACCAGTAATATTTTAGTAAAATTTTGCTTTTACAATAAAAGCTTAAATTAAGGAATTCAAAATATCTAAAAAGTTCGTTTGCGAATTCCGGTGTCAGTCGATAATTTTTCATTTTACTAACAGATTTTGCCAGTGCCGGAAAGGGTTAAAAAACAGAAATTCGTGCCTTATTAAATCGAGAAAAGGCTCCGATTTAATAAGACGAATTTTACAGTATAATTTTATTGGTGGAAAAACTTGGATTCTTAAGCCTTTTTGCGGCACGTAAAAGTGTCGCTCGTCCCCAAGGGGTTAATATTACATTATTTATTAATTATTAATTATTGATCAATTATTAATTATTACATTATTTATTCTATTAATTTCTATTACGCTATTTTTATTATACTGACAGCTGCTTGCTATATTTTGCGTTTTAAGGTTGGTTATCGACACTTTACTCTAATAAAAATGTAAAGCTGGGTTCGCACAGATCTACCACTAAATTTTAAGAAAATTTTCGAAGTGTTTCACGGCAGAAAACTATCGTAAAATCTGTGAATGAAGATAAGGATTGCGAATGTTGTGGTTTAAAAATTAAATATAAATTTTCTTATTTTTAATAGTGGTGCCAGAGTCCTTGGAAATTCCAAGGAGTGTGCGAACCTTGGTAGAGTAAAATAGCTGTTTGAGTGATTTTACTTCAAGCATGTTTAGTGCGTGTTAAATTCTTCAGGGCACAATAACGCGTGCCTACGGCCGGTGTGCTAAAATGAAATGACCTGCAAATGTACACTAATGTAGATTTTGTTCGAATACTCGAGAAACACTACTTTCTCCTACCGCGATTTATCAGTGAAAAGGCGTGGATGGAAACAGAATAGCTAGCTACAAGCTGTTCTTAGATTCTATAATCCATAGCACCACTATCTTTTTGTTTGGAAAAAATGATGCGAGATTAAATTAAAATAAATAGTGGCAGCCTTGTAATACTAGGTCATTTTATGCATGCATAAATTTTATATCTACAGTATAAATGTAAGTTTTGTTGGAATACTTGAGTTATATACGAGTAATAAACGTAAATTCTAAATGAGTGAAATATACGTAAATTTTATCCAGCCACTTCTTAAAAATCATGCGTGCAATGACAAAAATAGCATTTTTGCGAAAATTTGCTTTTAAAAGTAATTTACTCTTAACGATTATTTTTCTAGATAGAAATATTTCTCTGTTTGCAGACACTTGCATTGTCCAAGAGATTCTTTTTTTAATTTCATTTATTTATTATACATATACATACATACACACACACACACATATATATATATATCTATACATATATATGTACTACGGAAATAAATTATATATTTTTTGTCTTGTTTATTTTTGATTCTTTCATGATCAACCCTCAAAATATTTTAATTGACTACAGTAGAAGCCCAATGTAACTCAATTATTGGGAAACGTGTGTCACACCCGCGTTATAACGTAACCGTGGTATATCGGAATTGTGTCAAAGAAATGTTCCAAAGTGATGAAAACACTTACCCGTTTTGTGCAATCAATTAACTTTGGCATTCATTGAAACAAACCTAATCTTACACTATCGTAAAAAAAATCATACGTTTTATTTGGCGTTTAGTTTCTTTTTGGCATATGGTTTCATAATAGGAAGATAGATTAAATAACACAAACTGAATCATCTTCCCGCTCCATCCATGAAATTATTTTCGTTAAGTATGAAATAGCTTCATTAACAGGTAGAACGTTGTCTTTCATTACCATAACATTTTCAGTTTCATCATCATCATCATCTTGCTCACTGCAATTTTTATGCGTTACACCACCAATGATATCCTGATCCTTTATGAAATTTGACACTGGTTCGCTGTTGTAAATTTCTATACAGTCATTTAAAGCGTCAACAGAAATATCAAAATGCATAGCACTAACTGCAGGCCCCTCGTTGTGTTTCGTTGAAACTTTAAGCGCAAAATTTATCCTAAAATTGATTTTTTTTTTTTTTGGGGGGGGGGGGGGACATACGCGTTAAATCCGAATTCGCGGTATATCAGACACCATTATTTCGGGCTTCTACTATATCTCCTTTTTTAGAACGGAAGACAAAATTTTTAAAAGAAAATCCCCAATTTTATGAATAAGTATTTATTATTATAAATAACATGCTACACAAATTTAAATTTATTTTCAAACGCCTTCAGTGATTTGCTCGTGCGTCATAGGAGCAACGTGTTTTTACCATTCATAATTTGCCCCTACCGCGTACGGGCATCCATACTCCAAACACCTTTTTAGGTGCGTTCATAATTATGAAAATACGGAGCACCTATTGTTGTCGCTCAGTCTGTCCGCCTGTCTGTCCGCATATAACAACGCAAAAACTTCCCAACCGATTCATTTGAAATTTAAAATACATAATTATAACATAATTTTGTCGAGCCAATTCAAATTTTATGAAAATCGGATAGATAGATCAACTACAGGGACAATCAAAAGGATTCCGTTACATTACGGTCAATGAGAAAAAAAGTTTCAAATGCATTTTGATCGTTTGAAATTTAAAACATATAATTATTGCGCAATTTTGTCCAGTCATTTCAAATGTTATGAAAGTCGGATGCATAGATCATTTACAGGGACAATCAAAAGTATTCCATTTCATTATAGTCAATGGGAAAAAAAGTTTCAAATGCATTTTAATGGTGTTACACTCATTCTAACATAATAGAATTGGCATGAATCTATGAAGTATATACTAAAATATGCATTCTGTACAATCTGTGATGCAAAGAATTTTTACTATTAAATTACAGGGTCACACAAAAGTATTCCACTACATAATGCTATACGGGGAAACATTGTTTGGGGCGTGTTTTAATTATATTCAACTATTTCACATTTTATGAATAAGATATACGTTGCTGAGGTGTATTAAAAATTACTTCCTGCATATTTACAGAAACACAAAGATTTCGACTACTATACTGTATCCGAAGTACGCTCTACTATATCACCAAGATCTGAATTTTTAAAACTTCGTTATCGTACGAACGCACCTCATTTGCTACGCTTCACGTGCAATTTCCAACTTGTTTATTATTCTCACCAATTAAAATTACATTGTAAATTATGTATTTTTTTATCTGAGCATTTTTCCATTCAATTAGGCAAAAGTTTCTGTTTTGAAAAACCGGTGATAAAAGAATAAAAATCCTTTAAAAGACATGAAATAATGGGCTTTATTTGAAAGTTGTGTTTCAAAAATATTGAAAAATAAATAAAATATTTTCAAAAATAAATAAATAAAACATTTAAAAACAATATCATTACTTAACACAGGATTCGTATGCTTCAAAAAAAATTTCAATGATATATATCAGAATTTATTTATTTTTTTACAGAAAAGCAATCTAGATTAAACCACAGAGTACGGAACAGAGAATCAACTTTCATACACTGTAATGGCAACTTGTTTAACATGGGATTACGCATAGATAGTAGCGATACGAGTGGATCACTCTGAAACTACGATCATAAAATAAGAGAGGTTGCTAATTCGGCGAAACATCGCTTCCTTGGTGACAAATGATAAGGGAAAAAAGAAACAAAAATACAGCGACGGCTTGCTGCTTCTTGTTTTGAAATTTATGAAAGAATTATTTTAATATGAAATAACTTTGACGTATTCGTCTTGCAAACAATACATGTGTCTCTTCGTAACATAACGACCTAATAATTTAAACTTGAAAATTCAAGAACAATAACAGTAATAATTACAAATCAATATAAGTGCGGAAATCTAAGATCAAATAGCATAAGCACATGTGCAAAGATAATCAAATCAGCATTCAGCAAGAAGTGCCAAGCCTGAATATGGTTACAGTTAAACAGAAATCACGAGGTTAAAAATCGCTAACGCGATGGTTTAGTTTTTAAGTGATCCACTGAGGGCGTTCTTTTCAAGCCGAGTTGAGGCTCTGTCCGTACTCTGTGGATTTAACGTGCGAAATTTCATCTTAATGGTTCAAAAATCTTCTATTAGAAAATACTGGTGCTGAAGAATTTCCTGAAGTTAAAATTTTCGGCGTACGAACCATGTTAACAAAACATTAAAAATAATATCTAAAAAATTTGAAAAAAATATTTTGCTTTGTGAAAAAAATGCATTTTTAAAAGATGAAAACAAAAAAAAAAAGCTTTTTTTGTTTTTTGTCGTTTTTTTGGTTAATTTTCTTTTATAGAATATAGTACAATTCGCTTAATTTTTAACGTTTGTTTCACTCGAAAGGAACATTTATTCTTTTGCAAATACGTACTTGAAATATATATACAGGGTATCCAACAAATAACACCCTGATTTCAAATTTAAATTTCTCAAAAACAAAAATCGATAGAACTATGCGGTAAACGGGTTCTTTATTAGGTAAGCTGTAAAAATGTTACATTAAAGTTTCGAACGGTGAATATTTTGAAAAGATTATAATCTGATTGAAAAGAATGCTCGACTTGACGTTTTTCTTGCATTAGATTGCTGGTAGAGAACGAGTTTTTCGGGGTACTTAGCCATATTTTTAAACTAAATTTTTGAAATTTCTGAAATTCCAAAAATTTTGTTCCAAAAAACTTTAAAATATGGCGTTGACCGCCCAAAATCTCATTCAAACCAAGCAATTTAAAGCAAGAAAAATGTTTAGTCAAGCATTCTTTGCAATCAGAACATAATCGTTTCAAAATATCCACCCTTTGAAACTTCTGTATAACATTTTTACAGCTTTCCTAATAATCAAACCGATTACCGCATAATTCTATCGATAATTGTTTTTGAGAAACTTAAATTTGAAATCAGGGTGTTATTTGCTGGACACCCTGTATATATATATATATATGTTATAGTATGTTTATACTGGTTTTTAGGAACAGAATAATATTAAAAATATTAGGTTAAAACTCAAGGCTCGCGGTGTATTTAGAAAGATAAGCACAGCTGGGAGTTTTCTCTTTTTATCATTAAATGGGATAATTAAGATAGCGCTTGTTATTTTTCTCGGGGAGGATGAGAGTTTAGCGGCTTTGAAATAAGGTCGGTGCGGGATGGAGTATACGGTTACAAAGGTTTTTCCGAGTCGACTTTTGACTTTTGAAGCTATAAAATTGAGGACGGGATGGGGTTTTGACATAGAATATCCTTCGTAGGTGGACTGAGGGAGCAATTATTTTCCATCGAATGCCGACTTTAACACTCCCGGATTTCGGAGGTCAGAATGGTCAATGTCACTTAAAAATTCACTGCATCAAGAAAGGCGTTGATCATTTTGGCCAATAAAAGTTGGGGGGTGTTTAAAGGAACCTCCCGTCGGTCAATTATTAGAAAAAAATAGACAGAGTGGATTGGGGATTTTAAGAAAAGTAATCAGATTCTCTTGCAAGCTCTCGGCTGCAGCTCTTGCCTTTGGTCTCGCTCCTCCGAGCGAATGAAGCTCTCATGTTGGAGAAAGTATGATCTTCGTATTATGAGGTCCTGAAGGAAGTTATGATTTTACTGGAAGCCTATAATACTGTAATTCTGGCTTGTTCGCGCTAGAGATGAGACCGCATTGTGTTTGTAAGCTGACTGCCATCTGATAGTAGCTATGTTCGAGATACGGATGGAGGAGATGGTCAGCCTGTGAGCGGTCCCCGGTGTTTTTCGGCGGTAAAGGAGGTTCCCTCTCTTCGCTTATTCTACGGGATGACAGGGCCAGTTCTTTTGGGAGAGTTTCGTCGGATCCTATATTCCAGCCGCGGTGTTTGGACTCGACAATGAAGGCTTCATATGGAGGATTTGCTCAGATCTGAGGTGCCCGACGACGATATTGCTGGAGTTGATGTAGGGAGAAAAGGGATGTGGGTATTAGAAATAGGGGTAAGTGTGGTTTATTATGTTTTGGGGAATATACTATAAATTCTACCCCTAGGGAATTTCGTTAATCTACACGAGTTTCAGTATATTTAATTGTAATTTTAAGTTGTTATAAGAATATCCTGTTGTAATATGATTAAGTTTGGTAAATATATCTAAATCAATAAATACTAATTGTTAAATTTTGTAAATAAATATATTATCTTAGTAATTTAAGTATTAGTTTCTTTAATTCTGGAATTCTTGCTTGCTATCCTTATTAATTGATATCTAACTTATAATAATTGAAATTACTTTGGAGCATCATTTATACACAACGCAATCTTAGAACTTAAACTTGTTTACAAGAAGGAGAATTCCTCTTAAGATGATTATTAATTTTAAGAATTCTTGATTCCGTTAACTAAACTTCGTTTGTTTTGTATATTGAAACTTACCAATAATCAGATCAAAGTGGCATCTCATCATATCTAGTTTGTCATCGAGTAGATAATTTAAAATTAAATGACTCTAAAATAAGTGAAACATAACACTGGTGCCGTTAAGTAACAATTAAATTCTGGTTACAGTTTGACCTTTACTGGGTTTTGGTGCTCCAATTCAATTTAATTTCGAAATTTATAATTAAATTTAACTTACAAATTTTTCTTGATATTATGTAAAAATATTAATAGCGAGAAGTTGTAAAAGTGTAAATAAAAGTGCCATATGATTTTATGTTATGTATCAACTTTCATAATTTTAAAGTATTATTATTGGAGTGCAATATTGGTATTTATATTTTGTGTGGGTATTATTAATTGGTATGTGTCATAAATTTTTCTCCCGCCTCTGCCATAAAGAAATTTTGTGTGTTTTAAATATCTTTCAATATATTTGAATTGCATAGAGGAATTTTATGTTGTTTGTTTTATATACTTATATATGATTTTCTTGGCTTCTTAAATATAATTACTTTTCTTTAATATTTTCAAGTATTTTGCAATAGTTAATCTATATTCGAAATACTCTTTATTTTATTTGAGTGTGATTCAGAATGCCCGAAACACCCACTCAAGAGGCCAAAACGATGGCAGAAATAGAAGCTACAATGAAAAGGCGCGCATTAATTTTAGATTCTTTAAATATCATTCCTATTTTTACTTGGCAGGACATAACATGGACCTTAGAACAATTTAAAACGAAATTTTCGGCAGTAGCAGATTTCTTGCTTTGGCCGAAAGAAGATCTATTATTTGCTATTCAACAGCGATTAGCTCGATTGGCTTTGCAAACATTCTTAAATTTCAAGCATAACATTAAAATTGTGGAGGATTTATTTGATGTATTGCAGGAAAAATTTGGTACTAAAAGGGTTCAAGGGGATCTTTTAAATTATTTTTGGACATTTAAACAACAGCAGGACCATTCGGTAGCTGAACTTATTGCAAAAGCAAATGTTGAGGCTACTGCAGCAATTTCTGCACATAATTTACCGAAAGATAGTGAGGAAAAAACAAAACAAGAATGGTTGGTTTCCATGTTAGAAAAAAATTTACTTCCCCAGATTAGAAAGGGTGTAATTGCCAGAAATCCAAAAAATTTAAAAGAATTAGAAGAAATAGCGTTATTGGAAGAGCGCACGTATAAATCAATGCTTGTAGATACGGCTATACAAATAGATAATGCTAATTTAGCTTGTGCTGTTACTGTTAATAGAAATAGTCAATCAGAAGCTGACTATTTTCGAGATTTCGCTAGGGAACTGAAAGATCAGTTGCAAATTTTGTCAGATAAGATTTCTAAACTCGAAAAAGATTCTCAAAAAAAGAAGCAAGACTATATTGTTTGTTTCCGGTGTAATTTAACGGGCCATGTACAAAGATTTTGCCCTCAATTTCAGCATACCCGACAAAAATTTAATGATGAGTCGACCGAAAATAATTCTAGACTCAGAAATGAGAGCCGCGATAATACATTGGAGGATAGGGGAGACACACGAGAATTTCAAAATTCACGATATTTCCGAGGAAGGGGTACTGGTTGCACATTTGATTCAAGAAATCGGGGCCGGGGATTTCAATCTCATGGACAATTTGCAAACCAGGGATTTAGAGATAATAATTCCTCTTTGAGTAATACAGAGTCGGTATCAGACAATACAAGGTGTCATAATTTTAATGTTTTTTTTAATGAAAACATCGAAAATAAATTACCATTAATCGAAGTTAATATTCAAGGAAAAATATGTAAAGCATTAATTGATTCAGGTTCCAGTTGTAATCTTGTGACACAACAAGTTGTAAACTTATTAGAACTAAATAAATTTAAAAAAACTTCCATTTCTATGAATACAGTTTTGGGGGGAGAGTTTAAAATAAAGAATTCTGTTGATTTAACTTTTCAAATTGAGAATCAAGATTTTGAAGATAATTTTTATGTAACTAACGGTTCATTATCTTCGCATTTCCATATTATTCTAGGCGTACCTTTTATAAAGAAATTTGATTTACTTATTGATTTAAAAAACAATACAATATTTTACGATAACACAGGTTTTCCATTATTAAAGGGCCCAAGTAATAATGTTAATTCAATCGAAATAAAACCTGAACCATTGCCAGTTTTTTCTAAGCATAAAGAATGCATTCCTCCGAATTCGGAAAGAATTATTAAAGTTAGGATTAGAAAAACAAATTTTATACATTCAAAAGATGTTTTAATTACACCATGTATTGCTCCGCTTAGGAGGGATTTATTAGTAGGGACCTCGATTTGTGAAAATGATGCAAATAGATTATTTATTAAAATAGCCAACTTAAGTGATAACGTAATCCATGTAAATAAAGGAACTAAGTTAGGAATGTTACTGCCAGTGATATCAAATTATCCACATAAGCAGGATGAGTTTACGGGTCATATTGACGCCGAAAATATCGGATCCATGGATCATGCTGGTTTAAGCTGGGACAGTAACATTGATTTAGATCCTTTAAATGAACCCCTAAGGTCAGAGGTACGCGACTTTCTTAACGAAAACGCAGATATCTTCGCTTCATCAGTTCTTGATCTACCAGGGTGCGATACTGTGAAACACGAAATTCGACTGAAAGACGAGAGGCCGGTTAAAGGTAAACCTTATCGAGTCCCGTATAATTTACGAGGGGAAATGGAGAGGCAATTGGATATGTTACTGGAAGCGGGAATATTAGTTCCGTCAAACAGTGAGTTCGCTAGCCCTGTAATGCTGGTTAAGAAAGCGGATGGTGGATATAGACTGGCGGTGGATTTTAGAAAGTTAAATGATCAATTAATAAAAGATAGTTACCCATTGCCAAACATAACCGAAACTATAGATTCTTTGGGGGGTTCCAAATATTTTCCAACTATGGATTTGACTTCTGGTTTTTATCAACAACTAATTAAAGAGGAGGATCAAAAATATACTTCAATTACCACGCATAAAGGTCTGTTTATGTATACAAGAAGCCCATTTGGCTGTTCCAGTTCGCCTCCCGCGTTTCAGAGATTAATGAATTTTATTTTCGGAGATGTGGCGGACCTCAATATTTTAATTTACATTGATGACATATGTGTGGCTTCTAAGGACATACAATCTCACTTTGAAAAATTATCTCTAGTTTTTGATAGATTGCGTCAGCACAATCTAAGATTAAAACCCTCAAAATGCCATTTTTTCAAATCCGAAATTACCTTTTTGGGATTTACGGTAAAAGACGGAAAAATATCGCCCACTACAAAGAATGTGGAAGTAATTAAACAATTTAAAGTGCCTAATAGCAAAAAACAACTGCGCCAATTTTGTGGGACGATAAACTTTTATGGAAAACTTTTGGGTGATTTTTCAAAAAGAGCTATTAATTTAAGTAACTTATTAAAAGGAAAATCTAAATTTATTTGGACAGAAAAGGCACAAGAAGAATTCGAAGATTTGAAAAAGGCTTTAGCAGATCTTCCGACATTAAATTTACCAGATTTTAACAAAGATTTTGTAGTATTTTCTGATGCTTCAAATTTCGCAATGGGTGCAGTTTTAGCTCAGTTTGACGAAAACAATTTTCCTGCGCCTATAGCATTTGCAAGTCGGAAACTTAAAGAAGTCGAAACACGTTATTCGACAACCGAACGCGAACTTTTAGCTGTAGTATGGGCGGTCAATTATTTTAAATGCTACCTTTTCAATCGTAAATTCATAGTATATACAGATCACGCTGCTCTTACATACGCTTTAAAATTAAAGGATCCTACTTCGAGAATAGCTCGTTGGTTGTGTTCACTCGCAGACTATAATTTTGAGACCAGATTTATTAAAGGGAAATGCAATTCGGTCGCGGATTTCTTATCTCGGTTTGTAGATCATGAAATTGAAAACAATGATAAAAGTGATATTACAGAAGTTAAGACTGTAGAGAAGGATAATATGCATCTTGTAAATAGCCTTGTTGATACTCCTTTGATAGTTATGACCCTTCGCACTTTCTTAACGAACTTAAATTAGAACAAGGGAACGATAAATTTTGTTTGTCAATCATTCAGAAACTGTCTGATAATGTTACTACTAAACCGGATCATATTTTATTTTTTTTAGAGGATGATATTTTGAAGTGTAAGATACGCGTAGCAGAAATAGAAGATACACGAAAACAAAGCAAATTCGTTTTACCTTTGTCTTAAGTCCCAAAAATATTCAACTTAGCACATAACTCAGTAGTGGCGTGTCATGCGGGGATTTATAAAACATTAGAGAGAGTCAAGCAATTTTATTTTTGGCCAAAAATGTATGCTCATATTAAGAAATTAATAGGTGCTTGTCACTCGTGTTTGGAATACCGCGGTCATAAACCGAAAAAGGACGCGGAGTTACAAAGATTACCTGTCGCTAATCACGTCATGCAAATTGTGCATCTCGATATTTCGGGTCCTTACACGCAAACATCTCAGGGTAATAAATACATAGTATCATTTGTTTGTGCTTTTTCTAAGTGGTCGGATGCGTGGCCTGTTTCTACAATTGATTCGGATACAATTGCAGACGTTTTAGGCGAATTTATTTGCCGATACGGAGTGCCTAAAATATTAATAACAGACCTTGGTCGCCAGTTGGTGAGTGATGCTATAAAAAAGGTGTACAAACAATTGGAAATTGATCACCGTACCACGTCTCCCTATAGACCCCAAACTAATGCAAAGGTCGAAAGACAGCATGCTTCAATAGCTGCTCATTTAGCGCATCTCGTAAACACCACTCATACAGACTGGGACAAGCAGCTAAAATTTGCGCTCCTAGCTTTGCGATCAGCAACGCATGTTGCTACAAATGAATCTCCTCATTTTGTTCTAACAGGAAGAGATATGTTACTTTTCTATAATTTATTAGCGCAAAAAATTCAATTATCGTATTCTGATTGCCGTTCTTATTGTGAAACTTTAATCCCTTCTTTGCAAGCTGTTTTTAATCAAATCAGGGGTAATTTAGAAAAAGCAGCGGAAAATCAGGAGAGATTTAAAAATAAAACGGCGGTCGATAAAAAAATTAGAATTGGAGATTTAGTCTTATGGTATTGTCCTGCAATTAAGATGGATTTATCTCGAAAATTTGCTAAACTTAATACTGGGCCTTACAGGGTCATAGAAAAATTAGGGAAAGTAAATTATAGAATTCAGTTGGTGTCTGATAATTCAAAGAGTAAAACGGTTCATGTGAATCAACTTAGAAAAATTGGAATTAAATCAGTTTTTCCTGCATTACAATGTAAAAATGATACACCAGAAACACCAGAAAATAAAAATGTCCAGCCAAAAGAACAATTTGCTAATATTGACCGTGAAGTCAAAATATATCCCACAAGGATATTTTCACGAAGCTCTAAAAGATATTTATTTGAGAATATAAATTTGAATCCAGAAACGAGTACTCAAGTAAATATTCAGAATTTAGGGAGCGGAGAGGTTGATAGTATTATCGAAAAAGTTTCAAATACTCATAATGGTTCACTAAATGGAATAATTTCACCCCTCCCCCCTTTAGGAGTTAACGTAACCCCGACGAGAGTAAAGAAAACGGTCAAAGGGAAGAAAAATGTGAGAGTTCAACGAACTCCTCGTAGACCCAATGTTAAAAGAGGTCATGTTACAATGCATTCGTACCGTTTACGAAAACGGCGCTAGGGGAATTTCATAGCTTGTAAATAGTTTTTTGTTTGCTTGTTTTCGAGCGGGTGTAAATATTTTCTTTTTTTTTTTACTTTTCTCTGTTTGTTAGTGAAAGACTAAGTTTTGTCTTGCTTATGTGTATGATAAATGTTTTGATGCTATAGAGTATAAAATGCATATATTTCATTAAGATAATCTCATTTAAGGAACGATTAAATTGGTTGTCCAGGGATGTTTATTCCTTTGAGTTACGGACAACTTTGTTAAAATAAGCGTTCATTTAATTAACTACATATGTGGTAGCAGAATATATGTATTAGTAAAGAAAATAATAGAAGTACTTTTAAATTCTATTTATCGGGCTTTTACATTTATTTTGCTCTAAAGTTTTTTTTTTGTGTGTGAATGTGTATTTTTATACTATATTTTTTTTATGAATCATGTGTAATCATTTTTAGTTATTTTTTTAATTATGCTTTTTATATGATCTTTTGTGCATTAGATGTTATTGGTATAACCATTAAAAGGTAAACGAATAGAATTTTCGTATTCATAGACATAAGTTGTGAGGAAATAATTTGTATAAATTTAGAGGTTATTTTTCTGTGGTATTGTGTAATTGTACTGAAATTGCATGAGTACAGTGATGATCTTTCTTGTAAATGAAAGGAAAATTTTTATAGAAGATTTTATTATTAGTAGTATTTGATTCATGGTATTGGAGTTTAACCCATTAACGCCCAAATTATTTTCTTCGCTAAAATTTAAATTTTGTATTTCCCACCACTTTTAAAAGCAAATTAACTTTTATCTAAATTTATCAAGGATTCTGTCTCGTGAAATAAGGTATACATTTTTCTTCCTCTTTACTGGTGGGAAAACCGCTTTCTTGCTGTTTTTGTAACCGTCCTCAAACGAGGACGCTGGGCGTTAATGGGTTAAATAACAACAATGTAAAGTAGTATTATGATGTGAAAATTGTTGAACGTTAAAAAAAAAAGTGTTGAAAGATTATATATATATTTTTTATTATTACTATTAACTTGCATTGATACAATAATAAGTGATTTGTCGGCAGAATGTAACGGTGGGAGACTTTGTAAAGTATGTTTGACCAATGTTGCATAGGATGCCGGTACGCTTGGTTTGGATGCTTGACAGTGCTTTAAATTTATTTTCTTTATCTGTGAAATCGCATAGTCTTTGACTGGTTTTGAAATTAATTTTGGAGTTGTGATAGTACGTTTAGAGTAAGGGGGTTTTACATGAAGTATTTTTTTTTTAGCAGAATTTCGGAATGTGGTGTAAAACGTAAGAGTTATTTTGAGTACGATCGAAGTTATTACCGTCGTATGGTGGCCGAAAGGCATTATTTATTATTTTTTATAATTCTGATATTGGTCAAGCATTACTGTGGGTTACCATTTATATGTATAGTTAAGTATGGTTTGCAAGTTCATGCATCACTGAATAAAAACAAATATTGGACTTTTTATAGATTAATTTCAAATGATAAAACATAATATTCCTTTTAACTATTTAGATATATTAGTATGTTTTCAGTGAATTTATTTTATGTGTTTATTATTTTATTTACATCATCAAGAATTTGTATCGTGCTAAGCTACTTTTTTGTGTATGAGATTGAGATGCAAGATACTGGATTTACTGTATTAGTTTAGAAATATTTTACTGTTATCATTTGATGATCTATTAAGGTATATATTTATGTGTTATTGTACAATATACTATTGCATTGTCAGTGTTTTTGCGGAATTATACTGAACTAACGGTAACTTATTGTAAAAACTCGTGTAGATGGTTTGAATTGTAAATGGCAACAATAATTTAATTGGGATAAAACTTAGTATGTTTTGGTTGAGCAATTACTTTCTTGTGGGGTAAACTGTTTAAATTTTTTTTCTCCCCTATTTTTTTTCTTCTTCTTTTTTTATAAAAATTCTGGTAATAGCTAAATTTAAGTATAATTTCTAGAATGGTACTCGTTTTGTGGGGGTACTCTCTTAGGTGCACAAAGTGAGTACTGTGTTTTTGATGTTATGATTTCATTTTCTTTATGGGGCAGGTGTTTTGTTTCGGATAAGAATATGGGATATTAGTTGACGAGACACATCCGAAGACGATTGGTGGCAAAATTTGACTTTTCAATAGATTTAGGGTATAGTAAAAATTTTTTTGTTTGTTTTGTGAGAGAAAATTTGTTCTGCGTAAAAATTTTCAGTAAAAAGGGGGGATATTGTTATAGTATGTTTATACTGGTTTTTAGGAACAGAATAATATTAAAAATATTAGGTTAAAACTCAAGGCTCGCGGTGTATTTAGAAAGATAAACACAGCTGGGATTTTTCTCTTTTTATCATTAAAGGGGATAGTTAAGATAGCGCTTGTTATTTTTCTCGGGGAGGATGAGAGTTTAGCGGCTTTGAAATAAGGTCGGTGCGGGATGGAGTATACGGTTACAAAGGTTTTTCCGAGTCGACTTTTGACTTTTGAAGCTATAAAATTAAGGACGGGATGGGGTTTTGACATAGAATATCCCTCGCAGGTGGACTGAGGGAGCAATTATTTTCCATCGAATGCCGACTTTAACACTCCCGGATTTCGGAGGTCAGAATGGTCAATGTCACTTAAAAATTCACTGCATCAAGAAAGGCGTTGATCATTTTGGCCAATGAAAGTTGGGGGGTGTTTAAGGGAACCTCCCGTCGGTCAATTATTAGAAAAAATAGACAGAGTGGATTGGGTATTTTAAGAAAAGTAATCAGATTCTCTTGCAAGCTCTCGGCTGCAGCTCTTGCCTTTGGTCTCGCTCCTCCGAGCGAATGAAGCTCTCATGTTGGAGAAAGTATGATCTTCGTATTATGAGGTCCTGAAGGAAGTTATGATTTTACTGGAAGCCTATAATACTGTAATTCTGGCTTGTTCGCGCTAGAGATGAGACAGCATTGTGTTTGTAAGCTGACTGGCATCTGATAGTAGCTATGTTCGAGATACGGATGGAGGAGATGGTCAGCCTGTGAGCGGTCCCCGGTGTTTTTCGGCGGCAAAGGAGGTTCCCTCTCTTCGCTTATTCTACGGGATGACAGGGTCAGTTCGTTTGGGAGAGCTTCGTTGGATCCTATATTCCAGCCGCGGTGTTTGGACTCGACAATGAAGGCTTCATATGGAGGATTTGCTCAGATCTGAGGTGCCCGACGACGATATTGCTGGAGTTGATGTAGGGAGAAAAGGGATGTGGGTATTAGAAATAGGGGTAAGTGTGGTTTATTATGTTTTGGGGAATATACTATAAATTCTACCCCTAGGGAATTTCGTTAATCTACACGAGTTTCAGTATATTTAATTGTAATTTTAAGTTGTTATAAGAATATCCTGTTGTAATATGATTAAGTTTGGTAAATATATCTAAATCAATAAATACTAATTGTTAAATTTTGTAAATAAATATATTATCTTATAATTTAAGTTTCTTTAATTCTGGAATTCTTGCTTGCTATCCTTATTAATTGATATCTAACTTATAATAATTGAAATTACTTTGGAGCATCATTTATACACAACGCAATCTTAGAACTTAAACTTGATTACAAGAAGGAGAATTCCTCTTAATAGCTGGAGAGCTACTGAACCCTGGGAGTAACGGTCGTCCTGTAAGGATAGAAATTTGTATACCTACGATTCATAGCATGCTAAGAACAATAGCCATGACCTGGCAGGCGTCAGCCCTGCACGTCATCAAGCCCTTTATTTTTTGAACTGTCAAGAAAATTGAGTTTAAAAACTTGTTCCTGTAAGTTTAAAAATTTAATAGGATAAAGTTTATTTATTGTAAATCTTTAAAAAAAATTGACAGGCGATTACAATGAGCAGAAGTATATGACAGGTGAATTAAAAAGAGCACAGTTGATGAGGTAAAATAAACTTTGTCCTGTATAGTTAAAATTTAGATATGTTTTTACGTAAACGTTTTAGAATAAATATGTACAATGCCAGGCGGTTTTGAACAACATAAGACCTTGACAGGCGAGGGGAAAGCTGCTAAGGGCGTGCGAGTAAGAAATGTAACGTGAACGCATACAGTAAATGCAATACATTTTATTAGGTTTTATACAATCTACATTAGTTTTAACATTCATTTTCATCATCATTCGACATTTCACTATCACTGTTTTCATCATCATCTGACTCTACAAAAATGTTTTCCTCTTCTGAAAATAGTAAAAAAAATATTTTAATAAATCAATAAGGTCGTTAAGAATTGAATATCAAGCTCAATTACATAGGACTGTATATTAAATCTTACTGAATATAATAGTTGTATGTTACCTGAAATGTATCCCTCAGTTTCAGTCGATTGTGCTGTGGCAGTATCAGTAGGCCCTTGTAAAAGTATGTCGTACATAGACGAAGGAACCGTATTCCCTTCAAACCAATTAAACTCGTAACGATCATCAATTAAGTTCCAACCGTTATTTTCAGGGGCAAGAATTGTTGGTTCTTTTAAATGACAATTTCGCCAGATATTTGTAATGTATGCAGTTCTCAATAATTGTTGCTGTAGTTCGCGTTGGCACGGTGGCAGATTTGATGAATCATAACGTATTACTTTCTTCATGAACACGTTAGGATTATTTGTGTTATATGTAGCAAGAAACTTTTCATAGAGCGCATTATTTAATTTTGAACAATTAAAACCATACATCTGGCATACAAATTTCTGTAGTATCGGAAAATTTTTTTCTTTCTTCTCAACTATTTCTGCGTTTCCTAACTCTTTGAACGCCTTCTGATACACACTCGATTTCTGCAATATTTTGAAAGGTTTTTCTTTACCTCTTCTTGAAAAGGACGGATTAAAATCGCAACCGGTCAATGCATGAAATCCCAGTAGGCTTTGGCATATGGAAGGTCCCAATTTTGTATACAGTTCAGAAATATTTATCCATTTTTTACAATTATTAGTACCATATTCCATATAGATTTTAAAATTATTATTGTGGAGATGGTCCATGTTTCCAAGCAGTAATATTAAAATGTCTGTGTCACATGTTTTTATTAACACGTCGGATACATCTTCATCCATTTGGCATGTATGGTACATTATTTTCGTATCAGCCTCTTCATGATGTTGGCACGATAAATTATCATTTATATCGACGATCACGGAGTTATATTTAGTAATGGTCAAATTTGTGCCACGTAATTAAACCAAGAATATAGTTACAATTAAAGAATGTGCAAGTTAATAAAAAATACCTGATGATGATGCTGGTAGATTTGAAGTTGATGATTCACACGAGCGATATTTTTTCATCACGGCAAGAAAGTTTTTATAACATTTCACATGATAACCAGTATTTGCGTTAATTTCCTCTGGTAAAGAAATATCTTTGAATTTTAAATTATTGTCTTTTCTTATTTTCAATATTGATTTCCTTTTATTCAACGTATCTCTGTAAATCGTACAGTTTTTTCATCAGTTTCTTGGTTACAAATCACACAAACCACGTGTTCAGATTCCATCCTGCACTTTATTTACTGAAATGTTAATATAAAGTACAACAATACACAATATCACTGCACAGTTAATAATAATAATAATAATAAATTAGATTTTATAAAAATTCGAAATCACTCAACATAAAAAACATTATATCTCATAGCATCCACACAAGTAAAAATCGTTCTCTCAGTAAGGCAGACGATTTTGAAGCAGCTATTCATTCCTGCGAAGCCAGACGAAATGCGGCAGAAAAAGAACTGAACTGAGTTGATGAGGAATGAAATGTTTTGATTTGTTGTAAGAAGAATGTAAGATACACTGATAAAAAATTTGCTGCATTTTGCTGCAATGCACTCCCCTGCTCGTATAGAAAACGGTTGCTTGGCCGTGAAATGGAGCTTTCTCTTTGGTTGGAATAGAGATATTATATACAAGCGGTGGAGTGCGTTGCAGCAAAATGCAGCAAATTTTTATCGGTGTAGAGACGACGAATTAATTAGAATTTATGATTATTTAAATTGTAAATATTGTTTTTTGTAAATAGTAATGTTTGAATATAAGTATTTAAAAGTTTTAAACGGTGTCAGATCTTAATTAATTATGAGTTAATTATAATTCCGAAAGAACTTTTAGAAGGAAGAAGAATTCCATCTCGCACGCCCTTAGCAGCTTTCCTCTCGCCTGTCAAGGTCTTATGCTGTTCAAAACCGCCTGGCAATGTACATATTTATTCTAAAACGTTTACTTAAAAAGATATCTAAATTTTAACTATTCAGGACAAAGTTTATTTTACCTCATCAAGTGTGCTCTTTTTAATTCACCTGTCATATACTTCTGCTCATTGTAATCGCCTGTCAAAATTTTTTAAAGATTTACAATAAATAAACTTTATCCTATTAAATTTTCAAACTTACAGGAACAAGTTTTTAAACTCAATTTACTTGACAGTTCAAAAAATAAAGGGCCTGATGACGTGCAGGGCTGACGCCTGCCAGGTCATGGCTATTGCTCTTAGCATGCTATAAATCGTAGGTATACAAATTTCTATCCTTACAGGACGACCGTTACTCCCAGGGTTCAGTAGCTCTTAAGCTATAAGATGATTATTAATTTTAAGAATTCTTGATTCCGTTAACTAAACTTCATTTGTTTTGTATATTGAAACTTACCAATAATCAGATCAAAGTGGCATCTCATCATATCTAGTTTGTCATCGAGTAGATAATTTAAAATTAAATGACTCTAAAATAAGTGAAACATAACATATATGTATATATATATATATATATATCAATTATTTTATCAATTTTTGAGTTTTTTTAGGTGCGTAATTATGTAAATACGTAGCACCTATAGTTGTCGTTCAGTCCGTCCGTCTGTCCGTCCACCCAACCGAATCATTTGAAATTTAAAAAATATAATTATTACATAATTTTGTCGAGTTAAATCAAATTTTATAAAAATCGGATGCATAGATCAATTACAAGGACAATAAAAAATATTCCGTTACATTACGTTCAATAGGGGAAAATGTTTCAAATGCATTTTAATGGTGTTACATCATTCGAATATAATTGAATACATGAATTTATGAAGTATATATATATTAAAATTACATTATATACAATCTGTGATGCAGAGAATATTTATTATTAAATTACAGGGCCACACAAAAGTATTCCACGACATAATGCTATACGGGAAAACATTGCTTGGGGAGTGTGTTAATTATATTAAACTATTTCACATTTTATGATTTCTTCCTGTATATTTACAGTATCACGAACAAGATTTTGACCACTATACTATATCTGAAGTACTGTCAACTGTAACAGCAAGATCTGAATATTTTTAAAACTTCGTTATCGTATGAACGCACAGCATTTGCTACGCTTCACGTGCAATTTTCAACTTTTTATTATATTGAGAAAATAAATTAGATTCGTTTTTCGTCTTGTTCCTTTTTGGTTCTTTCAAGCCAATGCTTAAAAAAAATTATTAATATTACAAACATGTATTTTTTTATTATGAATGATTCAATTATAACAATTATTGGTAATTTTTATTATAACAATTATTATTATAAAAAAAACTCAAATATAATTTTATGTTTAATAAAATAGTTAAAATAATATCATTTTTTAACAAAGAATTTAAAATATTATATTAAAACTCTTAAAAGAAACCCAATTTGCTTTAAAAATGTATTTTGAATAGATGAAAAAAGATAAAAATTTTCGATAAAAAGTTATTGGTAAATTTTTGGTCATTTTTTTAAAAATCGAATATAGTACAATTCGTTTAATTCTTAACTGTTGTTTTTCTCGATTAAAGTATTTCTCTCTTTGCAGATACATGAAATATTCTAGAGAATCATTTTTAGAGTACTTTTTTTAATCTTCAGGAAATAAATTATTTTTTTTTTCATCTTGTTCCTGTTTGATTCTTTCATGTCAAAACTTAAAATTTATTTTAATTGTCAATCTCTCATTTCGGTACTGAGGACACAAATTCTTAAAATATTACCAATATTACGAATACGTATTTTTTATTATAAATAACATGGTACACAAACATAATTTTATGTTTAGTGAAACATTTAAAATAATATAATTTTTAACAAAGCATATAATACTATTTAATAATACATTAAAACTTTGGAAACACAACCAATTTCCTTTAAAAAATATATTTTGAAGAGATGAGAAAAGGAAATGCTTCCTGATAAAAATTTATTGGCGGATTTATGGTCGATTTCCTTTTATCGATTGTAGTACACTTCGATTAATTCTTAAAGTTATTTATCTCGATAGAAACACTATTTCAATCTCTGCAGATACTTAAAATTTCAAAAAATAAAAAAATAATAAATAAATAAATAAATAAATATATTTTTTAAATCTTTAGGAAATAAATTCGGTTTCTCGCCTTTTTCATTTTTATTTTATTCTTTTAAGGACAGAAGTCCAACTATATTTTAGATGACGTTTTTCTCTTTTTGGATCTTAAGTAGTAAGGATATTTTTGGAAATTTTGAAATGAAATTTGATAATTTTACGAATGCATATTTGTAATTCCATTTAATATTCTGCTCAAATTAAAACTTTTGCTTAACATGACATTTAAAGTAATATTATTAAGTAAAATATTTAAACTAGCAAAAGCCATGCTTTGTTTGGATTCGCGAAGCATTATTTTATAAAACAGATATTTGAAAGTAAAAATATTTTTTAATATTATTTTTGCATCTTTATTAAACAAAATGTTATTTTATATTTTGGCGCATTTTAATTTTTTATTTATGATGTAAGACTGGCATAATAAAATATTTTCGAAGCAAACTTTTACAAAATATTTTTAAATTTTCAACTAAAATATCTTTTAAAGATGTTTTTACAATTTCCAGTAACCACTGGTGTTTTTTAAAGTTGTTTGAAATATGCATGTTTCCAATCTTTGTAATTAACATCAAATAATCTTTGATAGCTATTTTAGAATAATATATTTGAAGAGAGCTTGAAGAAAGTTACTTCGTCAAAATCCTATTTTCTGGAAAAATATTTGAAATCTGCTCTCGTTGATACTATGAATTTTTAACTGTAAAACTTTTTTTTTCTCTAATTTCTTCGTTTTTATACATGCTAGCGTATCAGAATTTTTGATATTGTAGAATTTTTCGTAAGGAAAATTTCCTATTGAATACTTAATTTTGAAGGATTTTCACTCTCGACAACGTTACGTACGTTTTTAAGCCAACTGGTGTCTGTATATCCTCAATCTCTATAACTGCTTCATCTAATGTTAAACCTTGGGATTTATGAATTGTAACAGCAAAAGCTAACTGCAGAAGAAATTCTTTCCTTGAGCAATTTATGCTTCCATTTTTCTAGAATTTAATTATTGGGGGAATTGGTACGCACCAATTCTTATAAGTTAAATTATTGTAGTATTCAAATTTATCCATGATTATTCGCGATATCTGGTCTGGTGGCTTGTGATTTTCTTTATTACGTGCAACAAAGTCTAAAGTCCCGTTCACTAAATCTTTTTCGGTCCACAAATAAGAACGTAACATTACTTTAGATCCAAATGATAAAGTAAGAAATGGTTAAAGTCAATTTGTCGTTTCTGAATCGGCCAACTTTGCTTTAGTACATTTATAAAGAGCTTGAATCGAGGCAACAACTTCACGCTTCAATTCTTTTCATTTTTCATTCATATAACAAACTTAACAATTAATTTTATTTGCTTACAATTCTTTTGTTGCCACTTTACAAAAAAAAAAAAAAATCCACAATACATTTTTTAAAAATTTTTAAGTGTCATCTGTGCAAACGATTTTGCTGAATAATGAAAACATATTTTATTTATTAAATTATTCATGATTCTATCTATTATTCCTTACTCCATGATTTATATTTTTTTCTGAAAATATACGCGTTTCATTTTTTATTTATTTGCTAAAATGCGTCCGTATTGGAAATGTATGTAAAATAAATTAATTAAAATAATAAATTTTTTAACGTTTTACTGTAAAAAAAATTATATTCTGCAAATCTACAGATCATACTTTATTTTTGTGTTTAATTTGAAGTTAAAATATTGAATAGTTTTTTTATAAAGTGTACGACAAAGTGTAATTTGAGTGGCCTAGTAGAGGATTCGCTTCGCACATCCTAATAATATCTTAAACATATTTTGAAGAGATAAAAAAATGTATTTCAATAAAAATTTATTGACATTTTTCTTTAAAAATTTTTTATGGCATGTAGTGCGCACATCGTTTATTTCTTAACGTTGTTTTTCTCTGAAAAAATATTTTTCACTCTGCAAATACTTGAAGTATTCAAGAAAATCAATTTTTCAATCAAATTTATCTTTAATCCTACAGAAATAAATTAAGTTCGTTTCTTATGCTGTTCTCTATTATTCTTTCAAGAACAAATCTTCAAATTTGACAACCTATTTTCTTAGAATTGAAGACAGAAATTCTTAAACGAAAATTTTCAGTGTTACAAATGCGTATCTGTTATTACAAATAACAAGTTACTCAAATATAATTTTATGTTTAGTAAAATATTTTAAATAATGTCTTAAAACTTTAGAAAAAAAAAAGCTAATTTGCTTTTTTTTTAAGTATTTTGAAAAGATGAAAAAGAAAAGTTTTTCGATAAAAAGTTATTGGCGAATTTTTGGTTAACGTCTATTTACATTAAATTATGATTAAAAAATTCATAACGCTTATTACTATTACTTTTTTGAAAAAGAAATTTTCACCTTATGTATTGACCAGAATGGTAGCAGAAATAAAATGGTACTCAGAATGATGCCAATTGCATTATTTTATAAAACAGTTTGAGTCAATGAATCTGAATAACACACAAAGCCCATAAATACCGAGTGTCCCAAAAATGACTGATGGATTTTAAAATTCAATAACTTGCAAACGGTGACAGCTATTTAAAAAATTTTTGCAGGAGGGTTATGTATAATGTCAGGAGTTTTTTTTACCGTAATTTTTTTTATTTTAGTTCGCATCTCAAACAATAGGTGGCGCTGACGACGATTGAAGGCCAGGTCGACGCTTCACTCAGCACTGATCACCTGGTCATTAATCGCCGTCAGCGCCACCTATTGTTTGAGATTCGAACTAAAATAAAAAATTACGGTAAAAAAACGCCTGACATTATACATAACCCTCCTGCAAAAATTTTTTAAATAGCTGTCACCGTTTGCAAGTTATTGAATTTTAAAATCCATCAGTCATTTTTGGGACATCCGGTATCACGGCAGCGAAAATTAAATAGTTAATTTTCTTTTATCAAATATAGTACGCTTTGTTTAATTCTTAACGGTTGTTTTTCTCGACACAGATGTTTCTCTCTTTGCAAACACTTGAAGTATACAAGAAAATCTAATTTTTAATCATTTTTTTAATCCAACGGAAATAAATGAAGTTCGTTTGTCTTCTTTTTTCGCTTTTGATTCTTTAAAGAGCAAAATCCCAAATTTATTTTAATTACTTAACTGATTTACCCGTACGACTTACGGGCAAGAAAAGTTTGCTTGATCTCTCTCTATTTTTTTTTTTTGATACCACATTTATTTATTTTTTTATTCCGATTTCATTATATTAACTTTTTGCGGTCCGGTTGGTGAATTTCTTCAAAATTCCAAATTTAACATTAGCACCAGTATTTTGAAAAGAAAAAAATATTTTTTTTTCATATGTACAAAAAATAAATAAATAAATAAATAAATAAATAAATAAAAAGAAAAAGAAAAGAAAGAAAAAAAATGCAATAAAACCTTTTTAAGTCAATATTGTAAAATATTCCGGTACCATTTTGACAGTTCGGAATTAAAATTAAATGGTAGAAAATTCAACCATCAGAGCTCAAAGGGTTAAATAGTAGAAAAATTTAGACTAAATATTGAGGATATTTTAGAATTAAAAAGTGGTGTTTATCCCATATCTTCAATTAATTTATTGTATTAAAAAAAAAGGTTTAATAGTTAATTGATTATCTCTCTTTTCGGAACTCAAGATAGAAATTCTTAAAAGAAAATTATCAGTTTTACGAATGTGCATTTGTTATTATAAATAACGCTTTTCAAATATAATTTTATGTTTAATGTTAAAATACTTTTATTATTTAACAAAATATTTAAAATAATAACTTAAAAATTTGAAAACAAAGCCAATTCGCATTGTAAAAAAAAATATTTTAAAGAGATAAAAAAGAAAATGCTTTTCCATGAATATGCATTGAAAAAATTTCGGTCAATTTTCTTTTATCGAATATGGTATACTTCGGTTAATTCTTAACGGTTGTTTTTCGATAGAAATATTTCTCTCTTTGCAGTACTTCAAATATCCAATACAATCAATTTTTGAATCTTTTTTTTATCTCTAGAATATAAACTAAATTCGTTTCTCGTTTTTTTTTTTTTTTTTTTTTTTTTTTTTTCATTTTTTATTCTTTTAAGGAGAGAACTTCAACTTGTTTTTCGATGACGTATTTCTCTTTTTGGAACTTTAGGCTGTATTTTTTTAATGAAATTTACTAATTTTACGAATGCGTGTATGTAATTATAACTAACATGCCTGCTCAAATTAAAAATATTCTTTAACCAAAGCATTTAAAATCCTGTTACTTTGCAAAACATTTAAATTATTTCTTTAAGCTTTGAAAAAAAGAAAAAATGCTTGCAAAAAATGTATTTTGAAGAGATAAAAAATGTATTTCAATAAAAAATTATTGGCAAATTTTAATTTTTTTAAATGTTGTACATTTTGTTTAATTCTTAACGGTTGTTTTTCTTGATAAAAAATATTTCATTCCTTCACACTCTTGAAATAACCAAGAAAATCCATTTTTCAATCATAATTTTAATTCTATGGGAATAAATTAAATTATTTTCTTGTCTTGTTCCTGTTTGATTATTTAAAGGGCAAAACTCCATTTTTTTTTTCTTTTTGGAGTTTCAGACAGAACCTTATAAGAAAATTCCCCATTTAACGAATGTGTATTTTTTATTAGCACTTTCCAACAAAGTTGAAAAGTGCTTATGCATTCGGTTTGTCTGGCCGTATGGCCGTCTGTCCGCGTTCTAACTCTCGTAAATATACTCGTATTGCCATGCAATTTTTGGACGTTATTTAGGTTTACCCTAGCACGAACCCTATTGAAAATGAAGTTTCTACCATGATTAATTTATTTACAAGAACAGTCAAAAGTTTTTCATTACATTACGGCCTATGGGGAAAAATCGTTTCAAATGAATTTTAATGTTTATAACACTTTCCAAAAGTTTGAAAAGTGCTTATGCATTCGGTTTGTCTGTCTGTCTATCACTCCATCCGTCTGTCCGCGCTCTAACACCTGTAAATATACTCGAAATGCCCTGAAATTTTTGCGAGTTATTGATGTTTCCCCTAGCATGAACCCTATAGAAAATGAAGTTTCAAGCATGATTAGTTTATTTACAGGAATAGTCAAAAATTTTCCATTGCATTATAGCCTATTGGGAAAAATCGTTTCAAAGGAGATTTAAAGATGTTACATCCTGTCAAACATATTTAAATTTACATAGGTCGACTAAAACATACATTGTATAAAATGTGCAGTGAAAATATAGTTATTATTCCTTTACAGGGCCACACAAAAGAATTCCTTTGGATAATGGTAACACAATTCCAACCAATTGTGTGCGACATTTAAAAAATATATTAAACTGTTTCATGTATAACAAAATTGATGTATGTCACAGAGGCCTAATATAAATTATACGATACTGTCTTGCATAATAGGAAGTACATTGCATTTACAGGGACATACAAAAGATTTCAATTAGTATATTCCTTCCGACGGACTGAATATGTTTCCGATGATGGCTGATGGGTGTACTACATTTTAATTATGATATATGCATTTAAGTTTCACTAAACCTTTGTACATTATAAGGGTGTGTATAAATGTTATAGTTGATATACAGGGCTACTCAAAAGTGCTCGCCAACGTTACTGAGCATGAGCGTAAATTACTTAAAGGTTGTTCTTAAATAAGGCATGCATTTTTACGCTGAACTGCATTCCATTTACAAAGAAATGTTTGCAGAATATAAATAAAATGATATACAGGGCCACACAAAGAATTGTATACATGGACATATATGAATGATAATTTATAACAATGTGTTTTCAGTTGTTTTAAGAGTGTTTTAGTTTAAAATTAATTTTAGCTTCTTACTGACGTGTAATAAAGGTACAAGGTAAACTACAGGACTGAACAAAAGTTTTCAAGTATGTTTCCCATTTATTAGTACAAATTGCTCAAAAAGAAATTTTAAGCTTTTTTCTTGCTAAGCTAATTTTTCTCATTTTATAATATGTATATCAACTGACCGATCAAATACAGGGCTTTTCAAAAGTATTAGAATACATATTTGGTTATATACCCTTATTTCCCTAATTAACGAAGTTTTGTTAAAGATTTCATGAAGTGTTAGAAAGTGCTTCATAATCTATGCTTAACGCATGATTTTTCTTACTTGTTACAAATAACATGATATTAAAATATATTTTTTATATCTTTTAAAACATATAAAATAATAAAATTATTTAACAGAGCATTTAAAATAATATCTTAAAACTTTGCAACTAAAACTAATTTCCTTTTTAAACAATGTATTTTAATATCTCTAAAAAAGAAAATGCTTTTCAAGGAAAAATTATTAGCTAATTTTTGGTCAATTTTCTTTTTATCGATATAGTGCACTTTGTTAGTTTCTTAACTTTTGGTTTTCTTGATCGAAATCTTTCTCTCATTGTAGATATTTGAAATATCCAAGAGAATCAATTTTTAGAGAATATAGTACACTTTGTTAGTTTCTTAACTTTTGGTTTTCTTGATCGAAATCTTTCTCTCATTGTAGATATTTGAAATATCCAAGAGAATCAATTTTTAGAGAATATAGTACACTTTGTTAGTTTCTTAACTTTTGGTTTTCTTGATCGAAATCTTTCTCTCATTGTAGATATTTGAAATATCCAAGAGAATCAATTTTTAGAGAATATAGTACACTTTGTTAGTTTCTTAACTTTTGGTTTTCTTGATCGAAATCTTTCTCTCATTGTAGATATTTGAAATATCCAAGAGAATCAATTTTTAGAGAATATAGTACACTTTGTTAGTTTCTTAACTTTTGGTTTTCTTGATCGAAATCTTTCTCTCATTGTAGATATTTGAAATATCCAAGAGAATCAATTTTTAGAGAATATAGTACACTTTGTTAGTTTCTTAACTTTTGGTTTTCTTGATCGAAATCTTTCTCTCATTGTAGATATTTGAAATATCCAAGAGAATCAATTTTTAGAGAATATAGTACACTTTGTTAGTTTCTTAACTTTTGGTTTTCTTGATCGAAATCTTTCTCTCATTGTAGATATTTGAAATATCCAAGAGAATCAATTTTTAATCTTTTTTTTCTAATCGTCAAAAAATAAATTAAATTCGTTTCTCGTCTTGTTCCTTTTTTATTCGTTAAAGACAAAACTCCAAAATCCTTTTACCTTACATTTTACTTTTTTTTCAAGAAATTAAAATACTACATTGTTTAAAAAGCAAATTGGTTTTGTTTGCAAAGTTTTAAGATATATTTTTTAATACTTTCTTAACAAACTTTAATATTTTAAATGTTTTATTAAATATAAAATATATATTTTAATATCATGTTATTTATAATACAAAATATACATTCGTTAAATAGGTAAATTTCTTATAAAACGTTCTCTCTGCAGTTTCAAAATGAAAGGTAGTCGGTTAAAATAAATTTGGAGTTTCATCCTTTAAATAATTAGGAATTTGTCTTCTCGTAAATGCTTTTTTTGGAATTTAAAAAAGAAATTTTTGAGAAAAATGTAATTTTTTTTTTGACTGAGTATTTGTAATTATCATTAACATCTTTTTGGAATTTAAAGAAGGAATTTTTGAGAAAAATGTAATTTTTTTTGAGTGAGTATTTTTAATTATAACAAACATGCCGCTCAAATTCAAATTTATGTTTAACAAAACATTTAAAATAGTATTATTTAGCAAAAGTTTCAATAATATATTAAAAATTAAAAATAAAAGAATCTTCTTAAAAAATTGTCTTTTGAAGAGATAAAAAGAAATGTACAGTCGAGTCTCTCTATAATGAAACTCCATACATCGAATTTCTCTGTATAACGAATTTTTAGTTGGAACGGTCCCCTTTTCGCATGATTACATTAAAAACAGTCTCTATATAGCGAAATATCTATCTCCATATAACGAATTTTTTCATAAATTGGTCTTAATTTATTCAGTTTTAAAAAGCTTCAAAATCATATGGAATCAATTTTCCATTACTTATTTTTGATTTATCGTCAGTGCTGAGTTTTTTTATATTACTCCTTGTTCTTTAAATCCAACGAATTCATCCCACCTCCCACACACCCTTCCACATCCTTCTCAAAACAGAGTCAATTGGATTGATACACATGTAAGAGAGGAATCAATGAGATGCACATAAGAGAGGCCTTCAAATGGAGGTAAATGTTAACTACATTTTTTTTTTCCTTGCTATAATTTGAGAATTTTTTCTTTGAGAGCGTAACAATTTTAAGATCAAAACAACAAAAAATTACAGATTTCTTCGTCCGAAATTAATGTAAGTCTTCCTTATTTGATTTTCATTAAGCTTTCAAATAAATGTCTGTTCTCTTTTATGAAACAGCTTAAATAATTAAGAAATAAAATGTTAGGTTATTATTTACTTTTAAACATTTCAAATTCTTAATTCAAAAGATCAAAAACAATATCTGTTCAAATTTCACACATTAAATACGATTTTTAACATCATACTCTATACATCGAATTTCTCTATATAACGATTTTTTTACTGGAACGGTGGATTTCGTTACATAGAGACTCGACTGTATTTTAATAAAAAATTATTGCCGACTTTTTTTCGACATTTTTATCGAATAATAGAACAGTTCGTTTAATTTTTATCTTATGTTTTTCACAACAGAAATACTTCTCTCCAGCAAATACTCGAAGTAACTAAGAAAATCAGATTTTCAATCAAATTTCTTTTTAATCCTACGGAAATAAAATAAATTCGTTTCTCGACTTTTTCCTTTTTGATTTTTTAAGGGGCAAAACTCTAAATTTATTTTAACGGAATATCTCTCTTTTCGAAATTTAAGACGAAAATTCATAAAAGAAAATAACCAATTTTACGAATATGTATTTGTTATTATGAATAACATTCTTCTTGGACTTTTCTTTATGTATAAATTTTGATTAATTATTAATTTATATGCATTTTTTCATTTCACAAATTTATTGATTTTTCGGAGAAACGTGCTTGTTATTTTTAGCGACGTAATTTTCAATTTTATTAATATTTAAATTTAAAACTAGGCTAAGAACGATAATAATGTACAGATAAATTAAAATATTCACAATTTTTGGATGAAAAAAAATAACGACAATCAAAGACAAAATAAACAAGTTGGAAATTGCACGTGAAGCGTAGCAAATGATGTGCGTTCGTACGATAACGAAGTTTTAAAAATATCGCTCTCATATATCAATCTCATAAAATTGTAAATAGTTAATTACAATTAAAATGCGCACTAAACAATGTTCTCCCTATACCATTATGCAATGGAATACTTTTGTGTGTAAACCAATAACAAATGTTCTTTGTACCACATATTAAGTAAAATGCATGTTATTATATGTACTTTATAGATGCATATCAATTTTATTATGTTGGAATGAGTGTAACACCATTAAAATGCATTTGAAACATTTTTCTCCATTGATCGTAATCTAACGGAATAATTTTGATTGTCCCTGTAATTGAACTATGCATCCGATTTTGATAAAATTTTAAAAGACTCAAAAAATTATGTAATAATTGTGTATTTTAAATTTCAAACAATTGAAATGCATTTGAAACTTTTTTTCCTCATAGACCGTAATGTAATGGAATACTTTCGATTGTCCCCGTAATTGATACATGCACCCGATTTTCATAAAATTTGAAATGACTCGATAAAATTATGTAATAATTATATATTTTAAATTTAAAATGATTCGAAAGGGTAATTTTTGCGTTGTTATATGCGGACGGACGGACTGAACGACAACTATAGGTGCTGCGTACTTACGTAATTACGAACGCACCTAAAAATAATATAAAAATATAGGGGAGGGTGGTGATAAAAGGGACACTCAAAATTTCTGGAAGAAAATGAAATATAGAAAGTTTCAACTTTGGCGCAATTTATAGTGATACTTGTTCTGTCTTAATAAACCTTACAACTAACGTCCGGAATTGTAATGTTGTAAGTAGTGATAACAAAACCTGTTTTTGATATAAAAGAGTAAATATTTATCTTGCTTATATTTTTTTCTCTAAAAAATTAATATTTAGTTTCACATTATAATTTTTAAGTTATTTAGTAGTGAAAAGTATGAACGTTATGTGAATACCAGTATATTTTGTTAACTAAAATATTGTCATACTTGAATACATGTTTAATTTCGCTATTAGGGTATGGGATTCAAAGGGACACAAACTAAGTGGTTAGGACAGGAAAAAAAACTGTCAAAAAAGTCGTGAAATACCAACATTTTGTTAAAGAGAAATTTGCATTCTAAGCATTTTACGTAAATTGTTTCGACTAAATTAAAAGATTTATATAATCATTTAATAAATTTTCGAAGGATTTTAGAAGAATTGAAGGATTTAGAAGTATTAATTAAATTTGAATTTACAAGAATTTTGTGCAATATTTATACTCCAGTCAAATCTTTTATTTTAAATTGTATTCTTAATATCTTGTAGAATGATAAAATGTACAAATATGATGTTCTTACAATATAAATATAGAAATATTTCCGAATGGAAAAATCCCCATCCCCCTCCCTCAGCGCCAAGAAGGTTTAAAAGATACAAAGGCAAAAGAAATCATCCTTTTAAAAATATTTTTGTTTTGTGTAACCTATAATTCTTTTGGAACAAAATAAATTAATATATCTGTAACTCATTCTAAACAGTATTACAATTAATTGACCTATTAAAAGAATTTTATATGAAGTAATTCTAATGGTTTTTATAAGTACCGTCAGTAGATAAAGTGTGAAACGGTCAATTTTTTTTTGGTGAAGAGAATTTTCGAAAGAAAAAACAAACAAATAGTAATCAAATTGAGCTATGCCTGAAGAGTAGTGCGCACCATAACATCTCAATTTAATAAATCGTGTAAATATTATATCAAATGAATATCAGATCGTGGTGCAATAACTGCTGCACTTTTGTCCAATGTTGCATTAATATAAAATTTATTACGATTATAAACATTAAATTCAGCAATACGAAATAATATGGCTCTATCTTAAATATAATGTAATTACCACAGAAATATATAAACATTACCTTTTATAAGATGGTATTGAATAAATTATGTTTGATAGGATTTAGCAGAATGAAGGAAACTTTTATTGATATCTTTTTAAGTTTTGATTCAAATTTTATAAAATTTGAAACGATGAGAAAAATTTTTGCAACAATTATATACAGCACATTTCAAACTACAGTCGACTCTCGTTAATTCGAAATCGGATAATTCGAATCTTCGCTTAATTCGAACTAAACATGAAGTCCCGAAATTTTCAATGGCAGAATAATGTTAAAAATTTTCATCAATTCGAATTCATTTTCTCTTGACTTCGTTTCATTCGAACTATCGAGAATTCATATTTTTCTTTTTTTTTTTCTTTCTCATGGATTTCATTTGAATAACTTTCTTTGATTTTTGTAAAAATTGTTCCGAACGAGTACCCATATAATCCAATGCATCTTATATGAACTTTCTTAGTGCCCCATATGTCCACCAGTGACGCTTTAAATTTTTCTTCCATTGTACTTGTTTCTAATCTTTTAATTAGTTTGTGTATTTATACATTCTAATTTAATATTAAATCATATTCTACTGATAACAGACGAAATAAATTAAAAAAAAACACCATAACATTAATTCCTTTATAATAGTACCATATTAAACATGTTTTCATTTCATATTTTCCATAATTCGAACTTCGGATAATTCGAACATTTCTTGTGGTCCCGACGAGTTCGAATTAATGAGAGCCGACTGTATTTGGGTAAGTAGTCTTTGAGCTTTTGTATGCGGACCGATCCACGGTCAAACACGACTATAGATCTAAGTATTTCTATAACTGCGAAACCATCTAAAAAAATTAAAACGACCATTTTTCAAGGCCTTTTTAATTTTTAATTTAATTTTTATCAACTTCTTCAATAAAATAATTCATTTTTTTTTGTTAACTTAAATAATATTTTAATCTCGCATTTAACTAAATAACTTTCCTGAAACATGCATTTAAAATGCATTAATGAAAAATTAAATGATCGGCTGCTTTTATCATAAAAGATAAACTTGTCTTTGCTTCATAAATGTTTAATAACGCTTTTATTTAATTTTATGAAGTTTCTGACGATTAATGTGAAAACATAGACTTCATCATATTTTAAAATGACATTTATGTATGACTTTTATTGTATAAAATTTTAATATAAATGTCTAATTATGATAAGTTGGATTTTTTCTTCTTCAAAGTGATATAATTCTTCATTTTATCTTAAGAAAAAAACCCGTGCAGTAAAAAAAAGTTAGTAAATAAACATTATAGACAGTTTTTTTTTTTTTTTTTTTTTTTTTAATGAGTGTCAAAACTATCAAAATTTGACATTTTTTGTTAGAATAAACAATTAAAAATAAATAAAAATAATAAACAATTTTTATAAGAAACATCGAATATTATTTAGAAAAGTGTTTTTAAATTTAGTCTGTAGATTTTTAAAAATCGCACAGCATAGCTATGTTTATATTAGTCTTGTACTGAGCATTAAAAAAAGTTTAGGTTATGCAGCATATTTTTAATCATTATTAGTCTTTTTTATTACTTTCCTTTTAATTATAATTAACTATATATTTGTAAACAACAGATTTTTTTGTAATCTACTATCAGTGTTGCTTGTTTTCTGATTAAAAAAAGGAAAGAAAAAAAAATTCTGATTTCTTACTTGCTACCCCTTTTTAAAAATCATATCATTTGGCTTATTTTGACATTATTGAATCTGTTTTGAAATAACGCAATTATATCTGCCTCAAAACATGTCGGATACTGTGCATTAAATGTTGGATATGTGGTGCGTTTGTTCTATAAATATTAAGTATAAATATTCAGATCTTGTTATAAAAGCTGTGGCAGACTTATGCAAAAATGCATGAATATAAAATTTATTAAATATATCTATATATTAAACTCAATAATATATAAATCATAGAATTTCATCTTAAATAGCGCATTGTTACCGTGACAACCTAGAATCATTACCTAACTTGGGATATCATTGAACTAATTACTTATGATAGGATTTTGAAGATTGAAGAAAACCTCTTTTTATAAGTTTTGTTTTGTGCAGCTTTTGTGCTGTAATATATAGACAGATTGACGGACCTGGTGACGACTATAGGTTCTACTTCTTTATATATTACAAACGCTCCTAAAAAATATAGGAATTATATAATTTGATCATTTTCTTTCAAGTTATGAACTGGTAACACTGACTTTAGCCCGTCTTTGCAAACCCTTTAGTATTATTATTATTATTGATAATAATATATTATAATTAAAATTGATAAACTAGTCTTGATATCTAATATGAGTTAGACGAGTATCTTTCGTATTCATTTAGCAGTTTTTAAGAAATGAAGTTATTATTTTTATGTTATTAATGAACATTATTTGGAAGAATTTTAAAATAACATTACCAAATATATATATATGTATCTCACTATTTAAAAAAGTTTCATAAATTTGTGTTAAATCTAGCAAATTATAATGAAATGTAAAACAAGAATAATTGAATGCAAATGAAAAGCTATTTATGATAAAAACCAGTTTTATGAGATATTTGTAACAACTGCAATAATTTAATACACGAAAGCTTTTTTCAAACCTCATAATACGGATTTTTTTTACAAAGTTTCGTATCTTAATGATTTGTATGTTTCATTAAATTGCAAGTCATATTTATTTACAAATTCTTAAAAATAGAAAATTAGATACAATTTATCTCTTTATTATCTTTTCATAGCTGCCAACTTTTACGTACTTTTGCTACCACTAAAATTGTACAGAAATTTTCCTTTGTTTACTGATAAGATTTTTAAAATTAAATAAGACAATATTTACTATAAAATTTTTGTGGTAGGAAAATGTGTAAAAGTTAACATGATCTTTTACATTCTTGATTATACTATTCTACTTATTTGTATTCATTTTTTTTCTTTAATGTTTAAAAAAAAAAAAAAAAAAAAAAAAAAAAAAAAAAACGTCATTAATAGATTAAGAAAAAAGTTACCATAGCATATAAATTCATCCAAATAGTTTTCGAAAATGTGTAGCAATTCTCACAGAATATACTAAGATTTAAAATGCGACAGAATTGAATGCAAACAAAAATATTGGCTATTTGTAAAAGTGGCAGGTTTTCTGAAAAGTTTTTATTGTATGCCACATTTTAATCTTTATTTTTCTCTTTTTAATTTTTTAATATTGATTTTTCGGAAAACATTTTTTTTTCTTACTGTCTAGTATTTTTAATAAAATCGCGTATCATATTTATTTAGAAATTCTTAAAAATATGCAAGAAACTGTAAGAAAAAATATGAATGGTTAGATACAGTTTGTTTTTATTAATTTTCTTTTTGTATTTTTTTTTCTTTCTTTCTTTTATTATAATTATTTTGCGTGAAAGGATTAGAAATAAGATTTCTATTTTTTCTTATGCGTAACAAAAAGCAAAATGAAAAAGATAATTAATAGAGATGGAAAAATGTACAAAATATAAATATTGCATATAACTTTATGATTCCTTCTTTCTTCCCTTGTCACTTTTCATTTTTGCTTCAACATTTTATTTCTCTTCTTTATTTAATTATGGTTATTTTTTTTTATTCATTTGTAATTCGGATTTATGACGTTGGGGTACATTTTACGATCTAACATTTTAAATGTTGCGAATAAATATATCACATATGCTTAATGCTTCTGTGCATTTATCTAAAATATTCAAAATTTGTTTAATAAATCGAAAGTGCCTATAACGGGTTGATTAAAATAAAAGCATATTTGCTGTTTTATCAATTGTAATCGAATATGTTTTAACACTAGAATGGCGGTGAGGAGTCATTTTGGCCCCTGCCGAATGAAAATATTTCGGTTCGAACCAGAAATTTCTTTATAAAATAAGTTTAAAAGAAACAAAAAAAAATTAATTTGTTAAAGAACTTAAGCAGTTTTTAAATAAAAATTTTGATATTTGATAATTTTATGAAACTTGAATGGAAATTCCGGTCTTTCTAGTGTTAAACCGTAACGCACGGTAAATTTAAATGCATGTTATTATTATTATTATTATTATTATTATTATTTTATTCACACCAGAATATTTTTAAAGTATTCTTTTGGTAATTTTCTCGTGCATGACGTTTTCAAAGTCAAATTAAGTTCCAGTAAAATCCCGCAAATCCGGACCCCGTAAATCCGGATCGGTTTGCTCAAGCGATTGAGAAACGATTTGGTTAATTTCCAATTTCCATAGCATAAACTTGTTTCATCGTCGTATTTTGAATTAAAAAAAGAAAACTTTTTTTCTGATATCTTTTCGGAAGAATACCTTAAGCTTTCTTATTTAAACTACACCCAACGAACTACTTATGCTCAAGCAGATGCGTGACCGTACGGCTCACAAAAGGTACAGAAAACTGGCACAGGAAAAAATTGCAAACTTTTTTATTACAAAGTAAACATTTTTACTGTCTGTAAATAATCAATAAGTTAAACATAAAGGTGATTTTTTGAACGTATGTATTATTTTATTTCATTTTTTTCTTATTCTCCGGATAATCCGGATTGGGTCTGGTCCCAATTAATCCGAATTATCGGGGTTTTACTGTACTTTCTTTTTAAAAAATTGGTTGCTAACGAATAAATTTCGATAAAGCTGCCGATGCCTAATTGGTCCATTAAAACCCCTAAATACGCGGTTCTCCATATTTGGACCAACTAATTTTAATCCCTAAATGCGAGGCTGCCATAGGTGACTATTCTTTAAGTTAAGTTGCGCCACTTTTTTAAACATAAATCCTCAGTAGGTACTTTGACAGCTTTTGCAATAAAATACACTTCAAAATTTATATTTTTGAAATACTGCTGGGAACATGTTATGAAAATAGATGTCTGCAGCAGCCCTGTGAATAGTGCATTGACACCAGAATTTTAAAACGAAAATTTTCCTTTTATTAAATGTAAAAAAAAAAGAAAAAGAAAAAGAAAAAGAAAAAAAGAAAAAGAAAAAAAAGAAAAAGAAAAACTTTTACTTATTTTTAAATAAATCTGTTCATGAATTCCGGTTTCTTTATAATTTCTAGTCCCTGGAAGTGATAAGGGTTAACGACGCAAACATTAAAGTTAGTAGCAAGAAAATTGAATCTAATAATTATATAAATTAGCAAAAAGTGTTTAAAATGTGAAAAATTGAGAATATTCTGAATAGACATTTTTTTATTTTATTTTTTTAATTGGCAGTGTGCTCAATTTGGCCTCCTTTTTAAATAAAAAATTCACATTCATAATAGTAATTTTGAAAGAATTTTTTAGCTTTAAATCATCGTGAAATGATTATCATTAAATAGGAAATTTAATACTATTTAGAATTTCTGGTATGAATCTGAATTTTTGAACAAAAAAGAGGTCTAATTAACAATCATGATTGGAAATAAAAAAAAAACAAAAACCCTAGAATAAACCTTTGGAAATATTTTGAGTATTTATATTCCTTAACCCTCTGAGGGTCTTGCAAATGGGTAAAATTGTAAAGTTGTTTTCTTTGCATTTTTTAAAAATGCTCAAAAAAATATTATTCTCTCAACATTATAAAAAGAAACTTAATTGAAATTTGAATGTAATCCTTGAGAGTATTAATGAGTGTAAAATGTATTAAAAATTCAATAAACTATAGAATTATATTATTGTTTGTATTGCAGTGAAACCTGGAGCTTAGTGAACGGAATATTACGTTCCAAACACTTGGAGGGAAATTTTACATGTGCAGCATTTTATTTAACCGTTTGGAAAATGATTGTTGTTTTCTGTCAAGAATGGACTATGTGGTGTCCGCATTTTATTTATTTTTTCTCTTTTTTGATATGTATGACCCTTTATCTTTTCTTTTTTTAACGTCCGTGTACCCAGGACTTTATTATTCAAGAGGCACTCTCTCCCCAGTAAAATGTTATAGAAATTTTCGATTTGTTTAAACGCCCTTTTCATTCAAAATTGCTGTCAAGAATATGGAAAATATTTTTATTTCTTTTTCATGACGGGAGTATGCTCCGTTCATAATCAGACCCTGTATGTACCTTTCGCTTTTTTTTTCTTACTACGATTGTATAGCGGAAGCCAGATTCACAAATCCCGAACCACGCACGTCCCAAATAACGAGTCTCTAGCCGAAGCCAGGTGGAGGGAATAAAAAATTTAAACAGGGCAAATTTAAAAGAAAGTTGATAAAATTAAAGACATCAAAACCGGTATTGAGTGAGATAAAATTTCTAAAAAAGTCTAACAACGCAACTGCGTCAGTCTTATTAGTATTGAACCAACAGCTGATAGTTTGCATTGGATAAATTCGAAACTGAATCAGGTAGACTTATATCAGATAAACTTTAGTCATATGAATTAGAATCTAACATGCCAAATCTTGATTAGAATTTAATTTTACAAATGGTTCTTATAATTTATTAAATTATATATATATATATATATATACATATATATACACACACGCATTATTTATTTATTTTTATTCCTTTTTTTTTTTTTTTTTTTTTTTTTTTTTTGACACTGTGACAATAAAAAGCAGAATTTCCAAAACGTAATAATTTATTTTTCTTAGTTTCTTTTTCGGGAGTTAATTAATCTTCATGAAACTAAATACCATATTTTATTAGAAACTAGCTGTTCTGCCCGGCGTTGCCCGGGTTCATAAAAAAGATAGAAAGAATTGCGAAAAAACTTTAAAAATCATAATAAAAACCTCGAAAATTTTTAAAAATGCTGCACGAATTTCGTCTAAACTTCGTTGAAAAGAGATGGGCTAGAAAATTGAAGTTGGATTATTTTTACTAATGTGGAAAAATCTTACAAATCGCAAAAAACATTAAAAATATAAAACAAAATTCAAAAATTGTGTTTCGAAATTCGAATAAACTTTAAAGAAAAGAGATCAGAATTTAATAAATTCGGCCAAAAATTGAACCTCTAAAAAATCGAAGCGGGTCGCGAAGAAACGTAAACATCTCTTTAAAAATAGCAAAATTTCAAAAATCACAGAACTCAAAATTTACTCTACTTGGAAAAATGTTTTGAATCTAATTAATTTGATAATATAAAAAGCATTGAAATACGAAAAAAACTGCTAAAAAATCGCAATAAAAATCTTTAATCGCACAGGAGAAAATTTATCATATTAACGAAGAAATTAAAAACCGAATTCCTTTTCCGTATCTGAAAAAAAATCGCCGTGAACTAAAAAAGAAAAAGCATACTGCATTAAAAATTGCTGTAGATCAAAATAAGAGAGCAAAACAATTACCGTAAAGGATAAAAGTTTCAAACCAAACTTTTATTATGCTAGAAATTTAAAATCGAATTCCTTTGAAAAATGTAAAAAAAAAAGACTGAGAAAGCCTAAAAATTGCATTGAAAATTGTAATGAAAGTCGTAAAACATTAAAAAATCCCTGGGGTAAAAATTCACTGTTATAATATAAAATATTGTAATCAAGAAATTAACCATATTAATCAAAAAGTTTGAAATCGAAATCGATTTCCGGATGTAAAAAAATCGCCACGGAACTTGAAGAATGGCTAAAAATTACATTGAAAATTCCATTAAAAATAGCTAAATATTTGGAAGTCAATGCTTAAAAAAATAATATTAAGGCAGGCAGGGCGGGGGAGGGGGGGGGTATGATCGAAATCATTCATAAATTACAAAATGTAGGTATGGAATGCTAAAATCATATTAAGAGATAAAACATTGCATTCGAAACATAACTACATTAAACAAAATGTTTGATATCAAAATTGGTTTCTGAATAGCAGAAAATCGCCAAGGAACTTAAAAAAATGGCTAAAAATCGTATCGAAAACTATATTAAAAGTCGCTGAATATTTAAAAGTCATGGCTGTAAAAATTTAATATTCAGTCGAAAGTATTGTAAACGGAAACCGTTCATGAATAAGGAAAAGTCAACACGGAACACCTAAAAACCCCCAAACTAACTAAAAATTACATTGAATATCGCATTAGAAATTGGCAAATTTCATAAAAGCGTGGAGAACAAATTGTACTATTTATGCTAAAAGTTAGAAACCGAAATTCTTTTACCGATGTCAACAACTGTCACAGAACTTGAAAAATCACTACAAAACAGATTAAAAATCAGTAAAATTAAAAAATCCGGACAAAATTTGCCATAGTAAGATAAACATTTATATTAAATTCCTGCGGACATAATTTACCATAATGGGACAAAACATTGAAATCTGAACTCATTCATTAGTTAAAAAATATCGACACAAAACTTGCTAAACATTTTATGAAAATACACAAAAAATCTGAATCACTGATGTCAAAATTTACTACATTAAGCTACAAATTATTTAAAAATTTCTTTTCCAATTGTGAAAAAAACGCCGTGGACTCGAAAGCATTTAAAAATTGTATACAAAAGTTCATTACAAATCGTTTCAAATTTAAAAATAGCGGGGGACAACATTTACATTAATAGAGTAAAATAGTGTAATCTGAATTATTTCTTAAATACGAATGAAAAAATCGGCGCAAAGCGTGAGAAATAATGAAAACATTGCTAAAAATTGCATTAAAAAATCACTAAATTTCAAAATTCGTAAATGAAGTGTAAATGTTTGAAATTAATTTCCTTTTCGAAATTTCAAAAAATAGCCGTGAGATTCAAAAAACCAATACAAAACCATTGAAAAATTCATTAAAAATCGCTAAATGTAAGTACATCCCGTGAAAAAAAAAATATTCTAGTCGTGTAAAACGTAGCAACCATTCTTTTTTACATGAATTACAAAAAAATCGACGCAGAACACAAAATATATCAAAAATCACATTGAAAATCGAGAAAATTAAAAAAAGGTAAATGGTGAAATTTACTATATTAGGCTAAAAGTATGAAACCAAACTGATTTTTTAATTGTTAAAACACCACTGTGGTGGGGATCGAAAAAAAAATAGTACTAAATCACATTAAAAAGTTCATTAAAAACGCATTGAAAAATGCACTAAATATCGCTAGTTATTTTTTAAATCGCAGTAATCAGAATTTCATCAAACGGATAAAACATTCTAATCGGAAATCTGAACTATTTGATTATTCGGTTGACCAAGAAACTATCTGGGTCAAACCATAAGATTAAACTACAATAATGGCGGATCGTAAATTCCATATTCACTTGACATTATACATGTTACGTATGTTTGTTACGTCATCAAGTGGTTTTTACTTCTTATTTTTATATGCATATGTATTAATGTTTTTCTAAATCATCTCTTCTTTCATTATTTAACATAAAAATTACATCTATTTGCATAGTTTGGCTTGTTTTACGATTGATATAATTTGGCGAAATTGGTCGACAGGGTAATCACGTAGTAAAAGAAAATTCTTTATAGATAATAACAAATCGACACGGAACACAACAATTCTTGAAAAATCGCGTTAAAAATCTCTAAAATTATATTAGATTAAAAGTTTGAAATCAATTTTTACTTTCGAATATCAAAAAATCACCATAAAATTCGAAAAATTTCTAAAAATTGCATTGAAAAGTACATTAAAAATCACTAATATTAAAAAATCATAGGGGTCAAAATTTACTCTAATAGGGTAAAACGTTGTAATTAGAAATATCTCATGAATGACAAAAATTCGACATCAAACGCAAAAAATCTCGAAAAATCGCATTAAAATTAGATGAAATTCATAAATCTTAACAGCTAAAATTTTATACATCAGCCTGAAAGTTATAAGCAAAATTCCTTTTATTAATGTCGAATAATAGCGGCAAAATTTACATTAAATAATTCACTAAAAATCCAAACATCGTTGCACGAAATCCAAATAAATTATATTGAAAAGCGTACAAAATTCACTAATTTAGGTCGAAAGAATGAAACCGCTTTCCTTTTCGCTAATGTGGAAAAATCGCCTCGAAACCCACTAAAATTCGCATATGAATTAAATTTAAAAAACTGAAAATCGGCCTTCAAGGTGTAAAATTTCATACATAACTTCATGCAGCGGTCTCTCCAGAGCCTCGCCAGTATTTTAAAAATTTTAACATGCGTTATAAACTACTTTAAAGTGTAAAACAGATCTCGTTATTACATTTCCTAATTTTGTTCGCGCTCCTCCTTTCACGCACCCTGAAATGTCTCACACCATTCTTTGTTTACATTTTTTATCATGTATTATAAACCATTTTAAAATTTAAAATAAATCACATTGTTATATTTCCAAATTTTAACAAAATCGCGTTCTGTTAGTTCCATTATTCACCACCAGCTAGCGCACTCTATTCTTCAAAAACTTTATCAAAACGATACTCTGTTAAACAGCCTATCAGGTGATATTTAACTCGAGGGGGTAGCGGTCTTAAGAAAGAATTTAAGATATTTTATGAAATTGCTATTCGAAAATAGTGGTAACTAAGTTTTTGACATTCTAGGTACATTTCGCAAAAAAAATACTACTTATTGCATTCTCAACAGCTCAAGATTTTGACAGAACAACTATGAAAAAAATAGATGCTAAACGCAAAAAATCTTGAAAAAGCGTTAAAAATCACATTGAAAATCGCATTAAAAATCGTTAAAATCTAAAATACGTAACAAACACAAAATTTAGGGCTAAAAGTTTGAAACAGTTTTCTTTTTATCAATCTCAAGAAAAAAAAAAAAAGAGAGAGAGAGAGAGAGAGAGAGAGAGAGAGAGAGAAAACACTAAAAACCGCATTAAAAATTCGTTAAAAATTCAAAAACCGCTGTACAAATTCCGAATAAACTTTGCTGAAAAGAGAAAAAAAATGCTATATTGGATTAAAAGAATGAAACCGTATTTCTTTCACTAATGGGATAAAACTGCAAAAAGAACGCTAAAAATCGCCTAAAAATTATCAAAAAAAATCTAATCAAAAAATTGAAAATCGGGCTTCGATGTGCAAAACTACATGTATAAAAGTACCTTCCCTCCACATTTTGTAACTCTACGTACAGCAGACTCTTCAGAACAGCGCTAACACACACACAAACTTGTATCTTTATTATTATAGATTTAAAAAAAATAGTGTTCTATTAGTTCCATTTTCCACCACCAGGTATAGCACTCTATTCTTCAAAAACTTTATCAAAACCATACTCTGTTAAATAACCTATCAGGTGATACATAACTCGAGGGGGTAGCGGTCTTAAGCAAGAATTTAAGATAGTTTATGAAATTGCTATTCGAAAATAGTGGTACCTAAATTTTTGACATTTTAGGTAGATTTCACAGAAAAATACTACTTATTGCATTCTGAACAGCTCAAGTTTTTGATAGAACAACTATGAAAAAAATAGATGCTAAACGCAAAAAATCTTGAAAAACGTTAAAAATCACATTGAAAATCGCATTAAAAATCGTTAAAATCTAAAATTCGTAACAAACACAAAATTTAGGGCTAAAAGTTTGAAACGGTTTTCTTTTTATCAATCTCAAAAAAAAAACCACTAAAAATCGCATTAAAAATTCGTTAAAAATTCAAAAATCGCTGTACAAATTCCGAATAAACTTTGCTGAAAAGAGAAAAAAAAATTGCTATTTTGGGTTAAAAGAATGAAACCGTATTACTTTCACTATTGGGATAAAACCGCAAAAATAACGCTAAAAATCGCCTAAAAAAATTATTAAAAAAATCTAAACAAAAAATCGAAAATCGGGCTTCGAGGTGCAAAACTACATGTAAAAAAGTACCTTCCCTCCAAATTTTGTAACTCTACGTTCAGCAGTCTCTTCAGAACAGCGCTGACAGACAAACATCCTTCTCTCTTTATTATTATAGAAGATATCATTAATATTATCTATCGAAAATGAGAATTTAAATTATATTTAAAATGTTTTCAATATCCTATTTAATTTCAATATGAAATTTAATTATTTCTAATTTTCCAATTTTTTTATTTTAAAAGCGAATATTTATTTTAAAAAATAATAATAGAACAAAGACAATTTTAAAAATTTGCTATTTCTTCTTAAAATATGCTTTAGTTGTAAATCATTTCTTTCAATTCGTCTTATAGTACAAAATCCTATGGAGAATTGAGATAGGTGGAGGTGAAGTAAGGATCAAAAAAGGGTTGCAATATTAATCCATTTATCGCTCAAATTTTAATGTTCCAAACAAAAGGACGTGGAAGGAATTTTGTTTTATAATACGAATTGAAAGAAATGAATTACAACTGAAGCATATTTTAAGAAGAAATAGCAAATTTTTTGAATGGTCTTTGCTCTATTATTATTTATTAAAATAAATGTTTGCTTTTAAAATAAAAGAAATTGGAAAATTAGCAATAATTAAATGTCAAATTGAAATTAAATAAGTATTGAAAACATTTCATGCGAACTAAAAATTGTATAACTAAAAGTTTCCTAATTTAATATAATTTTAAATACTTCATAACGTAGATGAAAAATGTTTATGACTTAATAATTGCATGTAAATAAATATTTAAAATATAATGATGAAAACATTCTTTTAAAATCATGTATGAAAACTTAAGTAATAAATATTAATCTAATGTATAGATTTCTGACTGCAGACGATTTTAAGATATTAACAGAAGAATGTTATATTTTCAAGAAAAACTTTAAAATAATATTCTATATTGATATTTAAAACACATATGATAAAATAATTAATAAATTCTTATCGGTGAAGCGATAGATTAGTTCTTTTTAAAAAATAATGGCAAAAATATACGGGTTTAAACCTGTTTCAATTGATAGGCGTGTCAAAGCGCGTGGTTTTATTTGGACTTAATGTTACTTAATGTAAGGTTACATTTTTAGCATCACCCCCAGAGATAATACTCCCCCCCACCTATCTCATTCCTCCATGACAAAATCTCTTCCATGTACTTTTGTTTGGAATATTAAAATTTGAGCAATAAATGGTTTCACATTCAAACCTTTTTTCAGACTTACTTCACCTCCACCTACCTTATTCCTCAATAGTCATCGTCTTGAAACATCAAATACTCCAATGTCATTGTTACACCGGCTTATCTGATTACTTCTGCGAAAATTTTTACACAACCAACCAACCGTAAAAGAATGAAAGAGAAAAAAATGGAAAAAAGATGATTTTTTATGAGAGTGACCTCTCGATTTTAATTAATTACTCCGTTAATAATTGGAATTTCGAAATTCTGAGCGTCAGGTGCATCAGGAGAGATATTGGGCTACTCTCAGAAAAATTTTGAGCTTCGTACGTACCGTAGTTTTCGCTAACTATCGCAGACACACACACACACACACACACAGACAGAGCGATTTGTTATTTTATTAATATAGATAATGAAAGAAATGAAATAAGTTAGAAGTATCTAATGTTAGTTAATTTTATTTTCTTTCTTTTATATATTTATTTTCACATAACAAAATAAGGAAAAGGCATGTTGCAAAATTATTTTTGCTATTGAAAAAGAAATAAAACCGAAAAAACATTTAATAGGGCTAAAAAAAATATAGCTAAAGAAATATTTTTTTTATTTTCTATCTCCCGGCTTGTTAGTTTATGATTTTTCTTTTCTCTCTTTGTAAAGTGGCATACACTTTTTTTTTCGTCAGCAGTTAGTTCCATTTATGATGTGTGGAAATTGTTTTGTGCTTATTTTTCTTTTAGATGTGTGATTATCGAATATTTCAGATGTAGTTTATGGAAAATATAGTATCGTAATTTCCTGCATTTACGCCCAGCTTAATTCCTTTTCATACCGGAAATTTTATTTAAAAAATGAATTCAAATAAATGCTAGGCAATAGAAAATCGCATTTTATTCAAAACAAATTTTGGTCAGAAATCGAGTTGCCAATTTGATTTCCTTTTTTTAATAAAAATTTCAAAATTTATAATGGGAATTTTGAAAGAATATTTTTAACTTTACTTAATTTTTGCCTTTAAATAATATATATATATATATATATATACAGGGTGCGTAGTTATCAAGAAACTCAGAGGATTTTAATTCTTTTGGTATCAGAAATTCTTTAAAGTACTGGTTGTTACATCTGAAAAAGGATTTCTTTTTCGTTAAATAAAATAAATATTACGTTATAAAAATTCTGGTAACAGGTCCTTACAAGGTGCTTCCAGACTACGCACCCTGTATATATATATATATATTATTTGGAATTTTTGAAGTGAATCTGAATTTTTGAGTTAAAAAAGAGGTCAACTTAACAACCATGGTTTAATGTCGAAAACAAAATCCCCATAAAAAATATCTGAATAAATTTTGATGTTTATAATTTTCAAAATTTACAGCGCAGCATTCTTTTTTTTTTTTAAACACTTTGACAAAACATCAAAAAATAAAAAACAAACTTTGCAAGGCGTAATAATATTTCTTTTCCCTTAGAAGCTCCTTGTATGGAGTTAACTAATTGTCATGAAATTAAATACAACAATTTATTAGAAATAATGAAAGAATTGAAATAAACCGGAGGAAATATATTAATGGTTAAAAGCACTTTCTTTCTTGTATTTTTTTTTCTTGTAACAAAATAAGGAAAAAGCATGTTAAAAAATTATTTTTACTACTGAAAAATAAATTCAACCGGATAAACATTTAATGGTTCTAAAAAAATATGTATAAAGAAACATAGTTTTAAATTTTCTATCTCCAGGCTTGCTATTTAATGATTTTTCTTTTCCCTCTTTGTAAAGTGGCATACACTTTTTTTTCGTTAGCAGTAAGTTTTATTTATGATCTGTGGAAAATTTTTAGCGCTATTTTTCTTATAGATATGTTACTATCGAATATTTCAGATGTAGTTTATGGAAAATATAGTATTGTAACGCCGAAACTTAATTCCTTCTCACACTGGAAATTCTATTTAAAATATGAAAACAAATAAATGATAGGCAACAACAACTCTCATGTTATTCAAAACAAATTCTGGTCAGAAATTGAGTTGCCAATTTGATTTCCTTCTTATTATAAAATTCAAAATTTATAATAGAAATTTTGAAAGAATGTTTTTAGCTTTAAGTGATGTTTTCCATTAAATAAAAAAAAAATATTATTTGGAATTTTCGAAGTGATCTGAATTTTTGAGTAAGAAAAGAGATCAAATTAACAACTATGGTTTAATGACGAAAACAAAACACCCCACTATCAACATATGAATAAATATTGAATACTTGTAGTTCTCAAAATTTGCACGTGCAACACTTTTTTTCTTTTTTTTTAACGTTTTGACAAAACATAAAAAAATAAAAATAAACTTTCCAAGACGTAATATATAGTTTTCCTTGTCGGGGACAGAGTTGCCAGTGGGATACTTTTTTAAAGTTCAGATTTCTTGATTGGTACTACTTTTTTGAAACGGTAAAATTTCCTTTCTTTTTTCTTTAACTAATGTGTCATTAAAATAAGGCTCATTTTACTATTTCAAAAAAGTGGTGCCAACGAAGCATCTGACTTAAAAGAAAAAAAAAAAAAAAAAAAAAAAAAAAAAAAAATAGCCCATCTGGCAAAACAGGTCGGGATATAAACTAATCTTCATTAAACCATTAGTGCCTGGCGTCCCATTTTTGGGACAGTTTCAAAAAATTCAAGTAAGCGCCTTTCACACCTGTAAAAAGGAGGATAAATAATTTCTTTCTTGAGACGAAGTCCTCAATAAATTAAAATAAAAATTATTCTTTCTTTAAAAGTGGTGGGAAAAGTCGAAATTCGAATTTTAACGAAGAAAATAATTCAGGCACTAATGGGTTAAATTACATACCATATCTTATTACAAATAATGCAAGAAATGAAATAAACTGTAAGAAATATATTAATGGTTAAATGCACTTTCTTTCATGCACTTATTTTCGTGTAAGAAAATAAGGAGAAAGCATGTTACAAAATTATTTTTGCTATTACAACCGAATGAATATTTAACAGAGCTAGTAAAAAATAACTAAAGAAACATGGTTTTTAATTTTCTATCTCCAGACTTCCTATTTAATAACTTTTCTTTAACCCCTTTATAAAGTGGCATACCCTTTTTTTTGTCAGTAGTGAGATTTATGCTCTGTGGAAAATTTTCCGTACTATTCTCTTTTTAGATATTTGGCCATTGAATATTTCAGATGCAGTTTATGGAAAAAATAATACTTCTCAACATTCATTTATATTGTGAATATACTTCAAATTTAAATGTAGAGTAACATTTTGCTGAAACTTTATATGATATTCTGTCATAATTTGAAACATAGGCAAATTTAATATATAAAATAATTAAACATAAAATGACTATGAAATAATTAATAAAAATTATTTTAAAAACATTTTTTATCTGTATGTTAATGTTATTTATGAGATATCCTTATTGGATAAATTGCTTTACATTACTTTTAATCGTATTTAACTTTATCTGTTTTCACAGCTTCTTTGACTTGCCCGTGTAATTATATAAATTATCAATAAGAATCTACAATATGAGAAATTGGATGTATTCTGAAATAAACATTTGTAATTTTTTAAAAACTTGACAGATTTGGCGATTTGGCCTACTTTTTCAGTAAAAAATTCAAAATATATAATGGAAATTTAGGAAGAAAATTTTTAGACGCATAAAATGTTTGCAATTAAATTAAAAAAAGTACTATTTAGAATTTTTAGTATAAATCTGTATTTTTAATTAAAAAAGAGGTCAAATTAGTAGCCATGGTTGGATGTCGGAAACAAATCCCTACAACAAATGTTTGAATATATTTTGAATGTTTATTCGCCCAAAAATTTACAGGCGCAACATTTTTTTTTTAACGCTTTGACAAAACATAAAAAAAATAAAATACAGGCTTCCCCAGGCATAATAATACTTTATTTCGTAAGTTCCTTGTCGGGGAGTTAACAAATCTTCATAAAAATAAATACCGTAATTTAATAGAAATAATAAAACAAATGGAATAAACTGGAAGAAATATATTAATCGTTAAACGCACTTTCTTTCATTTATACATTTAGTTTTTCCAGACAAAAGAAGGAAAAAGCATGTTACAAAATTATTTTTGGTATCGAAAAAGAAATGCAACCGAATAAATATTTAATAGAGCTAGAAAAAATAGTTTAAGAAACATGGTTTTTAATTTTCTATCTCCAGCCTTACTATTTAATGAATTTTATTTTCCCTCTTTGTAAAGTGGCATACACTTTTTTTTCGTCAGCAGTAAGTAGGATTTATTATGTGTGGAAAATTTTTCGCACTGTTTTTCTTATATACATGTAACCATCGAATATTTCAGATGCACTTTTTGGAAAATATATTATTTCTTAACATTAAATATATCCCACTGCCCCCTCAAGCGGTGGGGATACTTTGACAACTTTTGCAAGAGAAATATAATTAAACATTGCTTATTTGAAAAATTCTGATGCAAACAGAACATAAAAGTAGTCACTTGTGGCAGCCCTGTAAATTGCATATGGAGACCAGATTTTGAATTGAAAATTTTCATTTTACTCAGTTAATGAAAAAAAGCTTTTACATATTTTCCAATAAATTTATTTATAAATTTTGTACTTGAAACGGTTTAGGGTTAGCAAGAAAATTGAATCTAATAATTAATATACATTATCAGTAGAGCTTACATTATGAAAAAGGGAGAGTATTCTGAATAAGCCTTTGTAATTTTGTTAAAACTTTGACAGAGTTGCCTATTTGTTCTCATTTTTTAATTAAAAAAATGAAAATTTACTATGGCAATTTTGAAAGAAAATTTTAATTTTAAGTAATGTTTGCAATTAAATAAAAAAAGTACTATTTAGAATTTTCGGTGTGAATCTGAATTTTTCAGTAAAAAAAAGAGGTCAGTTTAACAACCGTGGTTGGTTGTCGAAAACAAAAACCCTAAGATAAATGTTTGAATATATGTTAAATGTTTATACTCCTAAAATTTTACAAACGCAGCCTTATATATATATATATATATATATATATATATATATATATATATATATATATATATATATATATATATATATATACAAAACATAAAAAAATATAAAAGAGCCTTTCCAAGTAATAGTACTTTCTTTCGTAAGTTTCTTGTCGGGGATTTAACTAACGTTCATGAAATTAAATACCATATTTTATTAGAAATATTATAAGAAATGAAATAAACTAGATAAAATATATTAATGGGTAAATAATCTTTTTTTTATATATTTATTTCCGTGTAACAAAATAAAGAGAAAACATTTTACAAAATATATTTGCTAGTGGAAAAGAAATACAACCGAATGAATATTTAATAGAGGTAGAAAAAATAGCTAAAGAAACGTGATTTTTATTTATCTGTCTCCAAACCTTGCTATTTAATGATCTATCTTTTCACTCTTTGTAAAGTGGAATACACATTTTTTTCGTCACCAGTAAGATGGATTTATGATCTGTGGAAAATTTTTCGTGCTATTTTTCTTTTAGATATCTGACCATTCAATATTTCAGATGCAGTTTATGGAAAAAGTAATACTTCTCAACAATTGTTTAATAGTTTGAGTATATTTCAAATTTAAATGTTGTGTAACATTTTACTGAAACTTTATATGATATTTTGTCATAGTTGAAGACATAGGCAAATTTAATATATAAAATATATAGACATAAAATGACTAGAAAATAATTAATGAAAATTATTTAAAAATATTTTGTATATGTATGTTAATGCTATCGATTACATATCCTTATTGGATAAATTGCTTTCCATTACTTTTAATTGTATTTAGCTTTATCTGTTTTCACAGCTTCCTTCATTTACCTGTGTAATTATATAAATTTAATAAGTGTATAAAATATGAAAAATTGAGTGTACAGTCGAACCTCCTTAACATGAACCTCAAAGGGAAGGAAAATTTTGTTCATGTTAACAGTAATTCATGTTATCAATATCATATCTTTGCATTCTCCTTTATAGGAGACTGAAAACAATTCATGTTAAAAGTAATTCACTTTAAGCGTGTTCATGTTAAAGAAGTTTGACTGTACTCAGAAATAAACATTTGTAATTTTTAAAATAAATTGGTAAATTTGCCGATTTGGTCTCCTTTTTAAAAAAAAAATCAAAATATATAATGCAGGGTTCATACACATCAGGGGATTCCTGGGATTTTAGGCGTTTTTGCACCAGAAAAAAAGTAAAATACTGATTTCTATATCTGAGAAACAGAAAATTTTCCATTAAATAAGGCAAATATTACTTTATAAACATTCTGGTGAAGCATTCTTGAAGCGCAGGAACCCTGTAATGGAAATTTAGGAAGAAACGTTTTAGGCACATAAAATGTCTGCAATTAAATAAAAAAATACTACTTAGAATTTTTGGTATAAATCTGTATTTTTGTATTAAAAACGAGGTCAAATTAGTAACCATGGTTGAAAGTTGGAAACTAAAACCCCACAATAAACGTTTGAATATATTTTAAATGTTTATTCGCCTAAAAATTTAAAAACGCAGAATTTTTTTTAATGCTTTGAGAAAACATTAAAAAACAAAAAACAGCCTCTCCAAGGCGCAATAATGCTTATTTCGTAAGTTCCTTGTCGGGAAGTTAACTAATCTTTATAAAATTAAATATTAGAAAAATTAGAATAATACATAGATATAGAATAATATTAATATCAGAATAATATATAGAAATTAAATATTAGATTTAATTTTTGGTAAAAATAGTGAAAGAAATGAAATAAACTAGAAGAAATATTTTAATGGTTAAATGCACTTTCTTTCTTCATATACTTATTTTCTTGTAACAAAATAAGGAGAAAGCATTTTACACATTTTTTTGGGTATTGAAAAAGAAATAAAACCGAATAAATATTTAATAGAGCTAAAAAAATATAGCTGAGGAAACATGATTTTTAATTTTCTATCTCCAGTCTTGTTATTTATTGATTTTTCTTTTCCCTCTTTCTGAAGTGGCATATACTTTTTTCGTCAACAGTAAGTTGGATTTATAAGCTGTGGATTTTTTTTTTTCGTGCTATTTTTCCTTTTGATATGTTACCATCGAATATTACAGATGCACTTTTTGGAAAACCTAATGTTTCTTAACATTAAATATATATTACCGCCCTTCAAGGGGTTAACAGATACTTTGAGAACTTTTGACAGAAAAATGTAATTAAAAATTATTTATTAGAAAAATACTGATACAAACAAAACATAAAAGTAGTCGCACGTGGCAGACCTGTAAATTTCACATCGATTCCAGATTTTGAATCAAAAATTTTCATTTTATTAAGTTAATGAAAAAAAAAAAGATTTTACTTATTTTCAAATAAACATATTTATAAATTCCTGTTTGTTTATATAATTTTTTTCATTGAAACGTTTAAAGGTCAGCAATGAAATCATTAAAGTTAGCAGCAAGAAAATTAAACTAACAATAATGTAAATTATCAATAAGCATTTACAATATGAAAAATCGACAGTATTCTGAGTAAACATTCGTAATTTTTTCTTTAATTTGATACAATTTCTGATTTGACCTCCTTTTTTTAGTAAAATATTCAAAATATGTAAATAAAAATTTTATAAGAAAATTTTTAGCTTTAGGAAATGTTTGCGCTATTAAATATTAATAATAATGATGATAATAATAATACTATTTAGAATTTTTGGTGAAAATCTTAACTTTGGAGTAAAAAAAAAATGTTAAATTATTAACTGTGGTTGTAAGGCGAAAACAAAAGCCCTACAGTAAATGTTTGAATATGTTTTCGACAATAAATGTTTGAATATACAGTCGAGTCTCTCTATAACGAAATTCCATACATCGAATTTCTCTATATAACGAATTTTCAGTAGGAACGGTCCCCTTTTCGCATGATTACATTAAAAACAGTCTCTATATAGCGAAATATTTATCTCCCTATAACGAATTTTTTCATAAATTGGTCTTAATTTATTCAGTTTTAAAAAGTTTCGAAATCATATAGAATCAATTTTCCATCACTTATTTTTGATTTATCGTCAGTGCTGAGGTTTTTTTTTAATTATTATTACTTTTATCCTTGTTCTTTAAATGCAAAGAATTCATCCCACCTCCCATACACCTTTCCACATCCTTCTCAAAACAGTATCAATTGGATTGATACACATGTAAGAGAGGAATCAATGAGAGACACATAAGAGAGGCATTCAAATGGAGGGAAATATTAACTACAATTTTTCATTCCTTGCTAAAATTCGAGCATTTTTTTTTTTTTTTTGAGAGCGTAACAACTTTAAAATCAAAACAACAAAAAATTACATATTTCTTTTCCTGAAATTAATGAAAGCCTTCCTTATTTGATTTTTATCAAGCCTTCAAATAAATGTCTGTTCTCTTTTTTGAAACGGGTTAAATAATTAAGAAATAAAATGTTAGGTTAATATTTTCTTTTAAACATTTCAAATTCTTAATTCAAAAGATCGAAAATAATATTTGTTCAAATTTCACACATTAAACACAATTTTTAACATCATTCTCTATACATCGAATTTCTCTATATAACGAATTTTTTACTGGAACGGTGTATTTCGTTTTATAGAGACTCGACTGTATTTTAAAAGTTTATACTCTTAAAAATTTACAAATGCATTTTTTTTTTGCGTTTTGCGTTTTGACGTTTTGACAATGTATTAAAAAATAAAAAAACAGTCTTTCAAAATCGTAATAATACTTCCTTTCGTAAGTTCTTTGACGGGAAGTTAACTAATCTTCATGAAATTAAATACCATATTTTATTAGAAATAATGAAAAGAAATTAAATAAACTAGAAGAAATATATTAATGGTTAAATGCACTTTCTTTCTTTTATATATTTATTTTCTTGTAACATAATAAGAAAAAAGCATGTTCCAAAATAATTTTTGCTATTAAAAAATAGAACCGAATAAATATCTAATAGAGCTAGAAAAAATATCTAAAGCAACATAGTTTTTAATTTTCTATCTCTAAGTCTTGCTATTTAATGATTTTTCTTTACCCTCTTTATAAAGTGGCATACACTTCTTTTACATCACCAGTAAGTTAGATTTATGATCTGGGGAAAATCTTTCGTGCTATTTTACTTTTAGATATGTGACCATAGAATATTTCTGATGCAGTTTATGGAAAATATAATATTTCTTAACATTTGTGGAATATGGAGTGTATATTTCAAATTTAAATGTAGTGTACATTATGCTAAAACTTTATGTATGATATTTTGTCGTAGTTGGAAACATAAGCAAATTTAATAAATAAAATTGATTGACTGAAAATGACAATGAAATAAATAATAAAAATTTATTTAAAAACATTTTGAAGAATGAAGTTTAAACGAGTGATGATGTTCATAATTCACATATGACAGGCTAGAGGCTGAATTTTCAACAGATTCAGTGTTAGACTCTTCAGATTTGTTTTCTTCAGCAGTTTTTTGAAAAGTTTTACTTTACGCCAAGATTTGTGTAATACTTCTGAAAATTTTAAAGCTTCCATGCATTTTAATATGAAAATTAATTTTTATCTAAAAGCATAGCTGCAAACCTTCAACTTCCGTAATACCTGGTTTAGTTTGATCCAGGTTAACGTCATTTCAAACCAGAAAATATATTTCACGAATCTTTCTTTTATTTAATTTCAGGATTGTTAGAGGAACATACTTATTTTAATTCCTTTCAAAAAATTCTGGTTCGAAACTCATTAAACCAGGGTCAAATTAACGCTCGTATTACGGATAATCGATGTCAGGTTGGCACCTATGTCTAAAAGTATTTATTTTCATATTCAATTTGTCTTTATATTTTGTAATAACGCTGCACGCAGTTCAATTTAAATAATAATCTTTTTCACATATAAAAGTAATATCTGGATTTCAGTTTTTCTCATTTTTATTTACAAAATTGAAATTATTTGTATTTAAACAAGCTCGTAATCGGTAACATCGATTATTTTCTACAAACTACATTGTTGTATCGAAATAACAGCTTTTAATTTATTGCAACGTGAATGTTTATTAAATTCTTATTCAAATATAAATACTTCATTAAAATCCTATTCCGATTAAGGACGAAAAAAGAAAAAATCATATTTAATTCCGCCGCAATTTATTGTAGAGAAATACTCGGGTTATCCATTAGCTATTAAGCGGAACATAGAATTCAGAATTAGGATATGTAAACTGAAATGCGAAATAAAATACCTTATTGAACAACGATGCATATCAGTAATAACTATTCAATAGCTCTCATTATGTATTAAATTGGGTTATTTTAAATGTGGGTTTTTAATTCCGAAATCATTTCTTGTGCACTAATCTTTTGGAATTTAGTATTTTATTTTTAATGTATAGTAAAATCCCCATTATCCGCGGAATTTAGTGGAGCGGCTATCGCGGATAAGCCATAAAATTGTGAAAAAAAAGGAAATCAACATAAATACGTATGTACTTGAACAGTTTATATATACAATAGATAACATAAAGATATCTTTGAACAATTTATACACACGATAGATAACATAAACACACTTATTTTTAGAAATAAAAAAATTACAAATTTGTTGATTTGCATCGATTGAACAAAAGTTTCTTTTTTTTTTCTTTTTGTTCTGAAACACTTCTTCTTTATTTGGGATACACATTATTTGGGTCACATATGTGATAAACATATGTGATGCGTCATCTTCCTCTAAATACAGCAGGAGTGAAGTTTCTCCGCGTTTTTTTCAAACCAGTAAAATGTTTCAGAAAATATTATTTTATTTTATCGGAAATAAATTTGTTTTAAGAGAACAGAATTTCCTCTAGTACTATTCTGGTATGCGACAAAGCGGAGAAATCTCATCCCCAGTACAATATAAGGCCTTCAACATAAGCTAAAGCTGCATTGTGGCTCACTTTCTTTTGTTACTTACCATCTTCTTCATTGCCCTCTTCAAAATTCATACCAAACGCTTCATCTACAACTTCTTCATGAGCTACATGCTCGAAGCCTGAATATAATCCTGGATAAAATTAGTTGTAATTTATCCTAAATTGTTAATAACATCTCTTTTTCTTTTTTTGAAACATTTTTCAAAAATTGAAATTTAGGCTCGCGGGTATTCCGGAGTTTGCTGTAGTTATAATGTTAAGACTGTTATTAAGAAAACAAAAAACAAAACAAATTTTATTCATTGCAAGATTTATGTAATATTTCGAGAAATTAAATACAGTATACACCGATTATCCGGACCCTTCGGGACCAAGGCCGACCTGGTTTGAAAAATCCGGGTAATTGGACAACTTCAAAAAACGGCTGTGCCAATTTTGTTAGGTAATTTCCCTTTACATTTTTTTTTTCAGGCTTAGAACTGAAAAATGTAGCATAGTACAAATTGCATGATTAGAAGTTATTTTTTTTTACTTTTTAAAATTTTATTTTCTACAAAATTGGTACAAAGTTATACATAGAATTTCACATAATACATGTTGAAATTGATTCATGTATGTATATACGCTCGAACAAATTGGACCGGGGGAAGTAGGGAAGGGATATATTCTTTTCAAGGACACTAGAGGACAAAAGGAGTAATTTTTCGACCACTTACAGAGAATCTGGCGGCAAAGAAAGATTTTCAAGAGGTAAAATACATGCTTGGAACTTTCACACGTTAGAAGCATAACTTCCTAAGTTCTAGAAACAGTTGATTTTATGATTGCTCTCATTTTCATTTCTTGCTAATTTGTTATTTTCAAATTCAATTTTTCATTATATTTTCTAATATCGCTGCATGCAGTTCGAACTGAATAATACTTTTTCAAGCATATAAAGAAAAATGCACAAGATTTAAGATTTTCTCATTTTTTACTTACAAAAATTACTTTGTTTACTTACAATCGAGTTTTTTGTACTTAAACAAATTTCTAATCCGCAACATCGATTATTTTTTACAAAATACATTGCGGTATCGAAGTAACAGCTTTCATTTTACTGGAACATTAATGTTTATTGTAATGTTATTCTAATATAAATACTTCATTAAAATCCTATTCCGATTAAGGACGAAAAAAGAAAAATTCATATTTGATTCCGCCGCAATTCATTACAGAGAAATACTCGGACTATCGATTAGCTATTAAGCGGAACATATAATTCAGAATTAGGATATGTAAATTGAGACACGGAATAAAATATTCTATTGAAGAACGATGCATATCAATAAATATTTGATAGTTCTCATTATGTATTAAATTGGATGATTTTAAATGTGGGTTTTTAAAAATAAATCTATGTTAAATGATCAAACTTTTGTCTTTTTTTACCACGGTTTTATTAACTTCACCTGTATGTTTGTGAGTTTGTCACTCTCCTTATTTTATGTATGTTCACCGATTACTCCGAAACCATGCAACCGATTAACTTGGTTTTGGTGTTAAATGAAAGACGATGCTCTCGAATTCGTACCACTTCAGTTTCATCGAAATTGGTTCAGTACTTTTTTAGTAATTAGGCAAAAACTAATAAAGTTAGTGATTTTTCGCTAATTAAAAGTGTTGAATACGTTCACTGAATGGAGTGTAGACAGCATGGCCGAGCGGTCTAAGGCGCCAGATTGAAGCTCTGCTTTTCGAAAGAGATTGTGGGTTCGAACCCCACTCCTGACATTATTTACATCTATGTAAAATTTAAAACACATTTCCGTATTACAATTTTTATTTTTAACCGGCTTCAGAAAAGGAAGAGGAAGTTATCAATTCGACGCGTATGTATTTTTTTTCTATGTATGTTCGCTAATTACTCTGAAACTATCCAACCGATTAATTTGGTTTTTGTATTAAATATAAATATAGTTTAAAAAAACTAAAAACCACGCTTTTAAAGTAATCAAACTAAAAAGCGAAAAATAAATATAGTTTTAAAAAACTAAAAAACACGCTTTTTAAGTATATCAAACTAAAAAGTAAAAATAATTCGTACTATAAGCTGAAAACGAAAATAGATGAAAAATACTATATTACTATAAAATCATTGTTATTATAGAAATCAATTAGTAAGCAATAAATAAAATTATCGTGGAAAAAAAGCGTGCGGTGCTTCTTAAGAACTGATAGATGGAGCATGGTAGATGGAGCACCCCACGCTTTTTCTCCACGATAATTTTATTTATTGCTTATTAATTGATTTCTATAATAACAATGATTTTATAGTAATATAGTATTTTTTATCTATTTTCGTTTTCAGCTTATAGTACGAATTATTTTTCACTTTTTAGTTTGTTATACTTAAAAAGCGTGTTTTTGAGTTTTTTTTTAAGTATATTTATAACCCTTTGAGGTGGCAAGCAATAATGTCTCTTTTATATTGAATTGTCACCGGAAAAATCGAAAAATTTTATTTCCGGTCCGTATCTCGTTTCAGTTAGGAGTAATAAATGTATATATCCCGCCACCCCTCAAGGGGTTAAGATGATATTTCCCATAAAAATATTCTGGGACTGAAAAATTTACTGTTTTTTGAAATTTTTGGACAGTACGAACCCTAGAGTGTATTGCCTACGATATCGTTTAGGCAGATCAATTGGAAGAGTATTGCAATTCAAGCTAAAAGTCAGGGGTTCGAGTTCAGCTTGTATGCATATTCACTGCAAATGAAAAATTGATACTCTTATGATTTTTTTTTAACCAATTAAATTGATGGTGTTACAAAAATTATTAGCGAAAGTATTGTCCTGTTAAAAAGACAGGTGCTCATCTTCACGCCGTGTAATACTTCTGAAAATTTAAAGACTTATATGCATTTTTACATGAAAATTAATTTTTATCTAAAACTATATATTTTTCATTCCAATTCATCATTATATTTTCTCATATCGTTGCACGCAGTTCGATCTGATTAATACAATTTTCAATTTAATTTAAATGCTTTAAGTGATAAATTAAAAATAACATAAAATGATTATAGTTTGACATGTTTCATTGCTCTTACGGCAACATTTTCAAAAACAAATAAATAATAAAAAGAGATTTCTCGAAATAAACAGAAAAACATAAATCACGTGAACATGAGCATATAAAAATAAAACTGGAAATAAAAATGAATAAAAATAATTGTGAGCGTGAAATAGTACAAATTATTGTCTTAAAAACATTTGAAGCATTTCCTTCCATATTTTAGGTAGCTCCATGGAGGCAAATTCATTGCAAATTTATTTGCATATTTTTATTATTTATTTGTTTTTGAAAATGTTATCGTAAGAGCAATGAAACATGTCAAACTATAATCTTTTTATGTTATTTTTAATTTATCACTTAAAGTATTTAAATTAAATTGATATTTTAAAGTGATATTCATATTATATGTAATACAATTTTATGCATATAAAGGTAAAAATGATCTAGATCACATTTTTTCTCATTTTCATTTTCAAAAAGCCAAATCAATTGTATTTAACCGCTTAACTTATTTGTGCGTACGTCGAAGGGCTAGAAGAAATTGCTTGATCCATCACTTCAAACTTTTTGATTCACTAAATTTTTTTATATACAGTTTCATAGTATTCAGAGGCAGAATTTTTTCGACTAAATGTTGCGAATATTATACCTTAAAAACGTGGTGTGTCGCATTTTTAGGTGCGTTCGTAATTATGTAAATACGTAGCACCTATTGTTGTCTTTCAATCCGTCCGTCTGTCTGTCTGTCTATCCGCATATAACAACGCAAAAACTACCCAACTGAATCGTTTGAAATTTAAAATACATAATTATTACATCATTTGGTCGAGTCATTTTAAATTTTATCAAAATCAGATGCACAGATCAATTACAGGGCAATCAAAAGTATTCCGTTACATTACGGTCAATGGGGAAAAAAGTTTCAAATGCATTCTAATCGTTTCAAATTTAAAATGCATAATTATTACCTAATTTTGTCAAGTTATTTCAAATTTTATCAAAATCGGATGCATAGTTCAATTACAGGGGCAATCAAAAGTATTCCGTTACATTACGGTTAATGGGAAAAAATGTTTCAAATGCATTTTAATGGTGTTACACTCATTCGAACGTAACAAAATTGATATGCATCTATAAAGTACATATTATAATATACATTTTGCATAATCTGTGGTGCAAAGAATATTTGTTATTGATTTACAAGGCCACACAAAATTATTCCATTGCATAATGGTATAGGGAGAACATTGTTTGGTGCGCATTTTAATTGTAATTATTTGCAATTTTATGAGACTGATGTATGGGAGTGACACTTTTAAAACTTCCTTTATCGTACGAACGCACCTCATTTGATACGCTTCACGTGCAATTTCCAACTCGTTAAATTTATTACACCTAAAAACAGAGAATCAGATAAGTGGTTAAACAAATTCATAATCTGCAATATCAAATATTTTCTGTAAAATGCATTGGGATATCGAAATAACAGCTTTTAGTTTATTGCAACGTGAATGTTTATTGCAGTGTTACTCTAATATAAAATATTTTATTAAAATCCTATTCCAATTAAGGAAGAAAAAAGAAAAATTTCATATTTAATTCCGCCGCAATTAAGTATAGTGAAATACTCGGGCTATCGATTAGCTACTAAGCGGAACTCATAATTCAGAATTAGGATATGTAAACTGAAACGCGGAATAAAATATTCTATTGAAGAACGATGCATATCAATAAATAATTGATAGCTCTGGTCATGTATTTAATTGAATGATTTTAACCTTCCTACCCTGTTCAAATTTTACTCAATCTTCATAAAAACATTTCACACCAGAATTGTTATTTAGAACATTTTAATATGTTTAATTGACCTATTTCTTGAATTTATATTTAACATTCTTTATAAAAAAAGTTGTGGGTCGAATCGTATAAAACAAATTATAGTTATGGATCGATTAGACCTATTCAGGGTAGGAAGGTTAAATGTGGGTTTTTAAAAAGAAATCTTCATTAAATGATCGAAATTTTGTCTTTTTTAATTCTTCGAGGGGCAAACAATAATGTCTGTTTAATATTGACTTGTCACCATAAAAATCGAAAAAAATTATTATAATATAAGGAAAAGCAATTTAAGTAAACTTTACCGCCAAAGTTAAAAATATAAAATTTCGTTAAAAGTTTACAGTGCGTATCTCATTTCAGTTAGGTGGGATAAAATATATCCCACAGCAGAGTTGGGCAAAATACATCGAAAAGTCATTTTCGATGCAAAATACATTGGTTTTAAAACCTAAAATGTAAAATACAAAATACTTTACAAAAGAAAAATATTTAAAATACAAAATACATGTATTTTCATAATATATTCAAAATACAAATTACATTTTTTAAATTTTGAAAATCGCTGGGTGTTGCACTATAAAAATGTAAAGTGCTTTTTAAAGTATGATTAAGTTTTTGAAATTATATCATAATTTCCAAAATAAGGAAAATAAGATCGAAAGATTATGCATCCAGCATAGATTCTGAAACATTTTCCAACACATCCAGAATACTCTAATAAAGCTTTACAGTTTATTAAGGAGAATGATGATGTCTAAACAAAAAATTTGGAAAGGCATAATGTATGTGAAAATTCAGTTTCTACTATTAATGTCCAAAAAAAATCATATGTATATATATCAGCATTACGGAGAAGTTCTGATCAAAAAAATTTTTTTTATCATGTTTATACCGTAATTTCGGGTGTATAAGCCGCGGATCAAACAATTCTTTTTGGACCCAGAAATCTTATTTAGTGATTGAAGACAAATATTTACGACGATCTAACTAGTTATATTTGTTTCTTTAAAAATTCTGGGTCGAAAAATAATTGTTTGAACTGCGGCTTATACACCCGAAATTACGGTAATCTCTATTTATGCAAAAGTGCCATAGACTGCGATATTTATGTTTTTAATAAACCTCTGTATGTTGTATGTAAATTTTTCAGTTATCATTAATATTATTAATCAATAGTCCATGTATTGCAGACACAAAAATATAAAAAACGGTAAACAGTAAAATCTTTTAAGACGGAATCGCATAGGAAAGAAAAGAAAACTTGTTATAGACAAGTTCCCTTTTTAGTATGTGTAAATGTATTACATTTTCCTCACGTTTATCCTCACGTATTATTGTATTTATTTTGCATGGAGGAACACATTTTTTCAGCTTAAAACAATTTTCCGTAATAAGCAGGTTCTTTCTCATACGTTTGACTATATTTCAATATAGATATATTTTAATAAGTCCTGACAATGCTTTAAAAAGAATAAATTTTAATGTTTAATTGTAATATAAAAGCGATTTAAAAATACATGCATTTTTTTTTTTGCAAACATTTTTAGGCCAGATCATTTTACTGATCAATGAACAGAACTGGCCACGCAGAGAAATTTTTTTTCAAACGGAATGGCTCAAACCCGGGACTGAATATTTTGGTCTGTGAAGACTAGGTAGAAAATCAATCCCGGAATAGGAGGGAAAAAATGAGTTAGGAACTCTCCGGCCTGGCCCGATTCTCCAGGGAAAAAGTAAGGCCCGAGCCTGGTTCTAAAAGAATAGTGACTAAGCCCGGCTCGATTCTAGCCTTAAAAAAAGCAAGACTCTGGGCCGGCGCGACCGAATGCAGAGAATGAAAATCGGCCTGGCCTGGTTCTGCCCGAGGGCAAGTTCGGGTTTCGGGCCCAAACCTGGCCCGTGCAAATCGCTATTGGGCACCATGTATTACCGCAATGAAAATTATTCTTCAGGTAGATTTTCATCGAGAACGTAAATGTATTATTCAGCTTTCCATGTGCCTTTATAATAGATAATAGCATTACATTTCTAATGTACTTTGAAAAAAAGAAGAAAAATCAATAAGAAGCAAACCTTTTTATGGGTCCTTCTATTCAATTACAGAGCATTTTGTTTTACAATTCTCGAAGCAACAGTAAGATTTGCTACATAATTTTTGTAATGATTCACCATAAATGCTTCTGGAAAAGCTAAACATCCTGTTCATTAATGATCTTTATCGTACCACTAACTTAAAAAATATTGTTGATAACAACGTGCAGAAACGAATATAAAGACTAAACAAAGTGGAAGATACTTCCTTGTTACGGATCTTTGATTTGCGGTTTACAAGACCGCAAAGTTTGAAATCCATAAAAATGTATTTTCTTATAAAATGTATTTTCCAAATACAAAATACTTCGAAAAATCATTTCACGGCACATCACTAAAATACTTTTGTTTAGTCGGGTTAAAATACAAAATGCAAAATTCAAATGTATTTTGAAAATGTATTACAAATACATGTGTTTTCGATATTGTCCATCTCTGTCCCACAGCCCCTCAATGGGTTAAGATGATATTTCAAAAAAAAAAAATTCTGGGACCGATGATTTTCCTGGTTTTGAAACTTTTGGACAGTACGGCCCCTAGTGTGTATTGTCAACGATATCGTCCAGGTAGATCAATTGGAAGAGCATGCAATTTAAGCTAAAAGCCAGGGGTTCGAGTTCAGCCTGTGTACATATTCACTGCGAATGAAAAATTTATACCCTTATGATTTTTTACCAGTAAATTTATAGTGCTAGAATAATTATTAGCGAAAGTATTGTCCTGTTAACAAGAAAGATGTTTCACTTTATTCCGCGTTGTGTGTAATACTTCCGAAAATTTAACCTTCCTACCCTGAATGGGTCTAATCGACCCATATCTATAATTTGTTTTATACGATTTGAACCAGAACTTTTTTTATAAAGAAAGTTAAATAACAGATTCTGAGAAATAAATCAATAAAATATATTAAAATGTTTTAAATAACAATTCTGGTGTGAAATGTATTTATAACGATTGAGTAAAGCTTGAACAGAGTGGGAAGGTCAAAGGCTCATATGCATTTTTACATGGAAATTGAATTTTATCTAAAACAATATTTTTTTCAATTCAATTCACCATTATATTTTCTCAATTGGCTGCACACAATTGACCTGAATAACACACTAATACACATATAACAATAAAAATGTACTAGATATCAGTTTCTCTCATTTTTAATTATGAAAACTAAAATTATCTGTACTTAACCACTTAACTGATTTGACGTACGGGCAAAAAGAGTTTGGTTGATCTATCACTTAAAACTTTTTGATATCACTAAAATTTTTAAATACAATTTCATACTATTTAACCATTCGACGGGAGCGTAAATTTTCATCACATGAGAGACACGCTTTCTAAATAGTACAACAGGCTAAAAACAATCAATTATTTCAGTTTTATTTTAATTTTACAAATAATTTAACTTACAAATATCATATAAGTTATCTCTGACCACAATTTATGAACGTATTCCGCAATACACTCATTTTGCTATAACATATTAAATCAGAAGTTTAAATGTATAAAAAAAGCTACTTGCTACTACAATCACACAGAATAAAAAATGATAATGAATTACTAAAATTAATTAATTTCGGATTTACAGAATTAGTCCTATATTGCAAAAGAAATGTTCAGACAAATCACAACAAACATTTTAGCTTAAAAAAGTGATGCTCATACCATATTTCAACAAATTCGTAATCTGCAAGATCGATAATTTTCTACAAAATGCATTTTGATATCGAAATAACAGCTTTTAATTTATTACAACGTGAATGTTTATTGACATTTTACTCTAATATAAAATACTTCATTAAAATCCAATCCTGTTCCGACTGAGGACAAAAAAGAAAAATTCATATTTAATTCCGCAGACATTAATTACAGAGAAATACTTGGGTTTATCGATTAGCTATTAAGCGGAACGTATAATTAAAAATTAGGATATGTAAACTAAAACGCGGAATAGAATATCTTATTGAACAATAATGCATATCAATAAATTATTATTCGATAATTCTCATTATGTATTAAAGTGGTTGATTTTAAATGGGGGTTTTTAATTTCGAAGTAGTGTCCTATGCTATAATCTTTTTACATTTAGTTCTTTTGAAAACAAGTGTAGCTATAAAGTGCTACTATTAAGTTAACAGAAAAGAAAGCAAAATTTCTTATTTGCAAGATTTGTGAAGTAGTTCAAGAACTGAAATATTTCCAATAATATTTTACCTGAAAACAGGTCTTAATACCATTTATTAGCCAGTAAATATTTTAATAGTGGCATACAATAGAAAATATATAACATACCATATGCCAAAGATGACCAGCCACTTAAAATTTACCTTACTTAAATACCTAGAAAAATACATGAGGAATTATTCTGAAACTTTAGATGTATGAACAGAATACTATAGTATTCTGTTCATACATCTGGAGTTTCGAAATAATTCCTCTTCAATTTGTTTGCGGTCCCTTCTGGGATTTCGGGAAAAAATATCTTCGCAGAAATATATGATCATATATTTCTATGAAGATTTTCTGTGAAGATCCCGAAATCCGTTCAATTTTATGAGGATAACATGTATAATCGTATAGAAATTTATGATATTATAAAAAGTGCCCCGAATTTTGCAAAGTTTTCTGCTTATAATTTGCAGAGTTCTTAATAATAAAAAAAATGTTCTTTTCAGAAAATATGACCAACAACGTTGTACATAATACCCTGTAATCGAAACTATAGAATAATAAAATTTGTATGAAAAATGAGCAGGTTTGTAAATAATGTTTCACTGTGCATGTATGAATAAAATCAAAATATAATCTGCATAATGTCTTAGTTAAATGTATAGAGCAATTCCTGTGAAAATCTAAAAAACATGGTAAATTCTGAAATTTACTATTCGTAGAATAAGCTCAAAATCCGATGTTCCCAAAAGGAAGCAAAATACGAGGGGCTATATCCAAATATAGTAGTACGTGCGACATTGTTTACCTTGTATTGACGCTAATCAATGGATATATAGATACAACCCCTCATCTTTTTGCTTCATTTTGGGAATAACAGACTTTTAGTTTATTCTATCGGTGATATTCTTTAGAATTTACAGGTTATGTTTTTGAGACTTTCAAAAATGTTGCTCTATACATTTCGCTAGCATATTATGTAAAATTACATTTTGAATGCGTTCAAGCGTGCGCATTGAAACAAATAAAGGAGAAATTATCCTGAAATTAAAGATGTGTAAATAGAATAGTACAGGTAATATATTTCCATAAAAATTTGACATAACATTTGACATAAAAATTTGACATTTTCCATAACAAACCTGCTCATTTTTCATACATTTTTTATTATTTTCTAATTCCGATTACAAGGAATTTTGTACAATGTTGTTTGTCATTTTTTTGAAGAGAACATTTTTTTATATTAAGAACTCAGCAAATTATAAGCAAAAAAACTTGACAAATTTTGGGACTTTACTTATTAAAACTTCAATTTCTCTACATATATACATGTTATCCTTATACAAATGAACACAGTTCATTAAAATAAACCACTTAATCATAATCTGCAGTTTAAATGCTTCTACTATATTAGTTTTGACAGGGTTATCCAAAAGATATTCGTTCTTTTACAATTTGTTGACTGCCCCTATGGGGTTTCGGGGGAAAATTTTTATGGAAATATATTACCTGTACTATTCTATTTACACATCTTTAATTTCAGGATAATTTCTCCTATATTTTTCTAGATATTTAAAAAATGGCTAAATTTGCAAATGGCTAGTCAATTTTGGCCATATAGAGCATTTGTATGTCTTGAAAAAATGCACTTTTGCAGGATTTGTTCGTTTCCAGAACATCCATGGAGGTTTTATTACAATTTTCGTAAAGTAATATTTGCCTTATTGAAAAATATTTTTATCATCAGATATACCAATCATTACTTTATGAAATTACTGATACTAAAACACCTAAAATTTCTTGATTTTTACGCATCGTACAGGGTGATTATAATTAAAGTCCAAGTTTCAAAACGCTCTAAAAAGCGAACCACTCGTTAGAATGGCGTCAAGATTTAACAGCGTATTATTGAAGGAGGGGGAAAGAACATGAACCAAAAAAAGTTCCGAAATTGAGTGACAGATGGCGCTGTAAGCGTCAGTATATGTAAATTAAAATACCTGGCATGCGCAGGACAATTTCAGGTGTTATAAAAGATGTTATATGGAGGGATGATTTTTATGCGGTTTTTGGCCTCAGGACAATTAAAAACCAATTTTTCCCATCCGATGTGGTACGACCTTGCCGTGGTGGACAGGCTTACGTAACTAACAGTATCACACGCGTACAGTCATGCACACTGAACAATACAGTTGGTTTATATCGTGTAACTTGCGCCTTAGCCGTTGTTTTACGATTTGTCCTTTGTAGTCGAAATTCTGACGCTTACAGCGCCATCTGTCGCTAAAATTTGGAACTTTTTTTTGGTTCATGTTCCTTCCCCCTTCTTCAATAATACGCTGTTAAATTTTGACGCCATTCTAAAGAATGGTTCGCTTTTTAGAGCGTTTTGAAACTCGGATTTTAATTATAATCACCCTGTATAATCAATAAGTTTTGCATTTTATTTTCTAAATTGCAGTGTTTATATATTTGACTGAATATTTTGTGGATTTCAAAATCAATTATTTACGTATAAAATACTGCAATGTTTAGAAATCATAGTTTTAAATCCTTACAACAATATTTTGGACAGACATGTTTTATGTATACGCTACTGTCACTCTGTAACTTTTTAAAAACTTTTTAAACTTTTTTTAACAACTTTTGTATATTTCATTGAATATTTTAAAATTGCAGAATCAACTATTTTCATATCAAATATGGTGAAGGTTCCAAATCATAGTAATAAGTTCTCAACAACAATATTATTGATAAATATATCTTACGTATAGCTCACTATTATTATAGCTTATCCATCATACGAAATATAGGGTAAATCTTGCAATCATTTTGAAAATCGAAAAAAATTTTTGACGGATTTACACGTTTCAGACACTGAAGATTTCGAGAAACTTATTTAAAAAAAATTGCCGTTTGTCTGTTTGTCTGTAAACGGTCTAACTTCCGAACAAATTGAAATAGGAATTGGAAATTTCGTGTGTACTTAGTATGTAATAGTGGAATGAAGCCTATTGAATATCAGTAACCTCGATTATCCGGAACTATTTTTCTCGGATTCTCGAAATATTTGTTCTGATGAAAGGTGCATAAAAAATTTAGATTTTATTTATTTTAAGCAGCGCATTTAAAAGACAATAAAATAACAAAAATTTTGTATAAAGAACGAAGTTAATCGGGTAATTAAATGCTATGATATTTGTAATCCTATTATTTGAAATCCTAAAATACCTCATTTTTTTGCTTCATTTTGGGAACAACGGATTTTGTGTTTATTCTATAGAAGATTTCTTTCAGAATTTTCAAGCTATGATTTTGGGAGTTTTACAAAAGTTGCTGTATACATTTAGCTAACACACTAAGCAAATAGAATTTTGATATCGTTGACGCATGCGTAGTGAAAAGTTATTTAGTAAACCTACTTATTTATCACACAATTTTTATTACGGGTATTGTGTGCAATATTATTTGTCATATTTTCAGAAAATAATGTTACTTTATACTAAGAACTCTACAAATTATAAGCAAAAAACTTGACATAATTTGGGAGCATTTTTATAAAAACCTTACTTTCTCTACGAGTATACATCGTATTCGCATAAAAATGAACATAATTTATTAAAATAATCCATTTTATCATAATCTACAGTTTGAGAGCTTTTGCTACATTAGTTTTGACAGGGTTATCCAAAAGATATTCATTCTTTTTTAATTTGTTGACGGTCCCCTATTGAATTTCGGGAAACAATCTTCACGGAAATGTATGACTTGTACTAATATATTTATGGACTAAGAGTTTAGGGATAATACCTCATGTTTTTTTCTAGATACTTAACAAAATGTCTATAATCGCAAGTGGACGGTCATCAGTGGCTATGCAGTGTAGTTCCACGTTATAAACCGAATTTTTTTTTTTTGCAAAATACTAGCGCCAATGTGACATTTTGATTTTTGAAAAAATTACCCTCCAGAGGTCAAAGGGTAACCAATACTGCATTGGTTCATTGGTTCTCCATCAAAGTTATGAAGGTAAAATTTTGTTAAAAATTTTTGGTGAAATATTAATTAAAATTAGGTGGTATACAGGGTTATTAGTTATTAACGTCAGGTGTTCAGAGCCGTCTAGCGAGTAAAGTTTTGGTCAAAACATAACCAATTTAAATTTCGAATTCTTAAAAAAAAAATTTAAATAAAAAGTTTTAAAAATCACCACTAGGGGCAATTTTAGCGTTGTTTACCGACTAAAATGCATTAATTTTCATAAAATCAGTTGTTTATAGCAATCATGAGTATAAAAGGAAAGGCTGGGAGAGTTCTCATCATTATCAACTCTCATAATACTTTGCTAGTCAAGCTGTGTTATCAGCAGAACGAGAATTGCAATGATGCTCGTTCTGAATTTCACCGATCACTGAATTTGCCAAAAGAACCTATGAGCATAACAAATTTACAAAAGATGATTCATCGATTTGAAACTATGCGGCAACAAGGCCTAGGACGTAAAGTGACTTGTCAATAACAAGGCGACGAAGTTGTAACTGCTATTGTCGAACAAGAGATGAAAAATGTGCAGGTACCATCAGCGCTCGGGCAGTATTCCAGCAGTATAAAATTGATCTGTACTGCATTTTTTGCCATTTAATCATTCAACATTTACACTAATACACTTTTGGTGCGCCAAAATTGCTGATTTTATGCAAATTAAATGCATTTTAGTCGAATTTTAGCTAAAATTGCCCCTAGTGGCGATTTTTTAAACTTTTTATTTTCTTTATTTTTTTTTAAGAATTGAAAATCCCATGGTCTACTATGTATGCTGATCAAATTTGGTTATGTTTCGCCCAAAACTTTACTCGCTAGAGGGCTCTGAACACCTGACTTTAATAACTAAGCACCCTGTATATTAGTATATCTCACTACCCCTCAAGGGGTAAAATGTCATGACTTTGTGTTTGATGGGATGTTCTATAATTTGCAGAATCAATTATTTTCGTATAAAATATGATGATAGTTCGGAATCATCGTTTTAAGTTCCTTATAACAACATTGTTGATGCTAATTGTTCTTTTGTATAAAAAGGATGTTTCCAGTTTTCAACTTTTAATATTATAGTTTTACTTATTTATTCGAGAAAAAAAAGGTTACGAATTCTGATACAAACAAGACGATTAAGAATTCTGCGGTGCAAATATTGATTAGAAAACTCCTAATCAAAAATATTTACATATTAGCTGTCTTTCCAAATCTTGCTGATTTTCTATTCGGAAATTTACCTTTCATACAAGATAGTTTCGATTAATAATTTTCTTCTGAGAATTTCTACACGACTGTTTGTTATTTTATAAAATAAAAAATATTTTTTCAAACTCTGTGGTGAAATTACAGAATTTTTTTTTCTAAATATGATAACACTGCCTGTTAGACTCCTTGGAAGTTCGAAAGTGTATACGGGTATTTCCATGAGAATATGTCGTGTAAGTCACATACTAGGATCTTGGATACCAGTATTTTAGAATGGAAAAATGTGATTTATTTTATCAGAGATATTTCATTAATTGAATAAGGCCATGCAAACCTTTCAAAAATAACGGCGGCCAACATTTTAGCAGTTACTAATAATGTGACTTACACGACAAGTGCTCGTGGAAATACCCATACGCTACTTAAATATAAAATCATTTGATTTAACTGTATGTTCAATTAAGGACAAAGTAGAATTCCATTTTAATTCAACTGCATTTAGTCACAGTGGAATGAAATACGTGGGAATCAATAAATATTAGACGGAAGTTAAATTTGAGAACAGATATAGTCAATCGCAATGAACAATGAACAATTTTATGAAAGCATTAATTCCTTTAATCTTTCTATAAGATATGTTTGATCATTTCGCGAAGTTAATTAAAAGCATTCGATACAGATTTTAAATTTATAGTATAATCTTTGAAAATATTAATATTTTTGAAAATAGTTCTATTTATATTTTTAAGAAAATTCTTTCAATTTCAAGTGGGAACATCTTTATTGTGATAGATTGTGCGTTGAACATTATTTTTCGAAGTGTAAAACCCCCAATTCACTTTTAATATGATATAGGTCTGTCCAGCTATTTATCACCGGATCCTGTTACTTTAAAAATTTTTTTTCATATTCGTGAACAATCTAACCTTCTTTCTAAGATAAAAATAGCGGTATGTATTCAAGTTCCTACTTTGATAATTTAATCTTCAGAAGGTCTGTTTCGATGAAAAATAATTTTTGGTTAAAATCAGGTGTGTTAGTAACAGCCGTAGTAATCAAATATCATACTCTCCAGTTATAAACACATACATACGTATATATATTAGAAAATTATTTATATACATTAAAATTAAATTTATTTATATACACCACATTCACATGTAAAGTTCTATTTGTAAAGAAATTTACATATATATATGCATGCGTATGTGTGTATAACTTCATATTTGATCATTACGACTGTTTCTAATAGATCTTGTTTTAATCTAAAATTATTAAATTTGTGAAGACATCATTCTGTTTCATATGAAAAAGGTTTGAGAACTGTTCTATTTTAAGATGACAAAATTTCTGAAGGAATCTTTCACCTTTAACCCTTTCCGGCACGGGCAAAATATGTACTAAAATGAGAAATTATCGACTGCCGCCGGAATTCACAAACGAATTTTTTAAATATTTTGAATTCCTTAATTTAAGCTTTTATTGTAAAAGCAAAACTTTACTAAAATATTAATGATGCATTTTGCAAGTTTCGAATTAAAATTAGGTATCCCAGACCGGGGACAGTGTGCCGGAAAGGGTTAATGGGTGATTTTTCATTTTTTTTTTCATACGCTGTTATATTTCTATCTGTTTTTGTTAATTATCCACAAGGAAAACAGTGAAAAAAATTATATATATTTCTGTTGGACATACTATCATAATGACGCTCATGGCTCATTAAACAAAAATTGATGAAAAAACAATAATTTAAAATTGCATACAGTGAGTGGTTTTTAACGAACTGTGCGGTTTACGAACAGATCGGTTAACAATCACGTTTGAGAGACATTTTAATCTCTTCAGACCTGAGCATAAAATAACTCTACAAATATATATTTATTGCTTTTGAATAATCGAAATGACACCATAGATAACAGAAAGAGTCATTTTTATGAAATCAGTACTTCAGGGCTCTGGTAATTTAAGCTTACAAATATGGACATAAAAGTACTAATCCCCTTAAAACATCAGTTTAACTATCAGTAATATAAAGTTAGGCAATAACAAAATTAAGGTCTTTAAACTAGCAAATGGTCAGCAAATCCTAAAATTTTTTTATTGTAAAGCATTTAAGTTAAATAATCATAAATAATTCTTATTTTTTTGGCCTTAATGTCTTGAAGGTGTTTTCGAAATTCGGATGAAAATAATATTTATTTTATGAGGTAATATTCATCAGTGCTGACTTTCATTGGTTTTGTTTTAAAGCAAAAAACATTCAGCTGTATAGAAGAAAAAAAAATGCAAAAATTTTGAACAGTTTAGTTTTTATGAGGAAAAGAATGAAGGTACACATTTGTGTACCTCAGGTCTGAAGAGGTTAATGTTAGGTTAACGAACAACTCACAAATACAAAGCCAAGAAGATGCAATACTGTGTTTCAGATTTTAGGAATTTGAATAATTGCATCTTTTGCCGACATAGAGAACATTTTAACAGTTGTAATATATACGGCCTAATTTACGACTACCATAGATTTGGGTCATACATTTTAGTACACCTAAATTAGAATGGACAGATTAGAAGCCTTATAGTCATTTAGGGTAACTTTGACCTAACAGGATAACTTTGATCTAAGAGAGAAAAAAGTTTAAATCTGTTACCTCACTTGAGTTAACGGCAAAGTTTTGGTATCAAAATCTAGATAGGCCTGAATTTAGCCTGATTTGCTGCAAATTTTATATTGTGTGTTTCCCTTCTTTTAAAAAAATACTTTGAATTTTTGATCAATTACTTTAACCTCTTCAGTCCCGAGAAAAATCTGCAGCATAGAAAAATTATTTTATTAGCAAATTATGGTGCTTTTAGGCTTAGAAAAAAGAAAATAAAATCATTTTTTTATTTTTAAAATTTTTAAATAGTTAAAATTTATGTACCCATATGGGTACATCAGGTCGCAATTGAGTAAAAATGTCATTTTTTAAACAAATAAAACCAATTTTATTTTACAAAAATAAAACTATTTATTGTTTAAAAGTTATATCAATTTAAACAACTTAAATGATTTTTTTACCTAAAGCTATGTATTGCGCAAAAATATTATACACATCTTGTAATAATTGTAATGCATATCTTGCTACTATACATCTATCTATGTATCTGATGTATCTGTGGCTTCCAGTAATAACCAGGTATGGCACATTTTTGAAAAAATTGAGATAATTTGGGAAAATGTAGCTTTAAAAGAGTGCTTTAATCTGCCATATTACTGAAAAAATTGAATACTTCCCGTCATAGGGCGACTATAAATTTTCATTTAAAAATTGAAATTTTTTTTAATTGGTTCTCAATTAATAAATTATTTTTATATAACTATTTTAGCAAAAAAAAGAGAAGCTCTTATATCCTAATTGAATGTAATGAAAATTATTAAGTTCTAATCTATTTTATAAAAGTAATGATAAAAAGACATTTAAAAACTTTAAACGTTAATTATTCAAAATATTATAAATGTGCCTTACCTGATTATTACTGGAAGCCACAGATAATATATACATACTACTACATATACCACTATACATATGCTACATACCTTTTAATAATAATCTTCTAATTAAGTATCATTTATTATAGATTTTTTTTGACTAATACATGAGGGCTTGTACAATTATACAACCTTTCAAAACGTGTTAAAAATTTTTAAAGTTATAAAAAATTATGACATATTTTAGCAGTAAATTCAGTATATTATTTCATATTATTTAAAAAATGAAAAAAGTCCTTTTAAATTGTTTTGTAAGACTAAATTAAATAATTTATTCGTTCCTAAAATTTTTTTTTAATAACCAAGTGTACATACTAGTTACGCAGAAAATTAGTTTCTTTAGCTGGAAATGTATAGTTAAGACCCATTGTACCCAAATGGGTAAAACATATTTACAGATGTTTTTCACATCCATGCCCATATGAACAACATTTATAAACAACTCCAAATCATTCTTGAAACATTATAGTTTATAAAAAATGCAATATATTGTTTTTAATTCACTCAAAAATTTGTATTATTCACATACTTTGACGTGAAGTCGTTGGAAAATTGTTTATGTCATCCATCTTGGAAATGTTCCATTTTCAAAGTCACATGGTTCCTCCATCTTTAAACATATAGCACATTTATTGGTAATATAGGACACTGTGATGTATTTGAATAGTGCTAGCAGAAATCCATGCATTTATAAAAAAATTTGGGTGCAATTTTGGCTTTTGTTTTAATGTACCCAAATGGGTACTCCAGGACTGAAGAGGTTAATTGAAACATAGTTCGCAAATTATTACAAGTTCCACCATCACAGGCTTCAACTGAGCTTCATAGGGACATAAGGTTGATAAGGCTTTCAATTGTTTGCATAATTAATAAAGATTACCTTATAAATACAGATATGAATAAAATTATAGGATTTTTATTTAAATACTATCATCTTAATTGGTTGAGATATTCATAGAGTGTATTATAAATTATTTATACACATTGTATACAATACGTTTATATTGCTTGTGAATTAGTAATAAAAGTGTATTAACATGAATATCTATAAAATATTTTTAACGTATTTGTACACCTGCCAACGAATGTAACAAAAACATTAAATTTATATATTTATAAATGTTAATTTAATTTCAAGCTCATTAAAATCGTTAATTGTAAAGCAAAGTTTCATGACATCAAAGAATTAAAAAGCACCGCACAATGAAAAGGTTTGTTGCCTTTAAAACATGGTATACTTAAAATAAATAATTAAGCGTCAAAAAAATAATTAAGGGAGATTATAATTCTTTTTAATTTTTTAGGTCAAAATAAGTCTTTTTTAAAATCTTTCGTATAATAAATATTTTTTAATTGTCAAAATTTAAAATAAAAACGCAAGTAGGAGAAAAAGTGTAATCCTCAAAATCGTAGATTAAAAAATAAGCACTTTAATCGTCAAGATGGAAAATTTTTTATCGCAAAATTTTAAATTTCTTTTACCCATTTAAATAATTCTTAAGATAACATATTCAAACATGTTTTAAATGTATTTAGTTATAGACGACAAAACTAATTAGAAGATAACCGCAGATGATCAAAAAAATATTCCCCGTGAAGCAATTTATTAATTATTGCCCCTCATAAAAAAGCATAGAATAAGACAAAGATAATTTCTTTTATCTATAATAAAGCTATTAATTAAATGTTTTTTCTTCAATAATAACCTAATTATCAGAAACATACATTTGGAGAGTTCTATTTTTATTTTTCACGGGTTTATTTTTTATACTTTACTTTAATATTTGTTTTTTACATATAATAATTAAATATCTGATGAATAATAATTTTTCAGAAACGCATTCATTTAAATATGCAGTAGCAAAAGAAGGGTCTGCTGGAGTAATTATGATTAGTGGATAATTGTGGCTACCGACATAATGGAAAAAATTGTATATTTTAAAAATTCTGTTTCACGCTTAGATATTAACCTCAGAATGTATTTTTGATTTAATGCATTCTTTATCACTTGTTGAAGCATTTTTGAGATCCAGATAGCAATTGGAACAAAGTATACCAAAATTTTTGATAAACAGATTTGGAGTTCTAATGCATAGGTGCCAACCTGACATCGATTATCCGTAATACGTGCGTTAATTTGTCCCTAGGAGTTTCGAACCAGAATTTTTTCAAAGAAATGAAATTAAGTATGTTCCTCTAACAATCTTGAAATTAAATAAAGAAAGATTCATGAAATATATTTTCTGGTTTGAAATGACGTTAACCTGGATCAAACTAAACCAGGTATTACGGAAGATTAGCGGCTACCAGCTACGGCTGGTAGCTATGTAGTGGTCTTGATTATCCCAAACTTTTATGATTGTATGTTTTTGATGGATAATTATAAACATCCTTTTAACTTAATAAAAAGGGGGGGCTATGAATTTAATTTAATTTCATGCTCATTAAACTTGTAAATGTAAATCAAATTTTCATGACATCAAAGAATTAAAAATCACTGCACAATCAGAAGATAAAGCATGGTATACTTAAAATAAATAATTAAGCACTCAAAAAATATAATAATTAAGGGAGATTATAATTCTTCATATTATTATTTTTTTAGTTTTTACCAAGGTCAAAATAAGTCTTTTTAAAACCTGTCTTGTAATAATTAATTTTTTAACTTTAAAAATTTTAAATAAAAAATGCAAATAGGAGAAAAAGTGTAACGTTCAAAATCTTAGATAAAAAAACCGCACTTTAATCGTCGAGATGGAAAAACTTTTATCGCACAGTTTTAAATTTCTTTTATGATTTTAAATAATTATTAAGTTCACATATTCAAACATGTTTTAAATTTACTTAGCTATAGATGACAAAACGAATTAGAAGATAACCGCAGATGTGCTAAAAAATATTCCCCATGAAACTATATATTAATTGCCTCTCATGGAAAAAAACATAGTACAGGATGAAGATAATTTTTTATCTATAATAAAGCTATTAATTAAATGTTTTTTTTCCTTCAAAAATAACCTAATTATCAGAAAAATACATTTAGAGAGTTCTTATTTAATTTTTCTGTTTTTTTTTTTTTTTTTTTTTTTTTTTTAATTTGCTTTTATATATTTGTTTTCAAATAGAATTATTAAATGTGAATAATAATTTTTCAGAAACGTATTCATTTAAATATGCATAAGAAAATGTATTCGCATTAGAAAAGTAAATTAATGAAAATAAATTCGTAATAATTATTTATTTAAAAATGATCTGCTTAGTACGACTGTTTGTCAGCTTTAGTTTAATCAGTCAAAATACCATCTAACCATTTTAAATAGGACGTATAATAATGTATAATATTTAACATTTAAGAATGCATTAAGAGAATTTCCAAACAAATCTGTACAAAATCTATGATCGTTTAACGAAAACAGTCATAGAATGGATTAAGTTCAATAACCAATGACCCACTGTAATTATTTAAAAGTGTTTACATTGCACAATTACAATTATTCAACGATATGATAATTTTTATAAGGTTTTTGATAGTTTGCAGAATTAATAATGGTTACTTTTATAAAGATTGAGATATATAAGATTAGAGGGTTTGTTTTAATACTATCATCTCAAATTGATTGTGTTAGTCATAGATTACATTATAAATTACTTATCATACACTGTAAAAAGTATCTGTTAATATACACAAACTTTTCCCCAAAATTTTACGGAATAGTTTGATTTTTCCAAGAAAACAGCAGTATTTATGTTTTTTGTTATTTTGAGATTAAAAATACAGTAACTGTTCCGTAAATCTCTCTGAAAACAGAACATCTTCCGTTTTAAACAGCACACATTATCAGTATTTTTAACTGATAAGTGTCGTGGCGCCATCTGTATGACAAATAGAAAAACATAGCAACATTTCTCTTATTTTTTCTGTTTTAATTAGAAAACGATGGCATATTTTTACAATATTAAAATAATAATAATAATAATAATTATTATTAATTCTTTTTAAGTTTAAGATAGTTAAGGAAAGCTTTTTGTTTTTTCAGTTTGATTTTGTTTAGATTATTTATATTATAATATAAAAAGTGCGTATGTTATTAAAAGTGGAAAAAAATCTACTTTTAATTTTAATATGTATATATATATTTTTAATCTATTCAAATTAAGAAGCTTGCACATAAAATTTAAAGTATATTAAAAAGATAGCATATTTTTACAAATTAAAAAAAATAATAATAAGATTTATTAATTCTTTTTAAGTTTGAGATAGCTAAGGGAAGTTTTTTTTTCGGTATAATTTTAAATATGTTTAATTTATTTATATCATGATATAAAAAGTGCGAAAGATATTTTAAGTGGAAAAAATCTACTTTTAATTTTAATATATACATATTTTAATATATTCAAATTAAGAAATTCGCTCTTAAAATTTAAAATATATCGAAATATATTACCGAAATTATTATCATTTTGGCGATTACCTAAGTTATAAAAATCAATAAATGTAATTAATTTTAATAACCCATAACCCATAGTAATTATCTTTATTGAGTTTACAATAGATCGTCATACAAAATATTTTTTAAAATACATGTTTTTTTTTTTTTTTTTTTTTTTTTTTTTTAAGTGTGTTAGTATTTTTTTATAAAATAAATAAATAAATATGAATAAAATAGCTTTAAAACTCTTCCAAAAAAGAAGGCAACAAAATTTTCTAATACTTTCATTTATGCATGTAATATTTTAAAGTTTAAACTTTTTTATATATAAAGCTACAATTAAAAAGCTAACTATTAGAAATTATAGAAAGAAAATCTGTAAAACTTGATTTAGAACTGTCCGTTCAATAAAAAAATATTATCTCTACAAAAATAAACCCGCTTTCAAAAACCTTGTCTTTACTTCATGAAATGCATCCGAAATAAGTAAAGGTATTTGAAATGGTGCTATATGAAATCATAGTGTAATGGTATTACACTACCGGCTACGACAGACAAGGTCGTGAGTTCAAACCCCATGGAAGGTTAGTAACATTTCTTCTCTGCTGTTTAAATTAAATGTATATAATGTGTCCCTGATATTAACGTGCCTTTGTAAAGTAAAGAATAAAAATCACAAAGATGTTAATTTGTCCTTGAAAAATTCTTTTAACTTTTCAAACGAAAACTTTTAGATAAGGAAATATTAAAAAACGGAAATATTTTGTGAAAAAACGGAACTATTCCTGGAAATTTATTTCCATTAAAAAACGGAAGTAGTACTGGCGTCTAGATTACCAGTACTATTTCCGTTTTTTAACGGCAAAATATTTTACAGTGTATTGCAAAGTATAATGGTCGATAATTAGGGAAACCTCTACCGCAAAGTACCATCGACAAACAAACAAACAAACAAACAAACAAAATAAATAAATAAAAGGAAAAGGAAGTTTTTTTTTATCCGAAATGAATTAGTTTAAAATTAAAATTCGTAAAAAACGTAAAAAAATAAATAAATATTGATATATCATAAAATTGTGACATGACAGAAATGTTTTATTTGACTTCCTACATCACTTCTAGCACACAGAACACGAAACACATAAAATCATTTGCGATATGAAAAAAGTTATTTTTTTGCTGATAGTGTAACTAAGCAGTAAAAAAAATAATTAAGGGAGATTATAATTCTTTATAATATTTTTGTTTCAGTTTTTTCCAGGGGAGAAAAACTATAATCTTCAAAATCTTAGATAACAAAAACCGCATTTTAATCGTCAAAATGGAAAAACTTTTATCACATAGTTTTAAATTTATTTTACCCTTTTAAACAATTATTAAGATAACATATTCAAACAAGCTTTAAATATATTGTGTTATAGACGACAAAACTACTTAGAAGATAACCACAGATGTGCTAAAAAATATTCCCCTTGAAGCAATTTATTAATTATCGTTCATGGAAAAAACATGGAAAAAAATTAAGATAAATTTTTATCAGTAATAAAGCTATTAATTAAATGGTTTTTTTTTTCTCCAAAAATAATCTAATTATTAGAAACATACATTTAGAGGGGGTTTTATTTATTTTTTTTCTTTATTTTCTTTGTACATTGCTATGCATACGTTTTTACATATAATTATTAAATATCAGGTAAATAATAATTTTTCAGAAATTTTTCATTGAAATATGCAATAGAAAATGTACTTTTGTTATAAAACGAAGGATTTGAAAAGAAATTTGTTATGAATATTTATTTTAAAATTCTGTGGTTAGTGCTACTGTTTGTCAGTATCAGTTTAATCCGTCAAAATATCATATATCCATATTAAAAAGGTCGTATAATAAACCTCTTATAAAGTAAAGATTTTTATATATTATATGAGGACCCCAGGAGCCAAGAGGTACAAGTGACAAAATTTCGATTTGGAGTAAACTGAGTTTAAAGATAATTGATGTTAAATTGGAACATCAATAACAATTGAGTGAACTGAAATAGGAAATTTCTGCTTGTTGCACTCTGGTCTTTGAACTCTTATTTCAATAAGTTTTAAAAATAAAGTACAATTTTCTTTAAATGTATAATTAATCAATATTGTTTGTTTTTCGAAAAAAGTGGTTTGCCTCTATAACTCAGTAAGTAATAATAAAATCACTTATATTTCTTTACCTCAAATGAAAAAAGCATAATTTTAGGTCGTCTGTGTATTTAGAATATTTTTTTCAATTTTGTCACTTATAACCCTTGGCTTCTGGGGTCCTCATACATATTATTTAGCTTTTAAGAATGAATTAATTGAATATTCCAACAAATGTGTACTAAATCTATGATCGATTAACGAACAAAGTAATAGAATTGGTTAAGTTCTTTACCCTTGGCCCACTGTCAGAGTTTTCGCTGGCTTTTGACCAACGTTAGCAATTTACCGAATAAGAAATTAAAAACATTAGCCAAATGAAAAGAAATGTAAGCAAAATAGATTCGGTGTCAAATACTGAAAAATCTATTTTTAGCCCCCTTATTGTGTTCGTTTTTTATGTTGAAAAATATCCTACCATTTGCTATGTAAACTATTTAAAATAAGTACATTCTAAATATCTCCCAAATGTGTAAATGCTTCAGAAATTCATTTTGCAATCTAAATAAAAATGAAAAATCCATATCTGATTTACCGTTGTAAAAATATGCACTAAAATTTGCTATGAGATTTCGACTCAGGTATAAAAAAAATTGACCAGTCAATTATATTTTGCATAAAAGTAATAAACAACATAGTAAATAGCTAATTGCAACACAATATTCCTGCAAAAATTTCCTCTGCATGGCAATTACTGTGCGTTATATTGATCGTTTTTTTACCGTCTGAAGTGACTCCGCGCATAACTGACGATAGCGAAGTACCTATAACATAATCCTTTCTGTATCTTTAGCTATTGCTAAACTAGATTGGTGTTTAGTCAGTATCTTTATAAATAAAGCAATGTAAATGGCAAGTTGCAAACAATTTTGCAAACGGTTTTGAACATGTATAGCAACATCTTTAAGTTACTAAACACGGATAAGTACTCTCGACTGTATATGCACATCACACGCACATAATGGGCAGAAATTGAGCACTCGCAGTTTGGTGAATTTCATTGTTCGTTTACTCGCTAAATGAAACATTTTTTCGCAATTTGACGCAATGGCGAGTGGCAGCGAGAACCCTGACCACTATTTGTCCCACCTGACCTTATTTAAAAGTGTACAATAACAATTGTACAATACACTGTACATTGTATTGTACATTGTACAATAACAATTGCATTGTACATTGTACAATAACAATTACTCAACGATATCATATTTATTACAATGTACAATAGCAATCGTATTGTATTGTACATTGCACAATAACAATTACTCAACGATATCATATTTATTACAATGTACAATATCAATGTCAATGTACAATAACAATTGTATTGTACATTGTAAAATAACAATTACTCAACGATATCATATTTATTTTAAGGTTTTTAATAGTTTTCAAAATTAATGATTATTACGTTATGGAGATGTTTAGGTGATGATAGGTTTTTTTAAACCCTTTTAGGGGCAAGGTACTTCGTTTCGTAAAATTCTTAAATGAATGGTCGACACAAGAATTTATTAAGAGATGAACTTTAAAGTATGCAAAAGTTTTTGCTCACGCACTTAATCATTTGCAGCGAAAATCACTTTATTATTTAAGTGTTGAAATTTTGAACTACTTTATTGACTTGCTTTTTTGGCCCCTCTCTTTGTCCATGCGAAAAAAATGTCATTAAAATGAATTGATTACCCTAGTAGCAAACCAATATTGGTCCAACGCTGCGCCAATATTTCATTTGTTGGAAATATTGCTAATAAAATGCTAATATTCGTTAAATATTGGCATTTAATTGGAAATATTTCCAATGATTTCCCAATGTTGTACAAATGTTGGCGTTACATTGGAAATATTTCCAACGAAACCCCAATATTGGTATAATATTGGCTGCAATTATTGGATAAATAAGCGTAAAATGTAAACACCCCAATATTGGGGCAATATTTCATGTCAATATTACGCGAATGTGCCAATATTGCTCCAAGATGTAGCCAATATTGTTCCAATATTTTTTGGCTACTGGGGTAGTTTCCGAAGTTCTTAATTCGGGTTTTGACTGAGCTCTTGTTGCTTTCAGCTTCAAATATTATTTAACCACTTAACTAATCAATGTTTTTGAAAAAAAATTTCAAAAATTTTCAATTTTTTTTCATGTTTTTTAAAGATTTTACTTGGTTTTTGAAAACAGAATTTTTTACCAAAATGATCGATGATTAAATAATTGAAAATTTATAATTAAAATTTTACTGGTGAGAAAAATAAATTATGCTTGGAGTATAGATGCGCTTGCGTGATACGTTCAAATCATGATTGGCAAAAGTAAATTGCCCGTATGACGTACGGGCAAAACAAGGAAGCGGTTAAAATATGAACTAAACTAATAGCAAAAATAACAATAAAAAATAAAAAGAATATTGCCCAGTTAAACTGATGGCATTGAGCTCACAGGCTACTCATACTAATTGTATATTACAGCCTTATATTTTTAAGGGTTAATTCCATTCTAAAAACATATTAAGGGGGGGGAAGGCAGCTCCATCTATTTCCCCCTTTTATACTTAACCATTGAACCCCTTAATCTAATGAGAAATATGATTTTAATATAAAAATTTTGAACAAAAACTGATAATTCTGCACGGAAAATCCCATTTTTATCAATCAAAAGTAAGGGCATGAACCCCCGTTCCGTCTTTATACTTATCCAATGAACACCTAATACTAATAACGGAAGTGTTTCATCAGAATGATCCTACATCTTAATTTCGATCGAAAACTGATAATTCTGCATGAAAAACCCATTTATACAAATAAAGGGGAGGGGCATGAGTCCCCGTTCCCCCTATTATGCATTTCGATTGAACTCTAAAAACTAATCAGGGAAGCGCCTTATCAGAATATATATATATATCCAAAATTTCAAGTGAATCGAATATTTTTATCATGAGTTATCGCGTTACCCACATACAGAACGGACGGGCGCATAAGCTCACAGGCTTTGATAGCCTGTGAACTAAAAACTCCTGACATCATGCATAACACTGTTGCAAGAATATTTTTAATATCGGTCACCGTTTGAAAGTTATTGAATTTTAAAATTTACCAGTCATTTTTGGAACACCCGCTATAGCGATCGCCGATTTACCTAAAAGATGACAAAGATGACAATATTAATATAGACTTAACTAGTAAATATGTACATTTTATTTAAATTTGTTAGCACTTTCAGTCAGCAAATCCGTGATCAATGAATATTTCTTATATCAGTGAATATTCCATTCTTTCAAATACATAAGAGAGAGTGTATAATTATTAGGGTAGTTGAAAATACATGTAGCCGAGATTTAGATGGAAATATGTACAGAAACATATTTAACACTAGAACCGCGAGGAATTTTACTCAAGTTTTCGGAAAATATTTCACATCATAATTTTTATTTAAAATTATTTAACCTATTTATTTATGTTATTTTTGTGCAGAATAAATTTAATTTTTTTAAATACAGTTTTCTGGTTGGAATCTATTCAATTGCTACAGGTCAAAATGACCCGTCACCGCGGTTATAGTGTTAGGTGCTGTCCCATATATTTTTATAAGGAATTTTCTTCACATACATCGATTTTCACGTTAAATGCGTAGATCAGGGTTTGTGCGTTTACCGTTATATTCCAAGTGATGTACCATTACTATTATAATTAATGTTGTTATTATAGTTGTTATTTTAGGAAAATGAATCCAGTTCAAACACGCAAAATTTGGTGTTAATCGAAGATTTTGTATTAGTAAATACTGATACAGAAGAATTTCAATTCCAGGACCCATTCGAACTCTGTAGGTGGAAAATAGTAGGAGTAACAGTATTTTGGATTGAACATGCGTAGGAAAAAAAATTCGTCACTACTGTAAAAACTACTATTCGAATTTAAGGAATAAATTTGGGAATTCATAATTTTAAAAAATCAAATTTACAACCCTGAATCATATCTGCTTACAAAAGCATAAGACGTGCTGCACAGATACTTAGAAAAGCCAAAAACTCTCAAATTTTCAAAATGAAATTAACTCTCTCCCTGATTCATTATTTTAGCCAAAATTGCGTATTTACAGAATTTTTAATCTTTTATCACCGGCGTTTCAACACAGCAATGCATAATTTAGTCCGGGAAAAAGCTTTGATTAAATAAGACGAAATTTACAGCAAAAAATAACTGGTGGGAATAATCATGGGGGGGGGGGGGTGGCGGAATTAATTAGAATGAAAAATGCTTTCCCGCAGAAATCGTGGGATAATTAGCAAGAGAGTTAACCCCTTGAAGGGCTGTGGTATGTCTATGAAACCACTTAATTTTAAATCCCAAATTCTACATTTGCACCATAATTTTGGTAATAAAAATTTCGGTTCATCAGATGCGTGAAATTTAGATTTTTCTTATTTACAAATAAAGTTGTTTTCGAATTTCGGAGATAGTCATTCATTTAAACACTTAACCCCTTGAGGCGCGATGGTTTCATAGATATACCACTTAATTTTAATTCCCAAACGCCACATTGGCACCATAATTTCTTTTAAAAAAATTACGGTTTATTGAATGCGTAAAATATAGCGTTTTCTTATTTACAAATAAAGTTGTTTTCAAATTCCGGTGTCAGTCATTAATTTCAATACTTACGCAATGAATTTGCCCTGCGCCGCAAAGGGTTAGGTAGTGTTTAAGTTCTCTGCGTCGCAAAGGGTTAAAACAGTTAACAAAGATGTCAGTATACAGTTATAAAAGCTCGTATAGAAAATATAAAAAAAACCCCATTATATTTCAGAGTTAAAAAGTTTCAAATTCGATGAATACGCGAATATTTAATGAATTAGACTCATCAGAAAATGGGACATATCAAAAGTTCAAGAGTCGACAGCACAAAAACCTATGTTATTGAGCACAAAAAAAAAATGTTATGGAAGAGTAATAATAGGGGAATCTAATAATCCGTGTCTGTCGGAAGTGAAGTGCTGCATAAACCAACAATTAATAACACTAGAGGCTTACTCGTAATTTTATCAGTCTTTTTTTTCTGTAAGTTTTTCATGTTTTCATACCTTTGATTATACGGCAAACACAATTCTAAACCTACTCGTGGTATTAATTTTTAGCTCACAGGCTATCAAAGCCGGGGAGCTTATGTGCCCGTCCGTTCTGTATGTACGTATGTGCGTAACGCGATAACTCATGATAAAAATAACCGATTCACTTGAAATTTTGCGTATATGTATATTCTGATAAAAGCGCTTCTCTGATTAGTTTTTGGAGTTAATTCGATATGTATAAGTGGGGGAACGGGGGATAATGCCCCTCCTCTTAATTTATATAAATGGGTTTTTCATGTAGAATTATCAGTTTTCGTTCAAAAACTTAAATATAGAATCTTTCTGATAAAGGGCCTCGGTGATTAGTATTAGGTATTCATTGGATAAGTATAAAGAGGTCGAACGGTGGACAAATTCCCCTCCCCTTAATTCATATAGATGGTTTTTTGATGCATATTTATCAGGGGTTTTTTTATATGATAAAGCATATCCGTGATTAGTTTAAGGGGTTCAATGATTAAGTATAAAACGGGGAAATGGAGTGAGCTGTCCCCCCCCCCCTAATTTGCTTTTCGAACGGAATTAACTCTTGAAAATATAAGACTGTCATGCACAATTAGTACGTGTAGCCTGTGAGCTCAATGCCATCAGTTTCACTGGGCAATATTCTTTTTATTGACTTATGCAACACTTCACTTCCTGTAGACATGTATAATTAGATTCTCCTATTACTATTCTTCCAAAAACAAGGATTTTTAGCTCACAGACTATCAAAGCCTGTAGGTGGATAATGCTCCTCCCCTTAGCTGATATGAATGGTTTTTTTATGCAGAATTACCAGTTGTCGTTCAAAATTTAGATGTAAGATCATTCTGATGAGGCATTTTCGTGATTAGTATTAGGTGTTCATTGGATAAGAAAAAGTGGGGGGAACGGGGGCTCATGCCCCTTCCCTTAATTGATATAAATGGTTTTTTCATGTAGAATTATCAGTTTTTGTTCAAAATTTAGATGAGGCGCCTCCGTGATTAGTATTATTCATGCAGTTTTTTTATATGATAAATCATATCCCTGATTAGTTTAAGGGGTACGTGATTAAGAATAAAAATGGAAAATGGAGGGAACTGATCCCCCCCCCCCCTTAATTTGTTTTTCCAACGGAATTAACCCTTGAAAATATAAGGCTGTAATATACAATTAGAATGCGTAGACTGTGAGCTCAATGCCATCAGTTTAATTGGGCAATATTCTTTTTATTTTTTCTTGTGCTCGATAACATAGGTTTTAGTTCTGTCAGCTCTTGGACTATAAAATCTTATTGATGTAAATACGACTAAACTTCCACTTCGTAGTGGCGACGAAGCAGATAATAAGAGTTGCATTTTGATCAAGTTTTATCTTAGGATCGAATTTTGACATTTCAAAATAATGTATTTTTTTATATGACTCGCTAAGATATTTTAAACCACATAAACAATTTCTTCATTACTTCTTTCAAATTATAATCTATATTATAAAGGCCAAACGTATATGTGCGTAACGCATACATCATTTTGCGAATTTCAACAGTTTCCTCTGCAATTTCGGTTTTGTAATTTTCGCTACTACAAATTTTAAACTATGAAATATCACACATTTTTAATTTTTACACCGTCGTCTAAAGAAAAAAATATACTTTTTAATGAAATTCGTTTGAAAGATGTATCGCAATTTGTTTTGGAGATATTAATTTTTTTTAAATAGTTTTTATTACCAATTTTGTATTTGTGGCAACAGAATCACTCCATTTTCTGTTCAAATTGAAAAAAAAAAAAAAAGAATTTAAAATGCGTCTGTTATAAAATTCGGTGAATTTCCGATTTTATTTATTTTAATAATTTGAATAATTGAGTTTTATTGTATTTTGTTAATTTTAATTTAAAATAATATTTGCTTGAGATTAGATTTACCAATATAAGATGTATCTTTTACTGTAACTAATTTCGTAGATTTTTCATAAATCAATAAAACAGATTTTCTTCTGCCGAATTTCGACAGGTTCCACCTCGTAATAATAAATCATAAAGGAAGATGAAGATGAAAAAAATTAAAAAAAAATAAATAAAACCATTAATTTAAATAATTTTCCTGCAAAAATAACTTAATTAAGAGCAACATATATGCAGAGCTCTTATATTTTTATTTTTCAAAGTTTTTAACTTTTTTTATCGATTTATTTTTACATAAAACTAATTAATTTATGACCAATAATGTTTCTTTGAGAATGTAATTATTTATGTAAATAACAGAAAATATATGTATAAGTCTTTATTAGGTGGAACTCAACCCAACAAAAAATTAACAATTAAAATGACAAAACATATAGTTAATTTAATTACTAATGTCTGTAAAACAGAAGCTTTTAATAGAAAATAGAATCTTTTAATAGATAATCTTGAATAGAAACTTTTAATACACTGTTAGCATGTTTTGACTATAACTATAACTATATTAGAACTATATTAGAATATTTTAGACACATTTTTGTTTTCATAATGAATTCAATGGAGCCAAAACATGTAAACATTGAATAAAATCTTTTTATTTTCAGTCTTTTAGAAATTAACAGACGTATGTTATTAACCAATGTTATAATTTAACAAGTGACAAAGCATTGTAAAAATTAGATCACATGTTCCGACAACTTCAGAAAAATTCAAGCATTAAAAAAATATTAACACCGGAACCGCCGTAGCATTTTTTTGACTGCTGTCAAATCGAAAATTGTCGATACGAACCATTAATTTCTTTAAATATAAATAGAAGTTTTCATATACGTCCATTAAAAACATTTCAAAAATTTTAATTTTTATTTAATTGCTATAAAGGACGTTAAATACTAATTAAAACAAAATTATTAAGATCTTTTAATGTTTTTATTAGTATTTAACGTCCTTTATAGCAATTAAATAAAAATTAAAATTTTTGAAACATTAATTTCTTTCTAAAATAAGTTCAATATGTACCGCATCGAAATAAGTTAATGGGGGTTCGGGACACAAAGATTTTCAAAATAACATTTATCGCATTTTAATAAAAATTTTAATTTTACTTAAGACAGGTGTAATAATAAAAATAAAATACATTGACATGTTTCGGAACCGTCAAATAAGTTCCATAGTCATAATATAAATAAAACAAAATTTCAAAATATTTCTCGGTCAATACAAATGACACGCGACAATGAGATATAAATAACAAACAACACGCGCTCTATTGCAAAAAAATTAAATTAAAATATAGACCATGATCTAAAACTTAACTAAAAATAAAAAATGTCAACCTATTTCACGGTCAATACAAATGACACGCGACAATGAGATATAAAAACACCAAAAAATAATTTAACCTATTAGTGCCGAGCGTCCCTTTTTAGGGACGTTTATAAAAAAAGGCAATAAAGCATTCTTCACACCAGTAAATACAAAGATAAATAAGCAGCAATTTTCACAAGACAAATTACTCAATAAATTAAGATAAAAGTTATTTGTATTTTAAAAGTGGTGGGAAACCCAGAATTTCATTTTAATGAAGAAAATAGTTTGGGCATTAATGGGTTAAAGACAAATTCTTAATGTGCCAATTACTGGGGATGTTACCCTACTTTTGAAAGTATGATTTTTATTTATTTATTTATTTAATTATTTCTTTATTTTTAAGTAACATCATTTTTTTCTTAAATTTTTATTTTAAATATTTTAAATTTTTCTTTAATTTGATAAAAAGTTTCACAAAAAAGTTCTATAGTATAATATTTTTAGAACACTTGGTTAAATTTACGGCGTTTCTAATATTAACAAAAAATATTTCTTAAATGAACACCGTCTGCATCAGTGTTGGTAGTGGCCTTTTTTTTTTTTTTTTTTTTTTTCAATTCGGATTTTTTAATTGCCACTATTTTATTGAAATGGTTTGCGAATTAAGCAGAAACCACGGAGAAGTTTAGAGTTTCAAGAAGTAGGATCAATCAAGAAATTTGAATTTTTAAAAAGTAGCAAACTAGCAACACTAGTCTGTATTATGTAAAATACAGCCTGGTCTAAAAAAATGGCGATTCTATAAAATTCCACACAAAAATTTTTTTCTCTAGAGATATTTTGGATCGTGAAATTTTAACATGATTGAAAGGTGATATTTATGCATTCTGATTGTGTGGCATTGTGTTGTTCAATCATCGAAAAATGCATAAACGAATCCATATTGAATAGCGGAACTATTTAAGGAACAAGTTTCTGAAAGAAGAGTTTGTAATTCAAACATGGCATTCGTCCTCAATCCGTCGGCTAATCTCCCGCGTGGATCTTGTTATAAAAGATTTTCGATTATCAGGAGAAAAAAAAAAAATTATATTTGAAGTAAATCTGAAACCAGTCCCTGATGAATTGAGTCTTCAATAGCGCGTGGTATACATATTTATTTATTTTAATAACATACATCCGACTTATGTGCTTGACATGAAAGCCTGCTTATAAGTCATCGTCAATACACAAGGACGAAATAGCACAAGGAAAATTTACAGCACAAGAGAAATACAACCAGGAGCTCCACACAAAGTGTGTGTGCAATGGAGCCAGTGGGAATCGAACCCACAGCCTCCAGGTTAGCGTGGTATACATTCGAAGCGTAACATTAAAGAAAAAAAAATCATTGCTGAGATGTGCAAAGATTGTAGAGATGATGGACTATTTTCTATGTAATCGGATGCAGTTGTGATGTAAATATGAAATCTGACCTTTTCTAGAAAATTACAATTTTAATCTAAATATCTACCAGAATTATTTATAACAGATGTAAATTTAACCATTTTTTTGAAGGGGGGGATTGAAAAAAGTCCGGGCCAGGATTCGAACCAGGGATGTATTGGCTGAAGCCGCCAGTGCTCTTCCAACTGAACACTGGAGGACTATTTCACCCAATTAACCTCAACGATCACTTAATTCGGTCTGATACTCTGCATCAGATTATTTATATGCGAAATATTTATTTAGTAATATTTCTCATTTTAAACATTTCTGCGATTTTTTTTTTTTTTTTTTTGTAAATCTGCGTTAAAATAAATTTTTATGCTTTCATATGAAAAAATTTCAATATCTCTATAATTGATGCAAAGCAAATAACGATGATGATGTAAAACGAACGGAAGGCGGCAGCACAAACAATCGAGTTCACGGATCAAAAATCTGGGATTAGTTAAATTTCTAATAGCATATCAAAACGAAATCGGTCTGTTAATCATATCTTAGTGGAAAACACCTAAAAAATCTATTTTAGCGGTAGGCTTACTATTGTGCTTTCATGCACTCAAAAGTATGAAAACTATGGAAGACTGGGAGCAGGAAAACATAAAAATAAAATGAGTCAAGAGCTAAAATCGAATTTTTAGGTTTTTTACACCAAACGCCAAGACAAGTACAGACCAATTGTGTTTTAGCATGCGAATCGAAATTTCACTAATCCTAGATTTTAATCCATCAGCTCGATGAGCTGATTGTCTGTGCTACCGCCTCCCGGTCTGAATAAATTTGAACCAGGACGGAGACATTTTCATCATTTCTGTGAACAGATGCTGAATTTTTAAAAAGTTTATTTAATCTTATGAACTAAAATTAACTTTGCACTTAAGTAACAGTAATTAGTTGAGTTGAAATTGTTCATTGAGCATTAAAAGTTGGTAAATCTATTATATCATAATAAATGCAAGGTTCGCACACTCCTTGGAATTTCCAAGCACTCTGGGACCACTATTAAAAATAAGAAAATTTACATTTAATTTTTAAACCACAATATTCGTAATCCCCACCTTCATTCACAGATTTTACGATATTTTTCAGCTGTGAAACACTTCGAAAATATTCTTAAATTTTAGTGGTAGAACTGTGCGAACCCTGTAAATGTTTGATACATTTAATAATTTTTGAAACAATTATATCTGAATGTCTGTGAAAATATTTCTAATTTCAATAAAATAAATTTAAAGTTTGTGAAACATACAAAGATTATAGAAAGGACCAGTTTCCTAGTAATCTGAGGTCATTATCAAGTAAATTGAAAGTGACTTTATCTAGCAAAATTAATTTTCTAAATATAATTATCTACCAGAGTTATTTACTTCGTAATAAGAGAACATTTTATTTAGCTTTGAAAGCACTTTTCAAGATTTGCTTTTGCAAATCTGCTATAATGAATATTCCACTATTGATTAATATTTTAGAATCTGATGAAATACGAATAGCGATGGTAAAGTAGTAATTTGAGCGAAAACATGGCAAATCTGCACCTTTTCTGTAAGTAGGTTGAAATTGTTTCAAAAGATCATTTTATCTTTTTAACTGAGCATAACTTTCCATTTAAGTATCAGAAATTAGATAATTTGAAATATCTATATTATAAAGGCCAAACGTATCTGTGCGTAACGCATACGTCATTTTGCGAATGGCAACACTTTCACATGCAATTCGGTTTTGCAATTTTCGGTACTGCAAATTTTATACTTCTAACCATCGCACATTTACAATTTTTACATCATCGTATAGAAAAAGTATGCACTTTCAAATGCAATTTGTTAGAAAGCTGTATCTATATTTATTCTTGACATGTTAATTTTTTTATAGTTTTAGTACGAATTTTGTAATTGTGGCAACAGAAATACGCCATTTTCTCTTAAAATTCACAAAATTTGAAATATGCGCGTGTAAATTTTGAGAAGATGAAAATTATGACGGGTTTAGATTTCACGTGAAATTCTAAGATCGCGTCAATTTGAAATATTTTTTTTTCATACTCATTTATACCAAACATAAGAGCTTCAACTGATAATTTCATCTTAATAACTGATCTTTATTATATTTTGCTTGATTATTATATTTTTACATATGCGATTAAAGTTTAATTTTAATAATTTGGACAACTGAACTTTATAGAGATAGTATTTTTTTTCTTAATTTTAGCTTTAAATAATATTTGTTTGAGATTTGGACTGACCATTGTAAGATGTATTTTTTACTGTAGCTAATTTTGCAGGTTTATTAAAAATCAATGAAACAATTCCTCTTAAACATTTACTTTCGAAAGAAATTCGGCGGGTTCCACCTTGTTTTCTTAATTTACAAAAGTGTATGAGTTCGTAATAATATCAGTAAATGTTTTCCATACTTAATAATTTCTTGAAATAATTATGTCTAAAATTCGGAGATATATTTCCGTTTTACTATGTTTAGAAATTAATTGCTTCACTGTTTTGCTGTCGATCATGATTTGCCCGTACGTTGTACGGGCATCCATTTTACAATTGTAATTTATTATTCTCACCAATAAAATTTTATAGTAAATTTTATATTATTTAATCCGTTGATATATTGATTTATTTATTGATTCAGTTAGGTAAAAAATTCTGCTTTGAAAAACCAGTGATAAAAGATTAAAAGTTCTATAAAATTCATGAAAAAGTAGATATTATTTGCAGGGCTTCCAAATGGTCCGTGAACTGAACACCGTTATATTTTAACAGAAAATTTCATAGTAGGTTTTTACAGGCTTTGTGCTAAAACTAATCAGGAAGGAGATTTCTGCGCAATTTGTAATAAAAATATAAAACGAAAATCTTCCTAAGAAAATATTAATGTTCAGTTGAGGGACCATTTTTGAGCCCTGTATTTGAAAGTTTTTTTTTTTTTTTTTTTTTTTTTTTTTTTTCAAAAATATAGTTCAGTTAAGCGGTTAAATAAAGCAAACTCTGTATATATGTGGGGGCCAATTCTTTCTCCCACAGCCAAACAGCAGTGTGTCTTGTAGCTTCCCCATATCACTACTCTGAAACCAAGGCTCTCAGCAAGGCAGACGATTCAAGCAGTAGATCAAATTCAAGCGAAATGCCGAAGTGAGATGAAGATAACGTTTGATGGAATATTTTGTTTTGGGTCGTAAAAAAGGAATGTTCGATGAAGATGACTTTCTGCGTATGACGTGTACTAATTAACCTGCGAGTAGTCGCGACTTTTTTCCCAACGTCATTAGTCGCTCTCAGTCTTTTCGCCGCTGGCCCCCAACATACCAAATATGTAAAATAAGAAATATTTTTCACCTAATATACGAAAAAAACATTACAAGGAAGATATAAATTTGAAGTTTTCTTAAATTATGAATTTTATTCATGAGATCTGGAGTAATTGGAAAAAGTAAAAATGAACTCGCATAGTGCCTTTTACGTAGACTTTTTTGCCAATTTCAACTTTGTTTCTAAATATCTACCTGAAAGAAAAACAGAGGTGTCCTATTGCTTCACTAAAATGCTCGAGAAAGCTTCAAAGTCAGCTACATGGTAGATCTCCGCTGTATTTGTAATGTGATATAAGTTAGGAGAAGATAAGTTATACGGGCGGCGAAAAGACCGACACGCGACTACTGACGGGTTAACTAAAACTTATGAGTGTTTAAATTGTAAATAGAATTTTGTAAATACTACCTTTGTAAATAATTAATGTTTAAATATAAGTTTTAAAAGTTTAACGGTGTCATAATGTATGTCTGTGAATTTAATTATGATTTAAAGAACTGAACTTTAGAAGAAAATTCCACATACAATGTCTCACATAAGTGATGGGACACTTGTGCTTTACAAAAGGAAACTAATCAAATAAATTAAAAAAAAATGTACACATTTTTTGTGGGTGTGTTTCATACTTAAATTTAATAAAGATTATTACATAACATACATTTTGTCAAAATATTAAAATATTAATTTAATAAAAAGACAAATGTTTAGAACGGAGCAAAAAATAGCTCACAGAAGTGATGGGACACCATTATATATGCAACAAAAATCGTCTGAAATAAGCAATAAAAATATTTTTGGGGTTTTATTTTTACTTAAAAGCAATTGGCAATAATTTATAAAATCGTCTGCAGTATTTCTCTCCAGTTTGTTTTGGAATTTTTGTCTTTTTTAGCTCTGTGTAGCCATGATTGCTAAACGAAAAGAAACTTCGCCTGAAATTCGAAAATTAGTTATTAATTTGCATATTGAACGTGGAAAATCTATTAGAAAAACTGCTGAAACAGTTAACTTGAGTCGTTCAACAGCTTTCAATATCATTAAACGATATAAAAAGAATCATATGATTCAGGATAAAAGAAGACCTGGCCGACCATCAAAGATATCCAATGGAATAAAGCGAATTATCGTTCGAAATATTAAAAAAATCCAAGAAATAGTGCTTCAAAAGTTGCTGCTGATTTACAAGCATTATATGGAATAATTGTTAATCCTGAGACTATTAGAAGGGTAATTCGATCTGCTGGATATCACGGTAGAGTAGCCAGGAAAAAATTCTTCGTAAGTGAAAAGAATAGAAAACTCAGACTAGCTTTCGCAAAATCCAACATAAATAAGGATTCTGATTACTGGAATAAAGTTATATTTGCTGATGAGAGCAAATTTAATATATTTGGTTCTGACGGTAGAATCTTGGTGTGGAGAAAACCCAAGGAAGAATTTCGCAAACAGAACTTGGTACCAACAGTAAAACATGGTGGAGGAGGAGGAATGGTATGGGGGTGTATGTCGTTCGCTGAAGTTGGTAATCTTGTAAATATTGACAGTATAATGGATCAGTACAAGTATATTGATATTTTAAAGCAAAATTTGAAATCTTCAGCACGAAAATTGAACCTTCATAACGATTTTAAATTCTACCAGGACAATGACCCCAAGCACACTGCTCTGAACGTTAAACTCTGGCTGCTGTATAACTGTCCTGAAATTATAAAAACACCACCACAATCTCCAGACTTAAATCCCATAGAGAATATTTGGCAAGAATTGGAATCAAGAATTCGCAAACACACCATTTCTTTAAAACAACAACTAAAATCGGTGCTTCAAGAAGAATGGGGTAAAATCACTCCAGAAATCACAAAAAAAAAAAAAAAATGAGTCGAATTCATCCCAAAAAGATTAAATCATGTTTTTAAAGTAAAAGGAAATCCAACCAAAATATTAAAACCTTTTAAAAAGTAAAATTTTTGGATAAATATTTGGTGGAAAAGTAAGTGTCCCATCACTTATCTGAGCCATTTTTTGCTCCGTTCTGAACAATTGTATTTTTACTAAATTAATATTTTAATATTTTGACAAAATGTATGTTATGTAATAATTGTTACTAACTTTAAATATGAAACACATCCAAAAAATTTTTGCACATGTTTGTTTATTTATTTTATTGCAGTTTCTTTTTATAAAGCACAAGTGTCCCATCACTTTTGTGAGACACTGTATATAATAATAATCTAAAGTCCTTTGAAAGCATCATAGTGTAACTTGTATAAAATAATAGGATTATAGAACAACCTAAAAGTGGAACTTCTCAAAATTTTACTCAAGTTTTATAAAATTATTCTGGTTTATTTTTTAAAAATTTTTACTTTATTTATTAAATTATTTTTGCACGTATTATATATATATATATATATACCTTACTTTATAGATTTTTTTTTTTTTTTTTTTTTTTTTTTTTTGTTAAATAACTAATTTGAATGTACAGAGTGGTTATAATTTAAGTATCACTATTTGCAGCTGTTTGTAGCTGCAATTAATTCATGCAAGTAGCTGCCCCTTAATTCTCGCTCCCATGATATTCACGGACTGCAAGCTTCACTACATTTATTCAAAATTGTTTGGGTCCCACCAGTTTTATAAAACAGTGAAACTGGCTTTATTCTGGTATCATTTTGCTTGTCATTAAGTAAGGTGAATATTTCTTTTACGAAAAAGTGATGGCAATAATCAATCTAAAATTTTTAATCGTAATTTAATGCGTAGCTGAAGGGGTTAAAGGAACAAGTCGAATGAAATCAAAATCGGTGCTCTTACTATTTGAACAGGAGAAAGAAGGTTGGGATAGGAAACGTATAGCTGCAATAACCGTCAATAGATGGTGCTACAAGTCGTGTTGGCGCAATTGCTGTTGTAATCATCAGCAAAATCAAGATGTGGTCATTTCTGCAGGTCATTTTCCAAATTAAATAGAATAGTTTTTTTTAATTAAGGCATGATCTTGTAAACTGAGAGTCATCTTTCGGGCAGAAATGATTGCTTCTTGATTTCCTGAAGGCGTTTGCACGAGCAGGACCCATAGCTCCATCTGTTAGCAGCTATTGCTTCTATTTTTATTGTAACATTGTTCTTTTTCATTCTTGAATAGGAAATGCGCTGATTTTGGTTTCATTCACGTTATTCCTTCAAGCTACAGACAGATGCTTCCATTTTAACCAACCGGTACACTTGTAGAGTGCATTAGACTTGGATTGTAGGCCGAGTGTTAAAGGTGATTTTTTTTAGAAATGTTAATTTCTTCGTTGAAACTATTAATCATATGTGTGTCAAGCAATTACGTTTATGAAATGAAGAATTTGGAAAAAATGTATTTCGTGAAAAGAAAGAACAAACTTTGAACCCTTTGCGGGGCAGGGTAAATTCATTGCTTAAGTATTGAAATATATGACTGACACCGGAATTTGAAAACAACATTATTTGTAAATAAGAAAACGCTATATGTCACGCATTCAATAAATGGTAATTTCTTTTAACAAAATTCCGGTGCCAATGTGGCGTTTGGGAATTAAAATTAAGTGGTATATCTATGGAACCACCGTCCCGCAAGGGGTTAAATCTTTCACCCCTAAAGTTATAAAAGTAAAACTTAATAAATAATTTCTAGTTCAAATCTTAATTAATCTTAGGTAGGGACATAGTATATCCCACTACCCTTCATGGGGTTAATTTTCATTGCGCATTAGACAGAAGTAATTGCACAAAAAAATATTGAAACAAATATTGAAAAAAATATTGAAACACGACAAAAACCCAACTTTGGATAAATTGGCGCATTTTAAGATTTTGAGTCTCTCTGCATTTATTTCCGCCATTTTAAAAATCTATTCTACATGTGTGTATACGTGTATAATAGAATTCCACAAAATGTTTAGATTACTTGAGCTCATTCTTAGTGAAATATTGATATAAAGATTGAGAAATTAAAAAATAAAACCAATTTTCTTAAATTCTACCCATTTTGGGGTATTTTAGCAAGAATACCATGAATTCGGATACAAAAATCGTAATTTAAAAAAAAGATTTCAAAAAATGATTGAAAATTAATAATGCAATTTACCGTAATTTCCTGTGTATAATACGCGGATCAAACAATTCTTTTTGGACCCAGAAATCTTATTTAGTAATTGAAGACAAATATTTAAGGCGATCTAATAAGTTACATATCTTTTAAAACAAATTTTGGGTCGAAAAATAATTGTTTGATCCGCGGATTTTACGCAGGAAATTACGGCAAATCCTCTTTAATAAAAAGCTACATATTGCTGACGGCTGGTTTTATTGCTAATTATTGCCACAGATTAATCTCGAATAATGAAGTGTTTGGAGTTACTGAAAAAATAATAGCTCGAAAAATATATGTCAGAAAATTGTTAGACAAACGACGTTTGAAAGATAAAAAATTGCATTTTTAAAAATATAAATTTTATATCAAATGATTTAGGCGATTTTCAAATATTGAAATAAAAAAATTATCGAATTTCACAATGAAGTATCTTAGCGAAACCTTCACGCATAAAAAGATAATGATAATGATATTACGTCTTGACATGCATACTCGCTATAACATGAGTCACAAATTACTGTAGCCTTATTATTCTGCTAAAATAAAAAAGTCTCTTGTTATGTCACAAGCGCATGATCTTTATTTAACTCTCTATAAATACTACCCGTAAGACATGGTGACATCACTGCGACGTCGTTGTGAAGTCACATTGTGACTTTGTGACCATCGATTGTGAATGTTAAGTCACAGTGACTAAAATGTGAAGTCGTTATGGCCGTTTTAGAGCTCTTTTGTGACGTCACATTGTGACCACTTTGTGAAGTCACGGTGTGACAAATTTGTGAAAAATGTGTCATTTGTGACTACTTTGACATTAACACTGTGACTAAACTGTGACAAAAGCGACGATATTTAAATTGCCAGAAACATGTTTTATAAAGTAAATAACATGTTTTGAAGAATATCTGTAATTTTCTAAAAAATTTTAGGAAAGTCGCATCTTAGTCACAATGTGACCTCACTGAGTGGTGGCATTTTGGTCATAGATGTAATGTGACCAAAGTGACTCACACTGACGTCATTGTGACGTCACTGAGACCATTGCATGCTATGAGGGTAGGTGTGCCATTTCTTTTAGTTTATGAATATATATAAATTATACACTTTTTGAATGAAATGGGTTAAAGTTTAGATTTATATTTTAAGTGAAATTAAGCCACTATGAATTATGACAATCTGAATAATATTTGGCGATTTATCGCATCGTCAAGCTTACATAAAAATACTCTATTTTTTAGTGTTAGTGTAATAAACATAGTCTTTAGTTTGTTTGTTCCAGGATTGTATTTTAAATTATTTTAGAAAAATTGATTATATGAATCATTAATCTTTTTTTTTCTTTTGTGCAAGCTGAAATTTTAACGGCGCATAATTTAAAATTTTACAGCATTCAACAGGGAGAGTGTAATTTTAAATGTAAAGATTTGTAACCCGTATTCCATTATACTTACTTTTTATGATTTTTAAACCAAATAGCTCGATTACCTAATAATAATGTGTGGATATTTTTATCAATTATTTAAAAATTTTAGGTGAAAACCACGATTTCTACCCACCGCCCTAGGATGGGCGTTTACACTAGCGCATTTCATAATACTTAATAAATTATTCTACGGTAAAATTGAATTAATTAAATTCAAACTCATTGTCAAGTGCATACATTATATCTCCATGTCTATTAAAGAGCTTGGTCGTCGTCTGTATTTTAGAAGCAGTAGATTGGTACACTTATCAAATAGCTGAATTGTTAAATTATCTGAACATATAAATCGAATGCAATTTTCGAATTAAAAAAATTGTTGACAAACAACATATTTAATGCGTTTTTAATTCATGTTTTTTAAATAGAATTCTTGAAAAGCAATTTTTATTGTAATCCCCCCAATCCTATCTCTGAAACGTGACAACTCAGATTGCGTAATAATTGGTGTTACATTAGAAAACTTATTAGCGATTTGACTAAAAAACTCTTATTTTTAAAGTGAGACTTTCTTAATATCTCAGTGTAAAAATTCTTTTCCAAAAATTTTCCGTCTAAAGGGTCGATCTGAGGGAGTCGAAATAGCAAGCACGATTAACAATTCTACTGATGTTGTAGCAAATTTTGCTAAATTTTGCTAAATTTAAATCGTTTCGTGACAAAATTCGAACTATTAGTCAATATGTAACTAATACCATCTATGATAGAGTCAATAAAAATATTCTCCTAATATTATTTTGGTACTACTTAATTATCCCGTCGACTAAAAATCTATCGCCAAACTATAAGATTAAATGCTAATAATTGGATGACCAAGTAACATCCAATAACATTAAATACGATAAATGTGTTTAAAACACCATTAAATGATTTTTATTTCGAATTTTTATTTGTTTCTTTTATTAATATTCTACTAATTATTTGTTTTTTCGTTATTTCAAATAAAAATTACGTCAATATGTGCAATTTGTCTATTAGTTTGGCGATTTGTACAATTTGTTGAAATTGGTCGAAGGGACAACCAAGTAGTACCATTATTTTTCTACTGCTGTTTCAAACTTTTTATTTACAAAATTAGTTTTTTAGAGCTGTGAACCCATCGGATATTTTCATGCAAATCACTTTTAACATAAATTTTTGCCGTAATTAACGAATTTCGACATTAACGACTTAACTGATTCCCCTCTTTTTTAATACAATGCATTGAAAATATGGGATAAACAACACTTTTTTTAATATAAAATATTCGTAATATTTTTTCTAATAATTTTGTGCCATTAAACAGAATGAAATTGTAATACAAAAAATATAGTTGTGCCAAAAAGCTTAGAGATAAGAGATTAAAGAGATAAATCAGGCAAACTCTTTTTGTCTGTACGACGTATGGGAAAATCAGTTAGGTATTTAAATAAAACTAACTGTTGTACAAAATGTTCTGTTCAAAAATAATTCTAAGCAAATATCCGGACTACTGACATCTTTGATTTTTAAAATACTTATCCGAATAAATGTTAATGTAAAAAGGAAACTAGTCGTTGGGGGCCACCGTAATACTTACCCATCATATATATGCATATATAATATATGAAAATAATACATTTGAAAACTATTTATAAAATGGATTGCAATCCCAAAACAAAATTTAAACGTGTATTAATATTTTTGTTGTGCATAGTAATGCTGTATTAATGAGTTGCTGATGAATCTCTTTTTCGATAAATTATACAACACGCCTAACTAACTGAAGTAGTGTTGAATTGCGAAAAAGAAACATCCTTATAACTCCAAAAATAATAATTTTATTAACTAACAGTTTATTGCGTCAGATTAAGCGTCTCATTTCCAATTAAAATATATCTTTGAATTGAAATTTGAATGAAATACAGGGTCATAAAAAATCGAAGAATGTGGAAAACAGGATTACAGATATCTCGGCAACTAATAACTCGATCAACTTCGTTCTTTAAGCAAAATTTGTGTTATTTTATTGCTTTTTACGATCACTCCTTAAAATAAAAAAATTCGAAAATTTTTATATACCTTTCATCAGAACGAATTTTTCGGGAGTCCGAAAAAAATAGTTCCGGAAAATCGAGGTTATTGATATTAACCTTCCGTCTACCAGACAAAACACCCATTTATCTACGGCAACACCTAATTTTAATTCCAAACTTGCAAACGGCACCAGTAATATTTTAATATAATTTTGCTTTTACAATGAAAGCTTAAATTAAGGAATTCGTAATATCTAGACAAGTCCTTTATAAATTCCGGTGTCAATCGACAATTTCTCATTTTACCTTTGACACCAGAAATATTGCTGTCGGGTCCAATGGACCCGTCTGGTAGACGGAAGGTTAAATAGGCTTTGTCCCAATCTTACATACTAAATACATACAAAATTTCAAGTCTCTATCTCAGTTCGTTCGACAGATAGAGCGTTGACAGACAGACGGACGGACGGCAATTTTTTTTTTTCTAAAAATATGTTTTTCGAAATCTCCAGTGTCGAAAACGTGTAAATCCGTCAAAAAAAATTTTCGATTTTCAAAACGATTGCAAGACTTACCCTATACTACGTATGATGAGTAAGTAAAAATAATACTCTATAAATAAAGAAAAAACTAGTAATATCGGAAGACTTTCCTTTTGCACTTAAATACCAATTTATGGAACAAATTATTCGCCACTAGACTAAAACGCATTAAATTTAATGTCATTGCAGCTTCAATACGGATATATTCGTGTCTATTAATGAATTTGAAAATGCTTGCGGGCTGTACTTTCGATGCGATAAACTTTTCTCGTTTCATTAAGCGATTGATTAAATTTATCCAATTATCCGAAGTTATAAATGAAATACCATTTTGTATCTAAGTAGATTATTATCTATTTCTATTGTTTATCATTTTGCATGATTTTAATACACTTTTTATATAATTTGAAAAACTAAGTTCCAGTAGAATGTAAATATATAGAGGTAGCGTGTGGTTAGGGAAAAACAGTCAAAATATGTATTAACCCCTTAACTGGTTTGCCCGAATGCCGTTCGGCCAAAACGAATTTGCTTAATGCATCATTTAAAGCTTTTTGACACTACTATTATTTTTAAGAAAATGTTTATACTATTGAAAGGCGGGAAGCATTTTCAGAAAGAATCACGTTTTGAGCACCTAATCGCCAAACAACGATTGGCGCGGAGATGAAGTCAATGCTACGCGCCCTTTCTTGTTAGTGACGTCAAATGCCTAGCGAATAGCAACCCTTCCTTCTGCAAAGAAATCGCGTTTATTGTTCATTTGTTTTTCCGTAAATGTTAACAAGCAAAGACTTTAATGAGAGGAAATGTTATTCACCATTGCTTACGATTAAAACATAGTTTAAAACAAAGAGCTTTTTCAGATTAAAATGCTTTAAGTTTCACAAAACATCTAAACATAGTTTTTTTCCCTCAATTTAAAAATATATTTCCTTAACCCCTATGTTCGAAGAAATTGAGAAGTTAATTAAAAACAGTAGTAAAGATTCCCTTGTAATACATATAATTCTATTAATCATTTGTTTTATGACACATTTGAACGTAGTTTATTTTGTGTTTGGCGATGCAGCTAGCTGAACGTGCTCGCTTTCGCCAACTCGCCAAGGCTGGTGCTCAAAACGTGATTCTTTCTGAAAATACAGGCAGGGATGTTAGACTAAATTTTACGAATATTTTATTTAAATAATAGTGGTGTGTGTCCGCTATTTTCAATTTATATAACGGGAAAAAATTAAGCGGTTAAATACCATGGAGGAATGAGATAGGTGGAGGTGAAGTAAGGCTCAAAAAAGGTTTGCAATATGAATCCATTTATCGCTGAAATTTTAATGTTCCAAACAAAAGGACGTGGAAGGAATTTTGTATTATAATACGAATTGAAAGAAATAAATTACAACTGAAGCATATTTTAAGAAGAAATAGCAAATTTTAAAAATGGTTTTGTTCTATTATTATTAATAAATGTTCGCTTTTAAAATAAAAGAAATTGGGAAATTAGCAATTATTAAATATTAAATTAAAATTAAATTAAATTAAATTAGGTATTGAAAACATTTGTTACGAACTAAAAATTGTATTACTAAAAAATTCCTTCTTTAATTCAGTTTTAAATACTTTATAACGTAGATGAAAAATTTTTATGACTAAATAATTGCATGTAAATAAATATTTAAAATATAATGATAAAAACATTATTTTAAAATCATGTATGAAAACGTAAGTAATAAATATTAATCTAAAATATAGATTTTTGACTGCAGACGATTTTAAGATATTAACAGAAGAATGTTACATTTTCAGGCAAAACGTTAAAATAATTTTCTATATTGATATTTAAAACACATATGATAAAACAATTAATAAATTCTTACCGGTGAAGCGATAGATTAATTATTTTTAAAAAACAATAGAAAAAAATACGGGTTTGAACCTGTTTCAATTGATATGCGTGCCAAAGCACGTGGTTTTGTTTGTACTTAATGTGGGGTCACATTTTCAGCATCACTTCCAGAGATAATACTTCCCCTCCACCTATCTCATTCCTCCCTGGTTAAATACCAATAAATTTTAAAAAAGAAATTCATCTTTTTTAATCTCTTTATATTATTTGAAGTATTTTCTAATAGAAAATACTGGTAGTTTTCTAAAAGAAAATACTGGTAGTTTTCGCTCTTTTTTTTTTTTTTTTTTTTTTTTTTTTTTTACTGTATTTCTCTCTGACTATTCACTATTCTGTATATGTGCATTTGGATACTCTTCTGGAATCAGTCGTAATTCAAATATGTTTCGTATCAAAAATTTCATTTAATGAAATTTAACGTAACCCTTTTGTGTCAGATGATCAATTTATGAAATTTCCATCTTCTAAAAAATTTGTGGGAATTTCTGAAAATACATTAAAAAGTCCGCAATCATTTATTAGCTTTTAGAAAGATTTTGAAAATTAAAATTAATAAATTAAATTTGAATTTATTGAGGTTTGTGAAATATTTATAACTCTACTCAAATCTTTTATTCAAGAAAGTTGAAAGATGTAAATGAAAAACAAATTATCATTTTAAAGATATCTTAATTTTGCTCAAAGAATAATGCTTTTGGAACAAGATAAAGTAAAGTACGTATAACTCATTCTACACTCTATTATTACTAATCGATGTATTAAATAAGTTTCATAACATGCTATTTTAACGGTACTAGGATTATGTAGATCATGTACGCTAATGGCGCCTGGTGCATATAAAATCCGTCGTGGGTGCGAAGTCCTCCAAGTTACCTGTGAATTATACCTCTGGAGGTGCCTTGCCAGGTGAAGGTCTCGTCATTTGATCAAGGTTCTAAATTACGAGACCATCTTGCGAAGCCATTTGCAGTTCAAACAACAGGATGTACCTTTAATTAACAGGCGAAACAAAGTATGCTCAACGACAAGCAAGTACTGCAGAAATGTTGGCACGCGAAGCAAAGTTTATTACCGCTTCGCGGCAATCAGGCGCCCGATACCAGGTATCTAACCCGTTAAGCTGAGATAACTCGGCAGGTAGGGGCCTGGTCATCGGTTAGAAAGAAAGAAAGGATTATGTAGTACTTAGGGTTAGAAAGGATTGGAATAAAATTAGTAATAAATAGAAAATTTACAAATTCTATTTCTAAATAGAAATCCATATAATTTCATTAAATCATTTTCTAGTTCAAAACATCTTTGGATTGATTCGCCATTGGAACAATATAGAAATGTTGCATTCTCTGAATATAATAAATGTCTAATATAGCACCAGTACAGTCAATCTAGGTAGCTTTGTTCCAAATCAGGGTAACTTTGCTCCAACTTTAGGAAACTTTAAAATAATAAATGTACACCATAATTCACAAAACAACTTATTTTAACACTAGAACCGCGGTGATGGATCACTTTGACCTTTACGAAGTGAAGAGATGTCGATTAGAACCAGACAACTCTTCGCAAAATAATAAGTTAATTTTTAAGCTGCATAAAAAATAATTTTAAGAAACAAGTTCAATAATTTTAAATTAAAATTTTGATATGAAATAATTACATAAAACTTGAAGAAAATTTCTCGAGGTTTTAGTATTAAAATACATAAAAGCTATTCCTGCTGGCGTACATTATAACAGTAATTTCACATCCTAAAATCTGGAGCCATTAATACATTTTGTGATAAAAAATGAGTACTAATAAGAATGTAATTATTAAAATATAACACATTGCTCAGTGGTGCACAAAACAAGAATTTTAATATACATTTGTACAATTAAAATAAAATAAAACTATCAACGTTTCGCGCCGTCTTCTGCGGGCGTCTTCAGGAAAATATGATAAAGTAAGGACAAAGTTTGCACCTTGATCGAGAGATTATTAGAAATATTATCTCTCGATCAAGGTGCAAACTTAGTCCTTCCGTTATCATATTTTCCTAAAGACGCCCGCAGAAGACGGCGCAAAACGTTGATAGTTTTATTTTATTTTAATTGTACAAATGTATATTAAAATTATTGTTTTGTGCACCACTGAGCAATGTGTTGTCTTTTAATAAATACATTCTTATTAGTTAAATTTTATGGTGCAACTGTCCTGTATATATTTATAAAAAATGAGTAGTTATAAATAATAATCCATCCTGCTTCGGGGGGATAAAAAAAAGTGTTGATAAAGAAAATGAAAAAAAAAAATTATATATATAAAAAACTCTATCCAACTGGTAATGTGGCTTTGAGAGTTTCAGCCATATCATAACATAAAGTTCTTTTATGCGGGAATTCTTTGGGGATTTCCGCCCACCTAGATAACCTCCCTCTTTGCGTCAATGATAGAACCGAAACTAAGAGCGTAATTAGTGAAGCTTGATTTCGAGATCCCCACATTTATTTGCTAACTTCTATTTGACTTATATTTAGTGCCAAAAGTTCATATCATTGAAAGTTATCTCATTCATACTTCATGGAATTTATGGCATTACTTGTGTTTGATAAGATAAGAAAAGAGAATATTTAGGACGATCTGAAATAAAACTATGACAATTTTATCGCAACTATGCAATGAAAGTATTATTTTATTATTGAATCCTTTTTATTATTTTCTTTTAGCCCTTTAACCCTTAAATGCATAGGATAGAACGCGTTCCAAAAAATGCGCAATTCAAAGAATCAGAATTCATACCAGAAAAATCTAAATAGTAAATTTTTCTTTATTTAATTACGAAAAGTATGTCATTAAGTGAAAATTGCTCTTTTGAATTTCTGGTGAGAATACGGAATATGTGAATAAAACCCCCAATAAATCGGGAACACTTATGGTTTCGAAAATGACACAATATGCATTTAACCCGCGAGTAGTCGCGACTTTTTTCACAACGTCATTAGTCGCGCTCGGTCTTTTCGCCGCTGGCCCCCCGCATACCAAATATGTAAAATAAGAAATATTTTTCAGCTAATATACGAAAATAACACTACAACGAAAATATAAATTTACAACTTTATTAAATTATGCATTTTATTCATGAAATCTGGAGTAATTAGAAAAAAGTAAAAATGAACTCGCATTAGTGACTTTTACGTAGACTTTTTTGCCAATTTCAACTTTGTTTCTAAAAATCTACCTGAAAGAAAAACAGAGGTGTCCTGTTACTTCACTAAGGTGCTCGAGAAAGCTTTAAAGTCAGCTATATGGTAGATCTCCGCTGTATTTGTAATGTGATATAAGTTAGGAGAAGATAAGTTATACGGGCGGCGAAAAGACCGACACGCGACTACTGACGGGTTAAGGGTTAACGTTCACTAGTTTCTCTACGAAACCACGAAATTTTATTTCCGATATCCAACAACGAGAACGGAATTTTAGTTTTTAAAAATCCATTTTATTACGTATGCGAAAATTCACTTTTTCTTATTTACAAATATATTTGTTCGCAATTACCGTTGTCACTCCTTTATTTCAACACCTTAGCAATGAAAATGTTTTATCCGCTTAAGGGTTAAATTACAGATCTGTTTGTGTACTTATTTCTGACAATCAAATCTTGTTACTCATTTTTACTCAATTATTGCTGACATAGAACTCAGAAATTTGGTATAGATACCGGGTGTCCCAAAAATGACTGATGGATTTTAAAATTCAATAACTTGGAAACGGTGACAGCTATTTAAAAAATTTTTGCAGGAGGGTTATGTATAAAGTCAGGAGTTTTTTTTACCGTAATTTTTTATTTTAGTTCGCATCCCAAACAATAGGTGGAGCTGACGGCGATTGAAGGCCAGGTGATCAGTGCTGAGTGAAGCGTCGACCTGGCCTTCAATCGCCGTCAGCGCCACCTATTGTTTAAGATGCGAACTAAAAAAAATTACGGTAAAAAAACTCCTGACATTATAGAGGGTGATTCCAAATTTTTTTTACAATAAAAGTGCGGTGATAGTGCACATCAATACAAACAATGTTAAATAGGAGACTAAGGGTCCCAAACGTTTTCCAAAGGAGATAGCCCCCATTAAAGTTTAGGGTCCAAATTTTCAAATAAACATAAAAAAGGAAAAATCGGTCGATTGATTTGCAGTTTTGACTAAAATTATTCTTTATGTTGGCATTTTCTTTAAATTGAATTAAAAAGATAAATTTCAAAAAATGCCGATAGATGGCGCTTTAGACTTTGGAGTAACGAAAAACTATTTTTTGCCGGTATTTTTTGTATCTCATTAAATGTTTTCGTAAGCTTAGACTCAAACTTAAATTTTGAGCTCAAAATCTGAAAGTGGGAGTGGTTAAGTAGCACAAACTGAACTGTTTCAGAGCGTTCAAATTTCAAATGATTATAAAAAAACGGCAAAATTCGTTCATTGATTTGCGGTTTTCACTAAAACTATTCTTTATGTCGGTATTTTCTTAAAAATAAATTATAAAGATAAATTAAAAAAATGTCGATAGAGGGCGCTTTAGACTTTGGAGTAAGGAACAACTAATTTTTGCCGTTATGTTTTGCATCTCATTAAATGTTTTCGGAAGCTTAGACTTAAACTTAATTTTTGAGGTCAAAATCTGAATAATAGGGAGTAGTTAAGTAGCACAAACTTAACTGTGTGTAAGGGGGGGGGGGAGGGTATTCAAAATTAAAATAATTATAGAAAATGGAAAAAAATTATTTTCGATTCGTTTGCGGTTTAAAATAAAACTTTTCTTTAAGTCAGTATCTTCTTGAAAATAAATTTTAAAGATCAATTTAAAAAAATTCCATTAGAGGCGCCTTAAGCTTCAGAGTAACCAACAATTAATTTTATCCATTATTTTTTTTGTTCTAATTAAATGCTTGCAAAAACTTATTAAATGTTTTCGGAACCTTAGATTTAAACTTAAATTTTGAGCTCAAAATCTGGATAATTAGGAGTAGTTAAGTAACGCAAATTGAAGTGTCTTCGGGAGTTGAAATTTAACCCTCCCCCCTCCTCGAACACAATTCAATTTTTCGCTACTTAAACACTTTAAACGATTCAGAAATTGAGCCTAAAATTTAACTTTATGCGTTTGAAAGCATTTAATGAGATTAAAAAAGTAACAGTTAAAAATAGTTGTACGCTACTCCAAAGTCTAAGGCGCCCTTTATCGGCATTTTGTGAAATTTATCTTTAAAATTTATTTTCTAGAAAATGCTCATTTAAAAATTAGTTTTAGCGAAAACCGCAAACGAATCGACCAATTTTTCCGTTTTTTATAATCATTTGAAATTTGAACCCTCTGAACACAGTTCAATCAACCATTTCCAATTATTCAGATTTTGAGCTCAAAATTTAAGTTTAAGTCTAAGCTTACGAAAGCATTTAATGAGATGCAAAAAATAAAGCCAAAGAGTTGATCGTTACTCCAAAGTCTAAAGCGCCCTCTATCGGCATTTTTTGAAAATTATCTTTATAATTTATTTTTAAGAAAATACCGACATAAAGAATAGTTTTAGTGAAAACCGCAAATCAATGAACCAATTTTTCCGTTTTTTTATAATCATTTGAAATTTGAACCCTCTGAACACAATTCAGTTTGTGCTACTTAACCACTCCCACTTTCAGATTTTGAGCTCAAAATTTAAGTTTGAGTCTAAGCTTACGAAAGCATTTAATGTGATGCAAAAAATACAGGCAAAAAATAGTTTTTCGTTACTCCAAAGTCTAAAGCGCACTCTATCGGTATTTTTTGAAATTTATCTTTATAATTTAATTTCAAGAAAATGCCGACATAAAGAATAATTTTAGTGAAAACCGCAAATCAATCGACCGATTTTTCCATTTTTTATGTTTATTTGAAATTTTGGACCCTAAACTTTAAGGGCGGCTATCTCCTTTGGAAAACGTTTGGGACCCTTAGTCTCCTATTTAATATTGTTTGTCTTGATGTGTACTATCACCCCTCTTTTATTGTAAAAAAAATTTGGAATCACCCTGTACATAACCCTCCTGCAAAAATTTTTTAAATAGCTGTCACCGTTTGCAAGTTATTGAATTTTAAAATCCATCAGTCATTTTTGGGACACCCGGTAATATGTTTTCCCGAGGACAGTACAAAAAATAAACATCGTTTAAAAAAAAAAAAAAATAAATAAATAAATAAAGACGATTTTTTAATGGGACTTGGTGGAATTTAAAATCCCCTTATCTTATAAAACAATGGAGTTAAATCTTGAAACTTGATTTATTTGTAGTATAATTAAAAATAGCAAGCACATGTTTCGAAATTTTTCAAAATTGTCACGGAATTTCCTGTCACCAAATTCCCTACGTTTTCAAAAGACCTCACAAATACTTAAAGTTAATGATTTCTAAATTATAGTTTGATTTACCGTACAGAAATCAGTATCATATTCGACCATGAGTATTTTTGATACTAATGGTAAGGTTACCACTATAGCACCAAATTTTTGCCCGCTTAGAAAAAATGTCGCCAAATTTAGTTGTATATTGAAAAAATTATATTTCTCTTTGTTTTAATGAATTTAAATGAAAGCATATTATAAAAAATTGCATTTAAATTAGAAATATTTTAAGTAGACTATTGCCATTGCCAAATATAAGTATACTTATATTTGGTGATTTAAAAAGAAATCAAGCAAGATTTTTTTAAAAATCAATCTCTATAATGTAAGACTCCATTTACGAAGAATACTAACACATTTAGATTATAAAAAATCGGAATTTCTCTCCAATTAACTTTCCATAACTAAATTAAAACTTTATAAATAAATACTACAACATAAAATAAAACAGCAATTTTTTGAAATAAATTGGCTTGCTTAGAATTTTTGCCAAGCACAAAAAGAACAGCAAACTTTTTACAATCGGATTCGGTGCAGACTATTAGTTCCTGCATTATAATGAAATTTTTTGGATCATGAAATTAATTGCAATTAAAAAACACTAAGCAAGATTCTTAAAATGGACAGTGGATGCTTATAAAAAGGCTGTTTAAAAACAATTTTTTTTATACTTATTTACTAAATTTGTGTTAGACAAACACAAATTCTGACTCATATATAATGCAAAAGGAACATTTCTATATTGAACTGCTTTTTCTTTTTTCATTTTCAAATAATACTGGCCATTCTATCTTCAAAACTAGTTTTTAATCCCCTGTTCAAAACTAGAAATGACCATTCACCATACAAAACTAATTTTGCTTCCACATCATCGATCCCTATTACTACTATTTTTGTCACCACTTTTTTCAAACAAATACCGCCTTATTTTATTACTTATTTATTTATTATATAATATTATTTTATTATTTATTTTAAGTTTATATTCTTATAAATATTTTTATTATATAGGTTATTTTCAGTCAAATGTTTCCCTAAAAGCGAAATTCCCATTTGCAATAAATTATCTATGCATTTTTTTTTCTTAAATGTATGAACTCAGAAAAAACTTGACTTTATATATATATATAAAAACAAGTTAAGAAAAATGACAGCAGAAAAGAAAATTTGCTTTAAATCTTTCGCCCATTTTCAATAAATTTTAAAAGATGCTTAAATCGACCTACTTTTGTCAAAGAAAAGAAGAAAACAAATCAAAAAATATCTTTTACTATTTCTCAAAGTTTTTATTTGCAAATTATCCTCTCAAATGAGTTTTCTTTTTGTGTGTGTGTGTATCTTTTATGTTCAACTAATCATCTCCTTTTTTTTTGTTTGTTTTGTTTTGTTTATTCGCTTTATTATCGCATCATTTTAGCTGCTATTAGATAACGCAATATTCATATTTAAAAAAAATCGTGGCAATAAAACAATTTGTATTTTTTTTTTTTTTTTTTTTTTAAGAATAGAAAATGAAAGTCAAGTATAGCAAAGGAGGTGCGTTCGTACTGTAAGTAACTTTTTAAATTATTCGGATGCTGGTGTAATAGCATACAGTAGTTTAGATACTGCAGAGTATCCGATATCTTTTGTGTATCCCTGTAAATACCATTTTCTTTCTTATAGAGAATGTAACTTGTACAAAATTTCAGCAACGTATATCAATTTCATAAGATGTGAAATAGTTTAATATTATGAAAATGCGCTCCAAACAGTGATTTTCCCTATACCATTATATAATGGAATACTTTCTTGAGTCCTGTAAATTAATAACAGATATCCTTTGCACCACAGATTGTACAGAATGTATATTTTAGTATATACTTCATCGATGTATATCCATTATATTAACTTCGTAAAAGTGTGACACAATTAACCCTTTCCTGCGCACTACTCTTTAAAGTTGGAATTTAAAGAAAAAAATTAGGCAATCTATTTAGGCCTAGAGGAGTACACTGGTATTGTTTTGTAAAGGTTGCACTAACCATTTTAATTTTACAGCTGTTGCCGAAGGGGTAACCTCCCATAAGTAAAGCACTGATAAGCGCAGTGAGAAGAGCATTGCTGTGAAGCGCGTAATACAGTAAAACATTTTACCTATTATTTAAAAACAGTAGAGTTTGATCTCTGTGGTGCTGCCATCTAGAACTCATAAGATAGATTTAAAGTAGCCATTAGAGTAGTTTTTGAAATATTCACGGAGTTTTTGTGTCTCTAAACAGGGGGAACTTTAGGTGTTGCCGACCCGGCAACACTGCGCGTTAAGGGGTTAAAATACACTTGAAACTTTTTTTTCCCATTGACCGCAATGTAACGGAATACTTTTGACTGTCCCTGTAATTAAACTATGGATCCGATTTTCCTAAAATTTGAAATGTCTCGATAAAATTATACAACAGAAAACTTTCTCAGGAAAATACGTTCGAAAACTGAGATTTACTTAAATTATTCTTTTTGAAATTTAAATAAATGCATGGAAGTGTAATAAATTCCAGTTATCCCATTTTCCAACAGATAACACAAACGCATTTGGAATGCAAACTGGATTTCTTCAGGTCATGGAATTTCCCACACTTACCCTAGTAGCAAACCAATATTGGTCCAAAGTGGCGCCAATATTTCATTAATTGGAAACATTGACAATAAAACGTCAATATTGCTCCAATATTTGAATGTTTATATTTCGCCCTTATTTAACCAATATTTGCAGCCAATATTTTGGTTTCATTGGAAATATTGCCAATAAAACGCTAATATTGTACAAATATTGGCGTTATATTAGAAATATTTCCAAAGAAATTCCAATATTTAACCAATATTGGCGTTTTATTGACAATATTTCCAATGAAACCCCAATATTGTCATAATATTGGCTGCAAATATTGGCTAAATAAGGGCAAAATGTAAACACCCCAATATTGGAGCAATATTTCATGCCAATATTTCTCCAATGTGCTAATATTGCTCCAAGATGTCGCCAATATTGGTCCAATATTGTTTGGCTATTGGGATAATATCAAATAAACAACAAGATTTTCTTAAGCCTTTCTTATTCGCCTTTTGCTATCGCGCTTTTATTATAAGTCGAGTTTTCTGAATAAAAATACTGAATGTTAGGAACACTGCGTAAATCTGATGCGATGTCAAATAAACACTGCACGTGACTAGGTCACATTGTACGTAATATATTTTTTGAGTTTAAACTTCCATAACTATTTTAAATAAATTGTCTGATTATCAGCTGCTCTAATAAAGAAAAAGAAATTTAAAGAAATAATAATAATAAAAAAATAGTTTTTTTTAGTCTAAGAAATTAATATCTTAGATGTATTTGTAGATCTTTTATTTACTATGAGAAAATATATTTCCAAATATCTCTGGATATTTGTGTTACATACTTTTTAATTACTTAAAACCCTCTTTAAAATTTATTTAACGTGCATGTTTTAAACGTTTTTCTTCGCTTTTAATTTCTATAACAGAAACATTTACCAGAGAAATATGTTTGAAAACGGAAATTTATTTGAATTCTTCTATTTGCAATTCGAATATGCATAAAGTAAAATAAACTTCAATTATTGCAATTTCCAACAAATAATATATGTGTATTTCGAATGCGAACACGATTTCTTCAGGTCAGTGAATTTCCCTTATTTAAAGTCGGATAAACAATGGTATTTTCTTAGACCTTTCTTATTCTTCCTTTGCTATCATATAAGTCGAGTTTTTTAAATAATAATACCGAAAATGTAGAACACCGCCTAAGTTTGATGGGATGTCAAATAAACACTGCACAAAATAAAATTACATTTTATGTAAAATATTTTTTGTTTAAAACTTCCATAACGATTTTCAATAAATTGGCTAATAAATAGTTGCTCTAATAAAGAAAAAGAAATGAAAAAAATTGAAAAGAAAATTAAAAAATTAAAAGAAAATCTAGGAATATAATATCTTAGATAAATTTGTGGATCTTTCATTACTGGAAGAGAAAATATATTTGCATACATCTGTGGTTATTCCTGTTACATATTATTTAATTACTTAAAATCCTCTTTTAAGCTTATGATTTTAAAGTTATTTAACTAGCATGCTTTAGACGTTATTTTTTGCTTTTAGTTTCTGTTTCAGAAAAATATGTTTGAAAACGGAGATTTATTTTAATTGTTCTTTTTGCAATGCGAATAAATGCATGGGAGTATAATAAATTTCAATTATTGCAATTTCCAACAGACAATACAAATGTATTTGGAATGCGAACTTGATTTCTTCAGGTCAGTGAATTTTCCTGACTTAAAGTCTGATAAACAACAGTATTTTCTTCTACCTTTCTTATTCGCCTTTTGCAATCGCGTTACAACATAAGGGGTCAGGTACCCTTTGAACTAACAAAATACGGGAAAAAGTGACCTCTATAAGAATTGCAGTCACTCTATATCTAATTAACTTTTAACTATAAAATTGAAAATACATATTAAAAAGGGTTTATTTTATTAGTTAAAGTTGTTAAAAAATTATAAACGTATACAATGATTTTTAAATTGTTTTAAAAGATAAAACAATTTTTACGAAGGAATAATCCTTGCATGCCTTGCGCGCATTCTTTATCAAATTTGAATAGCTAAAACAAGCCAAGAATTTTTTTATAATTAGAGATATAATGTGTTTTCAAAATGACCAACGATAAAAAAAATAAAACTTATAGATCCAAAGAAAAAAATAATTTTAAAGAAATTCGAAATATCGAGATTTTTTTTACACAAAAGTAGTCGTGAATTCTAAACTTCTAACTTGAGGAATATAATAATAGGTCATTTTGTGCCTATATACATTTAATACATTCAGCGGAAATTTTGTGAAATTCTACGCAACCATTTTTTAGAAATCGTGCGCGCAATGATCAAAATCACTGTTTTGAGAAAATTGACGTTAAAGTTTAAATCCCCCATTGATCGTATAGGAAAAGCACAAAGTTTTTTAGACATTACTCTTTTTCTAATGTGAATTTTTGAAAGCAGTTTGTTTAAAACCATTCCTAATGAATCATATTTAATTTTAAGTTATTTTTTTTTTTAAAAAATCGATTTTTGGATTCTTTAAAGGGTACCTGACCCCATAAGTCGAGTTTTTTGAATAAAAATAATGAAACTTAGGAACACTGCGTAAATTTGATGTGATATCAAATAAACACAGCAGGAGACTAAATTACATTTTATGTAATATATATATATATATATTTGTTTTTAAACTTCCATAAATAATTTCAATAAGTTGGCTAATGATTAGTTGCTCTAATCATTAAGAAAATTAAAGAAATACAAAAGAAATTTTAAAAAGAAATTAAAAAAAATAAAAGAGAAATTTAATAAATTACAGCGACCTGCGTAATAAAAGCGTATAAAAATAATAAGCGGATAAAAGCGTATTTTCAAAGACTAAAATTTTTTACTTATAAATAAATTTCACATTTAAAATAATAATAATAATTTTCGTGATGATCAAAACGTGGCTTACAAAGTAACAGATTCCTATATTACGTACGCCAAGGATTAGACATTAATATTCCTAGACCAATCATATGCAAATTTTAAATGAAATTTCAGTTTTACAATTTTCATCATTACGAATTTTTAAACTTTTAACAACGCACATTATCAATTGTTACACCTTTGCATAAGGAAAAAATAAACTTTTAAATGCACAATTTAAAAAAAACTGTTTCTCAATTTAATTTTAAGTTAGTAATTTATTTATTTTGTAGTTTTTAACTCCCTTCTAGACGGGAGACTTTTATGAAATTTTTAATCTTTTACCACCGATAAATACAGATATTTGTGACTTATTTAATCGAGAAAATGCCCCGATTAAATAAAGCAAATTTTATTGGAGGGGGATAAACAAGGATTCTAAGTGCTTCATGCGTATATATCGTATTTACTCGTGTATAAGGCGCACCTTTTTTTCCAAAAAATTAGGGGAAAACTCCTAGGTGCTCCTTATACACTGAATAATTTTTTACTGTTGGATGCAGTCGAACGATATACATATGAAACAAGAAATTATTCAAAGAAGATAGTAAAATATTAAAACTCCGAAAATGTTACTTAATTGAAGTATTATTGCGTATTTATTTCATTCCTTGCAGTTTTTTATACAACAAAGCTAATGACATTATCTAAACGCTAATTAGCAATTCTCTTTACCGTCACTCATTCCTATTTCCCGTCATTCTCTTACAACCCGAAGTCTAAAAATGCATTTTCGTCTTGTTTTCTGGTCAGATGTAATGTTTGTTTCGACTCTTTTTTTTTACTGAAATTCATTTGGTCATTCTTCATTAGCGTATCAAGTTTATGGGGCGCGTTATATACGAGATTTTAAGAAATCACCATTTTTACTTGTAAAGTAGGGGTGTGCCTTTTACACGCGTGCGCTTTTTACACGCGTGCGCCCTATACACCAGTAAATATGGCATACTGGTCGCTTGTCCCCAAAATGTTAGTGTTTTTTTTTTCTTTCATTGCGGCAACAAAGATATTCCGTTCCTGGACATTAGACATGGACCAATAAGGAAACGAATAAAATGTAGACATCACAAAATTTCAGATATCTCTATTCTCGACCGACAGAAATAATTTTCCAAATGGTTAAAAAATGTAAAAAAATAAAAGAAAAGTATTATCTTAAAAAATTAATATCTTAGATGTATTTGTGGAGAGCTTATGAGACAAATACTTGTAAATATCTGCGGTTATTTGTGTTATGTTTAATTTATTTCTAAATGTCTGTTTAGTAAATTACAATAAAGAATTAAGGAAAACATTATTTTTGCATACCTTTTTCATTCTTAATAATTGTAATACTACGCTTTTTTATGAAATAGACTTGGAAAACTGCTGTTTATCTGAATTATTGTAATTTATTTAAGAATAAATGTATGGAAGTATCATAAATTTCAACTATCGCAATATCCGATTGATGAAACAAATATATTTTGAACAAGACATATTACTTAAAATGAAAAAAATCATGTAAGTATTACACGAGATTATATTGCGTCTTATTAATTAAAAGTTCTGATTCTAAACTTGCTTATTAGTCGTTGAATGTGCACCGAAAATTATGCTATTTCAGCAAATTTTGAATACAGTTGAAGTATCATAAATTCCAATTACCGCAATTTCCGACGGATGAAAGAATATATTTTTAAGAAGACATATTGCTTAAAATCAGAAATCATGCGAGTATTAAACGAAATTAAAGTGCGTCTTATTGATGAAAATTTCTGGTTCTAAACCTGCATGTTACCCGCGGAATATGCACCAAAAATTATGCTATTTTCTTAACTTCTGAATACAGTCGAAGTATCATAAATTTCAATTACCGCAATATCCAGTGGATGAAACAAATATATCAAAATATATTTGCGAAAGACATTTTACTTAAGAGATATTACAAGACATATTATTTAAAATGCGAAATCATGTAGGTACAACACGAGATTATATTGCGTCTTATTAATTAAAAGTTCTGGTTCTAAACCTGCTTATTACTCTCTGAATATGCACCGAAAATTATGCTATTTCAGCAAATTTTTAATACAGTTGAAGTATCATAAATTCCAATTACCGCAACTTTCGGTGGATTAAAGGAATATATTTTAAACAAGACATAATGCTTAAAATCAGAAATCATGCGAGTATTAAACGAAATTAAAGTGCGTCTTATAAATGAAAATTTCTGGTTCTAAACCTGCATATTACCCGCTTGAATATGCACAGAAAATTATTCTATTTCCCCAAATTTTGAATACAGTTGAAGTATCATAAATTTCAATTACCGCAATATCCGGTGGATGAAAAAAAATATATTTTGAACAAGACATATTACATAAAATGCCAAATCCTGTAAGTATTACACGAGATTATATCGCGTCTTATTAATTAAAAGTTCTGGTTCTAAAACCTGCATATTACTTGCTGATTATGCACCGAAAATTATGATATTTCAGCAAATTTTGAATACAATTTTTTTAAATGTAAATAAAGGTTAAATATTTATTCCATTTAAAAAATATTTTAAAAATACAATAAAATAATCTTTTAATATAAACATGCAAATTCATTAATATTTCTTTTTTATTTTCAATATTTTTTATTAAATAAAAAAACGAAGAATTTATCTAAAACTCCCGCCAAAAACGACTTTCAAAATGACCTTCAATACGATTGCTGATTATCAGTTGCTAAAATAGTAATAAGGAATTTAAAATACTCTAATAAATTATCTTTGCTTTATTATTTATTTCTAAATTACTGATATAGTTTACTTTACGATGAAATGTCTTTGAGAATAACTATAGCTGTTTATATTATCATATTTTTTTTCTTTTGCTTGTAAGCATATGGAAGTAGCTACACTTTATTTTGATTAGAAAATATTGATAAAATGTTACGAAGAATAAATAGGGTTTTTTAGATATATATACTTCGTATTTCATACGAAGTGCGTCCTACACGCAAAATGAAATTCAGTAGTGTATTTTGTACATCGGTGAAAATAAAATGCACTTTGTTTACGTTTTGCAAAATAATGAATAAATTAAAACTTTAACAGAAGTAAATAACAATTTCAAATATCAACCTTTATATGAAACTTAATCTTATTCTTAAAATAAAATAAAATAATTTTTGTTTGTTTACGCATTTTTAAAAAGTTTTAAGAAATTCATATGCTGCAGTCAAAATAAAATTATTAAAGCTTATGTTAATTTTATTTATCATCAAAAAATGTTTATTTAAATAGTAAAATAAATATTTTATTTATAAATCTTTATACCATCCCTATTTCAATTTAACATAATGATAGTCCCACATTTTAAAATCCTCCCTTCCAATTAAATATAAAAATAAAACTTTTTCCCCCAGTAATATTGAATATAGCGTTTGTTGTCGTTTAATTGAAAAATAAGATAAAATTTTAAGGCAATTCATATTTTGTATTTTAATAATTCTTAATATTTCTAAAAAAAATTATAATTCACTTTCGCCGAATTTTGAAAAGAAGTGAAATAAGGAGGACACATGAGTTAATTATAAAAATTAAACTTAAAAAAATAAATAAATAAAGTATTGTTTGTTGTTCGTTGAAATGAAAAAAAATAAAGTTTTAATGCAATTTGTATTTTATAATTTAATAATTTATATTTTACTTTTACTAATTTTCGAAAAGGAATTGAAATAACGAGGACAAATGTGTACATTTTTTATGCATTAATTTACATGCATTTTCTTAAAAAATATTTAATTAAATAAACATTATTTTTCTATTTATTTTAATATAAAGTTTATGTTATAGATGCCAAATTTTATTCTTTTTTGTTACCTCTTAAATTTAATTAAAAGTTTTACTTATTCAAATTATTATACTGATGACGAATTGCAAAGTTTACTATTGTTTCTCCTTTCTTCTTTGCAAATAAAAAAGCAATATAATTGAGAGCTATGCATATACAAAACAAATATAAAAATGTTACATTTCCATTATTATAATAATTATGATATTCTTTATGATATAAAGAATGCAAATATAAATTTATATAAAGAATAGATGTAGAGTTTTTTCTTATTTCTACGCATCTTCAAAGAAACATAATGCGGAATTATAGTAACAAATCAATCGTTCTGAATTTAAAACATAAATTAATTTAATCCTATTACATATATTTATGAACCAAAATATTTATTTTTTATATGCATTTCTAACATGAACATATTATCCAACTTAAAGAAATAATGCATAAAATTAAACCCTTCTGCTTAAAATCCTTTATGTTTATACCTATCGCTGAAAACATAAACAAAACTTTACATTTCTTCAACTTACACATTTCTTCAAAAGCACAACTTATAGTCACTGTCACTTATATTAATAATAAAAATATACCATTTATTTATTAAATATCGCACATAAAGCTCTGGTCTAGATAAACATACCGACTCTGCGGTCATGTTACATTTCATTATTTTAATCAGAATGAAAATAAAAATTTACATGAAGAAAAGATGTAGACTTTTTTTATTTACTATGCATTTTCAATGAAACATAATTCAGAATTTTGTAATAAATTATTCATTAGTAATAAATTTATTTTATCCTGTTGCATTTATTTATGCACTAAAACATTTATTTTTATTTTAAATGCAATTCTAACATGTCCATATTATCTCACTTAAAGACATAATACTAAAACATTTATAAACCCTTCTGCTTAAAATCCATCATATTTATTTCTCTCTGTGAAAACATAAACAAAACTTTTTTACACATTTCACCAAAAACACAACTTACATTCACTGACACTTATGTTAATAATAAAAGCATACTACTTACCTATTAAATACCGCACATAAAAGCCCTGGTCTAAACAAACATACCTACACTGCGGTCACCTACTAACACAGCCAAAAGCTTTTTACAACAAAGTAACATGTTGATCTGTTTCCTTTCTAAGTCACTCCACATCTAACAGAAGATGGGGAGCAGACATCCTCCCTCTGATCCCCCAACATCCGACGCGCATGCGTAGAGAAGGGTGGGGCATATTTCCTCTCAAACGATCAACTGGGGGGATATTGAATGATACTATAGTTTTAAGAGCGACAATATTTTTTTACGCTCTGCTATTTTTATTGAACTTCGGTGCATGATAACAGGTTCAGGGCAATTTAAATAGATTTGTTTAAAAATTTCTTTTTGGTTTGATTTTTATCCTATTGAACCCATGAAATCCATGCATAGAAATTTTTTTCTATGCATGGTTTGCATTGTTAGTTTGTTTATTCTAATGGTATCTAGTATTTAGAAAAAAAAGAAAAAAAAAGGTCCTTAAAGTAATTTTATTTCGTCGAAATTTTGTGTAAATATCAAAGAATCTTTATCAATAAAATGCTCAAACATTTGAAAGTTATCTTTTAAATTTGAAAGTATTATTCTAAAGGTACTTTGAATAACATGACACATTTTGTTTGACTAAGTAAAATATTTTAAATTTCTTGAAAAAAAGAAGAGGGGGGGTAGGGAGGTTTAACGATAGTATTACATTAATAATGGGAATTACAAAACGATATTACAAATCACATGACTTATTATATTTGCGTAGAATGGTTTAGCATTTAAATGCATGATCTTTATTTTCATTTATTTATTTTTTACTTATATTAAGGTTAAGGATTAGACATTTAACAGAAGATGGGGAGCAGATACCCTCTCTCTGATCCCCCAACATCGGACGCGCATGCGTAGAGAAGGGTGGGGCATATTTCCTCTCAAACGATGAGCTGCGGGGGGATATTGAATGATACTATAGTTTTAAGAGCGACAATATTTTTTTACGCTCTGCTATTTTTATTAAACTTCGGTGCATGATAACAGGTTCAGGGCAATTTAAATAGATTTGTTTAAGAATTTGTTGATGGTTTGGTGTTTATCCTACTGATTCCTTGCAATCCATGCATAGAAAGTAATTTTCATGCATGGATTGCAATGTTGGTTTGTTTATTCTAATAGTACCTAGTATTTTTTTTTAAAGGAAAAGGGAAAAAAAGGTTTAAAGTGTTTTGTTTTCATTTAAAATCTGTTTAAATATCAAAGAATCTTTTACAATAAAATGTTTAATGATTTAAAAGTTTTTATTTTTATATTTAAAAGTATTATTCTGAATGTACTATGGGTAACATGAGCTTTTGAAATAATACAAATAATTTATATGCATCGATTGCATTGTTTGTTTATTTATTCTAATGGTACCTAGTATTAAGAAAAAAGAAAAGAAAAGGGGCTTAAAATGGTTGTTTTCATTAAATTTCTACGTAAATATAAAAGAATTTGTCTCAATAAAATGCGCAATGATTTGAAAATTAATCTTTTATATTTGAAAGTATTATTCTAAAGGTACCGTGAGTAACATGACGAATTTTAGTTGACTAAATAAATACCGTATTTACTCATGTATAAGGCGTACTTTTTTTTCCAAAAAATTGGGGCAAAACTCCTAAGTGCGCCTTATACACGGAATATTTTTTTACTGTTGGATGCAGTCGAACGATATACATGCGAAACAAGTTATTTTCAAAGAAGATATTAAAACTCGGAAAAGGTTACTTAATTGAAGTATTACTGCATATTTATTTCATTCCTTGCTTCATTCCAGTTATTTATACAACAGAGCTAATGACATTATCTAAACGCTAATTAGCAATTCTCTTTACCGTCACTCATTCCTATTTCCCGTCATTCTCGTACAACCCGAAGTCTAAAAATGCATTTTCGTCTTGTTTTCTGGTCTGGTGTAATGTTTGTTTCGACTTTTTTTTTTTTTTTTTTTTTTTTAACTGAAATTCATTTGGTCATTCTTTTTTAGCGTATTAAATTTATGATGCGCCTTATATACGAGATTTTAAGAAATCACCATTTTAACTTGAAAAGTAGGGGTGCGTCTTACACACGCGTGCGCCCAACACAGGAGTAAATACGGTACTTTAAATTTATTTGAAAAAAAAAGTGGGGAGGTTTAATGATAGCACGATTTTAGTAATGATAATTAAAAGTCGATCTTACAAACAGATAGTGGTTCATTACATTAGCGTTGAGTGGTTTAGCACGTAATGCATGATTTTTATTTTTATTTATTTGTTTTATACTTATATTAAGGATATTAGACATCTAAAAGAAGATGGGGAGCAGATAACCTCACTCTGACCCCCAACATCCGACGTGCATGCATAGAAATGTGTGGGGCATATTTCCTCTGAAACGATCAACTGGGGGGATATTAAATGATACTATAGTTTTAAGAGCGACAATATTTTTTTACGCTCCGCTATTTTTATTGAACTTCGGTGCAAGATAACAGGTTCAGGGCAATTTAAATAGATTTGTTTAAAAATTTGTTGATGGTTTGGTTTTTATCATACTGAGCACTTGAAATCCATGTATAGAAAAAAAAATTCTATGCATAGATTGCATTGTTAGTTTGTTTATTTTAGTGGTAACTGGTATTTAGAAAAAAAGACCTTAAAGTGCTTGTTTTCTTTGAAATTCTGTGTAAATATCAAAGAATCTTTTTCAATAAAATGCTCAATGATTTGAAATTTTTTTCTTTTACAATTGAAAGTATTATTCTAAAGACATAACACAAGCCCTTTAAAAAATACAAAGAATTTCTATGCATGAATGGCAGTGTTAGTTTGTTTATTCTAGTAGTAACTAGTAATTTAGAAAAAAGAAGAAAATGGGCTTAAAGTGATTGTTTTCATTGAATTTCTACGTAAATATAAAAGAATCTTTCTCAATAAAATGCTCAAGGTTTTGAAAGATTTTCTTTTATATTTTGAAATATTATTCTAAATGTACACCTAGTATCATAAAAAGTAGTATCGTAATTTTCCGCGTATAATCAGTGAATCAAACAATCACTTTTCACCTTGATTTTTTTTAAAAATAAATATAATTCATTAGAATAGGATTTTCTGAGTCCAAAAGGAATTTTTTGATTCGAGAGTTATACACCGGTAATTACATTACGCCATTTACATAATTCCAAACCATTTTATAGACTTAACATATCAATTTTATTCATATCCTACAAAATTCCATATGTAAAAATTTCTTTCTCGAACATAATTCACTATAAATTGATGTACGAGATTTTTATTTTCTTTTTAATAATCATAAAAGAGGTATAATTTTGTTCAAGGAGTGATGGGATATCTTTCAATAGGTATTAGACAATCTATTTTTATAAATAATTTTATAATTAACCCTTTCCGACACGGGCAAAATCTGTGATAAAATGAGAAATTATCGACTGACACCGGAATTCACAAACGAATTTTTTAGATATTTTGAAATCCTTAATTTAAGCTTTTATTGTAAAAGCAAAATTTTAGTAAAATATTACTGGTGCCGTTTGCAAGTTTGGAATTAAAATTAGGTATCCCAGACCGGGCCCAGTGTGCCGGAAAGGGTTAATTCGGTGTTAGTGGTTTTTTTTTTTAAAGTTTAATGGGATCGCTTTGGAATTAATTTTTATTCACATATTTTTAAATTTTACCTTATCTTTAAATTTTTTATTTGTATTATTTCTATTTTTAGACTACGATACTACTTTCAATAATAATTTTAAAAAATGGAAAATTTTTTTAATGAGAAATCAGAAAATCTAACTTTCTAAATCACTTTTGTATGGAATATTGGGAAATACTAAACCGATTTCAAAATTAACATTGTCAAATTAAGGGTGACAGTCCATTTTTCAACATAGACATTTTATGTTGGTGTCACTACCCCTAGAGAGATGGTAGACCCTTTCAAAAAAAAAAAAAAAAAAAAAAAAAAAAAAAAAAAAAAAAAAAAATTTTGGATTTTGACATGATGATTAATTTTAAGATGTAAATAAGAAGATTGTTTCTAAAAAATACTTTAAATGAATACTGAAAGGAACTTATGAAACTTTGAGCATAAAAGTTTGACTATATTTTCCAAATTATCATTTTTTAAAAATTAGCTGTAGTTCTTTCATTATGTAAAGTTTCATTTCGGAATAATGCATATAACCCCAAGAGCCAAACAATATTGGGTCAATATTGGCTACATCTAGGAGCAATATTGGTACATTGGCGCAATATCAGAATTTAATTGGAAATATTTCCGATGTAACGCCAACATTTCTACAATATTGACCTTTTATTGGCAGTATTTCCAATGAAACCCCAATATTGGCATAATATTGGCTGCAAACATTGGCTAAATAAGAGCAAAATGTAAACATCCCAATATTGGGGCAATATTGAAGTTTTATTTGCAATATTTCCAATAAATGAAATATTGCCGCAACGTTGGACCAATATTGGTTTGCTACAAGGGAACAATGAAAGAAGATGAAAGAAGATTCCTTTTTTGAAAGATTCCTAAATATATTATTGTTTCAAATAAAAATGAGATATGCAAATATCACTTGAAATATTTCAACTATTACTAGAGCAAAGCCGCGAGGTTTTGCTAGTAATTAGGTAAATGTTTCTTACTGTCACATTAACAGCTTCTTTTATTTGCCTGTACGTCATACATAAATGTGTTTTTGTCAATCATGATTTGCCCATACATGGTACGGGCAGCAAAAACGCAAACACTCAACGTCCCAGCGCGCTTGACGCCAACTCCTCTATCCAAGGGCTTTGGCGAAAAATTGAACTTCGACGTGCATACTTGAATACTGCTAGTATCGTAGTTTGAATTTGCATTGCAAATATTTATATCCACTTTATCCATCACTATCCACTTTATGATTATAGTTAATCAAGATAGATCAACGTAATTCAAAATATTTACAAACTTGATTTGTCTTTTTTTTTCCAGACTTACTTTAGAACTTCAGACTTGCACGCACATTTTCATTTTTTCCTGAAAGCGCTTGGCTGTAAGAGGTTGGTGTGAAGCGCGCTGGGACGTTGAGTGTTTGCGAATAAGCGTACGGGCATCCATATGCCAATCATGATTTATTATTCTCACCAGTAAATTTCCATTGTAAATTTTGCATTGTTTAATCCGAGCATTTATTTATTCAATCGTGCAAAAATTTCTCTTCTGAAAAACCGGTGATAAAAGAGTAAAAATTCAGTAAAGGACATGAAAAAAATTGAGATTACCTTGGGGCATTTCCATGCGAACTTGTTTGTCTGTTACGTACTACGATTTTTAGCTACCAGTATTTTAAAACGAGAAAATGGGACTTAGTTTATCGAAGATATATCATCAATTGAATAAGGCGAAGCAAACTTTTCGAAAATAACTGTGGCCAACAAGCATAGCGATTTTCAGTTGTGTAACAGACTAACAAATTCGCATGGAAATGCCCCTTAATTTCCTGCGTACAATCCGCGGATCAAACAATTCTTTCTCGACCCAGAAATTTTATTTTGTAATTCAAGACAAGTATTTACGGCGATCTAAAAAGTTATATTTTATTAGGATGAGCGAAGCGAACCCTCTAATAGGCCACTCAAATGACAGTTTGTCGTACTGTTTGCAAAAAAACTATACAGTATTTTCACTTGAAATTAAATACCAATATAAATTATGATCTGTAGATTTGCAGAATATTATTTTTTTACAGAAATACTTTTCAAAAAATTATTATTTTAATTAATTTATTTTACATGTTTTTCCATTACGAACGCATTTTTTCAAATAAAAAGTGAAACACGTATGTTTTCAGAAAAAAAAAAAACTTAAATCATGGGGTCAGTAATTATAGCTAGAATCATCATTAATTAAATAAACAAATAAAATATATTTTCATTATTCTGATAAAATATCTCAAACTGCTTTCAGATTTTCAAACTATGCTCATTCCCTTAACTATGTATAGTTTCATGATTTCTTTTATAAAATGTATAAAATACTTTTTTTTAGAAAAATAGCATATTTTTAATGAATTAAAATTTGTAAAAATTCGCTTAAAAACATTCAATTATAAAAGTATTTTTCTGTGTTAGGAATTCAAATACACAGTTTATTCTTATTTTGTGAAATCATTTAAGCAGGCGATATTTATGAATTTTAAAAGAATTACATTATGTTTTTGTGAAGTGGCAATAAAAGAATTGTAACCAAATAAAATTAATTAATATTTTGTATAATTCTACTTCGAAAATATTTTTATTTATACCAGTCTTATATCATAAATAAACAATCTGAGGAAATTCTTAGCTATTTGGTTGAAATACATTTTAAAATTAAAATGCGCCGAAACATAAAATTACATTTTTGCTTAATAAAGATGCAAAAATAATTTAAAAAATATATTATTACTTTCAAATATTTTTCTTATCGCATAATACTTCGCGAATCCAAACAAAGCATGGCTTTTGCTAGTTTAATAAAATTTCTGGGTCGAAAAATGATTGTTTGATCCGCGAATTATATGCAGGAAATTACGGTATTTAAAAGTTTTTCAAGAATATTGATCTGTTAAATGACTACTTGTGCATTTATTTTAGTTACTTTGTTTAACATTATTTTCTTCTCTCCTGGTCTCTTTCCTTCAGCTGAAGCAAAATTGCGTGCTTTATTGTAATTATAACTCGTAAAGCAATTTCATCAATAGTGCTACTCATAAGTTCTACATAATTATTACTGAAAATATCTTATTCACTGTAGAGTGTTATATAATAAATTGCAGAAGAAAGAAGAATGAAAGGAGAGGTAGTATTTTGTGTGTAGAGAACACTTACATGATATTGGTATTAACAGTAATATGCCCTAAGAATGCTATTTAAAATTAAATTTTACGGTCTTGAATGAGGGAAATATATTTCATCAAGAATGTTAAGGTATTTTAAAGCTTAAGACTTAAGTATTGTGAAATTATTTGGGCGTTTGATGCATTCGTATGCATAGGGGTATCGCAATATTTTGATCATTTTGTACGTAGTTGTATCTTACAGTCTCAGTTAGTGGCACCTAATTTTATATTGTATTATGAATTAGTTGGATGTGCCAATCCCAAAACTTTCTTCTATCTCATACGTACATTTTAATATAAAAAAAAATAGTTACTCATTTTAATCGTTTAATAATTTTAATTCAATACCATACCAACTTTGATTTTCATCTTAAATTATTGTTTCAATCAATTAATCGGAGTAAAAACGAATTTCCGTCTCTGCACGAGCCGATGAACAATAGAATGATAGGCAGATTTTTTTTTTTTCAAATTCAGGGAGCACCTACTTGACTTACCAAAAAAAAATCATATACAAAAAATTAAGTTCAGTTCTAGAACTAACTTCATACACTTTTATGCGGTGCAATATTGAAAATGGCATAAAATTCGCTATTACAGCGCCCCCTTCTTCCTGATTTTTTTCAGATTCAGGGCGATTCAACTAGCCATACACTTACACAAAAACTTTCGTTCAATTCGATGCATAACTTCATGTACTTTTGGTCGGTACAATATTGAAAATCGCACAAAAATCGTGATTACAGGGCCCCCTTCAGGCGGATTATTTTCAAATTCAGTGAAAACCAACTAGCCATAGTCACACACTTAACAAAAAATTTGATTCAATTCGATGTATAACTTCATATACTTTTGTTCGGTACAGTATTGAAAATGGAACAAAAAATCGCGATTGCAGCGCCCCCTTCCGATGGATTTCTTTCAAATTCAGGAAGGACAAACTAGCCATAGTCATACACATACAAAAAACATTTGGTTCAATTCAATGCATAACTTCATATACATTTGGTCGGTACAATATTGGAAATGGCACAAAAATCGCGATTGCAGCGCCCCCTTCCGGCGGATTATTTTCAAATTCAGTTGGATCCAACTAGCCATAGTCATACACATACACAAAAAATTTGGTTCGATTCGATGCATAACTTCATATACTTTTGGTCGGTACAATATTGAAAATGGCACAAAAATCGCGAATGCAGCGCCCCCTTCCTGCGGAATATTTCAAAACTGAAGGAGGACCTACTTGCCACAGCCAAAAACATTCACAAAAAAACTGGTTCAATTCTATGCATAACTTCATACACTTTTTGATGGTAGAATGGCGACATACACACAGACAGACACACAGACACACGGACAGACAGACATTTTGTAAAAACATGTTTTTTTGGAATCTTTGACCCCTAAAACGTGTAAATCTGTCGAAAACCGGAAGTCGAAAAAAATTTCGATTACAATACTTTCTTCTATTGAAGATAGAAGTAAGTAAAAATATGTTTCGTTGTATTCGTCTCTCGCGAATGTTCTCAAATTGTTTGCATAAGATTTTTGTTTTGAAAAAGTGCCTCAAGCTATTTACCAACTAACTAAATCTTTTTTTTTTCTTTTTGCGTACAATAAATAAAAAATATCGGATAAACACTACACTTTTTAAGCTAAAATATTCGTAATATTTAGACTAAGCTTTACTGTCATTAAATCCAATGAAAACTTTTGTGGTGTTAGGAAGCTTTTGCCCGTACCATTTACGGGCATCCATACTCTAATTATAATTTACTATTCTCACAAGTAAAACTTTAATGCAAATTTTGCATTGTTTATTCTGAGCATTTTTTCTGATAGTATTAGGCAAAAATTTCTGTTTTGAAAAACCGGTGATAAAAGAAGATTCTGTAAAAAAACATGAAAATAATAGACATTTTTTAAAAAATATATTGATCAGTTAAGTGGTTAAGTGATGGATCAGGCAAACTCTTCTTGCCAGTACAACGAACGGGCAAATCAGTTAAGTCGTTAAAAAATATTTGCGTGTAATTGAATCTTTACTATACTACTTCACACCACTTTTTTAAAACAAAATATCTTTTACAGATGCTTTGAGAACATTTGAACGTGAAATATTGTGCGAAATGCATTTTTAACCTTCCTACCCTGAATGGGTCTAATCGACCCATGACTATAATTTGTTTTATACAATTCGAACCAGAACATTTTTTATAAAGAAAGTGAAATAACAGATCTAGAGTTTCAAGTCAATTAAATATATTAAAATGTTTTAAATAACAATTCTGGTGTGAAATGTTTTTATCAAAATTGTGTAAAATTTGAACAGGGTAGGAAGGTTAAAAAATAGTGATAATACTAAAATATAAAAATAGTCGAATGTGATGAAATTTTACCATACCTCCCCCCCCTGTATTTAAACTATCTACACGGAAAATTAATATTTTGACTTCTATTTTTCATGCACTGAAAGTACACGCATTTCATTTTTTTCGCAGTTCTCAAAATAGGTCGAAAAATAATACTTAATATTATATGAAGTGTTGAAATTAGACTCGCAATATGACGCGTCTAACACACACAATATTAAATAAAGCATAAACTTAAAAAATTTTTAGATATAAGAAAAAATCCTCCTAGGAGAATACAAAGAAAAAAGCAATTAAAAATATTAATTTCCTGAACCAATATTTTAAATATACGAGTGCATTCCATTGCCATAGACTTAGAATTAGTGAGAGGAATCGAAAGCTGAGTGACTAATAGCCTTAATCTTATTTTTTCTTTTTTTTTATCTACTATACGCTTTTCTTAATACATCATTTCTCTTTTTATTCTAGGTTATGCTTCAACAGTATAAACAAAAAACACCTGTTTCAGGGTTTGTACGCTTCAGTGACATTCAACCACTCTTCAACAAAATTTTCTTAAGTGACTTTTCTTAATTACTTAAAGAAAAAAATCTATCTTCAGATATAAGGACCAGTATTTTACCACTAAAACACGTAAAATTCCCCGATTTACTTGATGCGTTCGAAACCTGTGTATTTTTCGCACGCGATCCTTTTAAAATCTAAGAAATGAAAGCAAGTTGAAAATTGCCTGTCAGACGTAATAAATAAGGTATGTTCGTACTATAACGAAGCTTTTAAAATGTGCAGTACTTTGGTTACAATATAGAATCCGAAATCGTTTGTGTGTACCTGTAAATGCTAAATGCTTTCTATTCTATAGGAATTAACTTGCAGTAAACCTCATTAACGTATATCAATTCCATAAAATGTGAAACATATTTATATAACTAAAACACACCCCAAACAATGTTTCCCCTATACCATTATGAAATAGAATAGTTTTGTGTGGTTCTGTGTATTTGTAAAAAAAAAAATAATTTACCACAGACTGTACAGAATGTATATTTTAATATACATTTCATAGTTGCATATTAATTTTGTTACGTTGGAAAGAGTGCAAAATCATAAAAATGCACTTAAAACTATGTTTTCCGATTGGCGGTAATGTAAGGAATACTTTGATTGTCCCTGTAATTTCGGTTGGATAGTTTTTGCGCTGTTATATACAGACTGACGGATTGAACAGCGACTATAGGTGCTAGGGATTTACATATTTACGAACCCACTTAAAAATGTTCTCAAAATACATGAATAAAGACGTTATATCATTCTAAATAAAAGTACATAATCAAAATCAAATTCTATAAATTCAAAATATCGTAGTCCAATATTTAGATAATGAATGCAGCATGTCTGATTAAACCAAAATTAAACAAACTAGTTCAATCGCGGTTCCGGAAATTTTCATCCTTAAAAACATGGAAAAGGGGGATAAAATTTTAATAGCTTCCTTTAAGCTCTGAGCTGTAAAGGGATCGTTACTTTAAAAATACTTAAGGGATTAATGATTATCCAATCTGACGAAACGAAAACTGTTAAGATTGCACCACCAATAATTATAAAAAAGATACTCGCAACTTTAATAGTTTTCAGGCTTAGACTTGCATTAAAAGAAGCATAATTTCTATGCAACCATTAATTTAATAATAGCATAAAAACTAGTGCTCTTCTTTTCTTAAGCACGAATGTTAAATTATTAGTGATTGATTGATAGTGATTAGTTGAAGCATAGTTGTCAGTTTGGTCCCCAATTTTTATTTTGCAATTAATAGAAATATCGAAAGATGATGTTTTAACTTAAGTAAGCATGAAATGTCTGTCATAAAATTAAAAAGAAATGTTATTTTTAATATCTAGTGTGAACTTGGTATTTCTATATAAAAATTCAGGCCAAGCTAGTGTTACTGTTAGCTCATGGATATCTTCACTCTTTTCGGCCTGATGTCACTTACCACGTTTGTTAAATGATTTGTCGTATCAGTTATATAGTACGTCATGGAGAAATGAGATAGGTGGAGGTGAAGAGAGTTAAAAAAAGGGGGGATTGCAATATAAAACCATTTATCGCTCAAATTTTAATGTCTCAAACAAAAGCACGAGGAAGGGATTTTGTATCAATACGACGAATTGAAAGAAATGAATTACAGCTGAAGTATATTTTAAGAAGAAATAGTAATGAAAACATTCTTTTAAATCATGTATGAAAACTTATGTAATAAATATCGATCTTTAATCTGGATTTTCGAGTGCAAATGGTTTTAAGACATCAAAAGAATGATATCTCTTCAAGCAAAATCTTAAAAGAATTTTTTATAGTGATATTTAAAAACCACATGATAAAATAATAAAAAATACTTACCCGTGAAGCGATAGATTAGTTCCTTTTAAAAAACAAGAGCAAAGAATTACGGACTTAAACTGGTTTGAATTGAAAGGCGTGTCAAAGACGTGGTTTTGTTGGGACTTAATTAGACTTAATGTAGCGGATTTTAAGGTTACATTTTTTGGCGTCACCTCCAGACATTGTACTTCAACCCTATTAATTTCTCTTTACTCTATAATAGTACGTGTGTCGTGGCAAGATTAACCCGCTTAATATCATTATACAAATTTTATATGCTGACGCAGTGATATCAGTTTGACCTCAGACGTTTCAGGTTCATACCAGAAATTTAGAACATCTTTTATTTTATTTTGTGAGAGACATTTCATGTGCATAAAGAAAAATCTTTTAGAACTTCTATTAGGAAATTGAAATTTAAGAACAATAAAAGCCAAATTCGTACCGGTGTCGACAGTAGATTATTTTAAACTTCATTTTTAGTTGCACTCTGAAAACTTCTGCAAGAAGAATATATTATAAAATTTATCTTTAAAATAAAAATGGTTCAAATTGAATATAAAAATAGTTCTCTGTGTCAATTTTACGAATATTCACTAACTGGCTTATTCCATGAGTACTAGAAGTATAAGCCAAATGCTACGATTTTTGGTTACTTATATGTTAGAACGAGAAAAAATGTGATTATTTTATCGGAGCTATTTCATTAATTGAATAAGTCAAAAGGAACTATTTTAAAATAACGGTAGGTAACAAACACATTTGTTATAAATTATCTGACTCACACTACAAAAACTCACGGAACTTGCCTGAATGCAAATACAGTGGAACCTGCTAAAGTGACCACCTTGGTAAAGTGTCCACTTGACTAAAGTGACCACTTTGTCAAAAATTTTCTTGTATTCATGTAAAATAATGAGAAATGTTCGGTAATGTGACCACCTGTCTATTGTGTAAAGTGACCAGATAGCCTGTCGTTGTCAATGTTATTAAGACCTATAAAATGTGGCCATCCATTTTTCTGCATGCCAAAAATTTTCAAATTAAAACATTAAAATGACCATTTTCCGAAATTTTTATTTTCATCCATAGAAATATACAAGAATTTAACTCCTATAGTGACCACCTCCAAAGTGACCAGTTTGTCCTTTATTGTATAGATATTTGCACCTCCCTAAGATGAACTTTCCTTCCCATTTTTCTCTCGAGGTAAGCGAAGAATGAGGAATATTTCCACCACATATATTGACATATCCGAGGATAAGAATGCTTGCGTCTGCCATAATTGGCTAACAAAGTCTTTTTAGTATTATTTTTATCTGAGGAAACAAAATGGCGATTGTTCGGGTTTGTTTTAAAAAAGGATTTCTTTGTCACATGTTCTTGAAAATTCTAAAACTAAAACTGCACATGCTATTTCATTGTATTAGTACTCCTTGCAAGATTTGTAGCTTTTAACATTAAATTTTAGATGTATGAACTTATAGTTTTCTTATTGCTTTGGTAGTCAAGTTATTATTTTTAATACAGTTAGATTTTTTTTTAAATATGGAGACATTGGACACTTTAAATTCAGATTCTCATAAAGAATGTAAAATGCCGAAATCATTAAGACTTTAAATAATAAAATTGAAATTGTTAATTTTCTAAAAAATAAGAGTTTTCTACAATGAGTTTTAAGTTAATTACTTTCTATGTAATATATTTTAAATTAGTAATTCAATAACTATATTTGTTAGTTAATTAATCAATTCATTACTTATTATAGTGCTTTTTTATATATATATTTTAATTTGTTTTAATTTTTGAGATTAAAAAAAATTAACGTGACATATTCAAAGACATTTCATAAAGTGACCACCTCTATATAGTGACCATTTTAGCTGGTCCCGAGGGTGGTCACTTTACACAGGTTCCACTATACAATCAAGTCGATAATCATGTGTAAAAAATTTACGTCCTATAAAAGTTAAACATGTCTTTTTAAATATGTACATTCTGAACCAAGTTGTTAAGGCTGTATTCCATTTCAAACTGCTTATTTTCTTATTTATTTTTAAATTCATTTTTGCTCTCAAACGCATCAAACTGGCAAATTCTCTTATTTACAAAGCGCACACTATGCCGTGCCTTTTTTTTCTTTTGATAAATGCTGAAAAAATTCCAAAAAAATGCTTTCAAAGTTGGCATTTTGAACCGAATTTTCCGAAGCGGGAGATCTAGGAACGAAAAAAAATTTCATACTAGGAAAGTAATTTTTTATAAATCAAATTCTGATGAATTGAGCGAAAAATGAACTCACACAACCTTCTTATACATCTCATCAAAAATGACCACAGCAAGTTATATGTTTCAACTTTTAAAAATGCGTCAAAAAATATATCAGAAAATTTCGATCTATTCAAAATGGAAAAATATTTTTTTGAATATACCCTTAACTTAATCATGCACATTGCAGGGTTAGAATATGTTTATATTACAGGAAGGTTGTTTAAGAAGCCACAGGTATATATGAGCAAAAAAAATAAAAATAAATAAATAAATAAAATAAAATAAAATAAACCCTATATTTAACTAACCTGTAAACGCCAGATTAGAAAGATTTCGCATATAACAGCCGAAGATATTGAAAATTCAGATTGCATTTTTTGCACATCAAATTATATATTTTTGAAATAACTTTTTTTCAAAATCTGGTGTCATTCAATTATTTCCATATATTATCGCCAGAAGTGCTTTGCCCCTGAAAGTGTTAAGTAATTAAAGCCTACTGTATAACATAGGCTTTTGGGTTCGATTCAGATATGTAACGCGGTGATATAAAAAGTTAAAATGACGTAACTTTCATTATACTAGCTTTCTAATTACATGCCAAAACCTCAATTAACAAAATGCCTATGATAAATATATATCACTTTTGTAAAAAAAATGTCATTACAATCAATACTTCGTATGGTTACAGGAATGTGAAGACGAACTAATTCTTTGGTACAAGTACTTTCTTATAGAAAATCACTGGTTAGCTGAGGAGAAATTTTGCTCATTTAAACTAGATTTATTCTTTTTATAAAAAATATATTGGTAGTATTTCAACTGTAAAATAATGGTACCCGTACGAAACCAGCAATCGCGCATTCTTATTGAACAACTGCAAGATCCATAGAAATCCTATGCAAAAACAGTAAAGTGTGTAATGATGCCCTATCGTATAATAGACCAAGTCTATGGTTTATCATCCTGAAAATAAAATCCTGACAATCTGAGAAAATGACGTATTAAATTTTATGGTATAACAATTAAATATGTTTTAAAATAGCAAATAAAGCCTTTGTGCAAAAATGTTAAAAGGTAGAAAAGGGCTCAGTTTTGCTTTGTCTAGCTCGCTGAGTTTTCGCACTGAAGAAGAATCTCGATAGTTAGATTCGAAACAGCTGTTTGCTCCCTTTTTATACTTTATTTGTGCATTTATAATGGTTGGTTTTCTACCTTTTAATTAAATATGTCTTTTTACCGTTCACCTAAAATGCTACTAATTCAATCTTCAAGCCACGAGTCTCGTTCATTTTAAAAAAGGTATTGAATATTTGTATTTATAAAAGAAAACACTCTCTGAGGCAGAGCCTGATTAAAGGTTTGAAAGTACTAAGATGTTTTTTTAAATAAATTTAACTATTAACATCCGTAGTTGATTATTTAATCGCCTTTTAAGCAAGCCTGAAAATTTTAAAGTTCAAATTATACAACTAAAAGATTTTGCAATAATTGCATCAAAGTCACATAATAATTAGAATGTATTATTTTTCATTTCTATTTAACGTTCATTATAAATACGATATTCCATTTATTAAATAAGTCTAATAAATTTAATTACGAAAATCATTTGCAAACGTAGAATGAAATTAAATATGTTTTTCTTTCTCAAATTAGAATATTCTAATTCAATGCATATGAAACACATCGATTTACCATTCAAATAGTAATTAAGAATTTTTAAGGCAAGGATATTTTAAAAGATGTTAATTTAATGGCAATATTTAATTTAAAACTCACGTTTCACCATTGGAAAGCTTGTAATTTCAGGAAAAAATGGTTAAATGAGTTAGCATTAAATTGCGAAATTTTTAAGTATCGTTACTACTTTTTCTGTAGCAATTTTTCTGTAGAAAAGACATTTAAAAAATAAACATTTCTGCATTGGAAAACTATTGGATTTAATTTCAGAGAATGTACAATGTGTATTACATATTTTAATGAGAAATATTCACAATTAAACATTTTTGTGTAGTTCGAGATAATTCCCAAAGTAATTAATAAACCCACCCTATAACAGTATGATTAAACAATAATTTAAAAATATTGTTAACAATCCTTTAGCATTGTAGTTTAATATACAAAATAAATAAAGTCTCCATCTCTACTGGAAATAATTTAAAAAAGTATATTATAAATTGCTACAAAAGCATCTTGGGGGGAAAAAAAGTGTCTCTGAAAACCGCACATTTTACTACGTTCCTTAGTGGTGACTTTAATATATATTTTTTTAATGTTTTTTACAACTATATGTAGAACAAACTTTTTAATTATATTAATAATATGCTTCTATAATTTTGTATACTTGTTTCTCTAACAGCAAATTATAAATATGATTTTCCATTTATTAAATAAGTCTAATAAATTTAATTACGAAAATCATTTGCAAATATAGAATGAAATTAAATATGTTTTTCTTTCTCAAATTAGAAAATTCTCATGCAATGCATCGATTTACCATTCAAATAGTAATTAAGAATTTTTAAGGCAAAGATATTTTAAAAGATGTTAATTTAACGGCAATATTTAATTTTAAAACTCACGTTTCACCATTGGAAAGCTTGTAATTTGAGGAAAAAATGGTTAAATGAGTTAGCATTAAATTACGCAGTTTTTAAGTATCTTTACTATTTTTTCTGTAGCCATTAAAAGGCATTTAAAAGATAAACAACATTTTTTTCTTTGGAAGACTATTGGATTTAATATCGGAAAATGTTCAATGTATATTATATATTTTAATGAAAAATATTCACAATTAAACATTTTTGTGTAGTTCAGGTTATTTTCCAATAAACGTGTATCCGAGGTAATTAATAAACACCCACTCTATGAACCACCCTATTAACCCTTTATCTACCGACGGTACTTATAAGTGCCATTAAAATAATTTATTGTAAAATTCTTTTAATACGTCAGTTGTTGTAACGTTGTTTAAAAGGAGTTACAGATACATTACTTTATCACGTTCCAAAAGAATTATTGGTTACACAAAACAAAAATATTTTTAAATGGATGATTTCTCTTGCCTTTACATTTTTAGGTGCGTTCGTAATTTCATCTTTCTTCGCGCTGAGAGAGGGGGATGAGGATTTTTCAATGCGGAAATATTTCTATATTTATATTGTAAGAACATCATATTTGTACATTTTATAATTATACAAAATACTAAGAAAATAATTAAAAATAAAAGATTTGAGTGGGTTTATAAAAATTGTACAAAATCCCTGTAAATTCAAATTTAATTAATCCTTCTAAATCCTGCAGTCCTTCTAAAATACTTCAAATATTTATTAAACGGTTATGTATATCTTTTAATTTAGTTTAAACAATTTGCGCACAATTTTTTAGAATGTAAAATTTTCATGAATTCATAATGCGGTAGATAAAGGGTTAAACAATAAGTTAAAAGTATTGTTAACAATAATTTAAAAATATTGTTAACAAACTATCAGCATTGTAATTTAATATACAAAATAAAAAAAAGTATCCATCTTTGCTGGAAATAATTAAAAAAAAATTATATTATAAATTGCTACAAAAGCATCTTGGGGGAAAAAAGTGTTTCTGAAAAGCGCACATTCTTTACTGGTGAATTTAATATATTTTTTTTAAAACAACTATATATAGAACAAGCTTTTTAATTATATTAATAATATACTTCCATAATTTTGTATACTGGATTCTTTAACAGCAAATTATAAACGCATAGGACAAAACAACAGGAATGCCAAACGTTGGGTTAATCCAAATTTTGAAATAGAGGGGTTTTTTTTTATAAATATTTATTGGCTTTCATGAAAGCTTTGTATTTTCATAAAAACATACAAAAATGGTATTAATTAGAAAAAAACGGCAGATTATTTGGATGTAAAGTAAAGTCACTAAAAAAGGAAATGTTTGGTAGGGTGAAAAAATGATAACGATATCAAAAAGCCAAGCCTCTCCTCCAAGAGATATCGTATAGTGAAGTGCCCCAATCTAACCAAAAGTAATAAAGTTATGTAGTTCCTGTAATGATTTTCATTCTTTGCTGATATAAGATTAAATTTTCAAAGTGACACAAAACCTGTGAGAAATAAAAAATAGTTTTTTTATAACTATTTGGAAAAAATAGTTTTTGTTCTAGGTAGAGAATTGGGAAATCTGAAGTATATCTGAATCTTTTTATTGATTGAATTCCGCAACTTATTTTATTTTATTAGTTTTCTGATTGGTCCATGCTTAATGTCTAGAAATGAAATATTTCTGTTTTTTTATTTTATTCATTTCCTGATTGGTCCACATTTAATGTCCAAAAATGGAATACTTCTGTTGCCACAATGACAAAAAAAAAAAAATAATTAACTAAAAAACAAATTTAGATACGGATTTCAAACAAGTTACATTTAAAAGAAATTTTTATTTCTTTATACGATTGAATTTTTTCTTTTTACGGTGTAAAAATTGAACATGGGCGATGTTTAGAAGTTTTAAATTCGCAGTATCGAAAATTGTTAAACTGAAATTTCATTTAAAATTTGTTTATGATTGGATTAGGAATATTAACGAATCTCTAAAAGTCCAGGCATATTAATATTACTCTGTTAGTACGTAAGCTACGTTTTGATCATCATAAAAATCGTGTTATTATTATTATTATTATTATTATTATTATTATTATTATTTAAATATAAAAATCATTTATATGTCTAAAATTATAGTCTTTGAAAATATTATTATCCAAATAGTCGTTGCAATTTATTAAATTGCAATTTTTTAACTATTTGGAAAATAATTGTTGTTCTCGGTAGAGAATATGGAAATCTGAAGTATATCTGAATCTTTTTATTATTATTATTATTGTTTTCTTCAAATTGCTGCATTCAGTTCTAAGTGGATTTATATTCATTTCTTGAAACAGCCTTAGAGATAAAAAATAACATTAGAGAACTCGCAGTGATTTTTGGTTGATTTTCAGGAGTGTTTGTATAATTATATGAATAGGTATCACCTATAGTCGTCGTCTGATCCTCCGTCTGTCCGATACAGCTGTGAGAAAAATTATCTAACCGAATGGTTTGAAAGTTAAAATGTATAATTGTTGCGAAATTTTGTCGAGTTATATCAGATTTTATGAAAAATGAATCAAAACTTAAAAAGATATCAATAAAAGTTTTTCTTTCTATAAAATCTTATCATACGAAATTAATTCATTGGTATCTCGTGATAGATATTGATTCTATGTCGCCATGATGATGAAGTGCTATTTAGAGTGAAGTCATTTTACATTCGTGTTACTGAATTTAATATATATAAACCATAAAAATATTGTGTTCATGCTTTTTTGTATAATAGTGCAACAGTTATTGCGCTAAAATCTGAATATCGGTAAAATAAGTTGTAATAGAAACGCATCACATTTGACATGTTTGTCATACAATCTTAGACTTATTTAAAATTTAATAAATTCACCTTAATAAATTCACCCTTCGAAATTAATTCTACAGTATCGTATCATGTATAGAGAAGTATAATTTTGTTTACGAATGTTGCTAAATATAATTTTTCATATATGAATATGCTATATAAAAAATATAATTTTTCTCTGCAGTGAAACAAGAAAATATTCATATAAAAATACTTTATTACAATTTTATTTTTTAGAAAAAATCAGTTTTATTTGTATAATTAACATTTCTGATGAAAGCAAAAAACACGCTTGAATTTTTTATACCTAACGATATCAAAGAATGTAATTCGTTTTCGAAGAAACGTTATAATGTAAATATAAATAAAAATGTCAAAATATTACTAAGAAACGAACCTGATACTGCAAATACGTACACGAATTGCAGTTATGGTGTGGATGCAGTATTAACCTTCCTACCCTGAATGGGTCTAATCGACCCATAGCTATAATTTGTTTTATACGATTCGAACCAGAACTTTTTTCATAAATAAAGTTAAATACAGTAAAACCCCGATAATTCGGATTAATTGGGACCAGACCCAATCCGGAGTATCGAAAATCCGGATTATCCGGAGACTTAGAAAAAAAATGAAATAAAATTAAGCATACGTACGGAAAATCACTTTTATGTTAAACTTATTGAATATTTAAAGACAGAAAAATGTTTATTTTGTAATAAAAAAGTTAAAAAGATTTCAGAAAAAGTTTTTTTTTATTCAAAATATGACGATGAAACAAGTTAGTGTTATAGAAATCAGCAAAAATGTTTCTCAAGCTTGGAAAAAAAATGGCCAACTCGATCCGGATTATCCGGAGATCCGGATTATCGGGGTCCGGATTTGCGGAGTTCTACTGTAATAGATTCAGAGAAATAAGTCAATTAAGTATATTAAGATGTTTTAAATAATAATTCTGGTGTGAAATGTTTTTATCAAGATTGAGCAAAATTTGAACAGGGTAGGAAGGTAAAAGACAAAATATTGGCAAAAAAGCGCTATTTGTATTTGCTATATGCTAGCTAGGAGATACTACTCTCATGTAATTTAAAAGGCTTTAAATAAAAAAAAAATGCAACTATTCACTATCTTTCATTACCTCATAATATTTCTTGTCGAATTAAAATAAATTTCTATTCATCCTTTTTTGTTTTAATAACTATAGCACAAAAGCTTAATTCGTATACCAGTTTTATACGGCTTAGCTACTAAAATCTAGCTAAAAGGTTTTAGCAATTAATCTTACTTTGTTAAGAAAGCCTAGATTTTTTTTAACTTTAATGGTTTAAATTTCGAATTTACAAGATTAAAGATAAAAAATATAAGGATAACGAATATATATAAATATCTTTTTTATTTGCATATTAAAATTCAGATTAGGCGAACATCAGAAGTATATCGAATATTGAAATCTTAAAATCCTCAATTTAGTTTGCACTGCGTCACTTCCAGTCATTCTTTCAAATTCTCCTGGATCAGAATTATTTCTTAATCTGCCTCCCTCTAACACTTAAAAGTTCATGGAGCTTATTTTATTTGTAAAAATCCCTGTCGGTTTGGCCTATAGGCGGAGGTTGATTTCGAAGATAAGTGCTCATTTTTACAACATAAAATAAAATATGATTGGATATAAACCCAATTCAGAAACAATTTTATTTAGTTGCTTTTGAAGAATTTTTTATTTCATTTTTCCGTAAAAGATGGTTTTATCAGAATCATCTTAAGTGAAATTCAGCTTAAAATGCCTACTTTGACAGTACTTTTTATAATACATTCTGCCTCTATCACAAAACGGACCAATACGGGACATTATATAGTACCAAAATAAAAGAAACTGTCAATTGAATGCATTTGATAGAAAAATTGAATAAAAAAATAAGTCAGAAAGTAAGAAATTTGTTATTTGAAGAAATCGTAGGGATGAAAATTTTCCGCGTTTTTTCCCACCAGTGTAATCTTAGAGAAAATGTTATTTTACACAATCGAAAAATACTTAAGAGAACAATATTTAAGAAAACAATATTTTCTCTAATATTATACTGTTATGTAAAAACGCGAAAAAATATCATCTCGAAAATCCCCAATTCTTCAATCACGTTCGCTTAAGGAAATTCTGCTCAAAATGCCCATTTTGACGGCATATTTTTGAAATATATTCAGCCTTTATCAAAGAAACTGACCAATACGACACATTATACAGTTCCTAAGTAAGGGAACCTGTCAATTTTTTGCATTTGAGGGCAAAAATGGATTTTAAAATGAACCAGAAAGTAAGCAGTTTGTTATTTAAATACTTCCTCAATTTTCAATCACGATCGCTTCAGGAAATTCTGTTCAAAATGGCTATTTCCAAAGCATTTTTTGAAATGCATTCTATCTTTATAAAAAAAACTGGTCACATTATATAGTTCCCAAATAAGAGAACTTGTCATTTGGATGCATTTAAAATAAAAAAAGAATTTAAAAATGAATCATTATGTAAGCGGATTTGATTTGAGATTTTTTTCCAAGTCCTCTTTTTGTTTAATTTATTTTAGCTATAAGGATTGGTCCTATAAAAAACTTATCAATGGAAAAGTTATAGATATTATTGAAAAGGTGCAAAATAAATTTAATCGGATTTGATATCTTACGAAGTTGAGAATTTTTTTCTTTTTCCATCTCTCTTTTTGTTTTCGTTTTTATTTATTAATTCTTTGCAGTAAGAGCTGGTCTTATCAAAAACTTATCAATACAAAACTTTTAGATAATGTTAAGAGCATTTATAAAAAAAATAATTGGATTTGATATCTTGAGAATTGACGAAGTTATGATTTTTTTACCTTTCCCGCGATTTTTCTCGCGATCATTTGACAAAAATCGTATGTTTCTTCACGATCCTCTAACCAAAATCATGTTTTTCTCAAGATCCTTTGACGAAAGTCGCGCTTTTTTACTGATTCATTGACGAAAGTCGCGATCATATGGTACAGTTAACTTTTCTTCTGCGACCATTTGACAAAATTCGCGTTCTTTATTTGTTGTTTTGCGTAGTTTCTGAATTTTTGCCAGAAATTAACTCCTTGAGGAGCAGTGGTATGTCTATGTAACCACTTAATTTTAATTCCCAGAAAACACATTGGCACTAGAATTTTGGTTAAAAAAAATTCGCTTGATTAGAAGCGTGAAATAAAGCTTTTTTCATATTTAGAAGTAAAGATGTTTTCGAATTCCGGTGCAAACTTTTAATTTCAACACTTAAGCTATGAAAGTGCTCTGCGCCGCAAAGGGTTAAGTTCTAGTAGTGACTGGATTACTTTTGTTTAGGAGCTACTGGCTCCTTAAAATTTTTGGGAATCTACACCTATACTGCATAATCGATTTTAGCATTGTGTTTTCCTGAACCCAAAAGTATTAAAAACTTAAGAGACAATCAGCAAGAAAATACAATGTAAAACAATGGCCAACTTCATTATAGTCTAAAAGCCGAAAGCAAAAACCCTACGTCACCGAGCACAAGAAAAATCCTTTATATTATGGAAGAGTAGTCATAGGGGAATCTAATGATCCATGTCTGCTAGAAATGAAGTGGTGCATAAGCCAAAAACTAATACCACTAGTGGCTCACTCGTAAGTCTATCATTGTGTTTGCCGTATAATCAAAAGTGTGAAAACACGGAAAACTAGGTGCAGGAAAACACAATGCTAAGTCTACGAGTCAACCACTAGTGGTATCAATGTTTGGCTTATGCACCACTTCACTTCCGGCAGACATGGATCATTAGATTCCCCTATGACTACTCTTCCATAAAATAAAGGATTTTTTCTTGTGCTCGATGACTTAGGGTTTTGTGAGGTCGGCCCTTGGACTTTTAGCGTTGGCGAGTTTCGTACATTTTAGTGATTCCTGCTCAGCGAGTTTCGTGGATCCAGTGATATTTTTTTTTTGTTTAAATGGGCGCGCAGCGCTCATACACGCGTTAGTGATTGCGGCGTTGGCGAGTTTCGCACATTTTAGTGATTTCTGCACAGCAAGTTTCGTGGATCCAGTGATTTTTTTTTGGTTTAAATAGGCGCGCAGCGCTCATACACGCGTTAGTGATTGTGGCGTTGGTGAGTTTCGTACATTTTAGTGATTCCTGCACAGCGAGTTTCGTTTATCCAGTGATGTTTTATTTTGTTTTAATGGGGGCGCAGCGCTCATACACGCGTTAGTGATTGCGGCGTTGGCGAGTTTCGTACATTTTAGTGATTCCTGCACAGCGAGTTTCGTGGATCCAGTGATGTTTGTCTGTCTGTCTTTCGGTTTGTTTTTCTGTCTGTTTGTTTGTTTGTCTGTCTGTTTTTCAGTTTGTTTGTTCGTCTGTCTGTTTGTTTTTGTCTGTCTGTCTCATTGTTTGTTGGTTTGTTTGTTTGCTTGTTTGTTCGTTTGTCGGTTTGTTTCTTTGTTTGTTTTTACGTCTGTTTTTTAGTCGGTTTATTTGTTTATTTGTCTGTTTGTTTGTTTTTTTGTCTGTTTGTCGGTTTGTTTGCTTTACGTCTGTTTTTTTGTTTGTCTGTTTGTCTTTTAGTTTGTTTGTCAGTTTGTTTTTTATTTGTCTGTTTGTTTGTTTGTTTGTTTTCTGTCTGTTTGTTTGTCTGTTTGTATGTTTGTCTCTCTGTCTGTTTTTTTTTTATTTGTAGTATCGTCTAGAAGCGGTAAAAAACCATATTTTCCGTATGAAAAAGGGAAAGCAAGAAACCATATTTTCAGTTTAAAAAGGGAAAATATCGGCAGCATGGGGATTTTCTTGGGTGCATTTGTGATATGAGCCAAAGTTTGGGGCCGGAAATAGACGCTAGTTGAATTTGAATTTTTAATACTTAATTTAATGCGACCATTAAGGGGTTAATCGTTGTGTCAATGCGTCATTACCAGTTAATGGGTTAGTTGTATTTTCATGCATACTATTTAGATCTAACAAGAAAACTAATTTTTGTGAAGCGCACATTTAGAATTGAAATCTGATGATTTTTATAATACTTCCGGCCAAAGTTCAAGTACCGATAAAATTTGTCTGAAAATTTTAATGACCTGTCTTTTTGTAAACATTAAATTTTGAATTAAGGATTTTTTAATTCTTAATTTCATGGCAGAAGCAAGTAAAATCGTCAAATATGATGCTATAAGTTTATTACTTTTCATTTATTCGTTATTATTTATTATTATTATTCATTTACTATTATTATTATTTACCAATAATAATAGTAATAGTATTTATTAAACGGGAAAAGATGCAGTTATTTTTTTTTTTCAAAATGAAATCCATAGTTTTTAGTGTCTTCTGTCTTTATAAGAAGTATTAGATTCGTGAAAATTTTTGAATTCTGGTTTTTGGAGGATTTACACGTTTTAGAGATCAGAGAACCCTTTTTTTTTTTTTTTTTTTTTTTTTTTTTTTTTTTTTTTAACAAAATGTCTGTTTTTTGTCTTTTGCTGTAAGTCTTTTTGCGACTCTGTCACTCTGTGTGCGACAAGATGTTTTGTGGGTGCTCTACTTCAAGAACTAAAGTGCGAAATTTTACAAAATTTTAGATTCCGTTAGATCTTGATATAAACTGTAGTTAATTAGTTTTTGGTGTATATCATACAACAGATGGCGCTGCTATTCTGATTTTTTCAGGATATTTACAATAGTTATAGCACAAGAAATATTAAACGAGTTTTCATAAAACTTTAGATTCCGGTAATATTTAATATAGTATTGGGCTGATTACCTTTTGGTGTAAATCACACACCAGGTGATGCTGCTGTGCAGTATTATTCATTGTCACAATAGCTCTATCTCTGGAACAAAAGCACAATTTTCATCAAACTTCAGATTTAGTTAGTCTATGATATCAATTAGTGATGGTTAATTTTTGGTGTAAATCATTTAATAGGTAACGATGCTATGCAGCATTATTTACGATTTCTGCAATAGCCCAACTTATTAAAGGATTTTCATCAAACTTCAGATTCAGGTAGATCTTATGATTAATTGGCCGTTTTTTCACATTTTGGTATAAATCACTTCACAGATGTCGCTGCTATTCTGATTCTTTATAATTTCCGCAATAGCTCAATATCCAGAAGTAATGCACAGATTTTCATTAACCTTCAGATTCAGTAGACCTTGTCAACTTCTATATTTTTATGTATGTTGCTCAACAGACGGCGCTGCTATGCTGAATTTTTCACGATTTCTGCAATAGTTTTATATCAAGAAGTAATGCTCGGTTTTTCATCAAACTTCAGAATCAATTAGAACTTGACATAAGTTGTTGCTGATTAAATTTCGGAGCTAGTGACGCTGCTATGTTTCATTTTTCTGGAAGCATTAACATAGTTGAGATAGAAGAAAGTTTTGGGATTGCCACATCCAACTAGTTTTGTTTTTGAACAATTTTAAAGCATTTTTCAATATTTTTTTATTGTTAATTAATTTGTATTTTAACCCTTTAACGTTCATTGGTTTCTCTTCGAAACCACAAAATTTGAATTCCGACACCGAAATTTTTATTTTAAAGTATCTATTTTATTATGTATGCGAAAAATCACTCATTCTTATTTACAAATATATTTGTTCGCAATTACCGGTGTGAGTCATTTAGTTCAACATCTTAGCAAGGAAAATGCTTTGTCCGATAAACGGTTAAAGTACTTTTTGCCCAAAACGTCTAAAATATTAGTCCAGTAATGGTTCTCAACTATTGTATTTTCGCAAAGTTTATGCTAATGTAAAAAAAAGAACAAATTTTATAAGTTTTTTAACTTTGTTAAATAAAGTTATAAAAAGCACCAGATCTCACTGGTAAATGCGAACTTCGCGAAAATGACTCCATTGTAAGAAATTTGGGAAAAGCCGAGAGCGTTGTTTATATGAGAAAGTTTTCTTATTGAAATCTATTCAGTTATTTTCTGATGTGTTTGTTCTATATTAGCGAAATATTCAATAAAACGAAAAAAAAAGTTTGTTTAAGCCTTTCCGCCACGGACTAAATCTGTTTGAATAATTAACTTACACCAAAAATGAACATGTGGTAATTGCACTTGAAGCGTAGCAAATGAGGTGCGTTCGTACAATGACGAAGTTTTAAACATATCACTCTCATATATCAATCTCATAAAATTGTAAATAGTTAATTACAATTAAAATGTGCACCAAACAATGTTCTCCCTATACCATTATGTAATGGAATACTTTTATGTGACCTTGTAAATCAATAACAAATGTTCTTTGCACCATTGATTATGCAAAAGGTATGTTATAATATGTACTTTATAGATGCATATCTATTTTATTATGTTTGAATGAGTGTAACATCATTAAAATGCATTTGAAACATTTTCCGCCATTGACAGTAAAGTAACGGAATAATTTTGATTGTCCCTGTAATTGAACTATGCATCCGATTTTTTATAAAATTTGAAACGACTAGAAAAAATTATGTAATAGTTATGCATGGCTGCCAACTACTACGCCTATTTAAAGCTAAATAAGCATATTATAAACAGAAATTTTAGTAAATTTTTGACATTAGGTAATGTAATGCATAGCATTGAATATATTTGGCATACATTTTACTAAAATAAAACTGTGGTTCCAAACATATTTAAATGATTTAAACATGCGTAGTAGTTGGCAGCTCTGGTTATGTAATTTAAATTTCAAACGATTAAAGTGCATTTGAAACTTTTTTCCCCATTGACTGTAATGTAAAGGAATAATTTTGATTGTCCCTGTAATTTATCTCTGCATCCGATTTTCATAAAATTTGAAATGACCTGACAAAATTATGTAATAATTATATATTTTAAGTTTCAAACGATTCGTTTGGGTAGTTTTTGCGTTGTTATATGCGGACGGACTGTACGGTAAATATAGGTGCTACATATTTACATAATTACGAACGCACCTAACAACGAATTTATTATAAAAATTCTTTCACTTCAGAAATGTTATAAAAGGGAAAATTCAATTAAATATTCTTAGTGCCAGTACAATTAAAATTATGTGTGCTTTTTTTAAGACATTAAGCCGGAAAGTGTTAAAAACGCAAACCCATATATTAATTTCTAAATAATCTTCATTTTGCAATAAAAGATTCGAAAAAGTCAATATCCTCGCTTATTTTGTGAATTCATATGAATTGAATTTGCTTTTTCAAAGCTATTGTGTGAATGGGACATTCACCTTCAATGGTTTTGTTGCTTTGCTGTTTGAATAGCATACTTAGAAAAATGTGAACTGCTTTTACGTACAATTGTGTAAATGGTTTATTTAATTTTCATATAGAAGAACCTCTTTTATTCATAATTTTTAGCTGAAAGATAATTAAAGTTCAATGACAAGCATATGACTTATATAATTATTTTTTCGCTGAAATAAAATGGCTTACACGTACACGAAAAAAAAAAAAAAAGCAAAAAGGCTATCTCTGTCGTAAATGTTAATCTACTTTTTGAGGTCTGTATTTTATTACGTTTTATAGTACAATTTATCTGCAATAAAATAAAGCTTAAATTTTATATATTTGAAAGTAAAAACAGAAAGAAAAGGAAGTGAGAAATAATTAAATAAATAAAGAATAAGAATAAAATATACAATAGAATGTATAGTCATAAATTGAATTTTAAGAATACTTGACATTTATGACAATATTTAAAACCACTTGAAATTCATGATATCATCTAACTCTCTTATGTACATGATATTATGTATAATACCATCAGTGTTTCCAGTTTAGAGGATTTTTTAATTCAGATATTCAGAATTCATACTAATATTTTAAAATATCAATATTTGATTCATTTAGTAGCAGACATTCCGTCGTTAAATAAAATGAAATTGATTATTAAAATTTTGTGATATTAATTTAGATTATCTTCTGTCAGTAACTTTTGTCTTTGCACCGCCTCCTGAATTCTAAGGCTGAGCGCTCATACAAAAATGGCGGAAGTCGAAGGCGGATTTTTTTCAGCCTGTTTAACAATAATATATAAAAGCTTAATCCGCTTTATTATTTTTAGATTACACAAACCAAAGAAATCTTTTATAAAATACTCGTTTCTAAATTTAAGGGACAGTACATGCTTAAAAAAAAATTCCGTCTTCTGCAGCCATCTTTCTGTCTCAGCGCTCAGGCCTAGTCTTCAGGGGGCGGGAACTTTAATTGCGTGTACGCAACATTTAAAATGAATGCGCATGCTTAATAGGGTGGGCCGAAAAAAACTTTTTTTCGATTTTCGATTATGGCGGGTGCGGAAAAGTGGCCACTAGTGGCACTCAGTTCATACAAAAAATTTCAGATTTTTTGGACATTTCCTTACCCTGCCGCAAACGGCTTGAAGTTTTGCAAAAATGTTCATTTTTGAACTTTTTTCAAAAAAAATTAAAAAATGTTAAATTAAATTTAATTTGGTTGTATTTACTTGAAAAGGCATATTTAATGTACCAAATGTTTAAATAAGATCTGATCATGCATTATTTAATATCTATGTGTATTATAACGTAGGCTATTTTTATAGCTTTTTCGCGTATAATAGGCAAAAGTTGTATTTGTTTGAATCGATCGTTAGTTTCTCTATTCTTTATGTCCCTTGGTCTTCTTTATATATTTCCTATGTGTCAAACGTCATATATTTGGGGAAAAGACAGCAGTATACTTCAAAAACAAATCTGGAAGGTGAGAAAGTGGTGAAGCAGGACTCTAAGCGCGCGCAATGATTCGTCGTGATACTCAGGGAGTGAAGGACGAAATAGTTGAGAGCCAAAATTCGATAATGGATTCTTATTATTTATCCTTGCTCAGTTAGCTGCGACATTTGTTCAGTATTAACGTGAAACCCTTTTGTATTGATATGCAGTGCTTTTTGGGTCGTTTAATGTGCCATTATAGTGTTTTGTGCGTTTTATTACAACGAGCATAGAAATGGCTAGTATAAAGGGCCATGACAATGCAAAGACACGCGATAGCGTGAAAAGTAACTCTTTAGGGGCATCATGCATATTGAAAGGATTGCAATTGCCAACCTATGCTGATAATCATGCGCCACTACTACTGGTAGCTTCACCATGTAGAAGCTGTGACAGCAGAGTATACGAATCTCGTCATCGATAAAAACAAAGTCAGAAGAGAGAAATAGAAAATTGGAAAGAAGATGCAGGAAGAAGAAGTTATTGAAAGAAGGAAAATTAAAAGCATATTTTTTGATGGTAGAAAGGATAAAAGTATATTCAGAGGAAGAAAAATAACAAGCAGCACCGTCGAGAGAAAGGCGTGGAACACATCACCGTATTGTTTGGTCCTGGTTAGGAATACTTGTGTCACTTGATACCTCGTTCCGTAACCTTGATACCTCGTCAGTTCAGAAAAGTCTAACTTGTGGTGACTTGGAAGATTGTATAATGATTTTGCTATTTCTTTTCCGTGACCGGAACAAGGTATCAGGTGACCCGAGTATTCCTAACAAGGTTCAAACAACACGGTGATGTATTCCTCGCCTTTTCTTCGACAGTGCCGCTTGTTCTTTTTTTCCTCTGAATATACTTTCATTCTTTCTACCATCAAAAAATATGCTTTTAATTTTCCTTCTTTCAATAACTTCTTCTGTCTGTATCTTCTTTCCAAGTTTCTATTTCTCGCTTCTGACTTTGTTTTTATCAATGACCAGATTCGTATTCTCTTCTGTCACAACTTCTACTTGGTGAACCAATCAGTATTAGTGGCGCATGATTATCAGCATAAGTTGGCAATTGCAATTCTTTCAATATGCATGATGATCCCAAAGAGTTACTTTTCACGCTATCGCGTGCCTTTGCATTGTCATGGCCCTTTATACTAGCTATTTCTAACCCCGTTGTAATAAAACGCACAAAACACTATAATGGCATATTAAACGACCCAAAAAGCACTTTATATCACCACAAAAGGGTTTCACGTAAACACTGAACAAATGTCGCACGTAATTTAGCAAGGATAAATAAAAAGAATACTTTATCGCATTTTGGCTCTCAACTATTTTGTCCTTCACACCCTGAGTATTACGACGAATCATTGCGCGCGCTTAGAGTCCTGCTACACCACTTTCTCACCTTTCAGATTTGTTTTTGAAGTATACTGCTGTCTTTTCCTCAAATATATGACGTTTGACACATAGAAAATATATAAAGAAGACTAAGGAACATAAATAATACAGAAACTAACGATCGATTCAAACAAATACAACTTTTGCCTATTATACGCGAAAAAGCTATAAAAATAGCCTAAGTTATAATACACATAGATATTTAATAATGCATGATCAGATCTTATTTAAACATTTGGTACATTAAATATGCCTTTTCAAGTAAATACAACCAAAATAAATTTAATTTAACATTTTTTAATTTTTTTCGAAAACGTTCAAAAATGAACATTTTTGCAAAACTTCAAGCCGTTTGCGGCAGGGTAAGGAAATGTCCAAAAAATCTCAAATTTTTTGTATGAACTGAGTGCCACCAGTGGCCACTTTTCCGCACCCGCCATAATCGAAAATCGAAAAAAAGTTTTTTTCGGCCCACCCTAATGCTTAACCCTTTCGACTTGGGTGTCTCTTACAAAAAATTTAATCGCTTGATACTATTTTTTAAAAGAAGTTGCTTTCAAGTAAACGATTTCATAAAATGCTCTAATTAAATAATGTGAATATTATTTCCATTTATTTTCTGGTGCAAAAGCATATTTCTCAAATTAATATGATACCAAGTCAGCTAAATTTGAATACTTGTTTAACCCCTTCGTGACGGGAACCTTTTACGAAACTTTTAATGCTTTGTCACCGGTTTTTAAAAACAGAAATTTGTGCCTACTGAAATCGAGAATATGTTCGGATTAAATAAAGCAAATTTTACAGTAAAATTTTACTGGTGGGAGTAAACAAGGAACCTTAAGCTTTTTTGCAGCACGCATAAGTGTCGTTCGTCCACAAAGGGTTAAGAAAGCAAATACCGATTAATTTTTTATCAGTGATACAAAAATGTCAAAAAATCCTCAAAAGTATTTTTTTTCACATTTGAAACTTACAATTAATAGAAATCGTACACACGCTGAAAAAACATCCGCTTTCGACAGCCGTCAATTTCGTGTCAGCACTCATGTCTAGTATTCAGGTGGCGGTGGTTGATTATATGAACCTCGTTTCAAACACCGTGTCCAGTGGCGTAGCTACGGGGGGGGGGGGCAAGGGGGGCACCCGCCCCGGGCGCCGAGGCTAAGGGGCGCCAAATTGAGAGAGGTTTAAACGGAAGTTATCTTACATATTTTAATAGTAAACAAAAATTGTTGATTTTTAATTTTTTTTTTTTTTTATGTGTGTTAATGTATTCTTTAGTAAATATTTTGTTACATCTAATTAATGAACAAAGGAAAAATTTAAGCAAATATTTCTAAGGATGGCTCAACATAATCGTAAAGAAGATAATTATGTTTCTGAATTGAGACGCAAACTGGTTAAATAGGGGCGCCAAATTCAGAGGAGCTATAAAATTAATTTATTCAATTTTTAAAAATTTCGAAATCATATGGAATCAATTTTCTATCACAAATTTTTAATTTATCGTCAGTGCTGAGTTTTTTTTAAAAATATTATTTCTCTTCTTGTTATTTAAATCCAACGAATTCACCCCACCTCCCACCACCTTTCCACATCCTTTTCAAAACAGTGTCAATTGTATTGATACACATGTAAGAGAGGAATCAATGAGAGAGGCACATAAGAGAGGCCTTTATATAGAGGGAAATGTTAACTACAATATTTCATTCCTTTCTAAAATTTAAGCTTTTTTTTTTTTTTTTTTTTTTTTTTTGAGAATAACAACTTTAAAATCAAAACAACTAAAAATTACAAATTTCTTTGTCTGAAATTAATGCAAGTCTTCCTTATTTGATTTTCATTAAGCTTTCGAATATATGCCTGTTCTATTTTTTGAAACAGCTTAAATAATTAAGAAATAAAATGTTAGGTTAATATTTACTTTTAAACATTTTAAATTCTTAATTCAAAAGATCAAAAATAATATTTGTTCAAATTTCACACATTAAATACTATTTTTAGCATCATTCTCTATACATCGAATTTCTCTATATAACGAATTTTTTATTGGAACGGTGAATTTCGTTATATAGAGACTCGACTGTACTTTTAAATTATGATTTTAGCATTCAATAGCATTTAATAATTAAGTTGATTGCATGTTATATAATCTTTGATCAATCGATTTTCAAAAACTAGTGGAGTGTTCGGACGGAAAGAAAATATTTTTACTTCTGTTTTTAATGGATGTTCGTTTTTTTTATGTTTCTCTCGTATGCAGGGCTACCACAGGCGATTATTTTTTTTATTCTAATTGCTAGCACTTTCCCAAAACAGAGATCTTTACATACACTTTAATAGCATTTACAATAGAAATGAACGTCAATATTTATTATTGAAAAATACTTGTGCGAACAGAATACAAAAATAGTCGACTCTGGCAACTTTTGCATATGGTGTCTCTCTTTCTCTTTTGTATACTGTCGCCGTCAATTAAAAAGAAAAAAGTTACCGAGCGATTTTCAAAAAAATTATAATTTTTTTTTATATATGTGCTTTGAAATTTTCAAATTGAAATCTTAATTAGTTTTTTTTCACTGATAAGTGAAAAATTTTAATTTTCTTCGACTGGGAAATCAAATTCAGATGAGTGTGTGCGATTTTTGCCATTTTGCGGGGAAAAAAATCGCATTTTTGATAAATTTTTAATTTATATTCTCGATTATAAGAAAAAAAGAAAAGAAAAATTTTGAGTCTCACATGCATTAGAATAAGATTTGCTTTGTACTATCCTCACCCAAAATTTCAGAGTTGTATCTGTAGTAGATATTTTTAGTCCTCTCCGTCATACACACGGACACACATAGATTGGTTTTCATGCTGATTTTTGCTGTTGTTAGCATTCCATATAAATATTTAAAATGAAAGCTTCCTTAAACCAATGCAAAGAGTATTTAGCTGAAAGAACTAGGAAAGATATTATTTCTTCCTTATTGGAAACTACATTTTTCTGTCGAATTGTCATTGAGAAAAACAAGTAATGAAATATGAGCAACCTACCCCAAATTTTCCTACTTAAATCGTACTTAAAACAAGTTGGAAATTGCTCGTGAACGTAGCAAATGAGGTGCGTTCGTACGATAACGAAGTTTTAAAAATATTCAGATCTTGCTGGTATAGTAGAGCGTACTCCGGATACAGTATAGTAGTCGAAATCTTTACGTTTCTGTAAATATGCAGGAATTAATTTTTATTACACCTCAGCAACGAATATCTTATTCATAAAATGTGAAATAGTTGAATAAAATTAAAACACGTCCCAAACAATGTTTTCCTTCCCCGTATAGCATTATGTAGTGGAATACTTTTGTGTGGCCCTGTAATTTAATAATAAAAAATTCTTTGCATCACAGATTGTACAGAATTCATATTTTAGTATATATTTCATAGATTCATGCCAATTCTATTATGTTCGAATGAGTGTAACATCATTAAAATGCATTTGAAACTTTTTCCCCATTGACCGTAATGTAATGGAATACTTTTGATTGTCCCTGTAAATGATCTATGCATCCGATTTTCATAACATTTGAAATGACTCGACAAAATTACGTAATAATTATATTTTTAAATTTCAAACGATTAAAATGCATTTGAAATTTTTTTCGCCATTGACCGTAATGTGACGGAATCCTTTTGATTGTCCCTGTAATTGATATATGCATCCGATTTCATAACATTTGAAATGACTCGACAAAATTACGCAATAATTATATGTTTTAAATTTCAAACGATTAAAATACATTTGAAATTTTTTTCCCCATTGACCGTAATGTAACGGAATCCTTCTGATTGTCCCTGTAATTGATCTATCCATCCTATTTTCATGAAATTTGAAATGACTCGACAAAATTATGTTATAATTATGTATTTTAAATTTCAAACGATTCGGTTGGGTAGTTTTGGCGTTGTTATATGCGGACAGACGGACAGACAGACGGACGGACTGAGCGACAACAATAGGTGCTACGTATTTACATAATTACGAACACCCCTAAAAACGAAGTAGGACTTTTCAGTCTTCCTAGTACTACCACTACAAACGTCTGTTTTCGTCGTTTTAAAATTTCAATTTATTTTATTATATATATTTAAATTCAACGCATATGCATTAGAGAAAACCCCTATCTATGTAAATTATGAGAATGACTGAGAGATCAATGGAATAAAATAATTTGACTCGAGAACCTCTTTGGACCGAACTTTTTCGTCATTGCATCTTACAATCATCTGTTGTGAATTCGATCGGAGGTATTACGACTTATTTACGCCAATATCGGGACCTACATGGTCGTAGGTTAAGCAGGCTTATCAGAATTGCCAAATCTAAACTTTTTCGTTCCAATTCAAGTAAATGTGTTGAGGTTTGTAATATTTTCCAGTAGGGGGCGAAGATGTCAGTTTGCGAGAAACGTTTAGTTTAACTGGTTAATTAGCTCTTGATTGACTCATGGTGAAGATCCGCACAATTTCTGGAATCTGAAACATACAAAGATTTAGCCACAAACGGAAGAAGAATTGCCTAAACGTCAGTATTTTCCATCTTTAAGTTACTCTCTGATTTTACTGGTGAACATAATAAATGTCATGCTGAAAAACAAAATTCAAGGAATAAAATGGATTTTGAGAAAAAGAATCTATGGATTTTAATTTAAATTTTTGAATTTCAAAAGGATTTTGTTTTTACCACTTTCATCTATAGCATATCTCTCTATATATTGATATCGGATCATTGTCATGCGACTGGGAATATGTTAAGTGTTTAATATGATTCCAAACAAATTCGTTGAATATCTTGATTTACCATAAGAATTCAAGACCTTTTATTGTTTCCCCATCCATCTTTAAAAATGGATGCGTATAGCAATTTGAAATTCTAGGGTGACTGCAGTTTTCAATCAGGAGATTTTATTACCATAATCGGACGTATCATAACTTAACAGTTTTAATAAATGTGTTTTTTTGCAAATGTATTTATTCTCTTTGTCGCTATTTCCATTACAGAGCCAGATTATCGCACAGACCTATTAGGCCATGGCCTTAAACCCACTGTTGTGGGTCCTAAAATTTAGTAAAATGATTTTTTTAAGTCCTAAAATTGTAGTTTCCGCGTTATTTTCTCAAAAACAAAAACATATTTTGATTAATTTTGAAACCGTATCGTAATATCTAATAACAATCCATTCCTTATCCTCTACAACTTCCCTCCCCCCCCCCAAAAAAATGTATAGGAACTGCAAGGTGCCCTCAAACAGGTGCTGGTCCATGGGCCCCGCACAACCCTAATCGGGCTCTGCATCCCACTTGCTTAAAACAACATAAACATATCCGTGAACGCATCGCTAAGTTTTTGAAATTCCCATTCAAATTCAATATTGATGAAAATTGGAAATCTTCAGTAATCCGGTTCTATGCATTTTAGTTTAGTGTGTTTGAGTAAAATTAACCGAATCCTTAAAAACAAGAAAAAGTGAAGATGACTTTTTCTCCCAGTACAAGTCAAAAAGACTATTTTGTTTCTTCTTCCAAAAAAATAATTTTTTTTTGGAGGGGGGGGGGGGCGCAAAAATTAATCCTGCCCCGGGCGCCAAAAAACGTAGCTACGCCACTGACCGTGTCAACGGCGCTGTGTTTTTACAAAAGCAATTTGATCCTCCTACTCAACAGACTTTCAATGCTAAGGATGTTCTTGACAAAAATGAGAAAATGCGTCATCCGTATGACATAAGAGATGGTCACTACCAGTTTGCACCATCATGCACCGCCAATTCCGTTTTGTGCGTGCGTGGTGCAGGGTCATAACTATGCTATGGGTGGTTCAGACCCCCTAAAACATTTTGAGTTTCCCCCCCCCCCCCCCGCTTGGAAAAGATTTCAATGTCATTAAACGAATTTATGTTCGGAAAATCCAAATGAAATTCTATTCAAAAAACTAATTTAGTTTTGAGGACCTTTCACAGTTTTGCAGACATACTAAATTATTGCTAAAATAAGTGTTTAACACCAGAACGCCGGGAAATTTTACGCAACTTTTATAAAATATATTTAAAACCAGAAAAAATTTGAATTATTGAAATTATTCGTTTAGCTTACTTCATTGCAACTTATTTATAACTTATTTCTTGAAGATTTTTCTGGCTCGAATCGACAATTAGTCCAGTGATCGGTGTCTAATTGACACCTTCCCGGCGTTCTAGTGTTAAAAAATTGCTCATCCTATTTGCACATATGTAGCTAACATGATGTTTAATATTGCACTAGTTATATACTCGAATTTCTCATCATATTATTACTTACTTAGCATAAAATGAAGTTATCACAACAGTTTAATGAGAAACATAGTAACTACAGAGTGAATATGCAGTATCTTTCTGCATGAGAGAAAATATGACTCTCTATATTTTCTTGAGGTCCTCCTACATTTTCTTGAGCCCCCTTATTTTTCACTGCTAGCTACAGCGCTTGCGTTTGCGTTTTTGATCATGCACTGTTTGACGATGCTATCACAGCGTTTTAAGATGGTAAACGCCCTCAAACGAAACGATTTTTCCGGTAATGAGGCAATTACAGCCGCTGCGATGACCATTCTCAACAGGGTTTCTGTCGAGGCGTTTGTGGCTACGCCCCGTACATTGGAAAATATTTAAACAGAATTTGTAGAACCTGGAAGGGTGTACTTAAGGGGGCTCAGGGGTTGATCGATACGGAAAAACATGTAAACAGAGCTCTCGCTTCGAGTCCATATAAAAACAGAAGTATTCAGTGTAATTAATTTAAACTTTCTGATATTGTAAAGATATGTTTGTAGTCTTACAAAATTATAAAATGAAGTACTTCAATGTAAAATAATAAGAAATATAGCAAAATTTATGTAACACAATGTTCGAAAAAAAATTGTGTTATACCACCAACACCAAAATACCTTAACGTTGAATTAACATAAAAACCTAATTTTTGCTTTAAAATGATCCGAAAATTTTACTCTATAGAATGAATTAAGGATATAACTATCACGCAAAAACAACATTATTAAAAAAACTCTCAAATGTGAAAATTTAAAAAACTCATAAAAAATACAGCATTTTTTAAAATATATTAATTTATTCTATAGATAATGATGTTATATGCATGCAAAAAAAATTTAAGCCATTCCGTCAAATAGTATTTTGAATCTTGGTGTTAGTCGTCAAAAATCAAGTTTTGAGAAAACGCGACATAAAGTTGAAATTATATGGGTGCAGCTATAAAAGTATTGATACATAAATGCTTATAACTCCGTTAAAAATGCAAATATTTTTATGCAGTTTTTTGCATTGAGTTAAGAATTAATTGAATAATTAAATTAGATCATAAAAAAATCGATTTTTTGAAAAGTTTTCAACCCCTGAGCCCCTTTAATATATTTTAAAACGCTCGTAATTTTATCTTGAAGAATTTCAATTTTTTGGAAATATCTGTATTATTTTTTTTTTCAACACAGCCTGTACTTAACGTTTCATAGAGTTCTGATTAGTATTTACTTTAACCCCTTGAAGGGCACCGGTATATTATATATACCACTTAATTTAAATTCCCTTATGCCACATTGACACCGGAATTTTAGTATTAAGATTTGCTTTTAACGATGTATGCGAAAAACAGCTTTTACTTTCTATCATATAAATTTGTTTGTGAATCCCGGTGTCAATCAATCGTTTTAACATTTTAAGAACATAAGTGCTTTGCCCCTCAAGGGGTTAAAAATCTCTACCCGTAAGTCTGTGTGCAGGGTCCTCTTATTTTCAGACTGAAATATGAATTTTTTTTAATAGGAAAATAAATCTAGTGAAACCTTACGAAATTTCCCCTTATTTACGAAGAAATTTTCTATAAGAAATTACTGGTACCAATGAATTTTTCACTCAGGAAATTTCAGAACACATACGAATCCTGGTATGTTTGTATGTGACGCAAATTTTATGGGCACTCTATCTTAAGAACTAATGAGCGGGATTCAATCAAATTTCGACTCAGTTAGACATTCACATAATTATTGTGCTGATTAAGTTTTGGGATAAGCCGCACATCAAGTGGCATATAACTGTTTCCATCTTTTGCCCGTTCCACGTACGAATAAAGTGTTTTTGCCAGTTATGATTTGCCCGTATCACGTATGGGCAGCCATTCTCCAATCGTAAGTTATTATTCTCGCCAGTAATATTTTATTGTAAATTTTGCATTATTTAATCCGAGCATTAGTCTTATTCAATTAGACAAAAAAATTCTATTTTGAAAAACTGGTGATAACAAATTAAAAATTCTGTAAAAACATGATATGAATAGACATTATTCATAGCTGCCAAATTTTACGCATTTTTGTTACCACTAAAATTGTACAGAGATTTTCTAGTGGTATAATCATAAGTTTTCGACGATTAAATAAGACGATATTTATTATAAAATTTTTGTGGTAGGAAAAGCGCGTAAAAGTTAACACCTTTTGAAATTTAAGTTTTATTTTATTTTTATTTTTTTTTATTGATTAATTAAGTGTTTAAGAGAATCATGTTTTTAAAAATATATTTTGAAATCATATTTTTAAACTTTACTAACCCATTATTTAGAAGGAAATTTCTGCTTTTTAATTGCATATAAATTAGATTGTTAATATTATAAATAACAATAAAGTAAAAATAAAAGTGAGCACACTTAGTGCCTACTTTATAGAATTTAAAATTCATGATCATTATTTCATTAATAAATCGTCTCATATTTCTAATTTTCTAAAGCTAATTAGCATGCTATAAATTTCGACATTTTTGTGTTGTAATTGGGAAGAAAATAAGTTTGGTATCATAAATAAAGATAAAGTTTAATTACTTGCAGAAAGTCAAAGACATATTTAAATGTTCTAATATATGTGTTTTTCATGCAGTAAGATAAGCGTTATGGATATTTTAGTCAAGAATTTTTAGCTCCCAGTAGGATATAATAAGAATAAACAATGTTACCCTAGTTAGAAAACAACCCTAGTTAGCAAAAAAAAGCGGTCTGGTTTAATATTCGGAAGTTCTTTAATTATTAGACATTTTACACTAGAACCACGAAAACAACCAGAAATGCAAGCAATCCTGATCCAGTAAAAATAAAGATTCTATTCCTGACACTAAAGCTGGACTATTATAGAAGAAAGTTTTTGTCTTTATTTGACGAAATCTGATTTATTAACGCTCATATTCACCAATGACTTCAACCCCAAGTTATACCGAAAACCTCGGTCGAAAGCTCAAACGATGTTCATCTCTAATTCTAATTGGGCGCTTTTATGTTAATAACCAATCGAATGCTATTGTGAATTTCATTTGAGCATTCGACCCAGGTTTTCTAGGTTGAGGTAGATGGTGAATAAGAGCATCAGAGCAACTTCCACTTAAGCAGGCCATTAAATGTAAAAAAATTACTACTAGGAACTAGAAGAACTGAAGGTAGCAATAGTCCTGAAACTTTCCGAAATAACAAACAAATGAGGTATTATCCTCAATTATGACGACTCCATTCCACATGTATCTTTGATTGTCAGAAACAAACTCCTTGCATTCGATTGAGACATTCTGAACCATCCTCCTTATTCTCAGGACAATGCTCCGTAGGACTATTGTTTGTTTCATTCTCTCAAAAATTCAATTCACCAAAAAAAAAAAGGAGCGCTTTATAAGATATAAAAAATCCCCTCGGTAAGTATTTAGCCACCAAATTAAAAATATATATACAGTCGACTCTCGTTAATTCAAACTCGTCGGGACCACAAGAACTGTTCGTATTATGTGAGACATGCTTAATATGGTACTATATGTCTTAATATTAAATTAGAATGTATAAATACATATACTAATTAAAAGATTAGAAACAAGCACGATGGAAGAAAAATTTAAAGCTTTGCTGATGGACAGACGGGGCTCTAACAAATAGGAAATCAAACGCATTGTATTATATGTATACTCTTTCGGAACAATTTTCACAAAAATCAAAGAAAGAAAGTTATTCTAATGATCTGAAAACCGTGAGAAAGGACAGAAAAATCAAAAATCGGAATTCTCGTTAGTTCGAATTAAACGAAGTCAAGAGAAAATGAGTTCGAATTAATGAAAAAGTTTAACGTTATTCAGCATTTGAAAATTTCGGGACTTCATGTTTAGTTCGAATTAAGCGAAGATTCGAATTATCCGATTTCGAATTAACGGGTGTCGACTGTATACTGGAAAGAATGTATTATTTGACTGACGGAAATATACAGTAAGGTTTGTTCAACAGATTGGTGCAAGTGGTCTCCAATAAAACATTGCCTTTATCGAAATTTCCCTCTGTTTATTTCTCCCCCCCTCCCCCCCCCCAAAAAAAACGGAAGAAATTTTTGGAACAACCTAATACTTCTGGTAGCTTATTTTGAGCGAATTTTCAAAACACAATAAATGCAAAAACATAAAATAAAGCAATTCAAACCAAAATTATTATATAGAAAACTGATACATTTATAATGCAAATTTTCGGGTAACCTTACTATAGTATATTTTCTGGCCCATTCGACCAACCCAGTGCTCCGGAATTTCCCTGAAATTCCATTCTCCCTTCTAAACATCTATGCAATACGTTTATCGATTCATCAACTTCGATTGAAGGTAAACTGGAGCAAAGCGACTCCAGGAGGCGCTTCTTAAGATCCTGCATTGGTTCATTATACAATCTATATATTTAAAAGACCTGGCTGTTTTTTCTAGTCATCAGCCCTGAATTTTCTACTCAACCGATTTTGATAATTATTTTTAAAAATGAAAGCTATTTATTTGTAGTTGTGCCCATTTTAGCTATTTTTTAATTTATTTCCATTTTTATATTGTATTTTTAATTTTAAATGCTTTTTTACGATATTTCTTCAAAATGGTAGCAACTCAGTTTAGCTTTTCTCTCGATAATAAAAATTTATTTTCCATTATCACTTTCCACCAGTCAGAAGCTTTATTTCATCAGTGAACATGTCCTCGCATTTAAAAGAAAAAAGTTAATTGTTTTCGTAAATTTTAATTACAATAAAATGATTGCGTATAATTATGCACTAATTGAGGTAGAAAATATATTTACTGAGAAATAATATTAATAATGTAAATAAAATAACAGAAAATAATTTATGATAAAAATTAATGTCTAAAGCAAAATAAGAAAAATTTCAAATGAGGAAAACGATGTCATTCAGCAACCATATAAATGGGAATTACAATATTATTACAATATTATTATCTTTCTCATATTACTAATAACAGTAACTTTTAAAAAACATTTGAAGAGAAAATGACGTCACTATTTAAAACATCGCATTTTTACTCATAACGATATTACATTTCAATATTTCTTTTCATTATGGACACTGAGATTGAGATTTTACTTTTGGATGACTTCAATTAGTGAAAATAATGTCACAGTAAAAATGAAATTAGTTTTTTTTAAATAAAACTATTTTTCTGTGAGTGCATATAAAATAAAATTTCTGGATTTCGCCGGCACTCAGATTACAATTTCAACTGAAGATGTGCGAATATTTGCATGAAAAATTATAACTGGCAAACTTGACATTAAGTTTGGAAATATATTTATTATATATTGATTCAATAATGTAATTATTTTTGCTTTTTTTAAAACCAAATCGATCTGGTCTTTTAAACATTTCATTCGTCGAATTCGACGGGATTCGACTCGTAGTATATTATACTATTTTTCAGCACAGTGATAGACACATTTATTTTTTGCACGCAGACACAAATTCCTACATACTTCTGAAAAAATTTCTTTTGCAATTAGCTATTTTTTCTTCGTGTTTTGTTTATTTTCCTGGAACGCCAAGATGCTCATGAAATCTATAAAAGAGCCCCGAGGGCTCCGCGAATTTGACATAATTTTCTTAGAACGAATATAATTTTCGATTATAATTAAAAACGAATATAGTTCTCTTAGTCAATTAAAATGACTTTTTTAAACGTACTTAAGTCAGCTAAAGTTATCTAAGTATTAGAAAAAAAAACTTGTAAAAATATTATAACTTCAAACTATTTTCTCCAGCGTTAGCTATTTTCATCCTATTTAATTTCGACATTTTTTTAAACTTAATTTATTTGCGTTTTGTTAAATATGCTTCGCCTAGAATAAATGGAAAATATTTTACTGGTGAAAGTTCCTTCCGGAGAACACATATTTTAATTAGGTAAATTATTTTTCCTTTTTTAAAAGATTTTAAGGCATTTTTAATCTTTTTATATTCTTGATTTTAATCAGTGAATAGGTGATTCTACGCAAATAGGTCGTAATGATGAAAATTGAGGATATTTCAATTTTTTCATCAGAAATGGATAATGTATTTTGTAATAATAATAATAATATAACTTAATGTTATTTAAAAATTTAATACTCTTGATAAAAAGAAAATGGTATTTTTAACCAAATTGGTGTGTAAAATTATATTTATTATATAAAGAGTATAGAAAAGTCAGGAAGGACACAAAAACGAATTTTAAATATCTGTAAATCAATGCGAACAAGTTTTTTTATAATTAATTGTATATATATATATTGTATATTACAATTCTATATGTGTGTGTGTGTGCGTGCGCAGTCATAAGGTAAATATATAAGCTTAAAAGTTTCAAATAAAATTCCGCTGTACATTTAAAAAAAAAAAAAAAAAAAAAAAAAAAAAAAAAAAAAAGTTAACCGGCGCTTCTGGTATGAAAAATCTAATACCAGAGCTGCCAATTATTACGCCTCTTTAAATCATATAAATATGTTTAGAATCACAATTTTTTTTGTAAAATGTGTGCCAAATGTATTCACTGTTATATATTGCAATACATCCGATATGTTTATTTAACTTATCATAGTATTTTTCAACACAATAATAAATGTATTTAATTTTGACAGACACACACATACACACACAAATTCCTGCATATTTTCGAAAATTTTCCCTCGTAATATGCTATTTTTTTCATCTTTTGTTTAATTTCCTTGAACGCCGCAGAACTACTGAAATGTATAGGCGAGACTCAAGAGCTCCGTGAAACGAATATAATTTTCTTAGAACGAATGTAATTTTCAATTATATTTAAAAACGAATATAATTTTTTTAGTCAATTATAATGACTTTTTTTAAACATAATGAAGTCAGCTAAAGTTATATAAATATTAGGAAAAAAAACCTGTAAAATTACTTGTAACTACAAACTATTTTCTCCTTTGTTAACTATTTTCTTCCTATCTAATTTTGAGAATTTTTTTAACTTAATTTATTTGCGTTTGTTAAATATGCTTCGCCTAGAATAGATCAAGGGATTATACTGGTGAACATTCCTTCGAGAGAACACGTATTTTAATTAAGTTAATTATTTTCATTTACTTTTTTAAAGATTTTAGGGCATCTTTCTAGACATTTATACTCTTGATTTTAATCACTGAATGGACGATTTTACGCAAATAGGTCATAATGATGAAAATGGAGGACATTTGTTATTTTTTTCAACAGAAAAACCTAATGCATTTTTTAAGCATGAATTTAGAAGATAGTTTTATTATATTAACTAATAAAATTAAAATATTAATTAAAGGATATATTTAAAATGAACTGTTTCCTAAATTAGCCTCTAAAATATCATCTCCTCACATGTAACTACTACTACCCTAAATAAATAAATAAAAAAAAGTCAATTTTTACTGAAATATTTAAATTTATTTTCTCTGAATTTCTGTTTTTTTATTATGAACACATTAGGTATTATATCATAGTATTACATTAGTAGGCAAAAGGCGAAATATAAAACTTGCTTAAATGTAATACTAAGTGTTTTATGATGATACATTTATTCAAAATTTAATTTACTTGTTCCATCCTTCGCCATATCGGATGATTCTGATAGAGAAATCAAGAATTCGGGATATTTATGTAAGCTGGACTCAGGGAATAAATCGCCAAACATTGTTCCCGTTCCATTTTTTCACAACATATATTCACTATAGTATAGTAACAAGATATACTCTTATAATATAGATGAAATGATCGCGACGAAACCATACTTGACGATTTATCACCTGCACCAAGTGCCAAAATAGCCGCTTGGCATAAAAAAAGCGAAGCGGCCAGACCGAAACTGATGATGACAATCACATGACTTAAGGTTTTATGACAGACTTTTTTTTTTTTTTTTTTTTTTTGGTTTGCACATGAAACTTGTATTTGGAAAAAATTTTGCAACTCATATTTCACGTCATTTCCTCACTCAATAATAAATTGGATAAATGAGATAGGTGGTACTATTGTAGACTGAAGCATTACACGTGTGCTCAACACATGGCCCTAAATTGTGTGGAATTAAATTTATAAAAATACTATATTTTCTAAAAATGTATGAATGGGTGGTTTAGCTTTCACTGAAAGGACAGTTTGAGAATATGTATTTTTTATTATTGTAATTTATTTTTTGAGTACAAATTTTAAATGTTAACAGTGTATATTTTATCATTCCATCATGAGGAAATTATTCTTATGTGAGAGAACTATTGCTTTTAAAATCTTCTAAAAAAAGATATTTTTGTTCAAAATTTAATACCAAATCGCTATATAAAATGTTTTTTTTATTATGTAATAAGTATAGAAAAATCAGGAAGAAAAGTGAAACGAATTTCAAATTAGTACAAGTCGATATTATTATTATTTTTTAAGTAGTTAAATCCATATAACATACATCACGCAGGGAGACTTCTAGGCATTTTCTCGAGGAGTCTGAGACCTCTGCTCCACATCGCTGTCACATACGTTTAGCTCTAAAGTGTCGGAAAATTTAATCATACCTAATCATACCGTATATCGTACGATTTAAAAAATTAATAAAACATTTAAATAAAAATTACGCTACACGGAAGCTATGAAGCAAAAAGATGAGGGGTTGTATTCATTTCTCCATTGATTAGTGCCAATATATAATGCACAATATGGCACGTACTACTGTATTTCGATACAATCCCTTATTTTTTTGCTTCATTTTGGGAACCATTCATTTTGACGCATGCGCAATGAAGAAATATTTAGTAAAACTGCTCATTTTTCATACAATTTTTATTATTTTGTTATTCTGATTAAAAGGTATTGTGTACAATGTGTTTTGTGATAGTAAAAAACAACAACATTATTTTATATTAAGAACTCTGCAAATTATAAGCAAAAAACTTGAAAAAAATTGGCACTGTTTTTAAAAAAACCTTAATATCTCTACGAGTATCCATGCTAACCGCATAAAAATGAAAACGGTTAATTTCAGTTACTTAATTATAATCTACAGTTTGAACGTTTTTGCTACATTAGTTTTGACAGGGTTATCCAAAACATTTTATTTCTTTTTCAATTTGTTGAAGGTCCCGTATGGAGTTTCGGGAGAAAGTTTTCTCAGAAATATATGACCTGTATTATCATGTTTACACACTTAAGATTTCAAGATAATTCCTCAAGTATTTTTCTAGATATTTAAGAAAATGTCAAAAATCACAAGGGGGCGGTCATCTTTGGCCATATAGTGTATAAAAATGATTAATTTACTCACACTTAAGAAATAAAGAGAGTGACCTTTTTTCTGACAAAGAACACCGAAACGACAAAATAACTTGTTTTTTGTCATCGTTGACTCAGATTTATGTATTGATTAAAAGCGTATTTACTACTGTGATACTACAGTTGTAGTTTTTATTTGAAGAGTATGCTATATATAAAGAGTGAATTTTAAAATAAAGTATTAAAATTAACAGAGCCTGTTCACCATGATCTAATCACCGCTGTATAGATCTAACACTAGCAGATGTCCCCAAACTTAATTTACGCATTTACCCCTTCGCGACAGGAGTCTTTTACGAAATTTTTAATGCTATGTCACCGGATTTTAAAAACATAAATTTGTGTCTTTTTAACCTTCCGTCTACCAGACAAAACACCCATTTATCTACGGCAACACCTAATTTTAATTCCAAACTTGCAAATGGCACCAGTAATATTTTAATATAATTTTGCTTTTACAATGAAAGCTTAAATTAAGGAATTCGTAATATCTAGACAAGTCCTTTATAAATTCCGGTGTCAATCGACAATTTCTCATTTTACCATTGACACCAGAAATATTGCTGTCGGGTCCAATGGACCCGTCTGGTAGACGGAAGGTTAAATCGAGAAAATGCTCCGATTCGATAAAGCAAATTTTACAGTAAATTTTTACTGGTGGTGATAAACAAGGATTCTCAAACCTTTTTGCGGCACGTATACGTGTCGCTCGTCCCCAATGGGTTAACAATACGTTGAATATTATTAATTAGATCAGCTTATTCCGAATTTTCACTAAATCGAACAGTGTTTGGTCCCAATTAGTTCGGACGGGACTTTTATTGTAAAACAATATAGTAAATATATATAACAAAAAAAAATCGAATCAATACAATGAATGAAAGAAATTTACAAAATTAGTATTATTAAATTCTGATTAATATATTTCAATATGACATAAAACAAACTCTGATAAAACAATTTCCTTTTGGCTATATAATATTTATGTACAGATTTTTTTTTCTTTCTTAAACATGAAGTGATTTAAAACTCGTATTTTGCACCCGTTTTTAAATTTTAATTAAAACAAATTATAGCAGGAGAAATGTCCAACCAAAACGTGTTAATCCCTTTTGTTTATTTAAAACAAGTGCATTTATCAATGTGAAAAGAAGTTTAATTGAATAAACAAACAACTCAAATAATTAGCTCTGCGGCAGAAAACTCACAAAGGAAACTATTATTTTTACAATTATTTTTTAAGTAACATAATACTTTATTGTTTTTCCAGTATATTTTATGTTTCAAGAAAAAAATCCTTAAGTGAAAATTTGATAAAAATATTTTTTAATTGGTGTAATCTATATTTGTTTTATAAAAAAGTTAAAGTCTGTTTATTCGTTGAGGCTGGAACTATTGAACAGATTTCAAAAGTATTCTTACCAGAATGATGGTGTTCGCCCCGATTCAAACACAGGCTGTTTCTTATATCAATACCGCTATCCCAAAAGGGATGTAGAAGTAAAAAAACGTTCTAAAAATGCGATTTTTGTGTTACTTTAGGACCGGGAAAGACGCTGCTATGCTGCATTATTTACAATTTCCGCAATAGCCACAACTCAAGAACTAATGCACGGATTTTCATAAAACTTTATATTTAGTTAGTACGTAATATAACACGGTGCGTTATTATGTTTTTAAGCAAATCTCTCAATAATAAGCGCTGCCATGGTGCATTAATCACGATTATCGCAATAGCTCAATATCAAGAACTAATGCATAATTTTTTTTCAAACTTCAGATTCAGTTAGTCCCTGATATAGATTAGTGTAGTTAGATAGCGCTGCTAAACTGCATATTTCACGAATTAGCAATAGATGTATATCAAGAACTAATACACAGATTTTCATCAAACTTCAGATTCAGTTAGTACCTGATAAAAAACTAATCCTGATTAGTTTTTGGTGTACATCACTCAACATGTAGCGCTGTTATGCGATTTTTTTGGTACTGCAAGGTTATCCCGTCGACCAAAAAATTATCGCCAAACTATAAGATTAAATGCCTATAATGGATGATCGTGAATGTCACATTCAATGACATTAAATACGATTCACGTGTTTAAAATGTCATTAAGTGGTTTTTATTTGGACTTTTTATTTGTATTTTTATTAATATTCTATTAATTATTATTATTATTATTATTATTTTTGTTATTTAAAATAAAAATTATGTCAATATTTATAATTTGGCTAATAGTTTGACGATTTGTATAATGTGGCGAGATTGGTCGACAAGATAACAGAGTAGTACCATTTTTTTTTTTTTTTTTTAGATTTTGCAATAGAAAATCTTAATCTCAAAAACTAATGCACGGATTTTCATCAAACTTCAGATTCAGTTATAAGTGGACATAAGTTGTTGCTGACTAGATTTTGGTTTAAACCACCTAGCCGATGGCGTTGCTATGCAGCATTATTCAGGAAATGTTGACATGCATGAGAGAGAAAAAAGTTTTCGGATTTCCACATCTGACTAGTTTTTATCGAAATTGCTACGGTACTCTAAGACATGGTGGCATTTTAAGATGAAAAGTACAATTTTTTCGGAAATCTAAAATCTTAGACAATTCTAACTTATGTGAAGTTCTTGCACTGTTTCATCAAATACACGAATTAACTCTTTAACGTTCATTGGTTTCTCTATGAAACCACAAAATTTTAAATCCGACACCGGAATTTTAATTAAAATACCTATTTTATTATATATGTGAAAAATCACCTTTTTTTTTTCCTATTTACAAATATATTTGTTCGCAATTACCAAAGTCATTCATTTATTTCAAAATCTTACCAATGAAAATGCTTTGTCCGTTAAAGGGTGAAATTATATAAACAATTGTATAAAATTTAATTACACATAATAAAAAAGAAATTTCGATGTCTCTTGCGGTTTCATATTGCACACAATGTCGTTTCCTGTATGAAACGTTCGTCACATGAATATACAGGGTGAATTGCAAAATATAGGATGAATTACAAAATAAAGAGTAAATTACAAATTATAGGGTGTCTAACAAATAAGACCCTCATTTCAAAATTAAATTTCTCCAAAACAAAAGTCGGTAGAATTATGCGGTAAACGGTTTGTATATTAGGCAAGCTGTGAAAATGCCTACAGAAGTTTCTATCGGTGAACATTTTGAAAAAATTGTGTTCTGATTGTTGCAAAGAGTACTTGTCTTGACATTTTTCTTGTTTTAGATACTTACAGAGAATGAGTTTTCCGGTGTACAGATCAATATTTTAACGATTTTTCGAACCAAATTTTTGGAATTTCAAAATTTCAAAAATTTAACTCCAAAAATCGTTTAAATATGGAACTGTATGCAGAAAAACTTGTTCTCGGCAACTATCTAAAACAAGAAAAATGTCAAGTCAAACATTTATTGCAATCAGAACACAATGTAAATGTTCCCGTAAAGCATGGTGACGTCATTGCGACGTCGTTGTGAAGTCACATTGTGACTTTGTGATCATCAATTGTCGATGTGACGTCACGTGACGTCGATGTGAAGTCACAGTGACTAAAATGTGAAGTCGTTATGGCCATTTTAGAGCTCTTTTGTGACGTCACGGTGTGACAAATTTGTGAAAAAATGTGTCATTTGTAATTACTTTGACATTAGCATTGTGACGAAACTGTGACAAAAGCGACGGAATCCTTTTGATTGTGCCTGTAATTGATCTATGCATGCTATTTTCATAAAATTTGAAATGACTCTACAAAATTATGTAATAATTATATATTTTAAATTTCAAACGATTTGGTTGGGTAGTTTTTGCGCTGTTACATGCGGACGAACAGACAGACGGACGGACTGAACGACAACAATAGGTGCTACGTATTTACATAATTACGAACGCACCTAAAAATTGATATTTAATTTTTACTGGTCGAAATTTACTTTCACAGTAGTAAATCCGCCACATTGTGACAACCAAGACAACATACTGTTTTTGTTAAGAAGAAAATTATAATATTTAGTCAAATTGACACCAATAAAAAGAAATAGAAAATTTTACGCTATTTGTGAGATTTTTTTTTTTCTTTTTTTGTAAAAAAGTCGTTTAAATTAGACAATTTTTTTTTTCAAGTTTACTTGTGGAAATGTTTGTTGAACTAATTAAAAGAAGCAACCGTCGCCTTGTGACAAGTTCCGCAGTTACTTCACTCGCAACAGGTAGACAATACACTATATACAAATTAACCCTTTCTTGCGCAAAAGTTCCCCTTGTTTAGAGACATAAAAACTCCGTGAATATTTCAAAAACTACTCTAATGGCTACTTTAAATCTTTCTTATGAGTTCTAGATGGCAGCACCACAGAGATCAAAATCTACTGTTTTTAAATAATAGATAAAATATTTTACTCTAATACGCGCTTCACAGCAATGTTCTTCTCACTGCGCTTATCGATGGTGTACTTATGAGTGTTACCACTTCGGCAACAGCTGTATAATTAAAATGGTATGTGCAATCTTTATAAAATTATACCTGTGTACTCCTCTAGGCCTAAATAAATTGCCTATTTTTTTTCTTTAAATTCTAACTTTAAAGAGTAGTGCGCCGGAAAGGGTTAAATTGTTCCAACTGAGCAAACAATCGCCCAGGCGGGAATCGAAGCCAGATATTTGGCTTACAAGGCCAATGCTTTAAGCTAACTGGGCACGATAACTTGGCACTTTTTTAATGGGCAATTTTTTCTCTCAGTTGGAAATGGAGTTCTCTCAGTAGGAAAGTTAATTCGTATGATAACTTTACCAATCAGTTTGATTGTGTTAAAATAGCAAAATACACTATATGGCTTCTTCTCTTTATTCATTACCCCAATTTGCATATTGAAGATGACTTATAAACGGACCTTCATGTCAAGCACACAAGTCAGATGTCTTTGTTCAATAAATAATTAAGCAGACAGACGGACTGTGCAGAAGACGACTGAGAATGCTACATATTTATATAATTAAGAATGCATCTAAAAATTAGCCAAAAATTTTACATTAAATTGTAACGCTTGTATTCGATTTGAACCTCAGTCTAAGGTTAAGACTGTTAGTAATCAACATCTGAATTCCCTTCGCTAATGTTAAGTCTATGGGCAAGTGGTGCATTAGTATGCCTCAGAGAATTTCTCAGGAGATATACTTTTATTATTATTTAATAGAAAAATAAATATAGGTTAAATTTGGGAAATTTCGCCTTATTTAACTCTTACAAGAGCGGTGACGAGAGAGTTTAGCCATCTAATTTTAATTTCAAAACTGACAAGTGACATCCAGAATACTGTAGCAACACTTGCATCCATGTGTGTGTGTTAACCAGTGTTCTCGCTGACATTTGACCAACGTTAGTAATTTGGCTAATTAAAAATAAAAAACATTCGCCAAATGAGAAAAGTATTAGCAAAATAGAGCACAAAAAAAAATTATCTTTAATCCTTTAATGTACCCCTTTTTTTACAATATGTTCTAATGTAACCCAAAATTGTATGACTGCGACAACTATTGTTATTAATCTAATTTCAACTATCCGCTACAAATATAATAAAAATATGTATCTATTAAAAATATGTAATATAATGCATAATGCATATGAATGAAAAACGAAAAAGAAAAGAAAGAAAAAGCAAAAAATGAGCACTAGCAATTTGGCGAATCTAATCGCTTGTTTACTCGCCAAATGAAGAATTTAGTCGCAATTTGGCGAAATGGCGAGCGACAGCGAGAACACTGGTGTTAACCCTTTCCGGCACACTGTGTCCGGTCTGGGACACCTAATTTTAATTCCAAACTTGCAAACGGCACCAATAATATTTTATTAAAATTTTGATTTTGTAATAAAAGCTTAAATTAAGAAATTCAAAATATCTAAAAAATTCTTTTGTGAATTCCGGTGTCAATCGATAATTTCTAATTTTACAACAGATTTTGCCCGTTTCAGAAAGGGTTGAAAGATCTGTGTAACCCGAAAATATGTAAAGTTGGGTTCAATTTTATTTTTAAGAGAAAACCAGCCTCATTAGATTATTTAGAGCGGAATTATCTATAGGTTTAAAGGGCTTTAAATTTCATGTGAATACTTTTGAAAGATTATTTTCAAAATTTACTACTATTTAGCATGCAAATATTGCTTTTAAATTGAATGTAAAATAAGATTGTTAGCATAATAAGCGATAATAATGCTCAGAAAGATCGCAACACGTTATCGTTCTTTAACAAGTTTTAAAAATTCTTGAGGATTATCTAAGTAAACAGTTCGTTGCTAGTTAGCGTAATAATAAGTTGACATTTTAAAGTTTTAAATACATACAAAATAAATTTCTTAACTTAAAAATGACAAATTTGCGCTGATAACGTAAAGAAGTGAACATCATTTCCCAATATTTATATTACAACTATCGCGGGAAAGAATTACGGAAAATGTTAATTAAAAAATGCACTTTGATGTTATAAAAATAATATGTTAAATACATTGTTTGCGAATTTTAAGTTTTTTTTTACATTAATATTTTTGAACTTTAAAATAGGTCTAAATTTTTCCTAAATTCTAGATTATTAAATAAGAAATATCTTTATGGTTAAAATTTCGATAAAAAAAAGAAGCGAAAAAGTTTCAACCATGTAAATGTTTAAAATAATATTAAAATAAATTAAGAATACGAAAGTTATTCGGGAAGATATTTCTGGAATGCAATAAATTCTGCACCCAGAAGTTAGACCTAGTCTGCTTATGTGGTATTGCGACCTCAATGACTGATGAATGTAGTGAAAAACACCGTAATCACTGGCGATAAATTGATAAATAAACTAAAAAACATTGTTAAATCACCATAAAAAAAATAAGCAGGACGCGTTTTGAGCTACAACAATAACAGCTCGTTATCAGCAAAACCAACACGTGTGCGTAAGGGCACAAAGTGGAGATAAAGTGAAATAAAGAGAGAGGAGATTACAAAGAGGCGATAGGTGGCGCTAGCTGAACCAGCCAAAGTGGAAGAGAAAAGTCGAGATAAAGTGAAAGAAAGAGGGAGGAGATTACAAAGAGTGCGACAGGTGGCGCTTGCTGATAGAGCACCGTAGGAATGGAAAAGTGTTGCCAAAATAATAAAAAAAAGATAAAAAGGTCGAAAAACAATAAAAATAATAACGAAAATAAAATTAGTTAGAATGCACCATTGTAGCTCGAAACGCATCCTGCTTATTTTTTCTTTTTATGGTTTTTTTACAAAGTTTTTTAGTTTATTTATGACTGATGAATGTGTCATATCAAAAAGAAGCATCATGATGCACTGGCATGTCTAAATCTTAAGCTGTAGATGTTTAATCCCTTAAGGACTTTTGCATTGAAAACACGCTTAAAGATTTTTTTCATGGATACATGGATACAACACCAAATTGCAATTATATAAGTATTAAAATGTAATTATTTTTTATCCAAAATTCATCGCATATTCGGTATTTTTTTTATAATGTTGAATAATAAGCTAAATGCATTTATGGTTAAACAAAATTTTTGTGTGTGGCTTGATATAATAAACATTTAGAAATGAAAGCTATTTAAGAAGCGCATATTTAACTAAATTTGTAATTTTCGTCCATAATAATAATCAAATTTTCGCTGGCTGTTTAATTTAAAACATGTTTTATATTCACACTTTATTTGCATAGTTTAAAACCTCTGTATAAAGATCGAGAATGTTACGTTTTATATGGAGCTGAACATATTGCAAGCGGGAATTTTAACCTACAACTTCCCTAGCAAAGTATGAGAGAATCAACTCAATTTCACAGCGACATATACATTAAAAAATATATCACCCCCTTTTAAAACTTCAGCTTTCATAAAAATATGTTTTACACATTTAATATTCTGCGTACTTTGTTACTGAAGTATGAAGCACTCGGAGACTGGCAAAATATTTGAGAATCAACTCAATATCACTGCGACGTATCTACTAAAAAAAATACCACCCCTTTTTAAAACTTCAACTTTCATAAAACTGTATTTTGCATATTTAATATTCTGTGTACTTTCTTACTGAAGTATGAAACATTCCAAGCACCTACTAAAAAAACATTTTTCAAATTCAAACTAGTGCGTTTATGCCGCTATTTTTTAGAATTTTTTAAAAGTTCAGTCTTTTATTTTCATTTGGTTTTGTTGAAGAATTAGACTTCACCACAGTTATAAATATTTTATTTAAGCATGTCTGACGAAAGTCAAAAGTTTTCCTACCTTTTATGTTGTACTTAAAAAGTTTAGATATCTTTTCAAAGTAGTATATTAACAATTTAGAATTAATTCAAAGCATGAACAAATGAAAGATTAACCGTTTACACGCCGAATTAATATCGCAATGTAATAATAATTTTATTTTTCCTATATTACAGCTTCAAATGTTTTAACTTATGCCTACAAATTTAGAAAATAACAAAAACAAATATTTTTGCAGGTGTTTTTTTTTTTTGGTTGTTTTCAGCTCAAAATTCGAATTTTGAACATCATTATTGATTGACAACCTATACAAATATAACAATTTTTTTTCCGCTATATGCTATTGTGTATTGTTCTTGAATTCTCGAATTCAAAAAACATTTAGATTCCTAATGGTCAAATGTAATTAATATAGAGAAAACGATAAAAGCAAATAATATATTTTTTATGCAAATTAATGAATTTACATTTTCCTTATATCTGTGATAAATGCTTAAACATATTTTTTTTTTTCAAAAGTAGAAATCAACCTTATATTTTATAGAAAAAATAAGGACATCGTTATTATGTTGGAAAATATATGTTTTGTATTACAATTAATGCAATGTTCCCATTTGGGAACACTGACGTTTAAACGGTTATGCTGGAATCCATAATGGAGTTGGGTATTTCCACGAGCACTTGTCGTGTAAGTCACATTATTAGTAACTGCTAAAATGTTGGCCACCGTTAATTTCGAAAGGTTTGTTTGGCCTTATTCAATTAATGAAATATCTCTGATAAAATAAATCACATTTTTCCGTTCTAAAATACTGGTATCCAAGATCGTAGTATGTGACTTACACGACATATTCTCATGGAAATACTCAGTTATGAATAGAGGGGGGGAGAATATAGTATATTATCTGTCAATTGCGAGTGAAGTAAGTGAGGAGGTTGTCACAAGATGAAGATAGTTTTTATTTATCCAGATCATAGAATATACATAAAATTATATACAGAGTCACGCAAAAAATTACATGGACGGATCGATGTACGCAAATGAATGATAATTTATCGGGATTTGATTTGAGTAGATTCAAAAGTGTTTTACTTTAAAATAAATTTTAGCTAAATACAGGCATGTGATAAATACACTTGGTAAACTAAAGGGCTGAACAACAGTATTTAAGTATGTTTCCATCTATTAATATAAACTGCTGAAAGAGAAATTTCATCTTGCTACGCATTTTCTTGCTAAACTAAATTTCCCCATTATATAGCATATATATATCAACCGACAGATCAAATACAAGGCTGTTTAAATGTGTTGGAATACATATTTGACTATATACAGTAACCTTATTTTGCTAAATGACGAAGTTTTGTTAAAGATTTCATGAAGTGTCGGGAAGTGATTCATAATCTATGCTTAACGCAGGATTTTTCTTATTTGTTTTAAATGGTGCAGTTTTGTTGCATTATTTTCAATGTGTTGGAAAGTTCTTAATAATATATGCTTGCTGCATGATTTTTTTCATTCTTGTTAAAGAACTAATTAACTACTTAATTTTTATTTTAACTTTTTAACAATAAAAATTAATGAATTATTGCAATGTATTATTGTTAATATATTATTATTATATAACAGTATCTTATTTATATGTATACTGTAAGAGTAAGAAATGATTAATTAATTACCCATCATACGTAGTATATGGTAAATATGGCAATCGTTTAGAAAACCGAAATTTTTTTTGAGGGATTTACGCGTTTCAGATACTGGAGATTCCAAAAAACATATTTTTAGAAAAAAAAAATTGCCGTCCGTCCGTCTGTGTGTCTGTCTGTAAACGCTCTATCTCCCGAACAAATTAGGATAGAGACTTGAAATTTTGTATGTACTTGGTATGTAATAATGGGACGGAGCCTATTGAATATCAGTAACATCGATTATAGGGAATTATTTTTTTCCGTCTCACGAAAAATTCGTTCAGACGAAAGTTTCATAAAAATTTTCGAAAATTTTATTTTAAGGAATGGGTGTAAAAGGCAATAAAATAGCATAAATTTTCCATAAAGAACGAAGTCGATCGGATTATTATTTGCCGAGATATTTGTAATTCTATTTTCCACATTCTTTGATTTTTCATGATCCTGTATTTCACTCTAATTTCAATTCAAAAATATATTTTAATTGGAAATGAGTGTCGCAAATTTGATTAATATTTTGTAATTACTTTGATATCCATACTCTCAGAGTGACTCCATGGTCATAGTTTTTATTTTCGCAGACGATCACGAGCAATGACAAAATGAGTAGTAGAATTTTTCTGGAATAAAAATATGTGTTAAATTTTTATCTGAAATGTTTGAAGCTTTGGTTTTCTAAGAGATTTAAATTATTTTTCACACGTTTAAATTAAAACGACGATGTTGATATTTTCGGGTAAAATTTATAGGATCGACATCGCACTGTTTGCGATTTTTGGCGCCCGAACTAACAGGGACGTGTGAAAAATAAGTTTAATTAGTTAACAGAAGTTGTCATTGAAAATATGGATCCTTTGAAAATCAAAAGAACGATTCTTAGAGCTGGATTTACGAAATCTTACAATGCTTTAAGTGAAGCTTTGTCCTGATGCTAATTTAATAGAGAATTTAATGTGTCAACTGGAAGATAAAAGCACAAGACTGCGAGCTGTAGATGAAGAAATTTTGAATTTTATGTTGACAGACAAGATTATAGAAAAAGATTATTCTAAAGAATTTGAAGCATGCGAAGAGTATACAGAAAAATTTGTTGCTATAAAGCAAAAAGTAAAGACATTTCTGGTTAAGCCTATCGAAAAACAACTCCGATCGCAGAATTATACAGATTTTGAAAGAACGCTGTCCCGACCACTTCGCTTACCAGAAATAAGTTTACAGCCGTTTGATGGCGATGCAAGATTATGATTAACTTTTTGGAATTCATTCAGCAAAATTCATGCAGACACCACTTTAGATGACCATTTAAAATTTGTTTATCTTTTACAGGCGATAACGCCGAAATCCAAAGCTGCACAGATTGTTCATAGTTATCCGGTTTCTGCTGATAATTATCCAAAAGTAATTCTACATCTTAAAGAAAGGTTCGGCAGAGAAGATACACTTATTGAGAAATATATTAGAGACCTTCTTCAATTAGTCTTAAATAATAATAGAACACCAAGCAAGAATTTTATTTTATCGTCGTTATATGATAATCTAGAGACAAAACTTAGGTCTCTAGAATCCTTAGGTGTCACAGAAGAGAAGTATGCCAGCATACTTTTTTCACTTGTAGAATTATGTCTACCTCATGATGTGCTAAAGATCTGGGAAAGACAGCGTGAGAAGACTACTCAAGGTAAGTAATTATATCCTTGATTTTTTTTTAATGAAGTAATAGCTGAAGAGCGTGTTCTTTTGGCGCATTCCAATCTTGGTTTTGAAAATTCAAAGAAATATAGTAAATGTAGTAATGAATATAATTCAATGCCAACTGCCACAGATTTATTTACAAGCAATAAGCCTAAAGATAAGAATTTAGTTAAAAAATGTGAAGACTTGTGTATATTTTGTGACAAGTGTCACTTATCAGAAAAATATTTTAAAGCTAATTCGCTTTCTTTTGATGAGAAACGTAACTTAATTTTGAAAAAAGGGGCTTGTTTTGTTTGCCTGAAGAAAAACCACATTTCACGCAATTGTAACTCTAAAATTAAATGCACGGCGCTAGAAAGTCGCAAAAATGAATCAGGGAGTAGTGACACTGTTTTAACTACTCAAGGTTCGGATCCAACTGTGTTACTCCAAACTTTAAGAGTCAGTGTAAAGCACAATGGAAAAGAGAAAATCGTGCGTGGAGTTATTGACACAGGATCAGAACGCTCCTATTTATCAGACGACACTTTGATGCGAACGTGCACTGACGTCTCATGGATGAATAAAAAAGCAATTAAAATCTATTCAGGTCAGATGAACCTTGTCGATGTTATGTAAAAGCATCAGGCGGCTGGTAACACTCTTTAACCCTTTATCTACTTTGGTACTTATAGGAAACCATTAAAATTTTCTAATATAAAATTATTTTAATATGTCGATTAGTTGTAATATTGTTTAGAATGAGTAAGAGATACATTACTTTATTTTGTTCCAAATGCATTATTGGTTACACAAAAAAAAAATATTTTTAAAAGGATGATTTCTTTTGCCTTTGTATCTTTTCGGCTTTCTTGGCACTGAGGGAGAGGGTGGGGATTTTTCAATTCGGAAATATTTCTATATTTATATTGTAAAAAGATTATATTTGTACATTTTATAACTCTACAAAATACTAGAAAAACACGTTAAAATAAAAGATTTGAGTGGGGTTATAAATATTGCACAAAATCCCTGTAAATTCAAATTTAAAACCCTCTGACAGTCTTGCAAAAGGGCAAAATTGTAATGTTGTTTTCTCAGCATTTTGTTTTAATTGCTAAAAAAATATGATTCTTTCAAAATTATAGAAAAATCTTATTTACGAATATGAATGTTATCCCTGAGTGTGTTAATCATTGCACAATGTGTTAAAAATCCATTAAATCAACTGAGTTATATCATTTTAATTATTATTGCTTGCATTGCTGTGAAACCTGGAGCTTAGGGAACGTCTATAGACGGGCTTGTCAGTGAGAGGGTTAATTAATCTTTCTAAATCCTTCAAACCTTCTAAAATCCTTCAAAAATTTATTAAATGATTATGTGAATCTTTTAATTTAATTCAAACAATTTACGTAAAATGCTTTAGATTATAAAATTTTTATGAATTCATAGTTCGGTAGATAAAGGGTTAACATTGCTACCCAACTGCACATAACTTTTTTATGCATACATTAAGATGCCAATCGAGGGACTCAAAAAGAACCGGGTGATAATGTTAAATCTATGGGAGTGTTATTTTCAAGTATCTCGCTCAAATTTTAATATTTTTTCATGATTTTTTACATAGGATAGCTTTGTACGACCGGATACAATTAGGCTAGTTTTTACCTTTTGAGTTTGACTATATTTTTTTAACATTATGATACTTTCAATTTCAGATTCAGTTCCGAAATTTGAAGTAATTTTTTAAGAGAAAACTGAAACCAAAATCGAAAAAGTAAACCCTAGACCGGTTGTAGCCCGGTCGTCTTCAAACATCCTATGCAAAACAAATCATCTAAAAGTATTAAAATTTGATCGATATACTTGAAAAATATCTCGCTCTATGCTTATCTTAATACACTTTTTGATGGCAGAATGGAGACATACGGACAAACACACAGACACACTGACAGACAACCATTTTGTAAAAAAAATATTTTTTGGAATCTCTGACACTAAAACGTGAAAATCCGTTGAAAAACGGAAATCGAAAAAAATTTCGATTACAACACTTTCTTCTATTGAACATAGAAAAATTTAAAAAAAAATGTCAATAAAGAAATGTGAAAAAAAAAAAACTTGTCTTCATAAATGCGGTTTGTATTATGTATTTCACGCGGATTATTAAGTAAACGTAACTAAAATATCCAACAAATTACGCCACTATTAACATTTGAAACAAAAGAATGTTTATGTTTACATAATAGCTAGCAATATAAATTTTGTTCATGCACAGAAATTGACACATTTGTTCCAAGAATATGTTTCTGATTATTTGAGACAAAATATTTATAAAGGAAAGTATTTTTTAACTTGAAATGGATCTACCTGTAATGAAGAACACATCAATAAACGTAAACAATGCCGAAAATGTAAACAATGTATTATGAAAGATAAAAATAAAACCGGAAACCTCCCAGCGCGCTATTACATTGTGTGAAAAAGTATTTAAATGAAACACTTCCCTTCTCTAAAGGAACATTTATTTTCCGTACATGCATACTTTCAGCAATTTTTATAAAAATGCATACGAAAAAGAAAATATATAGGTCGCAACTTTCCTGAAATTTTAATTACATTTTTCCCGCAGCAATGTTAAGCTAGAATGGTATAATTTCATTATGTTTATATAAATTTAAAACTAGTCGTTGGGGGCCACCGTAATACTTACCCATCATGGATATGTATATGAAAATAAAACATATGAAAACTATTTATACAATGCATTGCAATTCATAAACAAAATTTAAATATTCTTAATATACATAGTAATGCTATATTAAAGAACTGCTCATGTAACAATTTCGACAAATTATATAAAACGCCAAACTACTCAAGTAGTACCGAACTGCATAAAAGAAACATCCTTATAACTCCAAAAATAATAATTCTATTAACTAACAATTAATTGCGTTGGATTAAGCGTGCGTCTCATTTCCAATTAAAATATACCTCTGAATTGAAATTTGAATGAAATACAGGGTCATGAAAAATCGAAGAATGTGGAAAACAGGATTACACATATCTCGGCAACTAATAATCCGATCGACTTCGTTCTATATGCAAAATGTGTGTTATTTTATTGCCTTTTACGTCCATTCCTTAGAACAAAAAAATCGAAAATTTTTATGTACCTTTCATCAGAACGAATTTTTCGAAAGTCCGAAAAAAATAGTTCCGGATAATCGAGGATGCTGATATTAAATAGGCTTAGTCCCATTCTTACATACTAACTACATACAAAAATTCAAGTCTCTATCTCAATTTGTTCGGGAGAGAGAGAGTTTAGAGACTGACAGACAGACAGACAGACAGACAGACGGACGGACGGCAAAATTTTTTTTCTAAAAATATGTTTTTCGGAATCTCCACTATCTAAAACGTGTAAATCCGTGAAAATTTTTTTTTTCGATTTTCAAAACGATTGCAGGACTTACCCTGGGTAAGTAAAAAAGTAAAACAAGTAAGTGAAATTAAATAAAAAAGCATCTAAAGTAATTAGCTCTGTGGCGGAAAATTTACTTTTTCAGATTTACCACCCCCACTCCCTTTAAGAATGTGGGAAATAAGAACTTTTTATTTCTTGTTACTGCATTATAAAGTTAAAGAATTTAATTTAAAAAAAAACTTAAAAATTTACGCTGAAAATTTTTGTAAACACAAACAGCATTCAAATTACTTAAATAATATTTAATACTTCCCAACAATGTTAGAAAGTGTTTATGCATTCGGTTTGTCTCTCAGTCTCCCCACATTCTAATTTTCGCAAATATACTCGGATTTTCAAGCAATCGATAAATTTTATTTAGTGTTCTCTAAACATGCTGTTTGGTATTCTATATGAAGTATGTAGGATTACTAGTTCATTTACTGGGGCACCTAAAATAACCAAAATAAAGCAAAATAAAACCTAAAAAAACCCAACATTTTCTATTTAGATTTTTTGGAATGAATTCCGAGTCTTTCAAATACGCAAATTTTGGAACGCATTCTACTCTGCGAATTAGAGGACAAAAGTTTAAAAAAAGTCCATTATAAATGCGGTTAATATTACACATTTCATGCGGATTTTTAAGTAAAAGTAAGTAAATATCCAACAAATTACGGCATTATTGAAAAACATAGTTTAACATTTGAAACAGAAAAAAATATTTATGTTTACATAATAAATAACAATAAAATTAATTTCGTGCACAGAATGTAATACATTTATTCCAAGACATACTATATGTTGCTGGTTATGTGAGGAAAAATATTTTCATAGAAAAGTATTTTTTAACTTTAAATGGATCTGCTTGTAATGAAGAAGACATAAATAAATGTAAAGAATGCTGTAAATATAAACAATGCAATATAAAGTATAAAAATAAAACCTAAATCGTCCCAATGTGCAATTACATTGTGCGAAAAAGTATTTAAATGAAACATTTTCTTTCTCAAAAGGAACATTTATTTCCTGTATATGCATATTTTCAGCATTTATTTCAAAATGCATACGAAAAATAAAATATGTAGGTCACAACTTTCTTGAAATTTTAATTATATTTTTCTCGCAGGAATGTTAAGCTAGAATGGTAAATTTCATTATGTTTATTTAAACAGAAAATAAAACTTTTTGTAAAAAAATAAGTAAGTGAAATTAAATAAAAAACCATCTAAAGTAATTAGCTCTGCAGCGGAAAACTTGCTTATTCAGAATTACCACCCCTATCCCTTTGAGAATGTGGGAGAGAAGAACTCTTTATCTCTTGTTAATGCATTTTAAAATTAAAGAGTTTTATTTTTAAAAATTTTAAAACATTATGTTAAAAATTTTTGTAAACTCAAACAACATTCAAATTACTTAAAGATTATTTAATACTTCCCAACAAAGTTGGAAAGTGTTTATGCATTCGGTTTGTCTGTTAGTCTGTCTGCATTCTAACTTCCGTAAATACACTCGGATTTTCACGCAATTGGTACACCTTATTTAGTACTTCCTAAGCATGCTGTTTTGTGTTGTATATGAAGTATGTAGAATTAATAGTTCATTTACTGGGGTATTTAAAATAACTAACATAAAACAAACTAAACCCTAAATAAACCAAAATTTTCTATTTGGATTTTTTGGAATGAATTCCGATTTTCTAAAATACACAAATTTTGGAACACATTCTACTCTGCAAACTGGAGGATGAAAGTCATAAAAAGAAAAAAAAATGTCCTTTATAAATGCGGTTAATATTAGACATTTCATGCTGATTATTACGTAAAAGTAACGTCCAACAAATTACGGCATTATTTAAAAAGATAGTTTAACATTTGAAACACACAAAAAAAATTTTGTTACATAATAAATAACAATAAAATAAATTTCATGCACAGAATGCAATACATTTATTCCAAGACATATTGTATGTTGCTGGTTATTTGAGGAAAAATATTTGCAAAGGAAAGTATTTTTAAGTGGATCTAATTGTAATGAAGAAGACACCAATAAATGTAAACAATGCAATATGGAAGATAAAAATAAAACCTAAAACGTCCCAGCGCGCTATCACATTGTGTGAAAAAGTATTTAAATGAAACATTTTCTTTCTCTTAAAGAACATTTATTTCCTGCATATGCACAATTTCAGCATTTATTAAAAATTGCATATGAAAAAGAAAATATATAGGTCACAACTTTCCTGAAATTTTAATTATCTTTTTCCCGCAGGAATGTTAAGCTAAAATGGTATAATTTCATTATGTTTATTTAAAAATAACGCTTTGTAAGAAAAATAAGTATGTGAAATTAAATAAAAAAACCATCTAAAATAATTAACTCTGCAACGGAAAACTTACTTATTCAGATTTACCACCCCCTCTCCCTTTGTGAATGTGGGAAAGAAAAACTCTTTATCTTTTTTTTAATGCATTTTAACATGAACGAGTTTTTTTTATCTTAAAAATTTACGCTAAAAATTTTTGGAAACACAAACAGTATTCAAATTATTTAAAGGTTACTTTAATACCTTCTCACAAAGTTTAAAAGTGTTTATGCATTAGGTTTGTCTCTCCGTCTGACTACGCTCTAATTCCCGTACATATACACGGATTTCCATACAAATCGTAAACTTCATTTAGGGTTCTCTAGGCATTATAAAAGTAAAATTTTAATTAAATATTCTTAGTGGAGCAAAATTAAAATTAGGGGGTCCTTTTTTAAGGATGCCGCGGCGGAAAGAGTTAATATCATTCACAGAAACACACACACATACACACCAAAAAAAAATCAGGTACAATATTGTCCTTGAGTAATATATTCTGGAAATGCGTTTTCAATTTCGGCATGCGTTTTTATATTTAACTGTATTTTAGGTGCATTCATAATTATTTCGTTGCATCTATAGTCGTTGACTGGTCCGTTTGTCTGTCTGTTGGTCTGTCTGCATGTAACAGCACACAAACTACCCAACTTAGTCGTTTAAAATTTTAAATATATACTTTATTGCAGATTTTTCAGAATCATTTCAAATTTTAGTAAAATCGAATGTGTAGTGCAAATACAAGGACTGTCAAATGTATTACATTACGATAGAAAATTGCCATATCGTTTCATATATATGTTATAGAATATGTCGCATAATGAATATTCATTAATCCTTTATATTACACCAGAAAATAATTTCATTATATAATGGTATGAAGAAGGACATCATTTGCTGCATATTTTAATTGCATATGTAACTATTTTACATTCAATAAAATCTATATACGTTGCTTAGGTTTAGTACAAGTTACTTCCCGTGTAATAGAAAATGCTTTTCCATACTGTTGAATTAGATATAATATTTTAACTTATTAAACGTGCAGTTTTGTGATATTATTCTGTTATTTGTCTCATAATCTATTTGTTTCATAATCTATGATTGACGCATGATTTTTTTTCTTGTATTTATTTACAGTATATTACATCGAAATTAAAATACTTTCGTGCAAATAAAGAACTTCTTAAATATATACAGGACAGTTGCACCATAAAATTTAACTAATAATAATGTATTTATTAAAATACAACACATGGCTCAGTGGTGCACAGAATAAGAATTTTATTTAAAATTCTTATTTTATGCACCACTGAGCAATGTGTTGTATTTTAATAAATACATTATTATTAGTTAAAGAACTTCTTTTTCTTAATGATGTAATGTAAATAAAACAAGTACAGAAAATCATACACTCAGGTACATTATAAAAAACTTTCCACCATATTCAGAATACTATAACAAAACCTTGGTGTTTACTGAAGTGAAAGAGATGTCTATATGAAGAATTTGGGAAATGCATAACACATTTGAAAACAATACTTCTGCTACTACTATGAGTAGTCGTTAAAATGTGAGATTTATTTGTGCATTCCTATATATGACATATATATATGTATGCATACTACCTACACGCTCAAAATTAGTTCAGTTAAACGTATAGCACAGTAGAAATTTCCGCCAATAAATAAATGATCTTGAGGATTTTATACGACCCTGTATATGATCTATCCGATTTGCACACGCCAAATAATATATATATATATATATATATATATTAAATTCAAAAACACTTACTACAACTGAAATTCTAAACTAAACTATTAGAATATTATATACTTTTGAAAACGAAAACAAACTACTGCTTACACATTAGTAATAAAAAAAAACTATGGCTAACATTAATGTAAGGATTAAGGATTAATGGTAAAAGATTAATGGCTAATGGTGAGTGATTAGTTATGTTGACATTAGCACAAACAAATTGAATTAAACAACTCGATTTCATGCTTCTGCAGCAATAGCAATACAAACTGCTGTAGAACTAATATCTGAAGTTGGCCGAAATTAAAAGTCAAACATCATTGACAATGGCGTCCTACGACTTGGCTATGAATGCATCTGAAGATTATTTTTTCTAAACTCTAAAAAAAAACGTATGATGGATTACTAACTGATTGGCTCACTGATAATCATTAGAAGATTAAGAAAATCTTGAAAGGAACAATTAAGATTAGTTTATAGGTTAGGTCATGGAACTAGACCGTCTATTGAAATTAAGTCAAATTTTAAAAATTACAATAATATACTCAGCAATTACCTTAAAATATTGAAAACAAACCTGAACTTTAATGCTATTGATGAAATAATTTTGTGAGAAAAAATGTGTTTTTGCTTCTGCTAACGGATTTTTAAACCAATTCCGTTTTTATTTATTTATTTGCTAACAAAGATTCCTTATTTACAATCTTTGGACATTTAAAATATATTACTTTAAAAAAAGAGAGAAACATGGTAAAAACGCATTATATAAATTAATTCTAAAAATATAGCGTTAGGATTTATAATCTCTTGGAGACGAGCGACCCATATACGTGCCGCATAAAGGGCTCAGAATCCTTGATTTTTCTCACCGGCAAAGTTTTATTGTAAAATTTGTCTTATTTAATTAGAGCATTTGCGTGATTCATCAAGGCAAAAATTTCTGCTTTAAGAAAACGATGAAAAAAGATTAAAAATTTAATAAAAGATGCTCGTCTTGAAGGGCTTAAATAAAAGAATTTATACTGATGTTACCTGGAATAAGGACTTTTAGTACCAGAATCTGTTTTAAAGAAACACATACAAGCAATACTAAAAAAATTTCTACCTTAATTATGTCTAACAAATTTTGATATATAAATGCTTTTTATAGAAAAAATGTACAGCCAAGTACAGTTCATTTTGTTATCCCAATTTGAAGTACATTTCATGGAGTCTTCATTGATTTACCCGTACGTCATACGGGCAATGTGTTTTTGCCAATCATGAATTATTATTCTCATTAGTAAATTTTTATTGTAAGCTTAGTTTTAATTAATCTGAGCATTTTTCTGATTGAATTAGGCAAAATTTTCTGTTTGATTTTAAAAGACATGGAAAAAAAAAAACGTTCTAAAAGGTTGTAAAAGACATGAAAAAAACGGGCATTATTTAAACTAGAGGTCTGCACGGGCCAAAATTTCCGGGCACGAGCTCGGCTCAGCTCGCAATAAGGTTAAAAATTTGGCACAAACTCGGCCCGTCCGCATTTTCAGAAAGAATCACGTTTTGAGCACCTTATCGCCAGAACAACGATTGGCGCGGAGATGAAGTCAATGCTACGAACCCTTTCTTGTTTGTGACGTAATACGCCTAGTGAATAGCAGCCTTTCCTTCTGCAAAGAGATCGCGCTTATTGTTCATTTGTTTTTCCGTAAATGTTATCAAGCAAATACTATAATATGAGGAAATGTTATTCACCGTTGTTTACGATTGAAACACAGTTTAAAACAAAGAGATTTTTCAGATTAAAATGCTTTAAATTTCACAAAACATCTAGACATAGTTTTTTTTTCTCAATTCAAAAATATTATTTCCTTAACTCGCTATGTTTGAAGAAATTGAAAAGCTAATTAAAAACAGTAGTAAATATTCGCTTTTAATAAATATAATTCTATTAATCATATGTTTTATGACACATTCGAGCTTAGTTTATTTTGTGTTTGGCGATGCAGCTAGCTGAATGTTCTTGCTTTCGCCAACTCGCCAAGGCTGGTGCTCAAAACGTGATTCTTTCTGAAAATGCAGCCCGTCCCGAGTGAATTTCTACAGAACATTGATCTTTACTCTTACGGAAGAGTTCAGACCAAAAACACTTACCTCAGTCTTTTTTTTTCATGTTTATAATCTCCATTTATGCAGAAATGGCGTAGACTGCGATATTTATGCTTTTAATGAACCTTTATTTGTTATGTATAAATGTTTCAGCTATCATTAGTATTATTAATCCATATTCCATGTAATGGAGACATAAAAATCTAAAAAATGGTATGCGGTATGTGGTATGTGGTCTTCTAAGACCGAATCGCATTGTAAAGAAAAAAATACGTTCCCTTCTTAGCAGATGTAAATGTTTAATATATTTTTTTCTCGCGTATTATTGTATTCCTTTTGCATGGATGAACAGTTTAAAAGAAGTTTAAAAGAAATTTTCAATTTTCAATTTAAAAGAAACTTCCGTCATAAGCAGGGTTTTTTTTTTCATGTGGTTAACTCTATTTTAATAAGCCTAAAAATCAAAGATTCTTAAAAAAGAATAAACTCTAATGTTTAATTGTAGAATAATGACGACTTAAAAGTATATGCCGTTTTTGCAAAAAAATGTGGACCAAGCCAAATTTTACTGATTTATGAACAGACTTGGCAACGTGAAGAAAAGGATTTTCATACAGGATGATTCAACAGGAGCTGCTTATTTCGGTCAGTGAAGACTAGGAAGAACGAAATCAGTCTCGGCTTCGTATGGAAAAAATCCGTTATGCCCGGCCCGATACTCCAGGAAAAAGATTTAAAGCCCGAAAATATTAGTGGCTAGGCCCCTCCCTGCCCGGCCCGGTCCGAATGGCGTTAATGGAAATCGGCCCGAACCCGGCCCGTTCAGATCTCGAATTTGAACAGGTCCGCTTTTTTGAAAACCAGTAATATCTTTGAAAGACATTCTTGGTAGGTTTATGCAACAATTCTATGAAAAACGTCATTTCTGCAATGCTTCTATGAAATTTATAAATAAAAATTTTCTTTAAATAAAATTTTTATTCGAAATGGAACAAGTGGAGTCCACTTTGAGAATTTTTTTTTCAAAAATATGGATCAGTTAAGGGTTAATACCGTTATTTCGCGCGTATACGCCGCGGCTCAGTTAAGTCTTTTTCAGACTGGAAAATTTATTGTAAAAAATTTCTTTTGTATAAGTAAGGCAAATGCTAAGTAAAAGTACCTAAGTCACATTTTATTTAAAATAAGTTCTGGGGGGAAATCGACTTATTTCGGCGGATAATTGCGATTTTATGGTAAATAAAAATAAACAAAATGCATAATAATTCTGCTTGCAGAAAACTCGCAGAAGATATTTCTCCTTTTTTAATTAGTCTTTTCATAATTAGCAGGAGAATTTACCTGTTTTCAATACTTAAAATGACTAAGGTATTAAGGTATCTCAAGACTTGAAATCCGAAATTTTATTATTATTTTCTTTTTTTTTTCTATACGGTTATATACTGAGGTGACAAAAGTCATGGGATAGAAATATGCAAATATATAGATCGCAATAGTGTCGCTTACAAATTGTATAAAGGGTCAGCGCCTAAGTAGTGTTTTCATTTGTGTTCAAATGCTTCATGTGAGAAGGTTGATTTCGTGATTATGGCCACACGACGAGAATTACCGGATTTTGAATGCGGTACGCTAGTTGAAGCTAGACGCATGGGACAGTTCATTTCGAAAATCGTTACCGAATTCATCATTCCGAGATCCACATTGTCAAGAGTGTGCCGAGAATACCAAAATTCAGGCATAACCTCCCATCATGGGCAATGCAGTGGTCGACCGCCGGCACATAATGACCGCGACCAGCGACATATGCGTAGACTTGTCACTGTGAACAGACAAGAAACACTGCATGAAATAATCACAGGAATGAATGTGGAAAGTCTGACAGGCGTGTCTATTAGGACAATTTGGCGAAATTTGGCTTTAACGGGCTATAGCAGCAGAAGGTCGACTGGGATGCCATTACGAACAGCACGACATTGCCAACAGTGGCGCTCCTGGGCTCGTGACCATATCAGTTGGACCGTAGACGACAGGAAAAAAGTGGCTTGGTCAGATGAGTCACAATTTCAATAGGTAAGAGCTGATGGGAGGGTACGAATGTGGCACAGAACCCAATAAACAAGTTGTCAACAAGGTTCTGTCCAAACTGGTGATACTTCCATAACGGTTGGGGCTGTGTTTACATGGAATGGACTGGGTCCATTGCTTAAAATTAACCTATCGTAAACTGAAAATAATTATGTTCACCTACTGGGAGACCACTTACAACCATTCATGGACTTCATCTACTCAAAAAACGATGGAATTTTCCAGGTTGACAATGTGCCATGTCACCGGGCCATAACTGTTCTCGATAGGTTTTTAGAACATTCTGGACATTTCCAGCGGATGATTTAGCCCCCGCGATCGACCGACATGAATCCCATCGAATATTTATGGGACATAATCGAGATATCATTTCGTGCACGTAATCCTCCACTGGCAACACTTTCGGAATTTTGGACCTCTATAGAGGCTGCATGGCTTAATATTTCTGCAAAAGACTTCCAACGACTCGTGGAGTCCATGGCATGTCACGTTGCTGCACTTCGTGGGCAAACCGATGACCGACACGCTATTAGCAAGGTGTCCCATGACTTTTGTCACCTCAGTGTACTTATACCTTTTCTGAACATTTTTATGTAATTGTTTCCTTATCATTACAGTTAGAACAGAAGTTATGGCTTTTAGAATCCTATCCGCTCATAGCTAAAGTGGCGTTTGGGAAATTTTATAGTCATTTTTCTCCAAACGAAGTTTTTCGGCATAATGCACACGATATTTCAAACAAATCAGAATATTTTTTTGGTAAAAATTTCAAAACATATATGTCGCATTTTCATGAAACGACAGACTTCAAGGGGATGAGTTTTAATTACGATTTATTTAAAACATAACAAAATCTTTTCGCAAGTCTTTACATCATGAGTTCTGGAGACCAAGTGCGTAGATGTATAGAAATTTCTCATCTCCCGAGGGGGGTTACCAGTTAAAAAGGCCATGTGTTTTACTTAAATTAATACGATAAACTTAGGTTTCTTATTGCCCTGTAAAACCCGTGATTATTAGTCATGGGGCCCGTATCCACATTGAGGGACGATTTATTAAAAAAGTAATAAATAGGTCTGATTTTTTGTATTTTCTTACAATTTCCCCCCCTTCCAGACAAGTCTCCGGGGATGGGCCGGCTTCCATCCATGACACTCACCTGAAAAGGGTAAACAATTTTTACATTAAGTGAGCTAATGGGAGATGAGTTATTTCTTTCGTATACTTAACAAATAATAGTATAACAATAATAAAAAATGTACAACTATCATATCTAAAAACAACACTGTTATAAAATGTACCCCTATACGTCATTGAACATGATAAAAACAATTGTATTAATAAATGCAACACTCAGTAAATATTATACATAGAATAAGATAATCAAAATAAAAAATGTATTACAGATTGATCCTGAAAAGTCCAATGTTATTTACATTTTCAATTTTGTATGGAACTGTCCTGACGTAGTTCAGGAAATAGTACTTTTACACATAACACAATGGTCACAATACTGCAAAATAATTTAAAATTCAAATATTCATAATAAATCAAAAAGGTAATTAAAATTCCAAATATTCATAATAATGAAAAACGAGATCAGATATAATATAATATCAGTTCATATGATACCAACTATTTCAGTTTGTTGGTGTAAGTAGTTTAAATTAGTGATGGGCGATTCTGGAAATTTTGAGAATCGATTAAAATCGATATCGTATAAAACAACATCGATCATAATAAGAATCGATTTCTCAGTTCTAGAATCGATACTAGAATCGATATTTCGATATTTAGGTTCACACAGAGAAGATCCAAATTACTAATTCCAAAACTTAGACAATCAGCAGGACCGTAATTACCGCCTCCCACCCCCCCATCCCCATTTAGGGAGGCATAGAATTAAGCTATTGCAGATTTTAGAGTCGGATAATAAGAATTTTAAAAGAATTTTAGCCCAAAATTTAAAATGATTGTCACTTATGGTTTTCAGTTACGCAAAAACTTTGACAAATTTAAGAGACATAACTCAACTAATAACAACACTGAGTAACTTGGCATTAAACCGAGCATAAAGAGTGCCAAGAGCGTGTAACTAGGATGGGGAACAAAGAGAATAGACAAAAAAAAAAAAAAAAAAAAAAAAACTTTTTTTTTCTAATGCCAACCAAATGTTACACGAGATAGTTTGGAAGAACATAAAATATGCCCCATTCCCAAGGGGTCAGGTAACCCCCACTCTTGACGGAAAGGCGACCATAGCCCAAATGTATCTTTTGTCGAATTTTCAAAATTAGGATTTACAATAAAACAGAACGAGAATTGTACATTTTAAAAATTGCATGCATACTTTGAACGGCCCATTTAGTAAAGATTAGCGAGGAAGGGGAGGGGGGCGAGGGATTAGAACGAACGAACTTGAAAAAAAAATAATTAACTAATAACCCAAATAACTGAGCTTCTAAACAAAAATATAGTGTTTAACTTAGTGTTGAATTCTTGGGGTGGCCCGCGGGGAACATGCACTCTTTGAAACTATAAAAAGTGCCAAGAGCATGTAACTAGGTGGAGAGAGGGGTAGTAACAGAAAAAAACGAGGAGATAAAAGCTTTATAAAGATATGTTACATGAGATGGTGTGGAAGAAACAAAAAATATGCCCCCCACCCAGGGGGGCAAGGTGAATCCCAAACGGACAGAAGGGCGACCCCGGCCCAAATGTATCTTTTGTTGAGGTTTCAAAATATGGATTTATAACAAAATAGAACGAGGATTAGACTTTTTTTAAATCGCAGTCATAATTTGAACGAACCTGTAAGTTAACATTGGTGAGGAAGGGGGGGGGGAGTAGAACGGGCGAACATGAAAAAAAAAAATAGTGGCACTCTGACAGTGCCGATAGAAGTGAAACCTTGAACAATTACGTGTGCATTTTTGAATCGTTAGGATGTATAATTTTGAATCGCCAGGAAATACTTTTAAATGAATAAAAAAAGGTTCTATAATATTAAAAAAAATATTAGTGTCTAAAAAAAAAAAAAAAAAAAAAAAAAAAAACGCGATACCATATGTCCAGCTATTGTAGTTAACTCACTATAACTACTTTCCTACATTTTAAAACGCGATAAATACACCAACCAAATTTAGACCATACTATCGATACCTCAATCCTTATCCAAATAAATCATTTTGTTTTAATGCCTGTTACAATATCTGCAGATTACTTTTTGAATTATTCAAATCGGACATTCCATTCAAAAGATATTACGAATTTAAAGATGACAATCTAAAGAAATAATAGCGCTGCTGAGTACTCGGTGGCCAAAAAGCTTAGGGATTATGTGTGCAATCAAACGATTGCGGGTTCGTACCCCAGTTTCGCTGATATGTATCAATGTTTTTTTTTTTGAAGAAGAAGAAGTTTGAAAAATTAAAATTTTAATACATTATGGGTCCGTAATGTGACCTGAAATGATGGGAGAAAATTTCTTTTGCTAGATTTGTAATGTATGAAGCATAAGCTTTCAATGGACATATTGTATCAACAAAAAACCCCTCTGCCCCCCCCCCCAAAAAAGGTCCTATAGGGAAAACCGGGAAAATGGAAAAGCAAAAAGAACGGCGAGAAATGGTTAGCTATACTAGAATTTTTCTCATCACTGTAATTCCTATAGAAGCAAAGTTATAGCCTTTTAAAGATTGAAATGAAGTGAAGAAATAAGCAAAATTAGGTGAGTGATCGACAGGGGGGGGGAGAGAATCCACAGCTCTGGGGGTGCCATGTAGCTTAAACTTTTAAGTTAAAAATGGTAGAAAATTAAATGAGCGAAATTTTAAGGTGTATATTGGGGGAGGGTGCAAGCCCACCCCCCTCAAATTTTTTTTTTGTTTCTTTTGAAGAAACAAAAAAATATGCCCTCCGGCGGGGCGCAGATAAACCCCAAACGGGCGGAAGGGCGACTTTTTATTTATCTTTTGTCAAGGATTTAAAATGTGGATCTAAAATAAAATAGACCGAGAATTGGACATTTTTAAAACTATGCATATTTCGAACGGCCCTGTAAGTTAAAACTGACGTGAAAGGGGGGATTAGAAGAGACAAACGTAAAAAATAAAACATAATAAACTAATACTTCAAATAACTGGACATCTAAAAATAAATATAACGATTTAACCTAGTGTCGAATTAATGGGGTGGCCCGCAGGGGATTATCCCCCCCCCCCCAGAAGTTATGAGATTTTATGCTTTTTAATGCACAAATTGCGATTCCCCAGTGGTGACCATCCCCCTCCAAACCTAATGACGCAAATCCCCCCCCCCGCCGCAAAAAAACCCTTCATAATTTAACATTTCCCCCCCCCCCCAAACATAATACAAATTGTAAATTATATTCTACCTATAATCTACTGCACATTCAAGAGATAGCGAAATGAGAATAGCAGAATGAGCTAATATTGCCCTTATCTAGAATTTAAAGAAAGAAAACATAGGAACATTTCTGGAATTAAATTTTGAAATATTAAAAAATTAAAAATCTCCCCCCCCCCAAAAAAAAGTACTTTTTCTCAAATTCCCCCCCCCCAAAAAAAAAACTAAATTGTATGACGCATCTTGCGTCACCAAACCCCTCTCTGGGCACCCGTGCGACAAATTGCGATTCCCCCTCTCTTACAGAGCTCTAAAACATGATGCCTTTCTCCGGAGTCGCAGAAAAATACTTGCATTCAACACTGATTTAGCCTAGAAAGAAAAAAAAATCGAAATCGAATCTAAAGATCGACATCGAATCTAAAGATCGACATCGAATCTAAAGATCGACATCGAATCTAAAGATCGACATCGAATCTAAGATCGACATCGAATCTAAAGATCGACATCGAATCTAAAGACCGATCTTACGGGCAGAATCGATTTTACAGTTTTACTTTCTTTTGTAACTTTACAAGAAGAGAGTATTAGATTCGTGAAAAATTTTGACTTCCCGTTTTTGATGGATTTATATATTTTAGAAGGTTTTTAACACGATTTCATGTTTTTTAAGAAATATCTGTCTGTGTGTGTCTGTCACTCTGTGCGTCTGTACACGACAAAAATTTCTGACCGTTCTATCTGAAGAACAAATGCACGGAATTCCACAAAACTTTAGATTTAGTTTGACCTTGATATAAACTGAATCTAATTAATTTTTGGTGCATATAGCCTAACAGGTGGCGCTGCTATACTGCATTTTTTGCGATTTGCGCAACAGCTATATCTGATAAACGAATGAACGGATTTTCATCACATTTTAGATCCAGTTAGTCCTTGACATGAATTGATGTTTTCTGCATTTTGATGTATATAGCTTCTCAGATGGCGCTGCTATACTGAATTTTTCACAATTTCCACTCAGCGCCATATGAAAGGGGGGGGGAGGCGAAAGGAAGCGGTCGTTCCGAGCACGGAAATTTAGGGGGCGCCAAATTTTTACTACTAACATCACTTCTAGCCTATCACAAGAAAAAGTTAATGGGGGGGGGGAGGGCTAAATTGGAACTTTGAACCGGGCGCAGTTCTCTTTTCGCACGCCCCTGTTTCCATTTTAGCTTTATCTCAAGAACTAATGCACGGACTTTCATAAAAATTTAGATTCAATTAGTCCTTGATATTATTTGATGCTAATTACATTTTGGTGGAAATCGGTTAAGAGATGGCGCTGCTATACTGCATTATTCATGATTAACGCAATATCGCTATCTCAAGAACGAATTTTCATCAAAATTCAGATTCAGTAAATCTCTGACATAGATTAGTGTTATTTAGTTCTTGGTGTAAATTGCCCAGCAGGTGACGCTGATATGCTGCATTTTTTAGCTCACAGGCTATCATAGCCTGAGAACTTATGTGCCCGTCCGTTCTGTATGTTCGTGCGTAACGCGATAACTCATGATAAAAATATCGGATCCACTTGAAATTTTGTATATAGGTATATCCTGATAAGGCGCTTCCCTGATTAGTTTTTGGAGTTCATTCGATATGTATAAGGGGGAACGGGGGGCTCACGCCCCTCCCCTTAATGGATATAAATGGGTTTTTCATGCAGAATTAACAGATTTTGTCCAAAATGTAGATATAGGATCATTCTGATGAGGCGATTCCGTGATTATTATTATGTTTTCATTGAATAAGTATAAACAGGGGGAACGGGGGGCTCATGCCCCCTTCTTTAATTGATATAAACGGGATTTTCATGCAGAATTAACAGTTTTCGTTCAAAATTTAGATATAAGATCATTCGGATGAGGCGATACCGTGGCTGTTATTAGGTGTTCATTGAATAAGTATAAACAGGGGGAACGGGGGGGCTCATGCCCCTCCTCTTAATTGATATAAAAGGGATTTTCATGCAGAATTAACAGTTTTTGTCCAAAATTTAGATATATTATCATTCTGATGAGGCGATTCCGTGACTGTTATTATGTGTTCATTGAATAAGTATAAATAGGGGGAACGGGGGGCTCATGCCCCCCCCCTTAATTGATATAAACGGGATTTTCATGCAGAATTAACAGTTTTCGTTCAAAATTTAGATATAGGATCATTCGGATGAGGCGATACCGTGGCTGTTATTAGGTGTTCATTGAATAAGTATAAACAGGGGGAACGGGGGGGCTCATGCCCCTCCTCTTAATTGATATAAAAGGGATTTTCATGCAGAATTAACAGTTTTCGTTCAAAATTTAGATATAGGATCATTCTGATGAGGCGAGTCCGTGGCTGTTATTAGGTGTTCATTGAATAAGTATAAACAGGGGGAACGGGGGTTCTAATGCCCCTCCCCTTAACTTGCATAAATGGATTTTTCAATCAGAATTGTCAGATTTCGTTCAAATCTCTGAATAGTTTTGGAAGTTTAATGGTTAAGTATAAAAGAGAGGAATAACTCCTCTTAAATTATATAAATGCTAAATGGGTTTTTATTAAGAATTATCCGATTTGCTCTGAATTTTGGATATAGATTTTTTAATATGATAAAGCATGTACTTGATAGTTTAGAAGTTCAATGATTAAGTATAAAAAAGGAGAAAGGGGAGAGCTGTTTCCCCTTCTTAATTTTTTTTTTCGAACGGAATTAACGAAAATACAAGGCTGTAATGTACAATTAGTATGCGTAGCCTGTGAGCTCAATGCCATCAGTTTAACTGGGCAATATTCTTTTTATTATGATTTCGCAATAGCTGTATCTCGCGCTTTCATGGATTTTCATCAAAATTCAGATTCACCTGGTACTTAATAAAAATTGATCCCGATCAATTTTTGGTGTACATCACTAAAAAAAAAAAACGCTATTTCGCAAGGGGGGGGGGCGGGTTCTGAGGTTTCTTTAATTCTTCTATCTTAGAAACTAATACATTGAAATTTTGGAATTGGCACATCCGTCTATTTTATCTTCGACTTTTGAAGGAAAATGAAAATTATATTACCTTCAGAGAAATCGATTAAAAATTTTAAAGTATCGATTAAATCGAGTTGGCCGTAGTATCGATTAAATCGATTTAAAAATCGAAATCGCCCATCACTAGTTTAAATTGATTACTAGGAAAAAAGTATCTTAGTTTGGAAGCGTGTATTACTTCATAATCCTTTTTTGTAAGCCAGTTAGGCTTATTTATTTTGAAACTTACATTGGATAATTTTTCCATAATTTGATATGGACCAGAAAAAGGCGGACTTAACTTCCGAGTATTCGGATAGTGAAATTCTTCCACTATGACAAGGTCACTAGGTTTAAAAGGCGCTTCCACAAACTTTAAATCATACCTGACTTTATTTTTCAAGTGATGTTCACTTGTTCTTTGGAAAGCCTCTTTTCTGGCTTCCTCTACAGGGGGGTAATAATTTTCATTGCCTAATACAGATGGATAAGGTAATTGGCCGAACATTAAGTATGCAGGAGGGTACTTGGTTACTGAATGAGGTGTGTTATTGTACTCATTAATTACTTCCTGCAGAATTTTGGGCCATGGGACGTTTGAAGGACTTAAAGTAGAATTTACTTTAAGTCTTAGTCGGGTGCAAATTGACTGATTCACACGCTCATTTTTCCCATTACACTGTGGTCTATGAGAAGAAGTAAGTAATTTTTTTACATTCTGTTTATGTACCCATTTACGAAGTTTAGACGCTGTAAACGCAGGATTTCTATCCGTTAAAATTTTCTTGGGAAGTTGAATATTAAAAATCTGTTTAAGAATATTAATGTAGACTTCAGTTGTAACATTTTTAGATGCAAAACCCCAAACATAATGAGTAGCGTGATCAATAGCTATGTGCATATACCTTTTAGATGAATTATAATAGTTAAAACCTCCTACTGAATCTAATGAAATTATATCGTAAGGTAATTCTGCAGGTGGTAATGCCTCCAGAAGACCAAATTTTGGTTGGTGTGATTTTTTGTTCAGTTGGCAGACCTCACAATGCTTGACAAATTGTGTAATATCGTGGGTCATGCTGCTCCAATAGTATTGTGGAGAAATTAAATTTAACAACTTTTGGATTCCGGGATGGCCAAATTCTGTATGGGTATTTATTAGTAATTTCTCTCTCAAGGAGAATGGTACTACAATTTTTTGAAAACCCTTTTTGCGAATTATTACAATGTCATTAACTTTTTGAAATTTAGGCCCTGTTATATTATCTAATTGTTGGTGTTCTTTAATTTCATCTGACGTTAATAAATGAATATGGGGATTTACAGAAAAAGTGGGATTTCTTGAAAGCATGTCTGCTTCAAAATTGGTGGATCCTTTGTTATATTTTACAGTATAATCATACATACTTAATTTTAATGACCATCTGAATAACCTACCTGTTAAATGCTTCACCTTCTTAAGCCATACTAAGGAGGCATGGTCAGTATGTATTGTAAAAGGTTTTCCGTGAAGGTAATAATGGAATTTGTCAAGGGCATCGATTATTGCTAGACATTCCAGTCCTGTGATAGCGTAATTTTGCTCGTAGGGCCTTAATTGTCTCGAGTGGAACGCAATGGGATGCAAGTTCCCTTTTTCATCCATTTGTTTTAAGACAGCACCTACGGCTTCCTTTGAGGCATCAGTATAGACATGGCATGGGAGGTTAGGATTGAATAATTTTAAAATAGGCCTAGAAATTAATGCGTTTTTAAGCAATTCAAATGATTGTTGACAGGCATCTGACCATTCCCAAGGAGCATCTTTCTTTAACAATTTATTTAGAGGGGCTCTAATTTTAGCGTACTTGTCTATGAATTTGTGGTATACGTTTACAGAACCAAGGAACCTTTGCAATTCTTTAACGTTTTTTGGAGGGATTAATTTTTTAATAGTTTCGGTGTTAGCATTGTCTGGTTTTATTTGTCCGTTACTAATTTCATAACCGAGGAAGTCAATTTGAGAATTAGCAAAGTTACATTTGGAAAATTTTAATTTTAAATTTTCTTGACGGCAAATGTTAAATATAGTTTTAAGGTGATCCATATGCTCGGCATAGGAATCGGAATAAACTATAAAATCATCAAAATAATTGGTAGCAAAATTTATGTTTATCTAGGATTCTTCGAAGAGCTCTTGCAAATTGAGCTGGGGCATTTTTATAGCCAAAAGGAAGAACCAACCACTCATAAAGACCTTGATTGGTTGCAAAGGCCAACTTCTCTGTGTCTGAAGGATGAAGTGGGATATGCCAGTAGCCAGAGGCTAAATCTAGCGTGGAAAAATATTGGGCATTGACAAGTCTGTCCAAAAGCCAATCTATACGGGGCAATGGTTCCGAGTCAGTCTTACAAATGGCATTGATTTTTCTGTAATCAATACAGAGACGCGTTTTACCTTCTCCTTTTTTATATGCCAGAGTGACGGGAGAGGAATAAGGACTGCAGGACTCTTTAATAAGTTTAGCTTCCAGTAATTCTTGTATTTGTTTTTTAATTTCTTCATTGTCCCTAGGAGATGCACGGTAAGGTCGAAGCGAGATAGGAAGTTCCGAGGTGAGAGTTACCCGCTGAGGTTCCCATCTGACTCTACCTACATCATATCTATTGCGTGCAAAAATATCTTTGAAGTCGCTTAGAAGCCCTTCCAACTGTGAGTTCTCTTCAGTAGTACAATGACTAAAACTTTTGTCATCATAATCCGAGAGAATTTGAGTATCAAGGTAACAATGTCCCTGTTGAGACAAAATTTCTTGATTTGATTTGGAAGGAGAACGAAGCGGCTTCTTGCAATTCATATCACTCGTTAAAGTTAATGTATGGTTGAATGAGTTTCCCTGAGAAATTTTATTGGAAATGTTTTCATCATACTTAAGAATGACTCCATCCTGTGTCAGAATATTCGAATAAAAGTCCATCGATATATGGAATTTTTGTAATTCTGGAGTTCCCAGTATCGCATATGGCAAGAATGACCTAACTAGGTATAAGGTGCTATTTTGCCTGATATTTCCTATTTTGAGGGGTACGTGAAGTTTTTCAGAAATTTGAACTTGTCCTTGGGTTTGATTAACATTAAGAGGATGACAGCTTTGAATAGACGTCATATCCAAGGCTGCAACTAAGTTTTCTGGAATAAGGGAAATGGTACTTCCGCTATCCAATAAAAATGGTATTTGAACCTCATGACAAGTTTTTGGATACGTATGATTATCGTAATTCCTATATGTGATGTACCCCGGGACTATAAACCGTCATAAAGCATTATGGGGTATTTCTTGATCAGGGGAATACCCATGGGCATTTTGTGATTGAAATTGATTACTATGGGTTGCCAAATCGGGATTCATGGTTGTCCCTGCATTGCCCTGGACATCATATTTATGGAGTAAAGTATGATGTCTTCGATGGCAATTTTTACAGTTCATCTTGGAGGGACATTTATTTGAAAAGTGGCCATCTCGCAGACAATTGATACATAGTTTGTTTAGTTGGACAGTTCTCCAACGGTTATCTATGGACATATTCGTTAATTTTCTGCAGGCATGGGTGGCATGCGACTCAAGGCAAACCCCACATTTAGTATTTTCTTGACTTTTGGGGAATTTATATCTATCGGAAGAATTTCGGGAATAATTTACATTTCTTAAATCTATTTTAGTTGGATTCTCCAACGCTAGCATACTTTTGGCATGAGTCTCTAAAAATTTTAAAAATTCCGTGAGACTTGGCATATCATTATGAGTAAGAGAGAGCTCCCATCGTTCTTTTAGATTATCACTTAGTTTTTGAATTATAGTATAAATTATCATGTTATCCACCAAAGCATTTTGAGTCAAGTTCAAAGACTTTAGAATTCGAAGTGACTCATTACAAGTATCTATTATGTCAAAAATAGCTTTAGAGGAAGAGGGGCAATTTTTCATGTTTTTTAAAATGTATAACTTACTTATTTGTGCTATCGCTAAATCCCTAGTTTTATCGTAGCGAGCGCAGAGAGTGTCCCATGCATTTTTATAATTAGCTTCCGAGAGAGGAAATCCAGAAATTAATTTATGAGCAGGACCCTTTACACTAGCCAGTAGATATTGCAATTTTGAGACGCCCCCCAACTCCAAATTTTGATCTATAGTTGTAAGAAAAATCTCTTTAAAAGAAAGCCATTGATCAGCTTCTCCATGAAAAGGTTTCAATTCAAATTTTGGAAGATTAACAGTTTTTACACAAACATTACCTGTAATTTTATTTAGACTTTCTGAACCACCCTCGTGAATGTTTAAATTTTTAGTTAACTTATTACGTGATGTATTTATTGCTATGTTTAAATTGTCTAATTTAAGTGCAATCTCATTATATTCATCAATTATAGGATCAGTTTCCGATGCATCGCTCTGAAGAATGGCATTTTCATGGAGTTTATTTAATTCGGTTTCAATATCCTGAACCTGTTTACCATATAAATCTAACTCTTCAAGAGTTACAGTTTCATTATCAATTTTGGGATTTATAATATTTTTTATGCGAGTGATTTTTCCCTTAAGAACAGTTTTTTGCTTTTTAATAGCTTCCATTTTTAATTAATTTTATGACAACTACCTAAAAATCTAAATATAAACAAATTCTAAATGACCTTCAAAAAATAATAATAATACCAACATAATACAAGCATCTGCATAGAATTGTGAAATCAAATAAATAAAAAGAATTAATTATATAAAATAATTGGACGTAAATATGGATATCCATTTTTTCTTTCAATTTAAAATATAATTACTCTTAAAACCATGGTTTGTAGAAATAATAAAACTAAACACAATATCACTACAAATAGCACTTACCTTTAATTACTTATATTAATAAACATCATAAAAACAATAAGAATAATAATATCATATATAAATAATAACAACCCTAGGGTATACACATACACTCAACCAAAATAAAAATAAAAAAGCAATTTTAGTGTGCGCACATGAAAAACTATGCGTTTTCTTTCTTTTCTTTTCGATAAATAATGAAGCAATTACAGGAGCACTTTTTGAAGATTATTGATAACACACTACGAAGCAAACAGGAGCAAACACCACTGTTGAATTCGGTTACTCATTATCACCATCGAAGAATAAACACATACGGCACCACACTTCGATGAAACCAGATGAACACAAAACCTCTTTTAAGAACGCACAAAAACAAAATAAATCATAAGTTCGGAGAGACCGGCCGAAGTAATTCATGGCACGACAGAAGGCAGGAGGGGGGACGAACGGCGATAGTTGAAGTCCCGCTCAAGAAGAAATCCAGTGTCCAGGATGCGGCAAAGCCCGACCGAGTGGAAAATAGCATCTAAGTATTCCAATGGGACAACGGCGATAGTTCCGCTCAAGAAGAAATCCAGTGTCCAGGACAAAGATCTTAGGATGCGGCAAAGCCCGACCGAATGGTAGAAAATAGCATCTAAGTATTCCAATGGGGCAACGGCGATAGTTCCGCTCAAGAAGAAATCCAGTGTCCAGGACAAAGATCTTAGGATGCGGCAAAGCCCGACCGAATGGTAGAAAATAGCATTTAAGTATTCCAATATGGAATACGTTTACTGGATGATAACTCATGACGAGACATTAGCTCCTTTTCAGGGCCTCTTTCGATGTTTCGAGTCAGAATGACCACTGTCTTTGCTTTCCTTTGTGGGTCCGGTATTTTTAATGATGTTCATATTTCGTAGATTATTTTCCCGCCAGGTTCGAATCCTGCCGACTATGAAGAACTGTCGCATTTTCATGAAACGACAGACTTCAAGGGGATGAGTTTTAATTACGATTTATTTAAAACATAACAAAATCTTTTCGCAAGTCTTTACATCATGAGTTCTGGAGACCAAGTGCGTAGATGTATAGAAATTTCTCATCTCCCGAGGGGGGTTACCAGTTAAAAAGGCCATGTGTTTTACTTAAATTAATACGATAAACTTAGGTTTCTTGTTGCCCTGTAAAACCCGTGATTATTAGTCATGGGGCCCGTATCCACATTGAGGGACGATTTATTAAAAAAGTAATAAATAGGTCTGATTTTTTGTATTTTCTTACATATATCTTATGTTATTCTGTAGAAAGGGAAACTAAAGTTTGATTTTTATTTTCCGTATATATCATATATCTATGTGTGTATATATATATACATTTTTTAAAATAATTATACTATTGAAATTATGAAAATTTTGAATTAGCTAAATACAATTTTGTATATAAAAATGCTTTAAATATAAGTTTATTTAGGTTTGAAAAAATTAACACAGTCAGAAACTAGACAGGAAAAACTTCATCCTAGTCGAAAAATTTATTTTGTAATCCTGCGCGTAAACTTTTATGCCAATTTCCTGCTTGCAAATGTTTGGCATTTTGGAGTGCCCTACTAATAATAATTCTAAATACCGGGTGATCCAAAAGTCAGGACGAACTTTAAAAATGAATAATTCGAAAACTAATCAAGTTACCACCGAACGGATGGAACAGATGGAACGGTTTGCACCGAATGGATGGAGAAGAAACCATGTTTTGTGTAACAACGAAAAAGAAATTAGTTTTTTTGGCGACCTATAAATGGCGTTATAGTGTTTTATTGTACCAAAAGATGATTTACAAATGAAAAAATTTCTACAACTTACATGTCAGCTTAATTGCAGTTAATTAGAACTACAGTAAATGTTCATTGTACTGTCCATCATTCATAAGTGTAGTTGTGAGACTAGGCATCACATCATTCATAGCATTTAGCAGCATTTCTTGCGTTGTGGCAGACACATTTTCGCGGATGGCATCTTTCAGTGCTGCTAGTGATACCATTGGTCGCCAACAGAACTATATTTTTTCGTTGCCGCACAAAACCCGGTTTCTTTTCCATCCGTTTGGTGCAAACCGTACCTTTGTATCTTGATTCGTTTTCGAACTATTCATTTTTAAATTTCGTCCGATTTTTAGATCACCCGGTATTTTTAAATAAATGAAATTAATGAACATATTTATATCTTTCACGCCAATAAAGTTGTATTTTTAAATCATATTTATTTAAAGATAATGCGTTAAAAAAACCCTTTTTATTTTAATTCAATTTTAAGAGTTTGCCGTCAATCCCTTAAGAAATTAATTTTCTAAAGATAGTTATTGTATTACTTAGAAAAATAATCGATACAATAATATTTTAAAAACATACTTAATTTTATTAAAATTTAAGATACTTATGCGGCGATTTTTTTTCTACAGATACATGCTTATGTTCCCTTGGCAAATAAATTACAAAAAATAAGAAATAAAAAAAGTTGCGAAAACATTTTAGAAAATTCCAAAATGTGTATTTTCTTGGATAAAGAAAAATGTAACAAACGTAAACAATGTAATAAGTGAGAACAATACGATAAATATAAAATAAAATACTAGTATTTAAACTTTCAAAAAATACCATTTTAGTTCATTAAAAATATGACGCTAATACAATTCTTTCTATGCAACACAATCCTTATTTACAGAATATTTTTTCAAGATTTATTACAAAAGGCTCATAAAAATTGCTATGTTATTATTCTCTTGAAATTTTGAATAAAAAATGTTTTATCCCAGAGGAAATATGTGCAAAATTGTTATAATCCGCCATGTTTATTTTAGAGAAACATGTTTTGTTTGAAAAAAAAAGATGAAAATAAATAGTTAGTAAAAATTACTTCGCATGAAAAAAAGAGCAATTATTATTTTTTTCGCTGCGTTTTTTATTCTTTTTTTTAGAAAGAACATGGCATTTTTCTCTTTAATGTTTTTAAAGTTAAAACGGATTATGTAGTGTATTGCTAAATATAATTAAAATGATTAATTAGCGTAATTCTGAAGAAGATTTTTTTCCATTTATTAACTTAAGCCGGTATGACATTTAACGAACAAGATTGGACAGTAATTGTGATACTATACCTGTTATACACATATTGTCCAATATCCGCATATTTGTAAGACTGCAATTATAAAATGAAATAGTAATACATTATCTACAACAGCGGTACACTATCATTTTAAAAATCCGTCAATCAAAAGCAGTGCACTAATTTTATCCTATCCATGTGTCGAATAAATTAAAGTGATCACAGCAATTTTAGTAATTTTGGTGTTTCTCGGCTAAATAAAGGTTTACTGTTGTAATTCAACTTTCTATTACTCTTTGTTAAGGATAATAAAGCCTCAATGAAATTGTCAGACTAGATAATTCGAATAACTGATTCAAATGTCATTCTTCATCTAGATTGTAGATACGTTGTTTACAAGCGAAATAACAGAATAAATTCTTCTAAACAAAGACGTTAAACACTACAGTCAGTAAGAATGAATCCAAATACCAGCATGACGACAAAGCACATAAATAATGATACACACAAAGAGCTCAAATTAAAAAAAAAAGTTGCAATTTTTATTTTTTTATTTCTATTTATTTATTTTATTTTATTTTATTTTCTAAAGGCGTGAAAAGCATTTTGTACAAATCAAGCAGAAAATATTCGAAGGCAAAATTAGAAGATAAAAATTTTGAAAGTGAATTTAAACTGGAAAAACTTTCATTGGCGCAAGGTCAAAAATGAAAATAAAGATATGCAACTCGATTAACTTATTAGAAAGAGAAAGAAATTAATGATATTTGAAGAAAAAATATTAAAATTAATAGGAAAAATGTTAGACTAATTTTTGTTTAGGCTAATAGCTAAATTAAAATATTTTACCCATACGCAATCTCTACCAATACGTATTTGGTCATCTATCGTCGAAAATAAAAACAATATCTATTCACATTCAATTTTTAATAGAACCTCCACGAGAAGCAATTACAGTCGCAACTCTCCTTTGCTTGCTTTCTATAAGGCCTTGTTATACAGTTAGAAGTATTATGTTCCTTTAGGTTTGACGGTTAGAAGATACGTAAGTCCTTTCATTGATTTTGGACGGTGGTTACACCTCTTAATTTAGCGATCCAACTCGTTCCAGAAATTTTTGATTCGGTTCAAGCTAGGCTCTGGGCAGACCTATTCAGTCGATTAGTCCCACTGTCATCATACCAATCCATGGTGGAACCTCGCAACAAGACAGCTGTGTATTCATCCTGGGTGTAGTATAGCTTCTACCCGTAGAACTGCACAACATAGGAAATAAACTGTCATCTAGAATAGTGAAGTAGGCGTCGGTGTTGAGATTATCTGAAGTGGGACCAAGGGTTCCAAAGCAATTTAGGAAAACCATCTATAGACTATAATTAAACTCCAATCGAACTTAACTGTTGGCACAATGCATTCTAGCAGCAGACGCTATCCAGGAAGGTGTCAGACCCATCCACGTTAGAGCGTGAATATTGATTCATTACTTCAGTGAACTCGTTCCAATGCCTTACCGTCCACTGTCCACGGGCTTTCCGACAAATTAACCGACTAGCGCTGTTGAACTTGGTGATTACAAGTTATGGTTGGAAACATGACAATGAAAACCAAGCTAATGAGCGTTTTTATTAATGTTATTCGTCGAAATAATCCGAATGCCTGTTAAAACTCTTGATGTATGTGTCACATTGGTTGGATGAGGTTCTTCAGAATTTCTCTGAACAGCAGCAGACGGTCTCTTTCTCCTAGTTTCATGGAAGTGCCGACTCTGGACTTATTCCGACAATTACCGCTCACTGCACTTGTGTGTCACATAGGACACAACTGATTTGTGGTAATTCTGCTCGCTAGATTAGCCATTTCTGTGGTGTCTGATAATTACACATTTCTCGAAATCAGAAAATTCTGCCATCTTGCCGTCTTGCATGCGACACATGCCAATGTTGTTTCCGACAGTATATTTATCGGTTGAGAGCATGGCGTATATCAAAAAAGCTGATATCGACATTTGTAGGAGTGTCCAAAACATTATTGGTAGATAGTGTATATGTACATATATTTAATAATAATAATGTTTAAAAATATAGATGATGTTGTATTAAGGTAGATAAACATTGAGTTAGCATAAAAAATTTCAATCTAAAAGTATTTGCATTCAATTAGATTAATAATAAATCTAAATATTTAAAGAAGTTTCAGTAATACCACGGTAAATTAGGTGTAATTATCTAATTTAACAGTATGGGATCTAAAAATAAGAAGAATTTTTCTTTTTATCCAAATTAAGTCATTTTACAAATTTGTTTCTGAAATATTAATAAAATCATAGAAAATTTTAATTTACTAATTCATGTGATTGAATACTTTCCAGATATTCCCTAGTTCTGAAAATCTGACTTCCCACCAGAAAATTTCAAGAATATATTTTCCTTTATTTATATGCGAAGAGCTTGTTATTAGATAAAGCAAATACTGCAATTTTAGTTTTTTGATGTGAATTTTAATTTTCGAATTATGAAAAATCCCCTCAATTCGAAAAACTCCTGAAGTTTTTCGAGTTATGCCCATGGTAGAATATATGGTACCATTTGCATTAGAGGATTAAGTACTTTTATACAGAAATAGCTTTTTTAATTTTAAACAAAAGTTGTTGGTATTGCACAGAAATTAGAAACATTTTATTATAAAAATATTTAATTTTAAATATTCGTTTGACCTTTATCATAACTGTCAACTTTTTGGATTTTTTCTACCGCTAAAATTTATAAGAAAATTTCAACTAAAAAAATCGCTAAAACCTAAAGATATCCAAAGATGAAATGAGACAAAAGTTTCTTTTTAATTTTAGTAATAGGAAAAGCTCGTACAAGTTGGTAGCTATACCTTAAGAGGACACTCGACCCGCTCAAAAAGACCAGGATGATAATGTTAAGTCTACGGGTTGTTATTCTCAAATATCTTGCTTAATTTTTAATATTATTTTCACATGGTTTTTTTTTTTGGGGGGGGGGGACAGGATAGCTGAGGACGATCTACAACCAGGCTAGTTTTTACCTTTTCGATATCGGTTTCGGATTTTGTTTTAAGTAACTGTTACTTTAGAAACCGGTTGTGAAATTAAAACATAATATTGAAAATATATAACCAAAATAAAAAAAGTAGAAACTTGGCCATTGTAGATCGGCCTTATATAAAAAAAAAAGTTTCTGTACTACCAATGTATATATTTTAAAACAATATAAATTATATTTTCTGTAAGAATTATCTGATTTTTCAGCACATTTAATAATTATTATAATAATAATTTGTAGCATTTTTTCTTTCCTTAAAAGGGATTATTTTATATATTTAGCCCCTGGACTATAAAATATGAATGAGGGTTTATTTATTTGTTGTCAAGAAGAAAAAACTTTAACAATATAACGTACTTAAAAAGACATAATCAAGGAAGCCTTTAACAAGCTTAAATTTTTGCGTGATTAAAAGATTCAAACAAGTAAAATTATTATTTCGTTTACTTTATTAAATCATTTTTCACTATATTTCACATTATATATCACTAGAATATTAGTATTTATAAAAATTGTTAAATTTATGTAGTTTTAAAGCGATTAAAATTTTAAAAATTATTTGTTTAAGATTGGATATTTATCTGCTTTAATACAATAATCAGGATCCGATTTATCATTGGAGAAAATTTCCGCCTAATGTAATGTTATTTTTCGTTTTATTTAAGTTCAAAATTTCGGCTCTAAAAAAGAAAAAAAATCCTTTTATAAAATATCAGTAGAAGTTTGCATCTGCGATAATCCTATTATGCTAATAGTAGAATATTTAGTTATAGAAACTTTTAAAAGAATCCACTCACTAACAAATATGTAATACTCAACTTGTAATTAAATTTGCATATTTTGTTCAAAATTAGCCTGAATTGGTGGGGTTTTTTTTCTATGTCAAGAATGAAATAATTTTTGAATAAATGGATCCATTTTATATATGCTGCGAAATAAAAGAATGTGAAATATATCTTTATAAGATTTCATTACATTTAAACACTAAGCGTTTATTAAAAATAATAATAATAAAAAAATAAATAAAATAAATAAACATATATCTGATAATCTATAGTAATAAAGAGAGAAGTTTGTGTTCTGAAGAGACCGCTACACGTAGATTTACAAAATTTGGAGGGAAGGTACCACTGTATATGAAGTTTTGCACCTCGAAACCCAATTTTCGATTTTTTAATTATATTTTTTATATTTATTTTTTTAGTCGATTTTTAGCTTTGTTTTATGTTTCGTAGCGATTTTTCACAGTAAAAGGAATACGGTTTCATCCTTATTTATAATATTCAATTCATAGTAAATTTAGTTCCCTTTTCAATAAACCTTATTCGGACTTCTTGCAGCATTTTTTGAATATTTAACGAATTTTTTAATGCGATTTTTAGTGTTTTTTAACATTTCGCGGCTATTTCTTCACAATGATAAAGAGAAAACTGTTTCAAACTTTTAGCCTAATTTACTAAATTTTGTCAGCTACGATTTTTGAATTTCATCGATTTTCAATGCGAATTTTAAACGATTTTTCAAATTTTTGTACTTTTAGAATCGATTTTTTTTCATTTTTTTCAACATTATAGTTTTTTTTTATGCATCATGGTTTTCACGGACCCGGGCAATGGCGGGCGGGTCAGCTAGTAATAAAAATAAATAAATAAGAATCTAAGAGTGGATCAAATATAACTGAACTGATTTGCATATTTACAAAACTGAACTAAAACAGAGAACATAAGTTGAATTTGCAGATTTTGAAAGACTCCTGACAGGAAACTTGTTAAACTCACAGAAAAGCTAGCTCAAAAGAGCAGATCACAGCTAAACATATAAACTTATATAAAACTCAAAACGGAATTAATAGCAATTCAAAGAAATACTTTTATTATTAGAATGTTTTAAAACCAGCCCGTAGTCTAGACTTGTATCAGGAAAAAATGTAAGAACATTAAAGAAACATTTAAAATAATGTAACGAAAGTTTAAACATTACTTAAACAAACAACATAGAAACAATAATTTATTAAATTTAGCTTTAGGCAAGACTTACACAAGTAAAATAAATAGGCTATTTTTATGTAAGAAAGTTTTCGTTTTAGCAATTTATATATTTTGAAACAATATAAACTATATTTTCTATAAGAATTGTCTCATTTTTTTAAACATTTTTTCAGCACAATTAATAATAATACTGATAATAATAATAATAATAATAATAATAATAATAATAATAATAATAATAATAATAATAATAATAATAATAATATGTTGCATCTTCTATTCCTTTAAAAGAAAGTATTTTATATACTTAGCTCCAAGATTATAAAATATGAAAAAGAGGAATATTTATTTTTCGTCAATAAGAAAATATTTTAACAATGTAACGTACTTAAAAGGAAACAAAGAAGGAAGCCTTTAACAAGCTTAAAAATTTGATGATTAAAAGATTGAAACAAGAAAAACAGTACCTTCGTTTATTTGGTTAAATCAATGTTAACTATATTTTACATTATATACTACTAGAGTATTAGTATTTATAAAAATTGTTAAATTTAAGTAGTTTTAAAGCGATTAGAATCTTAAAAATTATTTCTTTAAGGTTGGATATTTATCTCCTTTAATACAATAATCAGGATCCGATTATCGTTGGAAAAAACTACCACCTAATGTAATGCAATTTTTGTTTATTTAAGTTTCGAAAAAAGAAAAAATTCCTTTTATAAAATAATAGTAGTAGTTTGCATCTGCGACAATCCTATTATGGTGATAGCAGAATATTTCGTTATAGGAACTTTTAAAAGAATCCACTCACTAACGAGTACGTAATACTCAACTTGAAATTACATTTGCATATTTTGTTCAAAATTAGCTTGAGTTGGTAGTATTTTTTTTTCTATATCAAGAATAAAATACAGGGTGTCTATAAAAGAACTCCGGGGTTTTAAAAATTCATATCTCACTAACTATAAAAGATAGCAAAATTTAGTCGATTTCTCTGAAAAGAGTAGCTCAAAAAGTTTTACTCATACGAATTGGGAATGTTTGCATCAACTGTTGGCGGCGCTGCAGGGCGTTGACCTTGAAATGATGGCGACTCCGCAACAAAAGGCTCAATGTGTTATTTGGCTCATAGAAACCAAGTCTGTAGTTACCGTACAAAGAAACTTTCGACGTAACTATGGTGTTAACCCGAATTCTGACAAAACCATTCGTCAATGGTTCAGTGCATTTAAGGAAACAGGAAGTGTTTTGAAGCAAAAGTCGCCGGGTAGGCCGAGTGTGTCTCAAGAGAAAGTGGACAGAATCTGAGCTTCATGCCTTCGAAGCCCTAAGAAATCGTTGACAAGACGTAGCCTGGAATTGGGGTTACCAAGATCAACAGGGAACGAATAGTCAATTGTGTGGCAACTGTCCCCCCAGACATGCTCGCCAGGACATGGGAAGAGGTAGAATACCGTTTAGACGTCTGCCGTGCCACTAACGGGGCTCATATAGAACTTTACTAAGTGTTAAAAAAAACTTGAAAATGTAAGCTTTTCAGTCATGTATAAAACATGTATGTATGTTTTTTATTTCATTAAAATATTTTGCCTCAAAACCCCGCAGTTCTTTTATAGACACCCTGCATTTTTCGAACAAATGGATCTATTTTATATATGCTGCGAAATAAAATAATATTAAATATATTTTTATAAGATTTTATTATATTTAAAAGTTGGGATCTTATATATATATATATATAATTGTGTGTGTGTGTGTGTGTGTGTGTGTGTGTGTGTGTGTGTGTGTGTGTGTGTATTTCATAAAAATAAAAAATAAATAAATAGGGATGATCAACTATAACGGTAATGAGTTGCATGATTACAAAAAATTAACTAAAACAGCGAACTTAATGTGTATCTATAAAAATGGGGTAGTCGCCCATTCCCTTTCTTATACTAAACAAAAGAGCCCGAAATAAATCAGGGAAGCGTCTTAACAATATGAAAGCTATATCCAAAAATTGAAGCAAATCGGTTAATTCTGCATAAAAACCCATTTATATGAATTAAGAATACTAATCCTCCTTGTATACATAACTAACGAATCCCCAAACTAAATCAGGGAAGCGCCTCATCAGAAGGAACTAATATCCAACATTCTAAGAAAATCGGATAATTCGGCATAAAAACCCATTTCTTTAATTTAAGTGTGGGAGGGAAGGGGGGTAATCGCCCGCACTATACTTAACAAAATTCCCAATTTATACCGTAATTTCCAGCGTATAATCCGCAGATCAAGCAATTCTTTTTTGGCCCAGAAATTCTTTTATGTAATCGAAGCGAAATATTTACCGCTATCTAAAAAGTTAAATTTCATTTTTAAAAAATTCTGGGTCGAAAAGTGATTGTTTGATTCGCGGATTATACGCCGGAAATTACGGTAATTAACAAAATAACACTAAAAAATAACCAGGGTTGTACCTTTTCAGAATGAACCTATACGAAATAAATGAAGTAAATCGGTAAATTCTGCGTGAAAAACAAATTTACCTAAATTATGTGGGGTTACCCAATTCCCCTTTTTATTAGGATGAACGAAGCGAATCCTCTACTAGGCCACTCAAATTGCATTTTGTCGTACACTTTACAAAAAAACTATTCAATATTTTGACTTCAAATTAAACACAGAAATAAATTATGATCTGTAGATTTTCACAATATAATTTTTTTTACAGTAAAACGTTAAAAAAATATTATTTTAATTAATTTATTTTACATGCATTTCCAATACGGACGCATTTTAGCAAATAAATAAACTAGTTGGATGTGTCAATCCCAAAACTTTCTTCTATCTCATACATACATTTTAATATAAAAAAATAGTTACTCATTTTAATGCTTTAATAATTTTAATTCAATACCTTACAAACTTTGATTTCCATCATAAATTTCTGCTTCAATCAATTAATCGGAGTAAAAGCGAATTTCCGTCTCTGCACGAGCATATGGACAATAGAATGATAAGCAGATTTTTTTTTCAAATTCAGGGAGGACCTACTTGCCTTACCAAAAAATAATCATATACAAAATGTTTAGTTCAGTTCTAGAACTAACTTCATACGCTTTTATGTGGTGCCAATATTCAAAATGGCATAAAATTCGATATTGCAGCGCCCCCTTCGGCGGATTTTTTTCAGATTCAGGGTGATCCAACTAGCCATAGCCATACACTTACACAAAAAATTTCGTTCAATTCGATGCATAACTTCATGTACTTTTGGTCGGTATAATATTGAAAATGGCACAAAAATCGCGATTGCAGCGCCCCCTTCCGACGGATTTTTTCCAAATTCAGGGAGGACCAACTAGCCATAGTCATACATATACACAAAAAATTTGGTTCAATTCGATACATAACTTTATATACTTTTGGTCGGTACAATATTGAAAATGGCACATAAATCGCGATTGCAGCGCCCCCTTCTGGCGGTTTTTTTCAAATTCAGGGAGGACTAACTAGCTATAGTCATACACATACATAAAAAATTTGGTTCAATTCGATGCATAACTTCATATACTTTTGGTCGGTACAATATTGAAAATGGCACAAAAATGGCGATTGCAGCGCCCCCTTCCGGTGGATTTTTTTCAAATTCAGGGAGGACCAACTAGCCATAGTCATACACATACAGAAAAAATTTGGTTCAATTCGATGCATAACTTCATATACTTTTGGTCGGTACAATATTGAAAATGGCACAAAAATCGCGATAGCAGTGCCCCCTTCTGGCGGAATATTTCAAAACTGTAGGAGGACCTGCTTGCCACAGCCAAAAGCATTCACAAAAAATTTGTTTCAATTCTATGCATAACTTCATACACTTTTTGATGGTAGAATGGCGACACACAGACACACGGACAGACAGACAGACATTTTGTAAAAACATGTTTTTTTGGAATCTCTGACCCATAAAACGTGTAAATCCGTCGAAAACCGGAAGTCGAAAAAAAATTTCGATTACAATACTTTCTTCTTTTGAAGATAGAAGAAAGTAAAAATGAAACGCGTATATTTTCAGAAAAAAAAATATAAATCATGGAGTAAGTAATTATAGATAGAATCATGATTAATTGAATAAATAAAACATGTTTTCATTATTCCGCAAAATCGTTTGCACATATGAAACTTAAACATTTAAAAAAAATTGTATTATGGATTTTTTTTTTTTTTTTTTTTTTTTTGTTAAGTGGCAACAAAAGAATTGTAAACAAATAAAATTAATTGTTAAATTTGTTATATAAATGAAAAATTAAAAGAACATGCGTGAAGTTGTTGCCTCGATTCAAGCTCTTTATAAATGTACTAAAGCAAAGTTGGCCGATTCAGAAACGACAAATGGACTTTAACCATTTCTTACTTTACCATTTGGATCTAAAATAATGTTACGTTCTTATTTGAAGACCGAAAAAGATTTTGTAAACGGGACTTTAGACTTTGTTGCACGTATTAAAGAAAATCACAAGCCACCAGACCAGATATTGCGACTAATCATGGATAAATTTGAATACTACAGTAATTTAACTTATAAGAATTGGTGCGTACCAATTCCCCCAATAATTAAATTCTGGAAAATTGGAAGCATAAATTGCTCAAGGAAAGAATTTCTTCTGCAGTTAGCTTTTGCTGTTACAATTAATAAATCCCAAGGTTTAACATTAGATGAAGCAGTTGTAGATATTGAGGATATATAGACACCAGTTGGCTTAAAAACGTACGTAACGTTGTCGAGAGTGAAAATCCTTCAAAATTAAGCATTTAATAAAAATTTGCCTTGCGAAAAATTCTACAATACCAAAAATTCTCGTACGATAACATATATAAAAACGAAGAAATTAGAATAAAAAGTTTTACAGTTAAAAATTCATAGCATCAACGAGAGCAGATTTCAAATGTTTTTCCAGAAAATAGGATTTTGAAGAAGTAACTTTCTTCATGCTCCCTTCAAATATATTATTCTAAAATAGCTATCAAAGATTATTTGATGTTAATTACAAAGATTGGAAACATGCATATTTCAAACAATTTTAAAAAACACCAGTGGCTACTGGAAATAGTAAAAACATATTTAAAAGACCTTTTAATTGAAATTTTAAAAGTATTTTGTAAAAGTTTTCTTCGAAAATATTTTATTATGCCAGTCTTACATCACAAATAAAAAATTAAAAATCGCCAAAACATAAAATAATGTTTTTGTTTGATAAAGATGCAAAAATTATGTTAAAAAATATTGTTATTTTCAAATATCTGTTTTGTAAAATAATGCTTCGCGAATCCACGAAGCATTATTCGCGAATGCACGAATAATGCTTTGCCATTACTAGCAAAGCATGGCTTTTGCTAGTACTTAACCAATGAACACTCAAAACTAACCATGGAGGCGTCAACCCTATATGTAAAATGTAAATGAAATCTTACAATACTGCAGGAAGAACCTCTTTATCTAAGTTAAGGGATCGAGAATTAGACTCCGTTGCCGTCCTTATACTTATCCAATGAACTCTCATAATCTAATCAGGAAATCGCATTATCAGAATAAACTTATACCCAAAATTTAAAGCAAAAAGGATATTTTTATCATGAGTTATCGCGTCATGTACATACATACATGCGTAGGTACAGTACCGGCAGGCCCATAAGATCTCAAGCTTTGATAGCCTGTGATCTAAAAATGCTCAATATAAATCGCTTTTCATTCCCAAAACAATTGTTTTCATGCTGTTACACAGTATCTTTACACAGGGGAAGTCGTCCATAAATATGTTATGAACGGTTTTCAGTTTTACACAAATAAATTCAATTAATAATAGTCACCATATACAATAAGAGACAACTGATAAAAATTATCTGATAAATTAATTTTATGATTACTTTTCGTAAAACAGGGGTGGGGATTATAAAAAACTTACGCAGCCTGGGTATGTCATACCTCAAGCGATTCCTCCCGGGTTAATGAAACTTATAAAAAAAATATCGAAAAAAATCGAATCTTTTCTTTCGAATTTTTTCTTTCTAATCGAATTTTAACTTTACTTCAATAAAATAACTGAAATCACCAAAAGTTAAATACATATGAAAATAAATAATTGCTTTTCGTAACTCAATTTCCGCCTATAAGACGAATCCAGTGAACCCATAATCGGAAATTTGTTATTTTTAAACAAATAAAATAACAAACCACCAATTTTGTTACTTTACTACTATTTTAGCATTAAGTAGTGGAAATGTTCAAAGTTATCAACCTCAAGATTTTTTTTATTTGAATATTTTTGTGTTAAAATACTTGTATTATATAATCGCACAATTTCTGCAATTAGGTAAAAAGAATATTTCTGTAAGAATTTATTGGTATTGACAAAAATCGGGAGGCTAGTCACAATCAATGTGCGATTATGAAGATCGGCTTAATAAACTAGTACATTATGTGTGCTTTTATTTTTAATTAATAACGAAATATCTTCCTTGTTTTTTAATCTAGTAAAATGAAACTTTGCGTAAATAAATTATTTTTTACGCATTAAAATCTTTAAAATACATTTTTGGTGACTACAATAAAAATTACTTTACTTCTTTTCTCTATGTACTTTAATTAAAAATTGAAATACTACATTTGCATAAAATAAATATGTAAATATTAAAGAAATAGATTTCGAAAGGTGAAACGGAATTATTTAGATAATCCTCTTGTTTTATTATTTTTAGGGTGACTGCATGACGTTTGTAGCAGAAAAAAAAATTCGGAACAAGTAAGCTTACTATTATAAGTCTAAGATTTATTTTACTATTATTTTAGAAGGATTTATTTCTGTAAACTTATATTTTTGTAAATACATTATTACTTTTAAAGGTAGACAAAACAGCATCGTCTAGACATAGTTTTACGAAGCATTTTGTATGAGTGCCAAAAAAAAGAAAATAAAAAAAAATAAATAAAAACACATAAGATTTGTGATTATTTAAACTATGTATTTATTGTTTCTTAAATTTATTTCTTCTTTTTAACCCTCTGGATCTCAAACAGCCTGTGATATTTTAAGATTTTAAATTCGTATATCTTAGTTCCCACCACAAAATTAAAACAGCAATATTTGCTTTAACTAATAACGGAACATTCCGTATTTAAATAAAATGAAATTATGTATTGATTTTTTCTGGGGTAAAATCAGATTTTCTCAACTACATAATTTCTAGAACGGGATTTAAAGGGTTAAAAAAGAAATTGAAGTTTAATCGGAATAAGGTGAAAGTAATCAAATATGCAACAACTACGGATTAACTAAGGAACGAAGAATAAGTTAACTGCTTCCCTATTTTACCCGTACTTCATACGGGCAACATGTTTTTGCCCATCATGATCTGCCCATACCACGTACGGTCATCCGTACTCTAGTCATGATTTATTATTATTACCAGTAAAATTTTATTGAAAATGTTGCATTATTTAATAGTGCTGTAAAAATAACGGCAAAATGAATACCCGTATGGTAGCGTTGATTTTGAATTCTCTACCCGTTAAAAAGTATTTGTTTCGTTACTCGCTATTGTTCAGAAATTGAGTATTTGAAGTCATAGCATTCGGCATATATCGTATAGAATAATGTTTGGAAGAATTCGTATTAGTTAGGGCTGCCATCTATCCGTGAAAGTTACATTTATTGAAGTTTCGAAGTTTTATTTTAAAAATGAAAATGGAATATTAAAACCAGCACCGTAGCGAGAAATCAATAATTAGGGATGGGGGGTGACTCATATATATTTTTCTCTCTCTTTCTGTGACATAGAAAGATAAATTACTGCATATTTACACTGTAGTTACCAGTGATGTGGTCGTAAAAAAAATCATAGAACACACGCTCTAAGCAGAGGGTATCCCCTAGAGTGTATGTACTATAGCTTTCTTGAGAAACAGAGGGTATACGGTGTTATGTTCCATAAAAAAGTCCAGAAGGCATACGGCGTATACCCTCCACTACATCTCTGGTAGTTACTATGTTCCTGATTAAACTGTTGTAATAACTATGTGCAAATAAAATGAGCAAGTGTTGAAACACTTATTTTAGTTACAATTTAGTATTTTTGCAAAACTGTGAAAGGTCCGAAAAACTAAATTAGATTTTTCAATAGAATTTCATTTGGGATTGAACTATTGAAATATTTCAAGAAACCGAAGAGCATATTAAAACAATAAAAGAAATCCTAAAAGTGAAATCTTATGATGACTATTTAGTTAAAAATGATGTTGTTTATAAATGTGTTAATGGTAACGATTTATTAGTTGTACCGGAAGACATGCAAATGAATATAATCAAGGCCGCTCACGAAAAAGGTCATTACGCAGTTGCAAGAACAGAGAAAAATTTAGAAAATGATTTTTACATCCCCAAAGTTAAACAGAAAATTGAGAAATGCATAGCAAATTGTGTTCCCTGTATTTTAATTAATAGAAAATGTGGTAAACAAGAAGGCTTATTTCACCCAATAGAAAAAGAAGAAACTCCGTTACATACATATCATGTGGATCACTTAGGTCCACTGGAAAGCACGATTAAATATTACAAACATATCCTTTCGGTCATTGACGCATTCACAAAATTTGTTTGGTTGTATCCAACCAAATCTACCGATGCTACCGAAGTAATTTCTAAATTAGAAATCCAAAAAGCTGTCCTTGGAAATCCAGTTCGCATAATATCAGATAAAGGTCCTGCATTTACCTCTAAAGCTTTCGAAGATTATTGCATCAAAGAAAATATTAAACATATCCCGATTACCACTGGATTGCCCAGGTCTAACGGCCAAGTCGAGCATCTAAATTCTGTCATAATATCTGTTCTGTCTAAAATATCTGTCGATAATCCTAAAAAAAGGTATACGCATGTAAGCGACGTCCAACAGGTGATAAATTCGACTTTTCAGAGAAGTATTAGCCCAACCTCTTTTGAATTGATGTTTGATACTAAAATGAGACTAAAAAATAATACTGAGATTACTAGCCTTCTGAATGCTATAATACAATCTGATTTTACTAATAATCGCGAAGATATGAGAAAAATGCTAAAAAACAAATTTTAAAAGTCCAAGAAGTGAACCGTAAAACTTACAATCTCAGACGAAAGAAATCTAACAAATTTAAACTTAATGGTGTGGTTGCTATAAAACGCACACAACAAGGTCCAAGTTTGAAGTTAAAACCAAAATATTTAGGTCCATATAAAGTCATAAAAGTAAAAAATAATGACACCTACGATGTAAAGAAACTTGGATTTAATGAAGGCCCCATGGTCACCAGTACTTGCGCAGAGTACATGAAGCCGTGGACGGACGAAGCTTGACAAAGAAAAAAAAAGAATTTCACCGAGTGTGACACAATACCGACTATGACACACCACTGGAATGACAACTAAAAGAATTTTAATTTTACTATTCCCGAAAAGACATAAGAAAAAAGAAGACGAAAAGACGTAAGAAAAAAGAAGACGAAAAGACGTAAGTAAAAAGAAGTCGAAAAGACGTAAGAAAGAAGAAGACGAAAATACGTAAGAAAGAAGACGAAAAGACGAAAGGTAAAAAGAAAACGAAAAGATGTAAGAAAGAAGATGAAAAGACGTAAGAAAGAAGACCAAAAGGCGTAAGGTAAAAGAAGACGAAAGGACGTAAGAAAAAAAGACAACGAAAAGAAGTAAGGAAACTGAGAGAAGAATCAGACGAAAAGAGAAAGAAAAATAATACGAATTTTTTTCAACAAATAAATTAAAATCTGATAGAGGATTTGAATAATGATAATTTTTTTTTTCCAAAAAGACTTTGGATGCTGCTGTTTTTTTCTTTATCATTCCAGGTGATCCACCTGCTGCTACCTCGAAACAGATATGCATTCGAGGACGAAGGCCTAGTTAGGACGGCCGTTGTGGGAGCGATTCTTTCTCCCACAGCCAAGTAGCAGCATGTCTTGTACTACTCTGAAACGGAGGCTCTCTGCAAGGCAGACGATTCAAGCAGCAGCTAAGTCCTACGAAGTCAGACGAAAGTTGCGACACTTGAGAAGTGAAATGAAGATAACTTAAGATGGAACGTTTTGTTTTGTGTTGAAAGAAGAATGTTGGAATAAGAGGACATTCCGCATAAGATGTGATTAACTAGAATTTATGATGTTTGAATTGTAAATAGAATTTATGTAAATAATCTTCTTTTTGTAAATAGTAAGTGTTTTAATATAAGTTTTAAAAGTTTAACGGTGTCAGATTCATGTTTGTGAATTTAATATGATTTAAAGAACTGAACTTTTAGAAGAATTCCACATATATATATATTAAAAGCAACGAAGACTGAAAAAAAATATCGCTGTGTTTAATATCCTAAAGTGAAATGACTCATAAATTCTTTTTTTTTTCCCAGTGAACAAAGAAAAAAAAATCCACAACATTTATTTTATGATCTGACACCATTCTTTAGGCTAAATAACTTTGTTTACATGGGTGGATAATTTGTTCAAGTTTTTTTTCCTGTTTCTATCTTTTTGTTTTAAATCTAGCCTCTAGATATTTGAAATATAAAATGTTTGGCTTGTTTTCATTTGCGTGATAAAGAAAAATAAACCAGACATTTTTTGAAGCAATTAAAATATGGTGAAAACAATTTATTTAAAAAAATTAATAATTGCGCATATAATTTTGTTTAAGAAATATAGACAAATTGTTGCAGGTTAATAATTTGAAAAATATACTATAGTAATTTACTTATATACTGAGTTAGGACGGGTACCATTATTTTCCAGTTAAATATCAGCATTTTTAAATAGAAGAATATAATTAGTTTAAACGCAATCTACTATACTATAGTAAATAATGTACTATAATAGGCTAAATAATAATATAAAATGTACTTTAATAATTTATTTTTATACTGAGTTTGTTACATACTATTTCTCTGTGAATATATTGGTACCGGTGAATTTTCTCTTCTGGAAATTCCAAAAACCGTGTGAATCTTGGTATAATTATATTATCCGTTTGTTTTATAGATGAATTATTTTATCTAAACTAAGGGTTTTGTTTACTCTGAGCTATGCTCGAAAAATTTTATCCAGACTCAGCAGGATCTACAAAGCAGATAATTGAAAATTAAAATCAGGACCAGTGCTGATATTTTGTAATCGGATTATTCCTTTTAAATCATAACTGTGTAAAGTAGTATCACTTCTATTATTATTGAACCACTATGCGTTTCAATCAGTTGCAAAACAAATCCAGACATCAGAACGATATATTTTGAACGAGACCAAATAATTTTTTTTTACTACCACTATTTCTTTAAGAAATTTTTCGTTTCAAAATTAAAAAAAAAAAAAATAAATAAATAAATCAGGACCAATGCTGATCTTTTGTAATCGGATTATTTCTTTTAAATCATAACTGTGTAAAATATTGCCACTTCTATTATTATTGAACTACTGTGTGTTGCAATCAGTTGCAAAACAAATTCAGACATCAGAGCGATGTATTTTGAAAGGGACCAAATAAATAATATACTACCACCGTTTCTTTATGAAATTTTTCGTTTCAAAATTTTGTAACCAAAATAAATAAATAAATAAATTAAGCAAACAAGCCACGGATAATAAGCAAACACCCAAAAATGCATAATCATTAGAATTTATGAATATAGGTTCCTAAAAAGGTGGTCTGGAGCTGACGTTATAATTTTGCAGATTAAAATTAACATATTTCATTTTTGTATTCAAAAAATATACACATTAAACCTAGCGGGCGGTTCACACTAAAAAGGACAACTCATTTTAAAAGTACTCGCACCCACAGTATTTATTTATTTTTCCTGTATTAAGTACGGGAAAAAGCAAGATTTTCTTTTCGAATAAGTTCATTTGTAATTTCTGGTGTCAGTCAATCATTTTATCATTTTATAAAAATAATTACTCTTCGCCGAGAAAGATTAAACGTAAAATAAAAAGAAAATTGCCCAGTTAAACTGATGGCATTGAGCTCACAGGCTACGCATACTAATTGTACATTATAGCCTTATATTTTCAAGGGTTAATTCCGTTCGAAAAACAAATTAAAGGGGAAGAAATAGCTCCCTCCATATCCTCGTTTTGTACTTAATCATTTAACCCATTAAACTAATCAGAAATATGCTTTACCATATAAAAAATACGTATCCAAAATTCAGAGTAAATCGGAAAATTGATAATAAAAACCCATTTATATAATTTTAGAGGAGTTATCCCCTGTGTTATAATTAAGCATTAAACTTCCAAAACTATTCGGAAAGAACCTGGGAGGGAAACATTAGCCCTCGTTCCCCCTCTTATACGTATTGAATGAACTCCAAAAACCAATCAGAGAAGCACCTTATCAGAACATACATATATTCAAAATTTCAAGTGAATCGGATAATTTTATCATGAGTTATTGCATTACGCACACACGCACATACAGAACGGACGGGCACATAAGCTCCCAGGCTTTGATAGCCTGTGAGCTAAAAACTAATTTATCTTTTATAACGTATTTTCAGGAGACCAGAAAATATAGTACGTAATAACCGTAATACGTTATAAGCAATAACCAATAAAATGCTGTAACATTAATTTCTGAACTTTATATTAGATTTCCTATTTCTTTGATCTAAACATTCCCCTAATTGCATTTAAATAAGAAAACTTATTTATTGTATGAAAAAAAGAAAAAAAATCAAATTACTTCAACATGTGGAGATGTCTAAATTAAGAACGTTCCCGAAAATTATTTGTTTATATTTATGTCGGCCAATTATCTACACTATGAAATATGGGGGTCTCTCTAAGGGAACCTAACCCTTATTTACACAAAGTTCGAAGAAAACCACGGAAAACTCCGAAGGGTTAGGCCGACGGTCGCGATTGGGTCACGTTGTCTGTCATCGGACAACGTATTTCGCCAATCGTGATTTGCCTGTACCACGTTCGGGCATCCATATTCCAAGCATGATTTATTATTCTCACCATTAAATTTTCATTAAAAATGTTTCATTTTTTTGCGGATTATGGCCTATTAAGCAACAATTTTTCTTTTGAAAGATTGGTTATAAAAGATTAAAAAATCTGTAAATGATATTAAAAAAATAGGCATTATTTGACTTTTTTTTTTTTTTTTTTTTTTTTCAAAAATATTGATCAGTTAAGGGATTAAACGTAAAAAATTATTATTATTTTTTTTTAATTCAATATGTTGTAAATGATCGTCCTCCGAAAATAACTTCGATATTTTCTTTAACTTAAACCAATCTGTGAAAAATTTTCCGCATAGAAACAGAAAGAAAATAAATTGCATCTATGAATCTTATAATGTCTGAAATATTTTACGGTGAAGGCTTATTTTAATTAAAAAAAGATATTGTTTGATAATTTTTTCCATATGTCCTATAAAATTCTCTTTTTTGAAAAATTAAAAAAAAGTTAACAAGCCTTTTCATATCAATAAAAGAAGTCCACATAGCTTTATAAATTTCTTTGAATTAAATGATCTAACAAAGGACTTAACTCAGTAGAGAAAGGCAGCGAAGTCTGCTTTTGATATATGTTAAGGATAATGGACGTAGATAATCACATGCAGATGTTTTAATTATACGGATGATTAATCTTTCTGTCCTTAAAATTAATTCAGGCAATTTTATAAAATTAATTTCTGAACATTTTATCGGATTTTCCATTTCGTCGATCAAACACCTCCTGAATTCCATTAAATTTATATTTTTTTAACGCAAAATAAATAAATAAATATATGTGTGTGTATGTTCGTATGCGCGTGTGTGTGTGTGAAATAACTTCAATATGTGGAGATAGCATAAATAAAAAATGAGTTCATAAACGTACAAATTTATTAAAAAAATTAAAAGTGTGCTACAAATGTCGAGACGATGTAATTTTACCCTGATATTCCATTTGATCAGTTTAAAGCACCTGAAATCGTAAAAAATCAAACCTGAAATTTAAATAAAATCGAATTTAAAAAAATCAATCATTATCTTTATATTAATTTTCAGTTTTAAAAATTTAAAAATATTTCATTATTTCAATTTTTTATCTCATTTCCATATTTAACCCTTTCGTGGGCGTTGTCGTTAAAAAAGACACCTAGTTGTTATTTTATTGTCATCAAGAATACTTCATTAAAAATTTCGTTACACAATATACCTTAAAATAGCATAGTTCCTATTTTATAATAAATTATGGTTTATGTTCACAGGGCTGACAGAGTCGATTATTTTTTTTTTTAATTCCTACTGGCACCAGTTTCTCTAAACAGAAATCTTTAACAGATACTTAGACAACATTTGCAAGAAAAACATACTAAAAAGTTTCTATTAAAAAAATATTGTCGTCCGTGGCAGCACTACGTTCATTATTAGGTGCGTTCGTAATTATGTAAATACGTAGCACCTATTGTTGTCGTTCAGTCCGTCCGTCTGTCCGTCTGTCTGTCCGTCCGCATATAACAACGCAAAAACTACCCAACCGAATAGTTTGAAATTTAAAATATATAATTATTACATAATTTTGCCGAGTCATTTCAAATTTTATGAAAATCGGATGCATATCTCAATTACAGGGACAATCAAAAGGATTCCGTTACATTACGGTCAATGGGAAAAAAGTTTTAAATGCATTTTAATCGTTTGAAATTTTAAATATACAATTATTACATAATTTTGTCGAGTCATTTCAAATTTTATCAAAATCGGATGCATAGTTCAACTACAGGGACAATCAAAAGTATTCCGTTACATTACGATTAATGGGGAAAAATGTTTCAAATGCATTTTAATGGTGTTACATTTATTCGAACGTAACAAAATTGATATGCATCTATAAAGTACATATTATAATATACATTTTGCATAATCTGTGGTGCAAATAATATTTGTTATTGATTTACAAGGCCACACAAAAGTATTCTATTGCATAATGGTATAGGGAGAATATTGTTTGGTGCGCATTTTAATTGTAATTATTTACAATTTTATGAGATTGATATATGAGAATGATATTTTTAAAACTTCATTATCGTACGAACGCACCTCATTTGCTACGCTTCACGTGCAATTTCCAGTTTGTTTGAAACAGATTTACTCCGCGCCGATAAGGGTTACGCATGTGAGCATATAATTTCACTCTTGTTGCAAATGGTAGCAGGGCTACCACAGGCGACTATTTCTGTATTATATTGCACCAGTATCTTTCTAATATAAATTTTAAACTACCGTATTTACTCGTGTATACCGCGCACACGTGAATAACGCGCACCGCGTAATTTACAAGAAAAAATTGCGAATTTTAAAAATTTCGTATACAACGCGCAACGTAAATTTGATATGGAATTGAATAAATAACTAAATGAATTTCAGTGAAGAAAGTCGAAAGAAGCATTCCATCAGGCAGAAAGCAATGCGAAAATACATTTTTAGGCTTCCGGTAGAGACTGAATCATGTCAGTGAGTTTTGCTTATTAGCGTTTAAATAATGTTACGAGCTCTCTTGTATAAAAAAGTGCAACGAGTGAAAAAAAAGATGCAGTATTACTTCAATCAAGTAAGATTTTCCGAGTGATTATGTCTTCTTTGAATACATTTCATAATTCATATGTATGTCGAGTGATTACATCTAGCAGTAAAGAAATATTCCATGTATAATGCGCATATAGAAGTTTTTCCCTATTTTTTGAGAGGGGGGGAGGAAGTACGGTTATACAGGAATAAATACATATTTTGCTTACAAATATTGCCAAAGTGTCTATTAATTCCTTCGCGACGGAAGCCATTTACGAAATTTTTAATGCTTTGTCACCGGTTTTAAGAAACAGAAGTTTGTTCCTTATTAAATCGAGAAAATGCTTCGATTGAATAAGGCAAATTTTGCAGTATAATTTTACCGGTGGGAATAAACAAGGATTCTTAAGCCCTTTTGCGGTACGTATACGTGTCGCTCGTCCCCAAGGGGTTAAGGCTTGCTCTTTTGAGAAAGTGGTGCCAGTTAGAATTAAAAAAACTAATCGACTATGGCAGCCTTGTGGTTGGTATACAACTGCAACAATAAAGCGCATGGCTAGCAGAAAAATTCCTTGCATTTTATAATAACAAGATGGGAAATTTTACTGAATCTTTATGAAAAAAATATTTTAAGCCTGAATTTTCCTTTAAAATTATTTAACATACTTGATGATTTTTTTCGTTTTGTTTCTTTTAATCTTATCTGGTAAAGAGATTTCTGTTTCGAACCGAAATTTATTTATCTGATACGGGTTAGAAGAGCCGCATATTGTCATTCTAGTGCTAAGTTACTAATATATTATTAAGTCTTTATAATTTTAAAGTGTTGCATTATTAAATATATCTTTCCTCAAACTTCAACTCTGCTGCTTTGATTAAAGTTTTTAAGTGCTATCAAATACCAGGAACTTTAAAATCCATCAAGAAAAATCTAACGTAAATAGTGATAATTCGTAAACCGACGCTTGGATATAGATATTTAAAAAGGTATTTTTCATTAAAGTATGAGTATATTTATCAAATTATACGAAAATTACATATTTAAAATAAAATTAAAAAAATAAAGTCAGTATTTGTAAAAATTGTATACCTCACAAAACTTTATCAGTCAAAAACTTTTAGGTTCATCTGTTGGTTTAAATTTTTCAAAGCTTCCGATAAGTGCAAATGAAAAACGTTTTTCACTAAATCAATTTTTAATTCATAATTAAAGTCTAAACTTTTAATTTCAAAGAAAATTAAATATTTATTGTCCGCATCAAAATTTAAGCATGGATGTGATGCAACACATATTCTATTATAAATATTTCTATTAATTTTTCAAATGTTAGTCCCCCCCCCCTCTTTTAAAATTTAATTTTAAAAGAAAAGCATTTTTAATAGGCATTTTTATTGTGTGTTCGTCTCCAAGTGCATATAAAATAATAATAATAAATAAAAAAACAAAGAATAAATTAGTTTTAAAATATCATTCCATTTCTAGATTGTTCTTTCTTGTTTTCTTCAGTTGATTACATATCAAACGAATTAAATATTTTTTTTCTGTTTTAAATAACTGCTATTTTTATTTCCCAATCATTTCATTTTGCCTTGTATAAAGAACTTAATTTGTTACCGGTTGTGTAATTTCGTTTAGGGTTGCCGGGTGTTGCACGTTCTCGCCACGAGCGATAAATGCTGTATTCTTGACAACACTCTTTTTTTAAATTTCCCTTTTGCTTATCATATAACGGTCCTTTTTACCTGTACATTTTTTGCTCGGATTGGGAATCTATTCTATGCCAAAATACTTTTTTGGGGTTTGTGAAATGTGAAAATTTTGTCAGTTTTATGTTTTGCCATGGTGAAGTAAACACGCACTCTCTCTGTGGTCAAAGATGACTAATAATTCTTAATTACTTTCGAGTGCAGTTATGCTAGCGTGCTGCAGGCTTATGTGAAAATATATTTAGATTGTGTTTTGTCATTGACAATTCAACATGTACAATTTGTGGTCGATGAGAACTAAAGACGTTCTTTCTAGTACGAGTGCACATTTGAATAACTATGCTTTATTTCTGATGTTTGAAAGTGTTCATATTTCAAGTATTTAGCAAAAATAAAGACAATTTAGTCAAGTTGATTGTGAACTGAGTTTTTTTCATCAAAAAAATGCGTTAAACACTTCGTTCTAGAAAAAAAGTAAAACATGAACCTGGGGCTGTCTACGATATTGCAATACGATCCGGCCAATCTCATAAAAGGTGGCTTTATTCACATATTTTTCCATCACAATGGATGCATAAAAATTGAATGTATAAAATTAGCATTCGAAAAAATTTGCAGACCTTGAATAAAGTCCATTATCCCTCGGCTGTATGGTAACACAAGTTCTGACTGAAGAAAAAAAATTGTGAACCGTTAGTCCCGAATTCAAAGGGAGCGTATTCATTGAACAGTCGTATGCTAACTTCGTATCAGGCCAATGTTGCCAGATGGGCTCCTTATTTTAAATTCAGATTCTTGACTGGCACCATTTTTTGGAAATAGTAAATTGCGCCTTATTTAATGACACATTTATAAATGCGAAAACAAACGGAATTTTGACGTTTCTAAAAATTGTATGAATGAAGAAATCTGAATTTTTAAAAAGGTGCCCACTTGCAACAAAGCATCAGGTTCCAATTCTAGTCAGCTTGTGGTTTTCCAGAAAGAAATAACTTCTTAACCCCTTAATCCTTTCCGGCACACTGTGCCCGGTCTGGGATACCTAATTTTAATTCCAAATTTGCAAACGGCACCAATAATATTTTACTGAAATTTTGCTATTATTCTTAAAGCTTAAATTAGGGGTTTCGAAATATCTAAAAAAATCGTTAGTGAATTCCGGTGTCAGTCGATAATTTCTCATTTTACTAACAGATTTTGCCCGTGCCGCAAAGGGTTAGCTGATTTGCCCGTACGCCTGGCAAGACGAATTTGCTTAATTCATGATTTAAAGCTTTTTGACATCACTATTTTTTTTTAAAATAATTTCATACTTTTGAAAGGCGGAAATGTTTAGATTAAATGCTACGAATATTTTATTTAAATAATAGTGGTGTGCATCCTTTACTTTCAATTTATTGAACGGAAAAGAAACAACCAGTTAAGGGGTTAATTTGGCCGTTTGATATGTTTTTAATTAGGAAGGGGCCTTAGACAACAGTCGAGTCTCCCTATAACGAAACTCCATCTATCGAATTTCTCTGTATAACGAATTTTTACTAGGAATGTTTCCCTTTTCCCATGATTACATTAAAAACAGTCTCTATATAGAGAAATATCTATCTCCATATGACGAATATTTTCGTAAAATGTTCTTTATTTAGTTATAAAAAAAGCTTCGAAATCACATGAAATCAATTTCCCATCACTTATTCCTAATTTATCGTTCAGTGCTGAGTTTCTTTATTATACTTCTCTGCTTGAATCTCCTTGTTTTTTAAGTCCAACGAATTCATACCCCCCCTCCTCCTCCACATCTTTCAAAATCCTTCTCAAAACAGTGTCAATTGGATAGTTATACATATAAGAACGGGATCGATGGGGGTAATTGAAGAAAAAACAATTTACAATTGCTTCTAAAAGGCCGAATTTTGTATACCAGAGGATAATGTGGATTCTGATAACGAAGAAGATGCGACTTGTGCAGAGTTAAAAAGAGAAATAGAAATCAATTAAGGAATGCGGAGATGTCAACACTATCTCTCTGATTTTTTTGGAAATGGATTAAAATCTCACTATTGCACAGAACTGACACAGTACTTACTGATAGTGATATTTTAAGCAGAGTTATGAACAATTTCAAATTCTTAATTAAACACATCGAAAATTACAATTGTACAAAATTTACACATTAAATACGAATTTTAACGCTATTCTCTATACAACGAATTTCTCTATATAACGAATTTTTTACTCGAACATTGGATTTCGTTATATAGAGACTCACCTGTATTTGTACAAAAACTTTCATCCTCGTACATACTGTAAATTTTGCTAGCGATCGCAGACAGACACACTGGTAACAGTATGCCAGGGTGAGTAATTGCTGTCATGATTAAAATTGAATCTATTATTAAAAATTTATTAAAAAATTAAAAATCATGTTCAAATGTGAATCTTTAACATTTTAAAGTGATTTTTCCAACAAATTTGCGATAACAAAAAATTCAGGCACAAATGGGCTAAAAATAAATAAAAATATTGCAAAAGGAAACGGTCCTTTCAAAACCAAAATATCTCGAAAATATACCGCTGTCAATCTGTTACGAAAAACCTATATTTCTATTTGATCAAACAAATACTACGATTTGGAGCGCAGTCTATTATTTATTTTTTTTTCTCCTTTTGAATAAACTCAGTACTAGAATTTCTAAATTCTCTAGATAAATACACGAACGAAAAAAAAAATGAACAACAATTCTTGTAATCATCTAAAGCCATAGAACAAAAGAAATGTTGCATTGCATCACATTTAACATAACATTCCCAGAAATACGAGAAGAATTATACATTTTTTTAAATCATATGTTATTCCTTAATTGGAATGCTCTAGTTTCAAAGATAGAGAAATACAGATTTTTCTGATTTTCACTGAGATTCCAGAAAAAAACCTTCTTTTCTGGTATTTGAATGCATTTTAAAATTAAAATGCGGAAGAAATAATCAAGCGTCAAGTATAAGTTATGAAACACTATCCAGCACATTCAGAATAATGTAACAAAACAGCACTGTTTAATAAATTAAAATATTATTTGTGGAAATAAAACTTTAAAAAGTCTAATACTGTTTTTTTACTGATATTAGTATTACCTTATTCTAATCTTTTCTTATTATTCTTATATATTAGTATTCTTACTGTTACTTTTTTTACTCTTGCCAGTTACAATGCAAAGATAACATTAATTCATGTGGAATTAAAACTTTAAGAAGTCTAATACTTTTTTAAACTCTTATATTAGACATAATACAAAGCTAATAATAATTCAATTTCTGGACTTTTATGTAATAAACAAATTTTTCTGAACATATACAGTCGACTCTCGTTAATTCGAAATCGGATAATTCGAATCTTCGCTTAATTCGAACTAAAGATGAAATTCCGAAATTTTCAATGACAGAATAACGTTAAAAATTTCCATTAATTTGAACACATTTTCTCTTGACTGCGTTTAATTCGAACTTCCGTGAATTTCGATTTTTCATTTTTCTCTTCTTTCTCACGAATTTCAGACCATTTGAATAACTTTCTTTCTTTGATTTATATGAAAAATGTTCCGAACAAGTATACATATAATCCAATGCATTTGATATCCACTTTCTTATTGCCCCTTCTGTCCATCAGTGACGCTTTTAAATTTTCTACCATTGTGCTTGTTTCTAATCTTTTAATTAGTTTATGCATTTATACATTCTAATTTAATATTAAGTCATATTCTGATGGTAACAGACGAAATAAATTTTAAAATCACTATAACATTAATTCCTTTGTAATAGTACCATATTAAGCATGTTTTCATTTTATATTTTCCACAATTCGAACTTCGGATAATTCGAACATTTCTTGTGGCCCCGACGAGTTCGAATTAACGAGATCCGACTGTAATACAGTCTCATCAGAAAAAGAGCCCCAAATGTTTTTTAGAATGAAATAAAAAAAATGGTACAAGGAGATAATATTAATAGAACTGACAGCGCCACTTTTAAACTGACAAATGAAAGATTTTGAAAACATAATAGATAAATAAAGATTAGAATAATAATTAAAAGAAATAGATTTTGAAATGAAATAAAATATTAAAATTCACATTTTAAAAAGTAATGAATTTACCTGAATGGGATGAATGAAGATAGGGTATAATTTAATAAAATAATAAACAAGAATTGTATATATTTAATGAACTACAATTTCTTATCATTTCAGAAAAAAAAAAACTTTGTATAAGATAAATTTAATGACTTGCAAAAATTTAATTTCCTTTATATATATATTACAAATTAATTTTTTTTCACCAAAATTAACCTTTACCTTTATGCTATATTAATTTCCTTATAACAATATTCCGTACTTAGTTAAACTTATTAAATTAAAATCTTGTTTTTAGATCTAATCTATTAATCTTTATGGAAACGATATAAATTCTTAATTCGCCTTAAAAAAGATTTATTCTAATATGCGTAAATTTAAAAAGGTGGCTCTAAATTAAAAAATGTTCTTAATTAAACTTTATTTCTTAATATTCCAAATAAAACTCATTTTTTCCCTGTTTTTATCAACCCTTTTTAAGAAAGTCTTATTAAATTAAATTATGAAAAAATTAAATTATGAAGTTAAATTTATTCCAAAACCATATCTTTAAAAAATATCATTATTTTTATTTATTTATTTATTTATTTTTCCTCCTTCAACGTTTGATATTTGTGCATATCAATAAATTCTTTTCTTTTCTTTTTCTCTTAAAACTAATCGTCTGTAAAAATATCGTCTGTAGGATATTCGAAATTCTGATTTCGATTATAAATTAGCTAAACAATAATATTTTAAAAATAAAATTTATCGTCAGAATGAAATAAAAATCTCGACGCTGGACATGAAATATGTTTACATGGGAAAACGATGGTTAAAGAGTAGAGAATTTTTTAGAAGTTTGTTTTTAGATTAAGAAGGAAGCCGGAGGGTGATGATAGATATTCTTTGCTTTTTTTTCGATGAGTCCGTTGACGGCTTGCGGAAGTAATGATGAAATATTCTTTTCGATGATTCGGTTCAAGACGTGCAAAGGGAGCATTTCCCTCTCTATATCACTATAGTTGAATAAACTAAGTTGCAGCAGCCAATGTGTAATTTAATGAATCTTCAACATTTATTTATTTTGTTTTTTCACTCCATTGCCACGACTGTGTATTTCAAAACGGGGAACCAGTGAGGATACCTAGAGTTTCTCCTTAAAACGTCACATATATAAACTAAATTTGCTGAAACTATTCCACGAAGGAACACTATTATACAACACTTGGTTAAAATGTTTAACAAAATTTACCTTTAAAAAATTCAAGGAAATATAAATTAACCAAAAGCAGTTCTAAATGTCTCTTTGTTCTGAATAAAAAATATGTCTTCATCTAACTCAATTTTAAAAATAATTATTTAGCTCTTTTTAGGTGCCTTCGTAATTTTGTAAATACGTAGCATTTTTAGTTGTCGTTCAGTCCGTCCGTCTGTCCGCATATAACAACGCAAAAACATTGTTCATTTTCATTTCAAATTTAAAATATATAATTATAACATAATTTTGTCGAGTCATTTCAAATTTTATGAAAATCGGATGATCATAGATCAATTACAGGGACAACCAAAAGTATTCCATTACATTTCGGTCAATGGGAAAAATATTTTAAATGCATTTTGATGGTATTACAATCATTCGAATAAAATAGAAAACACGAACCTATGAAGTATATGTATATTAAAATATATATTCTGTACAATCTGTGATGTAAAAAATGTTTTTTAATAAATTACAGGGCCACACAAAAGTATTGTACTACATAATGCTATACGGGAAAAGATTGTTTGAAACGGGTGTTAATTATATTAAACTATTTCACATTTTATGAAAATGATATACATTGCTGAGGTGTAATAAAAGCTTGTTCCTTTATATTTACAGAACACAAACAAGATTTCAACCACTATACTATATCCGAAATACTGTCTACTATAACAGCAAGATCTGAATATTTTAAAAATTTTGTTATCGTACGAATGCACCTCATTTGGTGCTCTTCACGTACAATTTCCAACTTGTTTACATTTTAACTTGAATATCAGCCTTAATTCCTTAAATAAAGAAATGTATTTTTCGTCAAACATTTGAATAAAAAGAAAAATGATAGACTTTCAAGAAAAACTTTATCTGCGAAATGTATTTCATTAAGATTTGGTTCCTTAATAGAATATTTATAATATACTAGCAGTTACCCGTGACTTCGTTCACATAACATTTAAAGAAGATATAATTGATCAATCAAGCAAAAAATTTCGATGATGAAAAGCATGTGTAATTAACTTTTTATCGCGAATTTATGGTAAAAAACTTCTGATAATCCCTATTTGCTGGTTAAAATTTTCCTTTCAGCGATTAATACTAATAGGTAGGAACATTCTTCAATTCTTTTGTTCAGCCCTGTAGATTTCCAAATGCCTTTAATAACGAAAGTATCTTTCTAAAATTTAGTTCAAGGAAAAATATTTCTTATTACTACCTAAATTACATTTTCAGAAATTATCATCCGATACAACCTTGTATCCAGTTCTTTGCGGGACCCTGTATATCATTTTATATATATACTACAAACATTTCTTAGTTTACTAAATGCAGTTCAAAATAAAAATGCATATTTTATTTAAAAACCACCTCTAAGTAAATTACGCTCATATTCAGTAACCTTTCCGAGAGCTTTTGTGTAACCCTGTATATCTAAATTTAACTATTTATACTATTACCATTTATACTCTCCTTTTAATATGCATACATTTAGCGAAACTAAAAGCACATATCATAATTCAAAATGCATTTCATCCATGCAACAGTCATCATCCATCATATACAGTACTTCGAATAGAATATAAATTATTTGAAATCTTTTGTGTGTCCCTGTAAATTCTTTGCACTTCGTATTATGCATGAAATAACTCACATTAAGCCTCAGCAACGTATATCAATTTGATTATACACGAAATCGTTTACCATAATTAAAATATGTCGGAAACTGTTCCTCCCTTTATTCTTATGCAATGTAATTCTTCTGTGTAACCCTGTAAACGAATAATAAATGTCCTTTTCACTACACACTTTACAAAATGCATATTTTAGTGCACTTTGTAAATGCATATAAATTTGAATATGTTTCACAGGGTGTAACATCGTTAAATTTAATTAAAACGATTTTCCCCATAATGCCGTAATGTAAGAAAATTTTTGACAATCCCTGTAAATAAACTAATCATGGTAGAAACTTTATTTTCAATAGGTATTCGTGCTAGGTAAACGTTAAGAACGTCCAAAAATTTCTTGGAAATCGGAGTATATTTACGAAAGTTAGAAAGCGACCAGACAGACAGACAAACCGAAAGCATAATAACTTTTCAACTTTGTTCGAAAGTGTTAAAAAATCGAGCCAAAAATATATTAATCAGTAGTTTTTTTTTTCCGCCTTTTCCCCACAAAAAATTTCTTCCATTGATAATTATGAGTTTTGAATAAAAATATTTATTTGCATGTAACTTATAACTTATTAATTAATATAAGTAAAAAATATTTTCGATTCATTTTAAATATGACGTCATTATTTATCTCGCTCCATTAGCTACTGATATTCATACCCCTTATATTTTTAACGACTGCTATAAAGTTTCTGTTTTATTTCAACTATGACGTCAGATTTTCATAAGTGAACCATTTTATTAAAAATATAATTCTTTTTCATTCTTTTTACTTTTAATTTATGTCGCCATATTTTACACAAAAATTCCCATTAACTAAACAAATATCCTTGTTAAATATATTATAAAAAATACACCTTTTATTTTTATTTCAAACATGACGTCGTATTTATTTTCTTTTAAATTATTTTATTATAGTTTTTCGCGTGGAAGTTTTTTTTATTAAAAATTCATTGCCGCTGAAAAATTACTAATGCTTTTTTTTTATTTTCTTGGCAACAGGAAAGGAAAATGGTTAAATTTTATCTGAAAAATGCCTATTGATTTTGTATGAAAAATAATTAAATTTTGAATTATTAAAGAAAATATTTGAATAAAATAAATAAAAATTAGCCTATGTTCATTCCACTCCTATAATCTTTCTTTCTTTCTAACCGATGACCAGGCCCCTACTTGCCGAGTTTTCTCAGCTTAACGAGTTAGATACCTGGTATCGGGGCGGGCGACCGCCTAATTGCCACGTAGTGGCAATAAACTTTGCTTCGCATGCCATCATTTCTGCAGTATTTGCTTGTCGTTGAGCATACTTTGTTTCGCTTGTTAATTAATGGTACATCCTGATGTTAGAACTGCAAATGGCTTCGCAAGATGGTCTCGTAATTTAGAGCCTTGATCAGATGACGAGACCTTCACCTGGCAAGGCACCTCCAGAGGTATAATTCACAGGTAACTTGGAGGACTTTGCACCCACGACGGATTTTACATGCACCAGGCGCCATTAGCGTACATGATGGAATTTTCAGCCGGCAAAGTGGGGACGATCTACGCAGACAAGTGCCGAGGTCGGCTGATTGTGGATAACGGTTGCTGGACTGAGTACGTAGTTTATTGCCTTTGTTAATGTACTGAGTTTGGCGCCGCACATCACTCCCACTCGCCGTGCCAGGTAAAATGGGGCTGGAGCTAAAATTATTTTTTGAGCCGAAACGGTGGCATGTTCTTAGCAGACAACAGGGGGGACAATTTTGAGGGAAATTTAGAAAAGTAAATAACCAAAACTAAAAAGGCCGAAATGCTAAGTAGTGCCAGAGAAGGGAGAATTTTAGGACCGAAAAGCAAGGCAGTCGAATCGCTGCTGATGGTGACGAGAACCCTCCTTTCTACCGTACCCCCCCCCCCCCCAAAAAAAAAGTGCTCCATGGGCTGTCTCATTGGAGCGGGTCCAGTAGCTCGTGCGGACAGAGTCCAAATGCACCTAATAAAGAGGCGTACTGTCACTAGAAAAAAAACAAGGGAAAAAGCGAAAAAGGAAAACCCCGAACACGTTCCGGACCGCACAGAGTCCCTTGAGTCTCTGCGTCGATGAGGTCAACGTGTGCGGTTCGGGGTATGTGGACTAGTAGGTTGCTTCCCATTGCTCTTCGGACCGCTCAGGGTCCCGTGAGTCCCTGCGTGAATGAGGTCAACTTTAAAGCCTGAGAGGCGTTAGCCAACTAGGGTGGGGTTCCAGAACGATGTCGGACCGGCCAGAGTCCCTTGAGTCTCTGCGTCTAGAGGTCAACCTGTACGGTTCTGGTGCAGTGGACTTGATTGGTGCTCCCGAATCTCTTCGGACCGCACAGGGTTCCTTGAGTCCCTGCGTCGATTAGGTCAACTTGAAATTTTCGGAGCCAAGTGCTAGGGGAGGGAATCCTGGAAGGTAAATGGGTTAGTAACATTGCTATTGTTTAAAATTAACCAGATAGTTCACTTAACCCAAGCACTCCCCGTAAATTCCCCTTTGATTTTTTTTTCTTGTAATTTATATCTTATGTTATTAGATCTGGACGGACAAGCAGTTAGGCGGGGGCGGATGAAGCTTTTTGATTTGTCGTAATGTGCAGCTTGCAGATCCGAGATGTCTTTCGACGTGCTTGCAATAGTATTATTGCGGGGCACCTGTTTCGGGCCGTGGATACTGCTGTTACTGCACGACTACCGCTTACTGCTGTGATCATAAGACATATCATTATTTTAACATTTTATGATTTTTTATTGTTGACCGTAGGGTTTTAGACCTAAGCCATTTTACCTTTAATAACATATAGGACGGACATGCAGTGCCGGAGGCGGGTGAAGCTTTTTACTATGTCAAGGTGTGCGACTTGCAGATCCGTGATGTCTTGCGACGTGCATGCAGGAAGGTCCTGCGGGGCACCTGTTTCGGGCCTTGGATACTGCTGATATCGCACGACTACCGCACACTGCTGGGACATAAGACAAAATACACTATTTTATAATTTTTTTTTGGCGATAGGAATCCTAGGCCGTTTTATAAGTTTTCTAATTTTTTTTTTTTTTTTTTTTTTTTTTTTACATATAATAACATGTAACACAAAAATTCGCGCGGGTACATGAAGGATTAGTGGCTGCAGTAAAGGATTGCGAGTTTTTTTGTGTATATGTGGTCATTTGTCTATGTATTCTGTTGTATGAGTGACGTGATGTTGTCGCAGTTGTCTTGGAGCCACCTGATTATGATTTTTGCCTTTCTCTGTACGTGTCTGTTTTTTGCTAATTGTTTATGCCATAATTTTTCGTTTTCTGTTGTTATGTTTGCTAGATGATCTGCTTGTGTGATTGGGCATTGTAGCAGGTAGTGTTTAGGCGTACCCTCCGAACCGCAATCACAGTCCGGTGTGTGCGCCTTCTTGAATCTGTGGAGGTATTCTGGGAATGATCCATGAGCTGTGTAAAGTTGTGAGAGTAGGTAGTCGCTAACTAATCTATTTTCGTCTACTTTTGGAAAGTACTGGTAAGTTTCCCTGCCTGTGTCCCCATAGTCCCATTCGAACTGCCACTGTTCAGTTGTTAAGTCTTTTAGTGTTCCTTTTAGTTTTGAATTAGGTTTTTCCAGGTAGTATGCACGTTCATTGTTCTGGTTTAGTGCTGCGTGTTTGGCTAGCACATCGGCTTCTTCGTTTCCTTGGATGCCGACAAGCGCCTTGACCCAGCTGATTTTAAAATTGTTTCTTGAATCTTTGATTAGGTTGTGTATTTTGTTGACTGTGTTATTGGTGTTGAATGGTTTGCTTAATGAATCTATTGCTGATTGGCAGTCCGACCTAATGCTATATGGCTCACACAATGAATTGCCCCCATTCCGCTGCTTTATGTATAGCCAGTAGTTCGGCTTGGAAGACGCTGTTACAACTTCTTAGAGGCACTGACCAAGTCTTTATTTTTTTATTATTTTTGAAAGCTACAAAAGCCGAACCTGTAGCACCTGATTCCAATTTTGAGCCGTCTGTATAAATGCATGTGTCCTTTGGGTTGTGGACTATACGTGGTTCAATTGTTTCTGCCGGGTGGTTTTGCCATATGTTTACTTTCTGAGTGAATTCTCTGTGAAAGATGATTTTGTTGTGTATTGTTGCTTTCTTCCTTAATCTTGAGACTGTGCCGTATGCCGCTTCATAGTTTACTTTAAGGTGAATTGGAATCAGGCCAGCAAGTACCAATAGGGCCGAGGTTGGGGCCGTTCTATAGGCTCTGACTATGGCCAGTGCGAAGTGTCTTTGGCAGCTCAGGAGGATTTCTTTACACCTCTTCGTAAGGCTGTGCCCCCAAATCGGGGCCGCGTAGGTTAGCGTCTTCTCAACTACTGTGTTGTACCAAATTTTCATTATGTTAGGTGTAAGACCCCATCCTTTAGCTGTCATGTATGCTAAATTTTTGAAGTTGTTTCTAACCTTGTCGGCTTGTGTTTGACAGTGTGGTTCCCAGTTTAGGTTTTTATGGAGTATGACCCCTAGGTATTTAATTTGTTCTTTGACATGTAGTTCCTGACTATTTAACTCTATTCCCTCTATGATGTTTGGATCTGCTGTTGGAAGGTTCCAAGAATGGCCCCTGTTTAGGTATAGTAATTCACTTTTTTCTTTGTTTAGTGTTAGGTAGTTTTCCTCTATCCAGTCGTTGAATTCTTTTAATATTCTGTTTGCTAGTCTTTTTAATTTGTCTTTTGACCTACCCCTGAGAATTATTATGAAATCATCTGCAAAGGCTTGTATTCTTACATTTTCCCCCAGCGTTTTTTGAGAGCTGTTTCCGCGATTAGTAGCCACAGAAGCGGGCCAAGGCAACTGCCTTGGGGGCAACCGCCATAAGTTTGTCTTGTTACCTTGATGCCGTTTTCTTCTAATGAAACAAATCTTTGTTGGAGGAAACTCACTACCCAGTTCACTAAGTAATCCGGGCAGGGAGACTGTTTTAAATTATTTATTAGAATTGGCCATCTTATGTTGTCAAAGGCCCCTTTGATGTCCATGGCTATTAGGAGTGTTTGATAATTGTTATTGCCGTCTTCTTTAACTGTTTTTAATAGGTTTTCTAGTGCATGTTCTGTTGAGGTCCCCTGTTTGAACCCGTATTGTTTGTTACTCCAATATTTTTCTTTGTATAGGTGGTAGTTAATTCTCCCATGGATTATTCGCTCTAGCATTTTCCCTAACGCTGGTAGTAGGCAGATTGGTCGATAATTTTTTGGGTTTGTTGGGTCTTTGCCTGGTTTCTCGAAGAGTACGACTACGCCTAACTTAAATGATTTGGGAAAGTATTCTAGTTTTTGACATGTGTTAAACAGAGTTAGTAGAAGTTGTGGAGCTGCTGTGTGTATTCTTTTAATTAGGTTATAGTCTATGTAGTCGTACCCTGGTGCCTTGTTTTGTTTGATGTTTCTTATTATTCTATTGAGTTCCGCTTTAGTTATTACTGGTGCTTTTGCGTATTCCAATGGATTTTTGTCTGCCTTGATAGTATGTGGTGTTGAACTGTCTGTTAGGTACAGGTTGTCTAGGAAATGTGTTAATGTTTGTTTTATGGTTGTTGTGCCATCTTGTTTTAGTATGTCAATGAGTTTCACTGATCCCGTGGTTTTGTTGCTTGCGTGTTTGTAGTGCGTTCCGTAGGTGTCCGTTGTTTTACTGCAATAATCCTTCCATGTTTTTGATTTGGTTTTATTTATCAGTTTTTTGAGTTTGGCCCTTTCTTTTTTGAAAACTGTGTGTTGTTGTAGTTTTAGGTTTTCGTCAGTTTGCTTTTGATACCTCCTCCTAAGAGCCCTAACCTTGTTCCTGGCTGTTTTGATTTCGTCCGTCCACCACGGTGGAGCAGTGAGCACTGGTGTTTTTTTCTTTTTGTAGCACGTGAAAGCTATAGTTGTGATTTCATTTTGCAGTGTCAGTGTAATGTTGTCCAGTTGGTCTTCTGTTGTCACTTTGTTGAGTTCTTTTATGTATTTGTTTCTTATTTTTCTAATGAGTTTATCAAATTTGGCATGTTTTCCTACCTTGGTTTGGAGACCATGTCTCTGGTAGTCTATGTTTTTATGATTTTTGATTGTGTAAGTAATGTAGCAGTGATCACTAAGTGAGGCTTCGTCGCTGACTTGCCAATCACTGATTTCGTTGCCCAGGGCGACCGTGGCTATGGTTAAGTCCGGCCAGCCCCTTAATTCCCTCAGCCTCCCGTCCGGATCTCTCCGTGAGACTCTAAATGAGGGTTTGGCGTCTGGTGGGTTGTGGACGAACAAGGAGTGTAGCAGGAGGAAGTCTGTGAGTTCCCTGCCCCTTTGGTCAGTGTCGTCGTATCCCCAGGCTGTGGAGTGTGCGTTGAAGTCCCCCGTTAGCAGCACTTCGCCCACCGCTTTTTTCAGAGCTTCTTCGATCTCTGTTAGTACGTTCGGGAAGTGCTCTGACGGGGGAGCGTATACGTTGATTATTGTAAATTGGTTGTCTTTGTTTTCTAGTGTTATGGCAGTGGTGAATTCTTTCGCGAGTATTGTCATAGGTTTAGTTCCTAGTTTGGTGATTATCGCTGATTTGTTGGATGGTGTTTTCGTTATGTTCCACTTCTTTTGGTTAAACCCTGTGATGTTCCCAGTTTTTTTGTGTTGGTAGAAGTCTTGCAGTAGTATCACCTGGAGGCCCCGTGCTTCGGCGAGACCCGCCAGGCAATCCGTTGCCCTACCTCCGCCATGTAGATTTATTTGAATGCATTTAAGAGAGTCGTCTTGAGTAACTTTTGGGTTAGGTGTTCTGTTAGTTTGTGGGCCTACCATGTTCGTGTCTGTAGATGTGTGTGAGGGTGTGGGTGTTTGTGTGTGGAGGGTGACGTTTATGGAGTTGGTGTTGGTGGCCGCGCTCCTTGAGCGTGTCAATCTCTGACTATCTATGGCCATTCTGGTGTTGACGTGCAGCGTTGTAACTTATTTTCTTTTCTATGTCTGCACGTGACCTCGTCACTAACCTATCTTGATTACCAAAGGTATTGATCGTCACTCTCCCTGTGAGTACCTCAACGCCTTTGGACAGTGCCTTGCCCTGCTCTGTCTGAATTTTCCTGACCCGGAGGAGAGTCCGCCAGACCCAGCATGCACCCGAGTGCAGCGTATGGTTCGTATCCTTGTTGACTGGTATGTATCCTTTCATGTTGAGGTTGTAGTTGTGGCACGCGAAGCAGCAGACTCTGTCCGTACTGCACTCTGTGTGCACATGCTGCCCCGCGCACTTGGAGCACCTCTGAGGCCTGTTGCAGTCCTTTGCCACGTGATCAAATTCAAGACATTTGTGGCAACGGATAATGCTGATGAATGGCCTAATTGGGCATTCCCTGAGCCCCAGGCAGATCGTTCTTGCCTTAAGCAGGCGATCTGCCAGTGGTTCAGGGAGCAGGACCTGTTGGTGCTTTCCCCCGCGGGCCTGCATGTGCCTGGGCAGAGTGACCGCATCGTCTGCTCGTCGCGGGTCTAATCTAATCTTCTTCTCGATCTTCTCCTTGATTTGGGCTTCTGTCACATGCTCCGGGATGTTGAAAATTATTACTTTCTTCTTCCGTACGCTTGCTGTTTTTACTGTCAAATCTTCACTTTCTTCCATTTTTTCCGCCAGTGTTTCTTTGATCTTTGAGGCTTCTTCTGCGTTTTCACATACTATTTTGATACCCTTCTTTATTCTTTTTAAGTTCTTCACTCCTTGATGGTGCTCTATCGTAGCGGCTCTCACTGTGTTTTCAATTTCCTCTACATTTCTGTCAGAGTTTGACTGGATGATGAGTGTGGAGGTTGACGCTTTTAACACTTCCGAATACCCTCTTTGGGTCGTTGTCTGTGTTGGAGCGACAGCCTCCTCCCTCTGAGCCTCGTCTGCCTCACCTGTGCTGATGACTACTGTGTTAGGGATTGCCTGGACTTGACATTCGTAGACTGCGGCCTTTGCTTCCGCTGCTGTCCTTTTTATTTCCAACTCCATTAGGTTCGTCATGATTAGATCTGTAGCTTTATCTATTTCTTCGCTAGTCGACTTCAGTACTCCTTTGCATTTATGCTGCAGTAATTGTATGTAGTTGAGAGCCCTGATTATTCTTTCTGCTTCATTGCTTCTTTTGTAGCCGGTGTCTGGTTCGTCACTGATGTTGAGTAATTCTTTTCTCATCTCCTTCAACTGTTGCGTCTCTTCTGGTCTTTGTGCCTTATCATCATTTTTAGCTTCACTCATCTCACTTCCATCATCTTCTAAGTCCTCTGCATCGTCTGCCTCACTATCTTCTTCTTTCTTCTTCATCTTGAATTTCTCTTCGATTTTCTTCAAAGTTTCTTTCGCTTGCAAATTCTTCGACTTTGTGCTTTTGTTTTCTTTTTGGCTTTGTGATGACCCGGATGCATTCCCCGTCACCGAACTTCTCCTCCGAGCGCTGGCAGTAAGAATTTGCCTATCTGAGTTCTTTGCGGGCAAGGGTGGGGAGGCATTATGAATGCCATTCTTGACATCGCCTTTTACCCGTGTCATGTTGTTAAAGCTGTAATGTGTAGTATTTAACCACTAAGTTAATTTATCAAATGAAATAAGTACCTTCTTCAATATGGCTGACGACCATGGGTTGTGGAACCCCCAGGCCGGCCAGCGAGACCTCACCAGCCCTAAGCATAATAAATGGACAAATACCCCCCTAAATAGTATGCACAACTGAAAACAAGCCCTTCTAAGACTGAGCTAGTCTGAACACAAAAAAAAAAAAAAAAAAAAAAAAAAAAAAACTGAAATCCGTGAGAATGACCCGAGTGTGAGGTGACAAGAATGTGCAATATAAGACATGTAAATAATAGAGCATGAAAAACATCAAAAACATGAGCAAAACAAACAAACTGGGAGGCTGACCGTGGTAAGAACCCTGAAACACCCCCCTCCCAAAAAAAAGGAAAGTGGTTTGGTCGACTATTAAAATTAAAAAGAACTGAGAGAAAAATTAATAATTTAGTATTGCAATAAGATGAGTCCTAGAGTACTTAAATTAGAATAACGGGATTAAGACAATTATAACAGTGAGAGTGACTTAGTTAAAACTATTACTAGAACTACTATTAGTAAAACTAAGACAAATAAAGCTGGCGATAACCTGGAGTTGAGTGACGAACTGGGGATAATTCAGGTTATGAGACATTGGATTGCAGGTAATTATTATAGCTAAGAGAAAATGATTAAGCTAAGACAAGAATAAAGGGAGAAACAGTTAGTAGTCAATTAAGCAAATGCTGTTAGTTATAACTAGGAAATAGTTATGCATGGGAAAATAATTGGCTAACCTATTATTAGGCTAAGCAGGGGGGGGGGAGTACTAAATGTATTATTTATAATAATTAAAACAGTTAAGAGCTAGCTAAAACCGAGAAATTAATTTAAAAGGACTTAACATTTAAACAGTTACTTAAAACAATAGAGATAATTGCTAATGGGAAGTAGGATAAGGTAGTTAACCCCCCCCCCAAGGAGAAGTTGAGTTGGGCTCGCTAGCAAAGTTGAACTAGGAGTATAATTGATAAGCAGGGAATACAATAAGATTAGTCCTAGAGTATTTAAATAATTAGAGAAACGGATATTTTCAACTATAACAGAGAAAGTGACTTAATTAAAACTATTACTGGAACTACTATTAGTAAAAACTAAGACAAAAAGAGCTAGCGAAAGCCTGGAAATAAATGAAGAACTGAGCTTAGTTCACGTCGAATTGTCATGTTTCTGTGATGTCGAAATGAGCTATTGAACTTAGGGTATAACAGATAATGAAAATTGAAGGCCTGAATGGGAAGAGTATCCCGCCCTGATTGACAGAATTACGATATGCCAAAGCCCTAGAGTAAAATTAAAGCTTAGTGACAACAATAAAAAAAAAAAATAAAAAAATAAATTAAAAAAAAAAGCTGACTGGAATACAAAGGCAGATAAACTATTAACCAGAACTTACAATTAGAAATTCAATAAAAATAGCCGTACAATGAGGTTGTAATAACAATTTATCGGAAATTACTCAGATCCTCCTGAGTAGCAAAACAGATTAATAAAAACGGGTTATTAGAATAGTAAAATTGGATTATAATTACGTATTTAGAAAGCTAATAATACTACTATTTAAAAAACTGACTGGAATACTAAAGCAGATAATGAAATACCCTGATTAAACTTATAGTAGCCGTTATAAATAACCATACAAAGAGAGTTGAAATAATAAATTGTTAATAAAAGTAAATTGACTAAAACCCTGAAATGACACCCCCCCCCCTCTCCGAGAGAAGAAATGAGTTACCCAAACTACTACACTAAAGTAAATAAATTAATTTATATTACGGCTCAGATGATACAAATTTGGTTGCAAAGTTCGAATAGTAACCCTTTACTACGACCCCTTTACTAAAGTAACAAGTAATAAGTGACCACTAAAATAAAGAGTAATTAGGGCTGTAGTTATAGAAATTAACCCCCCCCCTCCCTAAAAGAGCGGTCCCAAGGCAAAATACTTAAAAACCTTTTAGAGAAACTGTATTATGACAGGTCAGCCCCCGTGATTGAATAGTCTAATCTATTAGTAAACTGTAGGATAAAAATGACCTCTGCAACACAATCTATATGATAACAATGGACATTGTTCGCAGCTGGCTGGAAAGGAGTGTGCCCTAAGGGATATGGGCTTGTAAAGGGCTTGTTTTCCTAATAACAAACAGATTTGAGATTAGTAAATCGGGCGAGTTGACACTTATATGAGTTAAGAAATAGATTCCCACGCGTGATGACAAAGGACCCTCAGAGCACAGAAAATAAACTTAAGAGCACAATAAAACCAATATGTTACTGTCGCGTCGGATTAAGCTGTTGAACTTTTGGAATAATAGATAATGAAAAATGAACAACTGTAGCGAGAAAATATTTCGCCCTGATTGACACATGTATCCTTAGAACGGATTAATAATGTTTAAGGCTAAGATTGGGCAGGGATTCCTTCCAAAAACCTTGGGCAACAAGGATAATAAAGCTAATTAATATCGTACCTGAAATAATTAGTGTACCCACTAATTGGCCTAACAAGGGGGGGGGGTACTAAAATTACAGTTAATAATAACTAAAACAATTAAAGCTGGCAAAAAACTGAGAAATTAAAATAGAGACTTTACATTAATCAGTTACTAAGATATTAAATCAATAACAATTATCGCTAGAAGGGAGTAGACTTGGCATAACATTAAGACTTAATTAACAGAAATAGCAGAATTACTAGAACTATATTTAATAAGTACTAAGACAAATGGGGCTAGCGATAGTCTGGAATTAATTGAAGGACTGATCTAAAATACAGTTACTTATAACCTGAGGTTACACTTAAATATTTTTTTTTCTGAAAGTAGAATAATAAAAAGAAATTAAAGACTAAATAAAAAAAAGGACTATCAGGGCATGGATACATATGTCATTAATGTAAGAAGAACCCAAAATAAAATAATAGATGACACTTAAATGAATAAAAATTGTCCAAACATCATGCTTCCTACCTATAGGCTTTGCCAGTGCAGTCTCGCGACGCCTTATCCTGGGGCTCCCGGGCCCATGGCACTGTCTAATCCGCTTAGCCGATCATTATTTTCGCTCTAAGAGCCACGAAAAAACAGGTCCTTCTCCTTCACCTCCAAGGACGAAACTTTAACCACTCCTATAATCTATCTATATGCAAAGATTCAAAGACATTAATCCATCCGTTTTGAAGCCAAGTTCATTCCAATTTTTCGGACACACTTTCACATTTATAATATATATAAGGATTATCATCTACATTTCTGTTGGAAGTTTATTACAAAGATATATCTCGTTCAAGAGCACTTGTAATCAGTTTTTTCGCATTTATCAATTGGTTACTTTAAGTAAACAATTATATTTAATTAAAGAACAGCCATAATCTAATTTAAACACAAACGCATTCAAATAATGCATTTATAAATATGATTATTTCGAATTCGGGGAATGGGTTACAGTTGAATTAATTAAGATAATGCAGAATTTTTATTACCAAGTTTAGATGAGGTTAAGAAGAATATTTTAAAATCTGAAATGCGTTTAAAATCATTAAAAGATTAAATACCAATAATTAATTATATTTAAATATTTGCGTTTATTTAATCGCTCCGCAAAAACCTTATTATCAGAATTCAGGAATCAGTGGATTTTTTTATTAAATTTAAAATGGCAATTTTTATTTTTTAACTCGCTTGAACCAATGAAGTATGATTAGAAGTGCCTACTGGAGTCGTCTTGCTTCAGTTTACCTTTCATTGAAGTTGATGAATCAAATGGCTGATTGCATAGATGGTAAGCAAGAAAAATGGAATTTCAAAAATTCTGGAGCATTGGGATAATCAAATGAGTCTTAGGGTAAAGCGGTCTAGAAAAGCCAAGGGCCATATATATATATATATATATATAAATTAATTAAGATCCTAAGAAATTTTTAGGGAAATATCGATAGGGAACTGGCTTAACCCATTAACGCCCGAATTATTTTCTTCGCTAAAATTTAAATTTTGTATTTCCCACCACTTTTAAAAACAAATTAATTTTTATCTAAATTTATCGAGGATTCTGTCTCGTGAAAGAAGTTATGTACATTTCTTCCTCTTTACTGGTGGGAAAACCGCTTTCTTGCTGTTTTTGTAACCGTCCTCAAATGAGGACGCTGGGCGTTAATGGGTTAATAACATGCATTATATTATTAAAATAAATAAAATTCACTGTTTAAATATTTCTGGTATGAATTCGATTATCTGAATTATGCAGTTTCTAGAACGCACGTACTCTACACAGGGCATTTAAGTGTTAATCTTTTAAAAATAATTTTCCAGATGGAAATATTTGTCTAATATAGTCAAGTAAGGCGAAAATTTCTGTTAAACATAAATTGAAGACAAATAAATGAGACAAATATTTCTTTAACCACTCGCAAAGCGGTGGGATAAAATATATCTTGCCTTATATTCATAATTTATTTCGGATTGAATAAACGCTTTAAGACGTTCAATTATTCTTTTCATACAGATGAGATTGCTTTAATACCTAACGAAAATGTTAGAGATGTAATGTGATAAATTAAATATTATGTAAAATCAGTATCACATACTCGCTAACATTTCATAGTTGTGTCTTTTTATTGTTAAATACTTTCTAGTACTTAACTTAATTTATTAATTTATTTATTAATTATTTTATGCTAGAAATCGTATTTATTGCTCCTTTAACTTCAAGGGTCTTAATTGTTTCTTAATTTCAAAACCAGGAAATTCTTCTGAACCAATATTTTTTAATAGAAAATCTTTTCTTATATAAGGCAAAAATTGGTACACCTAACCTGAAATATCCGTTCACTATGTAGCAGGTTTCACTCCAATTAAAGCATTATTTAAAACTAGCTGACCCGCCCGGCGTTGCCCGGATCCGTAATAATAATATTAAATGAATTGTGAGAGAAATTGGTTAAAAAAAAAAAAAAAAAGAAAAAGAAAAAAGAAAAAAAAGAAAGAAACTTATATTTAGCTGTAAAAATGCTCAAAATGACTACAATGGGAAACGCGAGAGGAAATATGTGTGCAGCGATTGGGTGATTTTCGTGTTAAAGCGTTGATATTAATCCGTAAAAATCACTGCTAAGTCATGTAACTAATTACTTTTTTGACATAGAAATATCAAGTGAAATATTTTGAATTTCAAACTAGTACTGGTAATCTAGACGCCAGTACTACTTCCGTTTTTTAACAAAAAAAAAAAAAAAAATCCGTAAATTCCAGAAATAGTTCCGTTTTTTCACAAAATATTTCCCTTTTTTTAAAAAATATTTTCTTATGTAAAAATTTTCGTTTGAAAAATTAAAAGAATTTTTCAAGGACAAACTAACATCTTTGTGATTTTTGTTCTTTACTTTTCAAAGACACGTTAACATCAGGGACACATTATATACATTTAATTTAAACAACAGCGAAGAAATGTCATTTACCTTTCACGGGGTTTGAACTCGGGACCTCTTCGGTCGTAGCTTGCAGTGTAAGACCATTACACCAGGATTATTCAAACCACCTTTTCAAATATCCTTTAGTTATTTCGGATGCATTTCATAAAGTAAAGATAAGATTTTGAACGCAAATTTATTTTTGTAGAGATAATATTTTTCTATTTAGTGGATAATTCAAAATGTTTTACAGATTTTCTTTCCATAATTTCGAATATTTAGCTTATTAATTTTAGCTTTATATGTATAAAAATTAGTCTTTAAAATATTACATGCATGAAAGAATTTATTAAGAGTTTTGTTTCCTTCTTTTTTCGAAAAGTTTTAAAATTCTATTGTAATATTATTGATATTTATTTATTTATTTTAAAAAATACTAACATACTAAAAGAAAATGGAAAAAACGTGCATTTTAACAAATTATTTTATGACGATCTAAGGTAAACTCAATAAAGATAATTGCAATGGGTTATAAAAAGAAATTTCAGGTATTGATTTTTTATAACTTATGTAATCGCCAAAATTACCTTTCTTAATTTCCATAATTTCTTTCCATAATTTCAAGTATTTAGCTTATTAATTTTAGCTTTATATGTACAAAAATTAGTCTTTAAAATATTACATGCATGAAAGAATTTATTAACAGTTTTGTTTCCTTCTTTTTTGGAAAAATTTTAAAATTCTATTGTAATATTATTGATATTTATTAATTTATTTTAAAAAATACTAACATACTAAAAAAAAAAGAAAAAAAACGTGCATTTTAACAAATTATTTTATGACGATCTAAGATAAACTCAATAAAGATAATTACAATCGGTTATAAAAATAAATTTCAGTTATTGATTTTTTATAACTTATGTAATCGCCAAAATTATAATGATTTCGGTAATATATTTCGATATATTTTTAATTTTATGTGCAAACTTCTTAATTTGAATAAATTAAAAAATATACATATTAAAATTAAAAGTAGAACTTTTTTTCACTTTTTTCAAAATATCCAACGCACTTAAAAAATATATATACGATATAAATAAATTAAACATTATTTTAAAATCATAATCAACTTTCCCTTTCAGCTATTTCAAACTTAAAAAGAATTAATAAAATTTTATTTTATTTTTGTAAATTATTATTATTTTCTTAATATTTTAAAAATACGTTAGCTTTTTATTATTAAAACAGAATGAAATAGAGAAATGTTCTAGCAAATTGTTTAAAAAACATTATCTCGGTATAATGTTTTTATTTTCCTGGTAGATAGCACTACTACACTCTACTGTTTTCGGAAAATTAACAAAAATAACGGAACGTTATTTAATGGGATTTGTGATTCTAAAATGTCAAATACGAAAATTTTTCTGTTTTTTTTTTTTTTTTTTTTTTTTTTTTTTTGAAAAAATGAAACTATTCCGTAAAATTTTACGGAAAAGTTTCTGTATATTAACTAATATTTTTTACAGTGTATATCATTCTCTAATCCGCCTAATCCCCCCTTCCGTAAATGAAATCGATACTTGAATGATTAGCTAAAAGTATATAATATTATAAACATAGCTATCAACTTTCAACTAATCTTCCGTAATACCTGGATTAGTTTGATCCAGGTTAACCTCATTTCGAACCAAAACAATTATTTCGTGAATATTTATTTATTTACTTTCAGTTTTTTAAGTAGCACTCATTTAATTTTATTTCTATAAAAAAAATTTCGGGTTCGAAATTCATTAAACCAGGATCAAACTAACAAGCGTATTACGGAAGATTAATGTAAAGTAGGCACCTAGCTATAAAATATAATCTAAATGTATATAATGTTATAATTTCAGAGCCAATGTAAAAAAAGTCCATATTATCAAAGCATGCGTAATGTTCACACTGTGGTCAAAATCCTGACCGTAACTAATTGTACCGTAACCATAGCCTGTCTGTAAACTAACTGCGACTTAACCGTAACCTAATTGTAACTTAAACATAACATAAATGTAACGTCTAGCCTTTATCTTATCGCAACTTTATCCGTAATCTAACCATAACCTAACTGCAACTTAACCTTATCCTAACTGTAACTTAACTATGATCTAAGTGTAACCTAACGAAATCTGCAACACGTACAAGGCTGAATTTTTTTTAAAGTAGCGAAAGACTATCCTGATGCACCTGCTATTCAGAATTTCAAAATTCTAATTATTAACTGAGTAATTAATTAAAATCCAAAACTCACTCTCATCAAAAAATCATTTTTCTCGTTTTTTTCTCCATTGGCTTGATTATGGTTGGTTGGTTGTATAAAACTTTTGAGGCAATAATTAAAAATCTGGGACATTATTAAAGAAACCAATTTAAAAGTGACTGTTTTTTTCCAAAGAACTTTAAAATTCATAGACCGGCAAACATCCAGTTTTACTTAGGATTTTGATCACAGCTGTTGTACGTCAAAATGTTGGCACTTCATACATTAGAATGTATGTGCGGTTAATGTTGCAGTAAAAAAATATACGACGCTTTTCTAGGAGTTATTTTTTTAACCATTGATTAAAATTTTAAATGTATCCTATTTAATTTTAAAAAAAATGGCTTTAAATTGCTTTTAAAACGAAAATAAAAAGTCTGTTGTGCGTTCAGTTGTTCGAATCGGTAGACGATTAATGCACCATAAAAAATTATCAAATAGCAAAGCAAATTATTTCTATTTAGTGTATTTCTGTTGCTCGATAAAACCAGACGATTATTAAAATGATGTTCTCAAACTTGACTTTTTGAACCGAATTTCCGGACGTGATATTAGACCAACAAAGATCGCCATGAGACAACAATTTTTTGTAAATTAACATTTTTTTCGAATGAAAATTTTAGTTTCGGAGTTTATGTCCATGGAAATTATTTTGTCTTGTTCGGATCCGGATATAGTTATTTGGAATAACTTTGTCCGTTTCGGAATTGACTCGGATCATATTTCGGTGTTTTTCGGCTCAAATAACATGTATACAGAAATTATTTTGTCGTTATTGGATCGGGTTATAATTCATTGGAATATTTTTGTCCAGTTCAAATTTGCATTAGGTCAGACTCCAATATTTTTTCACATTGAATTTTTAAATTCGGTTCGGATTGCAATTTTGTCTAAATGGGTTGCAATTACGTTTACGGTTAGACTTAGGTTATATTTAATTTCCGGTTAGGTCACAGTTAGATCACGGTTAAGTTACAGTTAGGTTAAAGTTAAGTTGCAGTTAGGTTATGGTTAAATTACGGATAAGGTTGCGATAAGATAAAGGCTAGGGTTACATTTATGTTATGTTAGGTTACGGTTAAGTCGCAGTTAGTTTACAGACAGGTTATGTTACGGTACAATTAGTTACGGTTAGGATTTTGACCACAATGTGAACATTACGCATGCTTTGATTAAAAATATAGACTTTTTTTTTACAATGGTTCTGAAATTATAATATTATATACATTTATTGAAATGAAATGAAAAAAACTTCTTTAAACACCATAAAATAAGTTAACTGCACAAGGCCTTTCGAAAGAACTTAGTCTTTCTTCGTCAGGCGCAAAAAGGGGAACTGAAGGGGAATGCGGGAGGGAGAGGGAGCAAGCAGAAGGAACAGCCAATAGGAAAGAAGAAGGCAACAGCCAATCACGGAAGAGCATAAACAAAACTAGATAGACAATGAAGGAGAAGAAAGGAAGAAGGGGGGAAGGGAAATGGGAATAAAGCGGGGTAAATTAAAAAATTAACTAAAAGGAGAGATTAAAATGAGATAAAATGTACGCAAAAAAAAAAAAATAAATAAATAAAAAAATAAAAATAAATAAAAAAAAATTAAAAAAAAATAAAAAAAAATAAAAAATAGTTTACAATTATAAACACACATGAATAAACCTGAAAATTGTATACATAATATATATATATATATAAATAATAATAATAATAATAATAATAATAATAATAATCTCTATAAATAAAAGGAATTCTGAGGATAATTAATTAATTAATTGAGGCACAGGGGAAAGCAAATCTTGGCAATGCGCCAACTCGGTCCAGAGGAAGCAAATCTTGGCAATGCGCCAACTCGGTCCAGAGGAAGCAAATCTTGGCAATGCGCCAACTCGGTCCAGAGGAAGCAAATCTTGGCAATGCGCCAACTCGGTCCAGAGGTATAAAAGCAAGATAGAAAAAAACGCGCAGGTCTGTGCATTCAAGTACAACCACCCATATGTATATGCTGAAAGTTTGTTCTGACGCTCACCCGACGCACGTGGAGTGCCGATGGTCCGGGGAGAGTCACTGGGGGATCCGTCGCCAGCTGAGAGAGAAGCGTAGAGTCACCGGGGGATCCGTCGCCAGCTGAGAGAGAAGCGTACCATACACATAAATTATTAAATAAACCTTCAAATTAAGCCCGGCGAAGCGGGCTGGGTATGCTAGTAATAATTAAATAATAAACTTAATTATGAAGCAGTGCTGAAAAGATTCTTCCAGGCAACGGAGAGGGTTTTAGAATCAGATTTATCATTAACAATAATATCACGATTAATATAAATAGCTAAATTTTCCAGAAAGTCTAACTCAGAGGAACTATTGGCATTAAAAATAATTTTAGCAGTATGAAAATTGAAACTATGGCCGAAATCCCAGGAGTGTTTAGCAACAGAAGATTTAGAAATTTCTTGATTAATGACATACCGAGAGTGTTCTTTTAGGCGTTTTTCGAGATTTCTTATAGTTTGACCAATATACGATAAATCACATCCATTACAAGGAACATTATAAATACCCCATTTTTGGAGGTCAGGGACAGGACATTTCATGGAAGGAAATTTTAATTTATTGACTGGTTTAAAGATAACATTAAAATTGAAACGTCTTAAAACTTTCTAATATTGATAAAAGTAAACCTGTTAATTTGGTCGTCCTCCTTTTTTATCCTCCTTTATGTTTTAAATTAGCTAGAGTTTTAAGACGTTTCAATTTTAATGTTATCTTTAAACCAGTCAATAAATTAAAATTTCCTTCCATGAAATGTCCTGTCCCTGACCTCCAAAAATGGGGTATTTATAATGTTCCTTGTAATGGCTGTGATTTATCGTATATTGGTCAAACTAAAAGAAATCTCGAAAAACGCCTAAAAGAACACTCTCGGTATGTCATTAATCAAGAAATTTCTAAATCTTCTGTTGCTAAACACTCCTGGGATTCCGGCCATAGTTTCAATTTTCATACTGCTAAAATTATTTTTAATGCCAATAGTTCCTCTGAGTTAGACTTTCTGGAAAATTTAGCTATTTATATTAATCGTGATATTATTGTTAATGATAAATCTGATTTTAAAACCCTCTCCGTTGCCTGGAAGAATCTTTTCAGCACTGCTTCATAATTAAGTTTATTATTTAATTATTATTATTATTATTATTATTATTATTATTATTATTATTTATATATATATATATATATTATGTATACAATTTTCAGGTTTATTCATGTGTGTTTATAATTGTAAACTATTTTTTATTTTTTTTTATTTTTTTTTTATTTTTTTTATTTTATTTATTTATTTATTTATTTATTTATTTATTTATTTTTTTGCGTACATTTTATCTCATTTTAATCTCTCTTTTTAGTTAATTTTTTAATTTACCCCGCTTTATTCCCATTTCCCTTCCCCCCTTCTTCCTTTCCTCTCCTTCATTGTCTATCTAGTTTTGTTTATGCTCTTCCGTGATTGGCTTTTGCCTTCTTCTTTCCTATTGGCTGTTCCTTCTGCTTGCTCCCTCTCCCTCCCGCATTCCCCTTCAGTCGTGCCGCTACATTCATTGTGGACGCACGTCTTTTTTGCGCCTGACGAAGAAAGACTAAGTTCTTTCGAAAGGCCTTTTGCAGTTAACTTATTTTATGGTGTTTAAAGAAGTTTTTTTCATTTCAATTGTGTATAACACCAGCTTCAATTTTATACATTTATATACATTTAGATCCTATTTTATACATAAGTGCCTACCTTACATTAATCTTCCATAAAATGTGTTAATTTGATCCTGGTTTAATGAATTTCGAACCAGAATTTTTTTTTTTTTTTTTTTTTTTTAAAGAAATAAAATTAAATGAGTGCTACTTAAAAACTGAAAGTAAATAAATAAATATTCATGATATAATTGTTTTGGTTCAAAATGAGGTTAACCTGGATCAAACTAATCCAGGTATTACGGAAGATTAGTTGGAAGTTGACAGCTATATTTGTAATATTATATACTTTTAGCTAATCATTCAAGTATCGATTTCATTCACGGTAGGCGGATAAGGCGGATTAGAGAATGATATAATTAGTTTCAAATTCAAAATATTTCACTTGATATTTCTATGTGAAAAAAAGTAATTAGTTAACACGATTTAGCAGTGATTTTTACGGATAAATATCACCACTTTAACACGAAAATCCCGCAATCGCTGCACACATATTCCCTCCCGTGTTTCCCATTGCAGTCATTTTGAGCATTCTTGCAGCTAAATATAAGTTGTTTGTTTTTCTTTTTAAATCAATTTCTCACACAGTCAGTGGCCACGTATTTCAGACAATGTATTTCCATATATTTCGAGTTAAAGAGAAAATCATACAAATTTTAAGTTCGTTTAGTATTATTATTACGGATCCGGGCAACGCCGGGCGGGTCAGCTTGTTTAAAATAAATTGCAGAGAAAAAAACCTTACAATTTTGCCCTTTCGCTCGGCGGTCAGGGGGTTCTTAGATTTATTTTTATATATAAAAAAATTCTATCATATGTCCAGAAAAATTTCCTGAAACGAACGACATTTGTATTTATCATATTTTTCACTCAAAATATTGCATATGAAATTTTCTAGCATTAACCGCTTACCTTATGTGCCCGTACGTCATACGGACAACGTCTTTACGTCAATCGTGATTTGCCCGTACCTTGTACGGGCATCTATATTCCAGTCCTGACTCATTACTATCATCACGAAATTTCTATTGTAAATTTTGCATTATTTAACCCTTTCCGGCACAGTGTGCCCGGTCTGGGATACCTAATTTTAGTTCCAAACTTGTCATCGGCACCAGTAATATTTTAGAAAAATTTTGCTTTTACAATAAAAACAAAAATTAGAAAGGTTCAAAATATCTGAAAACTTCGTTTCTGAATTCCGGTGTCAGTCGATAATTTCTCATTTTACTAACAAGTTTTGCCCGTGCCGGAAAGGGTAACCCGAGCATTTCTCTGATTACATTAGGCAAAAATTTCTGTTTTTAAAAACCGGTGATAAAAGATAAAAACTCTGTAAAAAAATATATGAAAAAAAAAATAAACATCATTTGAATGTTTTGTTGTTTTCAGAAATATGAATCAGTTAAATAATAATAATAATAATAATAATACCGTATTTACTCAAGTATAACGAGCACTATTCTCAAAAAATCAGAGCAAAACTCCTAGGTGCAAAACTCCTAATATTTTTTTACTGCTGGCTATGATCACACGATATACATATTAATCAAGAAATTATTCAAATAAGACATAATCATTCGGAAAATCTTACTTAATTGAAGTATTACTGCATCTTTATTTCACTCCTTGGACTTTTTTTTATACAACAGAGCTAATAACATTATTTAAAAGCTACCGTATTTTCGGGTGTATAGTCCGCGGCTTATGCAAGAAAAAAACCTCCCAAAAAGCCGCTGCGGCTTATACAAGGTGCGGGTTATACAAAGATCTTTTTTTAAAAATTGGAAATCGTGATATTTTTCTACAATTTTTAAACCTTAAAAAATTTGAAAAAAAAAAAAAAAAAAAAAAAAAACATCGAAATTTGTACATTTTTTTCGCTATGCCTTGAAATTTAGAGAGTTCTCCCATGTTTGTAAAGGCTTTTTTTTACTGCTTAAATACAGTTATTTCTGGATTTGGAAGAACTGTCGCAACTATCGCCAAGTATTGCACTGATAGATCTATAATAGCCATTGTGTTTGTAGAGTACAAAATCCAAAATCCGGAACCCTTCCAATCTCGACAATTCTGAATTTAAGATCATTTTTAGTTTAGAAAATAATCTACCGACCCTGTTGCAAAGAACAAAAAAAAGTGCGTGATTTATATCATTTCGGAACGATTCAGAGCAGTTGTTCTTTTTCGAAACGATTCCGAGGAATCGTTCCTTTACAGAGTCGTTTCATTTCGGAAGGAGTTCCAAGGAATCGAACTTTTCCGGAGTCGTTTCATTTCGGATAGAGTCCGAGGAATCGTTCCTTTTCGGAGTTGGTACCTTACCCTGTTGCAAAGAATAAAAAAAGTGCGTGATTTATGTCATTTCGGAACGATTCAGAGTAGTCAGTCTTTTTCGAAACGATCCCGAGTTAACGTTCCTTTACAGAGTCGTTTCATTTCGGAACGAATTCTAGGAATCGAACTTTTCCGGAGTCGTTTCATTTCGGATAGAGTCCGAGGAATCGCTCCTTTTCGGAGTTGGTGCATTTCGGATCGATTCCGAGGATTCGATCCTTTTGGGAACCAATGACCTAAGATACGTATACATTTTATGTCCGAAATTTTGAATATATCACCAATTTTTTTTAATTGTTGGAAATTTTTTTTAAAAATATCACGTTTCTTTGAAAAAAAAAATGCGCGTAAACGCCGCATCGCTTGAAATTTTATCTTAAAACACGTAAACGCCGCGGCGTTTCTTCCGAAAATTACGGTACTGATAAGCTTAATTTTTTAGCCCAATTACTGTAGATATTATGCATCACGAAAAAATTTGGTAAATTTGTGTTAAAAATTATGACTAATGGTTTCTAATTTCGAACCCTGGTCGAAATATACGTTCGTAAATGGTGTATAGCCCGCGGACTATACACCGATGCATCTCCGCGGGTTATACACGAACTTTTTTACTGCACTGCTCGATTTAGGGGTGCGGGTTATACACAGGGTGCGGGCTATACACCCGAAAATACGGTAATTACCAATTTTCATTGCCGTCACTTACTCTTACTCCCAGTCATTCGCTCCCTACCTGAAGTCTAAAAATGTATTTTTGTCTTATTTTCTGGCCTGATGTAATGTTTGTTTCGACTTTCTCTACTGAAATTCATTTGATTCTTCATTCACTTGCATATTAAATTAACGGTGCGCGTTATATACGGGATTTTTAAAAATCTTTTTTTTTTCTTGTAAAGTACGGGGTGCGCGTTATATACGGGATTTTTAAAAATCGTTTTTTTTCTTGTAAAGTACGGGGTGCGCGTTTTACACGCGTGTGCGATATACGCGAGAAATTCGGTAATAATAATAATAATAATAATAATAAAGAACTTTTTATTTCGTCGAAACAATTTCACACTTTTCATGATTTTTTTTTTTCGATCGGAATGATAACATGAATGCATTACAGGGAAATGAATTTGTATTTGGAAACCCCTTTGATTTGTGGTAATATAAATACGTATTTAATCTCTTGAATGTTTCTTTTTGATTTCTTCTATTGTCTCCAATAGAAGAAACTATTCTAATTGAATTTTTTTCGACTTCCGGATTTACACAGATTTACACATTTTAGGTCGTTTTATTGTTGTAAAGAGCTATTGAGAAAAAGTACAACTGTAGATAGCACCACATACACAGGACACAGTGTCATACATAAACTATATTCAGTGTCATCAAGAAGTTAAAAATCGAAAATATCGACTTTTATTCGACAGAAATTTTTAAAAATGGTCATTTGTATTTTTCTACGCGGTTTAAAAAGGATCCATATATATATATATATATATATATATATATATATATATATATATATATATGTAATATATATATACGTATATATACCATACGTAATATATATATATATACCATATATATATATATATATATTACCATATATATATTACCATTAATATATATATATATACCATATACGTAATATATATATATATATATTACGCTATCGTATGTGGCACAAAAATCACGATTATTTGTTAATTGTTTAATGACAACGTCCAAATGAAATACATCTTATTGGTTCCTGTGCAAAAGTCCCTTGGTAAGATTTAGGCTGTGATAAATTGCATTTATTTTTGTTTTGTTCCTTCGCTGCAATTATGGAGTTTAAAAATATCATTATTTTTATTTTTTTATGTTCTTTTCCCAGAAAAAAAATAAAAGTCTTTAATTTTAAACTTTTCAGTTTGAAATTAAAGTTATGTTTTTTAAATGAAATGAGTAAAAATATTATGTTATCATATTTTAAATAATTAATGAAATACAAAAACATGCCGCGGGTACAATATTTATTTATTTATGCCTAAGTGGGACAAGATCACCAGATCGCTAGGATCCGGTGTAGACCCTATTTGTCCCACCCGGAATGTTCCCCGGCATGTGGGGATTCATTACAATAACTTCAACAACAAAAAAAAAAAATACATAATATACAGGCTGTATACAACATCAACACAGTGGTATGCGCGCCGGAGACCTGCTCCATCGCGACAAGTGGCGCTACGACTGCCAAAAGCTCAACAAAGGCTCTAACGCGACAGCGGGCAGTCTTAGGAGAGAACGGTTAAGTGGTAAGATTGGCCAGGTCCATAAGGAAGTGATAAATTTTTGCCAATTGACGGAGTAGTTTTGGGCGGGTTAAGATATTTGTGAGCCAGGTATCTGGGCGGGAATAAGGGTTCTTAAGGTGCCAGGCCTCTGTGAGTGTGCAGAAGAAATAGTAGTGGTCTGGAGACCCTATGGCCCCACACTCACAGAGGTCCGTATCTGAGCGTTTAAAATAATTTAGGTATGTTCTGAATGGACCATGGCCGGAGAGGAATGCTGATGTGGGAGGGGAGAAAGCTAAGAGATTGTATGAGACTTTTGGGATAAGGGAATAGGTGTGCCTGCCTTTGCTTGAGGCATCCCAGTAGAGTTGCCAGTCAGAAAGAATGTTTCTTTTGAGGAAGTGGCGAACATGAGACGGGGGAACAGGAAGGGGGATATCTATGTTTGGACGTGAGGTGGCCTCCTTGGCCAGTGCGTCAGCTAGCTCATTGCCAGCTATGCCGATGTGAGCGGTGACATGGCCGAGAGAGACCCTATGGACGAGAGTTTTTAAGATAACTTTTATCTTAAGCACTAAAGGGTGTTTAGTTCTATGGGCGAATATTTCTTGTAGGCTTGAAAGGCTGTCACTATAAAGGTGAAAAAAAGTAGTATGAGGATAGAGAACAATCCATTCCAAAGCCCGCAGGATTGCGAAGAGTTCTGCTTGGAACACCGAATTGTTATCTCCAATCCTGCAAGCCCACTGATGAATAACAACACTGTCTTTGAAAACACAGAAGGATGATGCTACTCCCGTCTCCGTGTGTGAACCATCGGTGAAAATGGCTGGATTTTTCGAGGGGCTGTAAGAATGCTTATTAACATTAACTTGAAGATAGGATGTCTCATCCGCCGGATGCATAGTCCAGCTGTGGACTTTTCTTTGTAAGAGCAAGTTAGGGAAAAGTGCTGACTGTGTTGGTTCGTGTTCTAAGTGTAGTATTCTGTTTTTCTGAAATTCGTAAGCGAGAGTTAAGTGTATGGGTGGAATACCAGTAAGTACTGTAAGTGCATCCGTTGAGATAGTTCTATAACCTCTAACCATTTGCAGAAGGAATATGCGCTGGATAGAGGCAAGTTTTTGCTTAGCCACTTTGGTTAGCGAACCTCCCCAAACGCCCACACAGTAAAAGATGATGCGTTCAATGATTATGTGGTACCATGTTTTTAACATATTGGGCTTGATGCCCCATGTTTTTGATGTTAATTTACAGGAATTATGGTAGTAATTTAAAAGTTTAATTTTTAGTGCTTTGATATGTGGAATCCAGCTCTGATGTTTATCAATAATTACACCTAATAATTTAAGAGTATGAACGTGGTGGACGCTAACCCCATTGACTCGCATCACGGGCTTGCGTTTGAGTTCTCTTGGTTTAATGAAGGTTAAAGCTTGGGATTTTCCGGGTGAAAGCTGGAGATGAAGGCGAGCCAACAACTGGCAAAAAGCAGGGAAAGCTCTTGCCGCTTGCAGTTCGAGATCCAGACGACGACGGCCCGAAAAAACAAAGTTGAAGTCATCTGCGAAGGAGTAAAGATTGAAGCCTAATTTCTCCAATTCTTTTAGCAAGACATTGGCAATAAGCAGCCAAAGGATTGGGCCCAAGCACGAACCTTGGGGGCAACCCTTTTCTAATGGGTGAACTGAAGTTCCTGAACCCCAGTTGATAAGAATGCTACGAAATTTAAGATATGTTGCAATGGTTCCAGCTATGTTTCTCGGGCAGCCGATTTCACGTAATTGTAATAAGATGTCCCGCCACTCTACATTGTCGAAAGCATCTTTAATATCTAAGGAGACAAGAGTTGTGTAATTTCCTTCAGCTATGCTATGAGCACAGGAGGTAAGAATTGCAAACAAAGCCTTTTCACATGATCTGCCTTCTCTGAATCCGTATTGTCTGTGATGAAGTAAGTTATTAGATTCAAGAAAGTGGTTAAGCCGAAATACAAGTAATTTTTCTAATAATTTGCCTAAGGATGGTAGTAGGCAGATTGGGCGGTAAGAAGAAGGTTCTGAGGAGTCTTTCCCTTGCTTCAGGAAATATACTACTTCCCCTTGTCTCAGAGTGAGCGGGAAGTAATGGTGAGTGAGACAGAGATTAGCCCAACGCGTAAAAATTTTGGGAATTACATGGAAAGTTAATTTCAGAATTTTAAAGTCTATACAGTCCGGACCTGGAGCTTTTTTGTCATTAAACGTACGTAGCGCGGTTGCTACCTCAGCTTTTGAAAAGGGTTTGTCGGGGGGTGCATCAAAAGTAATGTCAGAATTATCTCCTGGTGGATATGAGGAGGGGCCAAAAAGATGTTTGGTGAGGTGCTCCATGTTTTCCTGCCTAGATGATCGGCTGGGTGGCAGTTCGAGCTTAATTTCATCAGGAGTGAAAAACTTTCCTGTGAAAAATTTTTGAGCTGTTCCGAAAGGGTCTGTTTGATTTGTGCAGAACTTTTGCCAGGCAGCATTTCTCGCATCCAGTACACTGCGCTTATATTTAGCGGAGAGAAGACGATAATTGGCGCTGAGATTGCGATAGTAATCCGTGTTAACATCTTCTGTTAGTCTGAGTCTTTTTAGTTTCCTCCTCAGTGCCGTGAGGTGATTACGCTTAGTCTTAAGATCGGAGGTCCAAAACGAGAATGACTGCTGCCTCCGAGTGTTCTTTAATCTAAAGGACGCTTTGGCTGCTGTTTTCATGGTTTCTAATAAATTAATGGTAAAGTCGTTTAATTGAGTGGTATTTGTAACGTCCTTTAGGTGTTGATTCAGGATTGGTTTGTGAGTTTTAATAACATGCGAGAATTTACGGAAGTTACCTCTTGCAGTATTGAATCTTCTTTGTGAAGTGTATAAGGGTGTTATTTCGAAAGAAAATCTTATAAAATATGATCTGAGTCATTGTGGACATCTTCAACTTGCCATTGCCGAATTTTCGGTAGTGTTGGGGGATTTACCAGAGTGTGGTCTGGAAAACCCTCAGCTATTTTCTCTCCTTTGCTGTTATATTTTTGAAATGTAGGTATAGTGTTGTCGATATTGGCATGACAAGATTTTGAGCAACAATATGTTCGATGAGGCATTCTCCACGGTCATTTTCGTAGTCATATCCCCAGAGTGGAGATGTAGCATTGAAATCACCACCGCAAATGAAGAAATGCCTCTGTGTAATGAGGTGTTGCCACTCTTCGAGGGTTTCCTCGAAATCTGATTTTGGTGCTGCATAAGTCGAGCCAATTATGAGTTTTCCCTCCTTAGCAGTAACTGTGACAAAAGCGCAATGTGTGCCTGTGTAAAGATGTGAATAAATAAGGCTAGTGTTCTGAATGACAAGATGGGCACTCTTTGAAGTGGACGGGAAGACCGCCCAGGAAATAGGAAAGTCCGTGAGTGTGCCCTCTCTGTTGCAATATGCGTCTTGCAGAAGAGCAATGTCAATGTTTTCACTGATAAGATAATCTCTCAGGGTTGAATTTGCTGCTTTGCAATGATTTAAGTTAACTTGGAGAATTTTGATGTGACCGAAAGGTGGGCAATCCTTAAATTTACGAGAGAGAGATGTTGGGGCTTGAGAGCCTTCTCTGCTGATACAAAGGAGATCTTGATTTATATCTCGATTTAAGGTGCCTCTATCGGCAAAGAGGAGGCATTGCCTCCTTATATTTCCTCTGATTTTTATATTGGCTATTTAAGTAAACTTGTTTTCGTGAGGATGAGATGGTCTTTTTCTGTGAGATAGTTAATTGAGAATAGCTTCTTGAGGAATTTCTATTATGTGTTCTTTGTGGGAGATCATCAGTTCTTGTATAGTAAGTGTTAAACGAGAGATTCGTTTCTTTTTTAGGTTGTTGTAAATAATTGTAGTAGGTTTTTAATGCTTCTGCGCGTTCCGCCTGGTAAACAGGACATAATGGTGAGAAAGCAGCATGTTGTAGGTCATTTCTTTTATCCCGTTGACAATTTATGCATGACATCACTGAGTTATCACAATCTGCAGTTCGATGATTTTGTGCGCATTTACCACAGTTTGTCTGGTATTTGCAGTTACGAGTAGTATGGTCGTTTAATGCTTGACAGTTTGTACATCTCGTAACTCTGACATAGTGTTCGATCCTTATTCTGTTGAAGTAAATGTTAATAAAGCCTCGTTTTGTTAGTTCTCTGTAGTTGAGAATACTTGTTTCTATAACCCAATTTTTATGTGATTTGTCCTTAGATATCAGGTTTTTGTTTATTTCAAAGTCATCGTTTATAAAGACTTTCCTAAATTTAAGTTCTTCTTTAAGATCATCTAAAGTGATGTCGTGCGAGACCCCTAAAAGGATTATTTGTCTTCTTCTTTTGTCTGGGTCGAGTACTTTATATAAGACTTCGGTTTTCGGGGCTAGTTTATTTTTGAGAATAGTTGCATCCTCTTTTGTGGTGATCACTTCGATGTTGTTGTTTTTAGTTTGCTTCATTGAACGGATTAATGGTTTTACTTCTTTGTCTTTAATGCAGTTCAAAACCGATTTCTCAAGTTCCGGATAATCTTCTATGGAGTTGGGGATAAAGACTAGTTTTTGTTTATTGGTTTGTGAAAGAGCTGATGGTTGGAGAGAATTGAAGGTTTCTTTGGACTTTTCTGCTGTAGAAAGCGTTGGTGATTTACTTAATAGTGTTTTAATCTTGTTTAATTGTTTCGAGAATTGTTGATTCATATCTGTTAGAAGATCGCTTTTGAGCGACTCCATTCTGGAATCTTGTAGTGTGAGTTGGGCGTTATTTAGTTGATTTTCAAGTTCTCTGCTTGTTTTAAGAAGGTCGCCTATTTTCAATTGGCAGGAGTTATGGAAATTTTCATGTATAAGCTGGAATGGTAAGTTTTTACTTTTCGAATTCTTAAGCCGTTCCAATTCTGCTGTGATGTTCTCTTTATAAGATTCTAAGTCCTTTAAGAGGCTTTGGGAGAGGAACTTTATTTGTAATGTTGGGGTGAGGATGATGCTCATATCAGGGAATTTTTCTTGTTCTACAGTGTCTTTGAGAGAAAAACTTTGTTTTTGATATCCTTTACAGATACGTAGGAACATCTTAACATCCTTATCATTCCAGGTTTTTCTCCCATATCTGACAAAATCGTTTTCGAGTTGTCTTCTGCCCCTGGAATATGGATCTGTGTCTTTTGTGGTGGTGCAGATTGTTTGTTGCGCAAGTTCTTTTAGTTTACGTTTGACTGTGGACGGTTGAAAAGGAAGAGAGAGCGTTTCTTCTGTTTGTGAACTGTCCTGTTTGTCTGCTTCATTGTCCGAGTTTGCATCTTCACTTTGTATTGAGTACAAGGATTGATCAGATGTGTTGGCATCCTCTGAAGCCGAGTTATGGTGTATTGTAGTGAGGGAGGTATCGATCAGATCTTCTTTGCGCTGGATAATTAGAAGGTTCAATTCTTCCAGTTCTTTATTTTTCAGGTTTATTTCATCCTGTAAGTCGGAGAGCTTGGATTCCATCAGAGAGAGATTAGTAGATGAAGGAAAAAGCCTTGATGATCTTGTGGTTCTTCTTGATATTGTACTTGGTGTTGGTAAGGACTTGGGATGTTCAATTACTGATGAGATTATACTCGTGTCTGATACATTTCCGGCCTCTTCTTCTGTGTTGTCTGCATTTGAGGATTCTAGTTCTTTGTTTAGCTTTATGTTATTGACCACCTGTAGGTATTCCAAGAAGTCCAGTCTTTCTCTGATGAGATCTATTAGTAGAGTTCTGTATTTTTCCACTTGTTCTTTTTTAGTAGAGTCTCTAGAACGCAAGTCCTGTACTATTCCATAAAGCAATGGTTTGGGTTCTAAAACAATGTCTTCATCTGCTGATGATGAATTCTTGTTTTGATCATAGTAGTCACTGGGAATGGCTAAGGGTTCTGTTATCCTTAGACTTTCTAGCTCTGACTCTATATAAGTCAATTTGGTCTCTAATAAGAATTGGAAGTTCTTAGCCTCTTCATCACTTCCATCGGAATGTCTTAAGTAATGCCTTATCATCTGGTCAAGGAGTAGAATTGGACTCAGATTTAATGATTCTATTTCATGGTACTTGAAGAGTAGCCGTCCTTGTGGAGGCGGAATCGTTCGATGTTTCTTTTTAACTTTTGACATATTGTATGATCGGACCTTATTTAGTCTTATATCAACACCTGTCCAAAATTCACTAGTGGAGCTACTTTTGCTCAGCGGCTCGATTTATTTTAGATTTACTTGGAGCTACTTTTTCTCAGCGGCTCAAAGAAGTTTAGATTTACTAAAGAACAAAACTTGATTATAAATTATAAAGATTCAGATAAAACAAAAATAATTAGTTGTAATTTATCAAAAGCTAACTCGGATCGGGGCATCGCCAGCTCTCCACCACACATCTTTGAAAGAAAGGGTAGAAAGAAAGGAAGTAGCAAAAATCAATAACCTAGGTTATTGGAAATGGCTCAGAAAAAGTTTTAATTAGAAATTTAAGGGGCATAATTTTGAAATAAAATAAAATAAAATAAAGATAAAATAACGAAAGGATAGAATTGCCAAATTTGAGAGGGGGGGGATGAGGTTTGGTTCCCATGTCAACAAAATAGCTTATCAATCGCATTATTCATCAAGAATTTGAACCCATATAAAGTAAAAACAATTTTTAATTATTCACACAAACGAATGATAATTACAATTAGCAAAAAGATAGTAACAAATATTAATTAAACAGTAACAGAATAAAATATTTACAGTTTGAAAAAATGATTTTTAAATAGTTTAGAAGCACTTGGTTTAAAAAGATAACGACTCAGTTGTGACACCTTACCGATAGGGGCGCTAAAAATTATAAAGGCGGTCGCAGCCAGTAGACTAGATAAGGAACACTCTTTTTAAAGAGTTGAGATGTATGAATTGAAACACTAATAGTACTGGACTAAAATTAGAGGAGATGAAAGAGTTAAGGAAAATTTGGAATGATTAAGTAAGAGCGATAATAGTTTTTATGATGCTCTCTTAAGCCTATAATAAATACACCACCACCTATGAAAAATAACTGTAGAGGGCGCTCAAATCGAAAGAAAAAAAAAAAAAAAAAAAAAAAAAAAAAAAAAAAAAAAGGAGGACCTGCAGAGATGATTGAAACCAAACAAGGGTAGTCTAAAATGAATAATATAGAGGTTGAAAATGTTAAGCGGGGTGAGAACATAATCGAACCCTACTACTAATAGAGAAAAAGAGAATTTAAACATATCACTATGACAAATTGTTAAAAACGCCAGGAAAGAAGGTGAGGCAGAAATAAGCAAAACCTTAATAATGAGTTGGCAACCCTAGTAGGGCAAGAAGATTGAATCTGAGACGGCAGATAGTGATGAAAGATAGTAGTTATGACCAAACACCGAGAAAAACTCCAATAAATAATAAATTAAGCTATAAAGTGAAACTGCCCCGTGCTGCCCCCTAACATAGCAACCCCTATATATAACTAGAAAACAGAAAACAGAATAGTCAAAAGATGCCCCATGAAAAAATAGGTGGGCGAAGCCACTTAGCTAAAAATTTGAAAACTGTAACGTTAAAAATAAAGAAGATATGAGCGAAAAACTAAAAAAGCATTTGATATATGCCCTTAAAGGGTGAAATATTTAAAAAAAACGTTTAAAATAAGGGCTGAGCCATTGTAATTGATTAGAAAATATTTAAAATAATTAAAAATGAAGTAAAAGAGCTACTCTGTTTTTATAAAAAGAGTAAGCTTAATGATGGCAAAGAGTGAAAATCAGTTTTTGATTACATATTAAATGAAAGTTAGATTGAAAACACCCGTAGGTCACGTGAAACTATAAATAATTATGAAAAAAATAGTTAATTGTTAATAAATACTCTCTATAGTAAATACTTAGAAAAAAATTTTAATGTACTAAAAATTTAAGTTTCTGGAAGGGAACACTCCAATGGTTGGAATCTCCTTTTTAATCGAAGTGAAAAATAATTTTTTACCGGCAAGGGTCACTCCCTACAAACATTACCATTCTTCAACAAAAATTAAAAAGTTACCAATGTAATAGTCAACTAATCAATCTCCAAAATTCGAAAAGAACACTGATTTAGAAGCAAAATTAAAAATAGTTAGTGGCAACATAATTAAAAGAATATGATGTATTTAGGAAGCTCAAAAAGTCTAGTTTCAGAAAATATCAAAGTTATTATTAAAAACTGAAATTAAATATTTTTTAATAATATTTGAAAAAACCCTTCCCACAATGTTAACCTATGGGGCAAAATTAGTTCCGAGAAAAAGAAACAATAAATTCAACAATTTTTTTACTTAGAGAATATAAAGTAAAAAACTTAAAAGCAATATAACTCAATACATTAAGATATTAGCTATTGAATGACACCAAATAATAAGTGAAATTATAGTTTTAAACATTATTAATAACAGATTCAAAAAGTAAACATAAACTTAACATCCCCATGTTATCCTATGGGAAAGGGCTACTTTAAAATTACCAAAACAAACATTTTTAAAATATAAAGTTAATAACTTTAACTAATTTAAAACTTGATAAAAATGGTACTAAATTAAAGCTTAAGAACTAAATTAGCTGAATTTCATCAATTAAAAGAACCGGGAAACAGTTAAATGTATAAATTTTCTATTAGAATTTCAATGTTTACCCCATGTTATTCCTATGGGAAAAAACACGAGGCAAACCCAAAAAGAACACTTTATAAAAATGCTTATTACTACTATAAAACTTGACGAAAACTGATCAGATTTGATAATAAAATGAACTACGTAATATAAACAGTATGAAAAGACACATTTTGAAAGGAAAACGGTTCTTATTTAGGTAGAAAGTTATAAGTAAAAACAAGCAAATTTTGAAAATGGCTCATGTTCTATGAAAAGTGAAATAACTTCAAAAGTTAATAACTACTACAAATATGCACATAGACACAACGGGGAGGTATCAAATTGAAGATAAATAAATGAATTAATTAAATTAAACAAATTTACAAGGTTAAAAACAGTTTGAGTGACACCGGGAACCGTGAAACAGAAGACAAAAGTCTGGTTCAGAAGAAAAACGAAAGTAGAAAAAATAGAAAGTTTAGCTAAACAAAACTTCTGAACCACTGCTCCAAACCTCAAGAAAAATATATCAAAATGATCATCATAAAGAGACAAAAAGAAAGATGTATAGTAGAAGTTGCTAGCTTACCCCATTCCAGAGAAATTTACGCTTTCATCAGGAGCTCGAGCTCAGCGATGCTACCTATGACAGAAGTGGCGGGGGATCCCCGGGTACAATATTTGGCGATTTATTATATACGCTCGGCTAGTATAAAAATACTGAGTTCTTGATTTATCAGTATTAATGTTATATATGCATCACGTTGGCGTGTTATTTTTCTGACGCCAATTTGGCGAAAACTACCAAATACCAGTTACGTACATATTTTTTTAAAATTAATTTCTATTATTTTAAAAAGAAAAAATAATTTAAAAATAGTTTAGTTAATAATTATAAAATAAAACAATTTATATCCTTTAAAAAAAGAAAATAAAAGTAAACAGTTTATTAATAAATAAATAACAAAAGCCGGATTACCATGTGAGACACATATAATTGCCATTTTGTTGCAATCGCGCCAATGTTGTGCGTATATGACATCTATGTCGATTTCTTTAGCAGAATCTTCTAATTTTGTAAAAAATTGAGCAATTAACACTAGAACCGCCGGCAATTTTATAAAAAAAAAATTATAAAAAGTGTTTGACACCAGAACTTTAATTGAAAACTATTTAACTCATTTAATTGGCTTAGTTTTGTGTTTCACATATTTAACAAATCTCATGAAGAAATTTCTGGCTCGAATCGGCAATTTTCAATTTGGCAGAGGGGGTCATAATGACCCCTAATGGCGGTTTTAGTGTTAAAATAAATTACGAATAAATGCAATACGATTTAATGCTTAGTATACATTCAAGGGAGAACAAACTGGTTGCCATGGGCGGCTAGTGAAATAAGTTTTTTAACAATAAAAAAATCACATAGTTCACGATTAAAATAAAAATGATGAATTTACTGAAAATAATTTTTTTAAGTAAACATCAGTATCCATTCGCATTCTTTCTTTGTTTTATAACATAATATGGAAGTAAATCTCATTCGCTAAACAAAAAATGAGACATATGGAAATTTGTTCAACATCTGTAGCTGCGTTTAGCAGTTGTCTTTCAATAAATCTCTCCCATAATGTCTTTTTCTTAATGATGGAATTTTTGCTGTGGGATTTATTTATCTTGCCCCAGATTCGTAAATTCTTTCGGATTGACTAAAAAAGATTTAAGACGTTCAATTATTCTTTACATACAGAGGAGAAGATTTTAATATCTAAAGAAAATGTTAAAGATGTAAGGTAATAAATTACATTTTATGAAATATCAATATCACACAAATTGCTAACTTTTCAGAGCTCTATCATTTTACTGTTAAATACTCACTACTACTTATCTTAATTTGTAAATTTACTTATCAATTATTTCATGTTTGGAATCGTATTTATTGTTTTTTTTTATCTTCACTAGTCATAATTGTCCTGAAAATTTAAGACAATGGAATTCTTCTGTACTAATATTTTATTATAGAAAATTTTTTCTTAAATAAGACGAAAATACGTGTATTTGACAAGAATTTATTTTTATACATAAAAAGTCTAATATTTGTCCTGAAAAATTCCCTGGAACGTGCGACTTCTATATTTTTCATATTTTTCACTTACAATTTTACTTATAAACTTTTCTAGCATTAAAAAAAATAAGAACGAAAAAAAAGAAAGAAAGAAAGAAAAGAAAGAAAAGAAAAGAGCTTTATATTTCGTCGGAACAATTTCACAGTTTTTATCAATATTTTTTTTGATCGAATTTGTAACATGAATGCGTTATAGATAAATGAATTTGTATTTGGAAACCCATTTCACTAATAAACTAATAAAAATGTAAAAGCTTATTTAATCACTTGAGTGATTTTTTTTACTATCTTTAATAGCAGAAGGTATTCTAATCGAAATATTTTCTACTACTAGATTTTGAAGCATTTATTCGATTTAGGTCATTTCAGGGTTAACTTCTTCGCTACTGGCGATTATTACAGTATTTTTAATTATTACTGAATTATTTCTTCTTTCGTGTGACTTCTGAGCGAGATTTTTGTTTTATTTTCATTAGCTCGAATCTTTGAATTCGAAACATATTATTCTCATATCGAAATTTCATTTATATTTGAGTATCATTATTAAAATGGGACAAAACTGATGTACCCATTTGGGTACTCAGGGACTGAAGAGGTGAAGAGTCATTGGGGAAAAACATAACTGTAGATACTACCATAGGTCACAGTGTCATACACCAACAATATTCCTTACCAACAACTTTAAAATCTAGAATATCGATTTAACCTTGACATAAAATTTTTTAAATAATTTTATGCCTTTTCTACATTGTTTAAGAAGAATGAAATAAGTTTTTTTAACAATAAAAATGCCACATAGTTAACAATTGAACTAAAATTGAGGAATTTATTGAAAAGAAGTTTTTTAAAGCAAATGTGTATTTCTTTTTTAGGTGCGTTCGTAATTATGTAAATACGTAGCACCTATTGTTGTCGCTCAGTCCGTCCGTCTGTCCATCTGTCTGCCTATCTGTCTGTCCGTCTGTCCGTCCGTCTGTCTGTCTGTCCGTCTATCCGTCTGTCCGTATATAACAACGCAAAAACTACCCAACCGAATCGTTTGAAATTTAAAATACATAATTATAACATAATTTTGTCGAGTCATTTCAAATTTTATGAAAATCAGATGAATAGATCAATTACAGGGACATTCAAAAGGATTCCGTTACATTACGGTCAATAGGGAAAAAAGTTTTAAATGCATTTTAATCGTTTGAATTTAAAACATATATTTATTGCGTAATTTTGTCGAGTCATTTCAAATGTTATGAAAATCGGATGCATAGATCAATTACAGGGACAATCAAAAGGATTCCGTTACATTACGGTCAATGGGGAAAAAGTTTCAAATGCATTTTAATGATGTTACACTCATTCGAACATAATAGAATTGGCATGAATCTATGAAATATATACTAAAATATGCATTCTGTACAATCTGTGATGCAAATAATTTTTATTATTAAATTACAGGGCCACACAAAAGTATTCCACTATATAATGCTATACGGGGAAACATGGTTTGGTACGTGTTTTAATTATATTCAACTATTTCACATTTTATGAATAAGATATACGTTGCTGAGGTGTAATAAAAATTACTTCCTGCATATTTACAGAAACGTAAAGATTTCGACTACTATACTGTATCCGGAGTACGCTCTACTATATCAGCAAGATCTGAATATTTTTAAAATTTCGTTATCGTACGAACGCACCTCATTTGCTACATTCACGTGCAATTTCCAACTTGTTTATTCTTATCTTGCAAATAAATCTCATTCGCTAAACAAAAAAATGAAATATATAGAAATTTGTTCAACATCTGTAGCTGCGTTTAGCAGTTGTCTTTCAATAAATCTCTTCCATAATGTCTTTTTCTTAATGATGGGATTTTTGCTGTTACGGAAAACTGTGGGATTAATTTATCTTGCCCTAGATTCATAAATTCTTTTGGATTGTATAAAATATTTTTAGACATTTAATTATTTTTTCGATGAAGAAGAGAGGATTTTAATATCTAAAGAAAATGCTAGAGACGTAAAATATTAAATTAAGTTTTATTCGCTCATATCGCTAACATATAATTGTGCTATCAATTTTTTGGTAAGTACTTAATATTACTTATCTTAATTTGTTAATTATTAAATATTTTGTTCTTTGAATCGTTTTTATTGTTTCTTTTTCTTGAAGGGTCGTAGTTGTTTCGAAATTACAAAACCTGGAAATTCTTCTGCACCAATTTCTTGGTACAGAAAATCTCTTCTTAAAAAAGGCGAAACATTGTGTGTTTAAAATATATTTATTTTTATATAAAAATATTAATATTTGTCCTGATAAAATCCCTGAAACGTCAACCTCTGTATTTTTCACAGTTTTCACTCAAAATTTTATATATGAAATTTTATAACATTAAAAAGAAAAGCAAAAAGAAGGAAAGAAAAAAAAGAGCTCTATATATCGTTAGAACAATTTTACAATTTTCATGAAACTTTTTTCTATCGAAACGATAACATGAATGCGTCACTGTGTCATATATAAACTATATTCGATGCCAGCAATAACAATAAAATCCAAAATATCAACTTAAATTCGAAATAAAATTTTTAAAATGATTTTTTTGTCTCTTTCTCCAAGGTTTAAAAAGTACGAAATAAGTTTTCTTAACGATAAAAAATACACATAGTTAACGATTAAAATAAAAATGATGAATTTATTAAAAATAATTTTAAAGCAGATATCTATATTTGTTTGCATTCTTTCTTTGCCTTCTTACATCATATGCAAATAAATCTCATTCGCTAAACAAAAAATGAAACATATGGAAATTTGTTCAACATCTGTAGCTGCGTTTAGCAGTTGTCTTTCAATAAATCTCTCCCATAATGTCTTTTTCTTAATGATGGGATATTTTCCTGTTACGGAAAACTGTGGGATTAATTTATCTTGCCCCAGATTCATAAATTCTTTCGCATTGTATAAAAGCTTTAAGACGTTCAATTACTCTTTACATACAGAGAAGAACATTTTAATATCTAAAGAAACTGTTAAAGAGGTAGGGTAATAAATTACGTTTTATGTAAAATCAATATCACACAAATCGCTAACATTTCATGGCGCTATCATTTTATTGTTAAGTATTTATTACTACGTATCTTAATTTGTTAATATATTTATCAATTATTTTATGTTTGCAATCGTATTAATGGCTTCTTTATCTTCAGGGGTCGTGCTTATTACTAAATTTCAAGATCAGGGAATTCTTCTATACCAATATTCTCCTATAGATAATCTCTTTTTTTAAAAAAGCGAAAATTTGTTAAAATACAAAAAAAAGTTTGAAAGTATGAAAATTCGTTTAACACATATTTAATTTTATTTAAAAATACCAATATTTGTCCTGAGAAATTCCCTGAAACGTATGATCTCTGTATTTTTCACTCAAAATGTTACATGTAAATATTTCTAGTATTTAAATATGCATATACAGTCGACTCTCGTTAATTTGAACTCGTCGGGACCACAAGAAATGTTCGAATTATCCGAAGTTCGAATTATGGAAAATATGAAATGAAAGCATGTTTAATATGGTACTATTACAAAGGAATTAATGCGATAGTGTTTTTTAAATTTATTTCGTCTGTTATCATTAGAATATGACTTAATATTAAATTAGAATGTATAAATGCATAAACTAATTAAATGTACAGTGGAAGAAAAAATTAAAGCGTCACTTATTTACAGACGGGGCACGAAGAAAGGGGATATCATATGCATTGGATTATATGTATACTCGTTCGAAACAATTTTCACAAAAATCAAAGAAAGAAAGTTATTCAAATGATCTGAAGTCCGTGAGAAATAAAAGAAAAATTAAAAATCGGAATTCTCGTTAGTTCGAATTAAACGAAGTCAAAAGAAAATGAATTCGAATTAATGAAAATTTTTAACGTTATTCAGCCATTGAAAATTTCGGGACTTCATGTTTAGTTCGAATTAAGCGAAGATTCGAATCATCCGATTTCGAATTAACGAGAGTCGACTGTATATATATAGGGGAAGATGGGGATACTTGAGCCATTTTTTGAATTTTATTTTTTTTTAATTTTTTATATTTTTTTAGAATAAAATAAAATATTGAAAATGAAAATTTGATATTTTTCCTTCAACTAAAAACCACTTTCAATAAATTTTGAACTATTTTTCTATGCATAATAAATGTTTATTTTTTGTTTTACATCATGGCTCAAGTATCCCCATGGCGGGGATACTTGAGCCATAGTGAAGGGATACTTGAGCCACTACGGAAAAATACCTACAAAAGTAATTTTTTTCGCTTTATTTTTGCACAAATATTTTACAGAATGATAAATTATGAAACGTAAAGTGTTTCAAAACCAATTAAGAAAACAAAGCTAGTAATACGATCATTTTTTGTCGTTAAAACTGGTTGTCGAAGGATAATTTGAACCTCAGTTATAACGACGGTAGAAACATCCTCAATTCAGAGCCATTTAAATTTGGAATCTGCAATTCTTCTTGCAAATTTCATTTTCAAAATATTAAGCACTTATCCAACAAATATTTTTACAGTTTTCTTTCTGGCATATTTTATTAGTAACCAACCATCAATAGAAGGTTTTCTTTCACATCATCACCATCATTGACAGAATTTTCCTCTAATGATATTGTCGAACTCATGCTTTTAGTTTAGTAGCTGTCGGAATTTAAGCCAGATGTATCATTCTACTATTTCAAACACTTTTTTGATTTCACAGGAAAAGATTTTGTCTTCCTCTTTGGCTCCATGTAGGTAAGTTTGAACTGGGATTTTTGTTGCTTTTCTTGTTTTTGAGCGCTCTTTTTACCAATTTTTCTTCAATTTTCTTAGTTAAAAAAAAAGTTACAGCAACAGAGGTTACGATTTCAATATAAAATACTAATCTTAATATGTTATATTAAAAAATAAATATTTTATTATGTTGGACCTAACTAATTAAAGTATTAGAGATTATAGCCTGTAAAACCGTTTTAAAAAGTTATTTTCATTTAATGAAAATTAAATTGAAAACTATGTTTACATTTATCTAGACAGACTATTTTGTTCGAATTTTGGTCGTTTGTCAAATCGAACAAATCGAAAAATAAAATAGACATTTTCATTTAAAAAATATGCATTTTTAAACATTTTTAGGTCTTTATTTTTTTAAGAAAAAAAAATAAAATGAAAAATTATTCTCCCTTTTCTCCAGAAAAATATCTATTAGTGAATATAAGGATGGAATTTTATTTTTTGTTTGTTTCACCCATGTTTAATTTCTAGTGAGGATGGTTAAGACATGGCTCAAGTATCCCCACTCTCATTGGCTCAAGTATCCCCACTATCACTATTTTTGTTTCCCAGAGTTTTACTAAATAAAGCATGCAGCAATTAGAACTATTTTAGACTCAAAATATAATTGAAATTATGCTTATTGAATGTATGTATATAGTTGCAACTTTAAACAAAACTTTGATTACAAAAAAAACAAAAAAACCATGCACCCAAATATTTTTTTCAGATAGGGAAAAGACAACTATTAATCACTATACTTTCAAAATGGTACCAAGATGTGTGATTTCTTTTTTACATGTTCAGAACTATAAATATGTTATCATATTGGCAGTTTTAGAAAGAAAAATTAATCAACTGTAAAGATAATAGGGGTGGCTCAAGTATCCCCTATGCTCAAGTATCCCCACTCTCCCCTACATATTGTTGGTACAATTTCTCAGTTTTCATGAAATTGTTTTCGATGAAAATGACTACAAGAATGCATTATAGAGAAACGAATTTGTATTTGGAAAACTTTAGCATATGATAATGTAAAAACATATTTAATCTCTTTAACGCCTTCAAGAATGCCGTTTGCAAACTGCAAGCGGTTAATTTTAATACTCAAATTGTCAACTGGCACCAATACATTTTTAGTACAATTTCGGTTTTATAATACACATGAAGGAACGGTTTTAACTATTTTTAACTAAACTTGCTCATAAATTCAGTGGAGTTATGAATAAAAGGAGAATACATATGGTGCATTGTCAATCAGTTGCAAGTGAAGTAACTGAGGTGGTTGTCATAATGGCTGCTATTTTTTCTTAATCGGATTCAAAGTTTATGATTAATGCATATGAAAACTTCCACCAGAAAGCTTAAATAGAAAATTTCGTCTTATTTTAGAGCCTTATTGATTTGAAAATTTTCACACAAATATGACAAAAAAAATTCTGTTTATTTTTACTGGTGTCAGTTTGCCCAGGTATTATAATCGTTTTATTGACTCTGACAGAATGTTGTCTTGGTTGTCACAATGTTTCGGAACTATTACTGCCAAATTAAACTTTTACCGTTAAAAATGAATATCAATTTTTTCTATTATTTTCGATTGAAATTTTCCATTAATGACGTGTTTAAATAAAGCGAAATTTTCTGCGTAGATTTACTGGTGGGAGCTTGCTGTTTTGGTAATGAACCCTTTGCGAAAGCGGTTACAGTTGAAGCTTCACTATTTTTAAGATATGTCAGTTCCTCTTCCTTAATAGTTCCATGGTAAATTCAGGGCCCGATTATGACTGATTGGGACGCCCCTTTCGAATCATTACAATGTTATTCAAATATAACTGTAGATCACTCATATGTGTATGCGTAATGCGTAAACATACCTTCGCCCCTTGGATATAAATAGAAGAAAATTCTTAGCTCCGTCAATTTTAATTAAATATCTTAATTAATAAATGTACACTTTTTTCCTTTACACATGACAAAACTCTTTTATATAACTTTAGCAATTTATTATATTACTTTAAGATGAAATGAATAACTTCAATTTATGGAAGAATTGGAATTGGAAAAAGTCCTTCCGGCAATGCCGGGAGGAAGAGGTAGCTTTCATATACTTATATATTTATTTATTTATTTTAAAGTAAGTTACATTGTTCAAAAATACTAAGCTCATATTAGTGGAAATAATCTTTAAAAATTAGTGATTTTATAAGATTGAATACTAGTTTTTGTCAAGACTGAATATTAATAGGAATTTTTAGAAATTAGTCATCTTTTATTCAACCTGGTTTTATTTTAAGCGATTTAGAGAGTCACCAAATTCCACGATATCATAAAGTGTATGCCATTTTAAAGCAACATGATGGATCGTTCAGATCAGACCGTTTCAAAATGTCAGCCATAAGCAAAATTCAAAGTGCTATAACTCAATCATTTTTTAAGATATAGACAAAATAAAAAGTGTTCTGGAATCGTTGTTTTAAGTTTTAACACGTAAAAGAAAAATATTTTTCAACTTTTAATTTTTTCGCATTTAATTTTAAATTTTAAATTTTTTAAAAAATTTAAAATGGCCACCATTTTGAAACAAAATGGTGGATGATGCTGGCCAACGAACTCGGTTGAGACATTTGTATGTAGTATGTACATACCAAGTTTCATTGAAATCGGTTCATAAATACGCGTGTTATCACGTGACAAAATCAGATCGTTTCAAAATGTCAGCCATAAGAAAAATTCAAAGTGCTATAACTCAATCATTTTGTAAGATATAGACAAAATAAAAAGTGTTCTGGAATCGTTGTTTTAAGTCCTAACACGTAAAAGAAAAATATTTTTCAAATTTTGATTTTTTTCGCATTTAATTTTAAATTTTAATTTTTTTTAAAAATTTAAAATGGTCACCATTTTGAAACAAAATGGCGGATGATGCTGGCCAACGAACTCGGTCGAGACATTTGTATGTACTATGTACATATCAAGTTTCATTGAAATCCGTTCATAAATACGCGTGTTATTACTTGACAAAAATCAGATCGTTTCAAAATGTCAGCCATAAGAAAAATTCAAAGTGCTATAACTCAATCATTTTTTAAGATATTGACAAAATAAAAAGTGTTCTGGAATCTTTGTTTTAAGTTCTAACACGTAAAAGAAAAATATTTTTCAAATTTTAATATTTTCGAATTTAATTTTAAATTTTAAATTTTTTAAAAAATTTAAAATGGCCGCCATTTTGAAACAAAATGGCGGATGATGCTGGCCAACGAACTCGGTCGAGACATTTGTATGTACTATGTACATACCAAGTTTCATTCAAATCGGTTCATAAATACGTTAGTTATCGCATGACAAAAATCAGATATATATATATATATATAGTATATATATATGGTTATATATATATATATATATGTCAACATTTGAACGGATGGTGGTTTTGGGGTCTGGGGGTCATGATCGGTGAAAATATACCAAAATTTTCCGGAAGTGCTTTCCTCCGGACGGCTGCAATAGGTAGCTTTTTACTTTTTGTAATGAAAGCTACCTAAAAGAAACTAAATATTTTATAACTTAATGTATGGATTTGAGGGCCCTTTATGGTCTGGGGCCCATGGGCAAAGTCCCGAATTTCCCCATGCGGTAATAAGGGCTTGCGTAAATTGCAGTAGGAATTAATTGTTTGAATATTTTTGAGCACAAAATTTTTGTACTTGAAAGGGTTAAACTCTTTGGGACGATAATCGTTTACAGAATTTTTAATCTTGTGACACCGGTTTTCCAAAACAGAAATTTTTGGCTAATTTAATCGAGAAAATGCTCAGATTAAACAAAGCAAAATTTACATAATAAATTTCCTAGTGTGAATAGATTCCAATCACGTTATACGGCACGTATATTGATCGCTCGTCCACAAGGGGTTAACTGATTCTTTTTTTACTTATAATAAATTTAAAATACGGGATTAACGTGAATTTTTTAGGCCAAAATATTCTTAACCCATTCGTGCCCAGCATTTTTTGCGTAAATTTTATTTGGTTGGCACCACTATTTTTAGAAGATTTAAATTTAGTTCATTAATCATGAAAATGCATCATTTAATTAAAATAATTATTGCTTTTATTTTTTAGCGGTGTTAAAAACGGTGCTCACTACACCTTTTGAAGCGTCCCTAAAAAGGGACGCTAGGCACTAATGGGTTAATATTTAGTCTAAACATTTCTGCCATGAAATAATTTGAAATTTTAAATAAATGAACTGAACATGTGATAAAAAGTTTTGTATTATGCATCAAGCAATCTCTGCTCTCCTGTATGAGGTAAGAGGAAGTAAATAAATTAAGTGGTTAAACTAATTTTCTCTGTCACTGTAGGCTTTATTTGTATTTTTCCATTTTAAAAGGTACTTTAAAATTCTAGAAATTTTACTATCAACCGCAGATGTCAAATGTATATGGTTTTTGTTGACGGCGTGTTAAGTTAATTTTTCATTGCATAGTTATATTTATTAATTGAGCAATTTCGCAGAGTTATTGCTAGAAGGATTTTCATAAATGTTGTCGAATGAAATGGACTGAAGACTCCCAAAAGAGATTTCTAACAAAGGTATGTTTGTATATTTAACTACTTTGTATTACAAATTCGACAATATTTAATTAATTGTGTAATTTTTTGTTTATTGTATACTAGCAAATCCCACGGCTTTTCTAGCTAATAGTGGAAGTATGCTAAGTGATTTTTGTATATCTGATTTGTATTAGAAGAAATTATACTATTAGGAATAATTCAAAAATTACTAATCAAGCCATAATTTGACTAAACTTCATTATTGCTCAACATTAGACAAAAAAAAAAGATTTAAATTAATAAGAACTAAAATCGATTTTAATTATATGATAATTTAGAAAGTGTTTTCAAGCTTATATGTTCATTTCATATGCTGATTTCAGAATTCATTTGAAGTTTTGACATTCTTAAAATCATCGTCTTATTATGCATTTACATCTTAAAATTAACGATCATGTCATATCCAAAGCTTCTCGTTTAAGACGCCACACTACTGAATGAAAAATACCCGGATGTTAATGTAAAGTTTATGGGGGAGTTCTTTTAAAATATCTCGCTCAAATTGTATTACTTTTTACATGATTTTTTTTGCATAGGATAGCTAAGGACGATCCACAACCGGACTAGTTTTTACCTTTTCGATTTTGGTTTCAGATTTTATTTTAAATACTTTAGCTTTCAGAACCGGTTAAACTGAAACTATCTCAATATAAAAAGAATATAACCAAAACTGAAAAAGTAAAACCTAGCCCGTTTGTTGATCATCATATGCTATCGTATGAAAAAAAAATTGTAAAAATATTAAAATTTCAGCGAGATATTTTAAAAGAACGGCCCCATAGACTTTACATTATCATCCGGATCTTTTTCACTCAGTATTGTGGGCTCTTAAAAGCCTATCAATCTCTCTAGTGCGCACTCCTTTGCAATTAACAGGGTTCATATATCTAGTGAAATTTTCAGACCAGGAACTTCTTTAGTACAAGTATTTTTACATAGAAAATTCCGGATTATATAAAGCGAAATTTAACGCGTTTTGCCTAGATCTATTTTTCTATTTAAAAATTACTGATACTAACTCCTAAAAAAAATACCACCCTGAATTAATGACCAAGATCACAAATTTACCACTACTATCGCATTAAATTACGGTTTAAAAATTCAAATGCATTATTGCCACCACTTTTTTGAAAAAGAATATTCTTATTTAATGACAAATAAAATGATTCCAGAATAAAACCAATTACACAATTTGATAAAACTGGTGTGAATCAACCAATTCTGAATAAAAGTCGCACCCGTGAATGTCTCGGGCGCGACGATGGTTAAATACCGTAATTTCCGGCGTATAATCCGTGGATCAAACAATTCTTTATTGACCCAGGAATTTTATTTTGTAATCGAAGTGAAATATTTACCGCGATCTAAAAAGTTACAATTCATTTCTAAAAAAAATTCTGGGTCGAAAAATGATTGTTTGATCCGTGGATTATACGCCGAAATTTACGGTAAAATAAAGACAACATCAAAACTCCTGTGTGATACAACACAGCCAATTTTTCCTATACGTTTTTACTTATATTTCCTTCATATTAGTCAATATGCGTCGCATTTTATGTAAATCAATTTTTAATACTTTATTCTGTAAAATACTTTTTTTTTAATATCAATAAATTCATTAGTTAGCATTAACGAGTTTTTCTTTATTATTATTAACGAGTAATGCTTTGTTTATTATTATTATATTTAACAAAACTTTTTAGCGTTTTTTCATATTTTTAATAGCTAAAAATTTTACTCTAATGCTTTCATAATATTTTAAAAGGTCTCCGTGGTGTATTCAGAAGGAAAAAAAAATCTTCATTTAATATAGAAGAATCAGTGTTATCCTCCTTCAGTACATCTTAAGAAATTATCCAAAGCCATCCGTTTTTCATCGTTAAGTGGGTCATCGTTAAGTATTCATCCTTTTATAGAAAGGAAATCTACAGCGATTACTGTATTTCGGTTGTTTGGAAAATAACAGTGTCATTTACTGGTAATGTTGCTCTTTTTTATTCATTGTTATTGCTCTTAATGATAGTAATTATGTTAATTAATATTTTGAAAAATAAATTTTTGCAAAAAATAAATAAATAAATGTGGATATTTAAGGGAATTCTTGTAGTTGTTTATTTCTCTTTATTAGAATGTATATTTGAATACTAAAAATATACTCTATCTATACTAATACTATAAAGAGGTAATGTTTGTGTGTTTTTATAGAAGGTACTACCGAAGCGATTTCAAAGGTAATGGTATTAAAATGACGGTCTGATTCGTTGTTTCAACACACGCTGTATTTTATGTAGGTGCTACTACACTAGAAGGGGTTCAGGATCAAGAAACATTCTAGAAATGCAATTTCGAAGAACCTAGAAAAATGAGATTTGTCATGGAATTTGAATATAAGATATAACGGATTTCTAAGAACATTTATTAAAAATTAATTGTTAAATAAAAAATGGTGAAAATACACGAACAGTTTTCTGAAATTGTCCTAAATCGCTATTTGTATGTTATCCCTGGAAGTTCCAAAACAATGATATAGCCAGGATAGGAGTCAAGGTGTATCACTTCTTTTGTAAAGTTCTGTTCTCCTTATCTGATCAGATAACTTTCTGCTATTAATCAAGGCAAAGAAAACTTTACTATATTACTGATATTCAGAGCATTTGGACATCCCCCACCCTCTTCTTAGCTGCTCAACAGTGTCAAACCGATTTTAAAAATAATAAAGGTCAAAATGATGGTGTCAGCCCTCACTCCACTACAGACTATATTTAGGTCGGTGACACTACCCCAAATGTATATGTGGTCGATATGTGTCACATTTTACATAAATCAAATTTATTTTTAAAGCATTTTTTAGAGAAATATCAATAAATTCATTACTCACTACAAAAGAGTTTTTCTCTAATGTTTACTACTAGCAAAAGCCATGCTTTGTTTGGATTCGCGAAGTATTATTTTATAAAACAGATATTTGAAAGTACCAATATTTTTTTTTATTATTATTAGTTTTGCATCTTTATTAAACAAAAACGTTATTTTATGTTTTGGCGCATTTTAATTTTTTATTTATGATGTAAAACTGGCATAAGATATTTTCGAAGCAAACTTTTACAAATTTTTTTTAATTTTCAACTTAAAGCTCTTTTAAAGATGTTTTTACAATTTCAAGTAGCCACTGGTGTTTTTTAATTGTTTGAAATGTGCATGTTTCCAATCTTTGTAATCAACATCCGATAATCTTTGATAGCTATTTTAGAATAATATATTTGAAGAAAGCTTGAAGAAAGTTACTTCTTCAAAATCCTATTTTCTGGAAAAAACATTTGAAATCTGCTTTCGTTGATACTATGAATTTTCAACTGTAAAACATTTTATTTTAATTTCTTCATTTTTATACATGTTAGCGTATGAGAATTGCTGTAATTCTCTCCGCGTGGGAGAACTTTTTACTTTCTGCGAATGGCAACTCAATTAATGGAATTACCTTTTAACGAAGCGCTCTCTCATTCTCGCAGTGACGTTTTCACGAATAATTATTGTTGTGTTTGCGAACTTATTAAAGTCTTATTTTTCTATAAAATCCTTCTGATTAATGAGTCGATATTATTTAGCCACAATACGACCTTCGCAAAAATATTTATAAAGAGCTTGAACGAACAACTTCACGCAGATCTTTTAATTTTTCATTTATATAACAAATTTAAGAATTAATTTTATTTGTTTACAATTATTTTGTTGCCAGTTTACAAAAAAAAAAAAAAAAAAAAAAAAAAAAAATCCATAATACAATTTTTTTAAAATGTTTAAGTGTCATCTGTGCAAACGATTTTGCGGGATAATGAAAACATGTTTTATTTAATAAATTAATCATGATTCTATCTATAATTATTTACTCCATGATTTATATATATATATATATTTTTTTTTTTTTGAAAATGTACGCGTTTCATTTTTTATTTATTTGCTAAATTGCGTCCGTATTGGAAATGCATGTAAAATAAATTAATTAAAATAATAATTTTTTTAACGTTTTACTGTAAAAAAAATTATATTCTGCAAATCTACAGATCATAATTTATTTTTGTGTTTAATTTGAAGTTAAAATATTGAATAGTTTTTTTGTAAAGCGTACGACAAATTGTAATTTGAGTGGACTAGTAGAGGATTCGCTTCGCTCATCCTAATTATTAATATAACTATCTTTTTTAGTACTTTTTTCACATAATTTTTAATAACCTAATATTTTCTCTAATACTTTCATAATATTTTAAAAAGTCCCAGCGGTATATTTAGATGAAAAATAAATCTTCATTTAATACAGAACATTCAGTGTAATCCTCCTTCAGTATATCTTAAGATATCGTTCAATGCCATCTTTTTTCTTAATGTTAAGTGGGCTGTAATTCATCCTTTTAAAGAAAGGATGCCTACCGCAATTACCGTGTTTCGGTTGTTAGGAAAATAACAACGTCATTTAATGGTAATGCACTTTTTTTATTCTTTATCATTGCTATTAATGTGAGTAATTATGCTGATTTAGATTATTAAAAAATTGCAAAAAGAAAAAAACTTTTAAATGTGGGTATTTGAGGGAATACTTGTAGTTGTTTACATTTTCTTTATTAGAATGTATATTTGAATACTAAAAATATACTCTATCTATACTAATATTATAAAGAGGTAATGTTTGTGTGTTTTATAGAGGGTATTGCCGAAACCGATTTCACAGGTAATGGTATCAAAATGGTGGTCATACTCGCTGTTTCAATACACGCTGTATTTTATGTAAGTGCTACTGCACTAGAAAGGGTGCAACATCAAAAACATTCTAGAAATGCAACTCTTGTCTTTCTTTCTAACCGATGGCCAGGCCCCTACCTGCCGAGTTATCTCAGCTTAACGGGTTAGATACCTGGTATCGGGGCGGTCGACCGCCTAATTGCCGCGTAGCGGCAATAAACCTGATTTCTTTGCTACGCATGCCATCATTTCTGCAGTACTTGCTTGTCGTTGATCATACTTTGTTTCGCCTGTAATTAATGGTACATCCTGTTGTTTGAACTGCAAATGGCTTCGCAAGATGGTCTCGTAATTTAGAGCCTTGATCAGATGACGAGACCTTCACCTGGCAAGGCACCTCCAGAGGTATAATTCACAGGTAACTTGGAGGACTTTGCACCCACGACGGATTTTACATGCACCAGGCGCCATTAGCGTACATGATGTAATTTTAGCCGGCAAAGTGGTGAACCACTAAGACAAGTACCCGGGTCGGCTGTTTAGGTTAAGTGCTTTGTTGGTAATCTTTGTGGTTTATTGCACATTGGGTTAACTTTGTGATTTGTTGCCGCACACCTTGCACTCATCATACCAGACGAAATGGGACTGGATGTTTTTGGGCCTAAACAATGGTACTGAACTTAGCTGAATGTTGGGGAAATTTTGAGGGAATTTAAAAAAAAAAAGAAAAAAAAAAGAAAAACAGAAAATGGCCGAAAAGCTAAGTCGTACCGCTGATGGAGGAAAATTTTTGCGCCAAATAGCAAGGCAAACGAGAGCGTTGCAGAGAGAGAGACAAGAACCCACCTTTCTACCGTACCCCACCGAGAAAAACTGGCTCCTTGGGTTGTCCCATTAGAGCGGGTCCGGTATTTTGTGCGGACAGAGTCCTACTGCACCAAATAAAGAGGCGAGCTGTCAAAAATAAATAAATAAATAAATAAATAAAAATTAGTAATAATAAAATTAAAAAAAGTTAAATAAAGAATAAAAAATATATAAAATAAAATAATAGACGAAAAAACTTAAAATAAAAGCAGTTTTTAATTTTTTTATTTATTTATTTATTTTTATTTATTTATTTATTTATTTATTTGTTTGTTTTTGGCATTAGGGGATTCCTAGACCTTTTATATATAATTTATTTTATTTTTTTATTTTTAATTATTTTTTTTATAACACAACACAGTGGACGGACAAGCAGTGCCGGGGGCGTTTGAAGCTTTTTACTGTGTCATATTGCACAACTTGCTGAACCGTTGGTGATATTCGTTGTGCTTGCAATTCATATGTTGCGGGGCTCCTATTGCGGGCCATGATTACAGCTGATGTTGTGCGACTACCGCACACTGCTAAAAGACATAAAACATATACAAACAATTTTTTAAACATACAACATATAACACATAACATACAGTATTATGTTTCTGCTGGGTTACCAAAATGAGAGGGCTTTCTGTTTTATATGTTTGTTTGCTTTAATGTTGTGATACTGTCGCAGTTTTCTTGGAGCCACCTGATTACTGTTTTTGCTTTATTTTGTACGTGTTTGTTTTTACCTAATTGTTCGTGCCACAGTTTATCATTATTTGTTGTTATGTTTACCAGGTGGTACTGTTGGGTGAGTGGGCAGGGGAGGAGATAATGTTTAGGCGTACCCTCCGTGCCGCATGCACAGTCCGGAGTGTCCGCTTTATTAAATCTGTGGAGATAAGCTGGAAATGCTCCATGTGCTGTGTAAAGTTGTGAGAGTAAAAAGTCACTTATGAGTCTGCTTTCACCTACTGTTGGAAAATACTGATGTGTTTCCCTGCCTGTATCCGCAACTCTTGTCTTACTGAAGAACCTGGAAAAATGAGATTTGTTATGGTACTTAAGATATAATGGATGTAAGGTATAATGGTTTTCTAAGAACAATTATTAAAAATTAACTGCTAAATAAAAAATGGTAAAAATTTACGAAAAATATTCTGAAAATGTTCTAAATCGCTATTTGTACGCTATCTCAGGAAGTGCCAAAACAGTGGTATAGCCAGGATAGAAGTCAAACTAATCTGAATATCAGCACTTTTGCAACATTCTGTTCTCCTTATCTGATCAGATAAATTTCTGCTATTAATCAAGGCGAATTCAAAGCAGTTGGATACCCCCCCCCTTCTTGTCTATGCAACTGTGCCAAACAGATTTAAAATAATAATAATGGTCAAAATTATGGTGTCAGCCCTTACTCCCATATGGGCTATATTTAGGTTGGTGCCATTACCCCAAGTGTTTATGTGGTCAATATGCTTCACATTTTATATAAATCGAATTATTTTATCTTTTAAAGTATTTCTTAGAGAATTATCAATAAGGTCATTAATCACAATAAAAGAGTTTTTCTTTAATGTTTACTATTATTAATATAAGTATATTTTTCAGTACTTTTTCATGTAATTTTTAATAGCCTAAGATTCTTCTCTAATGCTTTCATAATATTCTAAAAGGTCCCCGCAGTATATTTAGATGAAAAACAAATCTTTATTTGCTACAGAAGAATCAGTGTAATACATCTTGAATACGTCTAAAGATATCAATGCCATTCTTTTTCTTATCGTTAAGCGGGTTGTAATTCATCGCTTTATAGAAAGGAAGCCTACTGTGATTACCGTGTTTCGGTTGTTTGGAAAATAACAGCGTCATTTACTGGTAATGTACATTTTTTATTCATTTTTATTGCTATTAATGATAGTATTTATGCTGATTTAGATTTTTATATTACGAAAACGCTTTTCTTCTAAATGTAGGTATATGAGGGAATTCGTGCAGTTGATTTTCTTTTATTAGAATGTGTATTTGAATACGAAAATATTCTCAGTATGTATATTTATATTATAAAGAGGTAAAGTTAGTGTGTTAGTGTGTTTTTATAGAAGGTACAACTCAACCGATTTCAAAGGTAATATAAGTTAACATAATATAGATCATAAAAGGTAAGCCAACGCACGCTACATTTTATGTAAAGTGTCACTACTCCAAAAGGGGAGCAGCAACAAAAAACATTAAATGTGATTGTTGTCATACAAAACAGCCCAGAAAAATGAAATTTGTCATGGTATTTACGAGCAAGATATAAGAAATTTCTAAAAACATTTCCTAAAAATTAATAATTAATTGAAAATGCGCAATTTTTTTTCTAAAAACGTTCTAAACCGCTATTTGTAAGCAATTTCAGGAAGTGCCAAACCAGAGGCTTAGCTATGGTGGGGGAGTGGTTAAAATGCTCTCGATACTACTCATTTTGTGAAGGTTTGATCGCCTTATCTGATCAGAGAGTTTTCTTCTATTAATCAGTGAGAAGAAAATTTTACAATATTACTGGTACCCAGCGCATTTGAACACCTCCCTGGCTTCATCATTGTGCCAAAGCGAATTAAAAATGAATGATGCCAAAATAACGGTGACAGCACTAACTCTAAAAACTATATTTAAATCATGTGTGTGAGCATATGTGGTCAATATGTGTCACATTTTACACAAATCATTTTAGTTTATTTTTTAAAGCACTCAATCTTGTTAAAAATTTTCACACCAGTATTGTTATTTAAAATATTTTAATATATTTAATTGACTTTAATTTATTAATCTGTTATCATATTGATAATGCTGTAACTAATTTTCAAAATTTAATCTTAGATGCTCAAAAGCAAGCTACTTATCCTTATACTAACCACAATAGTTCTTTCACTCTTCCTAATTATATTCATAACATCTGTAAGCACCGCAATAACATCCGGCGGCTTTATCAAAATTCTAGAGATCCTTCATTAAAACCCCTTATTAATCGTCTTAATAATAAAATTAAAAACTTGATCTATAAAGAAAAACAAAAAAGTTGGAACAATTTCCTCAATTCTCTTTCTCCTGAAGATAATTCTCTTTGGAAAATAAAGAAAAAACTGAATAATAACTATTCTTCCATCACCCCCTTAACTGCTTTTAATAGTACGGCATATACTGATACCGAAAAAGCCGAGATTCTTGCTAGGTCATATGCCGAGCAGTTCTCCCCCAACCCATATTTAGCCAATCCTGATCATTATTTTGATGTCCATGAAACAGTTGAAATTTTTTTGTCCACGCCTCCCCAGAATCCCCTCCCTGAGGTTCAGCCCATAGTTATCTTTAATATTATTAAAAAACTTAAAAACAGGAAAACTCCTGGTATTGATAATATCTCTAATTATGCCTTAAAAAATCTTCCATTTAATTGTATTAATTATCTAACCTCTCTAACTAATGCTATTCTTAAGTTCCACTATTTTCCAAAACCTTGGAAAACCTCAATAATCTCTCCTATTCCTAAACCTAGAACTAACCTTCAAGATCCCACTAATTATAGACCTATCTCCTTATTACCATCTATTAGTAAAGTAGTTGAGCGCGTCATAAGGTCACAGCTCAATGAAATTCTCGATGATCATAATATACTTATCCCTAAACAATTTGGTTTCAGGGCCAAACACTCTACTACACATCAACTACTTCGTGTTGTGGAATTCCTTAGTGAAAACCTCAACAGGAAGATTCCAGCTGCTGCTGTTTTTCTCGATGTCGCTAAGGCATTTGACAAGGTCTGGCATTATGGCCTTATTTACAAATTAATTAAGCTGGGAATTAATGCCAGTCTCATTCATCTTATACATTCGTACCTTAGCGACCGCACTTTTTGTGTCCGCGTTAATAAAATACTCTCTACACTACACAGAATTCTTTCGGGAATTCTTCAAGGCTCTGTTCTCGGCCCTACATTATTTAACATTTTTTTCAATGATATACCTAGAACACTGAGGACTTATCTTGCCCTGTATGCGGACGACACGGCAATGTATGCCTCTGCACACCATCCTTACACACTATACAAAATCCTTCAGAAACACATCGATGAATTCATTGCCTGGTGTACTAAGTGGCGTGTAAAACTTAATGAAGATAAAACTGCTGCTATTTACTTTTCTAATAAAAGAAACTATCCTAATAGACTAACAGTTAATAACACTACTGTCCCCTGGGCTGACTTCACTAAATATTTAGGTGTCATCCTTGACCGACGGTTAACTTGGAAAAAACATTTCATTGAGATCCGGGGCAAAGTCGCCGGCATTTCTAAAGCTCTCTCTCCTCTGCTTAACAGTAAAACTCTATCCATTCACAATAAATTAATCCTGTATAATGCTTGCATTAGATCTGTAATAACTTACGCCTGCCCTATCTGGGGGTTTGCCTGTAAAACTAGCATGAAAAGTCTGTATAGTATCCATAACAAAAATCTTCGATATATACGTAACGGATGTAGATATTTAAGAAACTCTACAATTCGTAGAGACCTTAATACTACTTCTCTCAAAAAACGTATCAACCATTTATCTAAAAATTTTTATAAAACCTTATACAATCTACCCAATGAAATTGTTGCGGAGCTTCCAGATTATGAGGTTTCTGATCCCATTAATAGGAAGCGTCCCAGATATACTATGATTTTGGAAGGGGATGATTGAGTTTCCCTCATCCCTCTCTTAAACTTTTCTTTTTATGTTTGTCTCTGTCTTTCTCTTCTTATATATATTTAAAAAAAAAAAAAAAAAAAAAAAAAAAAAAAAATCTGTTAGTCTGTTAGTGTTAACTAACTTTAATAATTATTGTTTTTCTGTTAGGGGGGAAAAAATGTATGGTCTCTGTAAAGAGTCTTTTTTTTTTTTACTGGGGCATCCATTCGGTAGCTTTTTCGTCCTTGCTTTTCGAACACTACGAACATTATAAGTTTTTCTTTTTCTTAATTTTCTCTTTTCTTATTTCCAATTTTTTGTTATTTTTTTTATTATTAATATTGCTAGCTAATTCTATTTATCTTAACTGTGGCTTGCCACTTTTAAACATTAATTTTTTTTTATAATTTTTTATGGCTCCCCATGCCCATGCAACACAGCTCATTATGATATCCTGGATATAAAGTTGTTCTTTCAACTAGGAGGTCCATAACAGGCTTACATTGTTCGCATTGTTCTTAATCGGTTATTTAACTTTCTCTATGAAAAAATTTCTGGTTCGAATCGTATAAAACAAATTATGGTATGGATCGATTAGACCCATTCAGGGTAGGAAGGTTAATATAACAAACTTTTACAATGTTTTTTTTCATATAATTTTTAACCGTTTACACTCCGAATTAATATCGCACTGTAATTATAATTTTGTATTCCCTATATTACAGATTCAATTTTTTTAATTCATGCATGCAAATTTCGAAAATAACAACAAAAACAACAACAAAAAAATAATATTTCATCAGTTTGTTTGGCTGTTTTTATTTCAGTGTTCGCATTGTGGAACATGATTATTGATTGACAAGTTATGCAAATATAACAAATTATTTTGCGCTATATGCTATTGTATATTGTTCTTGAGTATTTTCTTGAGTTCAAAAACACTTAGATTCATAGCGGTCAAATATAAGTAATATAGAGAAAACGCTAAAAGCAAATAATATATTTTTTATGCAATTAATGAATTTACATATTCTTTACACATGTGATAAATACTTAAACATAAATATTTTTTTTTTCAAAAGTATTAAACTTATATTTTATAGTAAAAATAAGTACATCGTTAAATTTTGTTGGAAAATATATGTTTTGTTTAACAAATAATGCAATCTTCCCATTTGGGAGCATTGATATTTAAACGGTTAATAGTCTAATATTTTTCTCAAACGCTTTCATAATTCTTTGAAAGATACACGCGGTGTATTCATATAAAAAATAAATCTCATATATATATACATATATATATATATATATATATATATATATATATATATATATATATATATATATAAATGTATAAAAAAATTATAAAACATAAAAATAATAATAAAAAATTAAAAATGTTAAAAAGTAATAAAAAAATATATATATAGGTTGGTTGGGTGGGTAGATGTTAGAGTACGGAGGAGGGTGGTGTTGTCTGGATAAAAACGCAAAGGTTAATTATTTATAAAAAAAATTGAGAGTGGGTTATTTATTTTAACATATTTTTTAAACTGTTTAATTTACACCAATATATGGATATTTGTCTAGTTATATCTATAGTTAAATAGCTATATTTTAATTATCAAATTATTTTTAATGTTAATGATATAATTTTTGGTATTATTATTAATAATATTATTACTATTATTATTTTTTTATTTTTCTTTTCTTTTCTTTTTTTAATTTTTATTATCCTATATTAAGATAATGAGTTTTTACCATGTAAAGTCACAATAAATGTTACTGATTAAAGTAACAATAATGTATTTTTAAGTTATATGTTAATATTAATGTTATCTCTTAATTCTAATTTTAATCATTTTATTAATTTAATTTTATGTTAATACCGATTATTATTTTTTCCGGTTCAATTATATTTCCATTCAGCTTTATCTTTTTTGTTTGTTATGGATAACTATTATTTTTACTTACTTTCAACTCCTTTTTGTAAAATATCTTTGTTCCTTGTTTAATAATTTGGTTTTTGTGTGATGGTAGTCCCAAATTCGTATTGTTTTGCTTTTTCATGGCAAATACGAAGATGAAACCACACACTCCATTTGTAGTGCCAAAGTATTTGGGACCTGAAGATTCTGCTTTGGTTCTACAAATTTCATTTGTATTCATATTATTCTTTTTTTCCTTCCATGTTCAATGTGCTATAAGTTATTAAATTCAATGGTTAATTTCAAATGGTTAATATTGTTTACTATAATTCAATTTAATTCTTCGTTTTGGTTTATTGTTTTATTGATAAAATCCGTTGGTGAATCTTGTCTACTTTTAATGGTATTATATATATATATATATATATACATAGAGAGAGAGAGAGAGAGAGAGAGAGAGAGAGAGAGAGAGAGATAGTAGAATTAGCGTAATCCACCTTCAATAGATCTAAAGATATCGCCCAAAGCCGTTCTTTTTATTATCGTTAAACGGGTTATAATTCATCCTCTTATTGAATAAAAAAGCCTATTGTGAATATTATGTTTCTGTAGTTTTGAAAATAACAGCATCATTTGCTGGTAATGTACTTTTTATTTATATTTTTGTCATTAATGATAGTACTTATACTGATTTAAATTTTGAAAGATAAATTTTTGCGAGAAATCTTTTCATATAAATGGTGGGATCTGAGGGAGTTCTTACAATTGATCACTTTGCTTTTATTATAATGTATATTTGAATATACTCATGAAAATATACTCATTATCTATACTAATATTACAAAGAGAAAAAATTTGTGTGTTTTTATAGAGGAGACTACCGAACCGATTTCATCGATGATGGTATCAAAATGATGTTCATATTCCTTGTTCCAACAAACGCTAAATTTTCTGTAGGTTGAGTATAATCACTACACCAACAGAAGTGCATAACAAAAAACAAAACAAAAAATCTGAAAATACGATTTTTGTCTTTGTAGCGCTTAGAAAAATGAGATTTGTCATGGTAATTACTTATAAGATGTAACGGATTTCTAAGAACATTTATTAAAAATTAATGGTTAAATTAAAAAAGGTTAACCCTCCTAGTGGCAAAACACTTCTATTCCTAAAATGCTGAAATGATTGATTGACACCAGAATTTAAAAACAAATTTATTTCTAAATAGATAAAATTTTTTCTTCACATGCTTAGTAAAATTAAAATTTTCCTTTCAAAATTCTGGTGTTACTGTGGGATTTCGGAATTAAAACTAACTGTGATATATTTTATCCAACCGTCCTTCAAGTGATTAAAATTCGCAAAAAAGTTATAAAAACATTCTAAAAATGCGATTTTCGTTTTACTGTAGATCGTAGAAAAATGAGATTTGTCATGGAACTTACTTATAAGATGTAGCGGATTTCTAAGAACATTTATTAAAAACTAATAGTTAAATTAAAAAAGGTTAACCCTTTCAGGGGCAAAACACTTATATTCCTAAAATGCTGAAATGATTGATTGACACCAGAATTTAAAAACAATTTTTTTTTTTTTTTCAAAATAGATAAAAGCTTTTCTTCACATACTTGATAAAATTAAAATTTTCCTTTCAAAATTCTGGTTTCAATGTGGAATTTCGAAATTAAAAGTAAGTGTGACATATCAGGACCCCAGAAGCCAAGGGGTACAAGTGACAAAATGTCGATTTGGAGTAAATTGAGTTTAAAGGATAATTGATGTTAAATTGGAACATCAATAACAATTGAGTGAACTGAAATGGGAAACATCTGCTTGTTGCATTCTAATCTTTGAACTCTCATTTCAATAACTGTTAAAAAAAATAAAGTACAACTTTCTTTAAATGTATAATTAATCAATATTGTTTGTTTTTCGAAAAAAGTGGTTTGCCTCTATAACTCAGCAAATAATAAGAAAATCACTTATATTTCTTTACATGAAATGAAAAAAGCATAATTTTAGGTCGTCTGTGTATTTAGTTTATTTTTTTCAATTTTGTCACTTATACCCCTTGGCTTCTGGAGTCCTCATATTTTATCCCACTGTCTTTCAATCGATTAAAATTCTCCAAAAACGTTCTAAAAACACTCTAAATCGCTATTTGTACGTAACCTTAGAAAGTTCAAACCCAGTGTTGTAGCTAGGGTGGGGGGTGGGGGGTCTAAATGCTTTGGATACCACAAATTTTGTAACGCTATGTTCACCTTATCTGATCAGAGAATATCCTGCTATTAACCCTTTCCGGCACGGGCAAATTCTGTAAGTAAAATGAGAAATAATCGATTGACACCGGAATTTAGAAACAACTTTTTGAGTAATTAAGAACCCCCCTCCCCCTCAATTTTAGTTTTCACTCTAAAAGCAAAATTTTATTAAAATATTACTGGTGCTGTTTGTAAGTTTGGGATTAATATTAGGTATCCCAGACTGGGCACAGTATGGCGGAAAGGGTTAAATAATATGAAAAAACTTTACAATATTACTAATATCTACACTGTAAAAATATATGTAGAGTTACTAAACTTCTTCTAGGAAACTGGGATTCCTAGAACTTAGTATGGAACGGTAACAGCACAAATTCATGTAAGAGAATCGGTTAGATGAATTTTTCTTGTTACCGTTACATGAAAAGTTCTTAGAATCCTAGTTTGCTAGAACATGTTTAGTAACTTTACATATATATTTTTTAACATTTTAGCGCTTTTGGACCCTTTTCCCTGGCTAATCAGCTGTGCCATACCGATTTAAACAAGTTGGAAATTTCACGTGAAGCGTAGCAAATGAGGTGCGTTCGCAGGATGACGAAGTTTTAAAACTAGACTCTTATATATCAATCTCATAAAATTGTAAAAAATTACAATTAAAATGCGCACCAAACAATGTTCTCCCTATACCATTATGCAATGGCATACTTTTGTGTGGCCTTGTAAATCAATAAGAAATATTCTTTGCACCACAGATTATGCAAAATGTATATTATAATATGTATCTATAGATGCATATCAATTTTATTACGTTCGAATAAATGTAACACCATTAAAAAGCATTTGAAACATTTTTCCCCATTAATGTAACGAAATACTTTTGATTGTCCCTGTAATTGAACTATGCATCCGATTTTGATAAAATTTGAAATATTTCGACAAAATTATGTAATAATTATGTATTTAAAATTTCAAACGATTAAAATGCATTTGAAACTTTTTTCCCCATTGACCGTAATGTAACGGGATCCTTTTGATTGTCCCTGTAATTGATCTATGCATCCGATTTTCATAAAATTTGAAATGACTCGAAAAAATTATGTAATAATTATATATTTTAAATTTCAAACGATTCGGTTGGGTAGTTTTTGCGTTGTTATATGCGGACGAACAGACAGATGGACGGACTGAACGACAACAATAGGTGCTACTTATTTACATAATTACGAACGCACCTAAAAATGACGAGATCAAAATGTTGGTGACAGTCCTTACTCCAATATAGGTTATATTTAAGTCGGTGCCATTACCCCAAATGATTGTATGTATGTGATCAATATGTGGCACATTTTACAAAAATCAATTTAATTTATTTTTTAAAGCACTTCATAGAGAAAATGTCATAAAAATCATTAATTATTATTATTGAGTTTTTCTTTAATGTTTATTATTATTAGTATACCAATCTTTTTCAGTACTTTTTTCAGATAGTTTTTAATCATTTAAGATTTTTCTCAAATGCTTTTGCTTTAAATGTTATCAAGGTTCAACATGGAAGAATCAGTGTAATCCACTTTCAATAAATCTAAAGATATCCCTCAAAGCCGTCCGTTTTATTACCGTTAAGCGGGTTATAATTCATGCGTTTTAGATAGGAAGTAGAGATGGGAAATATGATTATTTTTGGTTAACAGGTTACATCATTCCACAGTAGCGCTGGTAACAGGTTCCAACATCCTGTTATTTTTGTAACAGGATACAATAAACAATTTATAAACAATTGCTAAATATGCTCCCAAACGGACAACGCATGGGATATGGGCCCCCAAGGTGGTGCCCTCCGTGGAGAGAGGGGGGGGGGTCTTTCTAAGGGAACCCAACCGGTATTTACGCAAGGAAATCCAAAGTTCGAAGAAAACCACGGTAAACTCCGAATGATTGGGCTGACGACCGCGATTGGGTTTTGTTCTAATCCAGCGCCTGCCGTCTACCAGTTTTGAGGGCAGAATCTCTCAGCCACTGGTGGGGCAACAACATTTAAGAAAATATCTATAGGCACATATATTTTTGAATATAAAATAATGTATCCAATAGGAAATACGAAAAGCAGGAAAATTAGAAAGTACAAGAAAACATATTAAGAAAACTTTCTTTAACATACAGAGGAAAACTAATTTTTCAAAAATTAATTTTCCGTATACCGCGTTTTCTCAATCAGCACTGTTGATGTTGTAAAATCTGAGATGAAATGCATTACTGAATTTTCGTACAGCAAGTCAATGCGTGCTGAAACTACTAGAGCTGCTGCAAAACATAAAACAAATATTAACTGATAGGACAAAGAAACTTGTGAGATAGGACAGATGGTAGAGAATGAAATTTTTTCCAGACTCAGTTTTTTTTACTAGTTTCTTAATAGCAGGTATGTATAGTATGCAAGATCGATTGTACGCTATTATGAAAGCAAAAGAGGGTGCTACAAAAAATTAACTACCATTTACTTCATATTAATAAGGTAATATTGTTGCGCAAAATAAAATATTCTAATACTTTGAACACATCTAAATTTTATCCTACTATTTTTATATCTTTCAGAAAGCTGTAAACCTAATATATTGAACTGTATTTTATATTTTGTAAATATTAAAATCTTATCTAAACATTCCAGATTTAATTTATAAGAAATTTAATTGCATTTACTTAGTATAAAAATGATTAAATTGAAAATAATTTTTTAATAATTTTTCTCAATTATTTTAATATTTGGAATATGAGTTGTATTAAAATGGTTCCAAGTTCACTAGCTCATACTTTTTTATATGATCCATACATAAATAAAAAATAAGACTTATTCCCACAAAATTTTCACCCCCCCCCCCTAAAAAAAAGTGACATTTTTGGAGTGCCGACAGAAATGAAAACTTGGACAATTACGTTTTTATTTTTTTAATTGTCAGGACATATTTTTTTGTAATCGTCAGGAAACATTTTATTGTGCAGGAAATACTTTTAAATAATGTGTTTTTTTTATTCATTATTGTAAAGTACTACTACAAAAATTGTATTACAATTTTCATTTAATGCGCAATTGTGCATGAAAAATAATGCATATTGTTTTACATAAAAAAATTGCAATAAAAAAAGACTGAATAATATTTATATGGCGCAGATGTCATACACACATCACGTTCGCACAATTTTTTTCTGATACCGATTTGGCAAAAAACCTCAAAGAAGTTTAAGAAATTTAAATTTCAACCCATTATGGGTCCGTAACGTGACCCAGAATAACGGGAGAAAATTTTTTATGCTAGATTTGTAATGTATGAAGCATAAGCTTTCGATAGACATATTACATCAAAAAATGAGAAACGCCCCCCCCCCAGCCCCCCCTCCCAAAAAATGGTGCTATAGGGAAAAACCGGAAAATTGAAATAGCAAAAAGAATGGCGAGTAAAAGTTAGCTATTCTAGAATTTTTTTCACCGCTTTAGCACCCATAGAAGCAAAGTTATAGTCTTTTAAAGATTGAAATGAAGTGAAGAAATGAGCAAAATTAGGTGAGTCACCGAAAGGGGGGGGTGTCATGTTAAAAATGGTAGAGAACTAAATAAGCGAAATTTGAAGGTGTATGTTTGGGGGGGGTGAACCCCCCCCCCCCTCCCCCCCAGAAGAGCCCTTTAGAAATCAAATCCACAAATCTCAAATTTAGTCTTTCTGATATTTAATAAAAAAGAGACGAAATCATTTTTTTTTTATTTATCTTCTTTCTTCAACAGCCACGAATGAAAACCAAACAGGAAACGAAACTTTAAATCAAAAGTCGTTAACGATAACAACATTATCCTCAGACAAAACGTTTGAAAATAAACAACAGTTACGAAGCGATAAAATGTTCTTTTGTAATGTAAAAAACTACATTTTTTCAAAAACGGGTGGAAAATCTAACAAAAAAGAACTACATAACTGAACTGAATTGAAAAACTGGTGAAAAATCTAACAGTTATTGAATTAGCGAATATTAAGGAGTTATTTCTTCTGTGGTTGCATAGACGTAACCAGCTTTTTGAACGGGTGGGTGCCCAGAATTTTTAACCTGAACTTGCTGGATACAAACAATATCTTATTTTATATAGTAAAACCTTCTAAAACGGAAGCCTATAAAAGTTTTAAATTCCGTTTTAGACAGTTTTTTATTTTTAGAGTGTATAATTGTGAGATTTTTTTTAATAAGGGTTTTTAAGGGTGTTTTAATAAGGGGGGGGGGGACGCAATTTTTTTAAATAATTGTGAATGGGTCTGCGCAAGCAGGAGGGGGGCTGTCCGGGCTGTACTTGCTGGATACAAACAATATCTTATTTTATATAGTAAAACCTTCTAAAACGGAAGCCTATAAAACAGTTTTAAATTCCGTGTTAGACAGTTTTTTTTATTTTAGAGTGTATAATTGTGAGACTTTTTTTAATAAGGGTTTTTAAGGGTGTTTTAATAAGGAAGGGGACGCAAATTTTTTAAATAATTGTGAATGGGTCTGCGCAAGCAGGGGGGGGGGGCTGTACTTGTTGGATACAAACAATATCTTATTTTATATAGTAAAACCTTCTAAAACGAAAGCTTATAAAACAGTTTTAAATTCCATTTTAGACAGGTTTTTATCTTAGAGTGTATAATTGTGAGATTTTTTTAATAAGGGTTTTTAAGGGTGTTTTAATAAGGGGGTGGGGACGCAAATTTTTTAAATAATTTGAATGGGTCTGCGCAAGCAGGGGGGGGGGCTGTCCGGGCTGTACTTGCTGGATACATACAATATCTTATTTTATATGGTAAAATCTTCTAAAACGGAAGCTTTTAAAACAGTTTTAAATTCCGTTTTAGACAAGTTTTTTATCTTAGAGTGTATAACTGTGAGATTTTTTTAATAAGGGTTTTTATGGATGTTTTAATAAGGAATGGGGGACGCAATTTTTTTAAGTAATTGTGAATGGGTCTGCGCAAGCAGGAAGGGGGGGGCGCTGTCCGGGCACCCAGCCCGGACATTCAACATTGTTCGGCAAACATTTCAAAAGAAACGATTAAGGACGTTTTTAATGAATATTATTATTATTTTAGAGGTACAAAAAATGAAATCTTGATTAAAACAAGTGAAGGAAGATGCTGTCATTAAGAACCATGTGTTATTTATTTAACAGGGACTTTTCAGTAACATATTAATGCAATATTAGGTTCTAGCGTAGTAACACTGTTATTTATCCTAATACGATAAATAATGCCCATCCCTAATAGGAAGCCTAATGTAAACACTGTATTTCTGTTGTTTGGAAAATAAAAGCGTTTTTTACTGATAATGATTTTTTTTATTCATTTTTATTTCTATTAATGATAGTACTTATGCTGATTTAGATTTTGAAAGATAAAATTTTTGCGAAAAATCTTTTCTTATAAATGTCAGTATCTGAGAGATGTTCTTAAGCTTAATTTTCTTTTATAAGAATGTGTATTTGAATATGAAAATATTTTCATTATTTATACTAATATTACAAAAAGATAAAGTTTGTGCGTTTTTCTAGAGGAGACTACCGAACCACTTTCAAAGATAATGATAGCAAAAAGATGGTTATATTCCTTGTTCAAACAAATGCTATATTTTATGTAGGTTGAGTACAAAGACTGCACCAAGAGAAGTGCATTATAAAAAAATGACATTCTAAAAATGGGATTTTCGTGTTACTGAAGAGAATGAAATTTGTGAAGGACTTACTTTTAAGATATAACGGATTACTAAGAACATTTATTAACCCTTCGGGCTCCGGTGTCTCTTACACAATTTGTTTTGTTCGATACTTTTTATTCCATTAGCACCACTTTTTTAAAAGGACTTTTCTTGAAGCAGACATTTTCAAAAATTCTCTAATTAAATAAGGAAAAATTTATTTTTTCTTTACTACCGGTGCCAAAAACAAATTTCGGAAGGAAAGATGATGTCTCGGCAGCGGAGACAACGCAGTGCAAAGGATTAAAAAGTAATGGCTAAAATAAAAAAGGTTAAAATGCACGAAAAACGTTCTCGAAACGCTCTAAGTCGTTTTTTGTACATAATCTCGGGAAGTGCCAAACCAGAGGCGTCGCTCGGGTGGTAGGGGGGGGGGAGTCCAAATACTTTGGATACCACTAATTTTGTAAAGTTCTGTTCCCCTTATCTGATCAGGGTATTTTCTGCTGTAAATTTGAAGAAAACGTTACAATATCACAGGTAAAGGGCGCATTCGGATCCCCTCTCTGGTTTCGCCGCTGTGCCAAACCGATTTAAAAATTAATGATGTCAAAATGTGGTGACAACCCTTACTCTAATTATAGGCTATATTTAGGTCGGTGCCAATACCCCAAAGGGAATGAGTATATGTCGTCAGTACGTGTCACATTTTGTATAAATCGAATTAATTTATTTTAAAAAGCACTATTTAGAGAATTATCAATAAATTCATTTATTGCTATTAACGAATTATTTTTTAAAGTTTATTATTATTAATATTAATATAACAATGTTTTTCAGTGTTTTTTCATATAAGTTTTAACAGCCTAAGATTTTTTTGAGGGTTTCATGATATTTCAAATGGTCCACACTGTGTATTCAGATAAAAAATAATTCTTTGTTTACTGTAGAAGAATCTGTGTAATAATCTTAATTCAAAAGATCTTGAGATATCGCCCAGAGCTATCCTTTTTATTATCGTTAAGCCCGGATGTAATTCATCCTTTTATAGAATAAAAGCTTACAGCGAATACTGTATTTCGGTTGTTTTGAAAATAACAGCCTTATTTAATTGTACTGACTTTTTAATTCTTTTTTATTATTATTAATGTTAGTACTTATATTAATTGAGATTTGGTGAAAAAAAAAAAAAAAAAAAAAATGAAGGTATTGGAGGTAGTTTTTACACTTGGTTGCTTTTTTATGGGTATTTCCATGAGCACATGTCGTGTAAGTCACAAACTACGATTTTGGATACCAGTATTTTAGAACGGTAAAATGTGATTTATTTTATCAGAGATATTTCATTAATTGAATAAGGACATGCAAACCTTTCGAAAATAACGGTGGCCAACAACTTAGCAGTTACTAGTAATGTGACTTACACAACAAGTGCTCATGGAAATACCCTCATACGAAAGTAAAGGCGTGGAAAAAAAAAAAAAAAAACACTTTCATCTAGCTTCTCAACAAATTATTTTAGAAAAAATTTACTGATCCCGATTGATTAGAAACAAAATCTATTTTTAAATTATGTACATTAAATTTTCTTAGGGGGCCATCTGCATATTAAAACAGTATTGCCAGTGGGCTACTTTTTTAAAATTCAAATTTCTTGATTGACACCACTTTTTTGAAACGGTAAAATTCGTTTTCTTTTCGCCCTTATTAACATGACTTTATATAAGCCTCCTTTTAGTATTTCAAAAAAGTTGTGCCAATGAAGAATCTGAATTTTAAAAAAAAAGGTAGCCCATCTGGCAACTTTGTATTAAAATGAGTCCAAATTTTCAATTTCATTTTTTTTTCATGGCAGTACCCAATTTTATCAAGATATTTTAAAACTTTGGTACGAACTATGCATGGACACCAATTTTCAAGTCATTTGAATGATAGCTTTTTGATTTATAAGCATTCGAAATTTAGTGTTTCTAATGTTAAATTACATTTTCATATTAGTATTAATATCTCTTGAAACTGTACTACTAACTGCTACTTTTTATGAAGCAATAAAACGAAAATACCAAAACATAAATACGATGAATTTGCTATTTTTAAAAATTTTTATATGAATTATGAGCTATTAAATTAATATTCGAAAAAATATGCATTTCAGCCTACAAATTTTTTGCGGTGGATTTAGATTTATTAAGTTCTGCTTTACGGAAGTCCAAAATTTCAATTTTTTCTTCCGAGTAGTTTTCAAATTATGCTTAAAAATGGCAAAATGATGGTTGAATCACTTAACTGTTTTTTTTTTTTTTTTTTACGTACAATAAATTTAAAATGTGGGATAAACACCTTTTTTTAAGCTAAAATACTTTTACTTTTTCGTCTAATCATTTTTGCTATTATATAGTATGAAATTGTATTTAAAAATTTTAATGGTGTCAAAACGCTTTATGCGAAGAATGAAGTAAACTGTTTCTACCCTTTCCGGCAGAGTGGTCCATTTCAGGCACATCTAATTTTAATTCCAAACTTGCAAAAGGCTCTAAGAATATTTTATAAAAAATTTTACTTTTACGATGAAAGCTTAAATTAAGGATTATTAAATTCTAAAAATGTTGTTCGTAAATGCCGGTGTCAGTCAATAATTTCTCATTTTACGAACAAAAATTGTCTGTACCGGAAAGGGCTAAGGGGCCGTCTACGATAGAAGTGACTAGATATTTTGAAATTTCTTAAGTCCCCACACTAGTCACTGAAGAAGACCCGGATGATAATCTTATGTCTATGAGGGGCGTTCTTTTCAAATATCTCGCTTAAATTTTAATATTTTTACATGATTTTTTTGCATAGTATAGTTGAGGACGATCTACAACCGGGCTAGTTTTTACTTTTTCAATTTTGGTTATATATTTTTTATATTATGATAGTTTCAATTTCAGAAGCGGTTCAAACCAGTTTCGAAATTTAAAGTATTTTTTTTTAAATCTGAAACCAAAGATTATAAAGTAAAAACTACCCCGGTTGTAGATCGTCCTCAGCTATCTTATGCAAAAAACATGTAAAAATATAAAAATTTGAGTGAGATATTTGAAAAGAACGCCCCCATAGACTTTACATTATCATCCGGGTCATTTTCAGTGACTAGTGTGGCGCCTTAAGCTATCCTGTAATCTGGCTGTCATTAATGACTGTTTAAATGGCGCCTAAGATGCCTTGATCAAGAAGGGCGCTCTCTCGGTTAACAATTCAGTACCGAATTTCAATTTGGATACACACCCTAAAATATATTCGTTTTAAAATTACTAATTTCTCGGAAATTTATCGAACGAATTCCATGAGATTTTTGATTTGTTTTTGAAAGGTGTAGCGCTTATTTATGTTGTCAGAGTTGGTACCGAATTTGAAATAAACAAAGTTAGGGTTCATTTAATATGCAGATGCCCGCCTAAGTAAATTATATATGCATCACTTAAAAGCAGACTTTATTTCTAATCGTTTAGTACTTATAAGTTTTTTCTAAGATTTTCTCTATATTTTATGGACGGACCCTACCGCAAAGGGGTTACAGGTGCACAAAACATTTTAAAAAGGCGATTTTTGTGTTATTGAAAATTCTAAAAACATGAAATTCGTCATGGTAGTTACTTTTAACATATAAATGTTCCCTAAGAACATTTTCTATGCGAACATTTTGTAATGGTCTCTAAGAACATTTTGCGCTGAAAATGCGCAAAAAGCATTCTAAATCTTTTTAAATAGAAATTTTTAAACAATCTCACGAAGTACTGATCCGATTTAAAAAAAATGGAATCAAAATGGAGGTGATAACCCATGCTCTAACATAGGCTACATTTTATATCAGTACCACTACCCCCAAGAAAGCACGAAAATGTAGTCAATATGTTTCAAATTTTACATAAACATATGTACAGTAATTTATTCTTTAAAACACTTTTTAGAGAATTACCAACGAATTCATTAATTACTATCAATGGGTTTTTTCTTAGAATCTATTATTATTACTAATACAACAAGCTTAATCAGTACTTTTTCATATTATTTCTAATAGTTTAAGTTTTTTTCTAACGCTCTTTTAATATTTTAAAGGTCCCTGAGGTGTATTCAGATAAAAAATATTTTTTTATTTAACATAGAAGAATCTTTGTAATGCATATACAATAGATCTTAAAATATCACCCAAAGCGGTATTTTTTTATTATCGTGAAGCGGGCTGTAATTCATCCCTTTATAGAAGCCTCTTGAGAATACTGTGTTCAGTTATTAGAAAAATACAGCTTCATTTACCGCTAATATACTTTTTTATTCATTTTTATTACTATTAAGGAGAGTACTTAGAGTGATTTAGATTTTTAGAAAGAAGATTTTGTGGGAAATCTTTTATATATACATATATATATATATATATATACAGGGTGTCCGAAAAGTCTGGAAACGGTCGAATAACTCGAAAAATACATATGAGATTGAAAAACGTAAATATACGTGTTAAATATTTTTAAATAAGCTACTCAGAGATACCAAATTTGACCTTCGTAACCGACCCTCTGGGGGTCAGAGGGGGTTCAACTTTGAAATCTTAAATTATAACCCCCATTTTTTATTGCAGATTCGGATTCTACGGACAAAAATACGTAACTTTTGTATTTGATGTTTATTTCGAATCCTCGTTTATCACGGTGTAATTGAGCATATTAAATCGATACATATTTCGGCTTTTCCAACGGGATTTTCCCTAATCGAAACTAATTGGGGAGAATTTATGACATCCAATTCCTCGTCTTTTGCAATAATAGCGTTTCCTGAAAATCACCCGTGCCGATTATTTCGGCAGTGCTACACAGTTAAAAATTTGATCCATTTGCTGTAGCGTCACTCCACAGCTTTTATAGAATATCTCTTTCATGACCAATGAGAATGTTCCATAACACAGTAAAGTACACTGTAAAAAATTGACCCTTTTTCTGCATCGTCACTCCACCGCTTTTTTAGAAAACGATTACATTACTGTGTTATGGAGCATTCTCATTGGTCACAAAAGAGATATTCTATAATAGCTGTGGAGTGACGCTGCAGCAAATGGGTATCAAATTTTTAACAGTGTAGCACTATTGAAATAATCGCCACGGGTGATTTTCAGGAAACGCTATTCCTACAAAAGACGAGGAATTTGACGTCAAGAATTCTGCCCAATCAGTTTCGATTAGGGAAAATCCCGTTGGAAAAGCGGGAATATGTATCGATTTAATATGCTCGATTACACCGTGATAAACGAAGATTTGAAATAAACATCAAATACAAAAGTTACGTATTTTTGTCCGTAGAATCCGAATATGCAATAAAAAATGGGGGTTATAATTTAAGATTTCAAAGTTGGACCCCCTCTGACCCCCAAGGGGTCGGTTTCGAAGGTCAAATTTGGTATCACAGAGTAGCTTATTTAAAAATATTTAACACGTATATTTACGTTTTTCAATCTCATATGTATTTCTCGAGTTATTCGGCCGTTTCCAGACTTTTCGGACACCCTGTATATATATATATATATATATATATATAAATCTGAGTATTAGAGGGAGTTCTTACAGTCGACTACTTTTATTTTATTAGAATGTATAAATGTATACTAAAATATACTCTTTATTTATACCAATTTTTAAAAGATGTAAAATTTGTGTGTTTGTGTGTTTTTATATAGAGGGGACTACCGAACCGATTTCAAAGGTAATGGTGTCAAATAGATAGTCATAATTCTTTTTCCAACACACGCTATATTTTATATAGGTGCCACTACACCAAAAAGGATGAAGTATTAATAAAAAATCTAAAAATGGTATCTGTGTTGCTAAAGAATCTATAAAAATAAAATTTGTCATGGCACTTACTAATAAGGTATAACGGATTTTTAAGAAAATTTCCTAAAAATTGATATTTAAATTAAAAATCGTTAAATTTCGCAAAAAAACGTTTTAAAAAATATCTAAATTGTTATTTGTACAAAATCTCAAGAAGTGCCAAACTAGTGACTTAGCTACAGAAAAGGTCCAAATGCTCTGAATACCAATAATTTTGTTAAATTCTTTCCGCTGTATCTGATCACAGATAATTTTCCGCTAATAATCAAGGCGAAAAAACTTTACAATATTACTTGTATCCAGCGCATATGGACCCCTCCTTTGATACGTCACTTTGCCAAACCGATTTAAAAAAGAATGATTCAAAATGATGGTGACAGCCCTTGCTCAATTAAGGCAGGGCTCGCAGCAGTCCGAAAATTTACATACTTTGCTACCAGTATTTTGAATCAAAAATCTTCGTGGCAGATTTTTTTTAACTTCTACAGTAAATTTCTACAGAAAATTTAATAATTTTATAATTGTTGTAGATAAGTGAGAAAATTTTAGGAATGGTGCGAGCCCTGATTATAGGCTAAATTTAGATCGGTTCCATTACCTTATGTATCACACTTTATATAAATCAGTTTAATTTATTTTTAAAGCACGTTTTAGAGAATTATCAATAAATTCATTAATTACTATTAAGGAGTTTTTCTTTAATGTTTCTTCTTCTTCTTCTTCTTCTTCTTATTATTATTATTATTAAAGCAATCTTTTTCAATACTTTTTGATATTATTTTTGATAGTCTAACATTTTTCTGTAACGCTTTTATAATCTTTTAAATGATACCCACGGTTTCATTAGTTAGGATTAATGAGATTTTCATTAATGTTTTCTTTATTATTATTATATTTAATAAGCTTTTTCAGCATTTTTTCATATTTTTAATAGCGTAAGGTTTTTCTCTAATGCTGTCATAATATTTTAAGTGGCCCCCGCGGTGTATTCAGATAAAAAATAAATCTTTATTTAATATAGAAGAACCTGTGTAATCCACCTTCAATAGATGTCAAGATATCATACAAAGCCATCATTTTTATTACAGTTAAGTGGGCTGTAATTCGTCCCTTTATAGAAAGAAAAACTATTGTAAATAGTATGTGCGGTTATTTAAAAAATAACAACTCATTTGCTGCTAATGTGTATTTATATTCATTGTATTACTATAAATTACTATTAATAATAGTGCTTAAGCTGGTTTAGGATTTGAGAGATAAGATTTTGCGAAAAATGTTTTATTATAAATGCCAGTATTGAGAGACTTATTATGCTTGATTACTCTCCTTTATAAGAACGAGGTGATACCCGTCGAAATTCGAAGAAAGAAACTGTTTAAGAAGGAGCTGTTTCATTGATTTATGATAAATCTACAAAATTAGTTAGAGTAAAAAATGCATCTTGTATTGATCACTCTAACTCTCAAACAAATATTATTTTAAGTTAAGATCAACAAAGTACTATAAAACTCAGCTGTCCAAATTTTAAAATTAAACTTTAATCGCATATGTAAAGAGTAAAATATAATAAAGATCAGCTATTATTAATAAGTTGTCAATTAAGGCTCTTAAATTTCGGATAAATGCGAATAAAAAAAATTATTAAAATTGACACAACCATAGAATTTCTCTTGAAATTGAAACTCGTTATCATTTTCATCTTCTCAAAATTTACACATACTCACTTCTCATATCCGTATTCACCACGTTTAAAAAAATGGTATTTTAATTTGATCATTTTAAAATCACTTTAACTCAAAGCTTAAAGTTATTTAATTGATGAATAAAAACGAAATAAAATCGAAAACACCGAATTTTATAAGAGAGGATATTTTTGATAAAATATACGCATTTTAATTTCTATTTCTTTTCTTCCAATTTTAAGAGAATAACAAATTGAGATACAGCTTTCAAACAAATTGCATTTAAAAGTACATTTTTTCTCTAAACGATGGTCTAAAAATTTAAAATGTGCAATGTTTAGAAGTGTAAAATTTGCAGTAGCGAAAATTGCAAAACCGAAATTGCATGGGAAAGTGTTGCCATTCACAAAATGACACTTGCGTTACGCAAGATACGTTTGGCCTTTATAATATAGATATATCGTTCACCATAAAAAAAGTGACACATCTTGCAAAAATTCATTTTGTGTTTTATTCCATAAATAGGTCTGTCATAGATGTGCCTTTTTGGAAAATTAGTTTCATAAGTGTAGTTAAGCAGAAAACTATATGTATATGGCGAAGGACGACTGGCCACTTTGCAATTTAAGACTTTTTTTTATATATCTAGAAAAGTACATGAGGAATCCTGAAACTTTCAGTGTATAAATATAAAGGTACATTTCCATAAAGTTTTTTTTTTTTTCGAAACTCCATAGGAGACCGTCAACAAACTGAAAAAGAACGAATATCTTTTGGATAATCCTGTCTAAACTAATGTAACTAAAGCGCTCAAACTGCGGATATTGATTAAGTGGCCTATAGTAATAAACTGTGTATATTTTTATGTGGATAGCACGTATATTCGTAGAGATATTAAGGTTTTAATAAAATCAGTCCCAAAGTTTTTTGCTCATAATTAGCAGTGTTCTTAATTTAAAGTAATGTTCTTTTCTGAAAATATGACAAACAATTTTGTACAGAATACCTTGTAATAAAAATTAAAAATATTAAAAATTTTATAAAAATTGTGCAGGTTTACTAAATAATTTTTCACTGCGCATGCGTCAACGACATCAAAATTTAATTTGTCTAATGTGTTAGCTAAATGTATACGGCAACTGTTGTAAAAGTATCAAAAACATAGCTTGAAAATTCCTAAAGTAATCGTTCATAGCATAAGCTCAAAATCCATTGTTCCCAAAATAAATCAAAAAAAAAAAAAAAAAAAAAAAAAAAAAAAAAAAAAAAAAAGGGGTTTTATCCAAATGTAGTAGAACATGCAGTATTGTGTATTCTATATTGACACTAATCAGTGGATATATGGATATAACCTCTCATATTTTTGCTTCATTTTGGGAATAACGGATTTTGGCCTTATTCTATGGACGATCACTTTTATAATTTTTAAGCCTATGTTTTTGAGACTTTTACAAAAGTTCCTCTATGCATTTAGCTAATACAATATGCAAATGAAATTTTGATATCTTTGACGTATGCACAGTGAAAAATTATTTAGTAAACTTGCTCTTTTTTCATAAATTTTTTATCACTTTTCTAATCTCTTTACAGGGTATTGTGTACAATATTATTTTTAGAAGTACGTGCAATGTCATATTTTCAGAAGAGAACATTATTTTATATTAAGAATTTTGCAAATTATAAGCAAAAAACTTGGAAAAATTTAGGACTGTCTTTATAAAAACCTCAATTTATCTATGAGTATACATGCTATCCACATAAAAATGAACATAGTATATAACAATATGCCACTTAAATCATAATGTACAGTTTGAGCGCTTTTATAGTTTTAGAATTGTAGAATAAATAATTCAGTAAATGAAATCAAATATATAATCAATTATTAATTTTTTTAACAAACAAATATATTTGATTTGTTTTATTTAGAAGATAAGTTGAAAATTAATCGAGATTTGTTTTTGAGTCTGTGTCAATTTTCAGGATTCGTACGCATCAAGGAATTCCTGGGAATCAGTGGTGACCATCCTCCCGAAACCCAATGACGCAAATCCCCCCCCCCCAAAAAAAAAAATCTTCATATTTTAACATTGATCTCCTCCCCCAAACAGAATACCAATTGTAAAATATATTCTATTGCAGGGTTGATACGGATCAGGGAATTTTCAGACTAAAAAATTCTTCAGTACCAGTATTTTATTATAGAAAATCTCTCCTTGAATACGGCGAAATTTCATGCTTCTTTACTAGATTTATTTTCTCATAAAAAAATATTGATATTTGACCTGGAAATTTCCTTGAAGCGTAGCAACCCTGTATTTGGTTGTTCGGAAAGTTCCTTTCAGTTTGGGAAAATCAATTCGTACCGGAAAATTCTAATAATTAATTATTAGAGATTGTTTTCGATATCTAATACTTAAATATAAATGGAAATATTTTTCCGGTACGAATTAATTTTTCCAAACGGAAACGACTTTCCGAACGACCCAGTACTTATAATTTACAGCACATTCAAAAGATCGCGAGTTGAGCATAGCAGAATGAGTTCATACTACCCTTATCTAGAATTTAAAGAAAAAAAAACAAGAACATTTCTGAAAATTCAATGTTGAAAAAATTTAAAAGTGATATTAAAAGAATCGAGATTTACAAAAGATAGCGAATGAGAATTACAGAATGAGTTCTTATTGCCCTTATCTAGAATTTAAAGAAAGAAAGCACAGGAACATTTCTGGAAATTAAATGTTGAAAAAAATTAAAATTGATATTAAAAAAATCAAGATTTTGTTTACCAGTAAAAAAAAAATGAAATATTACGAATTTAAAAATTCCTCCCCCCAAAACTAAATTGTATGACGCATCTTGCGTCGCCAAATCCCTCTCTGGGCACTCTTGCCTGGGATTTTAGTTGGTTTTGCACCAGAAAATTAGTACAATGCGGATTGCTATATCTTAAAACAGAATTTTTTCCATTAAATATGGCAATATTACTTTACAAACATTCTGGTAGAGAATACTTAAAGCTTACGAACCCTGTTTTTGTTTTTATAATAATTAATTAATTTCAATAGTAATACACATAAACAGATTTGTGGAAGAGGGATGGGGACAAATTATTCTAGTACTGCAGCTAATCTATTTTTATTTTATTTTAAACATAAATATACAATAAATTATAAAAAATCTTTAGATATATTGACGATATTTTGATTTTCAATTTTGATTTTACAAATGAATATGAGAAAGTTTATCCAGGATGTTTAAAACTGAATAGGGCAAGCAGTGATGATTATAATGTAGATTTTTTGGATATTTCTTTTAATATTTTGGAAAATAAATTGAATTTAGATTTATATGATAAAAGAAATAGTTTTAATTTTTTTTAGCAAAAGTATGCCCCATTGGTATTCTAATTTGCATAAGAAAATTTACATAAATATTATGATTAATCAATTAATTCGTTTTTGTAAAATTTGTCGTAATAAAAGATATGTTTATAAGCATTTTTTTTAATTTAGAGCTAATCTTTTTTACAATAATAGTTATCCTCTTGAATTTTTAAAATACTACTATACTAAATATTTAAGAACTCTTTTCAAAAATAAATGGCAACGTTGCGGTTTGTCGGTTTAACTTTTTTAATGACCGCATGCTTCCTGAATATTCTATATGATAACTGTTTTTTAAAGTCTTTTATAGAAAAACGATTATAGTCGGATGTTTTGAATTCATGAAAGCACACAGATTTGGTTTGGATATGATATGCAAATGGATACGGAAGGGAGTATTTTGTTATTTTGAAGTTTTACAGGCAAAGGTTTTTCTAACAGGTGTTACTGTTCTTAATTTTATTTTTTATGCAGGTTAGGGGGGACGCCTGTGAAACGCTGCATTCATTTTACTTGATAATTTTTATAATATAAATGATATTTTATAATTATGTTGATTTTTTGTTTTTCAAGAGTTTAAATATATTTTTTCATTAAATTGTTTTCAGTTTGTTTTCTTATTCAATTTGACATTTTTGTTTTTTAACTTTTATTTTTGAAGGCAGGTTTTGCTGGTGATCAGAAACCTGCAACAATTTAAACTTTTTTTAAAAAGGGGGTGTGGTTAGACTTGTCTGTCCTCCCTCTGATGAAGAACAGACCGCCTTTTCTTGCCTGTATCTTGTTTTTGTTTATTGAATTTTTTTCTTAGTTAATTGTTTAACATACAGATATGCACTCTATTCCTTGAATTTCTACATTTGCGATTTTTATATCTGATATATATATATATATATATATATATATTCGAATTCGAAATCTGGATAGTATGCGAAAAGTTTGCCAATACAAAAATTTCACAAGCGACTCTTTTATTATTTGGATACCAAGCTTTTTTAAAAATAATGTTCTTGTCATACTTCTACTAATATGCAAATTAGATTATTTAAAAAAATAGTGACAGGTAAATTAATAAAGATTTTTAAAAAATCATCAGCGGAAGCAAGACGTTAAATTTAAAAAAAAGCAACATCAAACCTTTTTTTATTAATCAGTAATCAAGAACAAGTTTGAATAATAGGTATTGATAATAAACAAATACGGTTTTGTAAGAATTAAGAAAACATATATACTTGAAAAAACGTACGTTTCATTTGAAGCCATAGCTGAAAATGTCTATACTTTTTAAAATCTAATAAACAAGTCTTCAAACGAAAACATTATTTAAAAATATGCACGATCCATATTTTAAAGTGAAATAAGGTACACATTTTAACAGTTTATTAAATAAAATTTCTAATTATAAAATGCTTATTTGGCTTAAAATAGCACAGAGTTTAATTTATAAAATATAATATTTACAGAGAATAAAATATACCTTGATTTATCTTTTTCATTTTGGCTTCCGTCCAATACCTATAATAAATAGAGCTGACTGGAATTTATTCATTCAAAACATGAGAATCTGAGTATATAATCTTCTTTTCTCAAACTAAATAACTGTGATTTATTTTTTTAAATGGAGATAGATGGCGATTTAAAATGGCCTCTATTTAATTTTAAAATTCTAATTATATTTCGTGAAAATTTTTAAACGTGTTCAGTAATATGAAAAAGTAATAAAATTACTTTTTAGCTCACAGGCTATCATAGCCTGAGAGCCCGTGTGCCCGCCGTTCTGTATGTATGTTCGTACGTAACGCGATAACTCATGATAAAAATATCCGATCCACTTGAAATTTTGTACATAGGTATATCCTGATAAGGCGTTTCCCTGATTAGTTTTTGGAGTTCATTCGATATGTATAAGAGGGGTAACGGGGGGCTCATGCTCCTCCCCTTAATTGATATAAATGGGTTTTTCATGCGAAATTAAGTTTTCGTTCAAAATTTAGGTATAGGATCATTCTGATGGGGCGATTCCGTGACTGTTATTAGGTGTTCATTGAATAAATATAAACGGGGGGAACGGGGGTTCTAATGCCCCTCCCCTTAATTTATATAAATGGGTTTTTCAAGCAGAATTGTCAGATTTGGTTCAAATCTCTGAATAGTTTTGGAAATTTAATGGTTAAGTATAAAAGAGGGGGACAGCTCTTCTTAAATTATATAAATGCTAAATGGGTTTTTATTAAGAATTATCCGATTTGCTCTGAATTTTGGGTATAGATTTTTTATATGATAAAGATCCTTAATAGTTTAGGAGGTTCAATGATCACGTATAAAAAAAGGGGAGAGCTGTTTCCGCTTATTATTATTTTTTTTTTATCGAACGGAATTAACCTTGAAAATATAAGGCTGTAATGTATAATCAGTATGCGTAGTTTTCATCAGTTTAACTGGGCATCAGTTTAACTAGGCAATATTCTTTTTATTTTATTTAGGAGTATGAAGTAAATTTAAATAGAAACGGTAACAAAAAAAAATATGCATAAACGTGTGAAAGGAATAAATATTAAATTATGATTATTAATGTTATCGTTAGGGTTATAGTTTAGAAGAATTACGTGTTTTGAATAGTACAATTTCCGAATAGTAAACATTGCCATATTTAACGGAATTATCCTGCAGTTAACCCTTTATGCCCCTCTCATATCTTAACCCCTTGGGGAAGAGTGACACGTATACGTGCCGAAAAGAGGCTTAAGAATCCTTGTTTATCCTTACCAGCAAAATTATATTGTAAAATATGCCTTATTTAACCAGAGCATTTTCTCGACTGAATAAAGCACAAATTTCTATTTTTTTAAAACTGGTAGCGAAACAATAAAAATTTTGTAAAAGACTCCGGTCGCGAAGGTTTAAAGTACTTTGAAAAAAACTTATTATAAAATCAGTTCGGTGAATCAATTATTAGTAATACAGTTTAGGATGATTTATAGACACTTTACTTCATTTTGTTCTAAAAACACTATTTATTGCACTAAACAAAAATATGTTTAACCCTTCACTGCACCGTGTGCCACTTTTGGTACGTACCTAAAAACACAATATTTCACATTATGTGCCATGAATTTGGCCAATATGACAGTTGTAACTGATCAAAAACTGTACAAAGAATGGAATAACACTTGTTTTGTCCCTTTTAGATGGCTGTATTTTCGAAAAAATGGGAATTTTTTTATAGGAAGTAAAAAAATAAAAAATAAAATAAATAAATAATAACAGCGTCAAGTCTTTACAAAATGATACATATTTTAAAATGTTATTAGATTACATAAGTATTCAAAATTTAAATTTGAATTGCGTCATGTTTTGCCGATTGATTCTTATATACAGGGTGTTTATAAAGTCTCGCCCCCATTTTGATATTTAATAATTCATAAAATAATAAAGATAGATTAAAATTAATAACATAAATCGTTAGATAGACTCAAAAAGTTTCATGACCCTTGTCAATTAACACAATGAACGCAAACAATGTCGTGTGCCCCCTTCGTCGCACAGAGAATATTAAGTCGGTAGTCAATTTCACGCCAGGTAGCGGCGACCATTCCCTAATTAAGCAATTTGAACTTTGTATGCATGCAGTCTTAATTTTTTCTTAATAAAAAAGTTCTTAATAATAAAGTTCGAAAATATGTGAGTTATTCCATCAATAAATGCCATAAGTTTGTTTATATTTTCATTATTTTATGAGTTATTAAACATCAAAATAGGTCCGGTACTTTATAAACACCCTGTATTTTATAGCGCTGAATCCGAAATTGGCGTTCATTTTTTACCACCATGTAAATAATTTTTGCACACTATAAATTTTAACCCTCTGATGGTTTTGCAAAAGGATAAAATTGTAATGATGTTTTTTCTGCATTTTGTTTTAAATACTAAGAAAATATTCTTTCAACATTATTAAAAAATAAAAAGTATAATTGTTATTTAACAAATTACAACGACTATTTGGAAAATGATATTTTCAAAGACTAAAATCTTAACCCTTAAATGTATATTGTATCATTTTCGATACCACAAGTGTTCCCGATTTATTGGGGGTTTTATTCACATATTCCGTATTCTCACCAGAAATTTAAAAGAGCAATTTTCACTTTACTTAATAACAGACCGTTCGTAATTAAAGAAAAATTTACTATTTAGATTTTTCTGGTATGAATTCTGATTCTTTGAATTGTGCATTTTTTGGAACGCGTTCTATCCTATGCATTTAAGGGTTAAAGATTTACAAATAATTTCTACATTTAAATTAATAACAATAATAAACATCATTTTTATGATGATCATACCGAGTCCTATATAGTACGCCATGCATTAAACATTAATATTCCTAGAACCATGATAAAAAAAATAATGCTTCTTAGATATACTACTGTAACTGTTTAAAATGTGCATTTTTATTTCGAGATAATCAGACTGACTTCTGAACGTCTCCTATTACGTAAGCATTGACATTCCTGGACTCATCATGAACAAATTTTAAATGAAATTTCAGTTTTACAATTTTTGGAACTGCAAATTTTTAAACTTCAAAAAATCACACATTTTGAATTTTTCCACCTTTGCGTAGGGAAAAAAATGTTCTTTACAATGAGAATTGTTTGAAACCTTTATCACAATTTGTTTTCAAACTATCATTATTATTTTTTTAAAGTTTTGTTTCTTTTTTCGTCTTCGTGGCAACAGAAGTATTCCATTTTTGATCATTAAATACAAACCAATCAGAAAACGAATAAAATAAAATAAGTTGCGGAATTCAACAAATAAAAAGATTCAGATATACTTCAGATTTCCCAGTTCTTTACCGAGAACAAAAATATAATATAGTTAATAATAATAATCAAGCTATTAAGGAAAAAAATTACTATTATTATTTTTACTGATTACTTGAAAATATTAATATAACGAAAGTTGCAGAGTGTTAAATAGATAAAAATAATTAATTTAAGCCCGTTTAATTGCAAAAAATAACAATTCAATGTTTAAAATCCCTAATGGAAAGTATAGGTTTCATGCCATAAAACATCAAATTTTAGACGAAAATTTTAAAATGAATTTTTTTCATTACTATTTTTCTATATATAAATTTTAAAAAAAACATAAAAATGGAAAAAGTCGCGCAATGAAGGTTTCAAAGGATGATTTATTATGCATTTTAATCCGTTCAACTTCCTTAATGTTGAAAGATTGTGAATGAAAAGATTTAATTCGAAAGTATTTTTTTTTAAGATAATTATATTTGCACAATGCCCAATTTTATAAAATCCTAAAAAATATTTTAATTAAAAGAATTGATTGGAGTTCTAAATATTACACAAAATTCCTACAAATTCCGATGTTGCTAATTAATATTAATTGATAAAATAATGTTAAAATTTATTAAATGGTTGTGAAATTTTTCTAATGTAGCTCACGAAAAAACACTTAGAAGTTGAAATCTTCATGCACGGAAAAAAAAGAGTTTGGTTGATATTGCCAAATTTTTTTGGTTACATCATTTGGTAAATTTCACTAGTTGCCTGGACTAATATTTGTTTGAATCAAGTACAACTGTTTGTTTGATTGATCCAAATAATTTAGTTGGTTTTTATTTGGTTGAATAAAGCGTGATCCGTGATTACTTGCTGCGGTACAAGGTTCACGCATGCGTAACAACCAAGTTACCGTCATGCCTTGCAATATTTACTTGCTTCTCGTTCGTTATGGTGGCGACCGCTGTCAAATGGCGATGTTCTATTATGGAAAGTTTGCAATATGTAAGTAACTTTGTTCTTATATTTTTTCTTTAATTGTAATATATAAAAGTTAGTAAACAAAAATAAATGTTTTATATTACAAATATTATGAGGGGAGAATTTGGTACAATGGATTATAAAATATAACCATGCTATTGTCTCGCTGGCCTTTATTACCGAATAGGCACGAGAAGCAGGTGCTTCCCTTAAAAAATTTTGAAGTGGTCCAAAATTTACAATGAGTTAATTCTACTCTAAAATGCTAGTTTATTTTTCAAATTATCAATCTTACAATATATATTAAAAAATAGTTCATAAAAATAGTTTTCATATCAAATATTTCATGTAATAGATTAAATTCAATGACCCGATTACAATTCTTCAGTTTGTTCCTTATTTTAGATGTAGTGTTTATTTTGTACACTAAGTAATATTGAATTTGGCTTGTATGAGCAACATAAAATATTGATACTTTATTGTCCAATCAAGATTTCAAAATATTGATATTTTATATTGTGCATACATTTTGAATTCAAGCTTTTAATCCAAATTACACATTTACGATCATAACATGCTAAATCCTTTTTGCATATTTTTCTCGATTGTATCCAATTTTTGTGTAAGGAGAACATAAAAAAAAGTTGTTTGCTGAAATATGTAAGAATTTAACTGAACCACTCTTTTGAATAATATTCGTAAGCATTGGTAAATTTCCGGATATGTTGGATTTGGAAAAAACTTCTCGAATGAAGGGGGGGGGGGCTGACATGACACGGAGCATCCCATAGCTTCAGAGGTTAATCGGGCCCTAACAATTTATGGAAGATTCTGAAATCTTATTACCATAAAATCCCGATTGTACTCCCCCCCTTCTTTTTTTTTCAAAATTAAAAGCAGTTAAATTGCAGAGGGAATTTATAATCAAGCTTAAAAATACCCTTTTTATCATTAATTTAGAAGTGAATAAAATAAATACAGGAGTGACAGTCTTCCATCTTTCAGCAGTTTTCTGACTTGTAAAAAATAAAAATAAATGCCCCTCCCTCCCCCCCCCCGCTACCTTCATTTCTCTGAAATAAATTTCACCATCCAAAATTCTTTAAGAAAAATTCAAAAACTTAACATTTTTTTTCAGATGCATTCTTTTATTTGTATTTCTACTGCAGCAATATTTATTCAATCATCTAATACCCCCCCCACCTCAAATACTGCTCACTCCTCCCTCCCACTCTCTGATACCAAACATGCATAACTTAACCTATAAAACTCTTTCATTTTAAATATCTTAATTCACAATATGCTGTACAAATATACTATAATTACAATAATTAATCTATCAGCTAAAATGTTAATTATTTATTTACATTATTTTTTGCATTTGTCAGGCAATTAATCCCCCCCCCCCTTTCTCTCCAGCGGCTATTAAAAATGTAAAGTTCTCTGTATTCAGTAGGTCAACCAATCATCAGAATTTCTGCTCCATCCATAGAAAAGAGAATTTTCTAAGAATGAGAGGGGGGGGGGTTCTGTTTTCTTGTAGTATGACTCTTTTTATTCCTTTTTTATACATTAAAATTCTTTAAATATCTTGATTTATTCTGCCATGTTTGTAAATCTCTAACCAGTCATTTAGTAAGTAAATTAATCGATAATTAAAATAGTAAATTAAAAAGTAATTTAATGAGTAATCAGTCAATTAATTGTTCTCTTCTCCAAATTTCTGCTTAATATCTCTTTACTTTTCCAACTTACAAACTTTAAAGGTTTAGTACTCTTACATTACTAGTACGCTACTTTTACATTGAATGTGAATAGTTATTTTTGATTTCGTAAACTTTTATCCCTTACCATATTTTATGTTCAGGGTTGTTTTAAGACTCATAAAATTTATACAATTCCTCATAACCTGATAGGGGGCTGTGCAAGTACAGTGAAACCTCCAAGTAAGGGACACTCCGAATAAGGGACACCTCTATTTAAGGGACAAAACTCACGGTCCCAGTCCCTTGGTATAGGACGTGTAATGTATTTACCTCTGAATAAGGGACACTTGAAATAGAGATTAAAGAGGCTGGCTTTTGAATTTCTGTTAATGAAGTAGTCTGTGATGAAAATGAAAATACAGATTTTTGTGAACTTATCAAACTCACAGACAATTATGTTGATACAGAGGGATACAACTCATTGAACGTGCATTTATTTACCCACAATTCTGATTCGACTTCAATGTGTTTATCCCCATTGAAATTAATGCTGAAAATTATGAGGATGATTCTGAAAGTGGAGAATAAAAAGAAAATTGTGAAATAAAGAACTTTACAGATGATTTAAGTCTGCTCTCAAATCCAAAAGGGCAAATTTTATGACAAAAGTTTTATTTTATTTTTATTCAGAAATGCCTGAAACTAGCAGGCGTTGTTTAGAAATTATGTAATCGAACTGTTTTTTCTTTCAAACGCAATAGATCTTTTAGAAAATAGCATCAACGTGTTCATTTTGAACTGAATTTATACACGAAAGAAGAATAAGTACTCAAGAAAAGGTGAAAAACGTTCGTCACATGATCAAAATCACTTATAACTCAATAGATAATTTATTCAAAACTTGAAAACACAGTTCGATTTCAAATCGCTTCCATAGTCAGGCATTCCTATTTTATACCTTTCCGTTAAAAATGAATTTGTAAATATGTAATGTGTCAAAACGTTTTCCGCTTGCTGAGCAGAGCAATTAAGAGATTTCTGTCCTTAAAATATGCAAAGCAGTTAAATACTTTTTTTTTTTTTTTTGTAAATACTATGATAATGAAGAACTAAAATTTATAAATATGGTAAATGAACACTTGAAAAATTTATAGTGAAAAATTGAAATTCGCAAAGCAATCACTTTTGATTGACTACTTCAAGAATAACTCTTTAAATGTTTTTATACTTTTTGCATGTACACAGTTTGTGTAAAAAATACAAATCAATAATTCTACAAATCATTTAATGATTTAGTAATTAACTGAAAATTTTTAATTAATTTTCTATTCCTTTTGTGTCTGATTAACGTAATTTATACTCTTCGAATGCATTTAAACTTCGGCTTTTAATGTTTTGTTATTTTTATATCCTTCAGGACGTAAGTAAAAAACTCCTAATAAGGGACACCTCTATTTAAGGGACAAAAGTTCCGGTCCCATAGGTGTCCCTTATTCGGAGGTTTCACTGTATAATGTTATCAAGGTTTTGGTAATTTTGAACTCCCCCCCTGCCACTCTTTTGAAACCCCCTTTCCCTCCCTTGGATTTTTTTTTGTTTGTTTGTTTGTTTCGAGTAATATACGATACTTGTTAAATTTATTTTTAGCATACTCTGTTGATTCAAATTAAGAGAAAGCAATAAAATATTGGGTAAATAACAAAGCCCTATAGACTCTATTTCTGTTGACTCTAAAATCGCTGTAATTATTGGTACACTGACGTCTAATAACAATAACAGAGGAAAGTTAACTGAAAGCATGTGGCAATTGAGTCGCAACAGAGTTAACTTTTTGGGGAAAATTAATAACCTGTCCACTAAACGCATATTGCTGGCCCCGAATCCGATACACCTGAACGACTGGATGCACTCTTGCTATCAGTTGTTCCTCTATCATTGATAACTCTTTTAATACTGCTGGGCATTCCCCAAAACCCATATTATTATCTAATGAAAAGATGTTAAAAAGATTTCTATTTTTAACACAATAAGCGCAAAGTGCGTCTTCATTTACTTTTAAGTTTGGAAATGATTTATTACAACCAGTGCAAAGTTGCCATGTCAAGGCCATTTGACTAATTTCAAAAATTGTGAAGTTAAAATTGTCGCCATAATGATGGTGATCTAGTACCCTTTCATTTGTTTGGGCTAATTCAGAAAGAACACGCGTCTCTTCCTGACTTATAACATCTCTAGCACGTTCACGTACAGAACGTAAACGTTCCGAGCGTTCGGGAGATTGTTCATGCTCTCGAACCTGCGAAGCATGTTCACGCAGTAAACGTAAACGTTCTGAGCGTTCGGGAGATTGTTCTTGTTCTCGTACCTCTCTAGCGTGCTCTCGCAGTAAACGCAAACGTTCCGAACGTTGAGATGAACTCTCGTCGGCACGAGAAGTACTGGCACGGTCCCGTTCCTGAGATAGACGTTCTTGGCGCTGCTCATTAGTCTCTAGGTTTCTTCGCAAAGCAGCTTCGCGAGCTTTTGTTGCCGCTGACTTCTTCTTTGTTCGTGGCATTATTTGAACTATAGTTCTACTACAGAAGTACAAACAAACAAAGATTTCGTTAGAACAGTAAGATTCCCGCTACACAGGTCTGTAGATTAATTCATTAAAGAAACATAATAATCTGTAGACGATGAAAACATATTAAGCCTTGAATTGAAGAATACACTGTAATTTTCCATCTTTATTTATTACGTCACAAAACCACAAAGGAAACGAGTATATTCACTATCTTAACATAAAAAAATTACTATTACATATTTATATATCATACTTCAATTTACTTTTTTTATTTTAAATCCACCAAAATTCCAGAAAATCAGCCGTTGCCACATTTTTCCAAATCCGAAGAAACTTGAATTCAGCACAATATTATGTCCGTGACATTTCATGCAAAGCCATGGGGTCAGCCCTTGGCGATAGAGTTGGTTCGCCAAGCTCCTTGACTCTTACAAGAACCAAAAGCAATTCGGCTACTCTATAATTAATTATTTACGTAAATATTAGTTGAATATCAAATGGAATTGATAACATTCAAAATTCAAAGAAATATCGATGAAAGTAACGTTCTCCTTTTAATAGAAGTCGGTTAAATGCGATAAAATTTCTTGAACTACTTATGTTAGGCGAAAAAACTTTGATAGCGCGTTCTAATTTGCGGTCAGCGCCATCTAGTTGTCAGGTTGGTAAACTAAAAGTATAAGTAAAAATAATTAACAAAAACATAAATATTTTAAATATTACTGAATCGATTTCGATGCTTTACTATCTGTGAAATAGTACCTACTGACATTTTTTACATATTTTCAAACTTTTGTCAAAATTGCACTTATAGTTTGGACATAAATAGGATAATTATTATTTCTACAAAAATGTAAATATTTCTAAAACTGCTTAACCGATTTTGATGCCCAACGAACTTAAAAATTGTGTTGATGAGTACTACACACATATTAAATTTCAGCTCAATTAGAGCAACGGTTCGAGAGTTATCGCATTACAAAAAATGTGTTTTTTGCCCCAAGTTAAATTGTAGTTATCAACGCGTGTTGACAGTGCTATTGATTGCCCCAGGATAACAGGCGCGCTTTGTAGTATTACCTTCTGCGCGACTGCCCCATGCCCCAATGCAAAGATCTTAAAGAGGGAAAAAGATAGAAAGCTCTCATTGGCGCAATGTAAACGCAGACTTCTTTCACCGCTACGTAACCTATGCTACTTTGAGCAGTGCTAGAAAACAAACTTTACAGGGATGAAGCGCAGCAAGGAGCACATAATGGGGGAAGGGGGGGGGGGACCTGCGCATTTCAATGTTATAGTATGTATTGTATTATTATTATTTAATGAGTTTCTATTATTTTTTCCTTTATTAAGGGGAAATGTATGTATAGATATGAAAGAACTAATGCTATTCTCTTAAAGGAAAGAAAAATATTTAACAATTGAAAACTATCGTTTTCTTTTGAAACATCGTTTTAACTCATTTGTAAATGGAATAAAAAAATCTTTTTGTTGCATTCTAGTTTTTTTTTTTTTTTTTTTTTTTTTTTTTTTTTTTTTTTTTTAATTTTATTTGTGATAGTAATGAATTCTTTGCAATTAATCATTTTCACTCAAATTATGAGGACATTAAAAATATAGGATTTTTCATTCTCTTCATTTTAAAATGTAAGCGACAGATTTTTATGCATTTATATGTAATTTAAATATTAACACAAGTTTCCATTTTTATTAAAAAACTGTGATAAAATCATTATTTTAATTTGTAATTAAAAAAAAGAATATAATGATATTCTATACAATACAATTATACTGTATAATACTATACTATATAATACTATTATAATAACTAGACGGTTGCCCGCCCTCAGTAGCCCGAAGACTATCTGAATGCCAGTTCTACAACCCCACACATTCACGTTTCTGTGCCATGTCTCGTCAGTTTCCGGCAGATATGTTTGATCGGTGTTCTGGGGTTTCGTTTGCATATCTTTTTTTATTGTTAATGAAGAGGTCTTCCATTTGTTCTTCCATCTGTTCTTCTTTCTGTTCTTCCATCTGTTCTTCCATTTGTTCTTCCATTTGTTCTTCCATTTGTTCTTCCATTTGTTCTTCAATTATATTCGACGATTCACTGTTTGAGAGCCTATCTGTCCTTTTATTTATAGAAGTTCAAAATGAAAAAAGATTTTCTTAGCAGACGATTTTTTGTGATAAATACATTATCTGTTTTATATTTCTTCTGCTTTATTCCTTTTATTTATAGAGTTCAAAATGAAAAAAGATTTTCTTAGCAGACGATTTTTTGTGATAAATACATTATCTGTTTTATATTTCTTCTGCGTTTACCTAAGCTGTGTAAAATCTCTATAAATAAAAGGTATAGAGGATGAGAGCCTATCTGTGCCTCAATTAATTATCCTCGGAATTCCTTTTATATATATAGATTAAAGAATAATAATACTATTGCGTTGTTACATTATATTAAATTATTGCACATTATCAGCGATCTGTCACAGATCGGAAAAATCAGAATAATGCTATTCTATACAATACTACTATACTAAATAATACTATTCTATATATTAGATTACTACTATAATAATTAAAGAATAATAATACTATTGCGTTGTTATAGTATTACATTATTGTACATTACCAGCGATCTATCTTTTACAAGATCAGATCTGATCTCAGAAAAATGGACTCTTCACAATTCTTAAAACTTAAATTTCGCCTTTCTTATTAAATTTATTTAAAAAGGCGAATTAAAAGTTTTAAATTTTGAAGTATCTATTTTTGCGAGACTAAAGTTTGTGAAATACAAATAACTGATAATGTAATCATAATATTAAAATATAAAAATACTATCAATATAATGATATAAAAGCACACTAATATAAATGCATACTAATATAAAAATACGCAATAATAATGTATTAATAACATATGGCATAGATTACATTTTAACTACACAATAGTGCGATAATGTTCTTTAAATTAAAATGGAAACTTATGGGAACATTTAAATAAATAACATATACATAAGCATCTGTCACTTACCCTGTTTTAAAAAGCTGTAAATGCTTTAATAAATCCATTGTTTCCACCAGCGGCGAGTACTGAGTACAGCATAAAGCAAGATGGCTGACCCACGCTACTCAAGCAAGTGTTGAAGTTGTTGATGTTGATCGGAGGAAAACGCGGCTTCTGCGCGCGCATATTAACGAAACTTTTCGTCCTTGGCGCGCGGCGCGTGCGCGCACTGCTTCATGCTTCCTCCTGTAATGTTTGCTTTCTTGCTATGCATGGTAGCGCAGGATTCCAAACGTACCAACAGATGGCGTAGTTACGTGTTTTCGAAGCTGAGGTTCTTGTACCAGTCTACTTTCTTTGCCTAATGTTAAACGAATGGAGACAGATGCGGTTCTTCACCGTTAGATGGCGCAGTTGTTTTCTACCATGTTTACCGAGAAAGCAAACTTTACAGTGAAGTAATGTATTTATTAATGTATTTACATTGATTTTAAGTTAATTAAAGACCGTTAATTAACCGAGTTTGATGCCCAACGAACTTAAAAATTGTGTTGATGAGTACTACACACATATTAAATTTCAGCTCAATTAGAGCAACGGTTCGAGAGTTATCGCATTACAAACATACATACAAAAAATGTGTTTTTGCCCCAAGTTAAATTGTAGACCTTGCTCGCTCCGCTCGCTCGGTCAAAAATATTGGGTACTTGCGTATTAACGCCACCGCAGTTATCTTTCTTGCTGCTTTATTTTTTGCTGATTTTTGATGCCATTTTTTAATGTTTTAGTGCTTTTTTAATGCTTTTAAGCGCCTTTTAGTGCATTTTCTTTCTTTCTTTCTTTCTTTTTTTCTTTCTTTTTTTTTTTTTTTTTTTTTTTTTGCTCATTTTTTGACGTAATTTTTTTGTGTATGTGCAAAGAATAAGATTGTTCTTTATTGGTGCATTAGTGCAAGTTCTGCTGCAGTGGCGTTAATACGTAAGTACCAAATATTGTTTTATTCAAATAACACTTTAAAAAAATAATTACTATTTAAAGGTATTTCATAGTAGCTTTTTCTTACATAATAGATTCAACAATAATAGTCTTGTTGCACTTGTCCCGGAGGATGGAGGATAGTCTTGGGGCACAGATAGAAATTCCTATCAACAAAACAAGTGGACAACATTCTTTTTCTTTAATTAGTAAACGCAAGCTTCATTTCAAATATACTTCACATAAAGTTCCTCGAACCATGATAAGAATGTATGCATACACAGATGAAGATGAATAAGAATATCAAACGTTGGAGTATTCCACATTTTAGAATTAATTTTATAATAAATTAATGGTTTTAATAGTAACTTTTGTATTTTCATAAAAATGGGCTATAGGCTAGAAAAAAAATAATATACTATTTTGAACTAAAGACCATATTACAAATAAAAAGAGATAATTTTGATTGGATCAAAAATGATAATATCAAAAGGCAATCCTCCTCCCTCTTGAGATATTTTAAGGTATCATGTGCCACGCCTCCCATTTCCCCTAAAATGATAATGTTATATATGTACAGCTCCTAGCAAAACGTTTGAGACAGTCATGACAGATTTTCTTTTCTCTTTTGCAGATTCTTTTTCATTGAACCTTTATTTTGCTTCATATCGTGTTTAACTTCATACTATGTTATTATTTAAAACAAAAAGTTAAGATTTATTATTAGGGAAGAGTGTTGTACCTTTGGACAGTTTTCACATTTTAATTTTTTATTTCAATGATTCTAAACCGAATTAAAATTTGAAGGCAGCATTTCAACGCACCAACATTTATCTCTATAATATACTTTTAGAAATTCAGACAGTTTGAAAATAAAAAATTGCCAGCCACTCATTTAAAATAAAGAAGGCAAACTGTCCCAAGGTACTATTGGGTGTTGTACCTTGGGACATACTGCATAATTTAGGCAATAACTTTTATATTATAAAAGCCTAAGTCAGAGTTTCCCCCAGGTTTAAGAAAGGGCAGGGCGCTACTGTTATAAAAAGGTCACATTTTACATTTTTCAGGGCACTTTTTCATTTTTAAGGGGATTTTTATAGAGTTGAATCTAGAATCTAACGGTTCAAAAAAGTCGTAAAAAAACAAAGTTCATCAAAAAATTTTAAAAAAAGAAAAAAAAAGGAAATTTTGTTAATCGCGCAAAACATCAAATTTTGTAAAAAAAAAAAAAAAATCCGCGAAAAAAAACGGCAGATTTTATTAAAAGGTCGCATAAACAGCAGTTTTTGCTAAAAAAAACACAAAAAGCAGCATGTTTTGCTAAAAAATCTCGAAAAAACGACAAATCTCGTGAAAATATCACGAAAAAACAGAATATTTTGTTTATTGTGATTTTTGGATGAAATTTGCCTTTTATTTGCAAATCTTTTGACGAAATCTGCCGTTTTATTAGTCGTTGAGCCAGAAGCCAAAATTAGGGCTTTTGGTTTCATCTCTCGGGACTTGGTAATATATACCTTTTTGGATTCACAATGGTCCAAGGAGTTCATTTTATGATGATACTATTAAATTGGTGGTAGCTTAAAGACGCCATATTGAATAAATGAGCGCCATCTATCGCACATAGATACAAATGATTTTTTTTCTTTTTAAATATTACCACATAATTAAATTTGAATGAAAAAATGCAGAGAACAATTATTATTGAATATATAACGTTATACAAATTATATATTTGTTAAGATTTTATTTTTATATGATTATTAACATTTTGAATTGGATAAACCGATCAAAAGACATTTGCGACGAAAGAAAATCGAAATCTTGTTCTGCATTTTAATGCATATTATTTTCATGTGGATAAGATACAGCAATTCAAGAAGAGAGTAGTACTGATGAAACTACTGCATTTAGTCGATTAAAAATTAACCCTTTCGGGACCGCGGGTGCATATATGCAACTTCAAAATGTGCTTCCATCGCTTGTTTTTGATACCATTAAAAAAGTAACATTTTTCTTATCTAATTAAGACGTGATCTTGTTTGCTAAACTAAATTTAATTGTTTGACAAAAAGTGGTGTTAACTGAATTAAATTATTGTAAAAGATGCTGGTCTCAAACGAATTAATAAATAACAGAAATCTTAGTCTTCTGCACTTCTATCATGGTTGGTTCACATTCCTGTATCCAAATAACTTCATTCGCCATAGAACAGTTCTATGTTCTGTATATGCTTGTACATTAGGTTATTAAACATACACGCACATGATAGTGTGGTACATGTTCTTGAAGAAGGATGTGACAGCAGTTCCAAAACAGCTTCAGGAGCAAGAGGACCGCCATTCCACTAGATCTCTAGAGACCCTTTTCCCTCACTATCTGTTAAAAATTTCCAATCAAATTTATCTGGGGATGAAAGATCAGAATCAGCCTGTAGGCACTTCTTCCGAACAAGCACTACATGACAAAAGGCAATGTGACTCCGCGAACTTTTTGTTTTAGAGAAAAAATATATATAGAATATGGTGCAATTCCTTGATGTTAAAGTATTTTTGCTTTTCATAATAGAGATGGTAAACTTAAGCCTCAAGCTGTTTCTTTGTTTCTTCAGATAAATCAGCTTCAGTATCAAATGCCATAAGCGCATCGCATCTCGAAATTTGTGTTCTGATTCATCATTTTCCCTTGCCTGCAAAAGCACTTATTGCATTGACATTGAATGCATTTCAAGGGTTGCATTATATGCTTCTTTACTTACAAGTCCCTGTATCGCATTCAAATTGCTGTATTTTTCTTTACCCTGTCATTGAATCCAAATTCCACAAATATTAATCCTTCATAGTTTTTCAAACCGTTTTATAAAGAAAACACTGTTGAGATACTGATAATATTTCTAAATCCAGACTCTAAAGCATGGTGTATTCAAAATATGAGTTGTGTACCACCGCTTCTTGTTAGCAGGTCAATTTAGTGGATTCTTCAGCTAGTTATTTCTTGAATTTATTTTGCATTCTTGTGCATAAGTTTTTTCTTGTTCTCCTTATCAGATAAAATCTGCTCACATTTTCGTACTGTTTTTCCAAGAATATATAACTTTTAAACATCACCAACTGTTCATATTTTCGTTCATTTATTTTTATTGACAACTGCTTGTATGTATCAAATACAACATCTATCCTTTGAGAGGATGTATAATCTTGTATTATTTAACAAAAAGCAGATTCTTTGCTAGTTGTCCAAATGAGTATAGCTCCTATAATAGCTTTAAACAAAGCACATTCTGTCATTTATATTAACAACTCCATCATTTGCATTCTTTCAGAAGTCGCAACTTTGTCATAACATCCATCAGTTTGATCTTTCAGTTTTTTTTCATTAAACCATCAAGTGCTGTTAAGGATTATTGAAGAAGCCCTAGGTGGTAGGAAAAAATATTTCTTATATCCAAATTTATTCGCTCTGCAAGGATCGTCATCTGAGTAAACAGATTTCCTTTTGTCATAGCAACAAACTCCGATTTCTTTAACTTCAAATTCTCTTTCTTTTTCAAGTCACAAAATGTTTTTAGCTTATTGAATGTTTGAAATATCCTTCTGCCTTTGAGTCTTCAGACAGATATTCTCTCTTGGAAGTTCGACAAATTTCTTCAGCCATCTGATGAGCTTTGATCATGTCTTCGACGATTTCTGGATATGTAATTGCTCTAGTTCATTCTATTAGCCTGTCTATATCTATTCATTAATAACCATGTTCTGTAAATATGGGATATCACGTTAGTCTTTATGAATCTTGCTCAAAGACTGATCTGGATGTAGAATAGATTTTTCTGAAGAACAGATTTTGGTTCTTTCACAAATCATGTGAAGAAATTCTGCCCTGGTATCAAAAATATCTTTTAACTGCAGCAGGTCTTTTACTGAACTTTGTTGTAGCTTTTGACCCCTGTGTGTCTTTACTTATTGTTTCTTTAATCGTCCTGTTAATTTTACAGCATGTAAAACCAAGAAAATCTTTTCTATCCCTGTGCTTATCGGCACAGGGATAGATCATGATCTAACGTGATATCATGATGATTATTTTTCAATATGGCTTCAATTAGCTACTCTTTTTTGAAAATATCATGGATAAATGTCATTCTGGTGTTGCCGTGAATCCAAAATAGTATGTTTTAACAAAACCGATGACATGAAATCACAAGAGTCCCTGCCTCAACGACGGCAGCCATTTTTCAATGTGGCGTTCATGAACTACCCTAATATTGAATGTATCATTGACAAATGAGATGCTGATGTTCTGATGAATCCAAAAATGTATTATTTGCCATGTCCGACATGTCCATGACATGAAACCACACGACGGCTTAACTCAACGACGGCGGGCATTTTCCAATATGGCGACCAAAAGCTACCCTACATTTGAAAGTATCAGGGATAAATGAAGTGCTGTTGTTGTGGGGAATCCAAAAATATATAGTTTATCAAGTCCCCAGAGATGAAACCACACAAGCTCCTGGCTCAACGACTATATCGCTTTTTTTTAAGTTGCTGTTTTTTGCGACTCATTTTTTGATAAAATTTTCCGTTTTATTGCGAGTTATGGAAGAAATTTGTCATTTTTTCCACGATCTTTGAAAAAATTTGCCGTTTTCTGAAATTTTGTGACAAAATTAGGCATTTTTTGGTGAATTTTGCCGGAAATTAATCGTTATTTCGCGATTTTTAACAAAACTTGTCTTTTTTTACCGATTTTTTTACGAAATTACCCGTCTCACGGGACGCGTATGAGGCTACTTTTTGCATTCCGTCGCCGATCTTTTGCGTAATTTATGCGCTATAGCTTGTTTGGATCATAGTTGGACGGCTGCGTTTTTTCAAATGTGGGCAAGAAGGGCACTAGTTTTTTGATGAGGGCCAAGAGGGACGCTATTTTTTAAACTAAAGGGCAGGATGGGCGGAGCGCCCCCTTGAAACCTTCTAGGGAAAACTCTAAGTCATGTGACATCAACACTTCCTGGTTTGACCGCTTCACTTTTTATAAGCAAGACGACTATTTTGCTACTTTTGTGTTACTTGGGTGCAAATGGTTCATTCGCCAAATAGGTTTCCATTGGCTTTTAAAATATGAAGTTATCGCTGACTTCTTTAAAAATACATGATTTTCAAAATGGCTTTTTTATTAATATAAAGAAGCCATTTTATCTATTTTTATTCAAAAACTGAAGTAATTTGTACATTAAAAAGATGGTATATGCGTGATGGTAAAGATGCGTGAGTGTGTGTATAAATAAAATGTATATATACTTTATAACATATATAAACAAAAATGAGTGTTTATCAGGTTTGTTTTCAGAGCTGTTGATATATTTTAGCAACATAAAGTTTTTTTTTCTTTTTAAAAAAAGCCGGGGTCTGTATAATGGGAAAATATCTAAATAAATAATAGTAATGAAAATAACTAATACAAAAACATCTTATTTCAATATTAAAATACTATTTCTAATTTACACATCCAAAATTTAAAAGCTAGCAAGGTGGAAAATGCTATTGGCGATACTTTAATCCGCCTAACGTAAAAGTTCAGTGATTTCTATTGAAAAGTTTTAACAAAAAATAAAACTGCTTAAAATTGAATATTTTAGAAAAATCCTTAAATTTTTTTTGAGAAATGAGTTGTATTTTAAAATATGTATTTGTTTCAAGATAATTTCAGTTAAATTAGATTGACAAGTCAGATCTCTTTCCATCCATATAAACAAAAAAGTATTCATTCTTCAGTGAGCGAAAAAAAAATTAATTTATGGAGGCAATCGTTCACATAGTTAGAATGAATGATCTTGACGTCATATTAACTTGATTTCAAATTCGTTGCACATGTTTGATATTTCATGAAGAGATATTTAGTTCGAAGTTTTTCTGTATTCACAAAGATGTATTTGTTTATCTGTTAATTTAAATAAGAGCTACATCATTAAAAAGGGACGGCATACTTTTAAAGATAAATAAGCACTGAAAATAAAAAAAGGTAATTAATTTGTAGAATAGATTAGCTTAAGTTGACATCCATTATTTATTAGTTTGGTAAATAATTTGAAGAAAGTTTTTTTTCTTTTTTTTTAATAAGAAATAGTTGACAGGTATCTCAGATGTACCCAAAACAGATATTAGCAACAATATTTTAGTTTAATGTAAGTGTGGACATCATCAAAGGTTTTTTCAGAAAAAGTCAATGACCAAATCCTGAGACCTGGAGACCAAACTGGTCGCCAGGGCGGCTAGTATATATATAACTAATTAATATTTATGTACAATAACTAGTACAATATTTTGTAGAATAACAATAACAATTTTATACCAACAAAACTTTCTTTTTAAGGAATTGAGAAATAAAACTCAAGTTTTCACCATTGGCAAGGACATCAACTAACTTAGATAAATAGAACCGTAAAAGGGAACAAAAATTTCCCAGATACTATTGCAAGAAAATAATCTATTTGGTCTAGGAACTAATTTCTGTGGTTTTACAAGAAATGATGTAACTAGCTTATTGTTCCATAGTTTCGTTTGTACAAGCATGCATTTAAAACTGCTGTTATTGTGCGTTCAGTTTAGTGTATGCCATTTGGTTTAACTGTAAACAACAATAACTTTAATCCAACTGAAAATGTCAAATTTTGTGCCTGATAAAGTGTTTTTGCAGGGGCTTCGTCTTCATTACTTTAACATGAAGAAAAGTGCTACGAAAGTCATCGTATTTTGTTGGATTTTTTATGGTGACCATACTTTAGCTGAACGAACATGTGACAAGTGGTTTGTACGGTTTAAAAATGGTGATTACGGCTTGGAAGACCAAGGACAACCTGGACAATAAAAAAAATTTGATGAAGAATTGACAGCATTGCCTAGATTTTTTATACCTCTGCGTATTTTAATGCATACGGTATGTTTTTTTGTATTAATGCTTTGAAGTATTCTATATAAAATGCCATACTTCACTGCTAGACCATGAAATTTTTTTTTTAGAAATTTAAATATGATTTATCAAATATTGTAATATGTGCAGAATCAGGCTTGGTATGTATTAATATAAATAAAAAAAAAGTTTTTTTTAATGTAATTATTGGATGTAATTCTGCATTTAACACTTTATTTCAGCATTAAGTATTACATATAATGGGTCTACTAGGTCATGTTTATGTATATAGAATGAAAATCAGTGTGTGTTGATGAACATATCTATTGCTCTAAAGAAAAAGCTTTAAAAATGTGAATTTATGAAAGATAAAATAATTTAAAATATTCAGTAACTAAGATCAAAATATAAAATTGAATAAAAGTATTCTAAATTTAGATGCTATTTTGGCATTTTAATATTTTTATTTTCAAACTTTTTTAAAAATTAAATTTTTGATAATTTTATTCAGTTACTTTTTTGTTCTTAAATTTAATTGCACAAAAAAATTAATGGCTCCTTTCCACTCACAAATTTATTAATTCACCATTTATTTTTTATTTTATCACTATTCAATACCCAAATTATCCATTAAAAGTATTAGACTATTGTTAAGGATAAGGATTGTCAGAAGAACTTACTTTTGGTTTTTCTAAAAATACATTTATATTTTATAAGTAACTGCCATTCCATATTTAAAGTTTCTTGACACTTTTGCACAATGCTACGGTGAAAAAATATAAATCGCCATTTTGAATGTTTTTTGCTCCTGCAACCCTCTGTTGATTCTATCACTCTAATAAAATTTGGTTTGTGTTTGTTATATTTTAACAGGTTCTATCACCAGTAGTGTAGTACTAAAAATGACAGATAGTTTATGCTCTCAGCAGAGGGTATATGCTCAAGGGAGAGGGCATACACTTAAAGTGTGTATAGGGTTTTTTTTTAGAAATACAGGGCATATAGTGTTTCTTAAAAAAATCCTGAAGGTATACGACATATACCCCGGCATACCCTCCTGTACATCCATGTCTATCACCATCAATTGACTTTTGAAGTAGATTTGATACTTACTGACAGGGTTGGAAAAAAATCATGGTTTTTTCTTTTAATAAAAAAAAATCGGATTTATTTCATTTAAAATAGTTTTTTTTTAATTTAAATCTGATTTGATTTTTTCAGTATCCTATTTTTAATTATTGTGTTTTTATGTTTTTACAATACATGGATCAGTTTTTTTATTATAAATAACTAAAAAAGAATAAATAATATTTATAATTTATAAAAATAACATAAGAAATAATTATATAGTTAAAAAAACACTTATATACTAGTTATTGATTGGTACTAAAAATTAAACATCCAGGCTTTAATCTAAAGCCATTCTATTATTTTGTAATTGAATTGTGCACACTAAAATACGAAATAAATTTAAATATGTTATAAATGAATAGAAAATGATAAAATTTTATAAACAAATTAAATACAGTAGATTCTCTCAAAACCCACAGCTTGGGACCAGAGGTTGTGCGGATTTTAGAATTTTGCAGATTTCTGGTGATTGCTTTGTTTATATTTTTTTTAAAGTAATTTGAATGTAATTAATAATGAAATCAAAAGTATAATGAATGCTTTCAATATACTAAACTATTAAAATAAGTAATAAACTGAAATAATAATTTAGATCACTTTTAAAATGATTAAAATGCTAAAAGCAAAGATCAAGTTAATAATAAAAAATGTACAATTAAATATTCATTATAAAGATTAAATGTGTTTTTCCTAAATTATTCAGTGAAACTTGCCTCATAAAGGTACATTATTAATTCACATCAGGATCATAAAATAATGAGGCTTTATTTCAGGTTTAGCCAGACATAATCACTAAAAGAGCTTGATAAATACATAAATAAATTTGGTGAAATTGTGATTACCAATGATATCAGCAATATCTTGATTTTTTTCAGAAATAAATTATTCTTTCTTCATGAAAAAAACATGAATTCAATAACATTAACAAAAATTACAAAGTAAAAAATATATGGAATTGATATAAAGCTAAAAAAGTCAAATTTTGTATCTACATCTGAACTGAATTTTTCCATGTTTACATCCATAAAGTATGTGCGGATTTTAGAGAGTTGCATATTTTAGGAGTGCCGATTTAAGGGAGTCTATTGTATTCATTTAATGCTAGCTATTTATTAAGGGATAAAAATCGCAATTAATTCACTACTTTTTAAGCAAATAGGGATAAATGAGGGATTTAATTGTTTGAACAAAAACACTAATTTAGAAGCTTTGTCTATTTCTAATTTATTACGAAATTTTGAATGAACTACTCCAAAAGAAGAAAATTGTCCAGCAGATGAAGCCACGGCTGTTGTTAAGTGATAAATAAATTCAATTTCAATATCGCTGGTTCTCTTTTTACCTCGCATTACATAAAAAGACTTCCACCAATCATAATATCAGGAACTTTTTTCTCAAGCAATGGTAATTTTTGGAATGGACCATTTTTTGCTTGAAAATATTCTACAGTGGTGAGAAGATTTGTACAATTTTCTTTAATGAATGCCAAACCTTCATTATTTTCCTCTACACTAAGGGAAAAAAATATTATAATAATAAAATATATAATAATAAAAATAAATATATAATAAATATATATATATATATAAATATATAATAATAAAATATAAATTTATAAAAATTTATTATTTATTTAAAACAGAGGGATTTAATAAAACCTCAGCAAAATAACAGCCATTAATAGCTTGTTCATATCTTGCTTTAAAGTTTGTAATTCTATCTTTATCTAATACATTTTCTAAATTTTACCCAAAATTTTCCTTTTATATGTGCATTCATGTGATATTGCAAAAAAAATTATTTAAATCAAGTGATTTTTTTTTAAAAATCAGTTGATTTAAATCATGCCGCCAACCTTGCTTGCTGAGATTGCTTACAAGTCATCATTTAGAATTAGAATGTTTTTTATGTGGTTTTTGGCATTTTAACACCTTTTTAAATTTTGAAAATTTTTGAGGAAATGTTGTTTGAGATTATTTATCCCTGTTAAGAACTACAATGCTAAATTTTATGTTTCTAAGCCCTTCAGTAATACAAAAATTGTCTTCTTAGAGCGTTTTTTGTTCCTACTCCCTTTTTGGAGTAGTGACACCGAATTAAGATATAAGCCTATGTTGGAGCAAGGACTGTCGCCATTTTTTAAAAAATCGGTTCATTACTTGATGAGATTGCTTGAAAATTGTAATTTGGAACGCTTTTTGCTCATTTTCATTCTTTTTAAATTTTATGTAATTTGTGAAATGCTCTTAGAAATCATTTATGTCTTATAAATATTATCATGCTAAATTTTGTGTTTCTAGTCTTTCAGTAACATAGAAGTTGTATTTTTAAAATGTTTTTAGCCCCTGCACCACCCTTCTACATCTGCATAAGTGATAACAAGGACTGTCACCATCCTTTTAAAATGATTATTTTAAAAATAGGTTTGTTACTTTCTGAGATTGTTTAAAAACTGCTTTTTAGAATGCTTTTTGAGCAATTTTACAATTTTTAAATTTCATATTCTTTAGGAAATGCTCTTAGAGATCATTAATATCTTAGAAATATTAACATGCCAAATTGTTTGTTTCTAAATCTTTTATAAATACAAAAGTTGTATTTTTAGAACTTTTTTGCTCCTGCACCCCCTAAAAGTGCTGTTGCATAGAGCTGTTGCAAACCGCACATATTCGTTAACGTATAACGGGTATTCTCTAAAATACGAAATACCGAATCGTTTCATTGAAATATCACTCGTTTGTAGTTACTGCCAATATGCCACTGAAAAAAACGAAACTAACTTCAAACTCTGTTTACGTATGTTTGTACAATTCATGAATGAAACCAGACAGTCGACGGATAAGAGATGCGAATTAGGTGCCAATCTGAGTCCTTTCAGCATGCATATCGGTCAGTTTGAATGTATGATCTATTACTATACTCTAGGTATTATTCTCAAATGATTTGTATTTCTTAGTTATTATGGAAAGAAAAAGCAGTAAATTGTGCACATATTTTTCTGCAGTATCAAGTAATAAAGCAAAACGTGATTTATGCTAAATGAAGTATTCAATTAAAGAAAGTTCAACGACAGTTTAAAAATAAATATATAAAAAAAAAAATCTTTTAATAGTAAAGCATTGTCTATGACATGATAGTTTGGTTGCATCAAAACCATTGTTACTGCCATCATTGAACCAGCAGCTTAGTAATAATGATGAAAATGTTGCAGTGAGCAATGTAAATTTTCTGAACATTTTCAAGAAATTAAGTTTTAAAAGTTACAGGTTTGCTTTAAGTATATTATTTTCCTATAAAAATATCTTTGCATACGTATTTATATTTTATATTTGAAAACATTTCCATGATAAAGTCAAATTTTTAGATTGCTTTTAAAAATGTTTTTATGATAAAGTTTTTTTCTCTTTTTTTCGTTGATTTTAAAAATATATTTGCTGTTTGTTTTTAAATTTCATATCTGAAGAAAAAAGGGTATTTTAAAATATATAAATAAAAATTTTCAGCGATAATAATGGATTGAAGTACAAATGTAGGTGTGTGTTTGATAGGACGATCACATAAGAAATAAAACATTGTTTTTAAATTATTCCAGAAATTAAATTTTCATTACACATAATTACACATATTTTGTTATTGTAAAATTAGTGAGAGAATTTGCTTGTAAAAACAATTTGTTTGTGTAATTACATCTCATAATTTTATTGTATAAATTTTGTAAGCTTTTACTCTTGCTAAATTGATTTCTCCGATTATTCTTTATTTTCATAAGTAATAAATTCTACAATTTAGACATGTTGTACTCAATTATGTATCGTTTAATTTTGTTTGCCAAAAAATTAGAAACTTGATTAAATCTGTGTTTTATGGACAGATAGATGGCAGCATATAACAATATGTGACGAGTAAAAAAGGCTAATTTTCCCAAATACTCATGTTCCATATGTAACTAGATTTGTTGCAGTTATGTAGTACGTACAATGATTTTTAATAATCGGTTTCTGAGCAGTAACGAGTAACGATAATTTTTAAATGGGTAGTCAGTTTTAAAATAACGCCATTACACGGGTATTTATTTAGTCGTTAGTTTTACAATACTACGTTACGTGTAAAAATTTGATAGCGACAAAAATAGCCTGAAAATGTCAGTTTTCCTATTTTTTTTTTCTAATTTTATGCGTTTCATTTGCAGTTTTAGAAAAGTCTGTTCCACCATCAGATTTCCAATCGTACTGGCTGTTATTTACGACTCACTTCATCAGAATCACTCCAATACAAAATAGTTACTTGCTTTCCAAGCAACTCTCTTTGAGCCATAGGATAACATGGAGACACCTGGAATTTGAAGCGAATTTGATCCGTTATGTAATAGCACATTAAAGAGTAGTGACACCTACATAAGATTGAGCTTATATTGGAGTAAGAACCGTCGCCATCATTTAGGCATCATTATATTTTAAATCTGTTTGTTACTTTCCGGGATTGTTTAAAAATCGCTTTTTAAAATGCTTTTTGTACATTTTTGCCCCTTTTTAAATTATATATTTTTTAGCAAATGTTTTTAGTGGTAATTTATACCTTATAAGTAAATAATATGCCAAATTTCATGTTTCTAGGTCCTTCAGTAACACAAAAATCACATTTTTAGAACTTTTTTGCTCCTTCACCCCTTTTGGGTTGGTGGCATCGAAGTGAGATAGCTTATGTTTGAATCGGGACAAGCACCGACATTTTGGTACTATTACTTTTGAAATTGGTTAGGTAAGTCCAGAGATTAACATCTACAAAACAAACTTTACCTTTTTATAATATAGGTATAAATACAGGCGTCGCATTATACAGGAAAATTTTATTATTTCTACCAAAATTCTTAATCAGCAATGTTCATTATGATTTTATTTAACATTTTTTATAGAAAGGTATGATGAAGCTATTATTTTCAAAACAGTGGTAGGACCAATAAAATTTTTATATATGATTCAACCTTTTGAATATATTATGTACAGCTGTATTTTTCGCATCATTTAAGTATATTGAATGTATTTCATGCCTTTAAATTAAATTAATAATACTTTAACTAAGATTTTTTTTAAGTTATAGGTCAAATCTATTGTCAACAACTAGCAGACTGCAGTCCACATCAGGAATCCTTGAAAAGACTTTTCGCATTAGCTGTTCACGCTATGAAGCAAACTACAAAAAACTGGCTCAAGACTGCACATATAATTTTTTGCATTATTATTTAAACATATAACTGTTTTTTCTATTTTAATATGTATATGTAAAAATTTTCAGAAAAAATACCTGACTTTTCTGTTTTATATTATATGTTTGTATGTAAAAATTACAAATTAAAAGTAATAAGTCATTGCTTTACTTATGTTTTTTTTTTTTTTTTTTTTCACTGGACTTTAATAAAATTTTCAAAAGTATTCTGGCAATTAAAATTACTTGTGAGAAGAGAAATATATTTTTTCTTTTTAGTTAGGTATCATTATTAGTAATTAAATAAACAATCAAATAATTAAAGTTATTTCACTCATGCATTTTTTTTTCAGATATTTTACTTCAATATTTTCTCTACCTCTTTCTAAAGAATATTAAATTTTTAAATCAAATTGCATACGTCTAAAATTTTAACAATTAGTTGGTGTTGACTCTAGGGAAAAAGTGCCAATGGGCTGTACTTTTAAAAAAGGAGCACATTTAAATTTATCTTATAAACATGGCCAAATTCTTCTAAAACATATCAAAATACATTAACACAGCTTAATACAACAGTCCTTGTTAATTTGCGTATTGCGTTTTATTAATTTTTCACAGTATTGATCGTTCTACACATTGTTATGTCTGATCCAGATCGTCATTATATTGCTCATTTAAAACTTATTTACTGTAATAATAGCAATTTTTTCATTAAATTAGGAAATACAGATAGTATACAGTTAATAGTTCTTAAATTGGGAAATAAAGTTTTAGGGAATTGCAGTGTTTTTCAATGTGGGAATGCAGGTTCTTCTTAAATGCAAAATTCATTGTTTACATCTAAGAAGTTGTGCTTTAACCTCTTCAGTCCTGGAGTACCCATTTGGGTACATTAAAACAAAAGCCAAAATTGCACCCAAATTTTTTTATAAATGCATGGATTTCTGCTAGCACTATTCAAATACATCACAGTGTCCTATATTACCAATAAATGTGCTATACAGGGTGAGTCATAAATATCGAAACAATAGACTATCTCCTTAAATATTGCCCCTAGACCCATACTTCCAATTGCAAAAATTCATAAAAAAAGATGAATTTTTTGATAAGATAAGTTGCAACTCCATGGGGGGTCTGTTTTAAAAAATTCGAAAATTAAATTTTTATACGGGCCCCAGAGGATAAAACTTCCAATTAGAAAAAAATTCTTTATCCCTTCCTGAATTGAACAAAAAAAATTTCATCTCGATATCTGCAAATCCCCGAAAGATATTAATATCCAAAATTTTCCGAAATTCCTGACTTACACCACTTAAGCATGCCTCTGAGCGCAGCAAAATCAGTTCATTTGAAGTACAACTAAGGGATCGACCATAAATTTACGTATTGTTAAATGTCGATCCAAGACAACACTTAAACTTTTAGATATAAAATAAAAGCGTATAGGTTTTTGCTTTAAATTTCGATGAAACATGCTAGATGTCTGCAATATTTCGATCTTGCCGCCAACTTCGTAACTGGCACGACTCATTGAACGGACCGTCTTATTAAACACTTATTAAAAATGTTATCAAATTAAGTGATATTAATTAAACTCTCATTAAAAGTGTCTTAAAAACTTATTGGCTCAGGCAATAAGTTTAGTAAATATAGTAATAGCGAAAATGACTCTTCTATTAGCGGAATCAATGGAAATATATTTTAATAAATTACACAGAAATATTTTAAAAAATCTACTTTGTACTACAGTTAAACCGCTATAACGGACACTCCCGAATAGCAGACACCTCTGTTTAACGGACTATTTTCCAATCCCCATTTTCAAAACCTAAATTTGTGTATGTTTAACCTCTGAATAACGAACATTCCGAATAGTGGACACTATTTAAGGCGATAAAGGATGAAAAAGTATTTTTTAAGTACAAAAAAATGAAAAAAGTAAAAAGGCCTCTAAATTTATCAGGGAATTTTGTGATAAATGAACTGGGGAAAATCCCCCCCCCCCCACGTTCAGAGTTGAATTGAAGGGGTTGCCAAGGAGGGACATCTTCCAGAGCATTGAAAGATCCCCTCGGAAAATTGAGATTTTATGCTTTGAACAGCCAAAAAGTGCAATCCCCCTCCCCGACTGGAACTCTATAATGTCCAATAATGTCACTTTGAAAAACAAATTACATGTAATAGCAAGCAAAAGTTAACTTTTGTAACAGGGTTTTTTCACAAGCATGTAATGAACAGTGGGTAAAGGTGTGTACAGTTTTATTTAGCCCCATTGCTTAAAAAATAATTTTAATTTCTGATTAATCATATAAAAGAGGTTTTAGGACACATAAAAGTCAATTAATAAAATTTTAAACGTTTCTTAGCACTTTTTGAATATCTTTGATTTTCCCAATATCGGACACCTCCGAATAGCGGACAATTTCTGCGTTCCTGAGGTGTCCGTTAGTTAGAGGTTTTACTGTATTCAGTTTCAAAATTTATGAAGGTTTTAAACATATTTTTGCTTTCTTCTATTTTTACAAGAAGAAAATATTGGATTCATGAAAATTTTGAATTCCGGTTTTCGATGGATTCACACGTTTTAGGGCTCAGAGATACCGAAAAACATGTTTTTATGAAATGTCTGTCTGTGAGTCACAGCACAATGGAAAAATTTGAAATCGACGTGATAAAAAAATAAAGTTTAAATCAACAGACGCATTTAAACAGTAATTAAAGAAGGTGAAAATGGCAAAACTTGAACAAAATCTGAAATCGAAACTATACAGCATTTAAACGTTAGGAGCCCATCTTTGCCCATCTTAAAACTAAATGCACTGCATCAAATGTTTTTATTTCAGTATTTCTCATTTTCAAATTGACATACGTCAATAACCGTCGGTTACGGTAACTTTTCAGCTCAGAAAATTTACTTTTAAAATATGATTCGTTTACAAAAATTACTTTTTTTTTAATATTGCTATTTTAATTTTTTTTTTTTTTTTTTTTTTTTTAATACATATTATTTAAAATGCTGAATTGACATTTTCGTTTAATCAAAAGAAAAAAATTCAACGCGACAAATAATATTTTGAGTTATAACAATTTTAATTTACTCTTTTTTTTTTTTTTTTTTTTTTTTTTTTTTTTTAAATATTAAGAAGTCTTATGATGTGATAATGCTTACAAATTATATGGTTAACCATCACAAAACATAAAAATTCCAACTTTATAAATAAATAAATAAAATAAATGTTTCCTGGACCCATTACAGCAACATTGTTTCTTCAATTACACGCATTTCAATTTGTGTCTGATCCCTTGAAACCTCACGATTTATTAAAATTGTCATAACTTTCTGAGTTTTGAAGATATCAAGATGAAATTTTTTTTGTTCAGTTCAGGAATGAATAAGGAAATTTTTTTTAATTGGATGTTTTATCCTCTGGGGGCCGTATAAAAATTTAATTTTCGTTTTTTTTTAAAATAGACCCCCCATGGAGTTGCAACTTATCTTATCAAAAAATTCACCTTTTTTTATGAAATTTTGCAATTGGAAGTATGGGTCTAGGGGCAATATTTAAGGAGATAGCCTATTGTTTCGATATTTATGACTCACCCTGTATGTTTAAAGATGGAGGAACCATGTGACTTTGAAAATGGAACATTTCCAAGATGGATGACATAAACAATTTTCCAACGACTTCACGTCAAAGTATGTGAATAATACAAATTTTTGAGTGAATTAAAAACAATATATTGCATTTTTTATAAACTATAATGTGTCAAGAATGATTTGGAGTTGTTTATAAATGTTGTTCATATGGGCATGGATGTGAAAAACATCTGTAAATATGTTTTACCCATTTGGGTACAATGGGTCTTAACTATACATTTCCAGCTAAAGAAACTAATTTTCTGCGTAACTAGTATGTACACTTGGTTATTTAAAAAAAATTTTAGGAACGAATAAATTATTTAATTTAGTCTTACAAAACAATTTAAAAGGACTTTTTTCATTTTTTAAATAATATGAAATAATATACTGAATTTACTGCTAAAATATGTCATAATTTTTTATAACTTTAAAAATTTTTAACACGTTTTGAAAGGTTGTATAATTGTACAAGCCCTCATGTATTAGTAAAAAAAAATCTATAATAAATGATACTTTATTAGAAGATTATTATTAAAAGGTATGTAGCATATGTATAGTGGTATGTGTAGTAGTATGTATATATTATCTGTGGCTTCCAGTAATAATCAGGTAAGGCACATTTATAATATTTTGAGTAATTAACGTTTAAAGTTTTTAAATGTCTTTTTATCATTACTTTTATAAAATAGATTAGAACTTAATAATTTTCATTACATTCAATTAGGATATAAGAGCTTCTCTTTTTTTTGCTAAAATAGTTATATAAAAATAATTTTTATTAATTGAGAACCAATTAAAAAAATTTTCAATTTTTAAATGAAAATTTATAGTCGCCCTATGACGGGAAGTATTCAATTTTTTCAGTAATATGGCAGATTAAAGCACTCTTTTAAAGCTACATTTTCCCAAATTATCTCAATTTTTTCAAAAATGTGCCATACCTGGTTATTACTGGAAGCCACAGATACATCAGATACATAGATAGATGTATAGTAGCAAGATATGCATTACAATTATTACAAGATGTGTATAATATTTTTGCGCAATACATAGCTTTAGGTAAAAAAAATCATTTAAGTTGTTTAAATTGATATAACTTTTAAACAATAAATAGTTTTATTTTTGTAAAATAAAATTGGTTTTATTTGTTTAAAAAATGACATTTTTACTCAATTGCGACCTGATGTACCCATATGGGTACATAAATTTTAACTATTTAAAAATTTTAAAAATAAAAAAATAATTTTATTTTCTTTTTTCTAAGCCTAAAAGCACCATAATTTGCTAATAAAATAATTTTTCTATGCTGCAGATTTTTCTCGGGACTGAAGAGGTTAAATAAGAGAATTGCATTATAAAGATATTTTAATGTGATAACTAAAGTATACTCAATTTTTTTCTGGTGATTGATTGGCAAATCTCACAATTTTTTCCAGCCAAAAAATAACAATTTTTGGGGGTTTTTTTTATCCTGCTACCAACGTATCAATCTCATAATATTTTATTTTTACCAATTGATGAATTTTGTGTTTTTGAAATTTGAAACATTTTTAGTATAATTTGTTTGCATATATAATATGAAAAGGGCAAAACCATATTAAGTAAATTTGCAATTTTTAAAATGAACCTTTTTACTTTGCATAATGAATCTGATAGTATCAGCATGCTTGGTGCCGATATTTTAAGCTTCATTCATCATAAGCATCATTCCATGAACTGAATGCTTGAAATAAGTTAACATTCAAACCATGGGGTTCAAACGCTCATATTATGAAACCTAACATTAATTAATTAAAAGTAAATATTCAAATACCTTCAGGATCTTCAAATACGATGTATGTATACAAATCAATATCCATAGTGAATATAATCCACAATTGTGCATCATGAATGTGGCAAAAGATTAATTCTTAATATATATTTATTTTACATGAATTTCATATTTCATATATATAATGTATTGTGAAATATACATATTTCACAATTAACCAAATGAGAAAAAAATGCATATCATCATAAATTTATTTATATTTTGAATAAGTACTATGACACAAAACTTTTATTAGGTTTTCGAAAATTCAAAATATAAATGAATTGAAATAAATATTTATGAAAGAAAATGTCAAAGTTAATGCTTGATTTATGCAAAATAATAAAAAGAATTCTCTAATTTTTATGTAAACAATTTTTTGTAAGGTGGGAGGGGGGGCTTGTTTGTAGAATGGGGTCATGTTAACCTTAAAGTGTATGTGTGCTAATGCTTGTAAACTGTATTATGAATGTTATGTTTTCATTTTTTCATTGGTTTTAATTAGGTGCTATGTATTGCAACTGTTTCAGAAAAAGCAATTCCAGCAATATTCTTTTTTACTAAAATTCTTATGTTAATTAAGCATTGCAAAAACACAATTGCTTGCCCCAGAAAGTTCTTTTTTAAAAATGTCTGACGTTTGTTTATATTTTTTTTAATGATAATGCTGATGTACAAAAACTAACAAGCATAAAAAAGTATTTTAAAGTTGTGCCAACCTAATTTTTTAGTTGATATAGCCCCAACCAAATTTTGGGTTGGACTGACCAAATCATTTTGTTAACTTAATGTTGTTCCAACCAAATAAATTTGGTAATAACAACCAAATCCATTTGGTTGTTATAACCAAAATAAAATGTATTTGGTTATAACAACCAAATAAATTTGGTTCTAACAACCAAATAAATTTGGTTCTAACAACCAAATAAATTTGGTTCTAACAACCAAAAAAATTTTTGTTACAGCAACCAAACATTTGGTCATAACAACCAAATAAATTTAGTTGTTATTACCGAAATTATTTGGTTGGAACAACATTATTAAGTTAACAAAATGATTTGGTCAGTCCAACCCAAAATTTGGTTGGGGCTATATCAACTAAAAAATTAGGTTGGTACAACTTTATTTTAGTTGTTTCAACAAAACAGTTTTTTCTGTGTGTATTCCTAATTAGTGACAGAAAGGATTAAAGATGATAATAGTACTGTTCGAGGAAAATAAATAAATAAATAAATAAACGAAGTAAGTGAAATTCAAAACTCGTGAGTGGATAACACTTAAGTGAAAAAAAAAAATTGGTTGCCTGTAAAGTCGGTATACGGGCAAAAGTTTTACGTGACAACGACTTTGAGTTGTAAAATAATTTTAATGTGAATATTCATTCGTATAGTAGGAAGAAGGATGAAATAATAGTAACAATTTAAAACATTTATTTATACAAAGAATTATATTTAAAAAATTAATTTATACAAAGAATCTCGCACTGAATTTCATATTAACAAAATTTTATTTTTACCTTTACACATACATACGTATTTATATACAAATATACATACAATAACTTGCAATACACTGTGTTTGTTAAACACATTTTACTTCATGTTTATTGATGTCAAATGTTGAATTTTGTAAACAGCATATTAAAGAATTTTTCAATGAGCAGAATATAACTAAAGTAAAATGGCTTTCACTAATCACATATCATTAGTTTTCCATAATATACCACCGAATTACGAAATAAACTACACTTATTTTCTTTGTACTTTATACTAATAACTAATACATAACGTATTTCGTCTTAGTTTGATACTATCTAAAATTCCTATTAAGCACCGCCCCTTCCTTGCAGCGAATTCACATTCACGTTCAGAAAATGGTCCCACAAGTGACCGGAAAAAGTTAAGAGAAAAGTGAGCGCGTATCGTGAGCGGAGCGTAACGTAACGTAACGCAGTTTCTTGAAGTGTCTCCCGGCAAACCAATTTACAAGACGTTGTCACGTCAAAAAAGTGGATTTAAAACAAGAATTTTCATTCTTGTCCATGCCTCTAGTATAGATTATGGATCATTTTCCAATACATTCGGAATACTGTAACAGAACTTGTTTATTAACGTCAAACATGATATCTAAATAAACAATTTAGAAAATGCATAACACAAGTTTTACACAATTTCTGCAATTACGATCAGCAGTTTGATAAATATACGATTTTTTTGCAGCACTGTATAAACTCTAGAACCAAAACATTATGACGGCTTAGCTAATAACGAGATGGTCCACCTTCGACACACAAACAGCTGCAAACCGTTCTCGCATAGATGCCACAAATTCTTGAAAGATGACGGAGATAAATTGTGTTAGTTGTACAAACAGCGTTCATGCATATCCGGTATATTCCAAAATGGTTGTTTTTCAGCTCCGGGCTACCGCACGAAAAGTAACAACACATGAAATGTGCTCTGTCGGATTAAGATCCGTCGAGTTAGGCGACTAGGACGTTAATTGGAATTCAGTATTATGTTCGTGGAACAAATCGAGCACAGTTCGAGTCATGTGACCTGGAGCGTTGTTTTGCACAAAGACTCCAGTTCCATTTCGGAAGACAGATACCATGTAATGATGCAAAGGATACATGATAATGTTCAGATTGCCTGTGGGCTTATAGATAGCGCTACTTGTTGTTGTGGTTACTCTTAACCAGTGCCATATTTTTATTTAATTTAATTTATCGTCTATTTTTGATTTTAATCTTTAGTCATTTATTATATATTTAGCATTCTAAAAATTATCTTAATTCTCGCTTCTTTTAATCTCCCCTGTAAAGTCCTTTTTATTACCTAACTTTTTGTTGATTTCAAATGTTGAAATCAGTTAGAAATTTTGTTCCTTCCGGTTGTGGAGGTTTCCTGTCTTTTCTAGAATGTTCGATGGGGTGTCTTCTTCCGTTTTATGACTCCTCCTATTGTCCAATCAGGTACTATTCTTCTGTTACGTAATTTAAAAGTTGGTGCGTCCTGTTATCCTGTTTTGGCTCCGCATCTTTCTGCTGATATAAAGGTTTATTCTTAAAATACAATTTCCCTATTATTCCGCGATGCCCTTGGCCTCTCTATTGTTTCGCCACTTCCTTTTGGCCTGCCAGTTGGCGTATTTTTTAGATTTATGGCACCCCCTGCCTTCTTTCCGGAGCGGCTACTGTCGTTTCGACAGAAGGGAAGCGGTTTTGGCTCGGAGCGGAGCGGACGTCTAAACGCCTGCAAAAATGATGTGTGGGACCCCAATACTAATGGTTTGTTCGTTTTTTTTACGATTAACGTTCAGCATTTTTTAAATGCGAAAAAATGGAAGTCTTTAAAAGGCAAGGAAAGACTTTTATCCCTTTGTGGAGATATTTTAAGATTTGTTTGTCTATGAAAGATGCATCTTATGATTTCCAGAAAGGAAGAAAATTTCGTATAAGAAATATGTGTGTCGATTTAAGAGAGTCGATTTTTCTGAAGGAATGATTGTTTTTTAAAATTGTTGGAACATCGCTCACTTAGAATGTCCGTTAGCGTTACATTGTATGCTCAATACAGGAAGGAATACTTTTTTGTTTTATTGCGTATGTTAATATTTTGCCCCTTATTCTCCAAGAGAACCACGAAAAGGTATAACCATTTAAAAAAAAGTTCTTCTATTCATTCATAAATTTTTGTTCAAGTGATAATGTGCTTTCCATGCCTGGCTCTAAACATAAGAGAGTCATACCTTCTAAAAGCTATAATATGCTCCAAGAATTTATGATCATTTATCTTCATAAAAAAAAGTTCTTTACTAAAAAATGTTATGAACTTATTCTTCTGTGTGTTTCTGCTCACTTTCTCATTCAAGTTTATGCAGGTAAGCTCTATTTTTATTTTTCAATTATATTTTTCCTGCAAATGATTCCAAAAAGTTGTTGATCTATATTGCTTCATGTCTTGTGGTCGTTTGCGGCCAATTCAATGCAGCGTACTACTAAAATACGATCACGCACTTAGTTTTCTTGTTTCGGAACGTCGTTAGAAACGTTCCCCCCCCCACTGGACACGACATTTTATTCCTGGTACCGTGATCTTGTCGAAACCATTCGACATGACATTTTTTCAACATATATTTTCTTTATTATATTGAAGTGATAAAAAAAAAATAATATATAAGTAAAAATGTTCTCAACTTTCTTTCAAAATTCAGAAGTGAATATGTTCGCATCATGCAATGCTTACATTTTTAATTTATTTATCATGTTTTGTGTTGAAACTTGCTTATATAAGTAATCAATTTCATGTAATTTGCTATTTTTGTTTTCATAAATTTAAGAACAGATGTTATATAATTGTTATAGAACTCATTACTTTAAAGTGAATTGTTTATCTTGTTTTAACAAGTTTGAGAACATGTGTTATCCTGTTTACATAAACATTCTGAAATCTAATATTTTTTGTTTTTTCCAAACTTGGGAGATTAGAAACTAAAAAGAAATATTAGGGTCTGTTTTTCTTGATCTGATGCTCAGAAAAATATGTTGGCAACTTCTTTCTTTTTTGTTCTTGCTATATTTTTGTTAACATATAAAAATGATGTATAACATAAATGAAGTTCGTCATTATTTTAAAATATATATCAAATTAAGTTCATATATTTTTCATGTAACTAATTTATAACATATTATTGTCACATTTAGTGAGATTTTATTTCAGTTTTTCTCATCATGCCTCCGAAATCGAAATTAAATATTGCGATTCAGCCGTTTGATGGAAATCCACAAACTGTAGAATTTTTTTTCGATCAATTATCGGACTTACAAGAATTAAATAATTTTTCAGTTAAAGAACTTTTTGTTCTCTTTAAATCAAAACTAGAGGGCAGCGCTTTAAACTTCTTTCTTGAAACACAGTCTCAATTCAAGAATGCTAACTTTCAAGCCATTCGAAAAGTGTTTATAGACTATTTTATGGCCAAAAGAAAAGTCAACTCACTCCAATCTCTGCAAAATTTAAAATTAGAATCCAATGAATCTGTTAAAAATTTTTCTTTCTGCCTGGATAAACAACTTGGGCTTGCCTATCCCAAATTGGATCCAACTGCTCTAGATTCTCTAAAATTCACTCATTTTCTTCAGGCTTTGCCTAAACAAATCAGAAGAAAAATTCTCGAAGAAAATATTTCCACATTTGATTTAGCTCTTGAACGAGCACATTTTCTACAAGAAATTTATGACTCTCCACCTTCTCGAAGTTCTCATAAAGATTTTGATCAAATTTATTGTATGGATAGTGACTATACTAATGAAAACTCTACTTTTCCATTGAATATGGTCCAACAAACTCTTGTAAGACGTACAAGGGATAGAATTTTTGAAAATTCACATAATGCATTCTCACCTCCTGAAACAAACAATGGAAAATCGTACACTTTTAATAATGTTTAGAGAAAACTTAGAGTTAATTCACCTTCACCTGTCAAACAAAATATTACGGATAAATATAAAACAAACTCTCGTCAGCTAAAATCTCGTCAAAATAAACCTTTTTTTAAACCTAGATTCGACAGATTTTCTCACAAGAAAAATTATACGGATTCCTACCCCAAACAAAATATCATTCAATGTGCATTTTGTAGACGATTCAATCACCGTATGGACACATGTTATAAATTTAAAAGGATTCTCAACGCACCTAAACAAAGTAATACATCGAACTTTTCATCTGATTCTCACAGGTTCAGCCGGGTGGGAAGGCCTACCAACTGGTTTTAGCACAACAAGTCCCACCCAATCTGATTCTCACAGAAAGAAAAACTCTACTTCTTTTTCAAAAAATAAAAATGATAAGATCTATCATTTAAACAAATAGGGGAGATTGGTTTTACTGACCGCCCTCTCTCCCGTACCTGTTCTTCAGGGACAGTGCATTGTTGTGACGAGAAAAAAAAGCGCCACATTGCCAAAAGTTCTTCAACCAAATTATTGTCAACCATTGCTGTACAAACATCCCTAGTGCATCCTAAATTGAATAAGTCTTGCGGTTCTCATAATTCTTTGGCATCGAAAAATCCTTCTGAAATTGATGAATGTGTACAAGAACGACACATCATTTATAGTTCCTTCGATAATTCTCATTCTTTGCCATGCATAATTATGAATGTACAACGTAATGAAATATCTACTCTTATCGACAGAGGCTCAACTTTATCTCTTTTGGATCAAGAATGCTTTAATAGCATTAAATCTAAAATTCATTACAAAGTTTTGTCTAGAAATGTTTCAGTATCTACTATAAATTCTAAGGTTTTCTTTAAAGGATGTATTGAAATTTCATTTAAAATTGACAAATACTTTTCCCATCATGTCTTTGATCTTACTGATATAAAGTATGTCAATTTTCAAGCCATACTTGGGTTTGAATTTATTAATAAGCATTCCATAACCATTTCTCCAACTTTTAAGTCTATCTTAATTAAAGATAAACACATCCCTTTTCACAGTCATAATGAATCTCCTACTTGCTATTATATGAATTCTGAGTGTATTTATGATAATATAAATGTGCCATATTCTTTTGATGCACACAAAATGCCTTTTTATGAAAACTCTATATCAAATAATCTAAGTAATGGTACTTATATTGATAATGCGTATGGAAATTCTGGTGACACCAATTTACAATTAATCAATAATTATGGAACCTATCCTTACAATTATAATTTTCAAAATAGTGAATTATTTATAAATAATGTTGCTAATACTGCTATGAATTATCATAACCCCTATATTGATGGTAATTTTACTTATTTTCCTAACTATTTTCCAACTGATTATGGTAATGTTGTAAACTATTTATCTACTAATAATAATATGGCTGACAAAAATTTCACATCTGAAAGTGCTAATGATATTAGTTATATTGGTGAAAAGCATACTAATTTGAATGATGGTTATAAAATTTTGGTGAATTCCAACATGGTACAAACAGTTAATAGAGAATTAATCCCTCCCAATTCCTTTGTTTATTTACATGTCACATACTTGAACGATCCATCTGAATATTTTATTTTTAAGCCTGCTTTAAAAAATAAAGGTCTTGTTTTGCATGAATCACTGCATTCTAACTCTTCAATTCAAAATAATTTATTTTTGGTTGTATGTCAGAATATATCAAAACTGGACATTGATTTAAATAAAAATTCAATTATTGGTGAATGCATTAATGTAGATGAGAAGGATATTGAGGAATACTCTTTTGATTTAGATTTTGAAAATGAATATTGTAATTTAATTTTACCATCTGAAGAAATTAAGAGAAAACGTGTTCAAGAACTTTCACCAAATGATTTTGACCTAAAACACTTGCCCCCTCATGAAAGTGACTCTTTAACAAAAATATTGTGCAGTAAAGCTCTTGCTTTTTCTAAATCTTTGGATACTTTAGGTCATACAGACTTAGTGAATCCTCAGTTTTCAATGTTGAACTCTCATCCTGTAAAAACCCTACCTTTTCCTGTGCCACAGGCACTCGAGCAAGAAGCTCTTGATCAAATTAATCAAATGCTAAATGCAGGTATTATAGAAAGATCAAATTCATCCTGGGCTTGCCCTATGCTTCTAGTTAAAAAAAAAAGAACTGACATGTCGAAACCTCAGAAATATCGTTTGGCCCTAGATTTAAGATTGCTAAACTCCATCATCATACCATCATCATATCCTCTTCCTAGAATTCAAAATCTATTAGTACAGTTATCAAAATTTAAATATTTTACTACTCTTGACTTGCCGTCTGCATACTGGCAGATTGCAGTACCTAAAGAAATGCAAGACAAACTCAGTATTACTAATCCATGGGGAATTTTTACCTATCTTCGTCTCGTTTTTGGCTTGAAGACAGCTGCGAGCACTTTTCAACAATTAATTGATTCAGTTATTCAATTATCTGAAATTGACTCGTGTTATGCATATCAAGATGACATTGTGGTTGGCGCTAATTCCTTTGAAGAGATGGTTACGAAACTCACAAAGCTCTTAGACACTCTCATTGCTAATAACATCACTCTTTCTCCTGAAAAATGTTCATTCATGTGAAACTAGTATTAACTTTTTAGGCTTCCAACTCACAGATCATAAAATTCTTCCTAATACAAGTAATATTGTAAAAATCCCTTCCTTCCCAAAGCCAAAAACCAAGAGGGAGACAAAAGGTTTCATCGGATTATGTTCATTTTATAGGTCAATTATACCTAATTTTTCTAAATTGATTACTCCTCTTATTGAAGTTACCAAACCTAAAAATAAGTTTTGTTGGAAATCTGAACAAGAAAATGCATTTAATAAATTCCAAGAAATTTTCTTTCAAAAACCTATGCTAAATCTCCCAAATTGGAATGAGACTTTCTATGTTAATACTGATGCATCAAAGACAGCAATCTCAGCTGTTCTTATGCAAAAATTTGACGGCGAACTTCGACCGATTTCATATTATTCCAAAACTTTATCTGAAAAACAGTATCCAGCTATCAAATTGGAACTTTATGCCATTTATAAAGGAGTAACAGCTTTCAAATATTACATTTTTGGTCGACCCTTCATTCTCTTATCAGATGCTAAACCCCTTAATAATTACAAAAAAGCAACATCACCTGCTGACATCACTACTCGTTGGATGTTAGAACTATCTGAATATTCATATACATTACAGCATATACCGGGCAAAGAGAATGTGTTAGCAGATTTTCTAAGCAGAACCCCTCACGTTCCTACTGAAGATCTCCATACTAATCCAGATCTTATTTCTAGGCAAGAACCGCTACCAATTATTGATGATCAAAATGATTTACATAATGAAATTGATCATTTTCCATGTGGTTTAACTGGCAAAACACACCACACCTGTCATCTTCAAAGTGACTCTCCACCTCCAAATAATGATAATAATGAAGACCCATTATTAGAAATTTTTGATCAAACCATCTTTTCTGAACAACAAAAAGACCCTAAAATTAAGAAAATTTATGAAGATCTTAAAGCTAACAAAAAATCTAAAAGTTTAAATGGCTATTATATTAATCCAAATAATGATTAATTTGTTACAATGGACATTTTTCTTCAGAAGATATTGAGCTACATAAAGTAGTTTTACCTTCGTCACTTAGAGCAAAAGCTTTAAGAATTGCTCATATTACTCATACTGGAATTCATAACGCTATTGTTAATTTAAAGAAAAGATTTACCTGGAAAACCCTTGTTTCTGATGCCATTAATTATGTCAACTCTTGTGAAATTTGTTTAGTAAACAAAAATCATAAAAAAAACACCGCTCCATATTTACCAGCACCACTACCTACAGCTCCGAATCAAAAAGTTTCGATGGATTTACTTGGCCCATTGAGAAATCGCCAATATGTGATGACAGTAATTGATCATTTTTCTCGTCATTTAGAATTATATGCCTTGAATAACATTAGTGCTGAATCTGTTACTAAAGCTCTATAACATTACATTTCTACTCATGGAAAGCCCGAATTAACACTTACTGATCATGGCTCTCAGTTCACTAGTGATATGTTTTCTTATTTCAATAAAAAGCCTGGCATAAAGTTGGAACACAGTTCTGTAGCCCATCCCCAGGCTAACGGATTAAGTGAGCGATGTAATACTCAAATAAAATCATCTGTGAATACGATGGCTTCCCAAGGATTTGATGTATCAACTGCTTTAAAAATCCACCAGTCCATATACAATGCTACGCCTCATCCAGCTACAAAATTCACTCCAAATCTACTTCATTTTGGAAGAGAAATAAATGATATTTATGCCAATTATAAAACCCAATCTTCCTGGAAAATTATTAACACAGCTTATGAAATTCACAAATTAATGGATGTTATTGAAAAGATATACTATCAAGCTTACAAAAATAACGAGTCTTCTAGACAAAAGGTATACCAAAAATCAAGGGAAAAGTTAAAATTTGCTAATATCAAAGTTAATGATATTGTTTATGTAAAATTTCCCAGTGTGTTTAACAAAAAAGTACAAGGCCCTTACATGGTAAAGAAAATAATTTCACCTGTACTTATTCAAATTCAAGATTGCAATAATAATCAAGCATCACCAATGTTGATACATACTAACAGAATCTTGAAACTTCAAAAAAGAGATGAAGCATTGCGGTATCCTTCGGATTCTTCTCAAGGTGCAACACATGATCAACCAGCTGTTGATAGTGCATCTTCTTCTCCTGTACAACAACATGTTCCTGTTCAAATTTCTAATTGTGATTCTGCCTGTAATACATCTCCTCAAATTCCTACTTCTTCTAAGTGCCAACAAACATCTTCACATTCATTTAATTCAGTGCGTTCACAGGCATCTGGTGATAAAACTCCCGCTGCTCTTCTAAATAAATCCACTCAGTATAAAGATCATTATGATCTTCGGCCTCGCACCCATAAACATTACAAAACATAAACTAATCTTCATTTCTTTTGCAGGATTACTTTAGCGTTGTTGCAGAATCTGAGTCATGCTAGCTGTCTTGGATTGTAAGAGATGATGTTTGTATATTTTATTTATTTTTTTTTGCTTTCTTCTACCAAAGCTGCAGGCAGCATTTGTGTAATTTTTTTTCTTAAGGTCATCTTCTCCTTGAGACAATGAAATTGTCATCCTATGAAAGTGTGTACTTTTTAAATTTGTTTCTTTTCACTCTGTTTTTCATTGAAATATTTTCTTCACAACCATTCTTAAATTCTTTTGTTTATGCTTCATCTCATATGTAGAGTGTATTGGTACTTTTAAGTTTTCAAAGCCTACATACAAATTCAATAGTTGGTAAATAATGAGAAATATTTTGTTTTTGAAATAATAATTGAAAATATGTCATTCATTGAATTATTTTGATAAATGTTTATTCTAAAAATAAATAAAGAAATAAATTGTTATTGATATAAGGCAAAACATGAGTACTCATGTCAAAAAATTTCCCTATTGTGTCTATTATAATAATTGAAATGTTACTTTTTATTTATTAACAATTTATGCATGCTCTAACATCTAACCTTTTTTAACATTTCAAAAAAATAATGATAAAATTAAGCATGCTAATTGCTTCTACTTGAATTTTTGATTTATTGTAAAAAAAAAAAAAAAAAAAAAAAAAAAAAAAAAAAAAAAAAAAAAAAATGAATGATGATTGAGTATAGGTATCTCTGTGTATCTAAGTGCTAAAATATTCAAAGAAAAAGGTTTATATATATATAATAAGTATATACTTTGGATCCAAAGATATTTTTTGTTTAAGTCATTACTGGTATATAGAAAAGAAAATATATGTTATTTTACAGATAAAATATGATCACATGTTATTTACAAGAATTTGAATATTTGAATAAACATGTTCAACAGATATTCAACACATTATAAATATTTTATGTGATAATTTTTGTAAAGTGACATTTTTTCAAGTTATGTACTGGATTGATATATTTATTTAAATACTTTTATGAGAGTGTAAATATCCTCTCTTTGCTCTTTTTGATAATTTTGTAAGTGGTATTATTGCAGAATAGCATTTTCTTCTGAGAGTTCAAATATTCTCTCTTTGGTATTTACCTTTATTTACTTTGAAAATGTTCTTGTTGATTTGCAACTTATATTTACTTTGAAGATATTGTTAAATTATATGACATTAAATCTATTCAGTTAAGATATGTTGACATATTGGAAGGTATTGTATGTATATGGATATATATATTTTTTGAGAATTTAAATATTATCTCTTGACCATTTGTATACATTTTCCAATATCTTTCATAAGAAAATTTTGAAAAATTGAATTCTGAAAAACTGAATTTATTGATTTTAACATGATTATTGATTTGTGAATTTTAATATCATTTACTTATATGCACATTATTACAAATTCTTTTTCTTTTTAATATGCTGACCATATATGTATATTCTTGTTATACGCAACAATTTTTATATATGCTGGTAAATTTATGTTATTGTACTTACAATTGCACGACTCAATCAAGAGACTCTCATCTAAAGACTGTGAACATTGTCTCTAAGTACATAGACTATTATAAACCTTTTTTTTAAAACAAGATATGTTCTTTTTTGTGAACAAACAGTTATTTTAAATGTTTGCCAGTGTATTGTGCATTATTATTTGAACTATAACTATGATAGTAATTTTGTTCTATTATTATTGAATGTCATGCAAGACAATTATTGATTTTCAGGTAATTTTTATTAGTTTATTTATATTTATGACTGTTTTATATGTTCATTGTGCATAATTTAGAAAATATTGTCTCGATGTAAAAATTATTTAATTTGTACATCTCACCAATATTTTCTCTTGGGGAAGCCGTGGTAATATGTTGTGGTTATTCTTAACCACTGCCATATTTTAATTTAATTTAATTTATCATCTTCTTTTGGTTTTAATCTTTAGTCATTTATTATATATTTAGCATTCTAAAAATTATCTTAATTCTCGCTTCTTTTAATCTCCCCTGTAAAGTCCTTTTTATTACCTAACTTTTTGTTGATTTCAAATGTTGAAATCAGTCAGAAATTTTGTTCCTTCCGGTTGTGGAGGTTTCCTGTCTTTTCTAGAATGTTCGATGGGGTGTCTTCTTCCGTTTTATGACTCCTCCTATTGTCCAATCAGGTACTATTCTTCTGTTACGTAATTTAAAAGTTGGTGCGTCTTGGTTCCGCATCTTTCTGCTGATATAGAGGTTTATTCTTAAAATACAGTTTCCCTATTATTCCGCGATGCCCTTGGCCTCTCTATTGTTTCGCCACTTCCTTTTGACCTGCCAGTTGGCGTATTTTTTAATTTTATGGCAACCCCTGCCTTCTTTCCGGAGCGGCTACTGTCGTTTCGACAGAAGGGAACAGAACAGAAGGGAAGCGGTTTCGGCTCGGAGCGGAGCGGACGTCTAAACACCTGCAAAAATGATGTGTGGGATCCCAATACTAATGGTTTGTTCGTTTTTTTTACGATTAACGTTCAGCATTTTATAAATGCGAAAAAATGGAAGTCTTTAAAAGGCAAGGAAAGACTTTTATCCCTTTGTGGAGATATTTTAAGATTTGTTCGTCTATGAAAGATGCATCTTATGATTTCCAGAAAGGAAGAAAATTTCGTATAAGAAATATGTGTGTCGATTTAAGAGAGTGCTGTATTTTTCTGAAGGAATGATTGTTTTTTAAAATTGTTGGAACATCGCTCACTTAGAATGTCCGTTAGCGTTACATTTTATGCTCAATACAGGAAGGAATACTTTTTTGTTTTATTGCGTATGTTAATATTTTGCCCCTTATTCTCCAAGAGAATCACGAAAAGGTATAACCATTTAAAAAAAGTTCTTCTATTCATTCATAAATTTTTGTTCAAGTGATAATGTGCTTTCCATGCCTGGCTCTAAACATAAGAGAGTCATACCTTCTAAAAGCTATAATATGCTCCAAAAATTTATGATCATTTATCTTCATAAAAAAAAGTTCTTTACTAAAAAATGTTATGAATTTATTCTTCTGTGTGTTTCTGCTCACTTTCTCATTCAAGTTTATGCAGGTAAGCTCTATTTTTATTTTTCAATTATATTTTCCTGCAAATGATTCCAAAAAGTTGTTGATCTATATTGCTTCATGTCTTGTGGTTGTTTGCGGCCAATTCAATGCAGTGTACTACTAAAATACGGTCACGCACTTAATTTTCTTGTTTCGGAACGTCGTTAGAAACGTTCCTCCCCACTGGACACGACACTTGTTGTCATTATCTTTACATTATATTCTTTCGTTTGTTATCTAATATATTTTTGACGGCGGTCTGGAGACTATTCAATAGTGCCCCTGGTCTCTCCTGAGTTGACTTCATATCATCTATATATATTCTCCTTTCCCTTTGGTAATCCTGTCTTGGTCCATGGTTGGGGCTTTTAGCATAGTTGTTACACCCTGCTACGTGGGGCTTGTTGTGTTTAAGCCATTTAGTAGGCCTCCCTAGTAAGCTGAAACTGAAACTGAAATTACCTGTGTGCTTCATGGTCTTTTCTATAACAGCCACAGATCCCAGGGATGACCATGAGAATGTTCCCAAAACTTAATCTCGCCAGAACTGGCCTGTGTATGACCTGTTGTATAAGGGGTAGTAGCAGTTCGCATAGAACATGGCGTACCCAAACACGGCCAGCGAGATGTCGAAGGATGAATCGTGTTTTATCTGACAAGACAACTCTCTCCGTATGTTCCATATCTTAGACATAATAATCCCAGGCCCGCCGGAACAAAATTCCACTTCTGTCAATATGAGTAAAAAGATTATATTACTTATGTAATGGGACACCAGTAAAAATAAATAGAAATTTTCGACTATTTTTGTAAGAAAAAAGGTCAAACGAATAAAGCGTTTAAATAAAATGAAATTTCCTATTTGAATTTACTGGGGAGAGACTTCACTGTCAGTAATCAGAAATCGTAGGCACGATAAAAATAACTAACCGCCATCTTGTGGCATCCTCCTCAGTTACTCCACTTCAACTGATAGACAACAGATTACGTCTCCATCTCTTTATTCATAACTCCATAATATAGAAGTATTTGGCTATAATGCTTGGTCAATGACGGCCCAATGGCATAGGGAGGGACATTAACCCCGTATTTTCACATTTAATAGTGTAAAATAAACTGTATGCTTGGCAAGAATTCCACTTGGACCTGTATTGTCTTGGGGTCTAAATTCAGTTAGTCTTTGGTGCTAATTTTGCTTTACCAAGGTTAGGAGAAGAGGCTATCTTTAACGTCTTTTATATTTTATTATGCCTGGACGTCCAACGCCATGGCTTCTACTGATGGTTTCATCGTCACTCCTAAACGTTGTACTAGTACTAACAACTTTGTGATCCGAAGAACTCATGAGAAGTGCAATTTCGAAGTTCTCGTTCTCAGTCGTTAGGCGACTGAATTCTGCCTTCTATCAAAGTAACTTACATCAGCACAATTTTATTCTCACAAGCAAATATAAGGGCAAAAATGTTATTTCAGACTCCCTAGCAGCAATTAAATACCAGTCTTACCAAATTATGTCAGTTTAACTTTAAAACCGCCGTGGGGATCATTGGTTTGAAATCCTTAAAAATCATGTATCACTACACACATTGGGGTCATTTAAATAATTTTTTTAATCATGTCTTAAATAAAAACGTTTAAAATTTTACTTATAACATAATGCGTACTTTTGTGTCACAATTTGTATTTCATTTTTTTTTTTGTATTTTTTTAATCACAGAAAAATGTTACAAACTATGTAAGCTTTTACTTATTAAATATTAAAAAGAAAATGTTTTACCTGATTCACTAATTTTGTATTTTTTTGTAAGTTCTTAATGGACACTTTGTTACAACACTTTGTTATAGCAAATATAAATATCGTCGTTCTTTATAATAATACGAATAAGTTAATAATTAAAACTAAAAAAAAGAAAGAAAGAAAAATGAAAAGTATCCTCATATTTTACATGAAAAATGTATCTCTTAATTAACCAGCGATAATCATCATTAAGTAGCACATTATTCCATATAAAAAAGCGTGATTAGCCGCTGATGTATTATATATCAGTTAGAGAATTATGAGGTTAAAAGCTGCAAGAAACAACAAAAAATGCCATCTACATAATACATTGCCTTAACGAGAAAGAGGGTAGCTAAGTAATGCATGCTTAATGCCTTACTTTCTTTTAAAATGACAAATCATATTTTTTTAAAGAGTGAAATACACTTAAGAAAAATAGTTGTTATTTTTCTAATGTCAGAATGTAAAGAGAAAACTTCCTATGCTTAAGTACCTATTGATTTTTTTTAATTATTTGTTTATGATGCATGGTAACATGTTTTACAAAAATTATTATGAAAATATCACTTAACATGTTTAACACGAGAATGGACATAAATTTTACTCAAGTAATATAAAAATGCTTTTTAAAAGATTGTATTCAAAAATACCACTTAGCTTAATGCAAGGTCTAACAGTTTTGGTCTGAAATTTACATAATTACTAAAACAATTTATCACTATTAAACTTTTTGTATTATATTTATAGACATTTTACTTATTTTTTTATAATTTTGTAAATAACAAAAAAAAAAAAAAAAAAAAAAAAAAAGATGTGGCAATATTATTATTTTTTTCTTTTTTGTACCTGTTGAATGATTTACACTGACTAAACAGTGCTAATTTATATACAGAACAAACTGAATCTGAAGTTTGATGAAATTTCTGACATTAGGTTTTGAGATAGAGCTATTGCGATAATCACGAACAATGTAGCATAGCAACGCTACCTAGTGGGTTATTCATACCAAAATATAATCATCACTAAATTTTTTAATCATCGAAAAATGATGCAAATTATGTAAGGAGATTATAGATTCTATTTTTTAGATATCAAAAGAAAATGTTTTATATGAATCAGTTATTTCGTACATTTTCTTATTTCTAAATAGTGTATACACCTTGTTATAGCAATTATAAATATTATTGTTCATTGTAATAATAATAATATGTTTATAATTAAAACTAAAAAAAGAAAACCACCTTGATATACGTGTATTTTACATGAAAAATTTATCTCTTAATTAACAGACATAATCATCATTAAGTAGCACATTATCCCATGTAAAAAAGGCGTGATTAGCCGCTGATATATTATACCTCAGTTGAGTAATATGAAGTTAGAAGCTGCAAGAAGCAACAAAAAAAAATCCATCTACATTATACATTGCACTAACGAGAAAGATGGTAGCAAAGTAATGCACGCTTAATGCCTTATTTTCTTCTAAAATGACAAATCATATCTTTTTAAAGGGTGACATACACTTAAGAAAAATAGTTGTTATTTTTCTAATGCCAGAATGTTGAGGGAAAACTTCCTATGCTTAAATACCTATCGATGTTTTTTTAATTATTTGCTTATAATGCATGGTAACACGTTTTACTAAAAATATAATGAAAATATCACTTAACATATTTAACACGAGAATGGACATAAATTTTACTCAAGTAATATAAAAATGCTTTTTAAAAGATTGTATTCAAAAATACTGCTTAGCTTAATGCAAGGTCTATCAGTTTTGGTCTGAAATTTACATAATTACTAAAAACATTTATCACTATTAAACTTTTTGCAATATATTTATAGACATTTTACTTATTTTTTTTATAAATTTGTAAATAACAACAACAACAACAACAAAAAAGATATGGCAATACCAAAATTTTTTTCTTTTTCGTACCTGTTGAATGATTTACACTGACTAAACAGTGCTAATTTATATAAAGAACTAACTGAATCTGAAGCTTGATGAAATTTCTGACATTAGTTTTTGAGATAGAACTTTTGCGATAATCACGAACAATGTAGCATAGCAACGCTACCTAGTGGGTTATTCATACCAAAATATAATCATCACTAAATTTTTTAATCATAGAAAAATTATGCAAATTATCTAAGGAGATTATAGATTCTATTTTTTAGATATCAAAAAGAAAATGTTTTATATGAATCAGTTATTTCGTACTTTTTCTTATTTCTAAATAGTGTACACACCTTGTTATAGCAATTATAAATATCATTGTTCATTGTAATAATAATAATATGTTTATAATTAAAACTAAAAAAAGAAAACCACATTGATATACGTGTAATTTACATGAAAAATGTATCTTTTAATTAACAGATATAATCATCATTGAGTACCACATTATCCCATATAAAAAAGGCGTGATTACCGCTGATATATTATACCTCAGTTGAGTATTATGAAGTTAAAAGCTGCAAGAAGCAACAAAAAAATCCATCTACATAATACATTGCACTAACGAGAACGATGGTAGCAAAGTAATGCACACTTAATGCCTTATTTTCTTCTAAAATGACAAATCATATTTTTTTAAAGGGTGAAATACACTTAAGAAAAATAGTTGTTATTTTTCTAATGTCAGAATGTTGAGGGAAAACTTCCTATGCTTAAGTACCTATTGATTTTTTTTAATTATTTGCTTATAATGCATGTTAATACGTTTTACTAAAAATATAATGATAATATCACTTAACATTTTTAACACGAGAATGGGCATAGATTTTACTCAAGTAATATAAAAATGCATTTTAAAAGATTGTATTAAAAAAATTACTTAGCTTAATGCAAGGCCTAACAGTTTTGGTCTGGAATTTACATAATTGATAAGATTTTTTTTCACTAAAAAAAAATAATCATTAAACTTTTTACATTATATTTATAGACATTTTACTTATTTTTTTTTATTTTGTGGGAAAAAAAAAGCTTGATATGGCAATACGAAATTTTTTTTCGATTTCGTTTAAAACATTTATGAATGTTTATGATGTTTAAGCATGCGTTACTTCTTAAAAAAATGCGGCATAGCGCCACCTGTTGGGTGATTTACACTGACTAATCAGTACAAATTTATATAAAGAACTAACTGTATCTGAAGTTTGATGAAATTTCTGACATTAGTTTTTGAGATATAGAGTTATTGCGATAATCACAAATAATGTAGCATAGCAACGCCACCTAGTGGGTTATTTATACCAAAATATAATCATCACTAAATTTTTTTAATCACAGAAAAATGATACAAATTACGTAAGGCGATTATAGATTATACGTTTTAGATATAAAAAAGAAAATGTTTTTTCTGAATCAGTAATTTCGTTCTTATTTCTAAATAGTGTACGCATCTTGTTGTCGCAATTATAAGTATCCTTGTTCTTTTTAATAATTGCAAAGAAGTTTATAATTAAATCTAAAAAAAAAAGAAAAAAGAAAACTGCCCTGATTCACGTGCATTTTACATGAAAAATGTAGCTCTTAATTAAAGGGACATAAGCATCATTAAGTAGCACATTATCCCCAGAATATAAAAAGCGTAACTATCCGCTTATATATATCTGTTAAGAATTATGAAGTCAAAAGTTGCAAGAAGCGACAAAAAAGTCATCTACATAATGCAATGCATTAACAAGAAAGATGGTTGCAAAGTAATGCATGCTTAATGCCTTATTTTCGTCTAAAATGACAAATCATTTTTTAAAAAATGAAATACCGTTTAGAAAAATAGGTGTTTTTTTTCTAATGTCAGAATGTTAAGGAAAAACTCCCCATGTACCTGTTGATTTTTTTCAGCGTTCTCGCTGTCGCTCGCCTTTTCGCCAAATTGCGACTAAATTTTTCATTTGGCGAGTAAACAAGCGATTAGATTCGCCAAATTGCTAGTGCACATTTTTGCTTTTCCTTTCTTTTCTTTATCTTTTTCATATATATGCATATATATATATTTTTTAATATATAAATATTTTTATATATACATATTTTTAATATATTTGTAGCGGATAGTTGAAATTAGATTAATAACAATCATTGTCGCAATTATAAAACCTTAAGTTATTTTAGAATACATTGAAAAAAAGGGGAGTGGCATTAAAAAATTAAAGATAATTTTTTTGTGTTACATAGCAAATTTATTTTGCTAATACATTTTTCATTTGGCGAATGTTTTTTATTTTAAATTAGCCAAATTACTAACGTTGGTCAAATGTCAGCGAGAACACTGTACATGGTAGCTGATTTTGCACAATGGAAACATCCTTTAATCACTTTAATTAATCAATATTTTTTGGGAGGGGAATTCAAATAATGCATATTTTTTCATGACTTTTATGGAATTTTTAATCTTTTATCATCGATTTTTCAAAACAGAAATTTTTGCCAAATTAAATCTGAAAAATGCTTGAATTAAATAATGTAAAATTTACAATAAAAATTTATTGGGGAGGATAATAAATCATGATTCGAACATGGATGCCCGTACGTGTTACGGGCAAATCATAATTGGCAAAGACTCGTTGCTCGTATGACGTAGGCTCAAATCAGGGAAGTGGTTAACATAACAGCAAAATGAGGATAAAATTTACTTAAGTAATATAAAAATACTTTTAAAAAGATTGTTTTTAAAAATACTATTTAAATTAATGCGGGATATAGTATTGTTGGTCTAAAATATACATGATTGCTAAGATCTTCCCTGCAACAATTTATAATACTTTTTTTGTATTTTTTTAATCACAGAAAAATGTTACAAATTATGTAAGGTGATTATGCATTCTATTTTTTAAATATTAAAATGAAAAGTTTTTATCTGAAGCAGTAATTTCGGCCTCACCCGTGGCCGAGAGGTTTTGTTCTCGATACTGATAGATGGGAGGTGCTAGGTTCGAACTCAATCACGTCCGTCGGCCTAATCGTTCGAAGTTAACCGTGGTTTTCTTGGAACCATGGAATTCCATGCTTAAATGAGGATTACGTTTTCTCAGAAAGAGACCAGTGGAAGGCATTCCCCTTAAGGCCTATATACCTCGTGCTGATAATTAGCCGTCATAGATATAACCAGTAATTTCGTACTTTTTGTTATTTTTAAACCGTGTACACGCTTTGTTATGGCAATTATAAATTTCCTTGTTATTTTTAAAAATAGAAATAAGTTTATAACTGAAACTTTAAAAAAAGAAAAGAAAACTACCTTGATCCACGTGCATTTAACTTGAAAAATGTAGCTCTTAATTAACCAGACATAATCATCATTAAGTAACACATTATCTCCAGAATATAAAAAACGTGATTATCTGCTGATGTATTACATCTCAGTTAAGAAATGTGAACTCGAAATCTTTATAAAAAGCAACAAAAAATGTCATCTACATAATCTAATGCATTAACGCGAAAGATAGTTGCAAAGTAACGCAAATGCCTCATTTTCTTTTAAAATGATGAATCTTTTTTTTTTAAAGGTAAAATACACTTAAGAAAAATACTTATTATTTTTCTAATGTCAGAATGTTAAGGGAAAAAACTTCCTATGCTTAAACTTGCTATCTATTTATTTTTTGTAATTAGTTGTTTATAATGCATGATAACACATTTTACAAACTTATAATGGAAACATCAGTTAACATATTTAACAAAGGTATGGTCATAAAATTTTTCTCAAGTAATATAAAAATATTTTTAAAAAGACTGTTTTTAAAAATACTACTTAATATAATACAGGGTCTAACAGTTTTGGTATAGAAATTACATGATTGCTAATATTTTTTTTCACTACAAAGCGAAGAACTATCACTTTCAAAGTTTTTTCATTATATTTATAGACATTTTACTTTTTTTTTTTTTCAATTTTTGTCAGTATATATAAAACTAGACCGATATGACAATTTTTTCTATTTCGTACATGTTAAATCTTCCTGAAAAATGCAGCATAACGCCACCTTTTGGGTGATTTATATTAAGAAGTAAGCATTACTAGTTTATATATAGAACTAACTGAATCTGAAGTTTCATGAAAATTCTGACATTAATTCTTGAGATAGACCTATTGCAATAATCATAAATAATGTAGTAATCATCTAATGGGCGATTTATACCAAAATATAATCATCACTAATTTAAATTAACCCTTTAATGCCCAACTTTCTTTTACACTTCTTTTAATTCTTCGACACCTGTTTTTTCCATGTACCAATTTTAAGATATCGCATCGCTCAAGATTTGAGATTAGATAATGAGAAAATTTCTGTACTTAAAATACTGGTATTGAAGTTTAAAGTTTTGTTCAACTGTAGGTAAACTATAAAGAGCTTTATGGGCGGTAACGAATTAAGGAAGAACTAAGTCTGAAGTTTTATAAAAATCCGTGCATTGTTTTTTGAGATAAATTTATTGCGAAAATCATAAAGAAATTAATATAGCAATGCCATCTTTTGTGCGATTTACACAAAATGTAATCACCATTAAATTATGTATAACTAACTGAATCTAAAATATTATTAAATTCATTACATTAATTCTGGAGGTAGAACGCTCGTAAAATTTGCGTCACATATAGACAGACAGACAAATAGAGTCACAGGCAGATATTTTATAAAATCTCGTTTTATCGTGATTTCTGATCCAAAAGTGTGTAAATCCGTTGAAAACGGAATTCGAAACTCTGTACGAATCTCGTACTTTCTTCTCGTAAAGGTAGATGAAAGTAAAAATAAATAATACACCTTATTTGAAGGACAGTTATATTTGCAGATGTGTGCCTTGAATCTCTCATGATGAACTAATAATAAGCTGGAAGCAGCAGCGGTTCTTTGATGGCTTCAGATCCTTGCAATCACTCTTCTCTTTTTTTCGTTGTGTTTAATTTAATAACTTTCCGTTTTAAATTCGATCGGTATCATTTATTTCATTTTTTTTTCAATCGGGCTTCATTTTTCACTTGGAAATCTTATAATAAAAAAGAAATTGTTGTGGTGATAATTTTATTTTATTTATTTTTCAACTGTTGATAACAGCTATAGCAAAAAATGTTTATTTTTCTGTAATTTTTCAGGAATAGCTCTTTTTATGAGAGTTATATTAAGACGGTATTTAAAATTGTTAATCTTCCCAAATCACACCCCCTTTGGCCGATTTCTGACATTTACAATTACCGTGGATACATTAATCATGTGAATTTTTTTGGAGATTTTGAAGATGATCTGCGCATAATTGCGACTTTTATCACGCGAACAAAATTTAGTACACACACACACACACACATATATATATATATATATATATATATATATATATATATATATATATATATATATATATATATATATATATACGAGGGCTGTAAATTGAGTAATGGCAACATAGGTATAAATCAATTTTTAATGAACTTACAAGTACAATTGCATTACATTCCTTCTATGTAATCACTAGCAAAGCTTATAACCCTTTGCCAAATGTCGGGAATCCGTTTTAGACCACTGGCAAGGTGTTGATTGTTGATGTGAGCGACAGAGTGCCCTACTATATGGAGTACAGATGAAACGCCATGAAATCAATGACTTCTAAGGATAATTCTCGGACATTCCATCGGCGGTCTATGGTAAGGAGACCGCTCAGGATGTCAGTCTGCTCTTGAGGAATAGAGGGCCTACCTGAGCGTTTCAAATCCGGAGTATCATTCCGACCCGAACGAAATGCTTGAACCCATCGTGCTACTGTCCTATATGGGAAAGCATTGGTGCCACAAGCTTCCACTAATCCTCGATAGCATTCTGTTGCATTTTTGCCATGAGCAATCTCAATTTTAAGCCACAACTGCTGATCACCTTTTGAAAACATGCTTTAGGGCGATGGAAACGAAACTTCTCACTTTAACGCATACAACTACCCTTCTAAGCAGATAGACTGTTTTTTGCACTCTACACATCGACAGCAGCGCCACCTCACCGCTCCCATATCCTATTTGCACATGCCCGCCCTTCTGCGAGTTTCAAGGTTAAGTTGCCACTGTTTAATTTACAACCCTCGTATTTATATATAAATCGTTTTGGGTTCCTTGGGTCATATAAGGAAAAAATATGAAGAAATATTTCAAAACTCGTACCATGATAACTACTGCATTAGGTAGTATTTCATACGACGAAGAGATTAAAAAAGATTGAAAAAAGAATTTATAATAATTATTTGTGTTTTCGTTATAAATTTCCATCAAAAGCTGTTTAAATATGAAAATTTGACTTTGTATGTTGCTTCGTATTGTAAAAAATAACGGCTTATTTTCCCTTTTTTATATGATGTTACGTAAGAATAGCAATTATTATAACACACACGAAGAATAACATTATTTTTTGTCAAGTTTTTTTCTTCTTTGAAGAGAATGATTTTAAATGGATAAAAGAACTTCCTTTGTACTTTAAAATCAAAAAAATTCTAAAGTAATCAGAAAATTCTTTAGAATATTTTTTTTTCAAACAATCGTCATTGTTGAGCAAAGAAAATTTTTACTTCTAAAGTTATCTCCATTGTTATTTTTTACCAATTCTCTCTCTATAATATTTTATTTTAGCTATTTCACACATAATCATATTACGAAATGATAGTTTTTATATTTCTTCGTGTCAAAGTTTTCGAATTCTCTAAGCAATTTCCATATTTCTTATTAAAATAATGTATAAAGGATAACATTGCAGCATGTTTATTCATTTTAATGTTATTAGTCGGCTTATTTTTGTAAAAATAGCTGAATTTTAAAACAGTAATTTAGCATTTAGCACGCAAATTGCTTGTATAAATTGTAAAAAGAAAAGAAAGCCCTAACCCCTTGGGGACGAGCTACATGTGCACGTGCCGAAAAAAGACTTAAGAATCCTTGGTCATCTCCACCAGTGAAATTTTACTGTAAAATTTGCCTTATTTAATTCCAGTAATTTCTGTTTTTAAAAAACGGTAACAAAACACTAAAAAGTTTTCTGGAGTCATTTAACCCTTTCCGGCACACTGTGCCCGGTCTGGGATACCTAATTTTAATTCCAAACTTGCAAACGGCACCAGTAATATTTTACTAAAATTTTGCCTTTACAATAAAAGCTTAAATTAAGGATTTCAAAATGTCTAAAAAATTCGTTTGTAAATTCCGGTGCCAGTCGATAATTTCTTGTTTTATTACAGATTTTGCCCGTGCCGGAAAGGGATAATGAAAAGTTACGAAGAAAATTTTCACAAGTCGTACCATCGTAAAGAGTGCATTAGGTAGTGTTTCTTATGAAATCTACCAAATAAAAAGAGATAAAAAGGATTGAAAAAAGAATTAATTATAACTGTAAGCGTTTTCATAATAATTTTTCATCGAAAACAGCTTAAATATGAAAAGTTGACTTTGTATGTTGCTTCGCATTGTAACAAATAACGACTAATTTTACATTTTTACGTAATGTCAAGTAAGAATAACAACTATTATAATACTCATAATGAATAACATTAATGTTTTGTCAAGTTTTATTTTTCTCTTTGAAGCAAAGAGTTTAAAATGGATAAAAAAAACTTTCTTTGTACTTTAAAATCACTAAACTTCTAAAGTAATCAGAAAATTCTTTAGAACATATTTTTTCAAACAATCGTCGTTGTTGAAGATAGAAAATTTTTATTCTTAATGTTATTTCCGATTTTTTTTCCCTCTAAATGTTGTCTTTTATTTTTGCCACACAAAATCATGATACGAAATTATTGTTTTTATATTTCTTTGCATCAAAGTTTTCAAATTCGCTATGCAGATTCCACTTTTCTTATTAAAAATAATGTATAATGAGTATCATTGCACTCTGTTTTATTATTTTAGGATTATATTAGCCTGCTTATTTCAGAAAAAATAGCTGAATTTTAAAACAATAATTAGGTATTTCGCACCAAAATGCTTATGCAAATTGTAAAAATAAATAAAAAGAATACTGCCCGGTTAAACTGATGGCATTGAGCTCACAGGCTACAAATACTAATTGCACATTAAAGCCTTATATTTTCAAGGGTTAATTCCGTTCGAAAAAAAATTAAGAAGGGGAAACAGCTCTCCCCTTTCCTCTTTTTTTTATACTTAATCATTGAACCTCCTATACTATCAAAGACATGCTTTATCATATAAAAAATCTATATCCAAAATTCAGAGCAAATTAGATAATTCTTAATAAAAACCCATTTAGCATTTATATAATTTAAAAGGAGTTATCCCCCTCTTTTATACTTAACCATTAAACTTCCAAAACTATTCAGAGATTTGAACGAAATCTGACAATTCTGCTTGAAAAACCCATTTATATAAATTAAGGGGGGGGCATTAGAACCCCTGTTCCCCTTATTTATACTTATTCAATGAACACCTAATAACAGTCACGGAATCGCCTCATCAGAATGATCCTAATCTAAATTTTGAACGAAAATTAATTCTGCATGAAAATCCCATTTATATCAACTAACGGGGGGGGGGGCATTAGAGCCCCTGTTCCCCCTATTTATACTTATTCAATGAACACCTAATAACAGTCACGGAATCGCCTCATCAGAATGATCCTAATCTAAATTTTGAACGAAAACTTAATTCTCAATTAAAATCCCATTTATATCAACTAACGGGGGGGGGGCATTAGAACCCCTGTTCCCCCTATTTATACTTATTCAATGAACAACTAATAACAGTCACTGAATCGCCTCATCAGAATGATCCTAATCTAAATTTTGAACGAAAACTTAATTCTGCATGAAAATCCCATTTATATCAACTAACGGGGGGGGGCATTAGAACCCCTGTTCCCCCTATTTATACTTATTCAATGAACACCTAATAACAGCCACGGAATCGCCTCATCAGAATGATCCTAATCTAAATTTTGAACGAAAACTTAATTCTGCATGAAAATCCCATTTATATCAACTAACGGGGGGGGGGGGATTAGAACCCCTGTTCCCCCTATTTATACTTATTCAATGAACACCTAATAACAGTCACGGAATCGCCTCATCAGAATGATCCTAATCTAAATTTTGAAAACTTAATTCTGCATGAAAATCCCATTTATATCAACTAACGGGGGGCATGAGCCCCCCGTTCCCCCTCTTATACATATCGAATGAACTCCAAAAACTAATCAGGGAAGCGCCTTATCAGGATATACCTATATACAAAATTTCAAGTGGATCCGATATTTTTATCATGAGTTATCGCGTTACGCACATACGCACATACATACAGAACGGACGGGCACATAAGCTCTCAGGCTATGATAGCCTGTGAGCTAAAAAATGACTTAATGTAGTATAACCTCCATTAAAGCATTTGTTTAGGCTTATTTGTTTTATATTAGTCTTACTTTAAGTTGGCTGAGACACAGAAATCTTCAAATTTTCCATAAATCAGTCATTGTATTAAAATGTTCCCTGATTTTTATGCGTAAAATGACATTAAACCATCTAAATGATTCTTTTTTTACGTACAATAAATTGAAAATATCGGATGAACACCACTTTATTTACGTTAATCCTTTTCGGTCTGGGATACCTAATTTTAATTCCAAACTTGCAAGAGGCACCAGTAATATTTTAGTAAAATTTTGCTTTTACAATAAAAGCTTAAATTAAGGAACTCAAAATATTAAAAAAATTCGTATGTGAATTCCGCTGTCAGTCGATAATTTCTCATTTTAGTACAGATTTTGCCCGTGCCGGAAAGGGTTAAAATATTCCTAATTCTACTTAGTTTAAACATCTTGCCATTGAATAGCGTAAAACCGTTTTAAAAAATTTAGTGGTGTCAAAAAGTTATGGAGTGACCACTTTTTTCTTGCCTGTACGATGTACAGGCAAATCAGTTAAATGATTAAATCATATCTGAATTAGAAGGAGAAATATTTTTTTTTTTTTTCGTTTTCTTTTGTTTTCAAAATCTAGCTTTAAAGCAACAAACGCCATGAATTTCACTTCTTATGAAAATTCATTTTTCTTAATGATGGTTTTTCTGACCATTTCTTCTATTTCAATTGTTATAAGTCAAAAACCGTTAAAGATAAATGATTACAAAACTGGAACATGTTTTTTTTTCAATTGTTTTACTTTAAAAGTGATTCAGCAAATTTGAAAAAAAAATTACTTTTGCAAATAAGATTTTCTATTTTTAAGTTGCACCTTTCTTTGTAATATTTGATTTAAATATTTTTATTTTTAAAATATAATGACACTTTACAAAATACTTAACCAAAATTAAAGCTTGCAGCTGTTTATTTAAATGAACAAAATTCTACAAAAATATTTCGAATTATAACGATTTTAAATTATTTTACTTTTTAAATAAATTTTAAATTAAAAAAAGCATGAGAAGTTTTATCTTATGATTTTGATTAGAAATTCTATAGTTAATCATTACAAAAAAATTCTAAATTTTAACTCAATAAACAAGTTGAATGTAGATTCTGCCACTGCAGAATTCAGTTTCGCCTCCGATTAAAAATAATAGTAATAATAATAATAATAATAATAATAATAATAATAATAAATAAAAATAAAAATAAAAATAAATAAAATATAATAATCCATAGAGGTCTTTTAGAAGGGCGACCCCGTTTAGAATGCAATGAACTAACTTCATTTTTCTTGTGTTTATCAATATAAAAGCAAACAGAGCGGCGTGAAATACAAAATTGATTAGCAATTTCTCTCTGAGACATTGGAATTGCGGAATAATAAAGAGATGCAATTTGACGCGCTACTTCTTCATTGACTAGATTCATCAAAAACGGATTTTTTCTTTAGTTTAAACGCTTTTTTATAGACTCTGAAAAAAAGGAAATGCATTTTAACAATAAAATTTTATGAATGTCTCGTTTTAACGGCCAGATTACGAAACTAGTCGTTGGGGGCCACCGTAATACTTACCCATCATGGATATGCATTATATAATATGTGAAAATAAAATATGTGAAAACTATTTATAAAATGCATTGCTATTCCAAAACAAAATTTAAAGGTATATTTAAATATTCTTAATATACATAGTAATGCTCCATTAATCAATTGCTGATGAACCCATTTCGACAAATTATGTAAAATACCAAACTACACAAGTAGTATCGGATTGCGTAAAAGAAACATCCTTATAATTCCAAAAATAATAATCATATTAACTAACAGTTTACTGCGTCAGATTAAGCGTCTCATTTCCAATTAAAACATATCTTTGAATGAAATACAGGGTCATGAAAAATCGAAGAATGTGGAAAACAGGATTACAAATATCTCGGCAACTATTAATTCGACCGTCTTCGTTCTTGATGCAAAATTTGTATTATTTTATTGCCTTTTACGTCCTTTCCTTAAAATAAAAAATAAATCGAAAATTTTTATATGCATTTCAGCAGAACGAATTTTTCAAGAGTTCGAAAAAGATAGTTCCGGATAATCGAGGTTACTGATATTAAATAGGCTTCGTCCTATTTTTACTAACCACATACAAAATTTTAAGACTCTATCTCCATTTGTTCGTGAGATAGAGTGTTTATAGACAGACAGATGGACGGCAATTTTTTTTTTTCTAAAAATATGTTTTTCGGAATCTCCAGTGTCAGAAACGTGTAAATCCGTTAATTTTTTTTTCGATTTTTAAAACGATTGTAAGATTTACCCTATACTACACATGATAGGTAATTAAAAGTGGGCCACAATTTTTGACACGACACTTTATAGCTTGTCTATAAGAAATAGCATCGGAGGCTAATAAGAATAATTTTAAAATCTCTCCCGAACCTCCTTAGGAAAATATTTCGCTTTCGAATAAAAATACATTTATTAAGTAGCAATAATATTGATCAATACGATCGTTCTAGAACTAAAAGATTACCCTTAAAAAGAAAATAATAAGAGATTAACAAGAAAAAAACATAATTATTAGCGTTTTTATAAAAGTTTTTCATCGAAAACGATTTATATATGAAAAGCATCTTATATTATGTGTTTCGTACAACTATAGTTTAAAATATATTCCAAGCGAATTTTGTGATTACTTTAGAACTAGTGCCTTTTATGTACAACACTACACAGTTAGTTTTTTTTTCGTTTAAAAAAATTTTTCTTAAAAAAAAAAAAAAAAAAAAAAAAAAACCTAAGCCTTGACAACATACTAATGTTATTTTTTATGGATGTTATTATAGTTGCTGCACTTACGTAAGTAACATTAAAACTGTAAAATTAGTGTACTTTCACGTTATTTAAAACGCCATTTATAACGTTTTTTAAAACGTTGTTTTAACGTTATTTATGCCAAAATTAAATGGAAAATTATGAATATCGTGAGAATTTTTAAAGGATTCAATTCCTATTTATACCAAAACATCACTTCACATCATTGGTTAACTGAATCCGAAGTTCGATGAAGATTCGTGCATTATTTCTTGAGATAGAGCTATTGTGAAAATCGTGAAAATGCAGCATAGAAGCGCCACTTGCGACTTACACCAAAATGTAGACAAGATCAACTCATGTCAAGAACTAATCGAATCTGAAGTTTGATCGAAATCCGTACATTAGTTCTGGAGATACAGCTATTACGAAAATCTTGAAAATGCGGCATAGCAGCGCCATCTGTTGAACAAGATACACCAAAATGTAGACAACGTCAATTCATAACATGGACTAACAGAATCTGAAGTTTGATCAAAATCCGTGCTTAATTTCCTGAGATACAGCTGTTGCGTAAATCGAAAAAAATTGTACTAACATATTAGCGCTATCTATTAAGCGATTTAAACCGAAAACCAATCAGCATTGATTTGCTTCAAGGTCTACCTGAAAATAAGTCTGAATAAACGTTACGTTATCAAACATAAAGGAAGAATATTGTCCATAGCATTGTTACAAAATGTAGGAGGCAGCGAACTTTTAAATTTAACCATTTTATAAAAGTGACTACAAAATGTGACTGATATGACTTATCGATCCAAAAACAGCCCTTAATTGTTGCAATAACGTTGGATAAGGCCATGGTAAGTGGAAAAGGCCACATTTGAACGGAAAAGCATGGCTATCTGATTACACAAGATTAGTGTTCGTACGAATCCTGTAATTTTCAGATCAAACACTTCTTCATTGCCAGTATTTTCTTATAGAAATTCTCTTAATAAATAAAGAGAAATTTTGCGCTTTTGAGCCAAAATTTCTTTATTTATTTTTTAAAAAAAAAATACAGACATATGACCTGGGAAATAACGGGACCCGTACGAAACCTCAAGACCATCCTTGCTCGTGATAACACCCTCTCACCGCTTAACTAATCAATATTTTTGAAAAAAAAAACCCTTTTAAAAAATGCCTATTTTTTCATGTCTTTCACAGAATTTTTAACCTTTATCACTAGTTTTTCAAAGCAGAAATGTTTGCCTAATTAAATCGGAAAAATTCTCAGATTAAATAATGCAAAATTTTTAATCAAAATTTACTGGCGAGAATAATAAATCACTAGCTGCACCCGTCAAAACTAGACAGAAAAGAATATATATTAGGTATGATATATATCAATCTTATATAGACAGTAAAATACTGAGCGAAATAAACAATTGCCACTTCTTAAAATATTGATAACATAGCTTTTCATGATGAATATACACAAACTTCAGAAAATAACATAAGACAAGGAAAACAACTCATAAATTATTATGTTGGACTTAACTTCAGCTACAAATCTTTTTTTAACGCGGTTTCTAAACCTTAAATATTATTTAAATGCCAAATTATTTAGGAAGTTAATATTATACCCCGGAAGACGAATTCAAAAATATCTGCATAATTTATTTTTTCTCCGTTTAAATATCGCTTGATAACTGTACAATAATTATAATATCAATGAAACATTTTAATTATAATAGAAACAGGGACTTACTAAACTGCCTAACCAACCCACTACACTTTACAGCACTCGCAATAAATTTAATTTATTTATTGGTTTGTATCCTCCATGAACCTGTAAAAATTAATTTTATTGTTATGGCAACGAAAAAAAAAAAACGATATCTCTGTTATTAAAAAGAATAAAATTTTTGTATTTGTTGCTACAATGCAGAATTTTTTTTAAAACAATAACTTAATACAATGAAATGATTTTAATTATTTTTTGATAGTATGTAAGATAGAAATATCACAGGTTTTATTCTTTTTTTTTTCTAATATGACATCATTTACACCTTCAGAAATACTCATCTTTTCTTAAATAAAAGCGTGATTTATGCAGTTATTTAAGAATTCTTTAGTTTCATAAAATATTCATTATAATTAAATAGAAATGGCGCAGTTTAAAGAAATATTTTCATTTGTGCACACCACGGACCTTTAAATAATAGAAGTTCACTTTATTTAGATGCAGGAATTAAAGTCAGTGAATATGACATCATCACTGACACAGCTAGAACAATGTATATTATATTCATGGAATAAATTTATCTGGTTTCTGTATGACGACATTTTCTCCATCGACAAAATTTCATTTTAGATATTATCCTTATATCCTTATATATATTATAAATGTGAAAGTGTGTCCGAAAATTGGAATGAACGTGGCTTCAAAACGGATGGATTAATGTCTTTGAATTTTTGTATATAGATAGATTATTGGTCTGAAATGAACATAGGCTAATTTTTATTTATTTTATTCAAATATTTTTCTTAATAATTCAACATTTCACTATTTTTCATACAGAATAAATTGAAAAATTTTCCATAATATTTAATTATCTTTCTTTTTTCGTTGCCAAAAAAATAAAAAAAACGGAATAATTATTTCTCTTCTGTAATTTATTTTCAACTGAAAGATTTTCACGTGATAAAAGAAAATGAAATAAATAAATGGACCCGATTCTGCTTTTCTGTTCGAGGTTATAAACCGCGATTTTACCATTTGTGACGTCAGAGGAATACTGTTTTTCTTCTTATATCACGCAGACGATTATATAAAATTTCTTTTACACTTAGAAGACTTCACAAGAATATAACTTCACACTTTACAAGAATATGAATATTTTAGTAGTTTTCCAGATATTAATCCGTAATAAAAATGAACCTTTTTCTTTCTTTCGGTTCGAGGCTATAAAATTCAACTTTTTACCAATTGTGACGTCACAGGAATACTTTCCATTAAGAATTTTAAAAATATCAATGTAACGTCATATCTGAAACAAAGTATAAGTTTTTAAATTTTCAAAAATTCCGTTTTTTTTTTCTTTTTTTTTTCTTTTTCTTTTTTTTTTTTTTTTCGTTTTACGGAAACTTCCCCCTTATTGACACTTTCTAACATGGTCTAAAAGTGTTTACGACTTCAACCTGTCTGTATACCGGATGCCGAGTACCTGGGGTCTGCCGTCTGTTTGTCCGTGTTTCAACTTGAGTATATAGAGTGGAATTCATACGAAAATAACATACGTTATTGAGATTTGCTATAGCATGTGCGGCATTGAAAATGAACCAGGTAACAATTATAGCTGAATCACAGAAGCACTCAAAAGGAGACTTAACATTATGATATACGGCGAAAAAATCATTTGTGGTGTATTTTGATAATGTTACATAATTTTAAATGTAATGAAATTTACATGCATTTTTAAGGTTCACAAGAACATGGTTACTATCGAATATGTTAAGTATAGTACTTATAGTGTGCGTACAGTGTGCTCAAAAGTATTTCAATATATCATAGTCTGTGAAGAAAAACCATTTGCAGCATATTTTAATAATGTTATTTTATTAAGGTTATTTTAATAATATTGAAATTGATATCAGTTTCTGAAGTGCACTAAAACAGGATTTCTGTAGAAAATGGGGTGAAAAGGTTTAACATTCTTTTACAAGATAACAGAAAAATGTTCGATAATATAATAGTCTATGGGGAAAAAATATTCCCAGCGTATTTTAATTGCGTTGCACTATTTCAAACATGATGAAATTAATATACTGAGATAATCAATACAATGATAAATACTGAAATTTACTAATATGCTTGCAGTAAAGTATGATTTGCATCACATTTGTTGTTCATTTACAGAGACGCATAAAAGATTTTGTGTCCAAATCTCAGATATTGTATCCAAAGTGTGGTCTATTAGAAAAGATTGCTGAAGAGCTTTTTCAAATATAGTATGTATTTTTAGGAAAACTAATGCATCCTGAAGTTCAGCTACATTTGGTATAATAAGAGATGTTTGTAGAATTTAAATAAATCATGTATCGGACTTAGAGGTCTGCACGGGCCGGGCCTCGGCCCGAAGCCCGAGCCTGGCCCGGCCCGCGGGCCGGTTTCGGGCCGACTTTCAATAAAGGCATTCGGGCCGGGCCCGGGCCTTGCTTCTGAAGACTCGGGCCGGGCCGGACGGGCCTAGTCACTAATCTCTTCGGGCCGGGCCGGGCTCGGGCCTTAATTTTTTTTCCTGGAGTATCGGGCCGGACCGAGCCGGGCCGAGCCTAACTTATTTTTTCCGTACGAAGCCGAGACTAATTTCGTTCTTCCTAGTCTTCACGGACCAAAATAATCAGTTTATGTTGAATCTTCCCGTATGAAAATCTTTTTCTCGACGTGGAAAAGTCTGTTCATAAATCAGTAAAGTTTGGCTTGGTCCACAAATTTTTGCAAAATAGACATATACTTTTAAGTCGGCATTATTCTACAATTAAGCAATAGAATTTATCCTTTTTAAAGAATCATAGATTTTTAGGCGTCTTAAAATAGAATTAAAAAAAAAGAAAAACGTGATTATGACGGAATTTTTGTTTAAACTGAAAACAGCAATTTTTTTTAAACTGTTCATTCATGCAAAATGAATACAACAATACGCGAAAAAAATATATATTAAACATTTATATCTGCTAAGAAGGAAATGTATTTTTTTCTTTCCAATGTCTTAGAAGATTTTACTTTTACCATATACCATTTTTCAATTTTTTTTAATGTATTAATAATACTAATGATAATTGAAACATTTACATATAACAAACAAAGGATCATTAAAAGCGTAAAAATCGCAGCCTATGGCATTTCTGCATAAATAGAGATTATTATAAACATGAAAGGAAAAAATGACTAACATAAGTTTTTTTGGTCTGAACTCTTCCGTTAGTGTTAGTAGTCGGGCCGGGTTCGAGCCCAAATTTTAAATTTCGGGCCGGGCCGGGCCAATATTTTTTTCGTTCGGGCCGGGCCGAGCTCGGGCCGAAATTTTAACTTTCGGGCCGGGCTGGGTCGGGCCAATATTTCTTTTGTTCGGGTCGGGCCGGGCCCGGGCCAAAGTTTTAACTTTCGGGCCGGGCTCGGGCCTGGAAATTTCGGCCCGTGCAGACCTCTAATCAGACTATACAATAAACTGGATATATGGTCACCTGTGCTAGAGGTCTGCACGGGCCGAAATTTCCAGGCCCGAGCCCGGCCCGAAAGTTAAAATTTCGGCCCGGGCCCGGCCCAGCCCGAACGAAAGAAATATTGGCCCGACCCGGCCCGGCCCGAAAGTTAAAATTTCGGCCCGAGCCCGGCCCGGCCCGAACGAAAAAAATATTGGCCCGACCCGGCCCGGCCCGAAAGTTAAAATTTCGGCCCGAGCTCGGCCCGGTCCGGAACAAAGTTTAAAATTCGGCCCGAACCCGGCCCGGCTCAAGTGAATTTCTACAGAACATTGATCTTTAATCTTATGGAAGAGTTCTGACCAAAAAAAATTATATTAGTCTTTTTTTTTTTTTCATGTTTATAATCTCCATTTATGCAGAAGTGCCGTAGGCTGCGATATTTACGCTTTTAAATGAATCTTTGTTTGTTTTATGTAAATGTTTCAGTTATCACTAGTATATTATAAATGTGAAAGTGTGTCCGAAAATTGGAATGAACTTGGCTTCAAAACGGATGGATTAATGTCTTTGAATTTTTGTATATAGGTAAATTATTGGCCTGAAATGAACATAGGCTAATTTTTATTTATTTTATTCAAATATTTTTCTTAATAATTCAATATTTCACTATTTCTCATACAGAATAAATTGAAAAATTTTCCATAATATTTAATTATCTTTCTTTTTTCGTTGCCAAAAAATAAAAAACCGGAATAATAATTTCTCTTCTGTAATTAATTTTCAACTGAAAGATTTTCACGTGATAAAATAAAATGAAATAAATAAATGGACCCTATTCTGTTTTTCGGTTCGAGATTAAAAACCGCAATTTCACCAATTGTGACGTCAGAGGAATACTATTTTTCTTATATCACGCAAACGATTATATAAAATTTCTTTTACACTTAGAAGACATTACAATAATATAACTTCACAGTTTACAAGAATATAAATATTTTAGTAGTTTTTCCAGATATTAATCCGTAATCAAAATGAACGTTTTTCTTTCTTTCGGATCGAGGCTATAAAATTCAACTTTTTACCAATTGTGACGTCAGAGGAATACTTTCCATTAAGAATTTTAAAAATATCAATGTAACGTCATATATGAAACAAAGTATAAGTTTTCAAGTTTTCATTTTTAATAACACAATGTAATTTTGAGTAAGTGCTAAAAAGAGACGACTGTGACGTCACATATTGAAAATAAAATAAATATCTCTGATGTTGCAATGAAATGATATTGAATTATGATATCAAAAGTTATTATATAAAGAAAATTAAGTTTATTGTCTGAGCGTGGTAATATTTAAGTTTTATTAAGTATTAGTATAATTAATATATTAAGTTTTTTTAAAGGTTAAATAATTAATGACTAGAAAATATTAATAATTTATACATATCGTAAATGACGTAATGATCAATGAAAAAACTTTTTATCATTTTTAGAAAGTAAGAAAAGCTCAACTAATCAAAAAAAATATTCTTGTGTGTTAATTCTGAAAATTGTTCAATTCTGAAAATTGTTCAATTCTGAAAATATAAAAAATATCACTTTAAAAATGCACTTTCGGGCTTAAAATCTAAAGATTTAATGTAATTGTGAGAAAATACATTCCCTCAGTCAATATCTCAATTTGGCATAATGTGCTCAAAGTGTACTGGAAACAGGTTTGTAAATGAATATTAATTGCACATTTTTTTAGCTCTTAAAAAGTAAAAATATGTTGTCACTTTTAAGAATGTTTTTTATAATAAATTTCTATAAATTTTTATGGTATGTAGAGCATATATGTACAAATTATACAAAAATGCCACCTAAAACACAGTTTTGTAGTATATTTTTCCTAACACTGTTTTTTTTTCGTTTTACGGAAACTACCTGCTTTTAGACACTTTATAACATGGTCTAAAAGTGTTTACGACTTCAACCTGTCTGTATACCAGATGCCGAGTGCCTGAGGTCTGCCGTCTGTCTGTCCGTTTTTCAACTTGGGTAAATATAGTGGAATTCATACGAAAATAACATACGTTATTGAGATTTACCATAGCATATGCATCATTGAAAATGGACCAGGTAGCAATTATAGCTGAATCACAGGAGCACTCAAAAGGAAACTTTACATTATGGTCTAAGGCGAAAAAATCATTTGTGGTGTATTTTGATAATGTTACATAATTTTAAATGTAATGAAATTTACATGCATTTTTAAGGTTTAGAAGAACATGGTTACTATCGAATATGTTAAATGTAGTACTTATAGTGTGCGTACAAGGAGCTCAAAAGTATTTCAATATATTATGGTCTGTGAAGAAAAACCATTTGCACCGTATTTTAATAATGTTATTTTATTAAAGTTATTTTAATAATATTGAAATTGATATTAGGTTCTGAAGTGCACTAAAATAGGATTTCTGTAGAAAATGGGGTGAAAAGATTTAACATTCACTTACAAGATTACAGAAAAATGTTCGGTAATATAATAGTCTACGGAGAAAAAAATATTCCCGGCGTATTTTAATTGCGTTGCGCTATTTCAAACATGATGAAATTAATATACTGAGATAATCAATTCAATGATAAATATTACAATAAGTATCATTTGCATCACATTTGTTGTTCATTTACAGAGACGCATAAAAGATTTTGGACCTGTGTCCAGATCTCTGATATTGTATCCAAAGTATGGTCTATTAGAAAAGATTGCTGAAGAGCTTTTTCAATTATCGTATGTATTTGGAAAACTAATGCATCCTGAAGTTACATTTGATATAATAAGAGATGTTTGTAGAATTTAAATAAATCATGTATCGGACTATACAATAAACTGGATTGGTCACCAGTGCAATAGCGATTCCCGGAAATATGAATTCAATAATTTGAATCGAGTTTTTTGCTTGAATAATTTAAGCTAAATATGCGATCGTATACATATTTGCACGTAATATACAGGACTGTAAAAAAGAATTCAAGTAAGTTTCTGTCTATAATTAGAAATTGCTAAAGGTGAATTTTAATCTTCGTTATACTTTTTCTCACTAAGAAAATTTTAACATTGTATTTAGAATATTTGCAAACACACAGATCATAATGCACAGCTGCAGAAAAGAATGTCCCGGTGATGTTATGCATTATGGAAATGTTGGATATTTTTTTTATTACCTAGGTTTAACACATGATTTTTCTTTCTTTGATATGGAATTCTGAAATGCACTACAACATGATTTCTGTACAATTGGGGTGCGTTACAGTTGTTCTACAGTATAAGTGGTTACAATTTCATTTTCGCGACTGTTCATATTATCTAACACATTTTCCTTTTATTTGACTGAGTTCTTTAAGTCCCCTATAAAAAAACTACTGCATAGCCTTCTATAAGATAAATGTTATATATTTTTTAAATTATTGTTAATGAACCGTTTTGTTTAATTAAAACGTTTATCTTTTTTTTTAATGCTACGTGAACGACGTCACGGGTAACAGCTAGTATTTTATTAAAGTTTATCTTCTGTTATTTTACTTACATAATACTTAATAATATTACTCAGTAAATAATCTGTGTATTGCAGGGAATAACAATGTGCAATCATTTTATTATGATTAAATTAAAAAAAACCTTTATTTTTACTTTTATTTATTTATTTATTTTGTTGTTGTTGTTTGAAATACGGTTATACATTCACCGATGCGATCAAGCTCCTGATTGGTGGAAAATAATGAAACAAAATAAATTTTGAGAAAAGCTTAACCTGTTGCCACTGTTTTGAAGAAATGTCATGAAAAAGCTTTTAAAATTCAAATTAAAATATAAAAATTGAAATAAATTAAAAAATATATAGAATGGGCACATCTACACATAAACAGCTTTCATTTAAAAAAATAATTATCAAAATCGGGCCAGTAGAAAGCTCAGTGCTGATGACCAAAAAAACAGCCAGGTGTTTTAAATATATAGATGCTTGGAATATGGGGGCCCATACGTGGTACGGGCAAATCATGATTGGCAAAAACATGTTACCTATATGACGTACGGGCAAATCTGAGAAGCGGTTATTCTTCTGTAACAGGGTAATCATTTAAAAACAGGTCACATCTTTTTTAGACTAAAGTCTGAACGAGGTTTGGTGATCTTAGCTTGCAAGTGGCAGAGCTAAAGACAATTGTTACGTAGATTCAGTAATTATGCGCAATGTTTTAGCTATTCAATTTTTTTTGTTTTGTTTTTAGCACTTTCCAACAAAGTTGTAAAGTGCTTATGCATTCGGTTTGTCTGGCCGTCTGTCCGTCTGGCCGGATGGCCGTCTGTCCGCGCTCTAACTCCCGTAAATATACTCAGATTGCTATGAAATTTTTATACGTTATTGATGTTTACCCTAGCACGAACCCTATTGAAAATGAAGCATCTACCATGATTAGTTTATCTACAGAGAGAATTAAAAGTTTCCCATTACATTACGGCCTATGGGGAAAAATCGTTAATATACTCGGATTGTCATGAAATTTTAGGACGTTATTGACGTTTACCCTAGCACGAACACTATTGAAAATGAAGTTCCTACCAAGATTAGTTTATCTACAGGGCGAATCAAAAGTTTTTCATTACATTACGGCCCATGGGGGAAAAATCTTTTATATACTCGGATTGCCATGAAATTTTAGGACGTTATTGACGTTTACCCTAGCGCAAGTCCTATCGAAAATGAAGTTTCTACCATGATTAGTTTATCTACAGGGCGAATCAAAGTTTCTCATTACATTGCGGCCTATGGAGAAAAATCGTTAATATACTCGGATTGCCATGAAATTTTAGGACGTTATTAACGTTCACCCTAGCACGAACCCTATAGAAAATGAAGTTTCTAACCTGATTAGTTTATTTACAGGGCGAATCAAAAGTTTCCTATTACATTACGGCCTATGAGGAAAAATCGTTTCAAAGGAATTTTAAAGATGTTATACCCTGTCAAACGTATTAAAATATGCATTCTATAAAATATAAGGTGAAAATGTAGCTATTATTCATTTACAGGGCCACACAAAAGAATTCCATTAGATAATGGTAAAAGGGGAAATTGTGTGTGACATATTTTAAATATATTAAGCTGTTTCATGTATAATATAATTGATATATGTCACTGAAGCTTAATATAAATTATACGCTACTGTCTTGCATAATATGAAGTACATAGCATCTACAGGGCCATGCAGAAGATTTCAAATAGTATATTCTTTCCGAAGTACCGTATTTGTGTCCGATGATAGCTGATGGAGGGATGAAATGCATTTTAATTATGATATGCGCATTTAAGTTTCACTAAATCTGTACACATTATATGGTGTATATAAATGCTATAGTTGATATACAGGGCTACCCAAAAGAACTCGCCAATGTTACTGAATATGAGCGTAAGTAACTTAAAGATGCTTCTTAAATAACTTATGCATTTTTACGTGGAACTGCATTCAATTTACTAAGAAATGTTTGCAGAATATAGATAAAAGGATATACAGAGCCACGCAAAGAATTCGGTACATGGACGCCTATGAATGTTAATTTATGAGAATGTGTCTTCTGTTGTTTTAAAAGTGTTTTAGTTTACAATAAATTTTAGCCTAATGCTGACGTGTAATAAAGATACAATGTAAACTACAGAGCTGAACAAAAGTATTCAAGTATGTTTTTATCTAATAGTATGAAATGCTGAAAAAGAAATTTCAAGCTACTGGGTATTTTCTTGCTAAACTAAATTTTCCCATTATATCAACTGACATATGAAATACAGAGCTGTTCAAAAGTACTGGAATACATATTTGGGTATATTTGGCTATACACTATTATTTCCTTAAATAACAAAGTTTTGTTAAAGATTTCATTAAGTGTTGGAAAGTGCTTCATAATCTATGCTTAACGCATGATTTTTCTTACTTGTTTATGTTAATAAAATATACTAAGAAAATTGTTTTGATTTTTATGTTTACTTTTTCACCTAAAACTGTTCAGATATGAAAATTCGTTACATAAATATTTCGCCTTATTATGATTTTTTTTCTTTTGTAGAAAAGGATTTTAATCGAAAAAAAAGCTTTTATCCTGTTAAGGAACAAAAGTTCTAAAGCAATCAGAAATTTAGTTCGAGTTAAAATTTTTTAACAATGGATTTTGTTGAACAAAGAAATTTTACGTTTTTATCCTTTTTCTATTGTGTTTTTCTTTTATCATTTCTCGAACATTTTATATGTATTTGGTTATTTCAGACAATAACATTATGGAATAATAAAATTTTATGCTTATATACTTGAAAACTGTTCAATTATGTGTAGTATTTCCTATTTTCAAGAGAAATCAATTTTTAAGAATATTATAATGAGCTACAGCTTAATACTGTAGAATTGTTGAATAAAGAATTTTGAATTTTATACTAATAATATAAAATTTCGTATTAGCATTTTAAAGCTGCTCGAAGAAATACGTTTAGTAAATTTTAAGAAGTTATATTGAACAACATAAATTTAATACAGACCAAAGAAAGAAATTATTAGCGAACGATTTAAATGAATCATTCAGGCATGTATAAAAACATATTTTCCAACCTTTATATATATTTAATCAAATATCGAAAGAAATTTTGCAAACTGACAAGAAGCAAATTTTGTAATGTTGTTTAATCAATTCTGTTCAGAAAAGTTCAACATAAAAAGAAATTTTATTTATTTGGAAGTCAGAATTTCCCTTTTTACCTCAATTTTTATTCAGAAAATCTAAATTTGTGCCAGAAACTATAAATTTAATTACTGTGAAAGCTAATTTAGTTTCTTCATTATATAAACTTAATATCGTTTTTTCAATATTTCCGGGATGAATATGAAAAAAAAAAAAAAAAAAAAAAAGCCTAATTGGGATTATTGGTATAGGGTTCTTAAGACGGCCACTTGAGTCACTTAAAAAGATCTGGATGATAATGCTAAGTCTATGGGGTGTTTTTTCAAATATCTCGCTAAAATTTTATTATTGTATTACGATTGTTTCAATTTTAGAACTGGTTTCGAAAGTTAAAGTACTTTTATTTTTTTTACAAATCTGAAATTTTATAAATGATATAGCAATTCTTATTCTTATGTACAGGGTATTTCTAAATTCAAGGTACAAACTTTAAGGGGTGATAGTCACATCAAGACAAACAATATTAATCAGGAAACTAAGGGTCCCAAACGTCTTTCGAAGGAGATAGACGCCATTAAAGTTTAGGGTCCAAAAAATCAAATGATAATAAAAAACAGAAAAATTGATCGATTCGTTTGCGGTTTTAACTAAAACTATTCTTTATGTCAGTATTGTCTTGAAAATAAATTAAAAAGATAAATTTCAAAAAATGCCGATAGAGGGCGCTTTAGACTTTGGAGTAACGAACAACTATTTTTTACCGTTATTTTTTGCATCTCATTATTTTTTTTTTAGAAGCTTAGACATAAATTTAAATTTTGAGCTCAAAATCTAAATCGTTGGGAGTGGTTAAGTAGCGCAAACTGAACTGTGGGGTTAGGTTCAAATTTCAAATGGTTATAAAAAAACGAAAAAAATGGTCAATTAATTTGCGATTTTCACTAAAATTATTCTTTATGTCAGTATTATCGTGAAAATAAATTATAAAGATAAAATTCAAAAAATGCTGATAGAGGGCGCTTTAGTTTTTAGAGTAACGTACAACTATTTTTTACCGTTATTTTTTGCATCTCATAAAATTTTTTTAGAAGCTTAGACATAAACTTAAATTTTGAGATGAAAATATGAATCGTTGGAAGTGGTTAAGTAGCGCAAACTGAACTGTGTTCGATGGGGGTGGGGAGTTTAAATTTCAAATGATTATAAGAAACGGAAAAATTGGTCGATTCGTTTGCCGTTTTAGCAAAAACTATTCTTTATGCCAATATTTCTTGAAAATAAATTTTAAAGATTAATTTCAAAAAATACCGTTAGAGGGCGCCTTAAAATTTAGAGTAACCAACAACTATTTTTAACCGTTATTTTTTGTATCTAATTAAATGCTTGCAAATGCTTAGATTTAAATTTTGAGCTCAAATTCTAAATCGATGGGAGGGGTTAAGAAGCGCAAACTGAAATGTGTTCAGGAGTTGAAATGTTACCCTCTCCACCCCTTGAACACATTTAAATTTTCCGCTATTTAATTACTCACAACGATTCAGATTTTTAACTCAAAATTTAAAATTGAACATTTACAAGCATTTAATTAGATACAAAAAATAACAGAAGGCAGTTAAAAATAGTTGTTGCTTACTCTAAATTTTAAGGCGCCCTCTAACGGTATTTTTTAAAATTAATCTTTAAAACTTATTTTCAAGGAAATATTGACATAAAGAATAGTTTTAGCGAAAACGGCAAACGAATCGACCAATTTTTCCGTTTTTTATAATCATTTGAAATTTGAACCTCCCCACCCCTATCGAACACAGTTCAGTTTGCGCTACTTAACCACTCCCAACGATTCAGATTTTCATGTCAAAATTTAAGTTTATGTCTAAGCTTCTAAAAAAATTTATGAGATGCAAAAAATAACCGTAAGAAATAGTTTTACGTTATTCCAAAATCTAAAGCGCCCTCTATCAGTATTTTTCAATTTTTATCTTTATAATTTATTTTCAAGATAATTCTGACATAAAGAATAATTTTAGTAAAAATCGCAAATCAATTGACCAATATTTACATTTTTTATAATCATTTAAAATTTGAACCTCCCCCCACAGTTCAGTTTGCTCTGTTTAACCACTCCCAACGATTTAGATTTTGAGCTCCAAATTTAAGTTTATGTCTAACCTTCTAAAAAAATCTAATTAGATGCAAAAAATAACGTTAAAAAATAGTTGTTCGCTACTCCAAAGTCTAAAGCACCCTCTATCGGCATTTTTTAAAATTTATCTCTATAATTTATTTTGAAGACAATAGTGACATAAAGAATAGTTTTAGTGAAAATCGCAAACGAATCGACCAATTTTTCTGTTTTTTATAATCATTTGAATTTTTGGACCCTAAACTTTAATGGCGCCTATCTCCTTCGGAAGACGTTTGGGACCTTAGTTTCCAATTTAATGTTGTTTGTCTTGATGTGTACTATTACCCCTTAAAGTTTGTACCATGAATTTAGAAACACCCTGTATATATTTTTTTCACTTTCTTCTCATTATCCATTTATTCTATGCGAAATTTTCGCTTGTGTAATACTATTTTATGTAAAAAAAAACGAAACAATATATACAGGGTGTTTCCAAAATTTTTTTACAATAAGAGAGGGGTGATAGTACACATCAAGACAAACAATATTAAATAGGAGACCAAGGGTCCCGAACGTTTTCCGAAAGAGATAGCCGCCATTAAAGTTTAGGGACCAAAATTTCAAATAAACACAAAAAACGGAAAAATCGGTCGATTGATTTGCGGTTTTCACTAAAATTATTCTTTATGTCAGTATTGTCATGAAATTAAATTATAAAGATAAATTTCAAAAAATGCCGATAGAGGGCGCTTTAGACTTTGGAGTAACGAACAACTATTTTTTGCCGGTATTTTTTGCATCTCATTAAATGTTTTCGTAAGCTTAGACTCAAACTTAAATTTTGAGCTCAAAATCTGAAAGTGGGAGTGGTTAAGTAGCACAAACTGAACTGTGTTCAGAGGGTTCAAATTTCAAATGATTATAAATAACGGAAAAATTGGTTCATTGATTTGCGGTTTTCACTAAAACTATTCTTTATGTCGGTATTTTCTTAAAAATAAATTATAAAGATAATTTTCAAAAAATGCCGATAGAGGGCGCTTTAGACTTTGGAGTAACGAACAATTGTTTTTTAGCGTTATTTTTTGCATCTTATTAAATGTTTTCAGAAGCTTAGACTTAAACTTAATTTTTGATCTCAAAATCTGAATAGTAGGGAATAGTTAAGTAGCACAAACTGAACTGTGTTTAATGGGGGGGGGAGGGATGTTGAAATTTAAAATAATTATAGAAAATGGAAAAAATTGTCGATTCGTTTGCGGTTTAAAATAAAACTATTCTTTAAGTCAGTATCTTCTTGAAAATAAATTTTAAAGATAAATTTAAAAAAAATTCCATTAGAGGGTGCCTTAAACTTCAGAGTAACCAACAATTAATTTTAACCATTATTTTTTTTTTTTTTTTGTTCTAATTAAATGCTTGCAAAAATTTATTAAATGTTTTCGGAAGCTTAAATTTAAACTTAAATTTTGAGCTCAAAATCTGAATAATTAGAAGTAGTTAAGTAGCGCAAATTGAAGTGTCTTAAGGAGTTGAAATTTAAACCTCCTCCATCCTCTAACACAATTCAATTTTTCGCTACTCAAACCCAATATCTGCAAGGTTTTATTCATTTGTTTTATGAATATCAGAGTTTCTGAAGAAATTCTTTCATGCTACCTTTTAAAAACCTTTCCAATAAGATTTTGCTAGATATATCCACAAGTTTTGTAAAATAAAATACAAAATGATTTTTCTTACAAAGGGAAAAAAAGAGGTATTCAAAAAAGATATCGATGGGAATTCTCCCACATTTTCCGAACGATGCAGTCATCTCAATTTCCTCATGATTTTCTCCCGTTATTTGTCCCCCCCCCCTTTTTATTATATGTTTGTCATTTGTACTATAATATAAAAAATGAATTGCTTTTGCTACCTACTACAAAACTATTTTACATAAAAACAGTAAAATATCCCACTAGAAAAAATCTTAAGAAAATCTTGAGAAAATTTCTGTAGAAAATCTACAGGGAAATGGCCCATTTTTTAAAAAATCTGTAGATAGTTTAAAGGATATCTTTTAAAAATCTACAGATAGTTTTGAGGTAAATTACATCTTCAAAATTTCTTCTGATTTCTGTAGAATTTCTAAAGAAAGTGGATATTTCTTCAGATAATCTTAAGATTATTTTTAGTGGGGATAATTTACATAATTATTTCACATAAAGCAAAAAAGAGTAGTTATTTCAGTTATTTTCCTCTTCTAACATTTGTGTAATTATATTGTTAATTCCATGCGTTTCATTTAATCAAATCATGCGTAGCTTTATTTATCCTCAGAAGTATAGTCTTGTCTAAATTTTGTTTTGTTTTTTACGCTCAGAATTTCAAGAAAAAATAAGTATTATATGAGACTAAATGTATTATTTAACAGAAAACGTTTTGTTTTTAATAATAACATGCAATACATGATTGCTAAAATTGTTAAAAGATCATTAAACACCTCAAAATTTGTGAATTTTTGCGCAATATCGCATTATTACAAAACGGTTGAACTCACATCTTAGCCCCGCCCAGTTTAAAATAGGCATTTGTATAAAGGAAATTTGCTGTTTAATCGATATTGATTAATATACCATTTATCTAAATCAATATAGAAACAATGGGACTTATAATGGGTATATAAAAAGTAAATAAACTAAATAATATTTATTGGAATAATTTTAATTTTCGATTTTTTTTTGTTATATCATTACTGTAACTATGTAAGCACTAATCAACTAAAACCTCATAAATTTAACAATAGTGTCCAAAATAGTTACCTCAGAACTATGTTGTAAGTAACTATGTTGTCTGAGATCAATTGCAACGAATGAGATTAGTACATGGAACGAGATAGCATGATCACATATGATTGGGGTAAGGATACTATTTAGATAAGTAGCTTGGTAAAAATTGCAACATATTGGCTTTAAATCAAAAAGATTAATCAAATCAAGGGCTAATCAAAATTATCAATATAGTTCGTAAAAAAGTAACCCATCGCACAATATTTGTTTCGCTTTTGACGCATTCTTACACCTCTGACACAAGCACAACAGTTGCCTAAAACAAAAATAAGATTCTGCGTTGCCATCTACAACATAACTCATTAAAATAAAACCTAAGTAAAATTTTTTGAAAAAAAATAGATTTTTAAAAAAATTACTTAAAGCATTCTTTGAACCAAGGCAAAAATTTCTATTAAAATTTTCTTCCAAAAATTCAGAAGAGTTGGCAGCTATGGTATTCAGTTAACATAATTAACGCTGATAAGTGTCATTATACAGGGTTTGTGCACATCAAATGATTCACGGAAGTAGTGGATGCTGTATCGTAATTTAGAATTTATTCTCATTAAAAAAGGTAATTATTTTTTTTTTTCGGAAATTCTGGTAAAGGTGTTTGAAAATCCTTGAAGCGTACGAGCCCTGTTATAGAATTTCTTCTTTTAATTATTGTTGCATTCCTCCTTTAAATTATTTATCTTTTCATAAATCATTTTTATTGTATAAAATCAACATTACTATGTATTGGAAAAAAAAAGGAAAACCAAATGAAGGATCTGGATTATGTAATTCAATTAACACTAGAACCGCCATTTGGGGTCAAAATGACCCCTGCCAGATTGCTAAAAGTCGATTCGAACCAGAATTTTCTTCATAAGATATGTTAAATATACGCAGCAGAAAAACAGGCTAATTAAATAAACTAAATAGTTTAAAATCAAAATTCTGGTGAGAAACACTTTTTGTAAAATTTGAGTAAAATACCCGGCGGTTTTAGTGTTAAATAAACATGCTCTTTCTAAAAGATGGGTGGAAGTATAGAAAATTATCTTATTTGTAAGATTATACTTGATTGGTGTAGAACATTTCGTGAAACACTTCTCTGATTTGCCCGTACTTCATACGGCCACGCGTTTGTGCCAATCATGATTTGTCTGTACCGCGTACGGACATCAACATTACAAAAATAATTTATTATTGTAAATTTTGTATTATTTCATTCGAACATTTTTCTGATAAAATTAGGCAAAAATTTCTGTTTTGAAAAACCGGTGATAAAAGATTACAAATTCTGTAAAAAACGTGAAAAAATAGACTTTATTTGAATATTTTTCAAAAATATTTGCCATTTAAGTGGTTAAACATAATTTGAATCAATGTAAGAAAATAAAGATTAATAATTAAATTATTCTTATTCTAAATAACTTTGTTTTAAATTCAAATATTCTATTTCAAAGAAATAAATTTAAAAGAATATTTAATGGTTTGTCGAGTCTTCCAAATTTTTAATTACGTATGAATACATTACTTTCATATTTGCGCTGTTAAAAATTTCGAACAAATTTTCCAGAATTTGAACCGTATTGCTAGAAAGCGATTACATACCTTAACACGTTCGCTGCCACTGACGCGTTAGCGCGTCCAACTGGCACTTCTTTGTATGCCGGCGACGCTCTAGAGCGTCGAGCGTCTGGAGTATCACTTAACCCTTTCCGGCACGGGCAAAATCTGTTAGTAAAATGAGAAATTATCGACTGACACCGGAATTCACAAACGAATTTTTTAGATATTTTGAAATCCTTAATTTAAGCTTTTATTCTAAAAGCAAAATTTTACAAAAATATTATTGGTGCCGTTGCAAGTTATGAATTAAAATTAGGGCACGGTGTGCTGGAAAGGTTTAAGGCACTCAGAATCATTCATTATTCTCACCATTTATTTTTATTGTAACGTTTACTTTATTCAAACGGAGTATTTTCGCGATTCAACTCCAGAAAATTTTCTGTTTTTAACATCCGGGAGTAAAAGATTAAACATCAAGCAAAATGTTTTCGTTGCGATGGTGATAAAACACTGTTTTGTAATGTGGTTTCTCGGATTTTTAGTGGCAGCGAATGTGTTAATTCCTCTCTCTTGTGACCAGTGAGATCACTTCATAATATAGTCTAGAAATCATTTTTTATAAAAACGGTTAATGTGATTGGACAATTCTCCGGCGATTTTTTAAAGTGTGATACGTAAGTTGAAATATTATTAGATGATAGCAGATGAGGTATTTGGCCATAATCTGATATTAGACGAATAATCTTCACAGTTAACCCTTTCCCTCGCGATGTCCTTAAAAAGGAAAATTTTTATTTTTATTTTACTTGCACCAAGAATTTTTAATTAAAGTTTTCCTTTTATATTATGCCTGACAATACGTAACTTCACTTAAAAGGGGGTAGTAAGGTATTTTTTTTTCTTTTTTAGCATTTTTTAATTTTTATTTTATATTAATGCACAGCATCTTAAGATTATTCTGTGAAAATTTGAAAGCAATTGAAGTAAAACTGACGGAGATATACACTTGTAAGTCTCCGCCCTCCGATCTCGACAAAAGCGTCTGTGAAACTTTAAACGTGTTTTTCTAACACTTCGCTTTTTCGAAGCCGGTGAACTCTGTAGCTCAAAATCTACTGAACCGATCTTTTTTAAATTTTACACACTCTTTCTTTATATAAATTACGAGGTAACGCTGTCGAGTTTTTTTCTTTTTAGCTCACAGGCTATCATAGCCTGAGAGCTTATGTGCCCGTCCGTTCTGTATGTATGTTCGTATGTACGTAACGCGATAACTCATGATAAAAATATCCGATCCACTTGAAATTTTGTATGTAGGTATATCCTGACAAGGCGCTTCCCTGATTAGTTTTTGGAGTTCATTCGATATGTATAAGAGGGGGAACGGGGGGCTCATGCCCCCCGTTAGTTGATATAGATGGGATTTTCATGCAGAATTAAGTTTTCAAAATTTAGATTAGGATCATTCTGATGAGGCGATTCCGTGACTGTTATTAGGTGTTCATTGATTAAGTATAAATAGGGGGAACAGGGGTTCCAATGCCCCCCCCCCGTTAGTTGATATAAATGGGATTTTAATGCAGAATTAAGTTTTTGTTCAAAATTTAGATTAGGATCATTCTGAAGAGGCGATTCCGTGACTGTTATTAGGTGTTCATTGAATAAGTATAAATAGGGGGAACAGGGGTTCTAATGCCCCCCCCCCCCGTTAGTTGATATAAATGGGATTTTCATGCAGAATTAAGTTTTCGTTCAAAATTTAGATTAGGATAATTCTGATGAGGCGATTCCGTGACTGTTATTAGGTGTTCATTGAATAAGTATAAATAGGGGGAACAGGGGCTCTAATGCCCCCCCCCCCGTTAGTTGATATAAATGGGATTTTCATGCAGAATTAATTTTCGTTCAAAATTTAGATTAGGATCATTCTGATGAGGCGATTCCGTGACTGTTATTAGGTGTTCATTGAATAAGTATAAATAAGGGGAACAGGGGTTCTAATGTCCCCCCCCCCTTAATTTATACAAATGGGTTTTTCAAGCAGAATTTTCAGATTTCGTTCAAATCTCTGAATAGTTTTGGAAGTTTAATGGTTAAGTATAAAAGAGGGGGATAACTCTTTTTAAATTATATAAATGCTAAATGGGTTTTTATTAAGAATTATCTAATTTGCTCTGAATTTTGGATATAGATTTTTTATATGATAAAGCATGTCTTTGATAGTATAGGAGGTTCAATGATTAAGTATAAAAAAAGAGAAAAGGGGAGAGCTGTTTCCCCTTCTTAATTTTTTTTTTCGAACGGAATTAACCCTTGAAAATATAAAGCTTTAATGTGCAATTAGTATTTGTAGCCTGTGAGCTCAATGCCTTCAGTTTAACTGGGCAGTATTCTTTTTTATTTTTAATTTTAACTTACTTTTAAAAAACAAAATAACAGATTTTTTTGATGAAAAATCAGTATTTTGACTTCCGAGCCTTGTAAAAAATTGAAAAATCAATAATAAAAAAAAAACTCGACAGCGTTCCCTGAGGAAACTTATCAATTAATTAAATCAATTTGGTTTTTTAATTTCAGTTGATCCAGTCATGAGTTATGCGGTTCACCGCGAAACAACTTTTTTTTGGGACGTCTTTGAAGATTCGCTGTCATCGGCTCATTTTTTAATATTTCTTAATGAAAATTTCACAGAATACTCTTTAAATGACATATAATTATACTATAACTATACAAATAAATAAATATTAATTGTATCCTTACAAAAAATGATAGAAAATATGCTTTTTTTCCCACGAATTAACCTTACTACCCCCTTAATTCGTTTATAAATTATGGTGTAAGTTGAATATTTGAAATCGATTTGCTCCGTGCCGGAAGGAATAATTACTCTGGACATTTTCCTGAATGATCCAGTGGAGTATAACCATAGAGGAGCCAAGTCTCCGGTAGATTATTTACCACAAGTTCTTAATGCAAATATATATATTTTTAAAATCAAATAACAGAAAAGTCTGCATAAATAGGACGAAGATTCCTATTGGAAAACAATAGTACTCAAAATATGGGAGCCATAGCAAGTATACATAGTGCATAAAAGAATATTGTTTATGCGATCACCAAAACTGTGAACACCACGGCACATTTATCAAATGAATAAATGAACCTGGAATACCAACCGAATTTTTTTGTATATAAAACCCCTGTGTAGGTCTTCATCAACCACTTAACTGATCAGTATTTTTGAAGAAAAAACCTTTCATATAATGCCTTTTTTTCTTGTCTTTTACAGAATTTTTAATGTTTTATCACCTGTTTTTCCAAACAGAAATTTTCCTAATTGAATCAGGAAAATTCTCCGATTAAATAATGCAAAATTTACTATGAAAATTTACTGGTAAGAATAAGAAATCTCGACTGGAATATGAATGGACGTACGTGGTATGGGAAAATCATGATTTGCCAGCGAGGCCATCCGGGCGGTTGTCATACGAGCATTTTATGTCCAACGCATTGTATGGCGCATTTTATCTGTAACGTAAATTACCACAGTATTTCTGATTCATGCCTAGTAAGCTCAATAAAGCGTAAGTACATCTGAGATCAAAAGATTAAATAAATAATAAAGAATACTGCCCAGTTAAACTGAAGGCATTGAGCTCACAGGCTACAAATACTAATTGCACATTAAAGCTTTATATTTTCAAGGGTTAATTCCGTTCGAAAAAAAAAAAAATTAAGAAGGGGAAACAGCTCTTCCCTTTTCTCTTTTTTTATACTTAATCATTGAACCTCCTATACTACCAAAGACATGCTTTATCATATAAAAAATCTATATCCAAAATTCAGAGCAAATTAGATAATTCTTAATAAAAACCCATTTAGCATTTATATAATTTAAAAAGAGTTATCCCCCTCTTTTATACTTAACCATTAAACTTCCAAAACTATTCAGAGATTTGAACGAAATCTGACAATTCTGCTTGAAAAACCCATTTATATAAATTAAGGGGGGGGGACATTAGAACCCCTGTTCCCCTTATTTATACTTATTCAATGAACACCTAATAACAGTCACGGAATCGCCTCATCAGAATGATCCTAATCTAAATTTTGAACGAAAATTAATTCTGCATGAAAATCCCATTTATATCAACTAACGGGGGGGGGCATTAGAGCCCCTGTTTTCCTTATTTATACTTATTCAATGAACACCTAATAACAGTCACGGAATCGCCTCATCAGAATGATCCTAATCTAAATTTTAAACGAAAACTTAATTCTGCATGAAAATCCCATTTATATCAACTAACGGGGGGGGGGGGCATTAGAACCCCTGTTCCCCCTATTTATACTTATTCAATGAACACCTAATAACAGTCACGGAATCGCCTCATAAGAATGATCCTAATCTAAATTTTGAAAACTTAATTCTGCATGAAAATCCCATTTATATCAACTAACAGGGGGGGGTCATTAGAACCCCTGTTCCCCCTATTTATACTTAATCAATGAACACCTAATAACAGTCACGGAATCGCCTCATCAGAATGATCCTAATCTAAATTTTGAAAACTTAATTCTGCATGAAAATCCCATCTATATCAACTAACGGGGGGCATGAGCCCCCCGTTCCCCCTCTTATACATATCGAATGAACTCCAAAAACTATTCAGGGAAGCGCCTTGTCAGGATATACCTACATACAAAATTTCAAGTGGATCGGATATTTTTATCATGAGTTATCGCGTTACGTACATACGAACATACATACAGAACGGACGGGCACATAAGCTCTCAGGCTATGATAGCCTGTGAGCTAAAAAATTATAGAATTTCCGTTCATTAGAAAAAAGCAGAAAGCCATTTATGAATTTATGATACACATAATATTTAAAACGCGTTACCTGTTTCTTTATCCTAATTCAAAAGCATGGAAATAATTTTTCTTTTAAACAGTTAATTCATTTATTCCCCCCCCCCTTCTCTGAACTAGCCTCATTTTCAGAAACTAGCATTGTATTTTTTTTTCTGATATGAAGACTAAATTATTAATTATAATTCTATTAATTAGAATATAAAAATGTGTATTATGATTCTAAAAGGAGAGTTAATTGTTTAATAATTATTAATTGTAAGCGGTGTTAACAATTTAGTATTAACGCATTTGTGCCCAGCATCTTTTGCGTAAATTTTATTTGGTTGGCACCACTATTTTTAGAAGATTTGAGTTTAGTTCATTAATCACGAAAATGCATCATTTAAATAAAATAATTATTGCTTTTCTTTTTTACCGGTGTCAAAAACAGTGCTGAATGCACCTTTTGAAGCGTCCCTAAAAAGGGACGCTAGGCACTAATGGCTTAAATTCAGCTATATTAATAACTATTATTTTAACACAATCTAACTGATTGGTAAAGTTATCATACGAATTTGAATATTTCCAACTAAGCGAAAAATTGCCCAGGCCGGGAATCGAACCCGGATACTTCGCTTACAAGACCAATGCTTTACCTGTTAAGCTAACCGGGCGATAACCGGCTGGGATTTTTCGCTCAGATAACCTTATTGGCTGTAACATCTGATCTGTCATTTAGGCAGCTTTTTTAATAAGCCGCAGGTAATGAAACTCCATAGAACGATGGATACGTAGATATAATATTATTTTAACACAATCTAACTGCTTGGTAAAGTTATACGAATTTGAATATTTCCAACTGACCGAAAAATTGCCCAGGCCGGGAATCGAACCCGGATACTTGGCTTACAACAGACCAGATGTTACGGCCAATAAGGTTATCTGAGCGAAAAATCCCAGCCGGTTATTGCCCGGTTAGCTTAACAGGTAAAGCATTACCTTTTAAGCTAACCGGGCTTCCAACTGCGGACTGCCAATCAGCAATAGATTCATTAAGCAAACCACTCAACACCTGTGACACAGTCAACAAAGTACACAACCTAATCTAAGATTCAAGAAACAATTTTAAAATCAGCTGGGTCAAGGCGCATGTCGGCATCCAAGGAATCGAAGAAGTCGATGTGTTAGCCAAACGTATATCTACGTATCCATCGTTCTATGGAGTTCCATTACCTGCGGCTTATTCTGCCGAGCTGCCTAAATGACAGACCAGATGTTACGGCCAATAAGGTTATCTGAGCGAAAAATCCCAGCCGATTATCGCCCGGTTAGCTTAACAGGTAAAGAATTGGCATTGTAAGCCAAGTATCCGGGTTCGATTCCCGGCCAGGTCAATTTTTCGCTCAGTTGGAAATATTCAAATTCGTATGATAACTTTACCAATCAGTTAGATTGTGTTAAAATAATAGTATATCTATGTATCCATCGTTCTATGGAGTTCCATTACCTGCGGCTTATTCTGCCGAGCTGTCTAAATGACAGGCCAGATGTTACGGCCAATAAGGTTATCTGAGCGAAAAATCCCAGCCGGTTATCGCCCGGTTAGCTTAACAGGTAAAGCATTGGCCTTGTAAGCTAAGTATTCGGGTTCGATTCCCAGCCTGGGCAATTTTTCACTCAGTTGGAAATATTCACATTCGTATCTTAATAACATTAATAACAGTAAATATCTATATGTTTAAATTTAAATAAATATTATAACTTTATTGAATGCTATTGATTAATCGATTTACTAATTTGCAGTTTTTATATTTTTTATTAACAATTATTATTTCATTAATTAAATCATAAAAAATAAAAATTTTGCTAATAATCAAAACTTTAATTGTTTTAGAAACCAGCAATTGTTAGCAGGTAGGGGCTATTAAATATTTTAACGGATGAAAAAAAAATGGTTTAAACAATAAAAAAATCAATTTTTTATATATATTTTTTTAAATTATGATATTTTAACCACTGAGTTTAATTTCAACAAAAATCATTCCTTAAATGTATGTTAACACTAATCTTATGTATGTTTAAAAAAAAAAAATCAATGCATGAAACAGACATGAATAAACACTAGAAAAACTCTATTTGAAGAACTTAAAAATCACTAATTAAAGTTGTATTGAAAGTATTAAGATTAAAGGAATAAATCAACCACAATGACTTTTAGTTAATAATATTCAGCGGTAAATTCTCCCATTTAATTATCCGTTCATGTTTAATTAAACGCAGCGTAAGAGGATTATGAACCACCATAAGGTTTCACAAAATTCTTTAGCATTTCACAAAGGCGAAATATATATTCGCTCAAAATAGAAATCAATTGTTTAAGCGGAGATATTATATGCATTAAAAAGTATGATTTATTCGTTATTGATAATAATACAGACAATATATTTATTTAAATAAATTATATGCGATATTATTATAGTATTGTTATTATTTTTATGCATGCTTTTGTTTTCGTATTTAGATACATTGATTATTTTGCATTTGTTTAAAATTAATTGTCACTTGAGGTCTCCCAAATGGCCCGCGAACTGAGCATCAATATTTTTAACAGAAAATTTCATAAGTTTCTACAGAATTTGCGCTAGAATTAACTTTGAAAGGTGGTTTCTTAGCAATTTCCAAGAAAAATTTATAAGGAAAATTTGGCGGACCATTTGGGAGTCATTCATTCTGCTTACGACAAGATTTTTTTAAAAACTAAATGGGATTTATTTAATCACTTATACCTGTTTTGCACATTGTGCCTGTTCTGGGCACACTTAATTTTAATACCAAATGGCAATAATAATATTTTAGTAAGATTTTGCTTTTACAAAGAAAGCTTAAATTAAGGGTGTATTCGAAAAAATGATTTTCCACCTTCAACAGCTCGAAATTTTCAGATACAATTTTGGACATATTTTTAAAAGTAGAAGCATGAAACTTGCTGAAGGGATTTTTGAAGTGACGTACAAGGTGCCGTGTGATGTAATTTTTCGCTGATTTAATTAGAATTTGATTTATAAGCAATTATTTTCTCAACGTGACCCTTTTTCTCGTTCGCAGACCTCCCGCTTCGGAAAATTGTGTCCAAAACGCCGTCTTTGACAGCATTTTTTGCAACATTTTCTGCATTTATCAAGGAACTGATAATCACAGCACCTTGTATAGTTTCTTAATAAGAGAATTCGAAAGTTTGGTGCATTTGAGAGCAAAAATGAATCTAAAAATAAATCTGAAAAAGGCAGTTTGGATCGGAATACACCCTTAAGGATTTCATAATATCTAAAAAAATCGTTTCTGAATTCCAGTGTCAGTCAATATTTTCTCATTTACAAACAGAATTTGTCGGCGCCGGAAAGGGCTAACTAATTTGCCCGTACGTTGTATGGCAAGAAGTGTTTGCTTAATTCATCACTTAAAGCTTTTTGACACCACTAGATATTTTCAATTCAATTTCGTACTGTATGTAGCAGAAATATTTAGACTAAATATTACTAATAATTTAGCTTAAGAAAAGTGGCATTTACCATATTATTAACTTAATTTACGTTGAAGAAACGAATCAATTAAGGGGTCAATTTATTATTTTTATAATGTACATTTTTTTCAAACATTTTAAACATAGTTTATCATTTATGTATAATTCACACACATTTTATACTCATTCAAATTACAACATGTAGCAAACCCCGCAGCTTTGCTTGCGTAATAGTTGAAATATGTCAAGTGATATTTTATTATAAGAAATTATACTTTTAGGAATAATTCAAAAATTAACATTTAAGCCACAGTTAGACTAAACTGCATAATTGTATTACATTAGACCTCAAAGATATGAAATAAATGAGAAGAAATAAAGTTAATTCTATATAAATAATAATTCAGAAGGTTTTTTAAATCTTTTATTCTCAATCTATACATTTTTCAGTATTCGTTTGAAGTTTTTAATTTTTTAAAAACTGTCTTAGTAGTACGTATTTACATCTTAAAATTAACCATAGTGACGAGCCTCTTTTCTAACGTCTACCATCTCTCTAGAGCTAGGCTTAAGCATAAAATGCTTATGTTATAGCAAGGACTGCCACCATTAAGTTGCCAACCTTAATGTTGAAATTGATTAGGTATTTCGTATTATTCCATAAAAGCGCAATTAAAAAATTTTCTAAGACTTTTTTAAAAAGCCTTTAGAAATTTTCCAACCTCAGGTGGTAATTTCATCGGCTTAAAATATAGTCATGTGTAAGATCTGGGATTCTCACCATTGATTTACAACCATTGCACTTATAATCGGATTATTATATCCTGAACAGAAATCGTAATTTAGCATTTTTTTAGAATATTTTTTGGTCTTTTCCATAGCTCCACAACTTTTAAATTTCGAATTTATTTTTGACTGTCCTGAGATGACAATTATATTTTTATAAGTAACTATCATGCCATATATAAATATTCTAGCCTCTTTAGTATCATAGCAGTCGCAATTTAGAATAATTTTTGCTTATGCAATCCTCTGGTTTTAGTGGAATGCACATAAAATATAGCTTTTGTTTGAAAAAGTTCTATCAGCAACAATTTGCAACCATATATTTTTTCAATCGGCATAGTATTTCATAAGATGCATTAAAATCATAATTTAGAACGTTTTTAGAATGCATTTCGTTCACTTCATTCTTTTAAATTTGGAATTTCTTTTCGAAGGTTCCTAGAAAGCATTTCCATCTTTTAGCCCTTAGTTGCATAGTGATGTAAATTTGCATCACTTTTTATTAAAATTTTATTAAGTAAATTAAGTTCTTAGCAACTACTTAATTTATATAATATCATTAATCCTCTAAAAACTGCAAAATTTTTCTGCTAACTAAGCTGAAAGATCTACCTTAAAATTTCGGGTATCTTATCTTAAAATAAGAATTTAAAAACATAATTCTAAAAGAATAATTTATGCAAAGAAAGGTTAACTAATTAAAATATCAAATTTAAAAATGTTAGACACCTCTCTTGCACCAAAAAAGCAAATTAGAGCATTTTATACTCTTGCAGACACCAAGTGGGTTGCTAGATTACAGCTCCCAAGTGATAGTGACAAAAACATAAAATGTAGCCTATATTGAAGGCAGGGTCTGTCACCAATAATTTTCATCGATTACTTTTAAAATCCATTTGATATTTCCTGGACGTAGAAATCGCAATTTAGAACACATTTCACGCTTTTTAATTTTCGAATTTTTTTCGAATTTGTTCTTGGAGAACATTCACTTCTTATACGTAATTACCATGCCAAATTTTAAATTACTGTATGATATTGTTTACAAATCGACAATTAGAATGTTTTTAGAACGCTTTTCATGCATTTTCATCCTTTTTAAATTTCGATTTTTTTTAAAGAAATGTTATTAGATATCACCTATATCTAATATGTAACTACCATGCCAAATTTCATGAATCAACTCCCTTCAATAACATAAAAATCGCATTTTTTATGACCTTTTTTTTGTTCCTACACACCTTTTGGAGCAGTGGCAACCAATATAAAACATAACCAACAAAAAATATCTTACAACAAAGGATGTCACCATCATTTTCACACCATTATGTTTTAAATCGGTTCGGCATTTCCCGATATTGCGGAAAAATTGCAATTTCGAACGTTTTATTTTTAGAATATTTTTCCCTAACTTTACCCTTTTTTAAATTTTGATTTTTTTTAGGAAATGTTCTTAGAGATGATTTATATCTTATAAGTAGCTACCATGCTAAATTTCAAGTTCCAAGATCATTCCGTAATAAAACACCCTCAATTAAGTACGTTTTTTGTTTTTGCAATTTCAATGTTGTAGCGACATCGACATAAAAGCGAGCTTTTATAAGAGCAATCGCTGTCACCATCATTTTGACGTCATTATTAACTATTTGAAAAATAGTTCTTGTCCTCGGTAGGGAATTGAGAAATCTGAAGTATATCTGAATCTTTTTGATTGGTTGAATTCCGCAACTTATTTTATTATATTCGTTTTCTGATTGGTCCATTCGTAATGCCTAGAAATTGAATACCTCTGTTGCCAAGATGACAAAAATAAATAAATAAATAAATAACTAATAATAACTCAAAAACAAATTTTGATACAAAGAAGTTGCATTTAAAGGCAATTTGTTTTCTTTAAACGACGATGTAAAAACTGATAATGCGCAATGTTCAGAAGTTTTAAAATTTGCAGTACCGAAAAATTGTGAAATTAAAATTTCATTTAATATACTATGATTGGTCCAGGAATATTAACGTGACTCTAAATGTCCAGACAAATTAACATGACTCCGTTATTACGTAAGCTACGTTTCGATCATCATAAAAATAACGTTATTATAGGTTTTAAATTTAGAAATCATTTATATGTCTAAAATTATAGTCTTTGGAAATATTATTTTCCAAATAGTTGTTGTAATTTGTTAAATTACATTTTTTATTATTTTTTTATTGGTTTGGTACTTTCTGAGATTGTGTAGAAATTCCAATTTAGAACGTTCTTTAAAATGCATTAATGCGCGTTTTTACCGTTTTTAAATTTCATTTTTTTATATAAATGTTCTTACAGATAATTTATATCTTAAAAATAATTAACATGCCAAATTTTATGTTCGAATGTGCCTTTCAGAAATTCAAAACTCGCATTTTTAGAACTTTTTTGCTGCAGCACCCCATTTGGGATAGTCACATCGACATGAAATGTAGCCTATATTGGAGCAAGGATTTCACCATCATTTTGATATCTTTATTTTTTATATCGGCTCGTTAGTTCCCGAGATTGCTTTGAAAGCGCAATTTAGAACATTTTTAGAATGCTTTTTGTGCATTTTCAACCGTTTTAAATTTCGTATTTTTTAGGAAATATTCTTAGAATTCATTTACATTTTGTAAGTAATAAACATGCCAAATTTCATGTTTCTAGTCTCTTCAGTATCATTAAAATCGAATGATTTTTAGAGCTTTTTAGCTCTTGCACCTTGGTAGAAGCTGTTAAAAAATACAAATCAAACGTAAGCCACATTTTATGCCGATGACACTATCAACAGAGGGTTGGAGGTGCCAAAGATATTCAAAATAGTGATTTCTATTGTACTAAGGAGTCTAGAAAATCCTTAGTATGTTTGAAGTAAGCCAAATATTAATGCCACCAGTGGTTAACTTATTATTGTGTTTGAATTCAATCAAAGGCATGAAAACATGGAGGATTGGCAGTAGAAAAATACATAAAAAATAAATAGATAAAACATTAAAAATTCTGTAAAATACATGAAAAAATATGCATTATTTGAAAATTTTCAAAAATGTTGATCACTTGAGTAGTTAATCGGTGTTAGTCTGCATCCTGTTCCTAAATTATCAATAATCAATTCTAATGTATAAAAAAGCAGTTTAAGAAATTGACCTCAATAAAGACAAACATTCAAAAATTAATGTTTGAAGAATTTGTAATTCATTCTTTAAGGTTATATTAAAGTGATTCAGATTGAAAGGGTAAATGATCCACAAAGACTTTTAATCAATATTTTTACGGAGACGAATTCTCTAATTTAATTACCGTACCATGTTTAATTAAATGAAATGAAGGGATTATGAATTAAAATAATATTTTACCAAAGTCTTTGGCAGTTCTCAAACACTATTGAATGTATATTGTCCTTCAATGGGAAATCAGTTTCATGATTGGATGTATGCCGATTAAAAAGTTGATTTATTCGCACAGTAATATGAGCAATTTATTTTATTATGGGGTCATAATAGAGTAAAATTTTCAAGAAATTTTATTTTTCGAGAAGAATATGATTAAAAGAGAAACGTTTTTTCTACATTTTAAAACAAACCCTTTTTTAAAATATGTAATGTTATTTATGAATATAAATTTATCGGGTTATTCCTGTGTATGCAGTGGTTAACTTTTTAAAAACTGTTGGTTGTAAACGCGAAAACATATGACTTTCCACGATAGTCCAAGAGCCAATAGCACAAAAGCCTTAAGATCGAGCACACAAAAAAGCCTTTGTTTTCTAGAAGAGTAGAAATAGGAGATTCTACTGGTCGATAGCTACCGGCAATGAAGCGTTGCATAAGTCAAACATTAAATGACACCAGCGGTTGACTCGTGGTTTTATCATTGTGCTTGTCCTACAATCAAAGGCATGAGAACAACGAGGACTGAGAGTACAAAAACATATAAAAGATAAACATATTAACCCTCTGGATACCAAACCATTTTGAGATATTTTAATTCGTATATTTTAATTCCCACCAGAAAATTAAAATAGCAATATTTATTTTAATTAATGACAGAACATTCTGGATCGAAATAGAAGGAAATTAGTCATTGACTTTTTCTGGTGTAAAATCAGATTTTCTCAACTACATAATTTCTAGAATGTGTTCTACCATGGGATTTAAAGGTTAAAGATTAAAAATTATGAAATACATAAAAAAATAGGCAATATTTGAAAGTTTTTTTTTTAATATTGATAACTCAAGTAATTAAAAAGTAATCGTAGTTACTCTACATCCTGTTCTTAGATTATTAATGATCCACTTCTATTGTATGATAAAAACAAAAAAATCCGTTTAATAAATCGACCGGAATATAGGCAAACATTCAAGAATTAATATTTTAAGAATATATAATTCATACTTTAAGGTTATATTAAAGTGATTCAGATTGAAAGAGTAAATGAACCACAAAGACTTTTAATCAATAATTTGACGACGATGAATTCTCTAATTTAATTACCGCACAATGTTTAATTAAATGAAGGGAGGGATTATGAATTAAAATAATCTTTCTTCAAAGTCTTTGGCAGTTCTCCGAAGCTTTTCAACTTATATTGATTGTCCTTTAGAGGGAAATAGTTTCCTGATTGGATATATGCAGATAAAAAGTCAAATATATTCGTACAACAATATGAGCGTTATATTTTATAATGGGGTCATATTAGAGATAAATTTTCAAGAAATTTTGTTTCTCGAGAAGAATATCATTAAAAGAGAAACATTTACTAAACGTTTTTAAACAATTTTCTAAAAAAATCTATAATGCTATTTATGAAAATAAAAAAAATCAGGTTATTCCTATGTAAGCAGTGGTTAATTTTTATCTCTCGGGGACGAGCGACACTTATAGGTGCCGCAAAAAAAATTAAGAAACCGTGTTTATCCCCACCAGTAAAATTTTACTGTAAAATTTGTCTTATTTAATCGGAGCAATATCACGATACAAATAGTCTGAAATTTCTGTTTTTAAAAACATGTGCCAAAACATTAAAAATTTCGAAAGAGGTTCCAGTCGCGAAGAGGGTTAAAAATTGTCGATTGTACACGCTAAAACGCATGACATTCCATCTTAATCGCGTAATTTTTTTCCCAAGCACCTTCGTCGTTCCAAGCCTAAGCTCGCACTCTGATTGGTTGTTGCTCTCGGCACTGTTTTCATGTAACATGGCGATAATCATACTTGGCGTAGCGATAGATGCTTCCGTCGAGGAGTTTGATTTCCTTCCGAACCGAGTACAAAGTAACTTTTCTCTTGCAGCATTGAATTGGATGGAACGTGTCTTACTGAAAGCTGTACACTTTAAAAGTTTTTACACACAAAAGCACAAGACCACGAGAATAAGAATGGAGGAAGAATAAGAATGAGTCGGTAAGGTTTTAGGTTTACTCGTTCACTTACGAGCGAAGTATTTTTCGCCAAGTATGGTTATCGTCAAGTTACATGAAAACAGTGCCGAAAGCAACAACCAATCAGAGTGCGAGCTTGGGCTTGGAACGACGAAGGTGCTCGGGAAAAAAAATTTCGCATCTTAGTCCAAGAACCAACAGCACAAAATCCTAAAGTATCGAGCACAAGAAAAAGCCTTTATTTTCTAGAAGAGTAGAAATAGGAGATTCAAATGATCGATGTTTGCCGGTAGTGAATTGTTGCATAAGCCAAACATTAAATGCCACCAGTGGTTGACTCGTAGATTTATCGTTGTGCTTGTCCTACAATCAAAGGCATGAAAACATAGAGCACTGAGAGTACAAAAACACATAAAAGATGAGAGATAAACAGATTAAAGATAAAGATACTGTGAAATACATGAAGAAATAGGCAATATTTGAAAGATTTTTTTTCAAAAATATTGATCACTTAAGTGTTTCAAAAGTAATCGTTGTCTGTCTGCATCCCGCTTCTACATTATTAATGATCCACTTTTATTTTATGATAAAAACAAAAAAAATCTATTTAATAAATTGACCGGAATAAAGGCAAACATTCAAGAATTAATGTTTGAAGAATATGTAATTCATTCTTTAAGGTTATATTAAAGTGATTCAGATTGAAAGAGTAAATGAACCACAAAGATTTTTAATCATTAATTTAACGGCGGTGAATTTTCTAATTTAATTATCGCGCCACGTTTAATTAAATGAAGGAAGGGATTATGAGCTAAAAATGTCTTTCACCAAAGTCTTTGGCAGTTGTCAGACACTTTTGAATTTATATTGTCCTTCAGAGGGAAATCAGTTTTTTGATTGGATGCATGCAGATTAAAAAGTCAATTTCTTTGTACAATGATATGAGCATTATATTTTATGATAGGGCCATATTAGAGTTAAATTTTTAAGAAATTCTATTTTTCAAGAAGAATATCATTAAAAGAGAAAGATTTTCTGAACGTTTTTAAACAATTTTCTAAAAAAATTTATAATGATATTTATTGATACAAAAAAATGAGGTTATTCCTGTGTAAGCAGTGCTTAAAATTTTTAAAAACCGTTGACTGTAAATGCGAAAACGTATGACCTTACATGTTAGTCCAAGAGCAACAGCACAAAATTCTAAGGTTTAGAGCACAAGAAAAAGCCTTTATTTTCTAGAAGAGCAGAAATAGGGGAATCTAATGATCGATGTCTGAAGGCAGTGAATATTTTCATAAGCCAAACAATTACTGCCACCAGTGGTTGACTCATAGATTTATCATTGTGCTTGTCCTACAATCAAAGACATGAAACAACATAAGACTGACAAGGAAGGTCTCCATTGGGGGCATACTCAGAATGTTTTGAAAAAAATACGAATTAAACTACTCATGTAGGTAATAAAGGATCAGTGAAAATTAGCGGCGGAATTACATTATTAGATATGTAAAAAAAAATAAAATAGTTTGGAATAATTGGCGTGAAAAGCTGAAAGCGACGCGGGATTTGGCGAGCAGTGCATTTCCTCGCCAAAAGCAGACGATTATAACGAATCTGAAAATTGATTTTAATTGACTTCACTGTTAAAAATCTGCAGCATTTACTGCAACGTCACTCTACTACTTTTATAGAATGTCTCTCTTCTGACCAATGAGAATGCTCCATAGCACGGTGAATTGACCGTGTCATACACTGTTAAAAATCTGCTGCATTTTGTTGCAACGCACTCCACCGCTTGTATATAATATCTTTATTCCAAACAAAGAGAAAGCTCCATTTCACGGCCAAGTAACCGTTTTCTATACAAGCAAGGGAGTGCGTTGCAACAAAATGCAGAAGATTTTTAACATGTGTATTTTTCAATTTGGAACAATTTTTATCAATTTAAATTGTGTTTTAAGTAATAAAATATATTAATTTCATTTTGTTATAAGTACATATAAACGTATAATGACAAAATTAAAGTAAAGTAAAAATGCAAAACTAAATTACTTAAACTAAACTTATTTAAATAAATTGAATAGAGAAAGTTTTTTTTTCTTTAAAAAGTATTCGAAGCGTAAAAGCGTATTTTTCAAAATTTCGTTTTTTCGCCAACCGGAGATAAATCGCCAAATAAACGAAATTTTTATTATTTTTTTGCGGACGTTGGAGGTTCCGCCGAAATTTTTTTATAAACATATATAACTATATGAGAAAAACATTCTGTAATTTTTTCAGATTTTTCTGAGAATGCCCGTATGGAGACCTTCCTTGTGAGAGTACAAAATTATAAAAGATAAAAGGCTTCAAGGTTCGCACACTCCTTGGAATTTCCAAGGACACTGGCACCACTATTAAAACTAAGAAAATTTACATTTAGTTTTTAAACCACAACATTCGTAATCCCCACCTTCATTCACAGATTTTACAATAATTTTCTGTAGTGAAACACTTTCAAAATATTCTTAAAATTTAGTGGCAGAACTGTGCGAACTCTGAAAAGGTAAATAGATTAAAGATTAAAAATACTGTGAAATGCATGAAGAAATAGGCAATATTTGAAATTTTTTTATTCAAAATCATTGATCACTTAAGTGTTTAAAAAGTAATCGTTGTTAGTCTACATCCTGTTCCTGAATTATTAATAATCCACTTCTATTGTATGATACAAACAAAAAAAAATCCATTTAACATATCGACCGGAATAAAGACAAACGTTCAAGAATTAATATTTGAAGAGTATGTAATTCATTCTTTAAGGTAATATTAACCTTATATTAAGGTTATATTATTTAATGTGTTACAGAAGTAATTTATTGCTGTAACATCTCGGGATAAGCAACAGTGTTGACTGCGGCATCTTGAAAAAAATTCAAAAGGAAGCATCATGTAGTATCCGTTTCTTAAAACATCTCGGGAACAAGAATATCAGTGAAGCTGGAAATCTTATACACATGCATGTAAGTGGCCTCTTGTGAGATTTTATGCCATCACTAAGTTTTTTATGGTTCATTCTCTTGTGATGGAAAATGTTTTTTCCTTATTAGAAAAAAATAGTTTTCCTAACTCCTCTCTATATCTCATATTGACTACCAAACAGAGGATCTTATGTCGTATTCCTGGTTCCTAGGGTAAGAACTGTAATCTTCTCATAATGTATGATTTTTAACAAAGGTTCCTATGAATCACATATCAGATTGTGGGCTCATCAACCTGCATCTTTCAAGCAAATGCATTCAATAAATGCTAAGGATTTTCACCAACTAAACTAATAAATTCTGGTGTCTTAATGATTTCATTATTGCTGACAATGCGCTTCCAGCATGAAACATTTGCCACAGAAAATCTAGCAGTTTTCAGGCCTCGTGGTAGTGTAAATCACATGGCTGATAACTTCTCGGCCAGCTTTAGTTTCGAAAAGTTTGCTTCGCCTTATTCAATTAATTTTTTGGGTCTGATGTACTGTTAACCACTTAACTGATTTGCACGTACATCATATGGGCAAGAAGGATTTGCTGAATCCATCGCATAAAGCTTTTTTACGCCACTAATTTTTTTAATACGATTTCATACTATTTAATGGCTTGAATGTTTAGATTAAATATTATGAATATTTTTGCTTATTAAAAGTGGAGTCCATACCATATTTTTAAATTAATGTGCGTAAAAAAAGAATCAGTTAAGTGGTTATTAGTACATACCTTATAATGAAGTATTATTTTGTTTTAAGAAATATCTTTGCTACTATTTAAATGTTGTAATGTTAGTATATGTCTAGTCTATGCATTTAATATAAAACTTCGGTTACGTTTAGGCATTTAATAATATTACTTGTAATTATTATTTGCTTAATTATGTTTTCGCCGCTTGCGATTCTTTTATTTTAAAAATATATTTCACTCTTTGAATTTAAAATAAAAGTTACTATTCTGAAAAAAATTATTTCCAAAAAAAATTCGGACCCCCCCCCCCCCTAAAAGTTTAATCAGCTGTCTCCGATAACATAAGTCGCATTTTTCCGTTCTAAATGTCGTATGACTTCTGATACAGGTGCGCATGGATATACGTTCGCCTGTCAAAACAAAAATTGTACAAATAAAAATATTTCTCTTTTTAGCCATCGATAGATGCCACTTGGTTGGAATTGCAAACAGCTACAAAAAATTTTGTTACAGAAAAGTAGTACAAATTTTGTCATTAAACGTTGTGATTACAAACTCATACGAACCCCCAAGGAATGGGGACTGGAGTCGTGACGTCATCACTAGTGGACGAGTTAGTGTTGAAAAACATTCTGGAAAATTTTGAATAGCGATGTCCTTTTATTTTCTTTGTGGAACTTCTATCATCTTATATAACAATAACAACTGTTTAAATTTACTGGTGAGAATTCGGATTCAACTAAATAAAAATTCTGCCAGATGCGGAAAGCCACTCTGTTGTCATATCTAGCTGGAATTCCAAAACTCTCTCTTGTAACTTTAAAAGTTATTATAGCTTTATAAGATGATAGATATTCCACAAACAAAATAAAAGGAAATTGCTATTCAAAAATTTTCGGTGTCAAGTACAATACTAGTGAGAACTCGGTTAATTGATGATGACGTCACGACTCTTGTCCTCAGGCCTTGGATGTTTCAAGGGCAGCGACTTAATTTCATGAAAACCGTATTTACCCGCGTATAACGCGCCCTTTTTTTCAAAAAATTTAGACAAAACTCCTAGGTGCGCGTTATACACGGAATATTTTTTTTACTGCTGGATGTAATCACATAATACACACATGAATCAAGAAATGCATTCAAAGAAGACTTTAAAAGTCGTAAAATCTAATTAATTGAAGTTGAACTATTTTTGTATCTTTATTTCACTCTTTGCACTTTTTTATACAACAGAGCTAGTAATATTATTTAAATGCAAATTAGCAGCATTAGGCAAATATATTCTCATTGCCGTCACTCACTGCTCCCCCCCTCCTCGTCTTTCACTCCTTACCTGAAGTCAAAAATTGTATTTTCGTCTTGTTTTCTGGCCTGATGCAATGTTTGCTTCGACTTTCTTTACTGAAATTCATTTGGTCATTCATTCATTTGCATATCAAATTTATGGTGTCCGTTATATACGAGATTTTAATCGTCATTTTTTCTTGTAAAATATGGGGTGCGCGTTATACATGCGTGCGCCCTATACACGAGTAAATACGGCATTTCAATACGCCTTAATTGAAAGCGTCCCAAAATAAATTATATTTTACTGCTCATAATTCTAGCAATTCATTCTCGCAAATCCTGGTGTGAACTCATTGTTTCAACTTCTTATAAACAGAAGTTCTTCGTGCCGGAAAGGATTAACCGCGCAGTGCGAGGCCTATGCAAAGTGCGTACTCTATTTTCATTTCTCACCACTATTTTTCTAACTATAATCGTCAGTTTGCTTTATCTCAGAAGTTGAACGAAATGTTTCGATTCTATAAAATGACAGTTTCTATTTAAATGTACTGATGTCAAGGTATAAGCTGTAAATACACTATATTGCCATTGATTATGGGACACTTGCGATTTTAGACATTTTACTAAATATCTAGAAAAATACATGAGGAATCATCTCGAAACTCTTAGTGTATAAATATAATAGTATACGTCATACACCTCCGTGAAGATTTTTTACCGAAACTCCATAGGGGACCGTCAACAAATTAAAAAAGAATGAATATCTTTTGAATAACCCTGTCAAAACTAATGTAGCAAAAGCGCTCAAACTCTAGATTATGATTGAATGCCTTATTGTAATACACTGTGTTCATTTTTATGCAAATAGCATGCATACTCGCAGAGTAATTAAGGTTTTTATAAAAATGGCCCCAAATTTTTCCAAGTTTTTCCCTTATAATTTTCAGAGTTCTTAATATAAAATAATATTTTTTTCTGAAAATATGACAAACAACATTGCACACAGTACCCTGTAATCAGAATAAAAAAATAATGAAAATTGGTTACAAAATGAGTTGGTTTACTAAATAATTTTTTACTGCGCATGCGTCAACGATATCAAAATTTCATTTCTATATTATGCTAGCTAAATGTATAGAGCAACTTTTGTGAAAGTCACAAAATCATAACTTGAAAATTCTGAAAATAATCGTCAATTGAATAGGTTGAAAATCCGTTATTCTCAAAATGAAGCAAAAACAAGAGGGGTTGTATCCATATATTCATTGATTAGTGTCAATATAGAATACACAATACGGGATGTTACGACTACTTTTGGATAAAATCCCTCATTTTTATGCTTCATTTACAACGGATTTTGTCCTTTTTCTATAGACGATTACTTTCAGAATTTTCAAGCTATAATTTTGAGACTTTTACAAAAGTTGCTCTATACATTTAGCTAATATAATATGCAAATGAAATTTTGATATCTTTGACGCATGCGCAGTAAAGAATTATTTAGTAAACCTACTCATTTTTCATACAATTTTTATTATTTTTTAATTCTGATTACAGGGTACTGTGTGCAATGTTGTTTGTCATATTTTCTGAAAAAAATATTATTTTATATAAAGAACTCTGAAAATTATAGGGAAAAAACTTGGAAAAATTTGGGGCCATTTTTATAAAAACCTTAATTACTCTGCGAGTATGCATGCTATTTGCATAAAAATAAACACAGTGTATTACAATAAGGTATTCAATCATAATCTAGAGTTTGAGCGCTTTTGCTACATTCGTTTTGACAGGGTTATTCAAAAGATATTCATTCTTTTTTAATTTGTTGACGGTCCCCTACGGAGTTTCGGTAAAAAATCTTCACGGAGATGTATGACGTATACTATTATATTTATACACTAAGAGTTTCGAGATGATTCCTAATGCATTTTTCTAGATATTTAGTAAAATGTCTAAAATCGCAAGTGTCCCATAATCAATGGCAATATAGTGTATCTCCAAGTTAACTACATAACCCCTTGGAGACGAGCGACACGTATACGTGCCGCAAAATGGCTTAAGAATCCTTGTTTATCCGCACCAGTAAAATTTCACTGAGAAATTTGCTTTATTTAATTGGAGCATTTTCTCGATTTAGTAAAGCAGAAATTTCTATTTTTAAAAACCGGTGATAAAACATTAAAAATATCGTAAAATTCTCTCGTCACGAAGAAGTTAACTGATCAATCATTTTAAAAACAAGCTTTAAATAATGTGTAATTTTTAACATCTTTTACAGAATTTTTAATCTTTTATCACCGGACTTTCAAAACAGAAATGTTTGGCTAATTGAATCAGAAAAGCGCTCAGATTAAATAAAACAGAATTTACAATAAAATTTTACTGGTGAGAATAATAAATCATGATTGGACTATACATGTCCGTACGTGGCACGTGCAAATCATGATTTTCAAAAACATGTTGCCCATACGCCGTACTTGCAAAACAGGGAAGCGCTTAGTAAAAATCCAGAACATCAAAGTCCAATTCATAAATCTCTTAACATAATTTGAAAACTGAATGTCATAAATACAAGAAACATAGTTGTAATTCTTTTTTATTTAATAATATTTCTTTTCGTTTGGCACTGGACCAAACTTAATAATAAATAAAGATGGTTTATAAAATATATTTTATTCAGCATACAATATAAATCTTTACAAATAAGGTCTAGCATCAAAATGTTTTAAAAGAATCTTGTTTTAGATTCAAAAGAAATTTACCTCTACTTTTTTTGACATGAACTAGCCATTAAAAATGTTTCGACATTATAGAACTAATTACCCTAAAATATTTGTAAACATAAAGCATTGTTATTACACTTGTTAAACTTCAACTTCCCAATTTTTGTAATCTTATCAGTAATGATACTTTAAATTGCCTTCAACTTACCTACTTATAAATTGTCCACAATTTACATACTTTTGACCTAAATAGCTTTTAATATTGCTTGAAAACGGGATTTCATAATCGAAAGAAATGTTTTTGTCAGTCTCTGTTATTTTATATTTGCTTTGTATTTATTTATTTATTTATTTATTTTTTGGCTGTGGACCAAACTGGAAGAGAAATGAGTATGGCTACGAAAATACATTTGTTTAGAATGCAATTTAAATCTCAACAAATAAGATTTCTTTCCAAAATCTCAAGAGAATGATTTTAGGAATTTAGAAATTATTCAGCAATACATTTTTTAAAAGCATTATACAACAAACAAATAAAGCTTTATTAAAAAGAAGGATTGCTCCAATCGATTGTTAGTTGCGTTCGTAAATAAATTCATAACACCTATAGTCGTCGTTCAGTTTGTCGGTCTGTCCGTCCGTCTGTCCGTATATAACAGAGCGAAAACATCCCCGCCGAATTGTTTCACATTTAAAATATATAATTGTTGATTTATTTCATATTTTGTTGATTCATTTCATATTTTATGAAAATTGGATGCATAGTTTAATTACAGGGACAATCAAAAGCATTCCATTATATTAAGGTTAATGGGAAAAAATAGTTTCAAGTAAATTTTAATGATGTTATACTCTTTCGAACGTAGTAGAATTTATATGCATCTATGAAATATATACTAATAACTACATTCTGCCCAGTCTTTGGTGCAATGAATATTTGTTATTAATTTACAGGGCCACACAAAATTATTCCATAACACAATAGTAGAGGGGGAATTACTATTTGGAGCGCGTTTTTATACTGTTAAACTATTGCACTTTTTATGAAATTGATATACTTGCTGAGGTTTATTACGAGTTACTTTCTGTATAATAGAACTCAGATAACATTTACACGGACACACAAAAGATTTCAGCCTCTATACTGTATGCAATGAACTGTATACTACTATTACCTAAAGATCTGAATATTTTAAAAACTTTGTTATTGTACGAACGCACCTCGTTTGCTACGTTTGGAGCACAATTTCCAATTTCTTTTTATAATATTGGCGTAAAACTAGTATTTAATAAAATATTGTTGTATCTTTGCAGTAGTTGTTGTAGTTTAATCTCTTCAGATCTGAAGTACACAAGTGTGTACGTACCTCCATTCTTTTCCTCATAAAAACTAAATTGGTTGATTTTTTTGCATTTTTATTTTACTTCTATACAGCTGAATGTTTTTTGTTTTAAAACAAAACCAATAAATGTCAGCACTAATTTATATTACGTCATAAAAAAATATATTATTTTCTTCCGAGTTTCGACTATACCTTCAAGACATTGTAACCAAGAAAGTAAGAAATATTTATGATTATTTAACTTAAATGCTTTACAATAAAACAATTGATGATTTGCTGATCATTTACTTGTTTAAAGACCTCAATTTTGTTATTGCATAAATTTATATTACTGATAGTTAAACTGGTGTTTTAAGGGGATTATTACTTTTATATCCATATTTGTAAACCTAAATTAACAGTCCCCTATAGTACTGATTTCATAAAAATGACTCTTTTTGCCATTTATGGTGTAATTTCGAATATGCAAAAGCAATAAATATATATTTGTAGTGTTATTTTATGCTCAGGTCTGAAGAGGATATGGCAATGATTATAAGGCTGAAAAAGTACTACCGAGCAGTTTAATCCATTCATATGGACTTCACATGAGGACGGATAAGAATTGCCTTTTAAAGCAAAAAAAATTTCAGCATTCATTTATGGAGATTCGATTTGTGGGCAGATGATAGCGAGCATGCAGCACAATAATAAAAGTATTTTATACTGAGTTCTCATTCATTACAAAAAATTTTGCAAGAAAAAAAAAATAGAATAATAATAGAAAAAAAATTATGCATGAAAAGGTTGAAATAATGGAATTAAGAATAAAGAGAAGATGATATATAGTGTATTGTCTAGCGGTTGCTAATAAAATGAGGAGGTTCTCCACCGCCCACCCCCACCCCCGAAGACTAGGCCTGCGAGCTGAAACAAAATGGCGGCTGCAAAAGGCAGATTTTTTTTTTAACCTATGCACGAGCCCTTAAATTTAATCACCAGTATTTTATAAAAGATTTCTTTGATTTGTATAATTTCAAAAAACAAAAGCGGAAAATACTTTTAAAAATTATTGGTACGAATATTCAAGGGACTGTGCATACGCTGAAAGAAATCCGCAATTCCGCATTCGACATCCGCCATTTTTGCGTGAGCGCACAGGCCTGAGGTTGTCACAAGATGGAGGCTATTTCTTTTAATCGGATCAACAGTTTCTGGTTACCGCCGGTGAAAACTTCCATCTATAAACTTGAATTGAAAATTTCATTTAATATAACGCCTTATTGGCGGGAAATGTCAATCACAAATATGCTTAAAATTTTCTATTCCTTTTTACTGGTTTCAGTTTGGCTATGCATTGTAATCTTCTGTCAATCTTCATTCTTGTCAATCTTCATTGTAATCACAGATACTGACAGGAGGTTGTTTTTGTCTGTCACAAAGTCGCGGAACTACTATTGCTAAAATCCTAACTTCAAACAGTAAAAATGAATGGCATTTTTTATCATTATTTTTGATTGAAATTTTCCATTGATGAGGCGGTTAAATAAGTAAGAATTTTCTGCATAAATTTATTGGTGGAAGCTCAAGGTGGTGGTTATGAACGCCTTGTGAAAGCGGTTACAGTTAAAGCTTCAATGTTTTAAGGATATGTCAGATCCTCTTTCTCAATAGTTCCATGGTTGAAATTGAGTAAAGAAAGAAATCGTGCCTACTTAAACCAGGAATTATACCAGAGCTGCCACATGTGACTTTTTCACACCAGTATTTCTCTAATATAAATTTTGAAGCTCATTTCTTTTGCAAATGTTATCTAAGTGCGTGTTAGGAATTCTGTTTTAAAAAATGGTGCCAGAGAGAATTAAGAGCCCACACTACTGGCTGAAAAAGACCCGGATGATAAAGTCTATGGGGGTATTCTTTTCAAATATGTCGCTCAAATATTAATATTTTGACCTGATTTTTTTGCATAGGATAACTGAAGACGATCTACAATCGGCTTAGTTTTTACTTTTTCGATTTTGGTTATATTCTTTTTATATAAGGATGGTTTCAGTTTCATAACCGGTTCAAACCGGTTCTGAAAGTTAAAGTATTTTTTTTTAAATTAAAACCAAAATCGAAAAAGTAAAAACTAGGCTGGTTGTGGATCGTCCTCAGCTATCTTATGTAAAAAAATACGTCAAAATATTAAAATTTGAGTAGGAGATTTGAAAAGAACGCCCCCATAGACTTTACATTATCATCCGGGTCTTTTTCTGTCAGTAGTGTGTTGTCTTTAAAAAATAATCATCTGCGGCAGCCTTCTATACGTATAAATATTTCTATTAAAAACAATACCTTTATTATTTGCAACTATTTTAATTTAAACGTGGAAAATCTTTTTCTTGAATAACTCCGCATCACCAAAATTACTGTTTGAAAACACAAGTCTGCGATGGCTGCTTTCATTAATGTTTGGTAACCTTTTTTTATGTTGTTTTAGCTCTGAATTCAAAAATGAGTTTCATTTTAAACCATCACATTCGAATTATTCGCTAATCGAAAATTTCCTGGACAGGAAGTCAAATTAAATTTGCGGAAATCGGATTCAATAAAATATATGTGATAAATAAATAAGTTTTTTAATTTTTTACAATTTATTTTCACGTATATTTTTACGATGAGTCCCAAAATGATTTTTATTTTGAGCTATCGCGTAATGATTTTTCGTAAACTTTAAATTTTAAAATTAACAAGTAAGAAAAATCATGCGTTAAGCATAGATTATGAAGCACTTTCCAACACTTAATGAATTCTTTAACAAAACTTTGTTATTTACGGAAATAATAGTGTATAGCCAAATATACCCAAATATGTATTCCAGTACATTAGAACAGCCCTGTATTTCATATGTCAGTTCATATAATAGGAAAAATTAGCTCAGCAAGAAAATACCTAGTAATTTGAAATTTCTTTTTCAGCAATTCTTACTATTAGATGGAAACATACTTGAATACTTTTGTTCAGCCCTGTAGTTTACATTCTACCTTTATTACACGTCAGCATTAGGCTAAAATTTATTGTAAACTAAAACACTTTAAAAACAACTGAAATCACATTCTCATAAATTATCATTAATATGCGTCCATGTAAAGAATTCTTTGCGTGGCCCTGTATATCCCTTTATCTATATTCTGCAAACATTTCTCAGTAAATTGAATGCAGCTCAGAGTAAAAATGCATAGCTTATTTAAGAACCACGTTTAAATAATTTACGCTCATATTCAGTAACGTTCGTGAGCTCTTTTGGGTAGCCTTATATATCAACTATAATATTTATACACACCATATAATGTGCATATATTTAGCGAAAAACAAACGCGAATATCATAATTAAAATGCATTTCATCCCTTCATCAGCCATCATCGGACACATGTACGGTACTTCGGAAAGAATATACTATTTGAAATCTTTTGTACGGCCCTGTAAATGCTATGTACTTCATATTATGCAAGACAGTAGCGTATAATTTATATTAAGCTTCAGTGACATATATCAATTTTATTATACATGAAAAAGCTCAATATATTTAAAATATGTCACACAAAATTCCCCCTTTTACATTATCTAATGGAATTCTTTTGTGTGGCCCTGTAAATGAATAATAGGTACATTTTCACCTTATATTTTATAGAATGCATAGTTTAATACGTTTGACAGGGTATAACATCTTTAAAATTCCTTTGAAACGATTTCTCCCCATAGGTCGTAATGTAATAGGAAACTTTTGATTCGCCCTGTAGATAAACTAATCATGGTAGAAACTTCATTTTCGATAGGACTTGTGCTAGGGTAAACGTCAATAACGTCCTAAAATTTCATGGCAATCCGAGTATATTAACGATTTTTCCCCATGGGCCGTAATGTAATGGAAAACTTTTGATTCGCCCTGTAGAAAAACGAATCATAATAGAAACTTCATTTTCAATAGGGTTCGTGCTAGGGTAAACGTCAATAACGTCCTAAAATTTCATGGCAATCCGAGTATATTAATGATTTTTCCCCATAGGCCGTAATGTAATGGAAAACTTTTGATTCTCTCTGTAGATAAACTTATCATGGTAGATATTTCATTTTCAGTAGTGTTCGTGCTAGGGTAAACCTCAATAACGTCCTAAAATTTCAACGCAATCCGAGCATATTAACGAATTTTCTCCATACGCCGTAATGTAATGGGAAACTTTTGATTCGCCCTGTAGATAAACTAATCATGGTAGCAACTTCATTTTCAATAGAACTTGTGCTAGGGTAAACGTCAATAACGTCCTAAAATTTCATGGCAATCCCAGTATATTATCGATTTTTTCCCATAGGCCGTAATAAACTTTTGATTCGCCCTGTAGATAAACTAATCATGGTAGAAACTTTATTTTCAATAGGACTTGTGCTAGGGTAAACGTTAATAACGTCCTAAAATTTCATGGCAATCCGAGTATATTAGCGATTTTTCCCCGTAGGCCGTAATGTAATGGGAAACTTTTGATTCTCTCTGTAGATAAACTAATCATGGTAGATACTTCATTTTCAATAGGGTTCGTGCTAGGGTAAACCTCAATAACGTATAAAAATTTCATAGCAATCCGAGTATATTTACGGGAGTTAGAGCGCGGACAGACGGCCAGACGGACAGACGGACTGACAAACCGAATGCATAAGCACTTTTCAACTTTGTTGGAAATAATGCTAAAAAAACATAAAAAAGTAGAGAAAGTTTGATACCATATAATAGATATTATGGTTGTGTTTTAAAACTTTTGAAGGTTAATATTTCTCTGTCTTTTAGGCTAAATCTGAATCTGAGCTTCATTTTTAACACTTTCCAACAAAGTTAAAAAGTGTTTATGGTTTCGGTTTTCCTGTGTGTCTCTCGGCGATCTAACTCGCGTAAATGTACTCGGATTTTTGTACCGAATTTTTGAAGGTCATTGATGTTTAATCTAGCACAAACCCTATTTTAAATGCAGTTTCTACCATGATTACTTTTTTCATTGGAAGTTAAAAGTTTACCGTACATTCCAGCCTATGGGAAGACATCATTTCAAATAAATTTTAAATATGTTACATCCTGTCAAACATTTTAAAATTTACATGCATTTACGAACTGTACTAAAATATGCATTTTGTAAAATATACAGCGAAAAAAAATAGCTATTATTCATTTACAGTGCTACAGAAAAGAATTCCATAATATAATGGTAAAGGAGGAAATTCCGTGCGACATATTTTAAATATATCGAACTACTTTTTTATTTAAAAAATTGATATACGTCGCTGATGCTTAATATAATTTATACTATATAGTCATGCATAATACGAATTGCATAGCATTTACAATTTTCACAGAAGACACACAAAAGATTTCAATTAGTATATTCTTTTCGAGGCACTTTATATGTATCTGACGATGGCTGATGGATGGATGAAATGCACTAAATTTATAAATATTAAATCTATATAAATACTAATTTCACTAAATCTATGCATGTTATTTGGTGTGTATAAATGCTATAGTTTATATACATGGCTACACACAAAAGAGTTTGCAAACGTTACTGAATACGAACGTAAATTACTTAAAAGTGGTTTTTAAATAAGTTGGGCATTTTTACGCTGAATGGCATTCAGTTTTCTAAGATATGGTTGTAGAATATAGATAAAATGATATACAGGGCCACGCAAAGTGTTAGATACGTGGATGCCTATGAATGATAATTTCTGAATATGTGATTTCAGTAGTTTTAAGAGTGTTTCAGTTTAAAATAAATTTTAGCTAAATACTGCCTGTAATAAAGGTACTAAATAAACTACAGGGCTAATATAAAGTATTCAAGTATATTTCCATCTAGCAGTATAAATTACTAAATGTAGAATTTTAAACTACGAGGCATTTTCTTCTTGAACTAAGTTTCTCCATTATATAGTTTGATATATCAACCGACAGATCAAATAAATAGCTAATCAAAAGTACTGTAATACATATTTGGCTATAGACAGTAACCCTATTTCCTAAATAAAGAAGTTTTAATAAATATTTCTGCAAGTGTTGGAAAGTGTTTCATAATCTTTTTTTAACGCATGATTTTGCTTACTTGTTAACTATCGCATCGAGATTTTTAATAAATTGAAAATTTAAAAGTTGAAAAGTTAAAACAATAGCGAATATATAATACTAAATCTGTTTTCATAACAATTTATTGAAAATTCTGGCTTACTTGGGATTCTTACAGCTAAACAGTTCAAGAGTCTGGTGATGTAATCGGAGGGAATTCGTTGGCCCTGTGGAAATATGTAGTTTTCCAGTTTACAGCTGGTTGAGGAACTATTTTTCACGTAACTGGCCTGTCAGGGTTCGCACACTCCTTATATTTTGTAAGGACTCTGGCACCACTATTAATGATAGAAAAATTTATATTTAATTTTTAAGATGCTGAATTTGCAACCACCTCCTCGTTTCGCAATTTTCGCAAAATTTTTCTGCTGTGAAATACATTGAAAATACTGTAAAAATTTAGTGGTAGAGCTGTGCGAACCCTGCCTGTATAGGATATTTGATGTGATTGACGACAACGGCAGTCCATTGCTGAATGCTACCGTAATTTCCGGTGTATAAGCCGCGGATCAAACAATCATTTCTCGACCCAGAAAATTTTTTAAATAAAATTTAACTTTTAAGATCGCGGTAAATATTTCTCTTCAATTACTGAACAAATTTTCTGGGTCCAAAAATAATTGTTTGATCTGCGGCTTACACACGGAAAATTACGGTACATCCAGATGAACTCCATATATAACATAAAAAGAAAATTTAGAGGTGGAATAGTGAGAGTTCCAAAGACTTTTGCATATAGAATAAAATCGTAATGTATAATATACAGAATATAACATGCTCTGTATATTGTACGCAGTAACAGATACTAGCAGTCTCACCTTACGCAAACACAAATCTATATAATTATCTATGTACATATTACTCTAACGTATATGGCACAAAAACACGATTATTTCTTAATTGTTTAATGGCAACATCCAAATGAAACACATCTTATGAGTTACTATGCAAAAATCGTTTCGTAAGATTTATGCTGTGGTAAATAGGATTTATTTATGTTTTGTTCCTTCGCTGCAATTATAGAGCTTCAAATTATCATTATTTTTATTTTTTCTGTTCTTTTTACTTAAAAAATAAATAAAAGTAGTGAATTTTAAACTTTTCGGTTTCAAATTAAAGTTACGTATTATAAATGAAATGAGTGAAAGGATTATATTATTATATTTTAAATAATTAATGAAATACAAAAAAATGCTACGGGTACAATATTACGCGATTTATTATCTGCACCGGGGTAGCATAAAAATACTGAGTTCTTGATTTATCAGCACAGATGTCATATATGCACAACATTGGCGCATTATTTTTCTGACGACAATAGGGCGAAAATTCTGTTTTCAAAAACCAGTTACATACATATTTTTAAACTAATTTCTATTATTTAAAAAGAGAAATAATTATTTAAAAAAAATTAGGTTTTAATTATAGAATAAAACAATTTATATCATTTTAAAAAAGAAAATATAAGCAAACAAACAGTTTATCAATAAATAAATAACAATAGCCGGGTTATCACGTGAGGTACATATAATTGCCATTTTGTTGCAGTAGCGCCAATGTGGTGCACATATGACATCTGTGTCTATTTCTTTTGCAGAATCTTCGAATTTGGCAAAAAAATGAGCAATTAAAATAAATTATGAATAAAAGAAATATGATTACTAAAAGCAATATGATACTTAGTATACATTCAAAGGAGATCAAACTGGTAGCCAAGGGCGACTAGTTTCAATAATTATTTTAATAATTGATTATTTATCTATAGGTGTATAGATCTCTACTTTTACTTGTCTGAGTGAGATCAACTGTCGTAAACGCCATTACAAAACCTTAACTCTCTCAAATTAATAAATTTATTTCTAGCAGATTTCATGTCCTACTCGTTGGTATCTCTCAAAACTCTGACAAAAACAAACAGAGAGACAGCATAAGACAATCACTTCATGCCCTCACAGCACCGATCATAAAGCGGAAGTGAATACAGTTAGCATTCACTATAATATCGATTGCATTATTTATTACATTCAAATTACTGTTTAAAGAATGTAAACAAAGCAATGACCAGAAATCCACAAAATTCTAGAATCCGCACAACCTATAGTCCAAAGCTTTGGGGATTTCAGGGAGTCTACTGTAATAATAAATAAATAAATAAATAAAAATTTAAAAAAAAGACTTATTATTAAATTGGTCGTCAACAAAATTCTATACCAATGTAGATAAAATAGTATAATAGACATTAATGTAAATTATTAAAAATAATAGAAAACAATTCAAATAATGAAAGAAATATAAAACAACATTGGTCACAAATCTTCTTTTAGTGTAACATCCATACCACATGCGCAATAAATCTTTTCTTGTGTAGAAATCTATTTATATTTAAAGTACATACACTCCTCATAATTTTCAAGGTATTTAGCACCAATCTCTCGGGTTAAAAATCTTTGCCTTAAAAATCATTGATAAATTTTGTTAAATAATAGCAGAAATATTACAAAACGTATGTTATAAACACTGCATTAATACAGTCGCAATCTCATCTAAAAGATTTTATATATACATATATAAAACTGAAAAAGAAATCTTGAAACATTAGTAAGAGTCAGTTTTCTTCTTGCAAAAAATATTTCATATCTTCGAAATGTTATTTTTTTTTCTCCACAGAAAATGAAAAAACGGTACCATATTTTATATTTTAAATATAATTGAAATTGAAAGTATCGTACCGGTTTAATACAACGCACCAATTTTTTCAATTTAATGCGGTCTATCTTAAACTGTTATTTAAGTAACAAATCAGTAAATAAATTTGAATTTGAAATGCGATGACACTGCTCTAAAGAACAATATAGCTGTAAAAAATAGCATTGCAGTGTAGTTTTGTGTGAGAGCTACCTTTTTTAAAAATCAGATATCTTGATAGGTACCAGTTATTTCAAACCGTAAAATGACATATTAAATAAGAGGATTTTTACCATTGCAGAAAAGGGATGCCAATCAAGAAATCAGAATAATAAAAAAAAACATTGTCAATATTGATGTAGTGATTAGAAGATTTTTTTTCGATTTTTTAAAATTAAGCAATAGATTTCGGAAATATATAATATTATAAAATTCTTTGTCATAGTCAAAAACAAACTCCTGTTGTTATACACGGTAGATGTTTTTCATTAAATGTGTTAGGTTCTTGAAATTGAATTTCTTTGTGAATTGTTAAATTTTTCATTGATTCATGTTTGCAACATAGTAAAAAAAAGACCATTGACAATATTGTTTTAATGATAGAAAGATTTTTTTCAATATTTTTTAACTAAGCAATAAGCACCAGAAATGTATAATATTATAAAATCATTTGTTATAGTCAAAAAGCAGACTCCTGTTGTTATATACGATAAATGTTTTTCATTAAATATATTAGTTTCTTGGAATAGAATTTCTTTGTGAATTGTTAAATTTTTCATTGATTCATGTATGCATCATAGTGACGAACAGAATGATTGATTTTAACATTTGAGTGAATCGTTCGAGCGTTCGTAAAAGCATATTCTACAACCTTTGTTTTTTTTATTCAATTACGACCAGAAAATTTTTACAAAAGTAAGAACAAAAAGTATGTTTGACAATCTTGATATTATTTTTAATCAATTTGCACTAGAAAGTTGTAAAATAAGGACATTTTATTTAATTTATAAATTTCCTCTAGCTAAAATTGAAAACATCATATCTTCACAAAGTAATAGGAACTATTAAACAATCCTTTGCACTCGAGTGTTGAGTCTTACTCGATACTAGTGTTGTCAGGTGTTCCTCGTACACGATGCCAAATACTTTGGACACCAGTAACATCTCATAGTTTATTTCGCTACATTTTATGATAGAATATTCGGACATTGGATGACACGAAAAAATTTAATTTAAAATACGTGTTCAGAGCATTTGGAGCACCCACTTATGCGGGAAGCATTTTCAGAAAGAATCACGTTTTGAGCACTAGCCTTGGCGAGTTGGCGAAAGCGAGAACGTTTAGCTAGCTACATCGCTAAACACAAAACAAACTAAGTTCAAATGTGTCATAAAACATATGATTAATAGAATTATATTTATTACAAGCGAATCTTTACTACTGTTTTTAATTAACTTCTCAATCTTTTCGAACATAGCGAGTTGAGGAAATAATATTTTTGAATTGAGAAAAAAAAATATGTTTAGATGTTGTGTGAAATGTAAAGCATTTAAAAATTCTTTGTTTTAAACTATGTTTTAATCGTAAACAACGGTGAATAACATTTCCTCATATTGTAGTCTTTGCTTGATAATATTTATGGAAAAACAAATGAACAATAAACACGATCTCTTTGCAGAAGGAAGGGCTGCTATTCTCTAGGCGTTTGACGTCACAAACAAGAAAGAGTGCGTAGCATTGACTTCATCTCCGCGCCAATCGTTGTTTTGGCGATAAGGTGATCAAAACGTGATTCTTTCTGAAAATGCATGCGGGAAACTAGTGGTCAGTGAGAATTACCTCTCGACTGCAAAGGGTTAAGAAAGAGGAACCGACATAATCTTAAAATAGTGAAGTTTCAACCAGGGGTCGTACATGTCCTGAAATTTTAAGACCAGGAAAATATTCGTTACCAGTATTTTCTTATGGAAAAAACAACTCTTTATCAGAAAGCGGAATTTCGCATGTTAAATCTATGTTTTTTTTCTATAAAGAAATATATTTTACCTGAAAAATTCCGAAAAGTGTAAGACCTCTGTTTAACTGTAACCGCTTTTGCAGAAGTTTATTACCACAGAGGCAAATTTCCACCAGTAAATTTAGTAAGAGAATTTTTCTTCATTTAAACACCTAATTAATGAAAAATTTCAACGAAAAATAATGGCGAAAACTGATATTCGCTTTTACCGGGGGTAGGGGGGGATATTTTGGCGTTACTAGTTCCGCTAAATTGCGTCAACCAAATCAACCGGCTTTCCGTGTCGTGTAAAAATTATAATACCTGTAAAAAACTGACACCAGTAAATAAATATATATATATATATATATATATATATTTACCATATTTGTGAGAGAAATTTCCCCATGAAAACGGCTCTAAAATAAGAGACAAAACTTTGTGATTCAAGTTTACTGGGAAAAAGTTCACTGTAATAAAAAAACAGAAAAAAAACGGACGATTTTACGGAAGTACCATTGGTAATCTATATGCCTGTATAATTTATTGTTTTTAACAGAAAAATTTCCATAAATTCCAGAAAATTTTGCCTATTTTCCTGGAATTTACGGGAATTTTTCTGTTAAAAAACAGTAAATTGTACTGGCGTCAAGTTTACCAGTAGTATTTTTATAAAATCGTTCTTTTTTTTACAGTGTTATCAATCAAACTATTGATCCGATTAAAAAAAGAAAGCAGCCGTCATCTTCTGACAACCTCCTCAGTTTTTTCACTCTCAAACACTAGACAATACGCTATAGGTTTTCCTTCTCTTTATTCATAACTCCATTACAAAATACGAGGGTAATTCGGAAAGTAACCTCCGTTTATGAATTAAAAAAAATCTAATGAAAGGAAACATGTTTTATTACTCACGTATGAAAGACAAGTTCTTCAGCTACTTCTCAACATAATTGCCATATTATTAAAACAATTATCACAAAGGTAAATCAGCTTTGAAAGTCCATCGTCACAGACTCCTGCCGCCGGCCTATTCAACCGCGTTTTTTTTTAAATTCAACTCGCACCACTCTTTCAATCCAAAGAATTTTAACATATTCTTTTATTCATACTGACAAATTCCGAAATGCTCTCGTAATATTTTACTTGACCCACCATTTTTTAAAACATTTTTGGTAGTGCATTTATCAGAAAATTATATAGAAAAATATGTTAAAGTTCTTTGGATTGAAAGAGTGGTGCGAATTGAATTTTAAAATAATCGCAGTTGAATAAGCCGGCGGCAGAATTCTGTGACGATGGAATTTCAAAGCTGATTTACCGCTATGATAATTGTTTTAATTAATGCAGCAATTCTGTTGAGAAGTAGCTGAAGAACGTGTCTTTTATACGTAAGTAATAAAACACGTTTCCTTTCATTAGTTTTTTTTTAATTCATAAACGGAGGTTACTTTCCGAATTACCCTCGTTTAATTATTCCATTAAAATAAAAAGTTTGCATTTATAATTGTATACATGCCCTAATTGTTCATTCGAATGTTAAAATCGTTCATGCTGCCCTCACTAATGTATCGATCACTACACAGTGCAGTGATGAGTCATTATTGGAGACTTATGTAAATTTCGTTGTTTTTTATATCTATAAAGCCACTGGATTACATTTGCATTTTACATCTTTCAATACTACTTAAAAATAGATACATCTTATGTGTCCGTACAGTTAGTGCACTATGCATATAAATATTATTAGAAACATCGTCAATACCATGTCCAACTATCCAATATCGAAACAGTGTTGTCATTTGGCTATTTTTTTTTTAATTTCAAGTTCCTTAACCCTCTGGATCCTAAACCGTCCGAGATAATTTGAGATAGTCTAATTCGTATATCTTAATCCCCGCCAGAAAACTAAAACATCAATATTCGGTTTAATTAATAGCAGAACATCCCGCATTTAAAGAAAACGAAAATAGCCATTGAATTCTTCTGGTGTGAAATCAGATTTTCTGAACTACATAATTTCTAAAATGTGCCGTATCATGGGAATTAAAGGGTTAATTGGCACCATTTTTTAAATACTAAAATTTCCATTGTTTTCGTCTTAATTGGCGTTCGTGCAAGACGAATTTACTTATTGCATCATTTAAAGCTTTTTGACACCACTACTATTTTTAAGAAAATTTTCATACTATTGAAAGGCGGAAATGCTTAGTCTAAATTTTACGAATATTTTATTTAAATAATAGTGGTGTGAATCTGCTTTTTTTAATTTATTGAACGGAAAAGAATTAATCAGTTAAAGGGTTAATTTGGTGCTGAATAGTTGAATTGCTTTGAGAGCTTTTATAGTTGATATCAACTTAACACCCAGTCTTTTGATTTTCGATATGTTCATTAACTGAGGTGGATTTTACTGTTTCGAGAAAGTGATGCCAATCAAGAGATCTAAATTTTCAAAAAGTAACGCACTAGAACACTGTTTTCATATTGGATAGTTTGACATGGTAACAACGGCATTAATATTGTGATAAACATTCCTTTGATTATAAAAACAAGCATCCTTTTTTATATAAATAATGGAAAATACAAGAGTAATCCTCCAATTCAAAATATTTTCAGAGAATTTTATTTTTAATCTGTATTATGAATTTAGTGTAAATTATTTAGTAAAATATTAATTACATTTCCCTTTTAAAATTTTCTGGGATATTTATTTACTTATGAAAAAGTAAAGAATGTCAATACTTTAAAAAAATAATAAAATTTATCAAAATAAATACTGTCATAAAAAAACATATTTAAAGCTATAAGATCTTAATTACAAAAGAGTTGATAAAAGATGGTAGAAATTTCTGAAATGATCAAAAAATACAAGAAAACATCTGCCATACACTGTACGTTATAAAAAAGGTATCCATTCATTTTACGAAAGACGAAATATCGTATAAAAATGCATTTTATCTGTTGTCTATTTTTTGCACTACCTCCTTATCTTCAGAAAAGCAATCTTGAAATGTCCATTAGAATCTGCAGAAATATTTTTTCTTCTGAAACATATTTCATATCTTAATTACAAAAGAGTTGATAAAAGATGGTGGAAATTTCTGAAATGATGAAAAAATACAAGAAAACATCTGCCATACACTGTACGTTAAAAAAAGGTATCCATTCATTTTACGAAAGACGCCATTCGTATAAAAATGCATTTTATCTGTTGTCTATTTTTTGCACTACCTCCTAAAACATCTTCAGAAAAGCAATCTTGAAATGTCCATTAGAATCTGCAGAAATATTTTTTCTTCTGAAACATATTTCATATCTGTCAAACATTATAGTAAGTTTTATTAGTTGTGATGGAAGAAGTGTGATTTAAAGTAAATGTATAATGTTTAATGGCTGAAATTGCTTAAGATGCAGTTTTAGACTTTTTTGGAGTTTATGACTTTTCATTTTGATAATTATATTTTCTAAAAGCAATAACTTTTTAAGATAATGTATTACTGTAATTTCTGATGTATAATCGATTGATAAAACAAACTTGTTTAGAGTCAGAAAACTTTCTTTATTGAAACTAGCTTATATATATGTGGTAGAAACAAGAATGCGATTTTAAGCACAATATTTCGGAAATAACGGATTTATTTGAGTTGCAGGTTATACGTAAGACGTTGCTCTTCATTTATTAGACATTTTAAAGAGCAACAGCAAAACAAAAATGAATCAAAAGCAATTCATTTAAAACAGACTTTATTATTAACAACATATTGTCTGTCTCAAAAGTTTAAGCACTGTGCAAATCTGGTTTAAAATGATTGAAGGCGAAAATATTTCTGTTAATTTACAATAAATACTTGACTGTTAATTAAAATAAAATAAAATAAAATAAAATAAGCGATTTTGGGCTGTTAAAATAAAAAACATATTTATTTTTATTTAATTTTTCTTTTTTTTTTTGACGAAACCTGCCTCAAAAGTTTAAACACTTAATGCAAATTTTTTTTAGAAACACGGGATTGGCTGTGTGTAATGACGTTGTATGACATCATTGGCACTTCTATATAAGAATAAAATATGGATAAATTATTTCCTCTCATTTTAAAAATACCGAAGATTAAAGAACTCGCATAATGTGGGATTTTGAAAGTTTTTAAATTGAAATCGCAAAATAAAACTGTTTCTGAAACTGCAAAAGTTTTGAATAGAAGAAACATATTGAATATTTACAGACAGTAAAAATGTTTATTTTGTAATTATAAAGTTTGTAATCTTCTGCTGCGCTAGTCTCGTATAGCTTTTGAGGGCCTCACAGTCACGCATCCGCTTGAGCGTAAGTAGTTCGTTGGATAAAATATCCATCTGACGTTCAAAATAAACCATTAATTATTCGAAATGATACGTTGCTTCATTACGGCTAATAGTTTTAGTTGTTCATAGTTGATAATAGTGTTTTCGTCTGTATTATCTTCATTTTTATTCAGTTGTGCACAAAGCGATTATTTTGTCATTTGTAAGTGAGGTGCAACCTCCATTATTTTCTGCTTCCAACCAATTGCTAACGTCACTGCTATTAACATATGAGAAACCATCTGTTTTTAAACACACTCACAAAATCTTCAAGTGTAATGTCTCTTTTATTCTTACTTATTCCTCCAAGTGTTTCAAGCTTATCAGAGATATTAAAATTTTCAGGCAATAAAGTCTTCCAGGATATTCGGAGAGTATTCTCTGCAACTGGATCCCAAGATAAAACAATCATATATATTACTTGATTTGAGATTGATTAGAGATTAGAGAATATCTAATGAAATAAATTAATTTTATGAAAATTTGCCAATCGCTTAGAAAATAAAAAATCGACCAGATCGATCCGGATTATCCAGAGATCCAGATTAACGGGTTCCGAATTAGCGGGGTTCTACTGTACTTGCAAAAATTTCCTTCAAATTTTACTCTTTCGCTGCGCATTCCCAGGTTCCATAGACAAACAAATGTAGCAAAATTTGCTTAATCCGAGATTTTCACGATATACGTATTTTTCCAACCTTCCTCAATTATTCCTGTCAGTTATTTTTTATTGTAAACTTTCTAACATTAAATCGGGGTATTTTATTCCGATTAAATTATTCAAAATTTTCTATTTTTCAGATCCTGTGGAAAAAAATAAAAAATTCTATAACAAATATTCGTCGCGAAAATATTAAAAGCGAAAATTTTTAACCTATTTTGGTAAAACAAATTCACAGCAAGAGAGTTAAGAAATCTTTTCGCATTTACAAAGCTTTTAGAATGTCTGAAAAAACCGCGCCGATTCGTGACTATTTGTAACTATTTTTCTTACGCTTTCTAATATATTACTTTATCAGGTGTTGTCAAAATAAACATGATTCAATTAGGTGGGGAGGCCTACCATATGGCTTGTGCTCAACAAGCCCCACCTAAAATTTATTTTAAAAAAATACAATTGTTTCACAAATGGCTACCCAATTTGTTCTGCTCTAACCAAAAGTTAGAACAGCATTAAAGTATATACATTTTAAAATTTTAAATGGAAGAGTTAATTATGATTTAATCTTCCTACCCTGTTCAAATTTTACTCAATCTTGATTAAAAACATTTCACACCAGAATTGTTATTTAAAATATTTTAATAACTTTAATTGACTTATTTCTTTGAATCCAGGATTTAACTTTCTTTATAAAAAAGTTCTGATTCGAATCGTATAAAACAAATTATAGTCATGGGTCGATTAGACCCATTCAGGGTAGGAAGGTTAAGAGTTTATGCAGAGCTGCCAACTTTTACGCATTTTTTCTACCACTAAAATTTTACAGAGTTTTCCATTTGTTTAATCATAAGATTTCGACGATTATTTAAAACATTATTTACTATAAAATTTTTGTGATTAAAAAAATGCGTAAAAGTTGGCAACTATAGTTTATGAAAGTGTATAAAAATTTGTAGATGCGCTTTTTATTAAAAAATTCAACTATCAAAAAATTTATAGATTAAATGTGTTTAGAAATGTTTAAATAGAAATATGATTTGATAATAAGCTTGCTAATGCGCAAGTTGAAATATATACTAATTCTTTTCAACGATGGTAATGCAGTGAATTATTTTCTGTAATAATTTTGAACATTTCAACACAAATGAAAACCATTCATTTAATTTCATATTTGATGGCTTTCGCAGATGAAAGGTTGAAGTTAGTGGACAATTTAACATGAAATGCAAGGAGGTACTTCTTTTCCCACAAGTACAGTGGTCAGAATCTACTTTGTTAAATTTAACTAGATATGAAGAAAACGAACCATGATAGTCGAAAAAGTAAAAAGTCTTCTGAAATTTTTGGTAGAAAGTCGTATGTGTATCTACCGGTATTTGCCGGTGTTGAGGCGAATCTTGCTTTAATTTTCTTTTTACTAAGGATGCTGGTAATGGATAGAATTTTGATTCTATTTGTGATGATTCCAATGTAGCTGCTTTTGCTACATTGGAACTCGTTTGCATTGAACATTTTCAATTTTTACTCTTTCGTAATAGGGGAATTTATGTACTTTTAAACGGAATTTGTTTGAAAGCCGTATCTCAATTTGTCTTTCAATTATATATATATTTTTTATACTTTTTAATACATTTTTGTCATCGTGGCAACAGACGTATTTCATTTCTGGGCATTAAACATCAACCAATCAGAAAAAGAATAAAGACCAGACATCAAAAGCATTCAGATACGCATCAGATATCTTAATTTTGACCGACAAAAACAGCCATTTTCCAAATGGTTTTTATACACACACACACATATATATATGTATATAAATATGTGTGTGTGTTTCTTTACCCGATGTTATCAAAATAGAAGTAAAAAAAAAAAAAAGTTGAGCGACAACCTATCAGAAAAGAAATAAAAACCGGTCACCACAAGCTTTCAGATATCTCAGTTTTGAACGACAGAAACAAACATTTTCAAAATGGTTAAAATGTATATATATATAATATGTTACTTACCCGGTGCTGTCAAAATAAACGCATAAAGTTCTTAAGAAGGAGAGCGACATGAGATTTAATATATCACATGAATTCAGAAACAAAATTATGGGACAAACTTTGACTGTCAGAAAAAAAAACTTGCATTTGTTTGAGGCATTTTGACCCTTCCTCCCTACTCCCCGGCCATTACTCTGTCCGATTACTACTTGTTTTTATTCCTTTTTTTTTTTTTTTTTTTTTTCAAAAATTCTTTTCGAAAAGGAAAAAAATAGAAGAAAAATACAAATAAAAATTTATTTCTTGTAGAATGACATAAAAAGGTAATTTGGTCAATATTTTGCCATCAAATCACAAATGTTTTAGAAGTAAGGCATTATGAGACTTCCGGACGGACGGAAGAAGGTTGTAAAACAAAATGACATAACATGTAATTTAATAAATAGATAGTACAATTTAAATCTTCAGCGTTTCAACTTTACTTTAAAATCTGCAAGAACGTTCTGAACAACCGATGATTTTATAATTTCTTTTGGCTATTTCCATGAGTACTTGTAGTGTAAGTCACAGGCTACGATTTTTGGCTACCAGTATTATAGAACAAAAAAAAATGTGATTAATTTTATTGGCACATTCTCATTAATTGAATAAGGCCAAGCAGACTTTTTGAAAATAACGGTGGCTAACAAGCATAGCAATTAATAAGTTATGTGACTTACACTACAGAACCCATGGAATTAGCCTTTTTAAATGTTTAAATTGTGTTTTAACCGTTTCCGGCACGGGCAAAATCTGTTAGTAAATGAGAAATTTTCGGCACACCAGATTTCACAAATGAGTATTTTAGATATTTTAAAGCCCCTAATTGAACCTTTTATGGTAAAAGCAAAATTTTACTAAAAAATTATTGGTGCCGTTTGCAAGTTTGGAATTAAAATTAGGTATTCCAGACCGGTCATAGTGTGCCGGAAAGTGTTAAAAGAAGTGAAAAATACTTGATTTATATTGTCTGAGTGAGAAACTAATGTATCATTTGCTAGTTTTTAGTATTAAGAAAATAATAACGAAAGGAATATATTCATATGCAAAATAAAAATAGCAGAAATTTTAGAAATGCATACGCAATTTTATGTTAGTAAAATCTCTTTTCGATATGTGCAAAAAATCTTTTTTTTAATGTATTTTTTTTTATCTCGAGAAAATCCTTCGAAAAAAAATCATGAAACATCCAAATCCATCGGGATTCCTAAAATGTCTTTTCTTTTAAAACATATTGTATATTTGCCGAATATTATTGCGATTTTTTTTTCATATAGAATGAAAGAATTGTGAAATATTTTTGCAATTCAAATTGTTTATGCAATATCGTAATTTTTGTTTGTGAGTTTGAAACACGATCAGTCTAACAATAATATTTTAAAAACAAAATAATAGCATGACATTTTAAAATTTAAATATGCTGTCAAACTTATGTGTCGTTTTAACGGATATTCTGTTGAAAGTTAAACATACTATAAGCATTTTATATGAATCGCAGATTTCTTTTGTTTTCTAGTATAAATATCGTTTCGCCTTCTAGCGAAATTTTTTTAAATACTGGCATTCTTCGATTTTTAGGTGCGTTCGTAATTATGTAAATACGTAGCACCTATAGTTGTCGTTCAGTCCGTCCGTCTGTCCGTCTGTCTGTCCGTCTGTCCGTCTGTCCGCATATAACAACGCAAAAACTACCCAACCGAACCTTTTAAAATTTAAAATATATAATTATTACTTAATTTTGTCGAGTCATTTCAAATTTTATGAGAATCAAATGGATAGATCAATTACAGGGACGATCAAAAGTATTCCGTTACATTACGGTCAATGGGGAAAAATGTTGCGAATGCATTTTAATCGTTTGAAATTTAATTTACATACTTATTACATAATTTCGTCAAGTCATTTCATTTTTTTTTTTTTTGAAATAGGATGCATAGATCAAATACAGGGACAATCAAAAGTACTCCGTTACATTACAGTCAATGGAAAAAAATAATTTCAAATGCATTTTAATAATATTACACTTATTCAAACATAATACTATTGATATGCATCGTAAAGTACATATTATAATAAAGATTTTGCATAATCGGTTGTGCAAAGAACTTTTGTTATTGATTTACAAGGCCACACAAAAGTATTCCATTACATAATGAGTATAGAGAGAACATTGTTTGTTGCGCATTTTAATTGTAATTAACTATTTACAATTTTATGAGATTGATATATGAGAGTGATATTTTTAAAACTTCATTATCGTACGTCATTTGCTACGCTTCACGTGCAATTTCTAACTTGTTCACAATTAAATTTAAATTTCAAAAAACCCTTAAAAAGAAATGTAATTGATTTTCTACTAAAAAAGATTAATTAGGTGATTTCATGTATCATAAATTTTGTAACGGAAAAAAGATATATTTATTGTACAAAGGCCGTGAGACACATGCAAAACGAATTTCTGGTTGTGCTATTCAAAAACATTTTCTTTATTTCCGACGGATCTTTATTTCTATGAGGAAGATTGTTACCGTTGTAAGGTGGTGAGGTTTAGTTGCTGCTAGGATAAAGTCTTCTTCAGGGCCTCTGTGGCTGAGTGGTTAAGACAACACGCCGCTAATCGTGAGGTTGTGGGTTCGAATCCCACTGGCTCCATTGCACACACTCTTTGTGTGGAGCTCCTGGTTGTTCTTCTCTTGTGTTGTAATATTTCCTTGTGTGCTATCTCGTCCCTGTATATTGACGATGGCTTATAAGCAGGCCTCATGTCGAGCACACAAGTCAGATGTATGTTATTCAATAAACAAACAAACAAACAAGTCTTCTTCAATTGAAAAGCATTATCTTCCATGTGACATGCAGAATATCCTTTTCATACAAAGAAAATCTGTGCAAAAAACAACTCAAAAAATACAGACAAGTTAAATAGTTAGAAAACATATAAAAATTATTTTGAAATTAAAGCATTAAATGTTTCGAGCTTATTTAAAGTTCCTCATCAGTAATATAAATAACACAAAATCACGAGATACAACATAAATTTAACTACAGTTGAAGCCATGTGCCAGAAATAATTAACCTTCTCAGGCCAGATGTTGCCTGGAGTCGACACTGAAAAACATTTTATGGCTAAATATCATATAAACGTGCATTTTGAAAAGATTTTTTTTTTCCCAAACTCTATGTATGAGTTTCAGTTTTTTTAAATAAGTCCGAATAAGTCTATCTTAGACATTCTGAGTTTGGCAGGGATCAATCATAAATTTTTTAAAAAATTATAAAAAACTTTCCATAAAAGTAATTTTAAAATTTTATTAAAAATTTTCATTAAAACATCACCAAAATGACCGTCACGAAAATGACGGATCGCCAATAATTCGTTCTATTATTAAAAGCATGCTTTCGTTAAGCGTACATCGGCACGTTTCTTTCTTTTGGTTCACATTCTATATTAAAATAAAACTTTATTTTAAATTTTAAAATAATATTTTTTTTATTTTTTAAGCATCTCGAAAATGACAAACAATAAACGTACGCATAGCATATAAACAATAAAAATAATGTTATCACTGACATATTTTTTATTAGCTTCAAACTTTTTCTGCCACAAGTGCTTAATGTAGGTTTCTAATCACCAAAATGTTTTTAAATGAATAGTAGTACCATCATTTGACCGTTTATGAAGTTATTTTCGCGTCTCACGAAAATGATGGATAGGCTTGGAGACATACAATTTAATTACTCATGCATGATAATTAACTTAAAATTAATTTAAAAAAATATTTTCCTTTGAAAACAAAATGTTTTTTTACAATAATTAGCAATTTTTTTAAATATTATTTTATTTTAGTTAGAAGAAAAAGTACTTTATATATAGACTTTTGGTGCTGGATACTGTCACAAAAATGACATTTTTAAGGTTTAAAATTTTCTAATAAATAATGAAATTGCAATAAAATTTATTGATTATTGCAATAAGATTTATTGATTTTTAAAACAATGGTTCTAAAGAATAATAATAAAATTTTACATTTTATTTGCTTCAAATCAATAATAAAGGCCTGAGACACTAAAATGCACGTTTATGTGATATTCAGCCTTATAACCCTTGGCACTCCATTGTCTCCGCTGCGGAGACATCATCTTTCCTTGCAAAATTCGTTTTTGCCATCAGTAATAAAGGAAAATAAAACTTGCCTTATTTAACTAGAGCATTTTTGAAATTGTGTACTTAAAGGAAACTTATTTAAAATTAAAAGAATATTGCCCAATTAAACTGATGGCATTGAGCTCACAGGCTGCGCATACTAATTGTACATTTTAGCCTTATATTTTCAAGGGTTAATTCCGTTCGAAAAAAATATAAGAAGGGGAAACAGCTCTCCCCTTTCCCCCTTTTTATACTTAATCATTGAACTTCCTAAACTATCAAGGACATGCTTTATCATATAAAAAATCTGTATCCAAAATTCAGAGCAAATCGGATAATTCTTAATAAAAACCCATTTAGCATTTATATAATTTAGGAGGAGTTATCCCCCTCTTTTATACTTCACCATTTAACTTCCAAAACTATACTGAGATTTCAACGAAATCTGACAATTCTGCTTGAAAAACCCATTTATATAAATTAAGGGGAGGGGCATTAGAACCCCCGTTCCCCCTGTTTATACTTATTCAATATACACCTAATAACAGTCACGGAATTGCTTCATCAGAATGATCCTATATCTAAATTTTCAACGAAAACTTAATTCTGCATGAAAAACCCATTTATATCAATTAAGGGGAGGGGATGAGCCCCCCGTCCTCCCTCTTATGCATGTCGAATGAACTTCAAAAACTAATCAGGGAAGCGCCTTATCAGGATATACATATATACAAAATTTCAAGTGGATTGGATATTTTTATCATGAGTTATCGCGTTGCGCACGTATGAACGTACATACAGAACGGACGGGCACATAAGCTCTCAGGCTATGATAGCCTGTGAGCTAAAAAGTGGTGCTGGCCAAATAAAATTTGTGTAAGAGACGACGGAGTCCGAATGGTTAAATTAATTTAACTGCTTCTACAATTGTAAAAATTACATCTAGACTTTTTAAATAAATGCGTGCATTTTAGAAGCATCGATGTATACCCTGATGCGTCTTTTGAGATGCTTTATAATAATTTTAAATTTTTTGTAGTGCGATGTAAAATTTGTCTTAGGACTGAGGAGATTAAACACGGCTATAGGTAATTGAAGATATTCCATCTACGTCATGATTACTTGGTCAAGGCAAAAACTTCTTGCGTAAAGAAGAGAAAGCTCCATTAGACGCAATGTAAATCCCTACAAGCTAATGGAGCAATTCATGGGGAAAGCAGCAGCAGCCTCCCTCCTTATCAGTTACAAGTTCTTTAGGTAAATTGCCGGTACCATGTGACTTTTTAGTCTCGAAAGCAGATTTGGAATATCCTCCATTCAGTTAGATTAAGATGGTATATCCTGGTGGGAAGGGACTAAATTCATTCAGAGGAGTTTAGCTTTTCTGACGTACCATGCCTCCAGGAAAACAAGTCTTTCAATATATTGCAGTTTGATTTCAAACTTTGGCCAACTAAAAATTTGGAAAATGATCAGTTTCTATGGTGTGGGCTAAAATTTTAGAGTTTAAATTTCTTGATTTAAAGACAGTCTTATGTTCTTTTAATCGTATGTCCAAGGTACGGCTTGTCTCTTCAATATGTATTGCGTCACACTCAAAGCCTGATTACTAAGGGGCCGTCCATTAATCATGTGATGTTTTTTTGGCATTTTTAACCCCCCTCCCCCTTGGTGATACATGGTGAGGTTCAAGACTACCCCCCCCCCAAACCTACATCACGTGTATTTTTTAGTAACCTACAAAGAATCTTATTTTTTTAGAATATTTATTATAAAATACAGGTTCAAGTATCATCAAATTTTATTATAGAAAATAAAAAAAAAACTGCAATAATAACCTTAAGAGGTAAACACAAAGGTTGCAAGTTGTTTTGGACTGACATAAAAATAATGAAAGAAATGCGAAAAACTTTTTTGTAGTAATACATAAGCATAATTTAATTTTCAATGTCCTCAGACCACGGATTAGCAAGACTTTCTTCAACACCAATAACTGTATAAGCATCTTGCAAGTTAGTTGTAGCACAGTGCTTTGTTCAAGATTAACATCGGTTTCATCAAGCCACTCGGCGTCATCATTTTCGCGCACTACGCAGAGAATTTCTATCGCGGGAACTTCACATCGTTCGTTGCCTGGCAACGGTGAATCAAGGTCACACTACAAGCCGCTTTCGACTTTGTACACGTTTGACGAAAAAATAAATACACGAAACGCCGCTTATCGGTTCAGTATCCCGCATTTGCCGAAAAAATAAATACTCGCGATATATATACTACACCCCCCTCCCCCCTTGTGATATTTCGTGATTTTTTTATGGACCCCTCCCCCTCCCTCTCGAGCCTCGCATGATTAATGGAAGGCCCCTAATGAGACACTCTCTCACCAGTAAAATGTAATAGAAATTTTCGCCTTCTTTAAATGCCTTTTTCATTCAAAATTACTGTCATGAATAAGTATTTTTTTTTCATTTTCCTGGTGGGATTGAGTAGAAGCTATCGGGAGGGTAGGCTCTCAATCTGATCATTTACGGCGCATGATCGATGCTTGGTTTACTTAACCCTTGGCGATTCTGCGGCATCGATTTCTCCAAGTAGCCTAACAAGAATAACCCTGTCGGAAGTCTTCCATCTCCGTTTAACCCTTTCCGGCACGCTGTGCCCGGTCTGGGATACTTAATTTTAATTTCAAACTTGCAAACGGCACCAATAATATTTTAGTGAAATTCCGATTTTACATTTAAAGCTTAAATTAAGTAATTCAAAATATCTAAAGAATTCATTTGTGAGTTCCGGTGTCATTTTTTTCATTTTACTACAGATTTTGCCCGTGCCGGAAAGGGTTAAGAGTTTTCTCGTCTTGTTTGTGTAACTTTTATAAGCGTTTTTCTTTTACGTGCTTTTCAAATCGATTGTTATTAAATGTTATTTTATTAAATGTTATTACTTTGAAACATAATTAGTTATTATTTTGAATTAACGAATTCTGAAAAAATAAATGATATTTTTATACTCGCCAAGTACGCCATAAACTGCCAAATACGTTAACTTAAACGACGTTTTACGCATGTGCACCAAACTCTGATAGGGACCCTACCTTGCCGTAGGAGCTTGTGTGGGAGTGTGCCCCGTTGATAATCGGGCCCTGGTCGCACTGCTTGCATAGGATTTCATATATTACTCATTTCCACTGAGAACTGGAATGCTTATGTTTAAAATTACAAAGAGAGATTTTAAACGAGTTTTATGGGATAAAACAAGTAAATATAGTTAAACATTCAAAAGAAACGAGATTTTTTCTAATAGCATTCTATTAATAAGGTATGGATATTAATTGTTTAACATTACTCCTTTGAAAAGATAGTAGCGCCATTGTATAAACATGCATAATTTCAGAAAAAAAGATGGTGTAACAGAATTTTTTCTGAAATTATGTATGCCTATACAGTTGCGCCTCCACCTTTTAAACGGAGCAATACTAATCAATTTATATCCATATAGCAACAAGAATATTTTAATAAATTTTTTCTTTTACCATAACTGCCAACTTTTACGCATTTTTGCTACCACTAAAATTGTACAGAGATTTTCCATTTGGTTATTCATAAGACTTAGACGATTAAATAAGACAATATTTACTATAAAATTTTTGTGGTAGGAAAAATGCGTAAAAGTTAGCAGCTATGTTTTACAATGATGTTTTAAAGTAATAAGTTTTTAATTTCTAAAAAAGCCGTTTGTAAATTTCAGTATCAGTCATCTTTTCGCTATTTCACAAATAAAATTTTATCTGTGCTGGAAAAGGTTAGGCCTTATAAAGGCCTTATTTAGGTTTTATAAAGAAAGCTAAAAATATTTGGTCTAATAATTAAATATATTTATGTTAGTCGGGTGTGTGTAACAAGTCACCAAATATTATTCATATCGCTGTCAATCGTTTTGTATTTATCACATTCAATAAATATTTCACTCATTTCATTTAAAATACACATACTATATTTAAAATAAAAAACAGTAAATCTCTGAATAACAGACAAATAGGAAGCGCGGAATTTGTTCGCTATTTTGAAGCATCTGTTCTTAAGAGGTAAAAGTATACAAATATATGGATTTTAAAAAAGATAAAAAAGAAAGGTATCTATGGAACAAATTGCATTTAAAAGCACATTTTCCCCCCTATTCGATGGTGTAAAAATTGAAAATGTGCGATGTTTAGAAGTTTAAAAATTTCCAGTAGCAAAAATTGTAAACCAAAAATTCATTTGAAATTTCAAATTGCCATTCGCAAAATGACGTATGTGTTACGCACAGATACGTTTGGCCTTTATAATATAGATAGATATCACATGCGTTTGTTTGCCATTCACCAAAATGTAAATTAAGAAAATATTCGTGCTGTTATTAAGTGCCTGTAATTAACATTAAGAACGCTAACTATTTTCTAATTTACTATACATTAAAAAAATTACATTAAATACGTTTTGTACCATATTAAAAAAACTTAACATAATACAAACTTTTAAAGAAGTTGAATATTTTTAATAATTTTATTTACAATGTAATTAGAAGATTTCATATAGTACTTGTAAATAACTTATTTTAAGTACAGGAAGAAACGCTTTAACGAAAAAATGCATTTATTTTCAATTTATTTTAATTATAATTAAAATTAAATATTAATCAAAGAAAAAAGGTAAAATTTGGAGACGTACTTCCAATGTAATTATGAAGTAAATGTAATTGCGCTGTTCGCCTTTTGAAATTTTAAATTCATGATCATAATTAAATTTTCTTTAACGGCAAACGGTGCAGGAATTGAATTTTCTTTAGGAAGCTTTAGAAATGCTTTCATTAATAACACCTGCTTTATTTCAGAAAATATAATTAACGCTTTTTTTAAATGTAATTTTCCAAAGATAAATTTGAAAATTAAGTTTAAAAAATAACGATATGCTTTTCATTATATAGATTTTGTAAAGAGCTGTCTTTATAATGGAGATATGAATAAAGAGATGAAGCTATACAGTGGCATTTTAAATTCAATGTGCAAACTTTAAGGTTTGCCAAAAGGCCTGTTCGGCGCTTATTTTTATTTCAAAATTTCTCATTCACACCGGAAAATTCTTAAACTATTCTTCTCTTTATTTAAGACAGGCATTTCTTGATTACTTAACCTCTTAACTGGTTAATTCTTTTCCTTTCGATAAATTTATAATAGCGGACTCACACAACCATTGTTTAAATAAAATATTCATAAAATTTAGTCTAAACATTCCCGCCTTTCAATAGTATGAAAATTTTCTTAAAAATAATCGTGGTGTCAAAAAGCTTTAAATGATGAAATAAGATAATTCGCCTTGTCTGAACGGGGTTCAGGCAAACAAGTTAAGGGGAAAACTATTATTTGAAAATTTCCGGTCTGAAATGGAATGTTTTGAATTAAAAAGAAACCCTCATTTCTATTTCTTTTCGTGTATTTCCTGTACTTGACATATTTATCAGTTTTGCATTTTTTTTAAATCGAAAATTTTGATTTCATACCGGAGAATTTCAAGGATTTTTTTTGTGTGTGTGTGCAATCATGATATGGCTGTTTTATATAAAGGGAATGATAGCATAAGAATTTTCTGATGTGAATCAGAAATTCTGAAATTAAAAAGGGGGCCAAATTCGTCCCCTGGTGTTTGTATCTCAACGCGTCACTTGTGCCCATATATTCCTATGCAATAAATGATTCATACTGTGCCTTGTACCAAACCGTACAGTTTGTCTATGAATTTAGAATCACCGTGTGTAGTGTAGCGACTACCAGTTGAGAGTTAAATAACTCAAAAAGCTATCACAAGATGGTGACTGACTTTTTTTACATTGGAGGAAAAATTTTTAGTTATCGCTGGAACACATTTCCACCAGTAAACTTTAAATAGATCATTTCATCTTATTTCCAGTGGATAATTAAGAAATATTTTATCATAAATATGACGCAAACTCCCATTCGTTCCTACTGATGGCAATTTAGCATATGCACAGGGTTCGCACTGTTCCTAAAATTTTCGTACTTTCCTACCACAATTTTTAAATGGTAATATTTACTGTATAATTCTATTGTAGATGTTAAACGGAACTTCCATGAAGATTTCTGTTTTAAAATACTGGTAGCAACGTGTGAAAATTTTAGGAACGGTGCGAGCCCTGTATGTATTATAAGTTCTTTCTCTGATACTCACAAGGGGTTGTTCAGGTTGCCATGGTATGGTGTAAACGCAGGTCCATGCTACTCCAGCGCTAAACTCACGCCAATAAAATTAAATATTTGTTTTTAGCTAAATTATGATCGAAATGATGCAGAAGAAGAAAATGTCTATTCAAATATACTGGTGAAAGTTTACCAGGGGGGTAAAAATCCACGTCAAATCCGGTTACAGTTGAAGTTTCACCATTTTGAGGATAAGTTTATTCCTTTTTATTTATGGTTAAATGGCCTTTATGATAATAAATGAGCAAATAATGCAATTTGGAATAAGCACGTCGTTAGTACGCTTCAAGGTCTTTCAAGGAGCTCTTACCAGAAATTTTTACAGCGGAATATTCGCCTTATTTAATCAAGCAATTTTCTTTCTTCCGATATAACGACCTTTATGAAATTTCTTGTAGTAAAACACCTAACATCTCTTGAATCTCTCGATATGTATGAAACTTGAAACAGTTTAACCCTTTAACGTTCATTGGTTTCGCTACGAAACCACAAAATTTTAATTCCTATATGCAACACTGACACCGGTATTTTTATCTAAAAATATTCCTTTTATTATGTATGTGAAAAATCACGTTTTCTTATTTAGAAATATATTTGTTCTTTATTACTGGTGCCATTCATATATTTCGACATCTTAGCAACGAAAATGCTTTGATCATTAAAGGGTTAAAGGTTTAAGTAGCATTTCCATAGAATAAAATAACCCAAAACTTTTTTATTGCATTTATACAGTTAAATTTCAGAATAACGGACAAGTCTTGAGCGCGAAATTCCTCCCACAATTCAGAAATATCTGCTATTTAGAGGTAAAAATACGTAAATATGTGGATATTGGGTATCGAAAAAGTGTTTACTAAATACAAGTGTCATTATTGAGGAATGTCCCTTATGGTTTTTTATTGCATTTGGTTATGGCTAATTGTTTTAATTTTTGTTTTAAATTATTTTTACAGTATTATAAAACATGCATAATGCACACTTTTTAACGATAACTGTTGTTTTGCCAAATATTCTACAGTATTTTAAGCCGAATTTTGTGCTCTTAACGAAACGTAACTGAACAAATAGAAACCTGCATTTTTCAGAATTTTTCGGTGTTTTAAGTGATTAAAATTTCTGAATGGTCAATCTTTTTCATGTAAAGTACAAATTTCTTTTGTAATCTAGCATGAGATTAGACCAGGAGGTGAAAGGGAAGACATCGGTAAATAATCGAGTTCAGGACTGAAATTCCAGAATTACTTACAACTAGATTTACGCATATTAAAACACAATCGATCTTCTAGGTCATATCTGGCTAGAAAATGCCTGAAAACTCAATTTTAGTGGTTGACTCATAAGTTAACCACTATGGTTTCTTGCTCCCAATCCTTTGTGTTTTCATACTTTTGAGTGCAAGAAAGCACAATGGTAAAGCTTCAAATCATCCGATAAAATCGGGTTTTCAGGGTTTTTCACCAAGATATGAGTTAATGGACTGATTGAATTTTATATGCGAATCGATTTTCAACTAATTCTGAAATTTCACCCATAGACTCGATGATGTAATTGTCTGTGCTGTAGCCCCCCCCCCCCCCCCAGCCTATATCGATTTCTTTCTCTATACAGAGGAAATGCTAAAGTAATGGGTTGCTTGCTTTTGATTGATAAACAAATTCCGTTATATCAAAAATTCTTCAAAGAAAAATGCAAGGGATTTCGTACAGAAACATAATTATGTCAATGATTTTAATTTACACAGCTCATACTTAAAGCATGCCCAATGCGTGTTTAACTTGTTAATGCTCACTAGCGCATGTTTCTTCTACCACTGTCAAAACCAAAATGCTGACTGACTTTCTTTCGACTGATACACAGATTCCGTTTTATCAGAAATACTGTAAAAAAAAGTGAAAGGAAATTCATACAAAAACAAAATAATGTCAATGATTATCATTTATACAGCTTAAACTTAAAGCACGCGGAATATCTGATAATTTGTTAATGCTCGCCATTATTCTAGTTTAGATAGCTTATGCTTAACCCTTTCCGTCATACTGTGTCCGGTCCGGGATACTTAATTTTTATTCCAAACTTGCAAACGGCACCAATAATATTTTAGTAAAATCTTCCTTTTACAATGAAAGGTTAAATTAAGGAGTTCATAATATCTAAAAAAGTCGTTTGCAAATTCCGGTAGCACCGATTATTACTCATTTTACTACAAAATTTGCCCGTGCCGGAAAGGGTTAAAGCATGCGTAATATGGGTTAAATTTGTTAACGCACACTAGCTCATGTGTCTTCTACCACAGTCAAAAACAAAGTGCTGCGAGCGCACCGTATATGCATTTTGCCTGCATTTATTAACGCCACATTTCTGTCTTGCAGCGAGTTCTCAAAAGAGAAGTTGATCGTACGCACCGGGACAACTAGTTTCGCTTCCATTTTAATTAAGAAATTCCGTGTTTATGCCAGAATATATAATTGCATTGTTCCAATTCTGCTTGTGAGTCTGTGACTCTGCCTTTCTGTCTGTCTGTCTCTATGTGACATGAATTTTGTGGGTACCCTATCTCAAAAATTAGAGCACGGAACTTAATAAAAATATATATTCTGGTAGTACCTGTTATAAATCGTTGCTGATTGGTTTTTGGTGTAAATCTCTCAACTGGTGAAGCTGTTAAGATGAATTTCTTACGATTTATGCAGTAACTGTATCTCAAGTTTTTTTACTGACTTAAAAACATTTTACTGATTTTTTTTTTTTAATTGCCCAACTAGCAGCACTGCATGAAGAATCCCACAATAAATATAGGATAATTTCCTGAAATAAAAACCTAGCTGTATGTTTGTATTAAAATTAAGATGCAAGATTAGTCACAGAAAAATACCCAGATGATAATGTTAAGTCTATGGGAGCGTTCTTTTCAAATATCGCGCTCAAATTTTAATACTTTTACATGATTTTTTTGTACAGGATAACTGAAGATGATTTACAACTGGGCTAGTTTTCACTTTTTCGATTTTGGTTATATATTTTTTTATTTTAGGATAGTTTTAATTTCAGAACCGGTTCTAAGCGGTTTCGAAAGTTAAAGTAAATTTTTAAAAAATCGTGAACCAAAATTGAAAAAGTAAAAACTATCCTGGTTGAAGATCGTCCTGATCTATCCCATACAAAAAATCCATGTAAAAATATTGAAATTTGAGCGAGATATTTGAAAAGAACGCCCTCATAGACTTAGGATGATCATCAGAGTCTTTTTCAGTGACTGGTGTGGGGCCTTACGGGGGCTCAGGGGTTGATCAATACGGAAAAACATGTAAACAGAGCTCTCGCTTCAAGTCCATATAAAAACAGAAGTATTCAATGCAATTAATTTAAACTTTCTGATATTTTAAAGATATGTTTGTAGTTTTATAAATTTATAAAATGAAGTACTTCAATGTAATATAATAAGAAATATAGCAAAATTTATGTAACACAATTTTCGAAAAAAAAAATTATGTGCTACATCACCAACACCAAGATATCTTAACGTTGAATTGACATAAGAACCTAATTTTTGCTCTAAAATGATGAGGAAACTTTACTCTATAGAATGAATTAAGGCTATAACTGTAATTCAAAAACAACATTATTAAAAAAACTCTCAAATTTGAAAATTGAAAAAACTCCTAAAAAATACAACTTTTTTTTCATTAAAAATATTCAAAATAATAAACTATCTAAACGATATTAATTCATTCTCTAGATAATGATATTACATGCATGAAAAAAAATAAGCCATTCTATCAAATACTTTTTTTTTTTTTTTTGGTGTTAATCGTCAAAAATCAAGTTTTGAGAAAACGCGAATTAAAATTAAAAATGCAAATATTTTTATGCGGCTTTTTGCATTGAGTTAAGAATTAATTGAATAATCAAACTAGATCATAAAAAAAATCGATTTTTTGAAAATTTTTCAACCCCTGAGCCCCCTTAAGGAGTCAGATACCTTTGAAACTAACATATTCAGGGTTCGCACAACTCTACCACTAATTTTTGACAGTATTTTCAATGTATTTCACTGCAGAAAAATATTGCGAAAATTGTGAATCGAGGAGTTGATTGCAAATTCTGTTTCTTAAAAACTAAATATAAATTTTTTTATAATTAATAGTGGTGACAGAGTCCTTACAAAATATAAGGACTGTGCGAACCCTGATATTGTATACAAATGAGATCCTAATTTGTATTGTAATAACACCACATCATATTAGCTATTAGATATAAAGAATATAGTAGTGTGAATATATATGAAGCATATAGTAGATAGACATGAAGTATAGATATGAAGTATATAGTAGAGATGTAATGTGTGTTTAAAATGACTTACTCTGGGGGAAATATAATGACTATTTCCTACAGGAAAGAAAGAATAAAATTAAAAATCTTAAAATATAATTTTTTTAATAGTAATAATTTCCAAGTTTCTTACGTCATGAACAGAGTAGTAAGTCATTTTGTGCATCTCTAAGTTTTATATCTCCAGTCAAAATTTCATTAAATTATATTCAGTCGTTTCCCAGAAATAATGCGTGCAATTACCAAAATGACACTTTTTAGAAATTTAATTTTAAAGTTTGAGTTACCCTTAGATAATATAAGGAGAATAAAGCCAAAATATACAAATGCTCAAACTATATCCTCCCATTACCTCCCATTGTAAATTGAATTTTGCACTGAGTTTCTTTTAAAATATTCTCTGATAGTTCAAGTTTAATATTAGCTATTTAAAAAATGAGCTTTTGACACTGTCAGTGCTACCCGATTAACCCTTTATTTACCGAATTATGAATTCATGAAAATTTTACATTCTAAAGCATTTTACGTAATTTGTTTAAACTAAATTAAAAGATTTACATAATCATTTGATAAACTTTTGAAGGATTTTAGAAGGACTGAAGGATTAGAAGGAATATCTAAATTTGAATTTACAGGAATTTTGTGCAATATATAAAACTCCATTCAAATGTTTTCTTTTAAATTGATTTCTTAGTATTTTGTAGAATTATAAAATGTACAAATATGATGTTCTTACAATATAAATATAGAAATATTTAAGAATTGAAAAATCCCCATCACCCTCCCTCAACGCCAAGAAAACTGAAAATATACAACAGCGAAAAAAATCCTTTTAAATATGTTTTTGTTTTGTATAACTAATAATGCTTTTGAAAAAAAAGTAAAGTAATGTATCTATAACTCATTATAAATAATATTAATAACTAATTGACATATTAAAACATTTTTATAATAAGTAATTTTAAATAGTACTTATAAGTACCATCGGTTCATAAAGGATTAAGTGCATATAAATGTAAAATTAAGTTTTTTTTTTTAACGCTAAAGTTAATTTTTAAAAGGACGTCGAATTTTTATGTTGCAATTCATGTTTGTTTTCAAAATTTGTTTGAAACATATCATTGTTACACACTTTAAGTTTTTATATCGCGACAGTTTCTCGTGAAATGAAATTTTTCTAGAAATGATAATAACTATTAATTATTGAAAAGTGCAAATATTTGAAAAATAAACTCTAAATTAATTATTCAAGAAACATAAATACTATGCTCTTTTTATTTAACAATCTTAAAGTGGTGGCAGTAATTAAATTTTCTTGTTCAAGAACAATATTACAAAATTAAACACGGTTTTTTTAGTTTGGCTTCTTAATTAAATATCCGGAGGAAAGGTAGCTAATAATCTTTTTAAATAAATGTATATGTTTTCTATTTTTTTAGGTGCTCTCATATTTATATTGATATGTAGCACCTACATTTGTCGTTCAGTCCGTCCGTCTGTTCACAAGTAACAGAGCAAAAAGTACGAAAGCGAATCATTTGAAATTTAAAATACATAATTTTAGCATAATTTTGTCAATTAAATTTCTACTTATTTAAACGCATCATTAATGCAAAATACCAATTAAAAATAATATCAAAAACTTCTCTTTATTTTTACTTGTTGAAGTTCACTTTGGCAGTAGTGGTTCCGCCACGTTCTGGCAATCAAGACAATTTCCAGTCTGTGGATGTGAAAAGAATATAATACTTAGTCAAACTGATGCCAGCAAAAATAAAAATAAAATTTAAACCACATTTGTGATTTTAATTCCCCGCCATTAATGCATTTAAAAATATTTTGAGATAAATGAGATTTTCTATTGAAGTTATCTGGTGGAAGATTTCACTAATGGTATTCAGAAACAGTTGATCCGATTAACACGTTCGATGCCGCTTACGTGAAGATGTGATGATAGTTAACGCCGCACTGTACAAGTGGGTTTTTCCCAGAAGCCGATTTGCTTTTTATAACAAAAAATCTGTGAAAGATTTTCCCGCGCCAGCGCGTGACTGGCTATTGGACATCACCCACATCACGCGCTGGCGCGTGAGTGGCCCCTTAACGTTGGCGCCTTATAACGCGTTGGTGCGTCTGCGGCAGCGAACGTGTTAAAACTACACGTCATAATAGACAAGAATAATACTACAGAAAATCAGAGCATTAAATCTGCGTAAAATTGAAATTCGTATTTAAAAGGATCTGCTAATTATCAGACTATGCAAAACATAAAATTCAACTGGAAAAAAAGGATCACAATGAAATAAGTTATTTTACGTAATTTATTGTTTACTAATTTTTTTTCAGTTCAACTAACATGCTTCGCAAAAATTAACACCTCATTATGCTTGTGTTTTCATCCGTCTGTCAGTCTATATGTGTGTGTAACTGTCAACACGCAAATAAATCTATCTCTAAACATATACCTTAGTATCTATATATCACACTATACAGTGTCAATCAAGAAATCATGAAACCTTTTTTAATTTACTAAAATATAAAAAAACTGGCATACGAAACGGCGGGGGCTTTCGACGAAATCCTCTTGGTTAAAAGAGATTTAAAGAAATAAAAAACAATTAATTTCAAATTTTTCCGTTAGAGGGCGACATGCCATCAAAGTTGGAAAAAACAAAAGTGACAATTTTTTAAAGTAGCAAATACAAAATATTTATCTCGAACAATATATAACCAAATTGGAAAGTGTGTTACCTTTATATCTCCAGTCATATCTATACAGTATTCAATTACTCTCCATACGCTGAAAAATAATAGTACACTTTACGTAATAAATATTTAGTAGCCTCAAATTAAAATTTGGGTTTCAGGTTTACTGGTACAGCGCTATTTATTGGCAACTTATGGAACTAAATTTTCAATTTATATAAATGAAACCTTTCACGATGAGAAGCAGTTTCGTCCTATCCCCACACTCGTACGCCTATTTTTGAAATTTAAAATAATCGAATGACTTTTGGGCTACCCTGTATTACCTTTCAACGACATCATTTTTCCCACTATTATAACACCACTACCACTATTATACCACCACCACCACTATTATACCACCAATATATTTTCACTATTTTTCCTATACTTAAACTATTATACCACGAATATCCACTATTGTGTGGACATTGAATGACCATCCCACCCCAACTGTTAAGCCTTAACGGTGACCCAAAAATGTGCACTGTCGTAGGCGAATTTTTTTAAGCAGTTATACGGTCACTTGAATTTAAACAACAGTATTTTCCAAGTGTTTTTAGGAGTTTTTTTAATCTCATAAAAAAATTGGAATTAAAAGAATATAAAAAAAGTGCAGTACAAACGCTGATAAGAAAAATCTCCTGCGACAGGCACCATTTTTGTGTCAGATCTAATGCCTACTATTCAGGGTGCGGTGGTAAGTACGCTGGTAACATTTCTGGTTCTTTTACATAGTTGTTAAACAATACCGCTTTTTTACCGCTAAAAGAAAGAGTAAAAATTGTTTAACGTAACCGCAAATCGGAGCTTCTTTTAACAATAAAATAAATCAAAGATAAGTGTTAAATTTTACTGGTAAAAAAATCGTAAAATTAGACAGCTAATTTTTTTATATATATAAAAATAAACAGAGCTTTCAAACTCCCTTTAGACATCCGTAATATTTGGATAGATCATCCAGAAAATTTATTTTATGAAATATATGCACATTATTTCAGCAGCAGTTCTAAACATTTTCTCGAGGAGCCTGGGACCTCAGCCCCACATCCCCGACACATAGTAAGATACCACTAAATGGGAACTCTCACTCCGGGCAAACGAGCAACACAAATGGATTAGCAATTAAATTACACACACACATACACAAAAAAAAATAAAATAACCTATTTCCTGAGATGGTGAGTAAAAAACAAAAAATACGCACATTATTTTAAGCTTTAAAGCAGAATTTATTTAAATTTTTCTCTTAAAATATTTCTGATGTTAACAGATTAAATTGGGGTCAAATTTAACCTGCCATTACATAACTGCGTATTACAAAATGTTTATGGAAGCTTTGCATCAAATTCTAAAGAAATAATGTTAAAAAATATTTATTGTGAAGTTGGCGAGTAAAATAAATATTTTAATTAGATATAAAAAAGCTTTAAAATATTTCATTGCTTTTTCTAAGTCTAGACGTAGGTTACAAAATAATAATAATAATAAATAAATAAATAAATAAAATTAGAACATCAGAATCTACAAAAGCGCTTAAGATTTTTATGGTTATTTAAAAAGAAATGCAAATTTAAGAATATTAAGTAAACATAGAATTCATTTCGAACAAAAGGAATCATGATTAGACATTTTATTTATTTATTTATTTTTGTCGAAAAGGATATTTCAGTATCTAGTTTCACATAAGTAATATGCTTCACAACATTTAAGTATCAACCTTTCTCGACATATCTTTTACTAATAATACATTTTAAAGATGTTGAAATCTGCGCTAAAGAATTTAGGATTTATTGGATATTAAAGTCTTTTAAACATTGTCAAAATGACATAATGTAACACTATAAAATGATTTTGTATTTTTCTAAACACATTTTTGAATACATTTTTATTTTTATTATAATGCATACGACAGCACTCTCATAAAGAAATTATAAAATCAAAATTAAAATTGAATGAATATAATTGAAATTAAATCTAATTGAAAAATTAAAATTTTGCAAAAACAACAAAATTTTGTTGGAATTACAAATTTAAAATACAAGACTTTAATAAAACTCAAATAAAATTTATGAAATTTTGTTAAAATTTTATAAGAGTTAAGAATTTTTTTTAAGATATATATATATATATATATATATATATACATACATATAGCACTTAGAGAATAATGTGTATCGGCATATATATATATATATGTATATATATATATATATATTGTCTGAGCAACAAAACAATTTTCTACTTTAACAAAAAATTTGCTTAAAACAACCAAAATGTACTCAACAGAATATGTTTCGTAGTTTTAATCAATTCCTTTTTCTGGGTGTATCGAATAAATCATAAAGCTATTCATAGAGGTGCCCTCATTAGAATGATCCTATGTCTAAAATTTGAACGAAATCTGATAAATCTGCATGAAAAACTCCTTTATAAAAATTAAGGGAGGGGGATAAGCCTCCGTCCCCTTTATTTATACTTTCCAATGAATTCCCAAAATTAATCATGGCGGTGCTCTCCTCAGAATGATCCTATGTCTAAAATTTGAAGGAACTCTGATAAATCTGCATGAAAAACTTATTTATCGGAATTAATGATGGGCATCAGCCCCCCCTTCCCTCTCTTTATACTTATCCAATGAACCCCTAATACTAATCAGGGAATCACCTCATCAAAATGATTCTATACCTAAATTTTGAACGAAAACTGATAATACTGCATGGAAAATCCATTTATATAAATTAAGGGGAGAAGCTTTAGCCCCATTTCCCCTCTTTAAACTTATCCAATGGACACCTAGTACTAATCACGTAGACGCCTCGCCAAAATGATCCTATACCTGAATTTTGAACGAAAACTGATAATTCTGTATGAAAAACCCATTTACATAAATTAAGGGGAGGGGCATTAGCCGCCATTCCCCCTCTTATACTTATCGAATGAATTTCCAAAAAAAATCAGGGAATCGCCTTATCAAAATATACCTATGTCCAAAATTTCAAGAGAAATGGATATTTTTATCAAAAGTTATCACATTACGCACTTACATGCATACATTGATACATACAGAACGGGCGGGTACATAAGCTCTCAGGCTTTGATAGCCTTTCAGCTAAAATCTGATTATAACATTATCAGAAATACTAAATATGATTTTAATATCTTGGTTCTTCCACAAAATCTAAATAGTTTTGGTTTGTATTAAACAAATCAGGTAAGCAGGAAAAATATTTCTACTAATCTGAATTTGGTTGTAACACATTAATCGAAGAAAAAGCCAAATTTTTATTCATACTTATTTTAAATTATTATTCCCGTCAATCCTAGAAAAGCAAACGATGTCTTAAATAAATGCAGTTAATTTTTTTTCTTCAAAAATGTAGAAGACACAATTTCCGATCATAAATATACGAACAAAAACTGGAATTTCATTTAAAGAATTGGATGAGATCTGTTACGCAAAATATGTAAATAATGTTCAATAATAAGCAATCCCGCTTAACTTCTTGGAAACAAGCGACCTGTACACGTGCCGCATAAGGTGCCCAGAACCCGAGATTATTCTCACCAGTAAATTTTGCGTTGTTTAATTCCTTGGGGACGAATAACACGTATACGTGCCACAAAAAGGCTTAAGAATCCGTGTTTATACTCACCAGTAAAATTTTACTGAAAAATTTGCCTTGTTTAATCGGAACAAGGTAATCTGTAGAATGGACCTCGTAGTTGCCAGGCAACTTTATATCCAGTGTAGCATTGTAAACCGTATTGCATGGGCATTAGGGAACCATAAAAAAAGTTTAATCGGAGCATTGTCCCGATTTAATAAGGCACAAATTTCTGTTTTTAAAAACCGGTGACAAAATATTAAAAATTTCGTGAAAAGTTCCCTTCACGAAGGATTTAATTATAGATGCCAACATCTCTTAATTATTCCGGAGTTTGATCCAAGATGAACATGTTCTGAACCGGAAATTTTATTTAACCAAAGACTCCAAAACAAAGCAGTTTTCAAGTCAACCGTCCCCAGACCTATGGAAGAGGTGTCCTCAACATTAAAGGCGAGATCAAGGGATACGCCTCCTAGCGGCAGGATTGCACAACAAGACGATTATAAAGTAGATTGCAGTTTCTTCTGTGTGAATGGCAACGGAACTTTTTTTGTTTATAAAATGTTACTTTAAAATATTGCGTAGAATAAATTTTAGGTTTCAAATATTATAAATGAATATAGAATAAATAAGTGTAGTACGACTAAATATTAACATAAAATATACTAAGATGAAATATCATTTAACTATGCGATACAAATATCGCTGATTTAAGTATGTTCGAATGTAATTATGTTTTTAATGTAATGAAAGATGACTCATATACACTACATATTTATCTCATGGAAAATATGAGATGAGAGAGAGAGAGAGAGATGGAAGATGACTCATTAAATTTAGTAAGTAGTTTAAAATATAAAAAGACCGAATTTTGTAGTAGTGTCATATTTTATTAAATTCTTGATGGGCTAAGCTATACAAAATTGTATACACCGTTGTATTTCCTATGATAATATAATGTTTATCAATGTTATCAATGTTAGAATATGTATAGAATTTAATACTAAATAAAATTTTCAACTTTAGCTCCTTGTTTTTTCATTTACCGATTGCAGACGATAAAAATCCAGTGTTTTCTTGGTCGTATCGACTTTTATTATTTAACTTGCAAATATTTCATTCTTTTTAATTAAAAACCTGTTTCATTATATGTATATTCGGAATAACTTTAATTTTAAATGCATGTATTAAATGTCGTTTTGTTAAACAAAGAAATATTGTTAATTTATTTGTTTAAATATTTTGCGATTCTAGACAATAATTTTCCTAAAATCGTAGATTAGACTCTCTCTCTCTCTTTTTTTCTTTCTTTTTTTTAACAGACAAAGCTATTTTAATAATTCATATTAAAAATTCAATCGTAAATTTCAAGCTATTCTCTCAATCATGACAGATTAATCAAGTCTACCAGATTTATTGCAAAATATTTGTTACAGATTTTTTAGATTGAAAATATGTGTATTTAAAAAAAATCGCATTGTCATTTTAATTTTAGGGTAAAAGTCAATATTTTTCGTTGCATTATATGGTACTTATTAGTACTAATTAGTACTTTTTCTCCCGAAATTAAAATGATACTATGACTATTTTTTTTAAATGTACATGACTTTATCAAAACAAACTGTAACAAAAATATTTTGCGATAAATCTGCTAGACTGAATTAATCTGTCATGATTGAGTAAAAATTCAGAAAATATGTGCAAGAGATGCGGAGAGAATAGACATCTGTGCATATGACGTCATACTAAAAACCCGCGCATTCATTGGCACCCCTGCCACCAGTTGGCGCAGCTATGTTAATTTACGACAGATTCCAGCATTGTCTTGGAACGCTTGCTATGTATGCAGTTTTGGTTTAAAATGACATCAAGGCGAAAATTTTTTTTCCAAGCACCTTCGTCGTTCCAAGCCCAAGCTCGCACTCTGATTGATTGTTGCTCTCGGCACTGTTTTAACGTAACTTGGCGATAGCCATACTTGGCGAAAAATACTTCGCTCGTAAGTGAACGAGTGAACCTAAAACTTATCCTACTCATTCTTATTCTTCCTTCATTCTTATCCTCGTAATCCTGTGCTCTTGTGTGTAAAAACTTTTAAAGAGTACAGCTTTCAGTAAGACACGTTCCATCCAATCCAATGCTGCAAGAGAAAAGTTACTTCGTACTCGGTTTGGAAGGAAATCAAACTCTCGACGGAAGCATCTATCGCTACGCTAAGTATGACTATCGCCAATTTACATGAAAACAGTGCCGAGAGCAACAACCAATCAGAGTGCGAGCTTGGGCTTGGACCGACGAAGATGCTTGGAAAAAAAAAATTGCGCAGCCTCAAGGCAGTACTTCGTAGAATGAAGACACATTGTCTCATATATTTTTTCCGGTTTGAACATGCAAATTTTGGATCAGACTCTGAAATAGTAATTAAGTTATGATTGTATCTATGGGTTAATCTAAGCATTTTCTAAATTCAATTAGGCAAAAATTTCTATTTAGAAAAATCAGTGATGAAAAATTAAAATTTCTGTTAAAGATGCTCATTCCGAAGAGATTAATGCGCGAGTTTTGTCCATTTTTTTAAAAGCGTCCGAATTGTGGTCAAGCATTAAAAACATAACAGAGAATACTTTAACGTTGTTCTTTTGAATATACGTGTATCTATAAATGATGCACATTCAGTTTTCAAGAACACAGTTGCCTTGGTTGTAACATTTATTTATTACATGACGATATGAGTTTTTTTTATTTGCGTTAGAACTAAAGAATCAGGTATGAAAACGGTAGGACAGACACAATTTTGAAGTCATAAACAGATTTCATTACACTGAAAAATGTAAAAATTGTTCAGACAGTGTATTTTATGCTATAAAACAGCTAATAAAATTGAAAGAAAAATACACTAAAGCATATTAAGACGGAACCTGTTTTTAATTGAATACTGTCTTTTAAAAAAATCATATTTTCGAGGAAAAGAATATCATATCAATCTAATCGCTAAGACAGAAACCTTTTTAAAACGCAAATTATTCCGATCGCTAGGGATCAGAGTAAGTTAATCATCCTTTCACCCCTTTTATTATAATTAATTTCAAACAATACTCATTTTTACATAAAGTATCAAAAAAAGAATATATGCTGGTAAATGTTTCTGTTGTTCTTTAATAAGTAGTATAATTCACATATTTTTCTTATTCTAAACCTATATAATTAGCATCTAACTTATTAATATATCTTATTAATGCATAGAAGACTGGAGGTAAATATAATTCTTAAGGGAAAAATAGTACATTTTTATAGAAATATCATTTTTAATTATTGTTTTAATTACGCAAGTGTTTACTCTACGAGACATATTCATAATATATTTTTCTCCTATAACCTCTAAGATTATATATTTTCTTACATTATTCTTCGCCTCAAGCTGGTTTATATTAATTTCCTAGAGAATATTTGATGTGATGACATTCTTTTACATATACTTTGTTTTATGAATATTAGTAATTCAACATATATGACAGAATAAATAAAAGTGTAATAGTCTGTATCGTATCTGTTAATCAAAGTAGCATTATAAAGTTATAAGAAAGTAATTTTGAATAAAAAGTTTTTAAATGTAGTTTCCATTACAAAATTGACATTTTAAAACTGAATGTGAGTTAAATCGATACAGCTTAAATAAATTAAAAAAAAAAAAAAAAAAAAAAAAAAAAAAAAAAAAAAAAACATGTCTATAGAGTCTACCTCAAATTTCAAACTTTGTTATTGTATAACAGTATATTTTGCTGTTACAGTTACATAAAAAGTTCTAGAAATCCAAGTTTATTGGAAAAAGATTAGCAACTTTACAGATTTTTTTAAATTTTAACAGTGCAGTTAATATTTTAGTGGTATCAACTGTAAACGTTTAGCTGCCAATTTGTGCGGATTTTCCCTACCACTAAAATTTTATGCAAAATTTTGACTACAGAATCGCCGAAATCTACCGATTTCCAACGATGAAACAAGACAAAAATTTCTTTTTAATGTTAGTGGTAGAAGAAATCCGTACAAGTTGGCAGCTATATATAAAGTGTTGGATCAAGGTCACTAAAAAGAGTAATTCAAACAGTTTTATATAAGTGCATGCACTTGTACTTTTTTGCTGTGATTTGTTTGTAATGCTACACACGCAAAATACCGATCCCTATTGCAAATAAATAAAATATAAAAAATATATGACGGAATAAAATTTTCGTCCTTCTTTTAACACACAATATGTAATATGAAATTTAAAATGTTCAGGTTTACTTAAAAGGCGGTTAAAATAATCATATACAGATGTTAATCGTTAATTTTATTTAAAACATCTTAGTACTTTGAAGCCATTAACCCTTAAATGCATAGGATAGAACGCGTTCCAAAAAATGCGCAATTCAAAGAATCAGAATTCGTACCAGAAAAATCTAAATAGTAATTGTTTCTTTCTTTAATTACGAATGGCCTGTCATTAACCCATTAACGCCCAGCGTCCTCCTTTGAGGACGGTTACAAAAACAGCAAAAAAGCGGTTTTCCCACCAGTAAAGAAGAAGAAAATATATACCTTCTTTCACGAGGCAGAATCCTCGATAAATTTAGATAAAAGTTAATTTGATTTTAAAAGTGGTGGGAAATACAAAATTTAAATTTTAGCGAAGAAAATAATTCGGGCGTTAATGGGTTAAGTAAAGTGAAAATTGCTCGTTTAACAATTTTTAACAATTACAAATACAAATTTCTATTTTGAAAAAGCGGTGCTAAAAGATTAAAAATACTGTAATAGACACAAAAAAGGCATAATTTGAAAGTTTTTTCATTAATATTGATCAGTTAAGAGGTTAATTATTATGTCGTAAAATAAGGTTAATTAAAGCAAATTTCACTATTTCAAAAAGTGATACCAGTCAAGAAATTTAAATTTCATAAAAAAAAGCCTGTTGGAAACACTGTTTTCATATTGAGTAGTATGACATGGGACAGCCGATATTGCAGCTAATAAAACCAAACAATCTGATATCTATGTAAAAATTTATATTTTGTTGTCCAAGAAGCATCTGCAACGAAAATATGTATCGGCAGTTTAAATTATAGTTATTCAACGTCACATCGAAAAATGACGTAACTGGAACAATTAATGGTATGGAGAGTATGGAAAATACACAATTTATCACAAAATCAAATATTAAATATCATATACTGATATATTTTCTAGAATTTAGTGGTTTTAAAAAATGATTTTTTTGAGAGAGAAACCGCTATTTCTTTGTATTCGTGATTGTCGGATACATATCATTAAGTGACACACATATACCGCAAAGTAAGGTTATAAAATCTGGTCAAATGATTTTTAGTCCTAAAGAAAAAAACACGTGTTTTTGCTATCGCCATACTGTTTTTTTACGTGCTTTCGTAATTACGTAAATATGTAGCACCTATAAATCATCGTTCAGTCCGTCTGTCGTCTTTCTGTGTGTCCGTATATAATAGATGAAAAATCACCAACCGAATTGTTTAAAATTTAAAATGTATAACTAGTGCAGAATTTTGTCGATTCATTTCAAATTCTATGAAAACCGGATATATAGTTTAGGTACATGAACAATCAAAAGTTTTCCGTTACATTACGGCCAATGGGAAAAAATTGTTTCAAGTGCATTTAATAATGTCACATTCTTCAGAACATAATAAAACTGTTATGAATGTATCAAATACATACTGGAATATATATTCTGTATAATCTGTGGTGCAAAGAATATTTATTATTCATGTATGGGCTTACAGAATAGTATTCCAATACATAATTGTATATTGGAAAGCATTGTTTGGGTGACGGTTTAATCATATTAACACGCTCGCGCCTGCGCGTACCACCGGTGGCCCGCAAAAAGGCTTAAGAATCCCTATTTACCCCCACCAGTAAAATTTTATTGAAAAATTTGCCTTAATCGGAGCATTTTCTCGATTTAATAAGATACAAATTTCTGGTTTTGGAAACCGGTGGCAAATCTTTAAAAATTCTGTAAAAGGGTTCCATCGCGAATGTGTTAAACTATTTCATATTTTATGAAATAAGTATACGTTGCAGAGGTTTATTGCAAGTTACTTCCTTTATAGGAAAAAAACAGATAGAATTTACAGCGATACAAAAGTTTTTGGCTACTATAGTGCATCCGAAGCACTGATTACTGATACACCAAGATCTGAGTACTTTTAAAACTTCGTTAGCACGAACACACCTCATTTGCTACGTTTGACGTGCAATTTCCGACTTGTTCTTCGATGTTCCGCAGCATATTTCATATTGTTCTATGATTGCGTGATGCATTGCGTTTTTTTGAATCGCCTGTATTTATTGTTATAAATAAGAAAACAATCTTTCATTTCCTAATACTGTGATGGATGCATTTTCATTTTTGTTCAACTTTTACTCAACAAACATCTGCAATATATTCTCGATTAACCGCGATGATTAAAAAATCCCTCTTTCCATTTAACCGATTATCCCGGATAATCGAATTTATTGAAAGTTTGATGAAAAACTATAGAGAAAGAATAGAAAATATCCAGTTACTAAACATTAGATCATTAATAATTTAATTAATGCAAGAGAAAGAGAATAAACATAAATTTGAAGGCTATTTAAATTTACAATTAATACAATATAAAGAAATAGAAATGTAATTTATTTTACTATTTTGTGAAGAATGAAATGATGAAGATCTTTCTAGTTTTTTAATTTACTCTTCGACTAATTTTACTACTCAAATTTCTCAGCATTTTTTTCATCAGATATGCTTTTATCACTTTGCTTCAAATTATTAAAAATCGCCTCACTGTGTACTAATGTGCCACCGTGACTTAATTTTAAATGAGTTAAAAGATTTTTTAATTCATTTTCAGAACATTTTTTCAAAATTTTTAACCTCACGCGACACGTGGCACAATATTATATGCAGTTTGACGTATTCTGTTACATATAATAGTTTTGGGAAAATAAGGAAAAACCAGAAGATTTAATCAATCAACTAAACTTTCAATTCTCAAAAAATGTGAGAACTGATAATTATACGGTCGACTCTCGTTAATTCGAAATCGGATAATTCGAATCTTTACTTAATTCGAAATAAACACGAAGTCCCGAAATTTTCAATGGCAGAATAACGTTAAAATTTTTCATTAATTCGAATTTATTTTCTCTTGACTTCGTTTAATTCGAACTAACAGGAATTACGGTTTTTCATTTTTCTTTTATTTCTCACGGATTTCACGTCATTTGAATAACTTTCTAGCTTTGATTTTTGTGAAAATTGTTCCGAACGAGTATGCATATAATGCGATGCAATTGATATCCACTTTCTTAGAGTCCCGTCCGTCCATTAGTGACGCTTTAAATTTTTCTGACATCGTGCTTGTTTCTAATCTTTTAATTAATTTTTGTATTTATCCATTCTTATTTAATATTAAGTCTTATTTTAATGATAACAGACGAAATAAATTTAAACAAGTTGGAAATTGCACGTGAACGTAGCAAATGAGGTGCGTTCGTACGATAACGAAGTTTTAAAAATATTCAGATCTTGCTGATACAGTAGAGCGTACTTCGGATACAGTATAGTAGTCGAAATCTTTGTGTTTCTGTAAATATGGAGAAAGTAATTTTTATTACACCACAGCAACGTATATCTTATTTATAAAATGTGAAATAGTTGAATATAATTAAAACACGCCCAAACAATGTTTCCCCGTGTAGCATTATGTAATGGAATACTTTTTTGTGACCATGTAATTAATAATAAAAATTCTTTGCATCATAGATTGTACAGAATGCATATTTTAGTATATATTTCATAGATTCATGCCGATTCTATTATGTTCGAATGAGTCTAACATCATAAAAATGCATTTGAAACTTTTTTCCCATTGACCGTAATGTAATGGAATACCTTTGATTGTCTCTGTAAATGATCTATGCATCCGTCTTTCATAACATTTGAAATGACTCGATAAAATTACGTAATAATGATATGTTTTAAATTTCAAACGATTAAAATGCATTTGAAAGTTTTTCCCCATTGATCGCAATGTAACGGAATCCTTTTGATTGTCCCTGTAATTGATCTATCCATCCGATTTTCATAAAATTTAAAATGACTCGACAAAATTATGGTATATTATGTATTTTAAATTTCAAACGATTCGGTTGGGTAGTTTTTGCGCTGTTGTATGCGAACGGACAGACGGACAGACAGACAAACAGACGGACAGACGGACGGACTGAGCGACAACAATAGGTGCTACGTATTTACATAATTACGAACGCACCTAAAAACAGTATAACATTAGTTCCTTTGTAATAGTACCATATTGAGCATGGTTTCCTCTCATACTTTCCATAATTCGAACTTCGGCTAGTTCGTACATTTCTTGTGGTCCCGACGAGTTCGAATTAATGAGAATCGACTGTATATGAAATAATTTTACGGCGATTGATAAGCCTAATTAAATCTTTCTTATAAACAGTTGTGGGAAAGTCGGGAGGATTAATTAACTAATCTTTCAATTCTTAAAAACTCGAAATAATTAAATCCTTTTAAGAATTTTCACGGCGATTTAAATTCCTAATAGAAATTTATAAATGGTAATTCTAGGTAAAATCTATAGTTTGTTGTACAGTAGACTCCCTCAAATCCGCAAAGCTTGGGACCAGAGGTTGTGCGGATTTTAGAATTTTATAAATTTCTGGTCGCAGCTTTGTTTACATTTTTTAACCAGTAGTTTGAATGTGAATAATAATGCAATCGGAAATATAATGAATGCTAGCAATATAATAAAATATTAAAGTATATAATGAACTAAAATATTAAAAATTTAGATAATTTTTAAAATGATTAAAGTACTAATAGCAAAGGTCAAGTTAATAATCAATAGAGTATGATTAAATATTCAATATAAAGATTAAATGTATTTTTCCAAAATTATTCAACAAAACTTGCCTCATAAAAGTACATTACTAATTTACATCAAAATCATAAAATAAGGATTATTTTTTCAAGTTTAGCCAGGCTGAATGAGCAAAAAATCTTGATTAATGCATAAATATATTTGGCAAGAAGATTGTGATTACCAGTGATATCAGCAATATCTTGAATTTTTCCCCAAAATATTTGTTCTTCCTTCATGAAAATAACATGAATAGAGTATTATTAAGAAAATTACAAATTAAAAAATATATGGAATTGATACAAAACTAAAAAAAATCAAATTTTGTCCCAATATCCGAACTGAAAGTTTCATTGTTTACATCCACAAAATATGTGCGGATTTTAGAGAGTTGCGGATTTCTGGTTTGCGGATTTGAGGGAGTCTACTGTATTCTGATACCTAAAATATTTTTTGAAAATACAGGGAAAAAACAGAAGATTTAAACCCTTGAGGGACGGTGGTTACGTTTTACCCCAACTGATTTAAACGAGATTTCCACCAGAAACTTTTAAATAAATTTTATATTTTTAATTTTGGCGGCAATATATTGAAAAGTTGCCTTTTGTTATTTTAAAATATATTTTTTAATACTTTCGTTGAGAATTGAATTTTACCGAGACATTATTGCTCGTCCCTCAAGGGGTTAATTAATCTATCTACCTTTCAATTCTTATAAACTGGAGAAAACGTTATCTGTTTTAACCCCTTAACCTTCCTACTCTTTTCAAATTTTACTCAATCTTGATAAAAACATTTCACACCAGAATTACTATTTAAAACATTTTAGTATATTTAATTGTCTTATATCTCTGAATCTGTATTTAACTTTCTTTCTGAAAAAAGTTTTGATTCGAATCGCATAAAATAAACTATCGTTATGGGTCTATTAGACCCGTTCAGGGTAGGAAGGCTAACTGGTTAATTATTTTCCGTTCAATAAATTTAAATTAGCAGACTCACACCACTATTATTTAAATAAAATATTCGTAAAATTTAGTCTAAACATTTACGCCTTTCAACAGTATGAAAATTTTCTTAAAAATAATAGTGATGTCAAAAAGTTTTAAATGACGAAATAACCAAACCAGTTAAGGAGTTAAGGAATCTTATGATGACTTAAATGACTAATTGAGATTACTAAATAAAGTAATTTAAAGTTTTGGATTAGAAATTGGTTCAAAAATGGTTCCATTATACGTATCAGTGACGGATAAAGAATGTTTCGCAAGCAATCTACTGTTTGCCGACATCTATAAAAGTTTTGTAAAAACCGAGAATATTACTCAATCAACCAATATTTCAATTCTCTAAAATCTGGAGAATTACTTAAGGGTGTTTTTAACTGCTCTGCTCAACAAGCGCAAAAAGTTTCGACACATTTACAAATTCATTTCTTAACAGAAAGTTATAAAATTGGAATACCTGACTACGGAAGCTATTTTGAAACAAACTTAGTTTTCAATTTTTTAGTACTTAAATTACCTATCCATTCTAAGCTATTTCGATCACGTGATCACCCGTTTTTCTCCTGCTTTTCGACCGGTTTTTCTGCTTTCGTCGGGAAATGTGCTCAAAAACGTCAACTTTGAAGGCTTGTTATGAAAAATCTATTGTGTTTAAAAAAAAAACAGAAAATTGAGTTCAATTAGACAGTTTCTCAGTAACAACACATGCTATTTTCATGCATTTCCGAACAAAAATAAATTAAAGCATGTGTCACAAAGTTGCCCTTTTTGATTTAAGAACACCCTTAACCAATTTCAAGGCAATTCAAATGTTTAATCAAAATTTATGAACAATAATTCTTTATACAATTTGCAGTTTTCTGTATTTTCATACCAAAAATAGTCTTTATGGAAGCAGCGAATAAACAGGAGGATTAATCAATCAGCCCACTTTTCAATTTTCAGAAACCATGGTACAAATTAATCAAATTCGAGGTATTTTAACCCCTTGCGGCGCGGTGGTACATCTATGAAACCACTTAATTTTTATTCTCAAACGCTACATTGGCACCGGATTTTATCTAAAAAATTTTACGGTTATTGAATACGTGAAATATAGCCTTTTTCTTATTTACAAATAAAGTTGTTTTCAAATTCCGGTATCTTTCATTAATTTCAACACTTAAACAACGATTTTTCCTTGCGCCGCAAAGGGTTAAAAGTGATTAAAATTTATAAATGATAATAGTTAAATAATTAACTGATGAATAATACGTTTTAAATTAAAAAGTAGACTGATAAATACCCTCTGCTAAATCTCAAAAATTCTTTTAAAATACAAATACAACACAATGGGTTGATACGCATCTAGAATATAAATAATTTTTGTCTAATAGTTATTTTCTTTTTGACATAATGACTTCATTAAGATGCAGCTCATTTATATTTAGGAAAAATATCCTTATAAATATCTTTCTTAATAAAGAAATATTTTTATCTTCGAAAAAAATTCGGATGAATTAGCATTTTCATCAATTCTGCTTCCATTAACCCTTTGATTACGGGGTTGGGACATATGCCGTCCCAACTACTATTTATTTATTCTATTCGCACCACTTTTTGAAAAAATATACCTTCATTACTCTTACATTAGAATACGTTCCACAGAACTCTACCATAAAAATATTCTTTTATAAATTGTGATGCCAGTAAATACAAAAATAGTCCCCACTACTGTCCCGTAATCTAAAGGTTAACCGTATGTAAAAATACATTCCCTGATGACATCTGTGATATATTACGTCCTGTCTTAATTATATAACATAAACAAATTGTCTTTTTTGAATATTAATATATGGAAAATGTATAAAAGTATTTTTCTTTTCTTTAGGTGATAATGTATGCATGATAAATAATCTGTCAGTTACAGAGAAGGTTTATGATATATTATGCTTACATTACATGTATTGATATAAATTTGTACAACTAGAGTATTTTTTTAATTCTAAATTTAGAAATAATAAACGATATTCCTTCTTTCTTACTTACTATCTGGGTTTGCATTTGTACTTTCTTTGTGCAGTTCTATTATCATCCGGAGATGTTTGCTTTATTTAGTTGCAGAGTCTCGAAATTAGAAATAGCAAAATCTATTTTTAGAAAATAGTGGTATTCAAAATTAGGCTCCGACACGAACCCTGATTATTTCTGAGTAAAAGGAAAAAAAAAAAAAAAAAAAAAAAAAAAAAAAAAAAAAAAAAAATTCAGCTATGCTATTTTTGCGAAGATGAAACTTGAAGTATGTCTCCTAGATTTAATAATGATATTTCAAATTTTGAACGAACTTTAAAAAATAAAGAGATGGACAATAAAATCATTTATTTTATTTTCAATCACCCAGTGGTTGTATTTCCTCTAACCCGTAGACGTACTCCCCAAGGTGTAGTTGAAAGCAATAAGTCTATTACCTTCCATTGGTAGACGTCATGTACTGGAATACTATATGAATGTTTACACAATCGATCAAGGCCTACTGGTCAAGATCTTTCTCTACTATGCTGCAAATATCACTGCAGTTAAAGCATTATTTAAAATATTATAATTCTGTCGATACAATCCAGTTTTAATAAATTTGTTTATGATTCTTAATCTCGAGGCTTGGATGCCAATATGTGAAATAATAATAATAATAATATTTGTATCATGTTGTAGAAAATATATTTTTTAGCATTTAAAACATTTACAGAGAAAACAAAATTACAATTTTTTTCCCGGAGGTCAGAGGGTTAATGTCATCCTTCATTATTACACCAAGACTTACCAGTTTTCTACAGGAGGACTTCCCATCAACACTCCTCCAGTAAACTGCCAGGATGCTACCATAGAATCCCCCCGAATGAAGCTCTGATTTATCGCAAAGACTATATATAAATCCACCAGGAACAGGTACTTGAGAACTCACAACGGCTAAATATTCTACATCACTGAGATTATCAGCAACTTCGTCTCTGTTTCTTTCTTTTGTAGCGACTGAATACCTTCGGTTGAATGGGCTGCGAACCCGAATAACCTATTAGGTGTATTAAAATGTAGTTAAAATAGAATTCCTTTAATTTTTATTTGTTTTTCATATTTCATATTTTGCTTTATTTTATAATTGAATTATTTCATTTTTTATTTATTCATTTATTTATTTATTTATTTATTCCTTTTTATTTCATTTACCCTTTTTTTTTGTTTTTAATTTAACCTTTTTTTTCAGATTATCTATTTTGACAATATTTTTTTCTTTCTTAATGTGCTTTCTCTGTGATTGGTCTCGTGTTTACCTTTTAGCGCCACCTGTTGCATATTTTGTTAGCTATCTTCTCTGCCCTTAAGAGCCCACACTACTGGCTGTAAAATACCCGGATGATAAGATTAAGTCTATGGGGGCGTTCTTTTCAAATATCTCGCTCAAATTTTAATATTTTTACTTTTTTCTGTACAGGATAGTTAAGGATGATTTACAACCGGGCGAAAAAAGTAAAAACTAGGCCGGTTGTGGATCGTCCTCAGTTATCATATGAAAAAAAAAACCCCGTCAAAATATCAAAATTTGATCGAAATATTTGAAAAGAACGCCCAACATAGACTTTACATTATCATCCGGGTCTTTTTTAATCAGTAGTGTGGCGTCTTAATGCTCATTCATGACCTGTCTCCTTTCGGGCACGTGTTCAAATTGTCTGATCAAGAACTGCTGAAAATTCCAACCGAAAGCAAGTCGTGTGCGTAATTTTCTTTTATGTTGATTTTAAGAAACTTTTGTTAGTTAATTTTCAACTGCAAAACAGACTTTTTAAGCAAAAGTGACAAATGTAGATTAATTTTAATGCCAGAGTAAATCCTGTTTTCTTATCATGTTTGTCTCCATTATACATTTGCATACATTTCACACATATACAATTGTTGAACTGAAAACGCTTACTTGAGTACAAATCTCTTTAGTTCCATGTTGTACACAGTATACGGCATGTTATGTTGGTATTTCCAACAGATACACGCAGCGTACGTCTTCATATCAGGCTGATTTTTGAATTAGATATTTCGAATTCTCACCAGAAATTTTTAACTCTTATTTTTCCCTGACAAGATGACAGCCAAAATGACACGGCGACAGCTTAACCCTTTCCGGCACGGGCAATTTTTGTAGTAAAATGAACAATTATTGACTGGCACCGGCATTTGTGAACGGCTTTTTTTAGATATTTTCAACGCCTCAATTTAAGCTTTCATTGTAAAAGCAAAATCTTACTAAAATATTATTGGTGCCGTTTGCAAGTTTGGAATTAAAATTAGGTATCCCAGGAACCAGGCACAGTGTGCCGGAAAGGAATAATAAGATGGCCAATCAACTATGAACAGAATATCTTGTTGATGGGATACCCAGTAGCAGAGCTGCTCCACTACTTGTTTATGAGTACATTGTTAAACATGTCATAGGGGAACCATGGAAAAAGTCTAAGACGTGTATAATAGGGCGGAGCGTAAAAAACTTTTTTTCGAAATTCTTTTCTCCCTAGCGCGGAAATGTTGTCTAGTGGTATCAGTAATATACTCACAAAATTTTAAAACAATCAATAAATATCTTCTGGTTCCACTTTAGGGTCGAAATATTCAATTTTAGCCAAAAATGTAATTTTTCACATTTCAGTAATATTTTAAAATTTCAATTTTTTCTTCGCCCTAGTGCAGATAAACTGAAAGCGTACATAATGAACACAAGTCCAAAATATTAGAGTAATTAAAAAATACCTTCTGGTTCCATTTTGAGTTCTAAATATGGGAAATTTGTCGAAAAATATACAAATTTTCACATTTTAGTCATTTTTTTTTATTTTTCAATTTTCTATACCCATTGGCATGAAAATGTTCGAAGAATATGCAAGAAACATAAGTAAAAACTTTAGAATAATAAATAAATATCTTCCGTCTTCCTTTTCGGGGTCTGAAAATGTCAAAATAGTCAAAAAGTATGTAACTTTTCACATTTAAGAGATTTTTTTTCTTATCAATTTTCTCTTCTCGCTCGCGCGGAAAATTCTGAAAATCATCTGACAAAGATAAGTGTAAAAATTTAAAATAATTAATAAATATCTTCTTATTTAATTTTATTACTTAAATTGGCAAATTCATGGCATTAATGTACTCAAAAAATATAGAACAATCGAATTAAAAACGATCTGAAGGAAATTCCTCTAATAAGTTCAGCTTTCTGTTCGTTTACTGTAGTGTTACTGTTGGTTTAGAGCTCCGCTCGTGATAGGTTCTTAATGAGATATTTAATTTTAGCTTCTGTATGGTATTGAAAAATAATACATCTGAAAGTGTTTACAAAATTTTGATTTTTAATATTGTGTTGAACTCATAGTGTGCATAGAAAATATTACAATATCACAATTAAGGCGCAGTATACACGGGATTTTTCTCATCCCATTTTTTGGGATCCTACTTAATTAAGAACTGGCGTTCTACCAACTTAGGAACATATAATGTACTTTTTGTTGGTGAGAAATGAATCGAAATATAATTAAAAATCGAACTCACCTTTGGGGTGATAGCTTATTACGGGCTGAAATTGTTGAAGTAATTTAGTAGGCTCCTCAGTTCCAATGATTTCTAGGCCAAAAATACTCCAAATGGTTGGTTCATATAATGATAAATACAAGAGTATAAAGAAGTTTGATGCTAAAGAACAGACGAAGTCAAAATTGAAAATTTTCTTATTGGAAGGGAAAAAAAACACCTGTTAGAAATTTTTTCTTACAAGAGTACATCTCTAGAACGATGTAAATGCCCACGTGATATAAATATTCCAGAATTAGAAGACAGTTTTTTAAGGATCAAAGAACGTCAAGGAAATCGTTGATAGATCCAATTGATACATTCGGAAACACGGTCCACAACACGGAAACTTAGTAAATGAATGAGCAGGCTCGAAAAAGAATAAGAAAGTTTCAGAAAATGATATAAAATGGAAAAAACAATCACTACTGCTTCATCGAAGACTTAGAGTTATTTAAATCTTTTAGTCTGTTTTGATGCACAACTGTGTCACGATCTTAGTGATAAACCTTTAGTTTCATTGCATTCGAATATAAATACTATAAGTATATCACAAACAACCCGTCGTCCTGCCCTAGCCAGAACTTGAGACACAATAGGAGTGTCCGACCGATTTTCAGTATCAGTAACAGGCGCATTTCTAGAAGACTTGCGAGTTGTGGCACGTGACGACATGTCCAAAGTTATAGACAGGCATAACACAAGCAGAAAAAGAAATAAATATCGCATGAAATGCCAAATTTAAGATTAGAGTTTCATATCCACCAATATCTTGAAAAGATTGTATTTTGACCGTCGAAAGATCCAACTTTAATTCAGAGGAATATTGAGGGAACGCTCCATGAACAAAGAGTGCTTGAACAATACTGGACACTTATAGAAGAACCTGGCTACGATTATATAGGGCTAGTGTCACCAATAACCTCTTCTTCTGTGTTTCTCATATGATTTTCCATACTTTCCGCTCCAGCAAGAAGAGAAAATTGATAAGAAATAAAATCTCTGAAATGTGAAAAGTTACATACCTTTTGGCTACTTTGATATTTTTAGACCCCGAAATGGAAGACGGAAGATATTTATTTGTTATTATAAAGTTTTTTATTTATGTTTCTTGCATATTTTTCTAACATTTCCATGCCAGCGGGAATAGAAAATTGAAAAATAAAAAAAATGACTAAAATGTGAAAATTTGTATAATTTTCGACAAATTTCACATATTTAGAACCCAAAGTGGAATCAGAAGATATTTTTTAATTAACCTAATATTTTGGACTTGTGTTCCTTATGTACTCTTTCAGTTTTTCCGCTCTAGGGCGAAAAAAAGTTGAAAATTTAAAATATTACTAAAATGTGAAAAATTACAACATTTTTGACTAAAATTGCATATTTCGACCCAAAAGTGGAACCGGAAGATATTTATTGATTGTTTTGAAATTTTGTGAGTATATTACTGATACCACTAGACAACTTTTCCGCGAAAGGGAGAAAAGAATTTCGAAAAAAAGTTTTTTACGCTCCGCCCTAGTTTATAAGTCTAACACGTATCTTATATATTAGCATATGATGCTAATATATCAAAAAGAAAAGAGAACAAAATTAAACCAAAAGGCTGATAATTTATGTATTGGTACTACTAAAGTTTAAAAAATAATAAAAAAAAGAAATACAGTATAATTAATATATAAAAGTAAAAGAGAATTTATGAAAAAGAAAGTGTTTACACTGTTCATAAGCAAACCAGAAGCAAGGGGCTGTGCATATATAACGTTATCAACTTTTTGGTAATTTTGAACCCCCCCTCGGTAATGATAACGTTATAAATGTCTAATTTTTTTCTTATTATTACAATTTATCTCTTTTATTTGGAGTGATATAAAAACTGGTTACATACTTTATTGCTTCAAATGAAGAGAAGTTAATAAAATATCACTTTATATCATATAGCAATTAAAATAAATTGTTTTTATTTAAGAGTATTTTTTAAAGCTTTTTATTAGATTATGCATTCAACAGTAATAATGTCTTGTTGCAGAAGCCTCGTATGGAGGAGGCAAGGGGGAGGTGGAGAGATAGAAATTTTTATCATCAAAACAAGTGGCAACATTCTTTCTCTTTCTCTGTTATTTTTTAGTAAACATAAGCTTCAGGGTTTCTCGAACAGTGATTGTACATGGATACATATATAAAGAAGAAAAAGAATGTCAAATATTGGGCTATTCCACTTTTTGAATTAAATATTTTTATAATAATTTGGTGATTTTAATAAAAACCTAGTATTTTCATAAAATATATAACAGACTAAAAAAAGATAACATACTATTTTGAACCAAAACCATCTTGAAAATAAAAAAGGAAAATTTTGGTTGCATCAAAAATGATATCGATATCAAAAGACAAATCGCCTCTCCCCCTAGCGATATCTTACGATATCATTTGTCAGACCCCCGTCCCCCCTAAAGTGATAACGTTATATTTGCACACCGTCCAAAAAGCTTGACGTTAAGTTGCTCAAATTTTACTAACTGTACCACAGCAAAGTTATAATAAGGGTATAATAATTAATAATGATGATGAGATAACAAAGTAAATGATTTTAAATTAATTAATTAAAAAAGAATTACTAAGTAAATTTTGTGATGTGAAATTAAAATTTCAAAAAAAAATCTATCTGATGCGGCAACAAGCTAGTAACATACTTTTGCTAACAGCTCTAGAGCGCATTCAATTAATAGAAACCGAAAAGACCATATTTCAAATTGTAAAAGGTGATTAGTATACAATAAAAACAACTTCTAAATACCTCCTGATATCTATGGCATCAAAGAAATAATTTTTTTATAAACGCTTCTATAAATATAAGAAACATATTGATTTCTCAGTTCGTTAAAAATCAGAAATTGTTTTTGGAATACTGGACAACTGAAAAGAAGTTACTGTATTCTTTTATTCGTTGTTACATTATAGTTTCCAAAAGACATTCTTATTTTTTCTGCGTACAACAAGTAAATATGCCCCTTTCCAAAATGTCTATAAAGTTATGAAAAAATACTGCAACAATAAATTTTGAATTATTCATTGCTTCTGCTGGCTTTTCAAAACATTACTAAATTGATGACGGTTTTTGAATAGATCGCTGAAAAGTTTTGAAGCTTACAAGTAAAAGATTCTCGAAAATTTTAAAAGATGACAGGTATAAAAGTTCTGACACGTAAAAATTTTTATTCGAATAAAAATTATTGAGGATATTGCAATTTCAGGAAATATTTCTGTAAGAGACGTGTATATTTTTAGAATTTTAAACGTGTTTCACAACAAGCATTTCAAAGTGATGTTCAAACCTTTGAAAAAATAAAGTTAAATATTTTTAATATTTAATGTATACATAAAGAAACGTTTGCAACCTTCATTTTTTTAATTACCAAAAAAAAAAAAAAAAAAAAAAACACAATTGCAGACCTTCTTTTTATTTTATGACAGATTTTCCGGTATTGAATAAATCAGTTTTTTATTCTGAAATTCTAGTAGCTACTATGGATTTAACACTAAAACAGCCGGGTATTTTATTAAAGTTTCATAAAAAGTGTTTCGCACCAGAATTTTAATTTTAAACTATTTAACTTATTTAATTAATCTATTTTTTGCGCTGCATACATTTAACATATATTATGAAGAAATTTCTGGTTCGAATCGACTACTATCATTCTGCCAGGGGTCATTTTGACCCCTAATGGCGGTTCTCGTGTTAATAGAAAGATTTCATTCGCTAATTCAAATTTCGTTGTGGAAAAAAATCGCTTTTGCCCTCTTCTTTTTAACACATTATCTGTTGAAACGATCACTCAAAGATTTTCCCCTTTTCTGAAGAAAAAACATTGACATCACAAATTTCGAAAGAAAAATCTGTAGCTCTGTAGAATATGTATGCATCTATGTAGTATGTACTAAAATATGAATTCTGTATAACCTGTGGGGTAAAAAATATTTGTTAAGAATATACAGGGCCACAACGAATGTATTACATTATATAATAGTACAGGTGAAACATTGTTCGGTGCGGTAGCTTTAATTATATTAAACTATATCACATTATATAAAATTGATATAGTTTGTTAAGGTTTACTACAAGTTTCTTCATGTATAATAGAAAGTAGACAATATTTACAGGGAGATACAATGGAGTTCGGAATACAATACTGTATCCGAAGTACTGTATACTATTACAGTAAGATCTAAATATTTCTAAAACTTTGTCATAGTACTAAAACACCTCATTTGCTACGTTTGAAGAGCAATTACTAACTTGTTTATTTCTGCAGTTGCTATAATTTGTATTAACAGTGCGTCACGTTTTAAACAAGTTGGAAATTGCACGTGAAGCGTAGCAAATGAGGTGCGTTCGTACGATAACGAAGTTTTAAAAATATTCAGATCTCGCTGTTATAGTAGACAGTACTTCGGATATAGTACAGTGGTAGAAATCTTGTTTGTGTTCCTGTAAATATACAGGAAGAAACTTTAATTACACCTCAGCAACGTATATCATGTTCATAAAAAGTGAAATAGTTTAATATAATTAACACACGCCCCAAACAATGTTTTCCCGTACAGCATTATGTAGTGGAACACTTGTGTGTGGCCCTGGAATCTAATAATAAATATCCTTTGCATCCCAGATTGTACAGAATGTATATATATATATATATTTATATGTATATAGAACCATTAGATTATATATATATATATGTATATACTTCATAGGTTCATGTATCCTATTATATTCGAATGAGTGCAACACCATTAAAATGCATTTAAAACATTTTCCCCATTGACCGTAATGTAAAGGAATACTTTTATATATTTTAAATTTTAAACGATTAAAATGCATTTTTAACTTTTTGCCCCATTGACCGTAATGTAACGGAATAATTTTGATTGTCCCTGTAATTGATCTATGCATCCGATTTTCATAAAATTTGAAATGACACGACAAAATTATGTAATAATTATGTATTTTTAATTTCAAAGGATTCCATTTTGTAGTTTTTGCGTTGATATATGCGGACGGACGGACAGACGGTCAGATGGAGAGACGGTGAGACGGACAGACTGAACGAAAACTATAGCTGCTACGCATTTACATAATTACGAACGCACCTAAAACTTGGAAGACATGGCAGATGTCTTTCTCGGTCTTTTAGAGTCGATTTTTCATTTTGTTGCACTGCCATATGGTAATTCAACCTTGCCTTTTTTAATACACGGATGTTTGCCCTGATACTTGGAAATCTAAGACTTTACGAGTACAGGAATATTTTGTTCTAAAAAAGTGAACATTGTTCAACAATTATAAGCTTTTTACGTCCATTATGTGCGCCAGTATTTATTTTATTTTATTTATTTATTTTTTATATTTATTTATTTATTATTTGTAAAGTAAAGAATTTAAAAAAATCCCTCTGTTAAAAAGACTACTAGAGCTAAAAAAAAAAAAAAAGGGAGAACTCTAGATCATGTTACACTGTAAAAAATTGCTGCATTAATTTTATTGCAGCAAAGATTCTAGGCAATGTCCATAAAAAAGCGGACTTTTTTTTCTGTATTAATGGATTATGCCTTTAATTATGCGGGTTTTGCTCGTTAAAAATAAAATTTGCGGAAGTTGACACTTTATCTAGATAAAGGGACATTTCCCATAAATTTATTGGAATAATTCACGACAAAATACCGTAAATTTACATTTTAATTTACAGTGTAAGCTGAATGAACCACTACACCAAGTAATAAATGCCTGATAGAAACTATCACCCACCTCTCCTATTTAAAAAATGGGAAAATAAAATAGTAAAACATTGGAATAATGATATTGTGGATTCAAAGTCATTTTTTTCTGACACAGTAGACATATGAGAAAAATTTGCTTCGAATAATGTTTTAAAAGCAATTAATTATAAGGAGAGGTAAACAAGCATAACTTTTTCTCTTTTTTAATCCGTTTTTCAATTCCTTAACCTAAAACTAGTCAGATGTAACAATCCCAAAACTTTCTTCTATCTTATGCATGTTAATACTTCCTGAAAAATGCAACATATACACAGAAAATTAATCAGATCTAGTTTATATCTCGGTTTAACAGAATCTAAAGTTTTGTGAAATTCCGTGCATTAGTTCTTGAAATAGAGAGCCCACAAATTTTTTGTCACATACAGACAAACTTACTGACAGAGACAGACTGACTGAGCGACAAACCCACAGACTCTCAGACAGACATTTTGTAAAAACAGACGGGCGGCAATTTTTTTTTTCTTTTTCTTTCTTTTTTTTTTTTTTTTTTTTTTTTTTTTTTTTTTTTGTAAAAATACGTTTTTCGGAACCTTCAGTATCTAAAACGTGTAAATCCGTCATTTTTTTTTTTTTTTTTTTTCAAAAACGATTGCAAGATTTACCCCGTGCTGGGTAAGTAAAAAAATAAATTTCGGAGATGCTACTGGTAATCCGGACGTCAGTAGAATTTACCGTTTTTTAATGGAATAATTTAAATAAATTCCAGGAAAATATCGAAAATTTCTTGTAATTTACGGAATTTTTTTCCTTTACAAAACACCTAATACTCTTGGCGTCCCGATTAGCAGTATAATTTCTGTAAAATCTTTTTTTTCAGTGGCATTTGAATGATGTATATCCAGTGGAATAAACTTCGTTATATAGAATATATATTTTCATAATATGGAAATTAATTTGCATGTTAATAATGTTCAAAGTCAAGGTTGAGCAGAAAATTTTGTTGAGTAGAAAACTTCATTTTAAAAGGACTTCGTTAGAGGAAAATTAGACTGTACTCCTATTCATTCAATATTTTATTTAATATTGTAACTATAATTTAATATTGTATTAACAAATTTTGCGAATTTCTAATTACATTAGTACTGCCATATCATCTGAGATAGAGATGTGATTATAATATGTGCAGTCTAAGTCATAGAGAAAGTCATTCCGTTTATAAAGCAATTTAAAAAATGTCAATACATTATTTTATTTTTAAGCTATCACGTTTTAAGGAAATATCAATTTTTAACGTAATATTGACTATTTTTCTCTTAAAAGTATTTCTAGGTAATTGCTAAAATTTTTATAGTTTTCTAAAAAAATTAAGATAAATGTCATTATAAAAAATGGATAATAAGAGAAATTTTCAAAAATTTTCAAAAATCACTTCTGAAGGTGTCTGTATATTTTAGTATATGAGTTCGTTTAATAGGAACTCCGTTAAAGGAAAGTTTCACTGTACTATTTATTCAACATTTTATTCAATATTGTAGCTTATACAAGTGACTGTCGTCTAGACTTTATCGAAAAATTCCAATCAGTGCAGTAACAAATAGTATAAACGTATAACGAACTATGAATTATTCATTACTCCTGCTACCGTTTGAAATAGTGATCAAATTGACACCTACTTTTGAATTCAACAATGAGAAACTCACAAGAACGAGATTATGTAAGTTTGAAAATTATATAAGTAAAGCTTCTCACACTTTAAAAATTTTACTTGAATGAACTAAAACATCTAACATTGTCAGAATGTATTACTATCATCGAACAATGTAAATTAGAAAAATGGAAAATGTTTTAAAAGCAAAGCGTTATACATTATTCATTGGTTATTCTGCCTTAGAAATATATAACTACATTCATGACTGATTTAAATACGTTGTTGCGAAATTTTCGGAATTTAAAAGGGATAGATACTTGAAGTTTAAAAGATGTGTATGTATCTTTCTGAATGAAAATTCTATTCGAAGTAATAATATCATAAATAATAATTAAAAACATGCATTGAGCATAGATTATGAAACTCATAGCAAAATATTTAGAATACTGTAACAAGAAAAAAAATCACGCTTAATTATGGTAAAAAGTGAAAATTAATAAACAATTTGAAAAATGCATTGCACAGTTAAAAACACAATTTATGCAAGTATAATTAACAGTAGAAAAAAAAAATTGCTTGAGCCTGTACGTGATCTATAGATATATATATATGCTATATAGCGTACTAAATTTTAATTTGGTTTAACGTATAGCTTAAGTGAAAATTTCTATTCAGCTATTTTCTTCAATAAGCGGAAATGTACTTAATTTCTTTTGTGCTGCCCTCTATATACCATCAATAGAAGTTGTTCACACCAAGTAATATGCAAAAATGTAGTTGGCAAGTATTTTTAATAATTATAGTTCCTAGTCAGTACCATAAACTAATTATTTTTTTTTGTGTTCATCTAAATCAGCGCCCCCAACATGAAATAACAAAATTAAAACTTTGAACCTTTTATTGATTCATCACTTAGCTGCTTTTATAGAAAACGATTATTTCACTGTATTATTATGGAGCATTCTAATTGGTCAAAATGGAGATATTCAGTAAAATCGGTGGAGTGATGATACAGCAAAAGTTTCAAACTTTTAACAGTGTACGAGTACCCGTGGAAGTACGTTACGGGCCTACTGTGGCTACATGGAAATAATGTCGGCAATGGAGGAATTCGCAAAAGTGTTTAATAAAGACACAAAAGTGTTAGAAATCACAATTTAATTTGTATTAATTTATTTTAAATTTTCACCTTCGTATAGGGGAAAAAGGGCTGTTAAAGAAATTTGTTTGAAAACTACATCGCAATTTATTTTTGAAATGTTATTACCATTCTTATTGTTATTTGTTGTTTTTAGCGTCATTTCTAAAGTTGGTAACTGAAATGCCCCGTTTCTGTAGAAAATAAAGTAAAAAGTTTTGAAGCATAGTAGATTATTATATCTTTTTTATGCTTTTTTCGCATAACAACTAAAAAATATATTAACTAATTTCGGGCTATTTTGAAAAATGATAAATTAATGGTTTCTCGTAAACTAGAACTATTATAAATTTTATTTAGTTGTAAGTATCTATATTAATGTTATAAATAAATAAACGCATATAAATAACTAGACTGCCTTTTTTGCCAATTTTTTTTATTGTTATCTGTTTTTCCTGGATTTCTGTATTAGTCTGCGATTCTGACGTCAAATGCATACTTTTCTGAAAATGTTGTATAAGGATCTGATCTCAAATGTGAAATTTTTCAGTGAATGACATTTTATATAAAATAACAGCGTGAGTTTTATGTCTTAAACCTGAAGTAGGTTTTGTACTATTTATATTTACATAATTTTATCTTCATCGGTATCAACACTAAAAGCATGAAAAAGCAGAATTCTTTTTTTTATTATTATTATAATTTTTGGTAATCAAATTATAACAGGAATTAAATACTGATAAATCATTTGGTATGAAATATTTATCGATATCTATTTTCTTGGGAAATATATGAAGAGGATTTCTGTTTAATTAAGCTTGTATTGTAATGAGAATCCAAGCCTTATCTATTTCCCTTTCTTTATATAAGAAAGTGATCATCTCAGTTCCATATCCCATAGTCGTTTAGAAAAGATAAAATGTCTGAGAAAGATTAGGTATTAATCTAGAAACAGAATGTTATACATTTGTTTGCAATTTCGTATCAAAAATAACTATTCGAAAAATATTACATTTCCTTTTTACTGTTAATGGAGTTATGAATAATGAGGAGGAGACAAATATCATAGTGCCGCTGTCATCGAAACATTGGAGCTATGAATGAAGAGGAGGAGACATACAGTGTATTGTCTACCAGTTGCGTAACTGAGAAGGTTGTCACAAGATGGATTCTGTATATTTTGATAAAATACGCAGTTTCTGGTTACCGCCGGTGAATACTTCCACCAATAAACACGAATAGAAAAATTCTTCTATTTTAAGTGCTTTATTTTTGGAGAAATCTTCTCACAAATCAGGTAAAAAAATTCTATTTCTTTTTACTAGTGTCAGTTGCACAGGTATTTTAATGTTATCACTGACATTGGTCTTGGTTGTCTCTGTTGTCACAATATGGCGGAACTACTACCGTTAATGTAAAGTTACACCAGTAAAAATAAATACCAGTTTTTTCCATTATCTTTGACTTAAATTTTCCATTAATGAGGCGTTAAAAAAAGAAAAATTATATAAATTTATTGGTGGGAATTTGGCCCGTGGAAATTTATATAAAAATAGTCGCCTGTGGCAGTCTAGATAATATAGTAACTTAAATTTGATTACATCACGGGGTAAACTTACAAAAAAAAAAAAAAAAAGAATCGAAAATTATGCCGCTTTTCGCATATAAATCCATCATGAATAAGGCGTTTAAACAAGAAAAAAAAACTATTCAAGTGTATTCGCGTACGTATATTCTGGCTTTAATGAAATTCATTGATATTGACAGGATAATTGTTTATGTTGCTACGATATGGCAAGCCTCTTGAATATTAATTAAAGCTAACACAGAATGGCAGATGTCGTGGGCGGTCTTTTTTCAGCATTTGCACGATCCCTTGTATCTGAACGAAAATATTTAAAAACAATCATCTCAGTTTTATTTTTCTGACACTAAATAATTCCGAAAAAACTTTTTAGAAAATATATTGTTGGGGAAATTTGGGTTGTTATACAACCGCTTAAAAAAAAAAAATCTGCTTATGACAGCCGTTATTTTTGTGTCCATGGATCGTACGGATACTATTGTTTTCCAGGTGTTATACCAACATTTTTTTTTTTTATAGAAGAATAATCTAGTTTAACCCTTTGCGGCGCAGGGCAAATTCATTGCTTAAATACTGAAATTAATGACTGACACCAGATTTTGAAATTAACTTTATTTGTAAATACGACAAGGTTATATTTCGCGAATTCAATAAACCATAAATTTTTTTTTGCCAAAATTCCAGTGCCAATGAGGTGTTTGGGAATTAAAATTAAGTGCTTTCATAGATATACCAGCTCTCCGCAAAGGGTTTAATGTGCAAAATTTCGCTTTACTTAATCAGAGATTTTCTATAAGAAAATACTGGTATCGAAGAGTTTCTTGGTCATGAAGTTCTAGGACCTGTACAAACTCTGGTGTCAGTTCACAGGCATTGTTTTCAGCAGAGCGGTGGGTTGAACTATAAATCTTGATTACTGTTTCTGTAAACTTCCATCACTAAAAATAAATAAAAATTTTTGTCATAATTATCGCAGAAAATTTACATGGATACGTTTTTTTAAAATAATGAATTAATTTTAATTGAAATTTGCTTGCGGAATATAGTGGTATTAACCTAGCCTCACGACGTCGGTTAAAGTTGAACCATACCCATTTTGAAAGCAGTGTTGCCAGTAGGCTACTTTTAATTGAAACTCTGATTGATTGATTCCTACCACTTTGATGAAGTAAAGTTCTGCTTGTATTTTCTTTAATTAGTATGTGATTAACCACTTAATCGTCGAGAACGAGACATTCACGGGCTGCAAGCTTCACGGATTTTATTCAGAATTGTTTGATTTCCACCAGTTTTATAAAATAGTGTAATTGGTTTTATTCTGGTATCATTTTACTTTTCATTAAATAAAAGAATATTTTTTTTTTCAAAAAAGTGGTGGCAATAATGAATTTGAATTTTTAAATCGTAATTTAATGCGGCTATTAGGGGGTTAAAACATGATTTTAACCACATATTTTATTTATAAAATAGTGTGATTGGTTTTATTCAGGTATCATTTTACTTGTCATTAAATAAGAAGAATATTTTTTTCAATAAAGTGGTGGGAATAAGGAATTTAAATTTTTAAACCGTAACTTAATGCGACCATTAAGGGGTTAATATTTCAAGAACTTGGTGGCAATCACGTAATGTGAATTTGCTAAAAAAAAAAAAGAAAAAAAAAAAGCCCGCAAAAGCAACACTGTTTAAGATTATGTCATTTTCTCTTTATTCCCTCGCCATGTTGTCGGTATAGTAAGCGATTATATTATAATACGGAACACAAAAAGATTAAAAGCAAAAACTAGATATATTTTAATGTTTATAAATAATATAACTGTTAAAATCGTTATTATAGAACAATAAATCAAGAAGACTTTCTCTAAATATTATTTATCACTTTCAGGGGCAAAGTACCTCAACTTCCAAAAAAGTCGAAGAGAATAAAGTTTACAAACGAATTTACTGTAAAACCTCTTTAAAGCGACCACGTTCAGTTCCAATAAACAACAGTCGTTAAAAGAGGTGGTCTCTTAATTTAGGTCGTGTTTAAATCTAGATTATTATTCTTGAAAAAAACGGAACAATTAATGTTGCTAAAATTTATTTTTCACATTAGGAAACAAATATTAAAATTTAAGTATCAAACAAAAGCTAATTGCATAAGTTAATTGCTGCAGAGTTTAAAAAACGAATACATTGACGCTTGCTTTAGTTTTACGATTCTATCTTTTGTAACTTTTATTTCCAAGTCCTGTCGAAGTTCAATAAATAAATGGATCTTTTTTTTTTTTTTTCTTTGGTCGGGAATAAATAATGACTATTTTTCCGGAACACCTGGTAACATTAGATGGATCAGAGCTCAGAGATTTCAAGTCTACATTCAGTTTTCTAACAAGAAATTATAATTAAATTTTCATGCTAATTTTTTATTGTGAATAAAAACATTGTTCGCTTCCTCTTACAATGTAGTTCTATGGTTTCCTTAACTGTGGGCCGGTATTTTAAAAAAGAAATTGGCTATCCATAAGGCGAAGAATTTATTTCGGAAATAGTAGTGATAAGTTTCGAACATGTTTAACCGTTTCTTGATTTGCCCGTACATCGTTCGGGTAATGTGTTTTTTCCAATCATGATTTAGCCATACTATGTACAGGCATGCATGTTCCAATCATGATTTATTATTCGCACCAGTAAATTTTTATTGTAAAATTTACATTATTAAATCCGAGCATTTATATGATTCAATTAGGCAAAATTTTCTGTTTTAAATACAGGTGATAAAGATTGAAAATTCTGTAAACGACGGAAAAAATAGGCATTTTCACTTTATTTCTTTGAGAGTTTCCTGACTGAGAAGGCAGGTGACTTCATTGACTATAATACTTAATTTATCATCAAAGTTGAATTCGTTGCCTGAAAAGTTACAAAAGGGTTCAAAAACTTAAAAGTTAGTGGAATAAAATAAAAAAACTAAATTTAGTTTAGAAGTCTTATAAATAATGAGCTCTGCGGAGTTATTTTTCTAATGAAACTTTCTTCAAGCGACCAGGAAAATAGGGAATTTGCTTCATTATCTTCAAAGAAATTGGTCGCTCATGGAAGGGTCTATTAGAATGGTCTCTGAAGAGAGGTAAAATTGAGTCCAGACCGTCACTAAAAGTGGAGAATAGAAGGGGTTCAAGAAAATGTATAGGGGGTGGGGCATATTTTCTAACTCTTTGACGCAGAAAGATAAATTAATGCATACTTACACTGTAGGTACTATGTTTCTTTTTAAACTGTTGTAATACCCTCATGTTATGCTAGGAAAAGAAAAGGATGTTGAAAAATCCGAGTTATACCTTGTGCAATATCAAACATCATGTTAACTTCATATGTGCAAATAGGATGAGCAAGTGTTGAAACACTTATTATTCGTTAAAATTTAGTATTTCTGCAAAATTGTGGAAAGGCCTCAAAACTAAATTAGATTTTTGAAAAGACCCTAGTAGTAAACCAATATTTGTCCAACGTTGCGCCAATTTTTCATCTATTGGAAATATTGCCAATAAAACGCCAATATTGCTCCAATTTTGGGATGTTTACATTTTGCCCTTATTTAGCCAATATTTGCAGCCAACATTATGCCAATATTGGGGTTTCATTGGAAATATTGCCAATAAAACGCCAATATTGTACAAATGTTGGCGTTTCATAGGAAATATTTCCAATGAAATTCCAATATTTAACCAATATTGGCGTTTTATTGGCAATATTTCCAATAAAACCCCCAATATTTGCATAATATTGGCTGCAAATATTGGCTAAATAAGGGCAAAATGTAAACATCCCAATAATGGAGCAATATTTTATTCCAATGTGCCAATATTGCTCCAAGATGTAGTCAATATTGGTCCAATTTTTATTTTCGGAACATAGGATGATACATTAATATAGAAATATGATATTTCTCTTCTATTTGAAATTGTGCGTTGGAATTTCAGATACAAACAATATTAAATCTATATTCTGTCGATAAGGTAAGCAAGGCATTCTATTATGAGCTGACAAAAAAGGAAATAATGGGATAAATATAAATATTTCTTGTGTAGATATTCTTTTTTTTTTTTTCAAAAGAACAAAATTCAAGTATAACAAAAACTTTAACTATTACATTACATATAATCTGTCATTTGTAACACTTTTCAGCCTAATTGAAACGTCTATATGAATTCGGTTTACCATTCCATTTGTCCATCTGTGAAATTTTTTGCGTAAATCGCGTAAAAATACTCTGTTTGCCATGAACCCTCATAGCATGCATGTTCACAGTGACGTCACAATGACGTCACTGTGAGTCACTTTGGTCACATCACATCTGTGACGAAAATGCCACCACTCAGTGACGTCACAATGTGACTAAGATGTGACTTTCTAAAAAAAATTTCACAGCTCGTCACAATGTTAATGTCAAAGTAGTCACAAATGACACACTTTTCACAAATTGGTCACATTGCGACGTCACAAAGTGGTCGCAATGTGACGTCCCAAAAAAGCTCTAAAACGGCCATAACGACTTCACATTTTAATCACTGTGACTTCACATCGACGTCACGTGACGTCACATCGACAATCCATGGTCACAAAGTCACAATGTGACTTAACAACGACGTTGCAGTGACGTCACCATGTCTTACGGGAAGTAGATGTCATTGGAGTTTACTATGACATGCTCCATTTTGAAAAAAGAAGTGCGTAGCATTTTTGGTTCATTCACAGGGCCACTCTAAAGAATTGCGTTACATTGCTGTCTATTGGGAAAATTTATTTGCTGTGTATTTTTGATATACATTATTGATGTGTGCTACACAGTGGTGTAGTCGTAACGACAACAGAGGGTATACGCTCAAGCCAGACGGTGTACCCCAAAGTATATATACTATAGTTTTCGTAGGAAACAGAGGCTATACGCTGTTCCTTAACATATCCAGAGGGTATATACTGTATGTGAAGTATACAGAGGGTATATATTTCCGTATACCCTCCACTACACCCCTGGTGCTACAGAGTTCTAACTATGGATCACGATGCGCATAGAACAGTAGTTGAATCACTGCTTTGAAATCTTTAGTCTAGATTAAGTTTTCTAACAAGAAATTATAGTTAAATTTTCATGCTCATTTTTTTATTGTTAATTAAAATATTGTTTTTTGTTTCTTACGACGTAGTTCCACTGTTTCCTCATCTGTGGACCGGTATTTTAATTTAAAATTCTTTATATTTATAAAAGAAATTGGCTATCCATAAGGCGAAGAATTTATTTTGGAAATCCTCTTTAAACGCGTCCCTGATTTGCCCATACGTCATACGGGCAACGTGTTTTTGCCAATCATGATTTGTCCGTACTACGTACGGGCACCCATATTCCAATCATGATTTATTATTCGTACCAGTAAATTTTTATTGTAAATTTTGCATTACAGAAGAACCCCTCAAATTCGGGCCCCGTTAATCCGTATCGGTTTGGTCAATTTTTTTTTCAAGTTAGAGAAGCGATTTGGTTAATTTCCATAATATTAACTTATTTCATTTTCGTATTCTGAATAAAAAAAACCTTTTTTTGAAAACTTTTCGGATGAATATCTTAAGCTTTCTTATTTAAGCTCTTATTTAAACTACACCCAACGAACTACTTATACTCAAGCGGATGTGTGACCGTACGGCTCGCAAAAGGTATTGAAAACTGGCACAGCAAAAAATTACAAAATTTTTTATCACAAAGAAAACATTTTTACTGTCTGTAAATAATCAATAAGTTAATTTAAGGTGAATGTGTGTAATAAGTTAATAAAAGTGGAAGGTGTGTAATAAGTTAATAAAGGTGATTTTCTGTAAATATGTTTTTTTTTCATTTTTTTTTCTAATTCTCCAGATAATTCGGATTTTCAAAAATCCGAATTATCGGGGTTTTGTTGTATTTAATCCGAGTGATTTAATTAGAGAACATTTTCTGTTTTGAAAAACCTGTGGTAAAAGAATAAAAATTATGTAAACGACATGAAAAAATAGGCATTATTTTAAAGTGTTTTTCAAAGATGTTGATCCGTTAAGGTGTTTAACAGGCATCCTTCATAGTTTGTCATGTTGATACTTTTCTTTATTTCTTCTATGACATATTCGACATGAAAACGATTTATACATTTTTTTTTTTCATAATTCAATAAAGAGGTCTGTATTGAATTATTTCAGAAATAGAAGTACATATATATATATATACAACCATTCTATTTGAATTCATTTTTAAAATTATCCTGTTCGTTCAGTATTCGAGCAGTTTTTATTCTCCTTTCAAACTCACACCTAAGTTCTATAGTTGTTGTACAGCTGTCATGTCCAAGAAATGTAAACTGTCTCAAAAAAGAATGATGCATTATTTTGGAAATCTGATATTTCTGTTCTGCTAGCGATTGTACGTTGGAATTTGAGATTTAAACAATATCACATCTGTATTCTGTTGATAAAGTAAGCAAGGCATTTCATTTTGAGCTGACAGAAAGGAAAATAATAGGATAAATATAAATATTTTTCGCATAGATATTCATCTTCGAAAGGAAAAAAAAATCAAACTGAACAGTTACACTAGTAAGATGACAAATGGTCAGGAAAAAATGTAATCAAAAAAGTATTCAATACAAGTTAGAGGGTAAATTCGTCTTGTTTAATCCCTTTCTTTATATCAGGCCTGTCCAACCTTTTAGTAACCTGGGGCGCATCTTGGCTCTTAGCACTCAATGAAGAGCGCCATTATTTGCGTGACTGAAAACGTGCGGCAAAATAATCGCGTAATATTGTATACACGCACGTCTTAACATAATGCAAATGAATCGTACAGAGGTAAACAAAAGACCTCTACAGTTCTGTATTTACACGTATTAAATTTCAAATTATACATTTTTTTTAATGATAAATCTATATCAAAAATGCTTCTAGGATAACGTGCCAGAAACTTTAATCGCGTCTATAATAACAAATAAATAAATATGAAAATCAGAGATATTGCTAGATTTCTTTTAGGATATGAAAACACGGTTCGATTTATTTTGAAGGATGGATTAGTTTTATGAAAAGTACAAAAACAGACAAGCATGATAGTGACCAAACCATGAGGGTAGTTTCAGAGGGATAGTCTCGAAATGCTTTCATAGATGGAAATCATTCTGCATTGTTTATTATTTTTTCTAAGCAAAATTATAAAAAAAATAAAGAAAAAAAACCCTCTAAAATTTCAAAAATCAAGAAAGAAAAATTAAGTTTTCTTACACTCCATATAAAACAGCCAATGAACCACTGTGACAACAGTAAAAAGAAAAAAGCTGAGCTTTCTTGTACCATGTATCTTCAAATGGTAGGGGGACAGGTGAAACGTTTATTATTTGTCTTACATCTTCAGTATTAAAAAGATCTATATCCATCTATTAAGAAATTTAACTATCATAACTACACTATATAAATAATAACTAAAAATTTCAAAAATTAGCGTGATTAAATTTTCAAAGTATGTTTCTGGTTTTTAATGTACAACGGCAAGCTGACAGCATGCCGAACACAGATTTTAAAAATATATCTGATAAAATATTAATTATTTTAAAGAAAGCCTTCTTCATAATGTAATTTTATTTCTAAAATGTTTATTTAATAGGAAATCTTCAAAGGGGCGCCAATAAAGCCTTCAAAGGGCGCCATGGCGCCCGCGGGCACCGCGTTGGACAGCCCTGCTTTATATTATTTAAAGTATTTTCTGTAATTAAGTTCTGGTATTTATCTCTTTTTTTTACTTGTTTTTTCCTGACTACTCGCACCCGCAGTAGCTATTACGTTACATATAATATGTCCTTTTTAACAATTTTTAGCGTAATAGAAAAATGTTTATGTTTTCGTTGTCTGTCTATCTGTACTTCTATCTGTAAGTGAATTATTTCGTGGAACAATAGTCTGATTGCCAGGAAATTATATCATTAGTGTCTACTATGGCATATTCGATATTAAAAAAAAAGTGCGTAGCATTTTCGGTTCTTTCACTGAGCCGCTCAAAAGAATGCCGTTACATTGCGGTCTTTTGGGAAAATTCCATTATGTAATGGAATACTTTTGTGTGGCCCTGTAAATTAATGAAAAAATATTCTTTGCACCACAGATTGTACATAATGTATATTTCAGTATATATTTCATAGTTGCATATCAGTTTTATTTTGTTCTGAAGAATGTGACAGCATTAAAATGCACTTGAAACTATTTTTTCCTGTTGGCCGAGTACTTTTGATTGTTCCTTTAATTAAACTATTCATCTAATTTTCATGAAATTTGAAGTAACTTTCGACAAAATTATGCAATAATTACATATTTTAAATTTCAATCGTTTCGGCTAGGTAGTGTTTGGTCTATTGCATGTGGACGGACAGACGGGCGAACGGACTAAACGACGACTATAGGTGCTAAGTCTTTACATAACAACGTAATGAATGTATCAGTAAGGACTATCAGTCACAATGTCACATTTTTCAATAAGTGTGTCAAAATTGTTTTTTTTATGCTGGCATTGATTACGCAGCATGCATGTATGTATATGTGTAGATAATATAAAAGGCACCATAAACAAAAAACAAAAAAAAAAACTATCTTTTAACGACTTTGTATGGTAATTCGAGAAATCGCTTTTCGAGTACTACTTAATGCATTTTTTAAATTGTTCATTTAGCGGTTTCATCTTTTATCTTAGTAAATTGCGAAGTTTGTTTCAATTATCTGAATATGTTGGAAAGTGATTTATAATCTATGCTGTACGTTAGATTTTCCTTTCTTTTTAAGCTTTATTTTACGAGTCAGTATTTGTATTAATTTTGCTAAAGAGAAACTAAACATAAAAAACTAAATCATGACATGATTTCACTATGCTATATTTTAAAAAAGATATATGTCCAAAAATTTTTATTATTTACTAATATCACAAGATTTTAACACTTTCAGAAAAAAAAAATTGAAAATTTTTTTCAATGAAATACATTTTTCAAATAAATAAATTATTTCAGGTAAATGTATTTAAATTTATTAATATTCACGCGAAAATATTATTATAGTTAGAAAGAAAATATTATTATTTACATTGTGTTATTTTGTTTTTTAAATCTGGCATAATTTTTTCCCATTGCAGCTTTTAACGCATATTAATGAATTAATTATTAGCCTCCGATGCTATTTCTTTCAGACAAGCTAAAAAATGTCGTGTCATCAGCCCTGAATTTTCTACTCAACCGATTTCGATAGTTCTTTTTTTAAATGAAAGCTATTTATTTGTAGGTGTGCCCGTTTTAGCTATCTTTTTAATTTATTTCCATTTTTATATTTTATTTTTTATTTTAAATGCTTTTTACGATATTTCTTCGAAATGGTGGCAAGTTAGTTTAGCTTTTCTCCCGATAATAACAATTTATTTTCCAAAATGATCGTGTATAATTATGCACTAATTGAGGTAAAAAAATATTTACTGAGAAATAATATTAATATTGTAAATAAAATAACAGAAAATAATTTATGATAAAAATTAACGTCTAAAGCAAAATAAGAAAAATTTCAAATGAGGAAAATGATGTCATTCAACAACCAGATAAATGGGAATTACAATATTATTACGGATGCCCTTTTCATCTTACTAATAACAGTAACTTTTAAAAAAATATTTGAAGAGAAAATGACGTGACTTTAAAACATCGCATTTTAACTCATAACGATATTAGGTACGACACTGTTATCCCGTCGACCAATTTCGCCAAATTATACAAATTGCCAAACTAACAGCCAATTATACATATTGACATAATTTTTATTTTAAGTAACGAAAATACAAATAATTAGTAGAATATTAATAAAAATATTAATAAAGTCGAAATAAAAATCACTTAATGACATTTTAAACACATGAATCGTATTTAATGTCATTGAATGTGACATTCACGATCATCCATTATTGGCATTTAATCTTATAGTTTGGCGATAATTTTTTGGTCGACGGGAGAACCTGGTAATACCCGATATAACATTTCAGTATTTCTTTTCATTATGGACACTGAGATTGAGATTTTACTTTCAGATGGCTTCAGTTAGTAAAAATAATGTCATAGTAAAAGTAATTTTTTTTTTTTTTTTTTTTTTTTTAATAAAACTATTTTTCTGTGAGTGCATATAAAATAAAATTTCTGAATTTCGCCGGCACTCAGATTACAATTTTAACTGAAGATGTGCGAATTATTGCAATGCAAAATTGTAATTGGCAAACTTGACATTTAGTTTGTAAATATATTTATTATATATTGATTCAATAATGTAATTACTTTTGCTTTTTTTAAAAACCAAATCGATCGGGTCTTTTAAACATTTCATTCGTCGAATTCGACGGGATTCCACTCGTTTTGTTGTTAAATTGCATTTCCTTTTACTAAGAGTCTATAAAAATGCGTTTAAACTAAAGAAAAAATCCGTTTTTGATGAATCTAGTCAATGAAGAAGCACGTCAAATTGTATCTCTTTATTATTCCGCAATTCCAGTGTCTCAGAGCGGAATTGCTAATCACGGAGATCTTTCTTCGTTAATATTGCTGTTGCATACAAATAAAAATATCAAAGTTGGTGGTATTATTGAGAATTGCCTGATAAACACGCTGGTGCAGACAGTTTTTAAATCGGATTGTTATTTTAAGAGCTATTTAGTGTTAAAATTGGTCAAAAGTTTTCCATGAAAAAAGTTTTATAGGAGCAAAAATTATACACAAGAAATTAATTCTTTTTAGATCATTTTATACATTAGAAGTTCCCGGTGTTCCCATTTATTTATGTAATTTTTATAATTTGACTTATTTTTTGAGGATTTATATCATTTTAAATTCTAATTTTCAGCATGCCGAGAGACTTTTTAAAAATATTTCAAGAAAAAAATATTTTAAATTGTTGCCAACTCTTAAAACAGCGAAAAGAATAAAAGTCTCTTCAAATTAAAAAATAATTGTCACGTGATTATTATAAACAGAAAAATCTTTCAAATTAAAATTTAAAGAATATTACATATTGAAAGCAGGAAAATATTGAAAATTACGGCATAAAAACTATATTTACGCAGGAATTTTAAAAGAGAAAGAAAACTGTAAAATAATGAATTCATTAATATGCGTTAAAAGCCGAAGTTGGAGAAAAATTACGCCAGATTTAAAAAACAAAATAACACAATTCAAATAATAATATTTCCTTTCTAACGATAATAATATTTTTGCGTGAATATTACAAAAAGAAAAAGAAAAGTTTAGTTAAAATTACACCAGATTTAAAAATCACTTCTTTAAAACCATTATTTTGTAGCATTGTTAAAAAATACTGGGAAGCTAAGACTTTGTTAAGTAAATTCATTTTATATTAGCTGATTCTGAATTGTTTAAAAAATCTTTTTTATTCAAACGTGAAAACAGCCACTAACAGCAGCTCATTCGGCCTTAACTCCCTCCGTAACACGTAAAAGAATGAATACCCGTTATAGGGCAATGGCCTCTTTTATTATTTTTATTAATATTATTATTATTATTATTATTCAGTCTTCCATAAAGTTTTTAAAGCCGATGAAACCGATAAACTGATTTTTAAGGCAGGGACGGGGACTGACGAGCGTAACTTCTAGGGGTAAGAGCCCCTTGGTAACATAAAGAAAAAAACCACAAAATTGTAGCATTTGATGTTATCGTGTAAGATAAAGTTTTAACCCCTTCGTGACGGGAGCCCTTTTATGTAATTTTAAATGTTTTGTCATAGGTTTTTAAAAACAGAAATTTGTGCCTTATTAAATCAAGCCTATGCTCTTATTAAATAAAGCAATTTTTACAGCATAATTTTACCGGTGGGAATAAACAAGGATTCTTAAGCCTTTTTGCGGCACGTATACGTGTCGCTCTTCCCCAAGGAGTTAATTAGAATAAATAACTTATAAAATGAATATTTCCTATTGTAAAGTTCAAATAAAAATTATATATATCAATATATGCAATTTGTCATTTCCATATAAGCCTGAATATGTATATATATATGTATATGTATATTAATTTAGTCAAAGCAAAGCTATAATAAAAACCTATAATTATATTTATATTTAATTTAACATATTTAAGTTTCTTTTTTAAATGCATATTTTGCATGCATTATTATATGGATACATTGCATATCTGTAATATATAGATGCAAACCACTCGTAATTACTCCGGATACTTATCGAAGATAAATGTGTTTCCAACCGCAAATATTATTTAATAAACGATTTTAATATGAAATTTTAATATGCATTTATAAAGGAAGTATGTTCTCATAAACACATTTCAGTTTTAAATTTGTTTGTCTTTGATCTGACTCTGGAATAAATAAGTAATGTTGGCTTTTATGGTACCTAATGTATTGACATTTCGTATTTACATAAAGTAAAAATTATTCTTTCGGAATTTCCGTTACCCAAATCAAATTTCTCAATAAAATACACTGTAAGAAAAAACTAAAATAAATATACGGACGATTTTACGGAGATTGAATGATAGTGGAAATCAAGACACTCGCCAGTACAATTCACTGTTTTTTTAACCAAAAAATATCCGTAAACTCCTGTTTTTTTTTTTAATTAAACGGAAATTTTTTCGTCAAAAAACAGTGAATTGTACTGGTGTCCCGATCGCCAGTACAATCTCCGTAAAATCGTCCGTTTTATTTATTTATTTATTTATTTTTTGAATAAACGGGAGTTTTTCCGTCAAAAAACAGTGAATGGTACTGGCGTCTCGATCGCCAGTACAATTTCCCTAAAATCGCCCTTTTTTTTTTCCTTACGGTGAATAAATTTTTCAAACGGAATGATATATACGCTAATGTTGCTAATACGATAGTCCAGAGATATTTGCTATAAAACAATTTGCGGTTTCGTATGTAATCGAATAAAAACGTGTAAAACAGTTCGGAAAGAAATATTTATCGATTCATTTATTCTTGGGTGTCCTTTTAAAAGTGACCCAGTTTCATAAACGAACAATATACGCAGCGATTAAGCAATATTTGTTTTCTTTTCTTTACCAGTCAAACTGTCACCAGAGTTCCGCATTCAGATGTACAGCTGTCAAGCCAAAAAACATAAGCTGTTCGGAAAAACGTATGAAATATTAATCTAGAAATCAGATACAATCGTTCCTTTTTGTCTTATTTCTGTTTGTAACTGTGTTTGTGTGGCATCTCTATTTTGTCAGTGATGTAGATAAGTGTTTTTATTTTAACTCCTTGGGGGAAAAACAGTTGCGTTTGTATAATTCTAAATTCATACCGGAAATTTGAAAAAGAAAAATATTTCAAAAGAAGGAGAAGCAGTTTCATGCTCTTTATCCACCAAATAATAAAAGTAATAATAGAACAGTTGCCAACTTTTGCGCATTTTTGCTACCACTAAAATTGTACAGAGATTTTCTATTTATTTAATCATAAGATTTCGATGATTAAAAAACACAATATTTACTATAAATTTTTTGTGGTAGGAAAAATGTGTAAAAGTTGGCAGCTATGAATTAGATAGTTTTTTTTCTGATGCGTCTTCTATATATTTAAACAATAAAAAAATAATAACGAACATTTTTTCAGCGATTTATCAAAGAAAATCTTGTGATATGTTTATAATTTGGACATTTTTCATTACATTATTACTGTCTATACTTATTATTTAGTTAACACTGCTTTCAGTACTTTCCAACAAAACTGAAAAGTGCTTAAGCATTCGGTTGTCTGTCTGTCTGTCCGTCTGGCCACGCTCTAATTCCTGTAAATATACTCGGATTTCATGCAATTGATAAAGCTTATTTAAGGTCAATAAATCATTTTTTGGTATTGCATATGAAATATGTACGATCAATGGTTCATTTAGAGGGACACTCAAACGAATTCGATTACATTATGTTATAAGGAGAAAGTCGTTTGGAGAGTACCTTAATGACATTAGGCTATTTCATATGTACTGAAATTGAAAGAAATCTCTGAATTTCACTAAGGTCACGTTAAAACAGAGTATTCATAGCATTTTTTGTTAATTTACTAGGAAACACAAAAGAAATCGGTAATGTAAAGATGATTTTGGGTGCAGCTATATTGGCCGCTAGTAAGAGCTCCTTTTTAGACGACAGGATTCGGATAAACATGAGGAAGTAATACAGGTTTACCGAAGCAATGAGGGACACCAGCAAAAACTCTTCTTGGTTTTTTTATTAAGAAATGCAGTAATGAGCAAAGCTACTGTCCTCAGGGAGTGACCCCTTGGGAACACAATTTACAGTGCTACATAATGGAAATACGGCCTTTTTTGGCGACAGACAAAAATCAAACTGAAATTACAATTAGTACAGATGTTGATTAGCGATTTGGCTTGCGGTTTTCGCCAAAACCCTTTGTATAATTGCCAACCTTGGCGATAATTATGCAGAGAGAGACAGAACGCGTTATTAAGTACACAGCCAATTGATAATCTGTAAATTATTGGAGCAGGTACAAAAGGGTTAATAGAGTAAATTCGTGAGAACTGCATCAGCTCTCAATGGACGATGCAAAACATCTGCTTAGATTCACATATTATACCCTAAATCAATGAGACGCACCCACGAAATAATTTGCAGGACAAAATGTTTATGAAGAGAAAGGAACTCGTTAGCAACTGAACAAAGATTAGATTTTATTTTAGTTATTGAAATCGCAAAGATAGCTTTCAACGGAACTAGGAGAAGCGCAGATTGAAAAGAATTGTTTTATTTTTATTTTATTTCAGTTAGTCATTACATCAAAAAATTCATGTAAGAGAAAATAATTAATGAAAGCTTTTCCATACTTAATAGAATACTAAACTGTGGGAAAAGGGCGCAATGAATACCTAATTTCTAAATTATAAAGATTAACTGAAATGCAATTTTATAAAAGGAATAAATTTTGACCAAAAACTATACATAATGGAATCTCCATTATAGGTAATAGTACGGATTTTGCGTAATAATTGTTGGAGAGTACGCTTTAAAATTCAATAAGTGCTTTTATTTTTAATAATTCTTTTGCATATTACTATTTACATGTAAATTCTTTACTTCATATACTTGACTTTGCAAAAGTATTTGCATACCATTCTCCTTATTAGAGAAAATTGCTGATGGAAATGTCAACTGAAATATATGTGTATCTTAAATAAACTAAATTTTGGAATGCATGCTGTTAACAGACACAAATATCTCTATCAAAAACAGGGTTGATAAAAAAAATCGAAAAAGTTTCCAATTGTAGACGGGAACAGCTGAAATTCAGTTTTGAAATGCATTATACATTTTCATATAAGGTACCCTGGGGTAATAACGCCACGTTAAGGTTCTACCAATTTTCACGGCTTAGTTTTAGATTGTATTTTTCAAACAAATATAGGATCTGATACAGCAACTCATTGACTATCTAAATAAAATAAAATAATTTAACAGATATGTATTCATAAAATGTAATGGCGTTTTTTTTTACCAATGTTGTTTGGCGTTATTACCCACCTATATGGGTAATAACGCCATGCAAACAAAACTATGAAATAAGATGGAATAATTGCATGTAGATAGCCCAATTCTAAAAATACAAACTCTACAAACTTAGAAATTGACAAATTGCATTCTAAGATATTGAAAATGTTCATTTTTTTGTGAAAGTGCAAGAAAAATAAAGGTGTGGTGTGGGAGGGAGGGGGGATGAGGCAAAAGAATATCAGACCGTAAGCTTCTTTTTGTTTAAAAAGGACCGTTTAAATAGAAATATGAGAAACATTGCACAGTTTTAACTGTGTTTATTTGAATCAGTATTTAGGATGTAGCTCGGCCACTGTAGGGAATCAACCGGGGTATTAATGTCAAGGATTGGCGTTATTACCCCGGTATAGTTATTGCGCAGTACATTTTAAATTACAAATTATCTCAAGAAAATATCCAAAATCTTCAACAACATTTTAAAAGTACATGAAATGCACTACAAATTTATGTAATTAACAAAGTATTTCCTGATAAAAAGATAGTCTTCACATCACAAAACGTATCTCGCAAATTTTAGATCAAGCGTTAATTTTAGTTGTTTGTAAAATCAATAAGACCTAAAAATGAAACAAATTAACTTGAAGCTGTTTTTTGCGATTTATATGACTCAAAACCCTTCTGCGCAGAGCACATGGGTGTCATTTACCTGATTATTTCATAATTATGCAAAATATAAGCACTTGGCGTTATTACCCCGCCTGGCGTTATTACCCCAGGGTACCTTAGTTAAAGGATATGCGATAGTTTAATTTTTAAAAAGATGCAATTTAATTACATTATTCTAACTGTGTGTTGGTAAGTGCTTCATAATGTGTGCTTGACGTATCATTTTTCTTTCTTGTTAGGGTTTAACATTTATCAGGAGAAAATTACAATAAAATCATTTTATGCTACTATTTTTTGTCAAAACAACTTTGTGGCATATTTCTACAACATTTGCACTAGAAATTTATGGTGATTTTTATTGTTTGACAACAGTTGTGGTATAAGTTATGGTTAAGATTTCTTCTTTGACCAATTTTTAATCGTAGCAAAATTTTTAGAAAAAATATCATTCTTTTCTTTTTTTCTTTTTTTTTTTTAAAGAAAAATAAATTTCTGTGCGAAATAATCACGCGAAAGTTTGCTCTATTTAAGAAAAGATTTTGTATAAGAAGATACTGCTACCGAACAATTTTCTGGTCTTTAAATTTCAGATTATGTGCGACTTACTCATTGATAAAAATATTAACGTTTTTTTACTGTTATTAAACAAATTTTGTTATCGTTTACTGTCGTATTTTCATGCAATGGATAAAGCTTATTTAAGGTCACAAAAAGGTTTTTGGTAATGCACACCAAATATGTACAATTGGTGGTTCATTTACAGGGACACTCAAAAGAATATGATTACATTATGGTGTAGGGGAAAAAATCGTTTGGAGAGTATTTTAATGACATTACGCTATTTCATATATATTGAAACTAATATAAATCACTGAATTTCCCGACGATCACGTTAAAACGTAGCATTCATAGTATTACTTATTTATTTACAGGGAGGCACAAAAGATATATGTTACAGTACTGTGTTTGCGTAGTAAATTCTGGAGAATACGTTTTAAAATTCGGTATGTTCTCTAAATTAGTTTACTGTAGACTGCACTGTAAGTAATGCCTTTGCGTAATAATTGCTGGAGAGTACGTTTAAAATTATTATTAAACGTTATATGCTTTTAAATTTAATTTGTTTTTTGCATATTATTGTTTACATATTATGGCATATTATCGTTTTTTATTATACCATTCTCCGTATTAGAGGAAACTGCTGAATGGGAATTTTCGATTGAAATACATGTGTCTCTTAAATGAAAAAAAATTTTAGAATGTTTGAATTGATAAAAATATCTATATCATATACAGGGCTGTTAAAAAATTCGGATAATTTTCCGTTTGTAGAGATGGGAACAGCTGAAATTAGGTTTTGCAATGCGTTATATATTTCCATACGGTGAAATTATACGTAATAGTTTAATTTTTTAAACAGTGAAGTCTTGTTACATTATTCTGATTGTGTTGGAAAGTTCTTCATAATCTATGCTTAACACATGATTTTTTCTTTCTTGTTATTTTCGAGAACGAATTCGTATTTTCTGAATAAAAATGCGGGTCAAACTGTCAATCCTGGCTCCAATGAAGGCGGGAGGAGTAGAGAACACCACTTTACCACATACGCAATCTGAGACAGTGTTTATGGATTTTTCCGGTATTCGCTTTATTTCTGCTTTTTTTGTATGGGATGGATTTATTATTTTCTCTTATTCTTTGTAATTCCCCGTCACAGTGATATTTTTTTTTTTTTTTTTTTTTTTTTTTTTTTTTTTTGCTCAGGACGTTTGTTCTCTAACTCCTTTATCGATTGCATATTTGTGTTAGGAATTTTTTTGTAGAATACGTTTTTATTATTGTTCAATTAATAACTATTAGAAATAAGCTGATGAACAAAATTGCTAATAAAAAGTTCTTTAAACCATTGAAAATGTTCATACTTCACAGTGAAAAAAAGAAGAAAAATATATACTTTTATACATTTATTTGAAATTTATCTTTGGAGAAAGCCTTGATTAAGCACTTTTATAGTTTGAAAGTTAAGCTATTTAGAAGGATTTTAATTTAAATATTATGGGATTTGCCGTACCTGACTTATTCAACTTTTGATAAATTTATTCTTTTTATTACTATGCGGTTTACAGTTTAACCTTTATTCCATGCTAACTCATAGCTAGGTAGTCTAGTGTTATATTTAATAAAAGTTACTCGGAAACGAAAAGTATTTGTGCCTTAATGATACAAATTTCATATCAATAACTCCTTTAAAAAAAGGGGGAAATCTCTATTCGAATTTATTGGTGTAAGTTTACTCCAATTGTTAATGAGCCCTGCTGATCCGGTTACAGTTGAAACCTTGCTATTTTAAAGAGGTTAGTTCCTTTTTATTCATAGTTTCATGGTCTACAGTTTTCGATAAATGCACATTTAAAAGTACCTATTTGTGTTATACCCGCCTGAAAAATATTTATTGCTATTTTCAATTATATATAATTAAAATATTAAAGGAAAAAAATAAAGCAAATAAATTTTTATTTAGGCGAATTCAATTCATGAATAATGTAAATAATAAGAGCTACTAATAAGATTACAATGAAATACTAATTAAAATTTTAAATCTTAGTTGTCATAGTTTAGCTATTATAATTAAAAAATAAAATATAAATACATAATTAATTATAATTAATTATATACTAAAATACAATTATATATATGTTATACAAAAATAATAATTAAATGTATCACATTGATATAGGCCCCTAGGTTCTAAAGCTTAAAACAAAAATAACAAACAAACAAAAAAAAACCTGAAGATTTTCTGTAAACTAATTACAAACTCTGTAACATGTTTGCAAAACACATAAATGCAATAAATTATACGCGGTCAATTTATATAATAAGGGAAAAGGGTTTTTTCGTCTTTTTTTTACTTAGATAAAAAAATGTGGAATCTTAAAATTTGAACTTTATAATCTCGTGGTTCTTTGAAGCTTCGTTATTTATAAGATCTTTAGAAATAAACTTTCTTTCGATTCTATCCTTCTTTTGAAAGATTATAGTTTTTTGAAAAGTTTACCGAAATCACAAGTTTTATCAGAAAATGCAATATTTTAAAAGTAAAAGCATTTGTTAAAGGATTTTTTGGAAAAGTTTTGATGCAAACGTGAAAACATTTCAGTATGGATTTGTACTTTTGTAAATTTATAACTTTAAGCAAAATTATTATGATTGTAATATATTAAATTATTTATTATTATCAAACTTATTATGATTAAAACTAGGTATTGTAAAGATGGAAACTACACCGATTAGAAAATATACGATAATTTATAGCAAATTCAAAGTTAGAAAATTATCAATATCATAACATAGGTAAGGAAAAACACAGTCAAAAAAATATTAAATACTAGAATTTTGTTAAAGATAAATTCGCCTTCTTTAAGTACTTTTATATTGTTCGAATCACCATGCTATACTGATACCAAATTAATTATTCAGGATGGCGAGTGGTCAGGGAAAACCGGGAAAAACACAGTCAAGAAAAGAGAACACTACCAGTAATTTCCTACAGAAAATACTTCAAATAATATAAAGAGATTATATAAACTGAATTTATCTTTAACAAAATACTGGTATTTATCATCTATATTGACTCTGTTTTTATCTAAGCACTCGCCACCCTGTTATTGATAGCCTAAAAGAGTATAGTTTCATCGCTACTAGAGTAGTCATGATTAACCTTCCTACCCTGAATGGGTCTAATCGACCCATAACTATAATTTGTTTTATACGATTCAAACCAGAAGTTTTTTCATACAGAAAGTTAAATAACAGATTCAGAGAAATAGGTGAATTAGAGATATTAAAATGTTTTAAACACCAATTCTGGTGTGAAATGTTTCTATGAATATTGAGTAAAATTTGAACAGCGTAGGAAGGTTAAAAATCGTAAAACTGGCAATCAATGCTGCCACTTTATATGGCAAATATCTTACCTTGCAAAAATTTTGAAGAAATTTACTAAATTAAGACTATTTATTATTTGTCAATTAAAATTGAAGCTTTTACTAGCAAACAGCGAGTTAAACAATGTTACCATTGTCAAGTGTTCGGCTACGCCTCAGAGATATGCTGGATATACTAACGATATTCAAGACACTTCAAAAACTCTCAATGATTTCAAGGAAAATTTTTCAAGTTACTAAATTCATAAACTGCATAAAATACATTTCCACTAAAACTAAACAATTTACGGATCCTATACAAAAAATGCTTGTCATTATAACTGAATTTGATAAATTTGCTAACTACACATTAACGTAGATTAACGTCTCTTTTATGATAAACTTTAAGTCCTTTTGTGTTTTTTGTTTTGTCCGTTTTGTTGTGTTAAAAGTAAAAATTCATAAAATTAAAAAGAAAATACTTCTTTTATTACTTAATATCTTTGTTTTTTTTATGTATATTAAATTTTGATATTTCTAATCACTCTTTTTGTACTTTTTGTTATACTCTCTCCTGAGTTACCAGACTACGCGGTCGCCGACCTCTTTTTTGCTATGTTTAACCTTTTATTTTTGTTTTTAAATACATTATTAGATTGACCTCTCCTCATTTCTATATATTTTCATCTTTTCTTACATATAATTTTTCTTGCTAAAAGTAAAATTTTTTCTCATTTTTTTTATATATATTTAGTGGTTTAGTACAGAGGTTCCGACCAAAAATAATTTGTGTTAGAAATGTTGGTTCCGATTCCTCGTGGAAAGTGACATCCGAATTATAAGGGTTATATACATTAACATTGTACCAAAAATTCTGCATCGTATTTTTTTTTTAAATCATGGAATGTCTGTTATTAAATAAAACAAAGATTATTATAAAGAGTTTTCCTTACAATGATGGCTTTTTTTAATAACAAAAGTTACTATTTTTTTTTTGTAACAAATGTAAATATAACAAGTTGGAAATTGCACGTGAAGCGTAGCAAATGAGGTGCGTTCGTACGATAACGAAGTTTTAAAAATATTCAGATCTCGGTGATATAGTAGAGCGTACTCCGGATACTGTATAATAGTTGAAATCTTTGTGTTTCTGTAAATATGCAGGAAGTAATTTTTATTACACCTCAGCAACGTATATCTTATTCATAAAATGTGAATTAGTTGAATATAATTAAAACACGCCGCAAACAATGTTTCCCCGTATAGCATTATGTAGTGGAATACATTTGTGTGGCCCTGTAATTTAATAATAAAAATTCTTCACATCACAGATTGTACAGAATGAATATTTTAGTATATACTTCATAGATTCATGCCAATTCTATTATGTTTGAATGTGTGTAACATTATTAAAATGTATTTGAAACTTTTTACCCATTGACCGTAATGTAATGGAATACTTTTGATTGTCCTTGTAAATGATCTATGCATCCGACTTTCATAACATTTGAAATGGCGCGCCAAAATTACGTAATAATTATATGTGTTAAATTTCAAACGATTAAAATGCATTTGAAACTTTTTTCCCCATTGACCGTAATGTAACTGAAGCCTTTTGATTCTCCCTGTAATTGATCTATCCATCCGATTTTCATAAAATTTGAAAAGACTCGATAAAATTACGCAATAATTATATATTTTGAATTTCAAACGATTAAAATGCATTTGAAACTTTTCCCCCATTGACCATAATGTAACGGAATACTTTTGATTGTCCCTGTAATTGATCTATCCATCCGATTTTCATAAAATTTGAAATGACTCGACAAAATTATGTAAAAATTACATATTATCTTATAATTATGTATTCTAAATTTCAGACGATTCGGTTGGGTAGTTTTTGCGTTGTTACATGCGGACAGACAGACGGACGGACGGGCGGACTGAGCGACAACAATAGGTGCTACGTATTTACATAATTATGAATGCACATAAAAAAGCAGAATCTGTCAGTTATGTATGTGAACCCATTTTTATGTATGTTAGATCGTGTATGACTGGATAAACTGTGGACGAAAGATTTTTTTATTGGTTTAATTAAGTGTTTGTGTTGTTAAGTATTATTTATAATTTATAACTCGTTTGCCACTAATTTTTCCTTTTTGAACCCCTTGTGGACAGGGTTGTAGCTAAGGGACTTTTAAAGCGGCTCAGCATCCCCTAATACATATTTAGCCTCCCCTGGGAAAGATTCAAGGACACTAAATGAATGCATGTTTCAAAAATCCGAATTAAATTCTGTTCAAAAATCTAATTTAGGTTTGAGGACCTTTAACAGTTTTTCAAAAATATTAAATTGTAACTAAAATAAGTGTTTCAACACTGGCTCATCCTATTTGCACATATGAAACTAATGAAGCTTGATATCGCACTAATTATACACTAGAATTTTTTATATCTTTTTCTTAGCATGAAATGAAATTATCAAAACATAGTACATACAGTGTGAACATGCACTAATTTATCTTTCGACATCACACAAAGAGAAAATACAAACTCCTTCGCCCTACATTTTTAACCCCCCCCCCCCAGATTTTCTTGAGCCCTCTCTATTATTTACTTCTAGCTACAGTCCTGCTTAAGGAACAAGCAATAATATCTCTATAATGTTGAATTCTCTCCGGAACAATCGAAAAATTTTAATTTAAAATAAGGCATATTTTTCTAAATTTAGCCGTCAAAGTTAAAAGTATGAAATTTCATTAAAAGTTTCTCATGAGAATGTTTAAATTAGGTGGGATAAAATATATTCCACCACTCCTCAAGGGGTTAACAGAGATGAGAAACGTTGTATTTGGCAATAATAAGTTTGAGAAATTTCGAATGCATTGTATGTAACTATGTTATTATAAAAAATTGTAGCATTCCAAATAAACTTTTTTTTTGGGACAGATGTGCAGTTTATTTGAAAATATAAAAGGTTTTTTTTTTTTTTTTTTTTTTTTTTTTTTTTTGAAAATATAAAAAGAAGAATCTGGAAGTTTGAATTTTATCAGAAAAAAGCTTTATCATAAAAAAATATGTTTTATACTGCAATGTATTTTAAAGTTGTGAAAGAAACAGAAATTTAAGGTTAAAAAATAGTGAATGAGTTAACATGGAGATGACATCATGTCTAGATATTTTGTGCATTTAAATATTAAGGCAGAATAGCTTGGAATGTTTTAAACCATTTTCAGTCATAAAACGGATTTCATATTTGAGCATATTTAGATTTAAAGTATTTAAGTAAGGTGTCAAAAAATAGATATTATTTAAATAACTAAATTGGTAGAGTGGTGAAAATTATTTTTGAACCTTTTGCAATCTGCGTCATTTTGAGTATGGGCTACCAGCAACTCCGCGTCGTTGCATAAATTTTAATCGGTCGGGGCCCCTTTCTTAAAAAGAAGATTCCTTTAAGTCGAAAATTTTAAAAGTGCATGGATTAAAGAAGGAAAATTTTATTTTTCTTTATTATGGGTGTCAAATTTTGCATGGACGTAGCGCAACGGAGTTTTCATATTACCTTACCATGTCGACGCAGCAGCGACAACGGAGCTTACAACTTACCTTACTATATCACCATAGTGGCAACAGCGGAGTTTTTAACTTACCTTACGAAGTCACGCACATATTATAAAGTGGTCTGTCTAACGTTTAGCAACATCTAAACGTTGGAAGACATAGATTTTCGGTAATAATTCTATTTATATTTAATTTGAAAATACAAATTATCCTTTTGCTATACAACTTAGGTTTTCACTAAAAATAATTTCGAAAAAAGTTCGTCTGGTATGTGTTTCTCACCGACTGTAGCATGACAGACAAGAATATTATTATAATACTAAATGAACTCATTATTTTCCATGATTTATTGCATAGCTGCCAACTTTTACGCATTTTTCCTACCACAAAAATTGTATAGTAAATATTGTCTTATTTATTCGTCGAAATCTTATGAATGGAAAATCTCTGTACAATTTTAGTGTTAGCTAAAATGCGTAAAAGTTGGCAGCTATGCGTTCCTTAGTAAATTCGTAATTGTTGAGCATTTGATTATTTTAACTTTATTCCGATTAAACATCAATTTCTTTTATAAAAAGGAAAAATAAAATTAAGAAACAATAAATACATACTTTAAATAAAGTTAGCAGCTATGTTACTGTTCTTGTGCTCTATATCATAGGATAATACTAAAAAAAAAAAAAAAAAAAAAAAAAAATACACCGAAATCGGCATTAAATTTTTATTTATGCACCACTTTACTTCCGCAGACATGGATTATTAGATTCTCCTATTTCTACTCTTCTATAAAATAAAGTGTTTTTTAGGTGCGTTCGTAATTATGTAAATACGTAGCACCTATTGTTGTCGCTCAGTCCGTCCGTCTGTCCATCTATCTGTCTGTCCGTCTGTCTGTCCGTCTGTCTGTCTGTCTGTCCGTCCGCATATAACAACGCAAAAACTACCCAACCGAATAGTTTGAAATTTAACATACATAATTATAACATAATTTTGTCGAGTCATTTCAAATTTTATGAAAATCGGATGGATAGATCAATTACAGGGACAATCAAAAGGATTCCGTTACATTACGGTCAATGGGGAAAAAAGTTTCAAATGCATTTTAATCGTTTGGAATTTAAGACATATAATTATTATGTAATTTTATCGAGTCATTTCAAATGTTATGAAAATCGGATGCATAGATCATTTACAGGGACAATCAAAGGTATTCCATTACGTTATGGTCAATGGGAAAAAAGATTCAAAAGCATTTTTATGATGTTACACTCATTCGAACATAATAGAATTGGCATGAATCTATGAAATATATACTAAAATATGCATTATGTACAATCTGTGATGCAAAAAATATTTATTATTAAATTACAGGGCCACCCAAAGTATTCCACTACATAATGCTACACGGAGAAACATTGTTTGGGGCGTGTTTAATTATATTCAACTATTTCATATTTTATGAATAAGATATACGTTTCTGAGGTGTAATAAAAATTACTTTCTGCATATTTACAGAAACACAAAGATTTCGACAACTATACTGTATCCCAAGTACGGTCTACTATATCAGCAAGGTCTGAATATTTTTAAAACTTCGTTATCGTACGAACGCACCTCATTTGCTACGTTCACGTGCAATTTCCAACTTGTTTTTCTTTTGCTTGATAATATAGGATTTTGTACTGCCGGCTCTTAGACTATAGCTCCATGTTACTTGAATCTTAAATAAACACGCTTATAAATGAGAGTTTAAAAGGTCTTCAATTTTGTGTAATATTGTTCTGTTTCCGAAATTGAAAGAATTTTATGTTACATACATTCTTGTAAAAAGTTTTAACATTTAATGCTTTCTTCCATGGAATTCCTCTCATCATAGGCTATTTCCATGAGTACTTGTAGTGTAAGTCACAGGCTACGATTTTTGGCTACCAGTATTTTAGTACGAAAAAATGTGATTTATTTCATCGGCACATTCTCATTAATTGAATAAGCCAAGCACACTTTTCGAAAATAACGGTGGCAAACAAGCATAGCAATTATAAGGTAATGTGTCTTACACTACAAAACCCATGGAAGTAGCCCATAATAAATATATATAAATAAATAAAACTAGCTACGTATCAACAAAGTAAACCACTGCCCGCGAGTTAACTGCATTTTATAATTAAATAGAAAATTTAAGATAGTAAAAAAGTGCATTTTGTCGGCTCTTATAATATAAATACATAAAAAATAATTTATCTTTATTTTATGATTTATTCAAAAATTAAAAAAAAAAGATTATTATTATTATTATCATTATTTTACTACTATATATTAATTAAAATTTAGAAAAATGCTGAAATTTAGGAATCATCCCAGCAGCAGAAAACTTTTAAATCAAAAATATTAGTCATTCAATTTAGTATAAAGCATCACTTTTTTAGAAGCTTTTATAAACACAGTGAAAATGCGAAAAGTTTTCACACAGGCAACAGAAATTAATTTAAAAGTACTGCTAGTAAGCTAAACTGAATAATCGTATGCTTTTAGTTAAATTAAAAATATTCTAAAAGCAAAACTCTTTGAACTATTTAAAAACTTTCTACTCTAAAGCTAGCTAACACATGCGCCTTCTAAATTACACAACAAATACTCTGTGAAAGCCGTACATAGTTTCTTAAATGTTTACCAAAATTTTGCTAATACATTCTTTTGAAACGTGGCTTTAATTTCATTAAACACTTTTTAACAGTTGACTGTTTTAAGTTAAGTTTCAGGAAAGAAGAAAAAATATTACACGATAAGTTTCAAAGTTTAAGTAGGTGAATAAAATGTGCAAGGGAAATTATTTTATTTAATAAGTATACACTCGCTGAAATTACATGTTTAAATACAGTTGTGTAAATGTAAATATTTTTTGATAAGTCTGCAAAAATCGCATATCGTATGTTTTAAACACAATTTAATTTGTCGAATCATTTAAAACGTAGTTTATCTTCAGAATTTCGTTTATAGTTTATAAGGCAGAACAATAGTGAATTTGAATGGTAGATTTTTTTGTGCTTGTAAAATACCAATAGAAATATAGAGAATGTCTATTTGAACAAAAAATATTTTTCAATTTCAAAGCTTTATATTTTCCATTTTTTTCATCTTTATATCAAACTTTTGCTTACTAGAAGTAATCATAAACAATGGCCCGACATAATTTTAATTATTTTACTTCTAAATAAAAATGTATATCGGGTCGTTCGGAATATCGTGTCTTTTTGGGAAAAATCAATTCGCAAAAATTCTACCATTTAATTATTAGATATTGTTTTAGTTATCTACTGCTCACAAGAAAAGTCTCCATACTGAAAAAATAAAATATTTTACTGAGATTTTTTGAAAAAAAAAAAAACCACTTAAAGTACTTATGTATGTAATAAAAGATCTGTCAAAATTGGTGGCAGAATTACTGTACAAAGTATGTAAAAAAATAAAATAAGTTAAAATGTTTGCCGTGAAAAACAAAATTCTTCGAACTATTTTAAAATTTTACTACCGTAAAACTTGTGAAAAACCTGCGCCTTCTAAATTACATAACGAGTACTTTCTGAAACCCGCACTTTATTAAATGTTTACCAACATTTTACGAATACATTCTTTTGAAACGTGGCTTCATTTTCATTAACTACTTTTTAACCGTTCACTGTGTATTAGCTTAAGTTTCAGGAAAGAAGAAAAAAAATATAACACGATAAATTTCAAAGATTGAGAAGGCGAATAAAATGTGTCAGGGAATTTAGTTATCTTACTTAATAAGTAAACACTCCCTGAAATTGCATGTTTAAAAACAGTTATCTGAAAGCGTAAAGTATTTTTAGATAAGTCTGAAAAAGTCGCATATCGTATGTTTTAAACAAAATTTAATTTGTCGAATTATTTAAAACTTAGTTTATCTTCATAATTTCGTTTATAGTTTATGAGACAGAACAAAGGTGAATTTGAATGGTAGATTTTTTTGTGCTTGTGAAATACCAATAAAAAGATAGATAATATTATATTTGAACAAAAAAAATATTGTTCAAGTTCAAAACTTTACGTTTCCCCTACGGTCCGACTTAATTTTGTTTATTTCACTCCTAAATAAAAAAGATATATTGGTCATTCGGAATGTCATGTTTGTTTAGGAAAATCAATTCGTACCGGAAAATTCTATCACTTAATTATTACATATAGTTTTAGATATCTAGATGTCATAAAAAAGGTTGCTATACAGAAAAAATGAAATTTTTAACTGAGATTTTTTGAAAAAAAAACCAATTAAACTACTTATGTATGCAATAAAGTATCTGTCAAAATTAGTGACAGAATTACTCTAGAAAGTACAGTGGAGCATCGTTTATACGACGCCGAAGGGACTACCGAAAAACGTCGTATAAACGATAACGACGTATAATCGATTTTCACTTCCAAAATTAGAAATAATTTTGTTTTCACTAAATTTTAATGTTTAACGTGATGATTTGCATGATTTTTTAAATAAAACAAACCAAAATAAACAAATAATCTTAAAAACGGTGGGGGGGGGGGGGATTAGTAAGCAATTTAAATATGCGTACCTTTATTTATGTTTCACCGAAAGGTTCCTCATTTGCAGATCATCATTTCTTTACCATTTAAAGTTAAAGATAAAAAAACCCGCGTGGCCAACTAAAAGTCGCCAATACTGATAACAGTTAGAAGGATAGTCTATTTGCAACTTAGAACAGGTCGGGAAAGCTGACCATCCTCGAAATAAGAATGACCCCTCCCAGTGTAATCTGTTACACGTAAGCTGATTTTTCAGACTAATCGAACACCACCCCACATTTTTATAATGTGGAGAGCTCTTTGGTGTCATTCATAGCTGCCAACTTCCGCTCGTTCGTAAAATATATAAGAAAAATAAACAAAAATAAACCTATACATAATCGAAAAATCGACGTATAAACGATTTTGGCGTCGTATAAAAGATATATTTTTACATTAAAATAAATAGGAATGAATCGGGACCACAGTAAAACGTCGTATAAATGTAAACGTCGTATAAGTGATCGTCGTATAAACGATGCTTTACTGTATATAAAAAATAAAATACTTTGAAATAATTGCCGCGAAAAGCAAAATTCTTTGAACTATTTTAAAATTTTACTACCCTGAAACTTGTAAAACACCCGAGTCTTCTAAATTACATAAGTACTTTCTAAAACCGGCATTTTTTATTAAATGTTTACCAAAATTTTACGAATACCAGGGCTCTCAAATGCACCGCGAACTGAACATCAGAATTTTTTTAGAGAAATTTTCTTTTTAGACTTTTTCTTGCAAAATGTCAAGAAACCATGTTTGGAAGTTGATTCTAGCTCAAACGTATTATGAAATTTTCTGTTAAAAAATACTGATGTTCAGTTCGCGGACCATTTGGGAGCCCTGGAATACATTCTTTTGAAACGTGGCTCCAATTTCATTAAAAATTTTTTAACCGTTGACTGTTTTAGCTTAAGTTTCATGAAAGAATAAAAAAAAATATTACACGATATATTTCAAAAATTGAGTAGGCGAAAAAAATATGACAAGGAATTTAGTTATCTTACTTGATAACTGTACACTTTCTGAAATTATATGTTTAAACATAGTTATCTGGGGATGAATTTTTTTTTTTTTTAGTTTAGTGTGCAAAAGTCCCATTACCGTATGTTTTAACCCGTTATCTACCGATGGTAGTTATAAGCACCATTAATATTACTTATTATAAAATTCTTTTTAAACGTCAGTTAGTTGTAATACTGTTTAGAATGATTTACGGATACATTACTTTAATTTGTACTAAAAGCATTATTGGTTACACAAATCAAAAATATATTCAAAAGATGATTTATTTTGCCTTTGTATCTTTTTCAACTTCCTTGCCGCTGAGGGAGAGGGGTGGGGATTTTTCAATTCGGAAATATTTCTCTATTTATATTGCAAGAAAATCATATTTGTACATTTTAAAATTATGCAAAATTCTAAGAAAACAATTTAAAATAAAAGATTTGAGTGGGATATAAATCTTGCACAAAATCCCTGTAAATTCCTATTTAATTAATCCATCTTAAATCTTCCAATCCTTTTAAAATCCTTCAAAAATTTATAAAATGATTATGTAAATCTTTTAATTTATTTTTAACAATTTATGCAAAATGCTTTAGAATATAAAATTTTCATGAATTCATAATTCGGTAGATAGAGGGTTAAACTTAATTCAGTTTGTCGGATCATTTTAAAACTTAGTTTTCCATCAGAATTTCGTTTGTAGCTTTATAAGACAGAACAATAGTAAGTTTGAATGATAGATTTGTTTATGCATGTAAAATACTAATAGCTGTATATAGAATGTTATAAATGCTTTAAAAATACAGTTTTATATGTAATTTGATTTTAAGTCCTTGTTGTAGGATCTGTACCTTGCTAAACTATCCAATATGAAAACAGTGTTGATAGTGGGCAGTTTTCTTTTAACTTCAGTTTTCTTAAACGACACCGCTTCTTTGAAATAATAAAATTCATCTTTCTTAATCGTATTTAACCCATTTAAAGCCGCCGTACTCATTTGAGTACAGTAATTTTTTTTACGCACCCTATAAAAACAATTTGAAATAAAACCTTTCTAAGATTCTTTAATTTTCGATGAGGGTACATTAATATTTTGAAATTTAAAGAAAAGGAGGATTGCCATATTTTTTGTGATTTAGTGTCAGTTGCAATCTACTTATAAACAGATCGTGAAAGTAAGTACATTATTATCATTTTTTAAAATCTACTTGAGAAAGTAGTGTTCTAAACTATGTTTTTTTAGTCATGTATACTATAATAGGTAATATGAGTTAAAATTTATGCATACAATATTGAGTACTAAAATTTTACACTTAATTTTATCTTGTTTAAAAAACTTACTGAATTTTTTTTTTCATATTTTTTGTTTTTATATCATTGTTCTCCTTATATTTAATACCATAATAAAAAGATTACATATTTGTTTAGTTTCATTTTACTTTGGCTTTAATCCTTTATCTACAGAATTATGAATTCATGAAAATGTTACATTCTAAAGCATTTTACGTTAATTGTTTAAACTAAATTAAAAGATTTTTTATAACCATTTAATAAATTTTTGAAGGATTTTAGAAGTATTGAAGGATTTAGAAGGATTAATTAAATTTGAATTTACAGGGATTTTGCACAATATTTATATCCCCACTCAAATCTTTTATTTAAATTTTTTTTCTTAGTATTTTGTGGAATTATGAAATGTACAAATATGATGTTCTTACAATAAAAATACAAAAAAAATTCTGAATTGATAATACCCCATTCCCCTCCCTTAGCGCCAAGAAAGTTGAAAAGATATAAAGGCAAAAGAAATCATCCTTTTAAAAATATTTTTGTTTTGTATAACCAATAATGCTTTTGGGACAAGATAAAGTAATGTATCTGTAACTCATTTTAAACAGTATTACAAATAATTGACGTCTTAAAAAATTTTTTATAACAATTTTAATGGTAAATATAAGTACCGTCGGTATATAAAGGGTTAAATGAGTTAATACAACTTACCATTTCAGAAATGTGATACCAATTAATGAATCTTGAATTTTAAAAAACTTAGCTCTCTTGCAACACTGTTTTCATATTGGATAATTTGATATGGTACCGACGATCAGTTTTGCGAGCGCGCTACTTTTTTAGTACAGATTACTTGATTAGTATCTCTCTTTTCATATTGTTTTCGTCATAATATCTAATCACATGAGGAGAAAATTGCCATTTAAAAAAAAAAGTGGTATCAATGAAAAAATCTGAATTAATAAAAGTAGAACACTGGCAACATTGCTGACGATATAAGTAATGTCTTAGTAACCCATAATTGGTGTTAGCGGACTCACAGACAGCTGAGTTTTTGAACTTTTACACTTTAACTTGTAATTTTTAGTTTAACTATAGATACTGATCAAATTTTGTTTCGTTTGGAACTCTATTACTATCTCTAGAGACATTTTAACAGCTTAATTTCATTTATAAAAGTCCGGTATATAAAGTTTAATACATAAATAGTATTCTGAGAGTTAATTTAACTATTTATTTATCTTTAGATTAAGCAGTTTAACTGACCGCTCACAGTAGGAATGGGATAATTTTTTGTCGCAGCAGTTAAGGGTTAACTTAACCTTATGGCCACTGGTGACTATTATTATGTTAACCATTTGTGACTCAGCAACTCCGATTTGAAAAATATTCTCTCAAATGTGCGAATACACCATTTTTAGCATGCAAAAAAAAAATAATAATAATAATAATAAAACGTAAAACTAAAATAATTATTGACTAAAAGGTGCTTTTATCTCATCATCTACTATAAACCAAAACTGTCATACTTCTCATAAATATTGTCCCAGTAAAATTTAACTATAATGAGTATGACGCGACACGTTTATTTTTAGAGGTAATGTTAAATGAAAAATGAAGTGTTGGGAATAACCACTTTACTTCCGGCAGACATGGATCATTAGATTATCCTGTTTCTACTCTTCCATAAAACAAAGGGATTTTTTCTTGTGTTCGATAATATACGGTTTTTGGTTGTTGGCTATTGGCCTATAGCTTCATGTTACCGGAATCTTAAATAAACACTCTTATAAATGAGAGTTTAGAAGTTCATCAATTCTGACAAATAATGTTTCGTTTCCGAAATTAAAAGAATTTTATGCTACATATACACTTGTAACACGCTTTAACATTGTGCATTTAATGCTTTCTTTCCCGGAATATCACCCGTTATAAAAAAAAAAAAAAAAAAAAAAAAAATGTAAAAATGTCTATGTAATAACAAAGTAAAACGCTGCTTCCTAATTAGTTGCATTTTATAATTAAATAGAAATTTTAAAATAGTAAAAAAGTACATTTTGTCGGCTTTCATAAAATAAATATATTAGCTATAATTAATTTTTATCCGATAATTTACTCAGAAATTAGAATGAAAAAAAAAGTTATTATTATTATTATTATTATTATTACTATTACTACTACTACTACTACTACTACTATTATTATTATTATTATTATTATTATTATTATTATTATTATTATTATTATTATTATTATTATTATTATTATTATTATTATTATTATTATTATTATTCAATTACTAATGTATTAATTCAAATTTAGAAAAATGTTGAAACTTAGCAATTATCCCAGCAGCAGAAAACTTCTAAATAAAAACAAATAAAATCATTCTCTTTTATTAATGCTTCTAAAAATGTTCTTTTTTACAAGCTTTTATACATTTTTATTAAATTTTGTATAGAAAGTGAAAATGTGAAAGGTTTTCACAGAAGTAGCAAAAATTAATTTAAAAGTACTGCTAGTAATCTAAACTTAATAATCGTATACTTTTAGTTAAATTAAAAATATTCTAAAAGCAAAATTCTTCGAGCTATTTTTAAATTTTACTACTCTAAAACTTGCGAACACCTGCGCCTTCTAAATTACCCAACAAATACTTTGTGAAACCCATACATAGTTTGTTAAATGTTTACCAAAATTTTGCTAATACATTCTTTTGAAACGTGGCCCCAATTTCATTAAACACTTTTTAACAGTTGACTGTTTTAGCTTAAGTTTCAGAAAATAAGAGAAAATATAACACGATAAATTTCAAAGATTGATTAGGCAAATTAAATGTGCAAGGGAAATTCTTTATCTTACTTAATAAGCATACACTCTCTGAAATTACATGTTTAAACGCAGTTATCTGAAAGTGTAAATTATTTTTAGATAAGTCTGCAAAAGTTGCACATCGTATGTTTTAAACGCAATTTAATTTGTCGAATCATTTAAAACTTTTTCCATCTGGATTTCGTTTATATTTTATAAGACACAACAAATGGTGAATTTCAATGGTAGATTTTTTGTGCTTGAAAATTACCAAAAGAAATATAGAAAAAGTTATATTTTAACAAAAAATATTTTTCAATTTCTGAACTTTACATTTCCCTTTTTTTCATTTTTATATCAAACTTTTGCTTACTAGAAGTAATCATGAACAATGGTCCGAATTTGTTTTAATAATTTTACTCCTAAATAAAAAGACATATTGAGTCGTTCGAAATATTGTGTATTTTTGGGAAAATCAATTTGTGCCGGAAAATTCTATAATTTATTTATTACATATAGTTTTAGATATCTAGTGATCACAAGGTAGGTCTCCATACTAAAAAAATAAAAATTTTTACTGAGATTTTTTTAAAATAAAACCAATTAAGATACTTACGTAAGTAATAAAGAATCTGTCAAAATTAGTAGCAGAATTACTATAGAGAGTATGTAAAAAATAAAATACTTTGAAATGTTTGCCATGAAAAGCAAAATTCTTCTAACTATTTTAAAATTTTACTACTCTAAAACTTGCGAACACCTGCGCCTTACCCGTACATAGTTTGTTAAATGTCTACCAACATTTTACTAATACATTCTTTTGAAACGTGGCTTTAATTTCATTAAACCCTTTTTAACCGTTGACTGTGTTTTAGCTTAAGTTTCAGGAAAGAAGAAAAAAATATTACACGATAAATTTCAAAGATTGAGTAGATGAATAAAATGTGGCAAGGAATTTAGTTATCTTACTTGATAACTGTACACTATATTACTACTACATTAATTAAAATTTAGAAAAATGTTGAAATTTATCCGTCATCCCAGCACCAGAAAACTTTTAAATAAAAACAAATAAAGACATTCTCTTTTACAAATGCTTCTAAAAAATTACTATTTTAGAAGTGTTTATAAACACATTTTTGTTTAAATTTTATATAGAAAGTGAAAATGCGAAAGATTTTCACAGAAGCAAACAGAAATTAATTTAAAAGTACTGCTAGCAATCTAAACTGAATAATCGTATGCTTTTAGTTAAATTAAAAATATTCTAAAAGCAAAATTCTTCGAACTATTTTAAAATTTACTCTAAAACTTGCAAACACCTGCACCTTCTAAATTACACAACAAATACTTAGTGAAACCCGAACATAGTTTGTTAAATGTTTACCAAAATTTTGCTAATACATTCTTTTGAAACGTCCAATTTCATTAAACACTTTTGAACAGTTGACTGTTTTAGCTTAAGTTTCAGGAAAGAAGAAAAAATATAACATGATAAATTTTAAAAATTGATTAGGCGAATAAAATGTGCAAGGGAAGTTCTTTATCTTGCCTAATAAGTATACACTCTCTGAAATTACACGTTTAAAAACAGTTATTTGAAAGCGTAAAGTATTTTTAGATAAGTCTGCAAAAGTCGCATATCGTATATTTTAAACACAATTTTATTTGTCGAATCATTTAAAACTTTCGCATTCGTTCAGAATTTCGTTTATAGTTTCTAAAACAGAAGAATAGTGAATTTGAATGGTAGATTTTTTTTTTTTTTTGTTTTTAAAATACCAATAGAAATATAGAGAATGCCATAGCTGCCAACTTTTACGCATTTTTGGCATCACTAAAATTGTACAGAGATTTTCCATTTGTTTAATCATACGATTTCGGCGATTAAATAACACAATATTTACTATAAATTTTTTGTGGTAGGAAAAATGCGTAAAAGTTGGCAGTTACGGAGAATGTTATATTTGAATAAAAAATATTTTTCAATTTCAAAACTTTACATTTTTTTTTCTTTTTTGTATCAAACTTTTGCTTACTAGAAGTAATCATGAACAATGGTCCGACTTAATTTTAATTATTTTACTCCTAAATAAAAAGATATATTGGGTCGTTCGAAATATCGTGTCTTTTTGGGAAAATCAATTCGTACCAGAAAATTCTATCATTTAATTATTACATACTGTTTTAAATATGTAGTGCTTGCTCTCAAGGAAAGTCTTCATACTTAAAAAGTAAAATTTTTTACTGAGATTTTTTGAAAAATAAAACCAATTAAGCTACTTACATATGTGATAAAGGATCTGTCAAAATTAGTGGCAGAACTACTCTAGAAAGTATGTAAAACAATAAAATACTTTGAAATATCTGTCTTGAAAAGCAAAATTCTTCGAACTATTTTAAAATTTTACTACCCTAAAACTTATGAAACACCTGCGCCTTCTAAATTACATAACGAGTATTTTCTGAAGCCCGTATTTTTATTAAATGTTTACAAAAAATTTACGAATAAATTTTTGTGAAACGTGGCTCCAATTTCATTAAATACTTTTTAACCGTTGACTGTTTTAGCTTAAGTTTTAGGAAAGGAAAAAAATATAACGCGATAAATTTCAAAGATTGATCAGGCGATTAAAATGTGGCAAGATTGTTAGTTATCTTACTTGATAATTGTGCACTTTCAGAAATTATATGTTGAAACACAGTTATCTGAAAATGTAAAGTATTTTTTAGTTTGGTGTGCAGAAATTGCATACCGTATGTTTTAAGTTTAATTTAATTTGTCGGATCATTTTAAAACTTAGTTTTCCTTCAGAATTTCCTTTACAGTTTTATAAGATAGAAAGAAGGTGGGGTTCAATGGTAGATTTTTTATACATGTAAAATACCAATAAATGTACATAGAATGTTATAAATGTTTTAACCCTTTAAGGGGCAAAACACTTCTGTTATTAAAATACTGAAATGATTAATTGATACGAGATTTTAAAAAACAAATTTATTTAAAAATATATAAAAACTTTTCTTCACGTACTTGATAAAATTAAAAATTTTCATTTCAAAATTATAGTGCCAATGTGGCATTTCACTATTAAAATTAAGAGGGATATATTTTATCGCACTGTCCTGCAATGGGTTAAAAATACAGCTTTATATGTAATTTGATTTTGAGTCTTTGTTGTAGGATCGGTATCTTGCTAAACTATCCAATATGAAAACAGTGTTGACAGTGCGCAGTTTCCTTTTAACTACGCTTTCTTGATTAACACCACTTCTTTGTAATAGTAAAATTCATCTTACTTAATCTTATTTAACCCATTTAAAGCCGCAGTACTCATTTAAATGCAGTATTTTTTACGCACCGTACAAAAACAACTAAAAAAAATACTTTCTAAGATTCTTTAACTACTTAATCGTCGCGCCCGAGACATTCAAGATCTGAGAATTTCACATCTCTATTCAAAATTGCTTGATTCTCACCATTTTTATACAATAGTATAATTATCTTTATTCTGGTATCATATTGCTTTTCATAAAATAAGGTGAATTATTTCTTTTTTCAAAAAATTGACGGCAATAGCCAATCTGAATTTTTAAACCGTAATTTAAAGCGACCATTGAGTGGTTAATTTTCGATGAGGGCACATTAATATTTTGAAATTTTTAAAAAAAGTGGATAGTTATATTTTTTGTGATTTAATGTCAGTTGTAAACTACTTATACACAGATCGTGAAAGAAAGTACATTATTATCATTTTTTAAAACCTATTTGAGAAAGTAGTGTACTAAACTATATATTTTTTAGTCAAATATACTATAATTGAAATTATGTTTAAAATTTACGCATAAAACATTGAGTATTAGAATTTTACACTTAGCTTTATGTTGCTTTAAACACTTACTGAATTTTTTTTCATATTTTTTGTTCATATTCTGTTTTCCTTATATTTAATACCATAATAAAAAAAATACATATTTGTTTAGTTTTATTTTCCCTTTCGCCTTAAATGGGTTAGTATAATTTACCATTTCAGAAATGAGATACTAATTCATTGTAATTATCTTTATTACACTGTTGCCACATTGGGGACAAAAAAAGGTCCCCAGATTTTTTATTGTAATCGCTTTTTTTAAATAGAAATATTTGGCCTATTTAGGTATGAATGAAAAATCCTGAAAAATAGGGCGAATTATACTATTTTCAAAAAGTGGTGACAGTCAAATAATCTGAATTAAAAAATCCCCAATCTGGCAACAATTTACCTCTTGAATGTAAATCTTGAATTTTAAAAAACTTAGCTCATTGGCAACACTGTTTTCATATTGGATAATTTGATATGGTACCGACGATTAGTGTTGCGAACGCGCTACTTTTATAATACAGATTATTTGATTCGTGCCACACTTTTCTAATTGTTTCACCGTAATATCTAATCACATTAGGAAAACATTGCCATTTTAAAAAAGTGGTGCCAATCAAGGAATCTGAATTAATAAAAAATAGACCACCGGCAACATTTCTCACGATATAAGTAATGTCTTATTAATTTAACCTTATGGGCACTGGTGACTATTATTATGTTAACCATTTGTGACTCAGCAACTCCGTTTTGAAAAATATTCTCTCAAATGTGAGAATAAATCATTTTCAGCATGTAAAAAAAAAAATTAGAACGCAAAATTAAAAAAATTATTGACTAAAAACATTGCTGCCAACTTTTACGCATTTCTGCTACCACTAAAATTGTGCAGAGATTTTCTATTTGTTTAATCATAAGATTTCAACGATTAAATAAGACAAATATTTACTATAAAATTTTTGTGGTAGGAAATATACGTAAAGGTTGTCAGCTATGCTAAAAGGTACTTTTATCTCAAGTACAAAAAAAAAAATTTCATACTTCTTATAAATATTGTCCCAGAAAAATTTTACTACAATGAGTATAACGCGACACGTTTGTTGTTGGAGGTAATGTTAAGTAGAATATGAAATGTTGGGAATAAGAAGTGATGTAATGATGACAGTACATACGAATAATCCTTTAAAACCCTTTACGGCACGGACAAAATCTGTTATAAAATGAGAAATTATCGACTGACACCGGAATTCAGAAAGGATGTTTTTTTTTAATATATTGAATTCCTTAATTTAAGCTTTTATTGTAAATGCAAAATTTTACTAAAATATTACTGGTGCCGTTTGCAAGTTTGGAATTAAAATTAGGTATCCCAGACCGGGCACAGTGTGCCGGAAAGGGTTAAACATTACCCTAAAGAAGGACCTAAATAAAAAAGACCGTAACTCTGTATTGTAATTTTTAATGCAACATTTGAAAAATGATCAATTAAGCCATGGTACTATAAATGCTACAGTGATTACATTTAATGTTCATCGTAGTGCAATCTCCCGTTTTACAAAGCTGGCAAAGACATAAAAAATAAATGACAATGAAATTTACAATGTAAGATCGCAAGAAACTGGTAAATGCAGACGAAAAAAAACATTTTTCTCAGTAATCAAACAAAATCAAAGATGTCTCAATAAAACGAAGACAATCATTGCGAAGTTTATCATGTGTTGTTGGTATTCCTAAATAAACATGACACAGGATTGTCAAGGATGGAAAGGTTTTTAAGCATGTTCAAAGTAATCGATACTTTTCGGAAATGTTGGATCGTTTCTACATCGATGAAAAATGGTTTTATATTCCGAAAACTAGTAATTCGCTTTACGTCATTCTGGATGAAAGTGAACCTTTAATGCATTGCGAAAGAAAAGGGATTATTACCGAAGTAATACTTATGACAGCTGTAGCAAGACCAAGACAGGACTCAAATTGAAACAAAATGTTTGATGGAAAATTTTGAAAATGGCATTTTGTTTACTCAGAAAATGCAAAAAGAAACTCTAAAAATCGTGCAAAAGGAACTAGTGTGACAAAAGTTGTAGAAATTGTTAACAAAGAAGAAGTCCGAAAAAATTATTATAGAAAAAGTTTTGCCGGCAATAGGTGAAAAATATACAAATAGCGAAAAATCGAGTCCTATATACATGCAACAGGACAATGTCAAGCCTCATTTGGCAGTAGATGATCCTAGTATCACAAAAGAATGTGTTAAAAATGGATGAAATTTACAATTATAGTGTCAATCTCCAAACAGTCCCGATTTTAAATTTGCTTGGTCTGGGTTTTTTAACACAATACAATCAATGCAACATCAGATGCTGGTAAAGAACAGTGTTGAATTCACGGGGTGGACCGGGGGGGGGGAAACCCTCCCCTGGAAAGTTTGAAATTGTGCGTTTTCAATGGTCAAAAAGTACAAGTTCCTCCCGGAGAAAAGTGTCTGAATTCAACACTGGTAAACAATATCGATAACTTAATTGATGCCGTTGAAGACCCTTTTCAAAATATAGAAGTAGAAAAGCTTGGCAATATATTTTTAACTTTGCAGACATGTATGGAAGCCATTATGATGTCAGGCGGAGGCAACTCGTACAAGGTGAATTATCAAAACGTGGGATCATTAAACGTTAACTATTAGTGATTTTTCAAATTTTCAAATTTAAGGCCAATTTCTTTTTTACAATGCAGTATATAAGTCTATAAACTAATATACAAACATTAAAAGGCAGCAATTATTCTACAAAATTAATTAGAATTTAATTAGTCAATCTCTACAAGTGAAAGTTGTGTGTGCTTCTAAGTAAAATTATATTATTACAGGTAGTATACGCTTTATTTACACAAAACACATAATTATTTATGATAAAACAGTATAATAAATATCTTATTACACGTTTCAGGACATCAGATCATCTTTAAAAATAAAATTTAAGGGGAAAACAAATGGCGTTTAGATCGTTACGCAATTTGGACATTCCAATTTCTTATTTCAGAAAAGTGCATTCATTCCAAAAAATTATGATACGGAAATACATACAGATAATTTCAAATTAAACAAAAATTATTTTAAAGATAGATAAAAGAGATTAAAGTACTTACTTAACCTGTTTTGGGTGGAAATAACAGGTTTATTTCGATAATTACTTTTGGACATAAGAAAATACAGAAAAAGTCTTTCTAGAAAAGTCCTTCTAACTTCAAAAAGCAATAAATCGGTAGTGCCATTTGTTAACAAAATTATAAAACAGTAATCCATTTCCTTTATGCATTCATTGTTTATCATTAGAATCTCCTGTAAACAAGTTAAAACTTTTTTTCTTGGCACACTGGAACAGTTAACGTTATAAATGCCCAAAATTGATCATTTTAGTCAAAAAAATTAAAATTTTAAGATATTTATACAAAATTTTTACAATAAATTATATCATTTTTTGTCTCTGAACAGAATTAAGTATTCATTGAAAATAAAAATTAAAGTCAATGATGATTAAATTTATTTATTCAAAAGCTTAAAGTTATGATGTGTGTACAGTGTTCACCTTTTGAGAAAGTCCCACAAAATAACCCATCTCAATAAGGAAAAACTTCGTCGTCAAAATCTTCTGCTGCGAAACCTTTCATGTAATCCCGCAGCCATATTATGTGCAAGAAATTCTTTAAATATCATTTAAAATTGTTTTATTTGCGATTAAAATTATCACAACTTGATATTTTCATTCTCATTTTTTAGTGTCTGCAAATGTAGCATTTATTTTCGACAAATTTTTCGAAACAAATTTACAGAGTTCGCACGTTTTTCAGCCACGCACCATTTCCTAAGTATTACTATATCACTACTCTACTATATCACTGCTATATTTCTTACTACTACAGCCACTATATTACACAAAAAATAGTTTTCTTCCTGACGAATTCCCGATTCATTAGACAAAATATAGTTCTGTGTGATTAATCGTGGAAGAAACCTTAAAAAATGGGCGCGGCTTAATACAGCGCAAACCTTGTAATTTTAAAACTAATTTGGTTATAGATTTAAGAGAGGACGGAGGAAATGTTAGGTAAGTAAATATTATTGATTGATAGCATATAACCTAAAAATCTCTAAAAAATGTTCAAACAAAATCATAAAATCATTAATATCAATAATCAGTACAAAAGTATTCAAATGTAGCAACTAATTTGAGACAGAGAGAATATAAACTTATGGAATTGTGAGCATAGGTAACTTTATTAATTATATAAACAAAAACAAAATATATTAAAGAATACTGAATGAAAACATTTTCAACAAATGTTGAAATTACATCGAAAATTAAGACAAAATATTTTAATTATCCCGTTTAATACTTCAAAACAATAAAATGTAAAAATCTCATTAAGAACTTTTCTTCATTGTTCGTTATAATGCAAATTTCAATCAATCTTTTATAAAACATTGTATGTAACTGGGATTGTTTTTTAATAACAATTTACAAATAGATATAATATATAATTTCAGAATCTCAAGATTAAAAGTAGCTAAAGCCATTATTCGGAAATAATGGTAATTAAACATTATCTCCATTGCCTTTTGAATGAATATAAATACAGTATTGAAAAAAAAAGATTTTTTCTGTATTTAATTAATATGCAGCAAGCCTTCTATATATGAAAGTGAATAATTGTTATTTATAACAGCATTGGAAAACTCCTAAATTATTATTTGATAAAGTTAGGTCAATAAAGGCAATGACTATTTCTGGGGAAAACTTAATTATGTTTTCATCAATGGCGCATTTCATATTATTAAAACTGTCAGAAGGAGTCTTCATTTATTAAGCCGGGAAATAATCTATATATTTAAAACACCTGGCTGTTTTTTTGGTCATCAGCCCTGAACTTTCTACTGGCCCGATTTTGATAATTATTTTTTTAAATGAAAGCTGTTTAAGTGTAGATGTGCCCATTCTGGCTAATTTTTAATTTATTTCAATTTTTATATTTTATTTTTAATTTTAAAAGCTTTTTCGTGACATTTCTTCAAAACAGTGGCAACAGGTTAAGCTTTTCTCAAAATTTATTTTGTTTCATTATTTTCACCAATCAAAGCTTCATCTCTTCGGTGAAAGTATAATCGCATTTCAAACAAACAAACAAACAAAAAAATGAAGGTTTTCGTAAAAATTAATCATAATAAAATGATTGCATTTAGTTATTCCCTGCAATACACAGATTATTTACTGAGTAATATTATTAAGTATTATGTAAGTAAAATAACAGAAGATAAACTTTAATAAAATATAATATATAAAGTGAAATTTTGTCGATGGAGAAAATGTCGTCATACAGAAACCAGATAAATTTATTCCATGAATATAATATACATTGTTATAGCAGCTGTGTCAGTGATGATGTCATATTCATTGATTTTTAATTCCTGCATCTAAATAAAGTGAACTTCTATTAATTTAAACGTCCGTGTTGTGCACAAATGAAAATATTTCTATAAACTGCGCCATTTCTATTTAATTAAGTGAATATTTTATGAAACTAAAGAACTCTTAAATAATTGCATAAATAACGCTTTTTATTTAAGAAAAGAAGAGTATTTCTGAAGGTGTAAATGATGTCATATTAGAAAAAAAAAAAAAAAAAAAAAAAAAAAAAAAGAATAAAACCTGTGATATGCTGGTATTACTATATTTTTATCTTACATAATATCAAAAAATAATTAAAATTATTTCATTGTATTAAGCTATTGTTAAAAAAAATCCGCATTTCAGCAACAAATATCACAATTTTATTCTTTTTAATAACAGAGATATCGTTTTTTTTTCGTTGCCATAACAATAAAATTAACTTTTACAAGTTTATGGAGAATACAAACCAATAAATAAATTAAATTTATTGCAAGTGCTGTAAATATGTAGTGGGTTGGTTACGCAGTTTAACAAGTCCCTGTTTCTTTTATAATTAAAATGTTTCATTGATATTATAATTATTATGCAGTTATCAAGCGATATTTAAACAGAGAAAAAATAAACTGTGCAGATATTTTTGAATTCGTCTTTCGGGATGTAATATTAACTTCCTAAATAATTTGGCGGTATATATTCTTTTCCGTCGAGTTTCGACGGGTGCAGCTAGTGCTTTTAAAAGACGCATTTTTATGGAATAAAAGCGAAACGAAACCAAGGTTATTTATTATAATGCAAATTATTAATGAATGAATGAATGTTCAGTTAAATTAAATGAGGAGAAGAAATTTATTGTTTATTTTATGCACAGAAGATGTATAAATTTATATTAATAAAATTATTTTTATGCTGCCATAAAAATAGAAATACAAAAATAAATGTGAATTTACATAAGACAGGATTTATTTGGTGAATTATCTGGTATTGTTTTTCTTAATAGATTTTTTTCAAACATAGTCATATCTTTAAGCAATTCTGAAAAAAAATCCTAAGTATTAGAAATATTTTGTTATATTTTCCAAACATAGCATAAAATAAATATTAAATAAGGAATAAACATGAAATATTGCAAAAACTATATTTGCAGTATAGCTATCAAAATAGGCACCATTAATGATTCAAGATAATTTTAATGCAATAACCGCCGCTTAATAAAACCATTTTCATTCTGAGTCAAATTGGTTTCTATAAGCGGCTGATTTTTATATCAGGCGAACATTCCGGAACCCCAAAACAATGATGGTGCCCTGCAAATTTGAAAAGATATGGCAAAAAGTCACGTATAATGATTTTAACAAACAGAAAAAGAATAACTTTTTGTTTAAATTAGTTAATTATGTATTCAAAATTAATAACTACAATAAATATAAAATTAATAAATACTTTATATAAAATTAATTTATCTACGCATCATTATTTACAATTTTGGACTTTATGTGTGTACTTAGTATATAATAATGGGAAGAGGCCTGTTGAATATCAGTAACCTCAATTATCCGAAACTTTTTTTTCAGAATCCCGAAATATTTGTTCTGATCAAAGATATATAAAAAATTACGAATTTTTTTATTTCAAGTAGATAATGTAAAATACAATATAAAAAACATAAGTTTTGCATAAGAAATGAAGTTGATCGGATGATTAATTGCCGAGATATTTGTCTTGAATAGCTTATATTGCTTTTGTCTTCAATTGCAAATATTGCTTTCGACACTCTTCAATTTTCTAAAAAAAATGTCTCTCGCTAACTTGGTGATATATCGCGAAATCTGGCCACAATAATTATTCGCCAAAAGTGACACCAACTTAACACAAATCGCGGTATTTCGCCAAATTCCCATGGACTTCCATTGTAATCAAGCCCCACTAGTGGCCGAAAGGTTCGGACCTCTCAACTGGTAGACGGTAGGTGCTGGGTTCGAACCCAATCGCGGCTGTCGGCCTAACCGTTCGGAGTTTTCCGTGGTTTTCTTCGAACCTTGCGTAAATACGGGTTAGGTTCCCTTAGAAAGACCCCCACGGAGGGCACTCCTCCTGGTCCTATATCCCATTAGCGTAGATAATCGGACGACAAAAATCAACCAACCATTGTAATCAAATAGGATCCCGTCTTGTTAAAAATATTTAAATATGCCTTTAAATTTCGTTTTGGAATTGCAATGCATTTGATAAATAGTTTACGCATGTTTTATTTTCATATTATGCATATTAAGTATTACGGTGGTCCCAAACAACTAGTATTACATATTGCAATCAGACTTACTTTGATATGTGAAAATATTAGAAATAAGTTTTTTCACGAACTATTAAGAAAAAGTTTTTTGAATGTTAAGAAATATTTACAGTATTTTATGGTTTTATAAACCTTCATTAAAAAATAATACCCATACTTTTGCAGACTTTTATTACTATATTATAGTAATTACTAAGAAGGAAAATAACTCGAAAACAGGGGAAAACTTTTATGTAATAAAACATCAGAATTCAAAATAATATGGTTACTTCAGTTCTTCTAAACTAAAGAGAATAAATTAAACCTAGTTATATAACGGTAAGTATAAACATTCGAGGATGCTTATAATTAATTTATAATCTTGCCGTAAGCATTCATCCGTAAATTACGTTAGTAGCTATCGAAAATATGGGGAATGTCGATTAATATCAAGCTCTAATGATTTTGTGATACGATATACAAAATTCATTGTACAGCAACATAATAAAGAATGTTCTGGAAAAAAAAAAGAAAACGAAAGTTATGTGCAGCTATAATATTTTTTTTTGAAATATGAATATCACTAATCATATGTGATATCATATACAGGGTTCGCACACTCCTTATATATTGTAAGGACTCTGGCACCACTATTAATGACAAGAAAAATTATATTTAATTTTTAAGAAACATTATTCGCAATCATCCCCTCGATTCACAATTTTACAATATTTTTTCTGTAGTGAAATACATTGAAAATATTGTAAAAATTTAGTGGTAGAGCTGTGCGAACCCTGATATAATATAAAGTGTTATGTAGTATACTTCATATGTAATAATTATAGTACAAGCAAACTATTAATTTGAGAATAAATAGTTGAGAAAATATTGTGTTACTTAAGGAGAATTTGTTCCAAAAAACATCATTATGAATATCTAGGAAAAAGAGTGATACAAAAGTACTTAAATCCTTGGAACTCCTTTGTCTCCGCTGCAGAGACATCTTTCCTTCCAAATTTTGTTTTTGGCACCAGTAACAAAGGAAAATAAAATTTCCCTTGTTTAATCAAATAATTTTGAAATTGTCTACTTCAAGGAAAGTACTTTTTAAAAAGTGGTGTTAATCGAATAAAATGTATGTAAGAGGCACCGAAGTCCGAAGGGTTAAAAGTGATGGATTACAATAAAAGAGGACTGGCGCTGGCGCTTATTTCTATATTCTAGTCTATTTAAAAAGAAAAATAAATTTTGTGCAATATTTCTCTTGTACTTTTTTAAGACTTGTCTTGCCAAATAAAATCATACCGGAGCCACATGAACTATGAGGTCTTTCAGCCCCATGACACCGCCCCCTGAATATTAGACATGAGGATTTATATAAAAATGGCGGCTGCAAAAGACGGATTTTTTTCTGCGTGTGTTCGGTATCTTGAACTTAGGACCATTTTTTTTTTGGGGGGGGGTAATATTTAGAAAACTAATGCAAACAAAAATATGACAATTGGTAGTAATTATAAAAAAGTGTTTTATAAACACTCTGATCTCTGTTACAGACAATTTTCAAGTTGAATAATTATCTTAAGACATATTTAATGTTAAATTTGGTCAAAATCTTTGTATTCAAAAAGTTTTATAGAAGCAAAAACTATACATAGGAATTTAAAAATTATTTTTAAGAGTATACATTATAATCTTCCTGTTTGCATCCTGCCTTCATTGTTTTAATTTGACTAACTTTTTGAGAATTTATATCCATTTCAAACTTAGAATAGAGCATTTATAGAAATTATATAACACATTTTAGAAAAGGCCATTTTAAATTGTTGCCAATTATATTACGTCGGATATGCTAATCTCAAAGCTTTCTTTTATTTCATACATGTTAATAATTCAAAATTCGCTATCACAGTACTATAATTAAGTAACAATCTATGTCTTTCATGAGGATTGTAAAGGCATATAGGTTTGCTGATTTGGTTGCATTTAGCAAGAGGATAGAAGACTATTGCATTGTTTCAAAAAATCATTGCATTTTGGGTCCCACATCGTTAAATGTCCTCAACCAAAATTTACAACTCAAACAGTATACAGTCAACATCTGTTTCTCAATATACACCCATCAATCAAGTCTAACTAAGATCTATTTACGTAAAAATATAACAGAATAAGTTTGATTAAATTGCGAGCATTCGTTTTTGAAGTATGAATTCTGCGAAATTCATGAAAAATTCAGCTTAGTAACGTACTAAACCACCTATTCTGCGATTTACACCAAAACCTAATCCGTAACAGCTTACGCCAAAGTCCAATTGAATCCGAAATTTGACAGTTATGCAAAATCCAGCACAGAAACACAACCTGTAGGATGATATACACCCAAATTTTATGAGCATCAGTTTATATCTAGTTTTAACTGAATCGAAAGTATTCTTAAATTCAATGCTTTAGTTGTTGAGATAGTGTTCTTGCTGAAATTGTGAAAAATTAAACATAGTAGCGCCCCCTGTTGGGCGATATTCATCAAAACCTAATAAGCAACAACTTAACTCAATTTGTAACTGAATCCGAAGTTTGATGAAAATATATGCGTTTGTTCTTGAGATAGAGTTATTACGAAAATCGCTAAAAATATAGCATGGCAGCACCACATGTTGAGCGATATACATCAAAAACTGATCAGAACAAGTTTATATCAAGGTTAACTGAATTTTAAGTTTGTGAAATTCTGTGCGTTAATTTTTAAGATAGGGTACCCACAAAATTTTTCTCACATGCGGATAGACAGACTCACAGACTGAGTTACAAACAGAATCACAGACAGCCATTATGAAAAAAACATCAAATCGTGATCAGGACCTTCTTAAATGCATAAAACAATTGAAAACCGGAAGTCGAAATTTCTCACAAATCAGACATTTTCTTTTTGTAAAGATATAGAAGAAAAAAAAAACAACGCAAATAAAAATGTCGAATAATATTTTCTTCAAATTAAATATTTATTTACACATGTCTGTTATAAATAAAAAATACCCTTTCAAATTAGAATTAATTGGTTATGTATTAAAAGCAGGAAAATATTTTAAAGTTACGTCAGAAAAATTCATACTTACACGTAAATAATAAAAAAAACAATGTGCATGCAAAGCCGCAAATAGAAAAAATCAAGTCATTTTTAAAATGGCCAAATTATAAAATTTTACTTTCAAATTTACTGGTGGAAGAAACTGGTGATTTAACAGCTGTCATCTTTTGGCAACCTCCTTAGTTACATCACACGCAACTGGTAGGCAATAAACTATATGTTACCTCTTCTTTATTCATAGCTCAATTACATTTCTCAAATTTTACACCATATTAACCCGTTTGGTTACAAACAACATACGGCTGTCGAAAATTTAGTTTTAATATCTTTATTTATAACCCATAACCAACGAGGTGGTTTTACACTTCTTTTAATTATTTGGCTCCAGTTTTTTCCGCATTGAAATTGTGAATTATTTTATCACTAAAAATTTGAGATAAGACATTGTGTAGATTTCTAAACAAAAATATTGGTATTTAAATTTTAAAATTTCGTTCGTTCTACATGGCAAGATGGATTGCTTTATGACGCTTTAATGAGTTAGTATGCTAAAATTTATTAATTATATATTTTTTCGGATTAGAGTTAGGTACCCTATATTTTTTACCCTATATGTAAATTATGAACTTGATTTCCAATACGAAAATCGCTCTCAATGTATTTATTATCACTTCTTAAAATTTGTGGCTATATTATACTAAAAAATATACATTATGTTTCAGTGAACAAGTTTATAAAATACACTATTTTTTGTATATAAAACTCTTATTATTATACAGGTTCAGATAATTCCTTAAGAACTGAAATATTTCGACCAAATATAAAAAAAATATCAAAACTGAAAATGACTGCATTACCTGTGTTTTTAGTAAACTATTCAGCATAAATTAAAGTTAACTATAACAATAAATATAAATATCTCGAAGGTGATCATAATTAGACAAAGATGTGAGCATTCATCTGTAAAGTTTGGTACTAGTTCTTGAAAATATGGTGAGTGTCGATTAATGTAATGCTCAAACGATTTCTAACGTTTTCTAATGATGTTCCGTATTTGTTTAGAATAATGATGTTTGTATTAAATTAAAAGGGATTTATGAATCTTATCGCACATACAAAACAAGTAATTGCTGTTTTTAAAAATAAACCAAATTCATGGAAATTTTAAAGAATAGTATTTTTATTTACTTATTGTAGGGTAATAATTGACGCAACTTAGTACAGTAATTTTTTAGACACACAGTTATTGATATAAAAATACATTTTAATCCATTACTCACGGTAGCTTTTAATACATGATTTTATTTTTCTGTTACATGATTATTCTGTTTGCACCGCTATATTTTAAAAGTAATTTTTTTTGTAAAAGGTTGAATTGAGCGATAAAATTTGGTTAAAGTTTCAATTTTCATTGACGCTTAAATGGCGAAGTGGAATTAGCTCGTTAAGGGTTAACCTTCTTGCTGCACATCCAGGGGTTACCACAGGCAAAGAAAATGCATTAAAATTCGCGCAACCCCAGGTTTCCACAAGGATGTATTCTTTTTTCTAATTAACACTCCTTTATCATTCCCGCTAATTATTTTTTATTGTAAATATTGCTACATTTAATCAAAATATTTTTTCGATTAAATTAGACAAAAAATTCTGTTTAGAAGGACCGGTGCGGAAAAATTAAAAATTCTGTAAAAGCCGTTCGTCGCTTTAGGGTTAAACGCGCAGCTTTTGAACCCATTTTGATAAAACATTTACGCAGCGAGAACGTTAATGCTCATTTTCACAATTGTTCATGTATTCTAGCTTCAAGTTGACCCTTTAATATTGAAATATTGGACATTCCAAGTTGTAGGCTACCCCTGCTTGCTGCGCTCGCCAATACCCCATGGTATATATGCTCCCCCTGAGGGGGAGCAGAGTGTGGGGGGTGACACAGAAGACATCCATAATATGAATAAGCAGTTGCAGATCTTTCAAATCATGTGTCACACGACTGCTGTTGTAAAGAAATAAAAAATGTGCCCCCCCTGGGGGGCCAGGGTAGGGGGTGACACACAAGACATCCATACTATGAATAAGCAGTTGCAGACCTCTCAAATGATGTATCACACGACTGGTGTTGTAAAGAAATTAAAAATTTGGCGAAATATTACAGTTATCGCCAAGTTGGTGTCACTTTTGAAGACTAATTTTGGTCGCCAAATTTGGCGATATATCGCCAAGTTGCCGACAAACTTGGCGATTGTTGGCAATGGTAATTTTTCCCTCTTTATGGTAACCCATACGGCGGTGCATAGACGGAGCCCTTTCCTGATTGGGCTATTCGACTCATGGAAGGAGTAGTCCGCCCGGATTCGTTATTTCCGGAAATCTTACACATTAGCATCATTCTAGGAGTCATTCCTTTTAAGGCTAGTTTTTTTTTACTATAGAAGGATTTATTTGGAAAAATCGCATGTATTTATTTTACAGGGGCATAACTTTCTGAAAATGAAATTATTTAAACTATTTGCCAGCTATTAATATAAACTTTTTAAAAACAAAAGCAATTCAAAATACAAATTAATTTAAAATAAGAATGAAATATTGTAAATATTTTAAAATTTCTTCACTAACCTAAGAATTTCATTTTGAAAAAAATGAAGCATTATGATTGTAGGACTCCCAAATTCTTTTGATTACCAGATTGTCCGCTTTTTATTACCACTATTTTCTTAGTAAAAAAATATTTTTAGGTTTTGCTATCGGATTTTGTAGAAACGAAATTTGAAGTTTAATTCCAGCGCAAATATATTAGAAATCATTCAACGAATTTCGTCTGAGAAATACTGGTGTTTAAATGGTGGATCATTTGGAAGAACTGCAACGGCGTTTTCGGCCTCGCAAAATTCGCAAGCAAACCTTCATTAACGAATAAAATCCATTATCAAAAACATTCAAAATCAAAACTTAGAACTCATTATTTAAAAATCCTTTTAAAAAAAAAACCATGAAAATGTTCTTTTTTAAAACAAACCAGAAAGGCGTATCAATTCCAAAACTGTCTTCTATCTCACACATGTTAATAATTCAAAATTCGCTTCACAGTGCCAAAAAATAAAGGGCACTCTATGCCTATCGCTAGGATTTTAAACATAATCGAAGTTTGTTGAAATGGATGCCTTTAAGAAAGATATTTAACCCTTGGTACTCCGTTATCTCCGCTGCGGAGACATCATCTTTCCTTCCAAAATTTGTTTTTTGCACCAGTAATAAAGGAGAATAAAATTTTCCTTATTTAATCAGAGAATTTTTTGAAATTGTTTACTTCAAGGAAAGTTCTTTTAAAAAAGTGGTGCTAATCGAGTAAAATTTGTGTAAAAGGCACCGGAGTCCGGAGGGTTAACCCTTTCCGGCGCAGGCAAATGCTTCTCATAAAATAAGAAATATTGATTGACACCGGAATTTAAAAACGACTTTTATAGAAATTAAGAATTCCTAAATTAACGCTTTCATTGTAAAAGCGAAATTCCTTTAAAATATTCTTCGTGCAGTTTGCAAGTTTGGAATTAAAATTAGCCGTGCCCGGAGTGAACACACTGCGCCAGGAATGGGATAATTTTCGCATTGTTTCAAAAAAAAAAATTATAGAAATTCGGAACCCACGCACTTAGATGTCTGCAACCAAAATTTCTAACCAAAAAATTATAAAATAAATACCTGTTGTTAAATATACACCCAAGTCTAATAATGATCAAAAACGTGAAACTGCAACAGAATATTAAGTTTGATTAAATTTGCGTGCATTAGTTTTTAAGATACAGCTTTTGTGAAAATCGTGAAAAAAATCAGCATAGCAGCGAAACCCACTATGCGGTTTACCCAAAAACCTAATCAGTAACAGCTCACGTTTACGTTTTATTGAATTTAAAGTTTGGTGAAAATCTGTGAATTAGTTATTGAGATATATCTATTGCAGAAATCGTACAAAATGCAACACAGCAGAGCCAGCAGTTGTGTGATATACAATAAATGCTAATCAACAACAGATTATATACGGATGTTATTTCCACGTTTATGCACACCAGTATTTTATGAAAGAAAATGTTGTCCTATTAAATCGCTAACCTGTTCTATTATATAAAATAATATTTTCTTTAACAAAATACTTAGATGCTTAAACGCAGAAATCTCATCTTTGTTTACATCAAGGTCTATCTAAATTAAAGTTTATTAAATTTCGTTCTTTTGTTTTTAGCATACAGTTATTGCTAAAATCGTGAAAAAGACATCATAGCAGCGGCATTTGTTCGGAGATATACACTAACACCTAATAAATGACAACATAAGTCATTTTGTAACTAATCCTGAAGTTTGACGAAAATCCGTCCGTTAGTTCTTGAGATAAAGCTATTCCTAAAAATGAAGAAAACTGGTGCATAGCAGCACTACGTCTTGGGTGATATACACCAAAAACTAATTGGCACCAATTTATATCACTATCTAACTGAATCTAAAGCTTTATGAAATTCCGTGCATTAGCTCTTGAGATAGAGTGCCTATAAAGTTTCTTACTCACTCACAAAAACCTTCAAAAACCAGAAGTCGATTTTTTTTTCGATTACCTTCTTGTAAAAGTACAAGAAACTGAAAACCGTCGAAGATGTTTAAAACCGAAATCATAATGTGTCGAGTTTTAACATGATCTATAAATAATATGAGTGGACGTGGTGTCCAGAGTTGAATTCAGACACTTTTCTCCGGGAGGGATTTCTGTGGCTTCGGAGAGGGGTCATAGAGTTCCGTGAGGAAATTGCATTATTTTACCTTTCAAAACACAAAATCTTAAATTTTAAGGGGAGGACATCTCACTGATCCGGGAGGGGGGTGATTTACAGTGAATTCAACGCTGGAGGCCTTTCTGTTGTGTTGCAGATCTTTTAGTACTAGGCTTGAGCGCTAACACAAAAATGGCGGTGTACAGTCACGTAAATTATCACTCCGGTATTTTTTCAAGGTTTTCTTTAACTCGTATAATCCCAGAAAAATAATTTGTTAAAAACTTTAAGAATATATTTGTATAAAAATGCAATGGGACATACACTGTAAAAAAAAGTTGCATAGGCTCTAATTTGGAAACGGCAACTAATTGCCTTTTCTAAAACGATTAGATCCATTTTGAAAATGAAACGTTTTATTTTAAGAATGATAAATATCTGAAAATACGGATAATAGCAAGTAGATTTCCGATCATTTTGAGATGTTTCGTATTCAAAACGGAATAAAATGAAACTCGAAATTTCTTTTCAGAAATTAAACATTTCGCTTCAGATGTGAAACCCGTTTCTAAATATTTTTTACAGTGTACACACGCTTAAATTATGTCAGCCTTCGGCAACCGCCATTTTTCTGTCAACGCTCAGGCCTAGTAAAACCATGGTCGTGTCTTTTGCATAATTGCGAATTGGGTATCATAATATTAATAATATAAAACTGTTCCTATTTTCTGGTATGAATTTGGATTTTCTCAATAAAAATGAGGGTCAACTGGCAAGCTTTATTAAAAATGGCTAATACCCTAATTTCAGAGAAACAAAATACCAGGATTAAATCAGCATACAAATTATATGCATAAAAAATTCTCTCGAATTTAAAAAATCATGTTTTTTAATTAAAATAACAAAAGAAAAAAATATGCAAATAAAAATTTAAATTATCCAAACCTAAATTCGTCCCGTAAAAGTTTAAAATAAATTAATTTATTCTTTACACATTACTTTATTGAATTATTATTTTCAACTTTCTTCCTGGAAAATCAACATTCTGCATGGGCATGTAAATTATCAGGTTTGTATATTAATTACGCAAGTTTCCGATATTTCTGCAACACTTATATATCACTATAAGTGATTAGTTTCTCATCAATAACAATAATTTCGTTGTAAAATTTATCTCTAGAGTTATTGGCAGGAAATTATTGCCAAAACTAATGTGATTATCATAAATCGAACTTGATATAACTTTTAAGAAATTTAACTTTTAAAGTGTTGTCATTAGAATATTTTAAAGATAATAACATGTTAAGAATTTATTTAACAATTATATTAAATATAATTTTCGAATTTAACACTCAAAAATAATAAAATACAGGCTCATTCATATAGAAGTGTAAAGTTTCAGAATTTTTAAAGAAATAAATGTTAAAAACATGGACCACAACTTTATTATTCTTTAACCATCATTTTATTAAATTACTATGTGCAACTTTCTTCTTGGAAAATTTAATATTCTGTACGGACATGTAAACTACTAGGTCTGCATATTAATTACACAAATTTCCGATTCTTCAGCAACACTTATATATCACTGTAAATGATCAGTTTCCCATCAATAGCAATATTTGCGTTTTAATGTTGGGACAAAATTATAGCCAAAACTAATGTAATGAACATAAATCAAACATGAGATGCTTTTTAAGTAATTTAACTTGTAAAGTTTTATCATTACAATATTTCAAAGATAATAACATCTTACGAATTTATTAAGGAATGACATTAAATTTACCTTTCAAATTTAACATTTAAAAATAATAAAATACGGGGTCGCTAATACAGAAGTGTAAAGTTTCAGATGCTGTAAAGAAGTTAAAGTGGAAAACATATACCACTACTGCAAATCATTAGGTGTATGTACAAACAAGACTCATAAAGTACCGGATCAAACTGGAACGGTATCCTGATTCTTTAAATTATAACTGATATTGTTCCGATTCGTGAAATTGTGTAAATATTGTTCCGTTTCATGATATTGTGTAAAATATTGTTTCGATTCGTGAAATTTTTGAAGCATATTATTACATTTTTTTAATGTATATAGCTTATTGTAATCTCTGTTGATGCACAATAGTATAATGAAAAAATATTGATTTTAATAAATATCATGATCGAGATAAATTTCTTTTTTTATTCTGATTAGCTGACTGAAACAGGAATTTAAGATGTAAATTAAAATTGACATAATATTGAAATATTAATATTAGTGTCAACTTTTTGAAAGATTTAGTTATAGGAGATAGAAAATTTTTTTTTATTGATACCATCAACTAGTTTAAATTGATTCTATATGGTTAGATATAAATTTTCAATAATTCAAAAAGTTTTCAGATAAAGTTTTACAGATTTGTCCATTTTGAGCCTAGTTTTACAAGAGTGTTTAGTTTGGCAACCTAATGTTTACGCTTCTAATAATTTTATTTCAATGTTTTTGAATAAATATAAGTCACTATAATTCAGGAAATTTCTAAAGTTCTAATGCTTTTGATTAAAGATATCAGTCATTTAATTGTGGTAAATAAAGTTCAATACAACTTTTATTGTATTCTATTGTACAGGGTGACAAGAAACGACTTGGACACACAGGATACATTATAACTTTAACACTAATGAAAATATTAAGACCAAACTTCAAAATAAATATGAATACATTATTTCGTCTAATGTATTTACAAATTTTCAAAGTGGATACGTTTAGTCTTAATATAGAGCTTTAAAGTGTCACAAAATGTTCGGCTATGTGCTGCACATCACTTACTGATATTTTATCCGATTCCTTGAATAAGGATTTCTTTAGGGATGTCAAAGTCTTATGAGGTTTAGCATACACCCTTGTTTCCAAGATGAACCAATCAGAATAATCTATTGGGTTCCAATCTGGGGATTACGGTGGCCATTCTTGAGTTCCAATGAAGTCAGGAAAATGTATCTTGCAGCAATCTTGATTGTCTTTAGCTCTGTGTGCAATAGCGAAATCCTATTGAAAGGTCGTCTTTTGTTTCTAAAGAGCTTTTGTGACCAAGGTAAGACAAAATCTTCCAAAATGAGTTTGCGATATTTTTTTTAATTAATCGATCAACAAAAACAAGTGGTGTTTTCCCATTAGCACATATCTCACCCCAAATCATTACAGATTAAAGTCGTTAACGCCGTTCAACAATGGAAGAACATCCAGGTGCTTCTGCTTACCAAACTCTATCATTATGGCTATTGTGAGCTTGTTCAATCGAAAATAGTTTCTCATCTGTGAAGACAAATGTCTGCCATTGATCAACTGCTGCCTACTTTAACAGTTTTTTACACCTTTGAAATCTCGTGCGTTTGTTCTCTGCTATTAGCTTTTGAGTCTCTTTCATTTTGTAATGATGAAGACCAAAATCTAGATCTGCCATCAAACGTGTGATTTCTCTGTCGATCTTAATCTCTCTAGCAACCTTTCTCATTGAAATCCAAGGATGTGGTTGAACTACCCGGTTTCGTGATGTGTTAACAGTGAGCTTTCTTCCTCTTCATGGCCTGTCACCATCATGCTCGAGTTCTTTAAACTTTTTGATTGTGTATGAAACCGTCTGTTTCGGAACTTTCAATCGTTGAACAATTTCACATTATTTAACTTATTTTCACATTATTTAAATTTAATTAAATTTGAATTTACTGGAATTTTGGGAAATATTTATAACCCCACTCGAATATTTTATTTTAAATTGTTTTCTTAGTATTTTGTAGAATTATAAAATGTACAAATATGATGCTCTTACAATATAAATATACAAATACTAGTTCCGAGTTGAAAAATCCCCACCCACCTCTCTCTCAGCGCCAAGAAAGCTGAGAATATGCAGGCAAAAGTAATCATCCTTTTAAAAATATTTTTGTTTTGTGTAACCAATAATGCTTTTGGAGCAAGATAAAGTAATGTATCTGCAGCTCATTCTAAACAGTATTACAACTAAATGACGTAATAAATTAATTTTATAAGTAACTTTTGGGTACTTAGATGAACTGTCGGTTGATAAAGGGTTAATTCCTTGCATATGTAATTCAAGTATGGTAGATCGTTTGTTAACCATAATGGCTATCACAACTGACTTCCTTCCACCTGTTTAATAGTTTTCTAGAATCAGTTCCCTAAGACAATAACTTTATAACTTTCATGGTACTTACAGATTTTTAATTTGAAACTTCGTCCAAGTTATTTCTTATCACCCTGTAGTGACTATCTTTTACACTTGATCAAAGTTGGCAGTTTAGCGTCTTTAATGCAGAAATTATGAATGCTTCCCGAAAACTTTGAAAGAAATTTTACTTTATGTTATCACAAAACATCTGTCATTAGATATAACAAAATTTGCTAATCGTAAATTCTAATATGAAACCAGAATTTCTGAACAAAAAAGAAAGGCAAACAATAAAATTCCGTACGTATTCTTAAGATTTCCATCCTGTTGCGGGTTATAGCTTTTAGTATACTTAACTAATCCGACAAAATGTGTCTTCTGAAACAAGAAAGTTCTATAATATTTCTGAGTATATTACTTTAATTGAATGGTGCATCAACACGCTGCTCAGAAACAAATAAGATACCAGCATGTCAGTAGAGGGATTCACTAAAATTCGATATTCGGGTGCATTTGGCGATTTGTTTTGCCGCAAAATTTAACATTTTGGCGAAAAAATATTTTTTTCAAAACAAAAATTACATTTAACTTTAATGTTTAAATTTTTCTGCGCACAATCCAAAAGTACACGTAATTTTTTTAACAACCATAAAAAATGTATATATATATATATATATATATATATAACAATTTTTCGAAAATGAAATTCTAATCAATTCGACATGCTAGATTTAGATTCAGATGAGGAAAGTTTACCTGATTTACGTTTACCGGATTCAGACTTGAGTTTATCCAATGCAAATGCTCAGCTATTGTTTAATAATAAAAATCTGTACGAAGTTGCAGTTATTTGGTAATTTTAAGTCATCGAAATCTACGCTACGCACACTCAGTGTTTTTAATTTAATTAATTTTTTTTTTTTAGATTAGTCCGGTTTTAAGTTTTGATTTTTTTTCTTTTAACTTGGTTTCCGATAGAGACTTGGCTATTCCAGACGTGAGTGGGTCTGGATCTTTGAGCCTAGCTTCAGCTAAAGAGTCGCAATAAGAGAAGAAAAGCTAAAGGTTCACGGGCGTCAAAATAAGAAAAGCTGAATGATCATTGACGTTCAAAATGATAGAAAAAATGTGGACACCACAAGGTCCGTTTTAGACTGAAAACTACAACCATTTTCCAAATGGTTAAAAAAATAGCGAAATTTTTTTTTCCATGCACCTTCGTCGTTCCAAGCCCAAGCTCGCACTCTGATTGGTTTTTGCTCTCGGCACTGTTTTTACGTAACTGGGCGATAACCATATTTGGTGAAAAATACTTCGCTCGTAAGTGAACGAGTAAACCTAAAACCTAACCTACTCATTCTTATCCTCGTGGTCTTGTGCTCTTGTGTATTATTATCTTGTGTTATTTTATAAAATGGCTAATGCTTTACTTATTAATAAACGGGAATAGTTACTTTGTACTCGGTTCGGAAGGAAATCAATTTCCTCGACGGAAGCATCTATCGCTACGCTAAGTATGATTATCGCCAAGTTACATGAAAACAGTGCCAAGAGCAACAACCAATCAGAGTGCGAGCTTGAGCTTGGAAAAAAAAAATTACGCAAAAAAATAGAAGCAATGGACATCTAATACCGTTAGAAATACTTTTCAATTTAAAAGCAACTGACAACATCTTCCGGCAGAAGAAACAATCAAATCTTTAAAAGCAACTGACAATAGTTTCAGTTAAATTCAACTACGGAGTAAGTCGCTAAAATTCCTAATCTTAAAACATTCGCAATGAAATTCGTTTATTGTCCCGGTTTTATATTTATAAATAGCTCCGGTTTAACACTTGTCATTAACTGTTGTTTTAAATTCATCAATAACTCCGTTTTTAAAATAGTCTATAACTCCGGTTTAAAATTCGTCAATAATTGCAGTTTTAATCATCTTGCCCGTGGATTGAAAATTATTGGAATTATTTTTATAATTAGTCGGTGAAACAGCGATGACGCGATATCTCTTTAATTTTATTTTAAAACACATTCCAAAAGACTTAAATTAGTTGTCGAATCAAAATCAAAACAAAGCTTCTGATACGAAAATCATACTAAATTACCATGATAAAATAAAATTTCTCTGCACTCGGCACCAAAAAAGAAAACGCAAAATGCACCCGCTTATGAAATTTTTTTAAGAAATCTAACGCATTTTTCCTATCAAGGGTGCGTAAGAGGCAAGTTATACGCGATTTAACGGAGATTAAATAGCGCCTCACAAACATTATCAATGTATTCAATATCGATATTTAAATTCATGTGTGAGTGCAAATGCATTTCCGTCTGTATGTACCTTACAATAGTTATGTTTTATAGTGAATTTAAATTGTATACTTCAATTATAAATCAACGTGTATTTTAACCCTTTGTCGCGTAAATCAAATTCTTTGCTTAAGTGTTGAAATTAATGTCTCACACCGAAATTTGAAAACAACTTTATATGTAAAAAGAAAAAAAACTATATTTCGCGCACTCAATAAACTGAATTTTTTTTTACCAAAATTACGATGCAGATGTGGTGTTTGGAGATTAAAATTAAATGGTTTCATAGCTATACCACCGTGCCACAACGGGTTAAAATACCGAGAATGAATAGAAGTTAAATTGTGTAGTAAAAAGGGGGGGGGGAATACTCGGTAATCTATATTTTAAATATCTTTCCGCTGAACTAAATACTTCAAATAAAAATTATATTGAAAATACATATTCGATCTGTTTTACGCTGTTAATTGATAACACAGCCTGGTTAACGTTAAGACAATTTTTCACAAGTGTTTTCTTTAAAAAAAATTCCTACCTAATGACAGATTTCTGCACTGAAAAAAGAAAAAATTCTTTAAAATAAATCGATGAAAGTTATTGTCTACGGTGTAACAAGTCTCATAAATAATCTGCAAACTGAATACAAATACTATAGCACAAAATTTTATAATAGGTTTCCACTATATTTTCTCCATCAATGTCTGAATACGTTTTCTACACTTTTGCAAAAAAAAAAAAAAAAAAAAAAAAAAAAAACACTTTGGTAATTATTTCTGAGAAAATACTGGTACTCAAAATGTGGAACATTTGGAAGTCCTGAAGTAACCATCATAAGCGATCAATTAACCTCGCTGATCGAAAAAATCCTGAATCAATGTATTATTCATTTTATTTCAGTAACACCATAATTAACCACTAAAAACGCATCATCAACGGTGTCTGTTTTCAATAAGAAATATAAATTTATAAATGAGAACATTTCTCCGTCTAAATTTTAACGAAATATAAAAAGAAATAATGTACCTTATTGTGAGTTTGAATTATATAATATAATAGCATAAAAACGTTTTAATTGTCACTCTTTTGTTATGGTACACAAGATGAGCAAAATATTGAACACATCACAAGCAAACAACAAAAACAACAAGAGTAAAGATCAGATAATAAAGTATGCTATTGATATCCTGAATAATCTCATAACAAACTACATCTCAACTCAAGTTATTGCAGTTATTACCCAGTGAAAGGATATCCCAAAGGGAAAAAATGCTACTAGATAAAAGCCACTTATTCTGCACTATTGAAATGCAATTTATTAAAAAGATAATGCTTTATAAACTTCTTGGTGAGAAGTGTTTTAGTTGCAGAATATATAAAAAATGAGTTAAATGAAAAACGTATTTTTACTTTCTAGATATTCATGAAAATAATGAATTTATTAAAGTTTTTACAAGATTGAATGATACAGTTTTAACCCTTAAATACATAGGATAGAACGCGTTCCAAAAAATACGCAATTCAAAGAATCAGAATCCATACCAGAAAAATCTAAATAGTAAATTTTTCTTTATTTAATTACGAATGGTCTGTCATTAAGTAAAGTGAAAATTGCTCTTTTAAAATTTCTGGTGAGAATACGGAATATGTGAATAAAACCCCCAATTAATCGGGAACACTTATGGTATCGAAAATGATACAATATGCACTTAAGGGTTAATTCAACGTAATTTATTCCTATGCTTTTGCCATATACATAGCTGCAAACTTTTGCGGATTTTTGCTACTACTAAAATTGTACAAAGATTTTCCATTTGTTTAATTATAAAATTTCGACGGTTAAACAAGACAATATTTACTATAAATTTTTTGTGGTAGGCAAAATCGTAAAAGTTGGCAGCTATGAATAGATAAATCTTTTAATTTCACCTTCAGTTCTTTTTTTAGACACCTTGACAGCAAAGTTTTTCCTTATAAGGCTCTTAAGTTGATATATAATTTACACGATCTACCCTTACTTAAATTTTTTAAAGCTGTTTATACTTTTTCAAATAGGACCTGATATACCATTATTACCACATATTATAAAACACAAACGTGTGTAGATTACAGACCGTCCTGGTTCATTTGCCCCATGTAATAGTGGCAACTGGACCCTGCAAATAAAAAGTTCAACACACAAAGTTTTATTTTTTTTCTAGACATTAAAATTTAATTTTTAAAATTTCCGTCAGATACAGTAAACCTAACTGAACATATTTACAGAGGTCCAGATTTTAACCACGTAATCGTCGCGCCCGAGACATTCACTGGCTGCAAGCTTCTTGGCTTTTATTCAGCATTGTTTGATTCCCAATAGTTTAAAAAATAGTGTAATTGGTTTTATTCTGGTTTCATTTTAATTGACATCAAGTAAGTTGAATATTTTTTTCCCAAAAAAGTGGTGGCAATAATGAATTTTAATTTTTAAACCGTAAATCAATGCGCCCATTAAGGGGTTAATTCAAGTGAACATTAGCTTTTGGGAGCTGAATAGCCATAATCTCCAGAGCCGCATTGTAAAATCGTGGCACAGTTGTCCCATGTAACCCCATAAGAAATCAATTAACCACACTGAGGTAATTCTGACTATATATATGACTTATTTTGTTCTAGTAACATCACAAATAACCTCTGAAAACGTATCAAAAACGGTGTGTATTTTCAATAAGAAATACAAATCTATAAATGAAACTATTACTCCGACTAAAATTTATTCCATAAGCGAAATAAAGATAAAAAAAAATAACGTACTTTATTGACAGATGTGAATTATATAATAGAATAACAGCATAAAAATGTTTTTAACCTCTTCAGACCTGAGCATAAACTAACTCTGCAAATATATATTTATTGCTTTTGCATAATCGAAATGACACCATATATGGCAGAAAGAATCATTTTTATGAAATCCGTGCCTTAAGGGACTGGTAATTTAGGTTTACAAATATCGATATGAAAGTAATAATCCCCTTAAAACATCAGTTTAACTATCAGTAATATAAATTTACGGGCTAAAATCAAGGGCTTCAAACAAGTAAATGATCAGTAAAACCTCAAAAAATTTCACTGTAAAGCATTTAAGTTAAATAATCATGAATATTTCTCACTTTCTTGGCCACAATGTCTTGAAGGTATTTTCGAAACTCGGATGAGAATAATATTTATTTTATGAGGTAATATTCATCAGTGCTGACATTTTTTGTTTTGTTTTAAAGCAAAAAACATTCAGCTGTATACAAGTAAAGTAAAAATGCAAAAAATTCTAATAGTTTAGTTTTTATGAGGAAAAGAATGGAGGTACACATTTGTGTACCTCAGGTCTGAAGAGGTTAAAATCACTTGCTTGTCATGACTTGTCAAGGGGTAAATAATAAACATATCACAAGCAAATCCTAGAATCAGCAAGAACAAAGATCAGATAATAAAGTATGCTGTTGAAATCGCGAATAATCTCATAATGAAATCCATCTCAACTCAATTGCAGTTATTGCCCAGGAAAAAGATATCCCAAGGAGAGAAAATGCTACTAGATAAAAGCCACTTATTCTGCATTGCAGAAATGCAATTTATTAAAAAGGTAATGCTTTATAAACTACTTAGTGAGAAATGATTTATTTGTAGAATGTATGAAGAATAAGTTAAATGAAATACGTATTTTTACTCTTTAGATCTGCATGAAAATATATATACATGAATTTTTTTACAAGATTAGATGATGTTGTTTTAATGTAACATAGTTTATTCCCATGCTTTTGTCATATATAAATCTGATAGTTTATCATTTAGTGCTTTTATAGACATCTTGACAGCAAAGCTTTCTTCTTTAATTGATGTATAATTTACAGAATCTGCCGGATTTAATTTTTTTAAGTTGTTTATTTTTTTCAAACAGGACCTAATACACCATGTTAAAAAACACAAACGTGTGTAGATTACAGACCTTCCTGGTTCAATTTCCCCATATAAAACTGGACCCCGAAGAAAAAAAATTAACATTTTCTTTTCTTTTTTTTAGACATTAAAATTTATTTTTTTTAATTTCCATCTGATACAGTGAACCTAACTTAACATATTTACAGAGGTCTAAGTTTTAATTCAAATGAACATTAGCTTTTGGAAGCTGAATTGTTAGAATCTCATTAGCCGCATTGTAAAATCGTGCCACAGTTGCCCCATGTAACTCTATAAGGAATCAATTAAACACACTGAGGTATATAATACTGAATACATGTATGCAGAGCTGCCAGAGGCGACTATTTTTATATTCCGTACGCACCAGTATTTTTCTAATATAAATTTTAAACTTTCTTTATTTTCAAATGCTGTCGGTGTTTGTTATCGATTTTTTAAAAAGAAAGTGGTGCCAGTTAGAATTTAAAAAAAAATAGTTGCTAGTGGCAGCCCTGTGTATGACTTATTTTGTTTTAGTAAGAACACAAATAACCTCTAAAAACGCATCAACAACGGTGTGTATTTTAAAAGAAAAATATAAATCTATAAATGAGATATTACTCCGGTCAATATATATTCCATAAGCGAAATATAGAAGAAAAAAACGTACTTTATTGGCAGATTTCAATCATATAAGGCTATTTCCATGCTAATTTGTCATATCTGTCACACAGCTGAAAATCGCTATGCTTGTTGGCCACCATTATTTTCGAAAAGTTTGCTTCGCATTTTTCAATTTATGAGATATCTCCGATAAAATATGTCAAATTTTTCCGTTATAAAATACTGGTAGCCAAAAATCGTAGTATGTCAAAGGCATGACAAGCTCGCATGGAAATAGCCATAATAGAATAACAGCATAAAAATATTTTAAAATATCACTCCCTTGTCATGATGCACAAAATGGGGTAAATAATAAACATATCACAAGAAAACCCCCAAAACAAGACGAACAAAGATCAGATAATAAAATATGCTATGGAAATCATAAATAATCTCATAATAAAATGCATCTCAACTCAAGCTATTGCAGTTATTGACCAGGAAAAAGGTATCTCAAAGGCTGAAAACGCTACTTGATAAAAGCCACTTATTCTTTACTGTAGAAATGCAATTTATTAAAATGGCAATGCTTTATAAACTACTTAGTCAGAAGTGATTTTGTTGCAGAATGTATGAAGAATGAGTTAAATGAAATATGTAATTTCACTCTCTAGATATACATGAAAATAATGTATTCATAAATTTGTTTTACTTGATTGGAATGGTATAGTTTTAATGTGACATAGTTTATAAGTTTTTGGGACATCATGAATGTAATTCGAATATTTTATTTAACAGATTGCCTACTGCGGAAGATTTTTTTATATGTAAAACTTTTAACACTAGAACCGCCATTAGGGGTCAAAATGACCCCTGCCAAAGCGATAATAGTCGATTCGAACCAGAATTTTCTTCATAAGATATTTTAGATGTATGCAGCTGAAAAATACTCTAATTAAATAAATTAAATAGTTTTAAATCAAAATTCTGGTGAGAAACACTTTTTATTAAACTTGAGTAAAATACCCGGCGGTTCTAGTGTTAAAAGTTCTTGTATCCTTTAAAAAAATGAGAAAAAAATAATTTGAATTAGTATAACTTCTAAAACTTGTTATATATAAGAATGACATTTTAAGTATTGATTAAAACAGCGGTTTCCAACCTGGAATATCTGGTGGGACTGCTAGGGATACTCGAGACTGCTAGAGTTTCTCGCCGTCGCGTCGCGTCGCTCGCCATTGCGCCAAATTGCGACTAAATTCTTCATTTGGCGAGTGAACAAGCAATTATATTTGCCAAATTGTAGTGCTCAATTTTTCTTTCTTTTCTTTTTCGTTTTTTATACATATGAATATATACGTATTTTTAATATACAGGGTTATAACAAATGAATCATCGGATTTTGATACGTTACTGCGTGTTATCTAGAAAACGTATAGGTTTCCATGACAACTCAATCGAGATGGTGTTAATTACAATTTTAGGCTGCGTATGTGTCATGTGTGTCTGGTTGCCATGGTTGCTGCGCGAACAACATATTCAAAACGGCGACGGGACAGCAAAAAGCGTTTAGTTTACTGGTATTTTCAAAGTGTGAATCTTTCACAACCGTTCTGAAAACATTCCGGAAGGCATATCAATGCAGTCCAACAAAGCATTCTGCGCAGGTATCGATAGTTCAAAGAAAACGGTTGTTTATGTAAAGGCAAATTTCCGGCAGACCAAGCGTTACTGAAGCAACAGTGAATTGAGTTAAAGATAGTTTCATCCGTAATCCCAAAAAATTGAACTGACGACAAATTGAAATTAAAAGACTGCAATCGCGACCATGGACGTCAATCTTGTATACTTTGGCTTTATTTTCATGTATAATTCATTGTTGTAATCCAATTATGTTCCAAAATAAACGCTACGGAAACCCGATGATTCTTTTGTAATAACCCTGTATTTGTAGCGGATAGTTGAAATTAGATTAATAACAATCGTTGTCGCAGTTATAAAAACTTAGGTTATTTTAGAACACATTCAAAAAAAGTTAATACATAAAAAAATTAAAAATATTTTTTTTTTATTAAAAATATTTTGCTAATACTTTTTTCATTTGGCGAATTTTTATTTGTAATTAGCCAAATTAATAACGTTGGTCAAATGTCAGCGAGAACACTGGATACGAGAACAACATATCATTAGGGGCTGTGCAAATATAATGTTATCGTTTTAGGGGAGGGGGGGGAGGGCTCTGGTACATGGTATCGTCGCATATCTCTAGGAGAGAAGGTGGTTGCCTTTTGATATCGATATCATTTTTGATCTAACCGAAATTTACTCTTTTTATTTATAACATGTGTTTGATTAAAGATAGTACGTTATCTTTTTCCAGTCTATCATCTATTTTTATGAAAATGCTAAGTTATTATTAAAATCATTAAATTATTCTAAAATTATCTAATTCGGAAATATTGAATACTTCAATGTTTCACATTTCTATTCTCTTGTCATATGAGTATGCATCTATAATCACTGTTCGATAAACTATACATGAAGTATATTTGTATTGAAGATTGTGTTTACTAAGAAATAAAAGAGAAAGTATGTTGTCCACTGCTTATTATGTTGATAAGAATTTATATCTCCCCCCCCCACTCTTTCCTCCATGCAGGGCTAGTGCAATAAGACAGTACTCCTGTTGAATGCACTATGTAACAATACCCTATTATAAAATACTTTTAAATAGTAACTGTTTATTAAAGTGTTATTTAATATAAATTGATATTTCATTGACTTCTCTTCATTTGGATCAATAAAGCATGCTAAAAAAACTTTTGTATATCATTTCAAATAAACGAAATAAATTCTTAAAAAAATCGATATTGATAACAATATCATTACTGAGGGGGGGGGGGGTTCGTGAAATGATAAAAAAAAACTTTACGGACGTAAAAACGTAACATATCGCAGGAGGAGAAAGGTGGTTAAAAATTACCAAAAAATTGAAAACGTTATATATACACAGCCCCTTATATCATTATTGGAGGAAATCACACAAATGGTTTAACTAAAAACACATAAGGAAAAGTGGTTGTTTTAGATCCAAAATTAGTCTCATGTGAAAATCTAATATGCAAGGCTGTCTTTAGAAAAACCAGTAATTTTTTTAAAAGGAAATCTCGTGGTAGGTTTCTGCAGCAATTCCAAGAACGGCACCCTTCTTCATATTTTCTACGAAATTTATATATAAAATTCTTCTTTAAATAAAAGTGGTATTTAAAATGTGAACCAAGTGTGAGCTGCACTCAAACATGAATGCTATATGATGAATATGTTGCACTAAAAAAATGGGAAAGGCCCGCTATACTTAATAATACAACGATAATGCAATGCTAGTAGCTCTGCTTCTTATAAGCATATTTTATGGAATTTTATTTCCTCCTCCATGGGTTCTCAAAATCTTCAGTTAAACACTCTTTTTTAATTACAATTTTATGCTTAATATTAGTTGCAGATCGTCTAAATCCTGCTAGATCTTTTCATTTTAAATGTACTTTCTATATATATATATAATGTTAATCAATATTCATACACTGACGGAAAAAAAAATCACAACACCAAGAAAAACTTATTGTAGAGTAATGAAATTTGAACAGTGCATTTGTCTAGCTAACATGTTTAATTGATTAGATTTTCGAGATCACAGGTTAATTTAAGGTCAATAAAATGCATTTCAAATGTGAAATGCAGTTACATTAATAATTGCTATAACCTGCAGAATTTTGAATGCAAGCCTGCACACGTGCATGCATTGTGTCGTACAGGTGCCGAATGCCAATTTGTGGTATGAAGTTCTATGCTTGTTGTACTTGCTGTGTAAATACTGTGATGGTCAGTGCTGGCAGGGGATGACACCAGAGTTCTCATCCAATGATATTCCATACATGGTCAATGGGAGACAGATCTGGTGATCTCGCTGGCCAAGGTAACATGTTGACACTCTGTAGATCACGTTGCGTTACAACAGCCTCATGAGGGTGAGCATTATCCTGTTGAAAAACTCCCCTTGAATGCTTTTCTTGAATGGCAGCACTATAGGTCGAATTACTAGACTGACGTACACGTTTGCAGTCAGTGTGTTTGGGAGAACCACGAGAGTGCTTCTGCTGTCATAGGAAATTGCTCTCCAGACCATGACCCCAGATTGTAGGTCCAGTGTGTTTAGGCCACAGACAGCTTGGTTGTAGGCGTTACCCTGGCCTTCTTCTGACCAGTACACACCCATCATTGGCACCATGATAGAACCTGCTTTCATCAAAAAGCACAACAAATCTCCACTCCATCCTCCAATGAGCTCTGGCTTGACACCATTGACGTCGCAAAGGGCAATGACTTGGAGTCAGTGGAATACACGCAACAGGGCGCCTTACTAGGAGCTGTGCTTAAAGTAAACGATTTCTAACAGTTCGTTGTGTCACTGTGGTACCAAAAGCAGCTCGAATTTCTGTCTCAGACGCAGTACGATGCGCCACAGCCGTACGCCGATTACAACGGTCTTCCCTCTCAGTAGTGCCACGTGGTCACCTGGAACCTGGTCTTCTTGAGGCAGTACCATCCCTTGACCACTGCTCCCAACAATCATGCACAGTGGATACATTCCGTCCAAGTCTTTCTGCGAAATCGCGAAAAGAAAATCGACTCTCTGGTAGCCCTTATTTACGATCTCTTTCCAATTCGGGGAGCTGATGATAATAGCTTCTTCGTCTTCTTAAAGGCATTCATGATCAACCTCAACTCAATTCGTCAAATTTTGAAGATAAATAATGCTCACGAACTTTACAGCAGGCATTTAAAGCAAATCTGACTTTAAAGTTGTGAGTGGCGCTACTAGCGCCACAGTTTGCATCAATGTCATCTTTCAAATGTATAAACATGCCTACAAAATTTCGTTTAGCTAACACAAGTATTTATTAGTGTTGGGATTTTTTTTCCGTCAGTGTATTATGATTGTTAAAAATATTTTAATGCTACATTGATCTTTCTTAATGTTAGGTTAATATTATATAAAAATACATGAACTTTAAAATTCAAATGTAATTTCTATCGATTTAATATATAATTACTATATGATTACTAATGAAAAAAAGCATGTTGAATGAAAAAGAAATGGGGGCATGTTTATAATTGAATATCCAAATTTAAAAGCCTGAAAATGGGTACGTGAGGAAAAAAATGTTGGGAAGTGCTGGTTTATAAGATTAAGCTTATCAACCTGCTAACACTATATAAAGTTGTGCATTGTTGAAATTAAAATAGCTTAATTTTTTTACTCCAAAAGTTACTAGACATATGAGAGATTATGTATGGATTGTTATGAAATTTGATATAAATAATAAGTAAATACGCATTTTTAAAACGATCTACTCATAGATCGATGTAAAAAAAATGTCTTGTAAAAAAAATCAGTTTTTTGCAATATTTCCCCTTGACGCGAACAAAAGGGAAAAAAATGCAATGTTGTTCTTTCTTAAATGCGGTGTTTAATGCTAGAAATAGAGGTTATTTTTTCCAAATAAATATTTTTTTTATTACGTAATAGGTATATATTACGCTTGAGTGTAATAATCATAACTTAATTTTTTATAAGTGCATTATACCCGTAGAAATATTTTAATTTATATAATTCTTCTAGTGCAGTGAAACCTACAGTCACTGAACAGATATGAATTCACGGCTGTGAAAACATTTGAATAAAAATTGTCATAAATAATAATCATATTACTGAAAATACTTAAAAGTAGATCACGTACAAATTCTGTAAAAGACTAGATAATTTTTCATCATACTACATTAAAAAGCTCAAACTTTTTCATCAATAATCAACATTTTCTGTTTATACATAAAGAGTTTTTGAAGAAACATTCATTCAAATTTTAAATGTTTTGTTGATTTTCGTCATTTTTATAAAGTAAAGAAGAATTTAGAATTCTACAAATAAAATTATAGCATGATTTTGACTGTTTTACAAATGTCCTTAAGAGTAAAGTAATTTAATTAACAATTATTAAAATGAACGAATGGCATGCTCTTAAAAAACGTTAGGAAAATAATCGGGAACAAACCTATTCATACTTAATACTGAAACACGATCTTAATGCTATGAAATACCTTAAATCCTTTATTTCTGCTTCACTATTTCAGTCTGTATGTATCCTCAAAACAAACTTTACGGCTGAATAATTCTCCAGCAAATTATGTTGGTAAAATGAGAAATGTGTTATGAACTTCGTTATATTCTCATCTGCAGTTTCAAATGATGTGTACCTCCTTTAGTACCTGAATGCCAGGTTAACTAATTTATTAAAGAAAACTGCGGGTCTCTCGAATAAAGTTTGTTAAATATTTGTAGGCTGTATTATAACAACGATTTATAGATTATTTTGAAAAAAAAACCATTTTCATTAGGATTGTTCAATTTTTGTAATTACCAGAGTAAGTTTTCTTATTTAAAAATTAAATGGAAAATTTTGAAACGAAGTTTTTAATGAATGAAAAGTGGGCTCCCCTTTCAGACGCAGCCTAGCGTGGGAAAGCCTGTGTTTCAGAAGTTGTAGTTGAAATAAAGAGTAATATAGTACTCATAGGTGACGAAGCAATCTATTTCTCGCTTAACCCTTTGAGCTCTGGGGTGTAAATTTCTTCAAAATTCCAAATGTCACATTGGCACCAGTATTTTGCAAAGAAAATATCCGCTTAACGATAAACGCGAAAAACTGCATTAAACCTTTTTCAAATAAATTTGGTCGAATTTTCTGGTGCCTTTTTGACATTTCGGAATTAAAATTATGTGATAGAAAATTCTACCATCAGAGCTCAAAGGGTTAAAGAGTTGCCAGCAGGTGACTTTTAAAAATTCAGATATCTCGATTGACATAATTTTTTTTTAATAATAAATTCTGCCTTATTCAATATCACATATTAAACCTTTCGCGGTGGATCCTTTTACAAATTTTTACTGTTGTGTTACCGGTTTTTAAAAGTAGAAATTTGTGCCTTATTAAATCGAGAAAATGCTCCGGTAAAATAAAGTAAATTGTACCGCAACATTTTACTGGTGGGGATAAAGAAGGATTCTTATTCCTTTTTGCGGTACGCATGCCTGTCGCTCGTCCCCAAGAATTTACCAGGAGTACACGGGTTCGGTATGTCATTCCCAAGGGACGGTTTTTACATTCGACAACGTTATTTCTCGAAAAGGAAATTTCTGATTTTTTACCACGGAATTTGCTTAAAGTATGTATGATAAGGTAAAGATTTTTATTTAGATTTATTTGTGGCAAAGTATAAAAATAGTACATACCTTAAAATTATATTCATGTTTAATAATGTAACACGATCTTAACCCCTTCGAAACGGGAGCCTTTTACGAAATTTTAAATGTTTTCTCACCGGTTTTAAAAAACAGAAATTTGTTCCTTCTTAAATTGAGAAAATGCTCCGATTGAATAAGACAAATTTTACAGTATAATTTTACCGGTGGGAATAAACAAGGATTCCTAAGCCTTTTTGCGACACGTATACGTGTCGCTCGTCCCCAAGAGGTTAATATTGAGAAATAACTTAAATCCTTTATTTCTGCTTCACTCTTTCAGTCTGTACTTATTCTCAAAAGAAACTTTACGGCTGAATAATTCTCCAGCAAATTATGTTGATAAAATGTGAAATGTGTTATGTACTTCGTTATATTCTCATCTGCAGTTTCAAATGATGTCTACCTCTTTAGAACCTGAATGCTAGGCTGACTAATTTATTAACGAAAACTGCGGGTCTCTCGAATAAAGTTTGATAAATATTTGTAGGCTGTATTATGACTGCGGTTCATAGATTTTTTTTTAATTACTATTTTCATTCGGATGGTTTAGTTTTCGTAATTACAGAGTAATTTTTTCCCTTATACGTAAAAATGAAAAATTTGAAACGAAAATTTTAATAAAAGAAAAGTGGAGTCCAATTTCAATATTGCCTCGCAATGGGAAAATTTATGATTCAGAAATTGTAGTTCAGATAAAGAGTAATATAGTACTTATAGGTAGGGGTGCAAAAATCTAGGTGCTATCAGGCAGTCTTTCACCACTAAATTTATTTCTTTAAACGTAATTATTTTATTTCCGTATTAAACATATTTATTTTCTTAAACGCAATAATTTCGAAACGAAGTATTTAATAAGTAAAAAGTGGGGTCTATTCTGAGATATTGCCTTGATTTGGAAAGCTTACGATTAAGAAATTGAACTTCAAATAAAGAACTAGGACTTCCCTCAGAGGGATTAGTCTGAGCGATATTGCTGAGAATAAACATTTAATAACTTGCGATAAGTAAAGAAAATGAGATGTTACCTTTAATTGGTCATTCGTTGTGATAAAATATGATGAAAATAAGCATATTGAATCATAGAATTACAAAATCTTATATATAAAGATGCATATACTATTTTTATAAAAGAAAAGCAAACCATGCATGGATATAAAATTGGAAATATGCAAAATGTTAAAAGTAATACAGAAAATAAAACACCAAATCTTCCTACATTGGAAATATAACTCTTTGAAATGATGTCATGAGCATAAACAGAAGCTTCGCACCGATTTGAGAAACTATAAATAACATAAACTATTATGTTTGAAGAGAATGGAGTGTATTTTATACGGTGTGAAATACGTCCGAATAGTTTATAATGTTGAATATCTGTTTTCCACGGATGCAATGGGGTTGTCGATAAGAGTTAAGGAATCCTTTTTTAAAAATTTGTCCTAAACGAGCACTTACATCTTATAAGTTAATGTGATGCCAAAGTTATAGTTTCTGACCCCAACAGTATCCTAGAAATTGCAATATTCTCAATAAATTGCGTTTAAAACTTTTTCTAAAAAAAAAAAAAATGTTTAATTTGTGAAATTAAATTGTCGAATGTTTTAGAAATCGTTCATAACGAGAATATTATATCCTAAAAGTTGCCACCAAAAGAAAAAAAAAAGATTTTAAATTTTTAGTCATATCAACATCAAAGAATTCTCAATTTTAGAACTTTTTTTGCTCGTACATTGATGGTGATTATTGTTCCTACGCAAAATATAGTATATTTTGCAGCAAAGATAGTTACCAACATTTTTTGCCCACATAATTTTTTTAATCGGCTAGGTACTCCCAATGATAACGAAAAACACCAAAACGTTAATGCTTTAAAGCATAGAAATACAGAATCAAAAGCTATTTATCTCCTATTATATACACATAAATTATCTAATTAGTGCCAGCAGATGCATTTTTAAATATACATAGATCAATATAACGCTTCATTTTTCTTTTATTAGTATTTCTTAGTATTCATTTTTCATTTATTTGTATTATTCAGTAAAATACTCACTTTCTTAAGCCCGAACTACATCAAACTTTTTATAAAAGCGCCTAAGTCCATATAACAGCGAAGTATTGTGGAGAGTATTAAATAAAGGTAGTAAGAAACTTAGCCAAACGCAGCTAATAAATCGCCAAATATTGTTCTTTTCGCCCTCTCTCGAAATGCATTTTTTCCGTACATTTAAAAAACACGATTTTGAGTCATCTTATTTAAAATTCAAATAAATAAATAAGAGGAAGCAATAATAGCATAAGTCAAAACATTTTATTTCAGCATCAAGGAAATGTATCGTAGTTACACATGTGGAAAAAAGCTGCTTTTGGCCAGAAAAACGTTGTCTTCACTAAATTTGAATCCGATTAAAAAAAGTACCGTGATTAATTAAAATGTTATAGGCAGAGCTGCCAAGTCTCCGGCATTTTGGATACCGGTATTTTAATACAGAAAATCTTTTATTAAATAGGAACATTCTGCGGATTTAAAAAATAACTTTTCCTATAAGAAAATTCTGCTGTGCAATAAGCGGGGGCTTGGCATCTCTGTATAGGAATATTTCGTAACCTCCTTTTTAACCTTAAAAAAAGCAACGACCATTTTTCGGGTTCAAAAAGTATTGCTAATTGTTCTATTTTGCATACAAAGTACTGATTGTAATATTGATACATCTATCGTGATAAATTTCCAGTAATTTTTCAAATCCCATTTATTTCATTAAAAATATAAATCTTTTATTCATTTAGTTTAAAATAAATGGTTTTTAACTAATTTCATAATACTTTTGAAATACCACTTTTCATTGGCTATCTTTTTAAAGCATTTAGAAAATGGTTGTTGTTTTCAGTCAAATATAGACTTTGGTCTGTCCGCATTTTATTTTATTATTATTATTATTTATAAATGGTGGAGAAATATTCATACTTAATCCATAACGTACATAATATATGACTCTGTTATTACATAAGTCACCTTTTTATTATCATAAAAATTATGTTTTTACTGATTTTTATTAACTTAATAGGAAAAATTTTGTGCTTTGAGCAATAGATGTCCGCATTTCATTTATTTATTCATTTTAACAAAATTTTTTGTATTGAGAAGAATTTTTATTTAAATAGGAAATCCAAATGTCGCTGTTAATAAAGAAGAAAGTTACAATAAAAGTTACAAAACGAGTAGACGCATACTATCAAATATGGGAAAACGACGAATCCAAAAAAGACGTCGTATGAAATATCATCTTTGAAAGCAAAAAAACGAGGTCTGATTATCGAGCCTACTGATTACAAAATGTGCATTACATAAAAAAAAAAAAAAAAAAAAAAAAAAATAATAATAATAATAATAATAATTACTGCAAATATTGTTTTTTTTTTCTTTTTTGCAGTTTTGGCTTCGGAAGGTGCGCTATGTTGCAAAAAGATATAAGCGACTATGAAAACACATTTGGTAAACGTTCATGCTCAGTTTTACAAATAAATATGGCACATATATGCCCTATACACACCGAGGTACCTAATTGGTGCCAAAATGGCGTTCAGTTGCTAACATGCTGGTTATCATATAAATGTTATAATAAATTATTTGTTCTAAAAATATTATCATTTATTGATTGTTATTTCTTTTTTTTCAATAACAGAAAATGTTTCGTTTATTCCTTTTTTTATTTTGAAATAAATAAATAGCGTGTTATTATAGCATGCTATATGTATCTGGTAATCAAAACGATGTTTTCGCCTAATTGGCATACAATATCTCGCCAAACCCGGTGCTTATATCTCTAGTATATTATCTCAAGTATTTTATTTATGTATACTATAATTGTTTTTACATACCACTTACTCATTCTTGTATATAAAAATAGGTAAGTGGCTCCTTTATGCAGTATAAATCTTTAAAAAATAGCCCCCGTTGCCTCTTTTTGGATCCAATTAAAAAAAAATCAATGTCTAATTCCAGTATTGCTCCCAGGTATGCATACATATTCTAAATTTCAAAGTTGTATGCCAACAGGAAATGGATGAAAAATGGGAAAAGATGTCACAAATGCACCAGGGTACATAATTGGCGTCAAAATAGCATTATTTTACCTCAGATGGTAACCCGGCTTTATTTATTTATTATTTGTTTATTTACTCATAAAATGTTTATTTACTTTCATTTCCTTTTTTTAATTATATAAAATATTTCTTTTTATAGTTATTAATTATTATTATTATTTTATTTACTGTAAGTTCTTTTTGAAAATAGAAAATTATTTAAAAATGTGTATGTAAGCGTTATTTGAAAACGGAGTTTTCGCCAAATGGGCTTTGAAAAAAATTGCGCCAAATCTGATGCGCTTGTGGTATCCGTGCCGAAAAATTAGACACCAGAATTGACTTCCACACACAAACAAAATATAAGTTGAAAGAAAACATGCAATAAAAATAAATATAAAGGGAAAATGATGTCATAAAAGAAACTTTTTATTTAAAAACGTAATTGTTTCTAATTTTCACACGCGAAATATGTAAAACATTCTTTTAGCGATCAAAAAATGCTATTAAGAGATCATCACAAAATCTCAAAATCAAAGTTTTTATGACATTTTTTAATATAAAAAAATAACAGTATTATTTTCCTGCATGATTAAATTTTAAAATGTTTTATTGCATTCAATATTTTTGAGTGCGTTAATGATTACTATTTACTCCATGTACTGATTCGGTTATCTACGAAAATTTCCAGCTGGTGAAAATCACGCACACCAAATTTCTGTGACGTATGCAAATAAATTGTGCTTTTTTATCAGTTTTTTTAATATAACTTTTGAACTATTTGGAATTAATTTTTAAAAGTAGGTGCATTCACCAGATTACCTTCATAGGTACCTATTGGTACAAACAGAATCAAAATCCGACAAGTACTTTTTGAGATTTGCTTGACGAAAGAATTTTTTTGACTTTTAATATCGTTACGTATCTCTGAGTATAAAGACTTCGCTTCGCTCAGACAATAATATAGTAGGGGCAGGGGTGTGAAAATCTAGGCGCCAGCAGGCTGTCTCTAACCACGAAAAAATTATTTTATTATTTTTCGTCTAATTTTTTTTCGTGTAAAATTCTTCTAAGAATGCTATTAAATTTTAGGCGAAGAAAACTTTTAAATATTGGTGGTGAGAGATTGCCTGCTGGCATCTACATTTTTACACTCCTCCTCATAGGTTACAAAGCTATCAGTTTCTCTCTTAACCCTTTAACGGACAAATATTTTTATTGCTAAGATGCTGAAATAAATTAATGACACCGGTAATTGCGAACAAATATACTTGTAAATAAGAAAAAGTGCTTTTTAACATGCATAATAAAGTGGTTTTTTTTTTTTTAATTAAAATTCTGGTGCCGTTGTTGCATATCGGCAATAAAATTTGGTAGTTTCGTAAAGAAACCAATGAACGTTAAAGTGTTAAGGGACGACAGGACTGGATGCAATCCTATAGAAAAATAAGTGAGCTTTAAGACCTGTTTTCTCGACCTATTTTCGTGAAATTTGAAATATTCACTGGATTATGTTCAACATTTATGTCTGACAGTTTGTTTCTGCGACTGAAATTTTTTATTTTAGAGCAATGGTAATTTCTCAGAAATTTTCCATTTTTAAGAATTTTATCTGAAACTAGTTACAATTTTTAAAAACTGTCTTGCATACGTAATCTTATATTTATGCTCTACCACCAATAAAGAATTATCAAAATTGTTCGAGTACTTTATGAGGATTTTTACCTGAAAAGTATAATTTTAGAGTATAATATAAGAGAGACAGAAAACTTAGAAATTTTTAATTTGCGGGAAGTTCTAGCACAATTTTATCAAACACGTGAATTAAAGTATGTATAAAAACAAGTATAAAATCGAGTACCTTGTAATAATTGAGGTAAAGTTTTAACCTTTATTGAAACCATGTGAGTTATAAATCAACATCTCTTACAATAATTTTATTCGGTTAACACCACTTTTTAGGTGCGTTCGTAATTATGTAAATACGTAGCACCTATTGTTGTCGCTCAGTCCGTCCGTCTGTCTGTCCGCATATAACAACGCAAAAACTACCCAACCGAATCGTTTGAAATTTAAAATACATAATTATAACATAATTTTGTCGAGTCATTTCAAATTTTATGAAAATCGGATGAATAGATCAATTACAGGGACAATCAAAAGGATTCCGTTACATTACGGTCAATGGGGAAAAAATTTTCAAATGCATTTTAATCGCTTGAAATTTAAAACATATAATTATTGGGTAATTTTGTCGAGTAATTTCAAATGTTATGAAAATCGGATGGATAGATCAATTACAGGGACAATCAAAAGGATTCCGTTACATTATGGTCAATGGGAAAAGAATTTCAAATGCATTTTAATCGTTTGAACGTTAAAACATATAATTATTACGTAATTTTATCGAGTTATTTCAAATGTTATGAAAGTCGGACGCATAGATCATTTACAGGGACAATCAAAGGTATTCCATTACATTACGGTTAATGGGAAAAAAGATTCAAATGCATTTTTATGATGTTACACTCATTCGAACATAATAGAATTGGCATGAATCTATGAAATATATACTAAAATATGCATTCTGTACAATCTGTGATGCAAAGAATTTTATGAAAATCCGATGGATATATCAATTACAGGGACAACCAAAAGGATTCCGTTACATTACGGTCAATGGGAAAAAAAGTTTCATATGCATTTTAATCGTTTGAAATTGAAAACTTATAATTATTACATAATTTTGTCGAGTCATTTCAAATGTTATGAAAATCGGATGAATAGATCAATTACAGGGACAATCAAAAGTATTTTGTTACATTACGATTAATGGGAAAAAAGTTTCAAATGCATTTTAATGGTGTTACACTCATTTGAACATAACATAATTGACATGAATCTATAAAGTATGTACGAAAATATACATTCTGTACAATCTGTGATGCAAAGAATATTTAGTATTAAATTACAGGGCCACACAAAAGTATTCCCCTGCATAATGCTACACGGGGAAACACTGTTTGGGGCATGTTTTAATTATATTCAACTATTTCACATTTTATGAATAAGATATAGGTTTCTGAGGTGTAATAAAAATTACTTCCTGCATATTTACAGAAACACAAAGATTTCGACTACTATTCTGTATCCAAAGTACGCTCTACTATATCAGCAATATCTGAATATTTTTAAAACTTCGTTATCGTACGAACGCACCTCATTTGCTACGTTCACGTGCATTTTCCAACTTGTTTTTTTATAGGAAAGACTTTTAGAAGTATTTTAACAAATTTTACTTACCGTAATTTCGGGTGTAAAAGCCGCGGATCAAACAATTCTTTTTGGACACAGAAATCATATTTAGTGATTGATGACAAATACAAACGGCGATCTAATTAGTTACACTTAATTCTTAAAAAATTCTGGGTCGAAAAAGAATTTTTTGACCCGCGGTTTATACACCCGAAATTACGGTACTACAAAATCTATTTTTAAAAATATAGTGATGCGAGTAGAATTAAAAAAAAAGAAGTATAAAAGGCTTAGTGTAAAATTAATGCAAATGGGCCCGTCGTCGAGTCGGGGTTTTTCTTTAATTTTTACGATTATTCCTCATAGTCGGGAAAAAACGGGCATATCGGTGGATTCAAGATAATTAAACGAATTTTTTTGCTCCTTTATCGACCGAATTATGAATTCATAAAAATTTTATCTTCTAAAGCATTCTACGTGAATTGTTTAAACTAAATTAGAATATTTGCATAATCATTTAATTTATTTTAGAAGGATTTTAGGATTGAAGGATTTAGAATGATTAGTTAAATTTGAATTTATAGGGATTTTGTGCAATATTAATAACCCTACTCAAATCTTGGTGCTTAGGTATTAACGCCACCGCAGCAGAAGTTGTGCTTATGTGCTAATAAAGAGCAATCTCGTTGTTCACACACGCACGCAGTTATCTTTTGGATTCCTTGTTCCTTGTGTTTTCTGATTTTTGACGCTATCTTTTGTGCTTTTTTATTGCTTTAGTGCTTTTTTAATGATTTTTAGTGCTTTTTTAGCTTTCTTTTAATGTTTTTTTTTTTTTTTCATTTTTTGACGCTACTTTTTTTTTTTTTTTTTTTTTTTTTTTTTTTTTGCGCGTGTGATCAATAAAATTCATCTTTATTGACGCATTATCGCAACATCTACTGCGGTGGCGTTAATACCCAAATTTTTATTTTAATTTTTTTTTTAGTATTTTGTAGAATTAGAAAATGTACAAATATGATGTTTTCGCAACATAAATATAGAAATATATCCTAATCAAAAAATTCCTCCCCCCACCCCTATAACGATTATTTCGTTATATATTGGTTATTTTATTAAATTATTCCTTCACCCCCCGTCTCTCTTTTCATTTCAAAATTAGTTTAAAGTTGTCCTTCATTCAATTTCCATTTTTTTCCCCTCGCCTAGCTTTTCTCTAACCGAAAAATCGGCAGCTGCTTAACTTTGTGAGAAATACACTCACATATTAATCAACCGTTTAAAACATTTCCAGATGTCTGCTATTTCCGATCGAAGCAATTCTGCATTACCTTATTTGGACATCATCTCTGTTTCGCGGTTAAAATTTATGCTTACGCTTCTTTTTCCTTTCTCAACAAAAAACCTAAAAAGAATTTAACATCTGCGCTGTAAAATCTGATGTCCCTTTGGTGTGCCTCTTTATTAGACATAATAACACGTGTAACATTCTATCGTTTGGCAACCTTTTCCTTTCCCATCCTAGCTAGGAAACCAATTTGAATTCTTATCTTGCTGGCTGCATTTTAACTGTATTTGGCGTATACTATCCATTGTGCATGGGCGAACTTGTGTGTGTTGGCGATTTTCTATCATGCCAAAAGTGGCAATTTGTTGCTATGTACGAGGACACTCGACTCTCTGCTCTCGTCTGGTAAACTTGCTAATCGCTGTTCGGAGATTTTCTCCGAGTATTGTATGTGTGCCCCCCTAGTATCATATGTATGAATAAAAAATAACTTAGCAATCATTGTGGGGTTTTTTCGTACATCTGAACCTGGATACATGATCATTTCGTTCTTCTAAATGCCTTAACAAATATTTTCAACTACCAATCTCCCTTACAAAACCTCTGGTGCCTGACAGTTTCGTTTTTCCCCACATAAAAAAAAAAAAAAAATATGGAGGGGGGTACAATCAACTCCGACTTTACGGCGAATGTGATAATTTTGGTTCTTCTCTCTTCTCTGCATCCCCGGTAAAAAAAAACGCAACTGCTAGTAGTCTTGCCTGCTAAAAGTCAACAGATGTGGAAGTGATTTCCCCCACTTCATCTGCGATCGGCGTCGACAAGTGGTGTTCCCGTCCTGAGATTCCTTTCCTGGACACCCCCTTTCTCTCCCCTGTGATCTCCATCCAAAGGGCTGGGGAGCGTCTCCCCTTATAATTCCATCTTCAAAAGAAATATGCGGCCAAGTATCACCTGAGCGCTGGGGCGCCCACCCTTCTTTCTTCCACTAGCACCGTTTTGTGTTTGATCATCGCCGCCAGATATCGAGGGCTGTATGTGCGCATTGTGTGCTTCTATACCAGAGTGTTTTGTGTGTTTTCAGTGAACGTAATCTACAGAAAGTTCATATACCCTCATAGAAAATTTAGTGAATAACAGTATTTCTGTGGTGTGATGCATCGTAAAATCGTTCATCGTGCAAAAAAAATAGTGATTGTCTTCAATTCTGAGAAAATCCATCAGAAATAATTCATCGTAGATATCAGTTATCAGTGCACAAAGTAATAAATAAATAAATAAGAGAATTACAAAAATTCTCTAAATGAGGTGTCACCACCTTTGATAAGTGCATATTCAATTACATGATTACAATATAAAATTTCTGCTAGTCTCCAGTGATAAAAAAAAGAAAAAAAAGTGCACAACGAAAATGCAACCTCAAAAATCTACATTTTGAATGTGGGAGCAGATCGTGCCCCAGTTCCCTAAGCTTTGTCTTATTAAATTAGTAATCATTTAATTATTTAAAAAAAAAAAAAAACTAAATCTGTAAGTTACCCCAAGTATTTTGTTTATTTTATGTTCTGCTTCCACAGTCAGTACACCATAGTCAATATTGCAGTTTGGTGTTTTAAATCATATTTAATTCAATATCACTATTTTTAATCCTGTTATTGTGTTTTTGCAAAATTTTTTTAAATTGCGAAAGCACGGTAACTGTTGTCATTTCTAGTTATTATTTTTATGACATTTTATGCAGTTTTTACCAGTTATTACATTTATGTGCTAGTGTTTCATATTTTACGTCCCACCCCTTTTGTTTGTTTTTTTAATTTGTATTTAGATTCTCTAATATGCTTAAATGTTTTTAACCAGTTTTGAACTTTTAATTAAAAAGTTAAAATAAGATTTTCCTTTTTCATCTAAAATAAAAGAAAAATATTTTAAGTTACGAAAAGGGAGCTTTTCCCTTGTGTAAAGAAGATCTAATTTTATTGCTTGGTTGCTAACAGTTTTTGCAGTTTTCTATAGAGTTTTCTTTGCTTTATTATCTAAAGATAAAGTAAGTACTTTTTAAAGTGAAGGAATATATAGATATATGTTTCAAAGTGTAATTATTTTGCTTTTATTTAATTTATTTCCTAAATGTGTTACTTTTATATGTCTCCCTTTTGCTTTACTGTTATAAGAAGTTCAAATAAGATATCTTTAAAGTGAGGTATATTTTAAGATCTATTTATTTTGCTAGTTTACATATTTTTACTAGCTAGGAAATTTTCTTGTTTTCAATGTGCTTTAAGGTATAAGTTCGGTCTGTGTAACAATTTCGCTAAAACTTGTGAGCTTAAACAAAACAAAATAAAACAAAAAAACTAATCATGGCTGCAAAACAAATTCCGATAAATATCATTCAATTTGATGGAGACCCAGATTTACTTAAATTTTTCTTTGATCAAATTCGCGTATGTTCAGAAATTAATAAATACAACCCACAAACAACAATTGCAATCTTAAAGGGAAAGTTAGTTGGGCCTGCACAAAAATTTCTAGCCCAAAATCCCGACCTGCAAAAGATAACAGACCTTGATTTGTTGGAAAAGGAATTTGCGTCATTTTTCGCCCCCCCTAGTAAATGTGTTGCTTCTGTTGAATTGTCCAGTTTAGCACTTATGCCTTCTGAGACGATAAAAAACTTAGCTCATAGACTAAATGTTCTTGCGGCGACTGTTTATGCAGATATCAACGACGAAAGTGCACGCAACACTATTAAACTTATGAAATTTCTAGAAGCCCTTCCTTCAAATATTAGAATAAAATTACAGGAAGAAGGCATTTGTGATTATAAAACAGCAGTCGAAAGAGCACAAACCCTTCATGAAATTTTAAGGAATGAGAAAATCTTACATTCCTTACCTTCGGTACACAGACCAGAAAATCTCATCGAATCGCAACTGAAAGAAATTTCCGAGAAAATAAATGCATTATCCTTTGCCCCTCCTGATACTAAAACCGAAACTGAGCAAAAAAATCTCCAGACTAGACCAAAACATTTCGCAGGTGTTTCACGCTTCAAAAAAAATTACAAAAATCGAAACTACACTAGACGTTATTCCCCACACAAGTTTTCACAAAGAAAACCAGTTGTTTGTCAGTTATGTGGACGAAACAATCATGATGCTCTCTCTTGTTTTAAATGGAAAAGAGCAAATACTCAAAGAAAAAACAATTACACAAATTCCACGCCACAATTTCAGGAAAACTGAAACAGAGATACAATTTTTATGCTGATGGTCTTGTGTCTCAGTCTAATACTTCTACATCAGCAACTTTTGTTTTTGACCCTGTATTACCTAAAATTTCAAGTTCGAGACTAGTTAATTCAGTAGCTTCCCAAACTTTTGACTCTATTAAGATAGCAAATAACATCAGTACACAAACAGAAAGTGATAATGTTCAGATAATTTGTAGTGTAAACACTATGTCACCATCCCTCCCTCTTGTTAAAGCCACTATAGCAAACCATGATATTACTTTATTGGCTGATTCTGGTAGTAGTATATCTTTACTTTCACAAAAATTATTCAACCAACTTAAACCGGTCTTAAAATATAAAAGACTGTCCACTGACGTCAATATTAAAACTGTCAATTCTGATGTCTCATTTTCCGCCTGCATCAGAACATCCATTAAGCTAAAACAAAAAGCGTTTTCACATCACTTTTATATTGTTGACATACCCGAGTCTTCCAGTTTTGAAGGCATTTTAGGTTTTGATTTCATAACTAGATACAATGTTGTCATCGATACTTTTAACAAGTGTCTCCATGTCAACAATAATTTCTCTGTTCCTTTAAAAACCAGTAAAGAATCTTCTGGAGAGAAACAATCAAAATCATGCAATTCTTTGAGTGATGTTGTATTGAATCAAGCGGTGTTCTTAACTCGAAAAATTATAGTAGAACCTCAACAACAAATATGGTGCTCTGTTTACACCTCCAATAACATTAACAATGACAGAAATTATCTATTTGAATATTTGGCACAAACAAAAGAATTAATAGGAAATGATGCCATTATTCAAATGAACAAATTATCCAATAAAAGAAAGAAAACTTCACAAATACATCATTTCTTCTCAATAACACTTAAAAACACTTCTGAAAAGACCATTCATCTCCCTAAACACACAAAAATAGGTCAATTATCTGAGATTGAGGAAATTCGCGACTATACTTCTGAAATGTCTGACAAGCAAAATAACTCAGAACTGCACTTTGCAAATTATATTCAGGCGTCTAATGAAATCTTACAAAAAAGAAAGCAGGAGTTATCGGCTAATGATTTTAAACTTTCTCACTTAAAATCTGACGAAGCAAAGAACCTAACTAAATTGCTACTTAGTTATTATCCTGCCTTTTCCAAATCATTAGACACACTTGGTCATACTGATAAAATTGTACCTGATTTAAAATTCATTAATGATTACCCCATAAAGACTCTCCCTTTCCCTCTCCCCCAAGCTGTGCAAAAGGATGTTTTAAATCAAATCAAACAGTTACTTGATGCCAAAATCATTGAGCGTCATTGTTCCGAATGGGCCTGTCCCATGCTCCTTGTTAAAAAGAAACCAGACGGTACAGGTATACAGAAATATAGACTCGCATTAGATCTCAGAATGGTTAATACTATAATTCAAGGTTCGTCCTATCCACTGCCAAAAATTCAAACTATTATTTCAAATCTTTCACAATATCGGTTTTTCTCGTCTCTTGACTTTCATCAAGCATATCATCAGATTGATTTGCCTGCAAAATTTCAAAATCAGCTCACATTCACTACAATGTTTGGTTCTTTTCGCTATAAGAGATTAGTATTCGGCTTAAAGTCTAGCGCCTCTATTTATCAAGCTTTAATGGACTCGTTACTTGATGAATTACAGTTAGAAGGTGTCTATACCTACCAAGATGATCTTATTGTTGGTGCCAATTCATATCAAGAAATGTATGATAAGTTGGATAAAATTCTTGCAATATTAGTAAAATATAACTTAACGCTGTCCCCTAACAAATGCACTTTTCACAAAACCAGTTTAGATTATCTTGGATTTCACATAGAAAATCAAACTATTTCTCCTGTTCAGTCGAACATTGTAAAAATAACATCTTTTCCAACACCTACAACAAAACGTCAATTAAAAGCACTCATAGGCGTCATTACATTTTACAAATCTCTGGTTCCATCCTTTTCTGAACTTGTGCAGCCTCTCATAAACTTAACTACTCCAAAAGCCAAATTTAAGTGGACAAGTAAACATCAAAAAATTATGGACACCATACAGAAGATATTCTTTAATCCACCCATGGTTAGATTACCTGATTGGAACAAAAAGTTCTATTTAAATACTGATGCGTCAAATATTGCCATTTCTGGCGTCTTACTACAAGAACATGATAAACAACTATTACCTGTTGCATACTTTTCAAAATCTTTAAAAGCATCCGAAAAAAAATATCCTGCACTTAAATTAGAACTCATGGCAATTCATAAATCAGTTACTGCTTTCAAATATTATCTATACAACAGAGAATTTGTAATCCTTTCAGATAGTAAACCATTAGAAAAGTACAACAAAACTACAAATCCGGCTGATATTATCTCTCGCTGGCTCATGGATCTCTCAGAATACACATACAAATTTCAACATATTCCAGGTAAAAAGAATGTACTCGCTGACTATTTATCTCGCTGTAACTTTGAAAATAATCAACAGACTTTAGCTACAAACCCTGAACTTATTCATGACACTCAACCCTTACCTATTGTAGAATGTGATACTCCACACTCCAGCTCGACTGATTCTAATATGCATGTTAACTGCCTTATTTCTGGTACACAAACAAATCCTGACCCTTTATTAGAAATTTCGAATGAAACATTTGCTACTGAACAACAAAATGACCCTACTTTGTCTGTTGTTTATAAAGAAATCTTAAAGAATGGATCTTCTCAAAAATTTCCTAACTACTTCATTCATCCTGATTCGAAAGTATTAATGTTAAAGAAGGAAAATATTTTTAATAACACTTTTTCGTATCACATTATTGTTCCAAATTCACTTAAAAGCAAAGTCTTAACAATTTCACATTTATCTCACTTTGGCTTTAATAAAACTTATGAATTCTTGTCAGGTAGATATTTTTGGAAGGGTATGTATGTAGACACTTTAAACTTTGTTGCATCCTGTATCAAATGTCTTCAAACTAAACATCACCAAACTCCACCTGCACCCTTACAGCCCACATACACTCCCAGGTACCCTGGTCACACTATCAGTACAGATCTCCTTGGACCGTTTGCTAATGGAAAATATGTTGTAACTATCACTGATCATTTTTCAAGACATATTGAACTCTTTCCACTTAATGACATATCTGCGAGTAAGGTTGTTAAATGCTTATTCTCTTACATAACCACCTTTGGGAGACCTTCGGTTGTCTTATCAGAATTAGGACCCCAGTACACTTCTCAGGTATATAACATTTTTAATGATACAATGGGCATTAAGGTATTACACAGTTCTGCCTCGAGACCACAATCAAATGCGATTGCAGAACGAATCAATAAATCAATCAAATATTCAGTTAATATTCTTTTACAAGAAGGTCATTCTTTCGAAAATGCAGTATTTATACACAAATCACTTTATAATGGTTCGAAACATGCAACTACACTGTATTCTCCTAATTTTCTTCATTTTGGACGTGAACTTTCTCTAATTTTTGACACTTTTGATCAGTCGTGCAACCAACCCTTTCTTGATAAACATATTGAAGTACACAAATTACTTGATGATTTGAGTAAGATATATCACAAAGCCTATAACAACATTAAATCTGCTCAAGATAAAAGATATAAACATTACGGTCAGAAAGCTAAATTAAGATCCATTTTCTTAAAAGATATTGTATATCTAAAATCAAATGACAAGTTTAAAACAAAGTATACTGGTCCATATATTGTCACTTGTAAACATTCCCCTGTGTCATTCTCAATTAAAAGGTTGTATACTCCTGATAACACAGCATTTCGGGTACATATTGATAGACTTTTACTTGCACCTCCTCGTTATGGACATTTATTTGATGCATCAAGTCATATAAACAACACTAACTTTAAAACGTTTTATCAACCTCACACATACAATCTAAGAAACAGAAGCTAATGTAAAAACACTATTTATTATTTTTTTATGTCTTGTTTTATGATACCACATATCCAACCAAAGAGCTCATGGTTGTGTGTATGTTGTTTTTGACTGATCTTTAACAATATCATGGCTGGTCCATCAGTATTGCTCTGAAGATCTCTTAGGAACAATATTAGGTATCATTGTTATCCTTTAACACTTAGATATGTCTTCATACTCACTTAAATTTTATTTACTTTTATTGTGTTTTCTTTTTGCAGTACACTTAAAATTTCTTTGACAATACTCATTAATTCAGTATTTTTCCACTAACTAACCTTCCACTTAACATTTCTTGTACAGTAAGTCAAACATATTATAGTTAGATAAACAGGTACTGTAGTTTGGAAATGTAAACAAAAGATTCATGTAATTAAACTAAACACAGTTTTTATATATGACTTGTTCATCACCCCACTCGATTGTGACACATTTTTCGTCTCTCTTCACTCTAGGATTGTCTGCCCATATTAGTTATTATATGATATACATTTTTGTGTTTTTTTTCTTTTTGAATTCTTCCCTTTGAAGTCTTGTTCCCGTTCAAAATTAAGGCCCTAAGGGTTCAAGCTTCATTGTGTTGAGAGACAAAATTTTGGAATTGGAGTTTCGATTCAAATTTTTGAATTGTGATTCCAATTCACAACAATTCAAATTTTTTTTCATGTAATTCGACGTGGGCTCCTTCAGAAGACCGCTAGTGCCTTCGGGGGAGCATCACAATTCCCTCCTCATCTAAGGCTAGGCCCTAAGCCGATGCCATAATACTTGTGTTGTACACAAGATTCAGGGTGACGCATATTTTTTATGGGCGTGCTTGGAGCACCTCTTTTTTTTGTCATCCTATGCTTCGGCATGAAACAATTTTTACAAAAACATTTTTATTTTTTTTAATATACATCATATTACTCTTTTTAATTTTTTGAAAAATATAGTACTATTATGTTATTTTTGTGTATTGCCATTTTATATTCATTTAGTATTAGTTTCATGTTTTGTATATATGTTTCAAAATTTTTACTTGTGTCATGATAACAATCAAAGCTGCAGTAAGATTTTTGTACTGTCTGAGTCGACTCAACTTATACATATAAAATACAGTACTACCTTGGATCCATGAAATACAAATATAACAAAAATATAGAGACTTTAGAACTGCTGACTGTTTTTGAATACAAAAGTCTCCATTATCATGACGTTAAATTTCTACATATATATATAAAAAAAAACTTTTGCATTTATGTATGTTTTTATGTTATAATATTTTATGCTAGCCTATGCACATTGGACAGCAAAAGTTTTTTTTTGTGGTGCACCGGGTGATATATATAACGATTATTTCGTTATATATTGGTTATTTTATTAAATTATTCCTTCACCCCCCGTCTCTCTTTTCATTTCAAAATTAGTTTAAAGTTGTCCTTCATTCAATTTCCATTTTTTTTCCCTCGCCTAGCTTTTCTCTAACCGAAAAATCGGCAGCTGCTTAACTTTGTGAGAAATACACTCACATATTAATCAACCGTTTAAAACATTTCCAGATGTCTGCTATTTCCGATCGAAGCAATTCTGCATTACCTTATTTGGACATCATCTCTGTTTCGCGGTTAAAATTTATGCTTACGCTTCTTTTTCCTTTCTCAACAAAAAACCTAAAAAGAATTTAACATCTGCGCTGTAAAATCTGATGTCCCTTTGGTGTGCCTCTTTATTAGACATAATAACACGTGTAACATTCTATCGTTTGGCAACCTTTTCCTTTCCCATCCTAGCTAGGAAACCAATTTGAATTCTTATCTTGCTGGCTGCATTTTAACTGTATTTGGCGTATACTATCCATTGTGCATGGGCGAACTTGTGTGTGTTGGCGATTTTCTATCATGCCAAAAGTGGCAATTTGTTGCTATGTACGAGGACACTCGACTCTCTGCTCTCGTCTGGTAAACTTGCTAATCGCTGTTCGGAGATTTTCTCCGAGTATTGTATGTGTGCCCCCCTAGTATCATATGTATGAATAAAAAATAACTTAGCAATCATTGTGGGATTTTTTCGTACATCTGAACCTGGATACATGATCATTTCGTTCTTCTAAATGCCTTAACAAATATTTTCAACTACCAATCTCCCTTACAACCCCTAACGCCAAGAAAGCTGAAAAAATGCAAAGGCAAAAGAAACCATCGTTTTAAAAATATATTTGTTTTGTGTAACCAGTAATACTTTTGTAGCAAGATAAGGTAATGTATGCATAACTCATTCTAAACTCTATTATAACTGATTGATGTATTAAATGAACTTTATAATAAATTAGATTTATGGTACTTATAAGTACCGTTGGTAGAAAAAGGATTATGACAATAACAGAGGTGGAATAAATGTGGATCTGATTGACAGCAGTAACTTTTTATATTACTCTTCACCTTAAATAAAACTCAGATAATCTCCCATAAGATAAGTCGAAAAATACTACTAAAATTTAATGATGTGAATAGGTTTAATATTTGCGCACATTTTCCGCCACTCATACAATAATACAAAAAAAAAATTTTTTCAAAATAAATAAATGAATAAAAAAAATAAAAAAACTTTTCTCATGTCTCCCCTTAATTGTAATATGGAATTTTTGCAATATAGATCGAAATTTACGTATTTTTTTCTTTTTTTATACTTTGCAGTAGCTTCAATACATAAATTAATAAATAATTCTAAAATAAAACATAAATTAGGAAAGGTTTATTTTAGACTTTAAACACAATTAATACAATAAACTTAACAGTAATTAAAAACTAGTCCGCATCAGGATTCGAACTTGATATTACAGCGCAATCTTCTATTGCTTTAACTACTAAATTACCTTTGCATAGCTGCCAACTTTCAACTAATCTTCCGTAGTACCTGGATTAGTTTGATCCAGGTTAACGTCAGTTCAAACCAGAAAATATATTTCATGAATCTTTATTTATTTAATTTCAGGATTGTTACTGGAGAACATACTTAATTTCCTTTCTCTAAAAAAATTCTGGTTCGAATCTCATTAAACCAGGTCAAATTAACGCATGTATTACGAATAATCAATGTCAGGTCGGCACCTATGCCTTTGCCGATATCCTAGCACGGCAATTTTATTATTACTTGGCCAGGCTTAGTGTTTAACCCCTTAACGGATTCCTTTTTTTACTTATAATAAATTAAAAATGTGGGTTAACACCAGTTTTTAAAGCTGAAATATTCGTAATATTTAGTCTAAACATTTTCTGAAATTAAATAGTATGAAATCGTACTTTAAAAAAATAGTGGTGGCAAAAAGCCTTAAATGATGAGTTAAGCAAATTCGTCTTGCCCGAACGCCGTACGGGCAAATCAGTTAAGTGGTAAAAGTAACTGCGCAGTGGCGAGCGGCAGCGAGAACTATAAATAACACCATAAATAACCACTAAAAACGTATCAGCAACGGTGTCTGTTTTTGATAAAGAATATAAATTTGTGATTGAAAATATTACTTTGAATAAAATTTATTTCATACACTATATATAAAACAAAATTTTAAAAATACTGTCTTACTGGTAGATTTTATTTATATAGCATAACAATATTATAAAAATTTTTTAAAATTTATTTTTCTTAAAGATGCAAAAATTGAGGAAAATATTAAACTGTGTACATCAGAGGCAAACAACAAAAGCAACACGAACAAATAGGAAATAAAATAGTAAAAATCATGAATAATATCATATTAAACTACAACCTAACTGAAGCTACTGCAATTCCAGTCGGATATCGTTAATTCGAAATCGGATAAATCGAATCTTCGCTTAATTCGAACTAAACATGAAGTCTCGAAATTTTCAATAGCAGAATAATGTTTGAAATTTTCGTTTATTCGAACTCAATTTCTCTTGTTTTCGTTTGATTCGAACTAACGAGATTCCGATTTTTCATTTTTCTTTACTTTCTTTGGGAGTTCAGATCCTTCTTCTTTTTTGCTTGTTCCTAATCCCTTAATTAGTTTATATATTTATATCTTTTAACTTAATATTAAGCCGTATTCTAATGATAACAGCCGAAATATATTTAAAAAATATCATAAAATCAATTTCTTTGTTATAGTACTCCTCGAATTATGTTTTCAATAGATAATTTCAATAAATAGTTTATGTATTTATATCTTTTAACTTAATATTAAGCCGTATTCTAAAGATAACAGCCTAAATATATTTAAAAAATATCATAAAATCAATTTCTTTGTTATACTACTCCTCGAATTATGTTTTCATCTCATACTTTCTATAATTCGAACATTTCTTTTGGTCCCGACGAGTTCGAATTAACGAGAGCCGACTGTATAGTGTCCAAAGAAAGAAATATCAAAAAAAGAAATTGATACTAGATAAATGGCCTAATTCTTCGCAATAGAAATGCAATTTATTAAAAAGAGGTTGCTTTATAAGCTACTTACTGAGAAGTGACTTCGTTGCAGAATGTATAAAGAATGAATTAAATGAAACATCTATTTTTAACTATATAAACAAAAAAAAATAATATACAGTCGGCTCTCGTTAATTCGAATGTGTCGAGCCCACAAGAAATGTTCGAATTTATCCAGAGTTCGAATTATGGAAAGTATGAGAAGAAAACATGTTAAAAGAGATACTATTACAAATGAATCAATGTTATGATATTTTTTAAATACATTTCGGCTGTTATCATTAGAATATGACTTAATATTAAAATAAAAAATATAGATGCATAAAGTAATTAAGGGATTACGAACAATCACATATAAAGATGGGGTGGAGTTGTCATTGATGAACAGATGGGGCACTAAAAAAATTGGATATCAAATGCATGGGACTATATGTATGTAAATAGATGGAATGGGCAGATTCTAAAGGTATTGTCAAACATATTTAATGAATCTTGATTAAATAACGACGTTCAATGATATTTACAAATGTAAGATATGTACAATTTAGAGATTAGGTACATTTTCAGCAAATTCTGCCGCTTAGAGCTCGGAGGGCACGTCTTTAAATCTTGCGGTCCGGCCTCGTTCTGATGCTTCTTGCTGTTGCTGGGGTCTTTCCGTGGGAAAGTGCTGACTGTACACTATTCCTCCGCACGTGGCCTGTTTCCAAGAACCAAGTGCTCCCACGTGTTATACTTACTGCTTTGTTAGGTTTCTGACGACACAGACCAGATGCTGAGTCGGTTAAATGTATACGAAGCAAGCCTGTTGCTAGGGGCTTGCTATCTTGACATGTATACATCTTCAGAACAATTCTGATAAAAATGTAAGAAAGAAATTTATTTCAAGGATAGGTGGACCGGCAGAGAATAAGGAAAAATGAAAAATAGAAATCTCGTTAGTTCGAATTAAACGAAATCAAGAGAAAATGAGTTCGAATAAATGAAATTTTTTAACGTTAATCCGTTATTGAAAATTTCGGGACTTCATACCTAGTTCGAATTAAACGAAGATTCGATTTATCCGATTTCGAATTAACGAGAGTCGACTATATTCGTGAAAAAGTTTCTTACAGTTTTCCGTGCTCCGGATTTGATATAAAGACTTAGGATGTCATGAACACAATTCGAATATATTATCTGTCCTTCGTAAGACATTTTTAAATGTAGAAACTTAAGATTTCTTCTAATTTTGAAACTCAAGAAAAAATTTCAAAGTTTGAATTAGTATATCATCAAAATCGTTTTAACGTAAAGTTTTGATTATTGAGGAAACATATTGTTCTTATCATTATAACAAAATTATAAATTGGCCAGTCATAAAACTAATTTGTTTATTGTTGAAAATATTTTTTTTATTTACTCTATAAGTTTTTGCTTCCATGGTATCTTGATAAAGTATCTAGGTTCGCACACCTCTAACATTTTTTAAAAACTCTGTCACCACTATCAATGATAACAAGATTTATATTTAATTTTTAAGAAACAGGCTACACAACTACCACATTTATTCTCAAATTTCGGAATATTTTTCTGTAGTGAAATAGATTTACTTTTTCGATTTTCGTTATATATTTTATATTATAATGATAATTTCAATTTCATAACCGTTCTAACCAGTTTCGAAAACTAAAGTCTTAAAAAAAAAATTGAAGCCAAAATTGAAAAAGTAAAAACTAGCCCGGTTTTAGATCGTCCTCAGCTATCCTATGCAAAAAAATCATGTAAAAATATAAAAAATTGAGCAAGATATTTGAAAACAACGCCCCCATAGACGTAACATTATCATCCGGGTCTTTTGCATTCAGTAATGTGGGCTCCTGAACGCGTGAAATTTCCTCTTTTTAATACGAGAGATTTTCTGTAAGAAAATACCGGTACGAAAGAAGTTCTTGCTCTGGAAATTCCAGAACCCATATGGACCCTGATGATGCTCGACAAATTTTTTAAATGTACTTTGAACGAAAACAATGCCTGACATGTACGACAAAAATAATTAATTTTATTTTAACGACAACAAAAGTAGAAGGACAACAAAAAACAAAGCATTATATTCCCTGGAGGAAAAGAATAAACAGGAACAGAAAAATGCTTTTCTAGGAAATGTGTATTCTTAAAGAAATGAAAATTTTCCGCTTACTTTGGGTTTTGTATTCTTTCATACACAATCACAAGATACTTGTTATTCTGATGGAGTTTTCTTTTTTGTTGTTTACCTGATCGGAAGTAGGTTTAGATAAATTTCATGGTATAAATTTATTCATATGGTCTTTCGTATGCTTGTTATTTTATTCGATATACTCGGAATGATTGAACAAAAATTTAAACAGTAGAAATAGTTCTAGAGATTTTTCTATTATGTTTTCATAAATCCTCACCTGAGAATAAAAAAGTTCTATCTGTGTTTTTGAAAAAAAAAAATAACTTCTAGCTATAGATTGGCTCTATTTGTATCTATGAAAGTATTTTTGCATCAAAATGATGTTATATGAGGACCCCAGAAGCCAAGGTGTATAAGTGACAAAATTGAAAAAAAAAAAAAAAAAAAAAACTAAATACACAGACGACCTAAAAATATGCTTTTTTCATTTCAGGTAAAGAAATATAAGTGATTTTCTTATTATTTGCTGAGTTATAGAGGCAAACTCCTTTTTTCGAAAAACAAACAATATTGATTAATTATACATTTAAAGAAAATTGTACTTTATTTTTTAACAGTTATTGAAATAAGAGTTCAAAGACCAGAATGCAACAAGCAGAAATTTCCTATTTCAATCCACTCAATTGTTATTGATGTTCCAATTTAACATCAATTATCTTTAAACTCAATTTACTCCAAATCGAAATTTTGTCCTAGGGATTACAATTCCGAGACTAATTTCCGATCCCGGGATTTCGGGATTGTTTAGATTCAATCCCGGGATCCCGGGATAATCCCGGGATTACGAAAATTGAAATTTCTCCAATATTACCAATTCTTCCAATAGCTAATTTTCGCAATATTGTAAAAAAATTATTAAAGAAAAAATACAGCCTAACTTAAAAAAATATACCAAGTTCAAAATTTATTAATTAATAATAAAAAAGTATAGGATAAATTACAACAATTGGAAATTAAAACAAATATGCTGTTGATGTTTGACAATGTAACAACAACAAAAAATCTATGTTTTATCTTTCATTAATTTATTTCATTTGGTGTTAAAAAAGTCTTTGAATTGGTAAATGTTTACAATATGAAAAGATAATTAATAGATTAATATCGCTAATTAAATTCTGAATTATTCTCATTACCAAATAACTAAAGCTTACAAATTTAGGATATCGAAAACACAAGATTTTCCTATACATAATGCTTTTTTTAAAATAAAAATACTTAACACATACTCACATATAACAATAAAAATTTAAATAAAAGTATTTTTTTAAATTTCTAATTAGTGATAGTTGTTAAAATTTAAAAACGTTGCATAACATAAAAATTATGCATACCAAGATAAAAAAGAACATTAGTTTGAATAGCTTAGTGTTTCTTAACTAATTGGTTTTCCTTTGAAAATATGATTTAAGAAATATCAAAGAATCTAAAGTATCACCTCCAAGTCTAATTTTGTTTGCAATAAATCCTGATGCCGAAACTGCTCGATCTGGGCCTGCGATGCTTGGTCTTTTAAGGCCTGCGTCTGCGGCTAACAAGTTAGAATCCCTGCGACAGATTGTTTCTACTGTGATTTGTATCGGTTTGAGGACTTCAACAATTTTGTTTATAAGTAAAAAACCGGAATCGTCAATTCAGATCTTATGATCTAAATAAATTAAAGCTTTCTGTATGCTATTTTTCAAGAAATAAAATTGTTCAAGTATAGTTACCAGCTATTCCATCTAGTCTCGCAATCTAAAACGAGGGAAAGTTTTTTTTTTCAGATTTAACATACTTTTGAAGAACTTCATTGCTTGTGGCAGATCGTTTAAAATAAATTATTAATTTTCGAACATTTTTAATAAGTTTATTGATATATTCATCAGAGTATGAAAGCCGTTTTCATCTACAAAAATTAAAACAAACCCCGATTCTAAACTTTCGGAAGACTCAATATCTTCACCTTTATCATCTTCTAGGGCTAAATTTTCACTTCCGCAGCATGATTCAGCTATTGTTTTACTGGAGGAAGTTCCTAGTTCTGTATTTCGTTGATTACAATATAAATCATTACAAACTGCTAAAAGAATGTCATGAGAGAAACAAAGCTATTTCATCAGCTTCAATTTCTTTTACGACTTTCAGCATTACATTTTGTCCATTAGTTACGATAACAACAACGTCTTTTTTCATTGAAATGTCATACTGTTTTAGGCGCAGTGTTAGCATTTCGATACACTTTTTTCCAATGAAAGATCTATGTATAGGCACAAGCCCTAAATTAACGAATTTGTTTATATTTCTTGAATGGATATTAATATTCACAAATTGCTTCTTTGCAGTAGATGTCCATTCGTCAAAATCAAACTAATTTTTTTCACCAAAGTTTTAAAAGTTTGTATTTTTCTTGTAATTAACATCTTTATTATGAAACTATAGTTCACTACACGATTTTCAACTGATACTGCAGATTTTGGCAAATCATTACAGCCTTTAGCTGTCAGTATATTCCATAAATCAATTGAAGCGATGAAAACGTTAAATGAAAAACCATCTTTAGCAGTCATTCTTGATAGAATCAAATCCAGTGATTCATCACTTCTAAAATAGTCCTCTATTTTTAACTTTTTAGGAGGCAATTTATCTTCTGTGCAATCTTGAGCTATGGAAGGAATAGAATATGTAATAAATTCTGCAATCCCTTAGTCAACGCACCTAATGTTTTAAGCACTGCGCTACACCTTTTACATTTAGCGCTTTTTCCATCTTTTGGTGTTAAATAGTAGTACCATACTGAAGATGTATCATTGTCTTTCCGATGAGCCACAGAATCCTTTTCATTCGACATCTTTAAAGCAAAGTAAGTCTGAATTCACGAAAAGCAAAGTAAGTCTGAATTCACGAAAAGCAAAGAAGTTAGCCTATAATGGCTATCATACACAGAAGGGACGCTTATCAATAAAAGCTAATTCAAAAATGATCCACGAAGTGAAGAAAATTTCTACAAACGCAGTATAATCGAAATAAACAAATGATTTCATTTTTCCTGTCTAAAATCTGTATGTTTTACATCTGTTTGCAAGTTAAAAGATTTCTACTGTAAAACATTTACTCGCTTAGAAATATATGTAAAAAATATTTGAGGTATATATTCTTTTTCAATCATGTATAAACTTCATGAAAATTGATTTTTTTCCAACCAAAAGCGAAAGTTTATAAATATCTTTTTTAAATTCAGCTGAATATTATTATACTAAAAAGCCAGACAATCCCGTAAATCCCGGGATTTTTTTCTGACAAATCCCGGGATTCTGGGGATTAAAGATACACCGGGATCCCGGGAATGTAATCCCTACTTGTACCCCTTGTACCCCCCACTCCATATAATTTACATATGACCTTACAATCATAATATGATATTATTTTAATCCAGAAACGCCTTCATAGATACAAATAGAACATTTCTATATTGGTAAGACAATTTTTTTCAAAAACACAAATAGAACATTATTATTCTCAGGTGACAAAATGTCTTCATTTTGTTGTTGCTGTTGTTGTTGTTGTTGTTGTTATTCATAAAAGCATTTTTATTTTAACTGGAGTGCATACAACTTCCTTACTGCTTATAAAATAGAGTTCTTTAATCCTTTCCGTCACATATGATGAAATACTGAAATGATTGACAGGCACCAAAATTTACAAACTACTTTTTAGATGCATTCCTAATTATGCAAATTCGTGGCGCCTACCTACAGTCGTCGTAAAGTCCATCCGTCTGTCCGCATATAACAATTCGAAAACTACCCAAACGAATCATTTGAAATTTAAAACAGTTAAATATTTAATGATTATATCGAGTCATTTCAAATTATATGAAAATAGCATGAATTAAAAAAAAAAACTTTAAATTTCAAAACTGGTTTAAACCGGTTCAGATATAGAAACTATCATAATATAATAATATTTAAGCAAAATTTAAAAAGTAAAAACTAGGCCGGTTGTAAATCCTCCTCAGCTATCTTATGCAAAAAAATCATGAAAAAATATTTAAATTTGAGCGAGATATATGAAAAGAATGCTCCTATAGACTTTACATTATCATCTGGGTCATTGTCAAAGACTATTGTGGGGCCTTAACCCTTAAATGCATAGGATAGAACGCGTTTCAAAAAAAAATGCGCAATTCAAAGAATGAGAATTCATACCAGAAAAATCTAAATAGTAAATTTTTCTTTATTTAATTACGAATGGTCTGTCATTAAGTAAAGTGAAAATTGCTCTTTTAAATTTCTGGTGAGAATACGGAATATGTGAATAAAACCCCCAATAAATCCGGAACACTTATGGTATCGAAAATGATACAATACACATTTAAGGGTTAAGCCTTTTCGGAACAGTTTGGCCTCCATTTTTATTTCGAAATTTCCCATTTACACCGGAAATTTTGAAAAAAAAAACTGCACTTTATAAAGTCACAAATTTCTGTCATTTATTAAAGCTAAAAATACTGTTTTTAATTTCTAGTACGAATTTGGATAATCTAAATGAAAATTGAGTCCGAATTGATAGACCTGGTCTTAGAACAGTTTAACTCTTCCATGCATAGTGGTCCGACGGCAGGTCCGACTAATTTTCATTCTAAACAAGCAGCCGGTAACAAAATTATCTTAATAAAATTTTGCTTTTATATCGAAAATTTACAAGAGCAGTTTTTTATTTTCCAAGAATTCGCTTATAGATTCTGGTGCCAGACTATCATTTCATCATTTTACGAACAGAATTTTTTTTTTTTTTTTTTTTTTTTTTTTTTTTTTTGTGCTTGAAAGGATAACTGGGGCAGAAAACTACTATAAACAATTTTTATTTCAGAAAAAAGAGGCACTACTTGGTTATTTTATCGACCAAAAATATCGCCAAATTATAAGATTAAATGCCAATAATGGATGATTGTGAATGTCATATTCAATAAGATTAAACACGGTACACATCTTTAAAACGTCATCAAATTGTTTTTAATTACGCTTTTTTATTGTATTTCTATTCATGTTTTATTAATTTAAGTGAAATTGCGTCAATTTTAGCACTTAAATAAATATAATTTTTTTACTTGAATTTTATTGGTAAGAAAAATCAATGCAAGTTGGCAGTTATGTAAATGCAAAAATTGTTATTCAGAATTTATTGTATGAATTCCGTACTCGTTATTCAACAAATACTCTTGAATATACTCTTGTGCATATTCAAACAATGCAAATGTGTTTATTATGCTATTCCAAAAAAAAAAAAAAAAAAAAAAAAAAAAAAAATGCAATTAAAAAAAATTGCAATTTAAACTGCATTTTTTATGTTGATTTATGGACATTGGAACTTTAGTGTCATAGATGGGAACATATTTTTTAAACTGAAGAAAAATATTTAAAAACATTTGTATTTATTACAATAATACGGGCTTTCTAGCCATTCAATTATAACATGCAGGGAGGTTTAGGACACAATAAAAAATATTTATTGAGTTTAAATTTTAAAATTTTTTGTGATGATTAACTATTTATTTACAAACTAAATTACATGATAAAACAACCCGTAATTGTTTTTAAAAAAAATTGAAATTTATTAAAAAAGTGAGGTAATTTAAAATCGTTATAACTAAAAATTATTTGCAGAATTTCAATTTCTTTAAATTTAAATAAACAGAAATATTTAAGTTTTAATTTTTATTCAAGATTTTAAAAATATTATTTTAAAAATTTAAAAATATTTAGAATAAAAATTTTTAAAAAAGATGTAATCTATTTGAAAAAAAAATTAGTTTCAAAAGTAAATACTTTTTTTAATTTGCTCAATCAAAATTTAAAAAGACATGTTTCAAATTTCAATCATTTATCTTTAACGATTCTTGAGCTATAACAAATCAAATCTGAGAAATTGTTCAAAAAGTCATTTCCCTGACAATCATTGCTTGAAAGCTAGATTTTGGAAACGTACCAAAACGAAAAAAAAAAAAATAATAATAATAATATATCCCCATCTAATTAAGATAGAGACATGACTGAAACTTCATTATAAGCATAACAAAATAGAGAAATTTTAATGCAATAATTTTGTTTCTTTTTCTAAAGAAAAATTGAAGATTTTTTGTGTCTCGCACCTCTTTAAGACTGTTCTTAAGTTCTGTCTCAACAACACAAAACTTACAAACACATTTTCTGACTTAGACTCACTAGTCTAGCAGTTTGGAATAGAACAGCGTATTTTTTACATTTTTTATTAACAGTGCGAAAGTATATTTATTTATTTATTTATTTCTATGATTAACCTCTTAACTGTCGTGCCCGAGACATTCTCTGGCTGCAAGCTTCACAGCTTTTCTTCAGAATTATTTGATTCCCACCAGTTTTATAAAATAGTGAAATTGATTTTATTCTGGTATTATTTTATTTGCCATTAACCCATTAACGCCCAGCGTCCTCGTTTGAGGACGGTTACAAAAACAGCAAGAAAGCGGTTTTCCCACCAGTAAAGAGGAAGAAAAATGTATACCTTATTTCACGAGACAGAATCCTTGATAAATTTAGATAAAAGTTATTTTGCTTTTAAAAGTGGTGGGAAATACAAAATTTAAATTTTAGCGAAGAAAATAATTCGGACGTTAATGGGTTAAATAAGATTTTTTTTCCAAAAAAGTGGTGGCAATAATCAATCTGAATTTTTAAACCGTAATTCAATGTGACCGTTAAGGGGTTAAACGTATTTTCTTTAAATACGCGGTTTTAACCCTTCGGACTCCGGTGCCTCTTACACAAATTTTATTCGATTAGCACCACTTTTTTAAAAGCACTTTCCTTAAAGTAGACAATTTCAAAAATTCTCTCATTAAATAAGGAAAATTTTATTTTCCTTTATTACTGGTGCCAAAAACAAATTTTGGAAGGAAAGATGATGTCTCCGCAGCGGAGACAACGGAGTGTCAAGGGTTAATCCGTAATGACATGTTTCTCGCCCTTTTTACACTGCTCCGTCTGGAATTCCGTTCTAAATGATCACTAGTAAAGTATTTTCTACCTTTACCACAAAAAGAAAAACGCCATTCGATTACAAAGTTTCTGAATAAAAACACATGCCAAATTCTTGGGTATCTGAACAAAAAATATTCAGAAATGCGTCAGAAATAAGAGAGAAGCTCCTGTGATATTTAGAACCGCCTTAACCCTTCGCGACGAGAGTCTTTTGCGATAATTTTAATGTTTTGTCACCGGTTTTAACCCTTTACGGCGCAGTGTTACCACTCCGGCAACACCTAATTTTAATTCAAAACTTCCAAACGGCACCAATAGAATTTTAGTAAAATTTTAAGTTTACAATAACAGCTTAAACCAAGGAATTCTTAATTTCTAAAAAAGTCTTTTGTAAATTCCGGTGTCAGTCAACAATTTCTCATTTTACGAACAGAATTTGTCCGAACCGGAAAGGGTTAAAAAACAGAAATTTGTTCTTTGACAAATCAAGAAATTACTCCGATTAAATAAGCCAGATTTTACAGTATAATTTTACTGGTGGGATTAAACAAGGATTTCTAAGTCTTTTTGCGGCACGTATACGTGCGTATTTCCCCCAGGTGTTAAGAGGTGTATGAAAATATAGCAAAACTAATAATGTGTTACATCGATAAAGAAATAGACAGAAAAGCGATTTATTAATTCTTTATTGCACAGCAAAGCGTGGAAACGAAGGTATCATCAATAATAAAAATGTGCTGCACGTGAAAAAGAAGAAAGGAATGTGATCCGATAAAAGGCATATAAAGTGGAATTATGCAAAAATAATGTTGTTTTGCCTTTAGGGCATTTCTTTCATCTTCGTTCGTGAAAGTGATTTTATCGTCATATGTATGGCTATTCGTTTCTTATGCTAGTACTAAAACACAATACTAATATTATTTTATTATTTAGCCATAAAAAGCATTTAACCTTCCTACCCTGAATGGGTCTAATCGACCCAGTCCTATAATGCGTTTCATACGATTCAAACCAGAAAAGTTTTCATGAAGTAAATTACATAAATAACACAAAGATTTAAGTTAAATAAAAATGTTAAATGGAATTAAATAAAAATCCTGGTGCGAAATATTTTAATTAGTAAGTTTGAGTAAAATTTCAACAGGGTAGGAAGGTTAATATTTGATATTTCAAGAATTATTTAACCATACCAAAATCCATTATTTATTTACATAGTTTTCAAATTTTGCTTTTTTTAATTACTGATATTTCCAAATAATTAATTGCAATTTATTAAAAAACAGAGATTTGTGATTATAGAAGGCGTACATTATTTTTCAATAATAGTTGTAAAAATAGTTATTCAAATCTAGCAGCTTCGCATATTTTTGTATACATATATACATACATATGTATACATACTTTATAAATAAATGAGTGGTCTTTGTTCGATTAAATAATTCGGGAAGTAACAAATTTTATATCCCGATATAAAAACAGAAAGAAAATATCTTTTTAAAACAGAAAACGAAACATTTTACTTGAATGGCTCGAAATATCGTCTTCTACATACACTGAAAAGAAACCTCTTCCCCGACACAAACAGGTAATCATTGACTTCTTTCGGCTTACGCACCGGGAAAAAAGTTCCCACGCACTGAGAACGTGCGATCATCGCCTTCAAATAGGCTGCCGCTCTGGAAAGAAAACTTTTTTTCTGCGCATTCACTCAAACCGGAAAAATTCTCCAACATGGTAATCATCTTCTTCCCTCCCCCTAGCCCCACAAGAATAAAAAAAAACCTTCAAAAATTTCGAAAGTGAAAGCATATCTCCAGTTCCCGGAAAAGAAAAAAACATTTCGCACGGTATGATCATGTAAAAGTCCAAGAGCTGGTCGCACAAAATCCTAAGTCATCGAGCACAAGAAAAAATCCTTTATATTATGTAAGAGTAGTCATAGGGGAATCTAATGATCCATGTCTGCCGAAAGCGAAGTGGTGCATAAGCAAAAAACTAATACCACTAGTGGTTGACTCGTAGGATTAGCATTGAAATTTCCTGCTTTTGATTGAACGGCAAACCCAATGCTAAACCTACGAGTCATCATTTTTTGGCTTGTGCACCACTTCGCTTCCAGCAGACATGGATCATTATATTCCTCTATTACTACTCTTCCATAAAAAAGTATTTTTTCCTTATGCTCGATGACTTAAGATTTTGTGAAGTCGGCTGTTGGACTATAACTATTGGCTTCTCACTATTAGCGGCAACTGAAAGAGATCTTCAACATGTTGCGAATGCTCGATCATCGGTTTACCCCCAGAATCCCGGAAGGTGCAAACTTGGTCATTGACTTCTATACCGGTTTTTGCTAAGGACGTTACTTGACGCGAACATCAGATTTTACGGAGCAACCGCTCCAGAAAGAACATTATAAGCACTGCGTGAACGCACGATCATCATTTTCCCCAGGACCTCCAATCGGAAACATATATCTCGCAGGATGAAAACGTGCAATCATTCACTTCCTAATATTTTTCGCACCGCAGAAACTTTCTGAACGTGTGATCATCGGCTTTTTTTCGGTTGCTTCGAATGAAAGACACCTACAAAATAGCACACACTTGATACACTATTAATTTTAACACAATCAAATTGATTGGTAAATTTATCATACGAACTAAATATTTCATACTTAGCGAAAAATTGCCCAGGGAATCGAACTCGGATACTTGGCTTACAAGACCAATGCTTTACCTGTTAAGCTAACTGAGCGATAGCCGGCTGGAATTTCCCGCTCAGATAACCTTATTGGTCATAACACCTGGTCTGTCATTTAGAAGCTCGGCAGAATAAACTGCAGGTAACGGAACTCCATATAACGATGGATACATAGATATACTAATAATTTTGACACAATCAAATTGATTGGTAAATTTATCATACAAATTGAATATTTCCAACTGAGCGAAAAATTGCCCCAGACTTGATATCATTGGCTTCCCGCTCGCGCACCGAAAAGAAACTTCATCAGGAACTCGAAAGTACAGTTTTTGACTTCTTCCTGGGGCCAGGGTTGGCAAGTTTCTGCCGGGGTGGTTAAAACCAGCGGTAGAAATCAGTTAAAACCGGCATGGCGGAAACTGATTTCTGCCAGTAAGTGGCAAAAACTGGCAGAAACTAAGAAACTGTACTAAATAAGAACTTTACTCAGCAATGATTCATAATTCACACTTACATTTGATATGTAAACCATCGAGCTAAAAATTAAAACATAAGATTATGAATGTTATTCAAAGTATCAAAAAGTTTAAAAATGATCATATAAATACATACCTTGCTTATTTAAAACACTAATTTTCATTCACTTGAAAAACAGAAACTTTCACAACAATAACCTGATACTGTACAAGTTTAATTATTAATATTATTGTTTACAGTTGAATTTCTATTTCTTTTAAAAATAAATTTACAAAAAATTCTGATTTAATAACAAATTACTTTTCAGATTATTTTTAAACAAATAACATAATGCAATTTCTTGTGAAAATATATAAGTAAATAATTGAAGCACAAAAAATAACATAGACAAAGAAAATTTAATGAAATATCCTGTACAATTATTTTACAATATTGAAGAAACAAATTACCACTCAAATATACTATTAGTATTTTTTTCACGAAGCATTTCATAACATAGGACTAATTTTGCTAATCTTTTTGCCCCCAGATTATTTCTTAATTTGTTGAGTATAAAATATTGAGTTGTGTAAAATAATTGTTTAAACATAAATTACATATGCATATGTGACAAAAAAAAAAAAAAAAAAAAAAAAAAAATCTGTTACATTACTCAATTTTTTAAAAATCAAATTTTTTTTTAATTAAAACTATCCACAATATTTTATTTGTGTGCATATTTTTATTCTGAATTATTTAAGTACTAATTATTTAAGGATGAACTACTTAATAAATTAAATATTACTAAAAAAAATCAGAGATTATGTCACAGAATGTCTTTATGCCAGTTGTTGCCAGTTTCTGCCGGTTAAAACCGGTTATAACCACTTTCTGCCACTGGCACAAAGTGGCAGAAAGTGGCCGCAGAAAGCCGGCAGAAACCACTTTCTGCCGGCAAAAACCCAACCCTGCCTGGGGCCCTCTTTTTTTACAAAATAAATAAATAAATAAATAAATAAATAAAAATAAAAAAATAAAAAAAAAACGCTCAGCGGAGTTACCGGTTATGTACTAGTAGGGTCGGTTAGTTACCAAAGCGTAAAGTGCTGTTAACCGAGAAAAAAAATCTCGGTTACATGAACATTTATGATAGTGCTCTCGATTTTACGTTTATACGCGTATACGTATAATACGTATTATACGAAATACGGATCAACTATACGTATAATACGGCATCGGCGGTTATACGTATTGCGCAAAACAACATATACGGTACATCGTATATACGGATCTTATCCAAGCGGTTAAACGTATAAACGTTTAAACGTTTTTCATTCAAGATATGAAATTTGATGTTTCAATGCTTTTCTGCGGATTACAGACATTGAGAAATATCCGGTAGAGTATCCCCATCGCGATTCTCTGTTTAAAAAACTACGATGCGTTTACTTAACTACTACTTGTTATGCAGGTACCTAAAAAATCTGAATACGTTTCTCAGTTTAAATTTTGGTTTCTTTCCCAAAAAACTAAGTTATTTATTATAAATTGTCTTACATTAGTTGTGGATAGAATCAAACTAATCTTTGGAAGAGCTGTGGCTCAGTACTTAGTTTTTTTATATTTTCTTGTATCTTAACAAGAAGAAAGTAATGGATTCGAGAAATCTTTCGACTGGTTTACACTTTTTAAGGGTAAGATAGTCCGAAAAATATGTTTTTACAAAATATCTGTCTGTGACTTTGTCTATATGTGGCATGAATTTTGTTCCACCAGTTGCACAGAATGAGTTTTCAGCAATATCATCATCACATAGCCGGGCAGTAGGCTCTGTCATTCTTTTTCTCAGCGTACCGCCACACCCAGCTTTTTCTATTCATTTCTAATTGTAATCTAAGCAGAACTGCGTCTATAAATGCTCGTTCTTCTACACTACGAGATATTTATACTAAGTGTCTGCGTCACGGGACACAATGGTTTTATTTTTCACCATATGTAAATTGTCTTACCGCGGAGGAATTTTAAAATAATTTACATATTTGGTAATTTTTATTAGTTTCTTTTTTAAATAATTTAATTATTTTGTCCTCCCAGAATATTTTATGACATTTTTAATGAAAATTAGAAGAAACATAATTAAACATTGAGTATGTTTAGAGTAACTTACCGGTCACTTACCGAAGTGACCAATGTTACCAACCGATTGTAGGGTAGTATGAAATGAAAATCAAGGCGAATTGTGACGTCAGCTACAGTTCAACAGGATAGTTTTCATTGGTGCCACATTTCGGTTTCGTACTGCCCTACAATCGATAGGTAACATGGGCCACTTCGGTAAATTGCACTGAACATGTACGTTGATTAAAATATTTATAAAGGGAAATAACAAGATCTTGGTTGGAATCCAGATAGTAGATATTTCACTGTTAGTGAAGCGAGATTAGCCAATCAGGAGTCTGATCTTTTGTGAACTTTTTGCAAACTGTTTTAAAAAATATACGCTTTTCATTGCTTGATCACATATGTATAAGACATACTATCAGGGCCGTAGCTAGAAGTGAACCATAGGGGGGGGGGGGGGGCTCGAGAGAATGTAGGGGGGGCTCATAGTTTTTTTTTCTCTTTCTGACGCAAAAAGATAAATTAATAACTATTCACATTGTAGGTATTATGTTTCTAATTAAACTGTTGTACTAACTTCATTTTATGCTAAGAAAAGTATAGCATGATGAAAATTTTGATTGTATAACTGGTGCAAAATGAAACATCATGTTAACTTCATACGTACATATAAGATGAGGGAGTATTGAAACACTTATTTTAGATACAATTTAGTAACTCTGCAAACTGTGAAAGGGTCTCAAAACTAAATTAGTTTTTTGAACAGAATTTCATTTGAATTTTTGGAACAGAAATTAATTGAGTGACCTTGGAATCTTTTCCAGGGGGGGGGGGCTCAAAATATTTTAGGGGGGGCTGGGCCGCCCATAGCGCCCCCTTAGCTACGGGCCTGCATACTATGCGGATTTCTGTCGTAACGCTACCGATTTCCAAATTATTCTCCATTCAGCGACATAAGACTGGTGAAGTCCGCTATTTAAATTAGATACGATACGGCGAATATACGTATACATTAAATATACGTATTCTTAAATATACGTTTAGTTGATACGCCTTATACGTATCCGGATACATTTAAACGTATATTCGAAAGTATCCGTATAGCAGAAAAACGTATTATACGGATATACGTATATCGTTTAATCGTATACCTGCTATACGTATCCTATCGCGAGCACTAATTTATGACAACAACATAAGAAGAATAATTGAGCAATGTGAGTACAGATGGCTCTACTAATGAACAATACTAATGTAGTCCAGTAAATTTGTAAACCGGTAAGAAACCGGTCAATTTCTCTGACGTTAAGCAACCGGTCACATTGATTGCTTTGGTTAGGTCTGCGGAACGCGTTCACATACACGTATTGTTATAAAATGAACTCAAACATAAACACGAACACATAAAGTAACACAAGGAAAATAATGCAAATAAACTAACAGAAACACACATTGAAACATATGAGCATGAAATACACTCACATCACCGAGATTTATGTAAACATGTATAAAATAAAACAGTTTCACAGTGCAAAAACAGACATAATATACTTCCTTACAGTATCCTCACAATCACACATTAAACTCGCATTTATACACTCGCTGGGAAGTATAAATATAAAAATTTAAATTTATTATAAAATTTAAAAAAAGAGAAATTTGTAGTTTTCAGGATAACGGATCCTTAAAAATATTCAATTATTCTCTTTATTCATGATTTGTCAGTTCTGAAATATAATTTATTTGTCCTAATAAAAATAATTATAAAACACTAATAATGGTACATTACAATAATCATTATTAGGAAATAATTTAAAATGATGTCTTATTAAAAATTACCTTTTCATATGTATCTGCGATAAATTGTCTTCTCAAATATTATAGAAAAGAGCCTGACAAAATACTAACAAATGATCAGATAGGAAGAAAATAATCCATTATAATCTTAGTGCAGCTTGATGCATAACAAAAGGAAAGAAACAACAACAAACAAATCAATGTAAATAGCCTTGCAGAATATATAGTTAATATAACACAAAGAAATGTATACTCTTATCTAAAGAGAAAATTGTTTTGCCAGAAAAATTCGTTTTTGTACAGAAAATGAGTTATTGTCTATGCAATATTGTATTTATTACAGGCATATTTAATTGGAGAAAAGATTATAAATATTTATTGTGATATACGCTCTTCCTATTCCTTCATGAATTTTTTCGAAACACCTGTGTGCTTTAAAGTAATCCAAAAGAATCCAAGGAATCAAGCTTTGATGAAACAAAAGTTTAATTAAACACACGGAACACAAATGACAGGGACGAATACAGCAAGACTTGAACACACACAATTAAATACATATATATAAATATCCGGATTTCATATTTCTTTCAAGAACTTCTAACTACTCTTCTTTAACAACAGATCCACGTCGTGCCCGTAGCACATACATATTCCAATTTCCCGGATAATGTTTTGATTCTGTTTACCTGCATCAGACATTCGAAGGTCCACCTCTTACCTCCGCACACACACCTCTCTCTCTCTCTGCGTTCGTAACCCCTTCCTCTCCCACACTCTCCTCCGCTGGTCACGTGACACAAGAGCGGGCGCCGATAAATAAAACAAAAAAACACATCATCAGTCATTACACCCCCCACGCAAGATTGAAAATATGGTACACACTTATTTTAAATCTGAAATTCGACTGATGATGTTACACTATTTAACAATGATTTCCCACATTATAATATGTATATATAAAAAAATAACACCACAAATACAACCGTATTCGGAGAAGGCACGTCTTCCGGGGTTCTTCCTATCTGCTAATATAAAATAGAATTAAATTAATACTTCATATACACAATATAACATACAATTAACAAAAGGCAATACACAAAACTTACTAACATTAAACAGGACACTAAGAGCTGCTGAAAAAAAAAAATACATTATTCATTACTGTTCAAGGAATGTTCAAACACTGGGCGCTTCAAAAGTTGTTGAATGTCCTAAATCGTGTCCAAGCGTGATAATGCATCAGCATTAATTAGTTTGGCACCCGGGCGGTGCGAGATTGTAATATCATACTTCTGTAAGGCTAATGCCCATCGCTGCAGCTTTGAAGATTGAGGGGCATTTTTGGTGATAAAAGTTAATGGATTATGGTCCGTAATAAGTTCCACAGGTGAACCGAAAATCCACGTTTCAAATTTTTTCAAACTCCAGATCACTGCATAGGCCTCCCTTTCAATTGTTGGCCATGCCTGTTGAGTTTTGGTGAGTTTTTGACTGGCGTAACTTACCGGATACACTACTCCATCTCTTCTCTGCGATAAACAAGCTCCGATGCCGATTGCAGATGCATCACACTCTATGATGAAAGGTAACCCGATAATAGGAGTATGCAGACTGGGCGCTTCGATGAGACCTCTTTTTAACGCGTTGAACGCCTGGTCATGCTCTACTGACCAGCACAAATTCTCTGGACTGTCCTTTTTTGTCAGTTCAGTGAGGGGATATGCTGTTTCAGCATATTTTGGTATATAATCTCTATAGTAATTGCACAATCCTAAGACACTTTTTAGTTGCTTCTTGGTTTGAGGCACAGCTAACTTACGGATGGCCTCCACTTTTTCCGGATCGGTCCGATGGCTGCCGGACCCAATGATATGGCCTAAGTACTTTATTCGGGGTTTTGCAAATTCACATTTTTTCAAATTGATGGAGAATTGTAACTGTGATAGTTTGGAAAATATCTTCTCTAAATGCACCAGGTGTTCCGCGAACGTTTCGGAAAAAACTGCTATATCGTCTATATATGCTCTAGCAAAGTCCTGGTATTCAGAAAGCGCTCTGTTGATTTCTCGTTGAAACGTCGCAGCAGCATTCCTCAGCCCAAAAGCCATGACCTTGAAGCGATATTGAGCTCTGTGCGTTTTAAAACACGCTAATTTTTGACTCTCTTCTTCTAATGGTATGGCCCAGTAGCCTTTGAGTAAGTCCAAAGTGGAAATGACGTTGGCCCTGCCAATATTAAATAATAGATCAGTAGAGTTTTCCATAGGAAAATCATCAACCTTGGTGATTGCGTTCAGTGCCCGAAAATCTACGCAAAGTCGCAGCGTTCCATATTTTTTCATCACGCACACTACCGGATGCGGTGCTTCTTCATCACTTTCTTCAATCAAACCTAATTCTAGTAATTCTTGAATTTGTTTGTCTACTTGAGGTTTTAGGGCCTCTGGAATTCGATAAACATAAGGTTTCTTCTTCTCATTATCATTTAGTTTTATTTTGTGTGCACCAACTTTTGCTATTTGTATTTTCTTTGAAAATAATTCTTTATATCTAAACAATAAATCTAACATCTTTTCTCTTTCTACGTTTTCCAAATGATTTAAATTTACTTCTTCGATTTTAAAATAGTTCGAGTTATCCTTTGTACTAGGGGTGGGATGGACTTCCCCTAATTCTTCTTCATTCTCAAAAATTACCCCCACTGCTTGTACCCTAGGAGTAAATTTCCTTATCTTATTCACGTGAACATTTTTAATGTTTCCGTTCGTTAACCTGACTTTGTAAGAATCGGAATTACACCTCGCCACTATTTCGGCTGGCCCTGTCCATCTAGCGTAAAGTTTATTGCTAGAGTCTGGGATTAATAAATATACTTGCTCCCCCGGTCTAAATTCCTTATAAATTGCCCTTCGATTCGCATACTTCGCATACGCGCCCTGTTTAACCTCCGCTACTAGTGAAGCTTGTTCCGCCGCCTTTTCTAAGTTAATTTTTAAATCCTGAAGGTATTCGGTTGGACTTTTCCCGAGATTTATAGGTAGTGGAATTTCGCCCGACCATGTAGACTTTAATACCACCAATGGCCCCCTGGCCTCCCTTCCATACATCAACTTAAATGGCGACACCCCCGTTGTACAATTAGGAATCTCCCTATACGCAAATAATAAATAAGGGATGTGTTTATCCCAATTTTTAGGATGGCTCCGAATAATATGGTGCAACATGCGTTTCAATACCTGATTATACCGTTCAACCAATCCCGAACTTTGTGGATGTCCCGGTGTTGCAAATCTAGGAGCCGCCCCTAGCCTAGCATGAAATTCCTGCATTAAACCTGATACAAAATTTCCCCCCTGATCACTTGCTATTACGCGGGGTATCCCTGTCCGCATAAATATTTCTAACAGCGCATCACAAGTAGCCTTAGCCGAAATTGTTCTTAACGGAACCGCTTCGGGCCACCTACTGTGTTGGTCAACCAAAGTAAGTACATATTGATGTCTACGCGCCGAAGGTGGTTCAATTTTCCCAATTATATCAATATTTACAACGTCAAATGCGAGCTCCGGTCTTTCAATCGGAAGAATCGGTATCTGATCACTGGCTCTCTCCCGGCTTCGCAACTGGCAGTCCTTGCACGATTTACAATACTCCTCTACATCCCGCGACACGCCTGGCCAAAAAAATGAATATCGAATTCTTTCTTTCGTTTTCCTTATACCGAGATGGTTCGCAAAAATTGATTCATGTGCAATCCTTAAAATTTCCTCCCTCCTAATTTTAGGCACTACTAATTGCATGACTTGATCTCCCGAAACCTTTTCCCTATGATAAAGTAAATTATCCACCATAACAAACCCATTTTTCCCTTGTTTTGCATCTTTAAATGCCCCCTGTAAAGATTCGCAATTCTTTTGTTGCTCCCTGTAAATGGTCGTTTCCGAACGCTGATTCGAATTTAAATCCTCGCAATCATTTTTCGTTCCAATACAATTAATAATCAAATTCTCTTCAAAAGATTCATTTTCAACCTGCAAACATAAATCTTTATCACTCGTATTTTGTTCTTTTTTCTTTTCCAACGATAAATTTTCATCCCCCCTTTTCGATTTCGTCTTATTTGTTGGTGCCAGACTGTCGGCTATTCTTTTCCCTTCTCCAATTTGCAATGATTGTAATAATTCATAAACCTTCGGAGTAATAATACATGAACTACATAATTTATCTGTCACTGCAAATAATACATCCACACTGTTAAATAAACAATTTGATTCCCTCATGTTTAGAGAAACCGGTAATGTTAAAAGATCAGCAGTAATTTGCTCGCCAAAAGCTGAAATCAGCTGAATTGATGAATTTTCATTATTTTTAAATGATTCTGGTACTTCATTCGAATTTATAACGGGAATCTCAGCAGCGCTGTCAATTAATGTTTTTATTTTTTGTTTCCCCACCCAAATTTCATCGTATTGCAACGGTTGAGTACTTATTGCGTCATTTTCAAAGCATAAAGCTGTCACTTTCGCTATCAACCTTTCGTCTTTATTTTTTCCGGTAGAATCTTTTTTCATTTGATAATGAGAATTTCCCGACCTCTCTTTTTCTTTATTATTATTATTAGGACAAAAACGTAAATGAACTATTTGACGGCACAATTTACACACAGACTTTTTCCTATCATTACGCGAATTAAAATTATTTTTTAGATGCGGTGGAATATATTTGCCAGATCCGAAATCATCAGAACCGCGACAATTTGTCGATCTATCATATAACTCAGAAAAGGTTCTACCTTTTGATGTAAACCAATTATCACATAATTCCGCAATTTCCCGCGCTTTTAACCAATTATCTAATTGTTTTATTTTGACATAGCTTCGCGCCTCTGAATCTAACGCATCCATTAATCTATCACTAACTATTAATTCATTAAGTGCATCAAAATCATTTACCTTTCTAAGTTCGCAATAAAAATCCCAATTCGCCCTTAACCTAGATGCGAATTGCATATGATTTTCATTTTTCGCCCTCTTTGCCGAAAGAAAATTTTGAAGACAAGCTTCAGGAGTGGGTTGAAATTCTTTTAAAATTAAAGCTTTAACCTTTTGATAATCCTTCATTTCATCTGAATTTGCATATACTAATAAATGCGCAGCTTTTTCCCCTACTAAATTAAACAGTATTTCAACTTTCAAATCTTCCGCGACATTCTTTAATTCAAACGCCCTTTCGAGCGAAGAAAAAAATAAATTCCACGATTCAGGTTTGGTAGGAATAGCAATAGTTAAAGTTTTAACGCTTTTAATTAGAGCTTCTAACGAATTAGTTTTGGGATGATATGTTTTGTAGGCAGCATTTGTTCATTGCGACGGATAGTAATACGGCGTACATCTATAACATTTTGGTCTTTTAAATTTTCTAAAAGTTCAGTTTTAGTAGAGAATAACAGATCAGGTTCAGATATGACACCACGACTTGTATTTAAAGTTTTATGTATTTGTACGGAAACAGAAAAGGTGCCTATTGTAGAACAATTAGACAGAAATTGTGACTGTTTAGCTGTAGAAACCTCAACTAGTAGATCTCCAGATTGCAGTTTTTTGAGAGAATGACCATCCCCCAAGACAGACTGGAATGTTTTTGCTATGAGAAATGGTGAAGTTTTTTTTAAATGAACAATTAGAATGGCTATCAGTACGTTTAATGATGAAAAAGTGAGTGAATGATATAGTCTGTACAGTTTGTTGCTCTCCACAAGGGAGAGGATTAGAAGGAATAGAAATATTTCCATCCATATTAAAAATAATAAAATTCAGACCCCGGCCGCACCACCCACTACCTAGCCCAACAAGGGGATGCACATTCGTGCACCAGTGCTAACCAGGGCCCATACGGTCACAAGACAACCCTATGTCAGCCTCCACCCTTAACGAGATGATTAGTAGTTGCTCGATCACTTAATCCCTAAAGCCAGTGACCTAAGTCAGCTGACCAGCCGATTGATGCATACGGGACCAATATGCACCTCCCGTCTACCTGAAGCAGAGGCCAAAGAGGTGTGTTGGTTTCCCTCAACTGCCAGGATCCCCCTTTCCAGGGACACGGGTCGCCACGCACGGCCAACACGTGGGTGGTTTACAATTCTCCATGAGTCGATATACAGGATGATATCGGCTCATACAGAATTGCTCTCACCTCCGAAAAGGAAACCACAACGAGAGTGAAACAAAGATGAAAGCAAGACAAGAGGAGTAAGAGGAAAAGGAAAAGAGAAAGATCACTCAGGTGCCCCGCGGTTGTGAAGCCCGTGAATACCTAAAGAAGGTATCCCCCTGGGGGGAGGATACATTGACAGACAGATACGTTTTTAGGAAACTCTGATTCCTAAAACGTGTAAATCCACCGAGAAAAATTCAATTTAAATGCTTTCCTTTATTAGAGTTTGAAAACAGCAAATTAATACGGAGGCAAAACACCACTTTTCCGCATTAAAAGACTTGTCTCTCTGTAATAGCAAAGTTTCTGACAATTAACAAAGGGAAGTAAATATACAATCAGAAATTAGTGGTATCAAAAATGTTTTAGTAGTGAAACAAGCAGTCCACTTGCCCGAACCCAGTTCTGACAAAATAGTTAAGTGGATAAATAGTGTCAGACTAAAAATGAATTTCTTTATTAAAATTAAATTTTTAATTGATTCATTTAATCATTATTGCATAATTTATTGGTTTAAGTGGAGGTACTAAGTAGATTTTTTTTTAATATGACATAAACTCAGTTTCTTTTTCACTCAATTTTCGTATGAAATATATTTCACTTTCATTCATCAGCTTTTTTTTTACGTATTTGAACGTATTATAGTTATACGTTATTACGTTTTATAGTTATATGAAACGTGCATATGATTATAGATAAACTTATACCGAGTCATTTGGAAAAATCAAATCATACCGGAAAATTGAGCCAATTAATTACTAAACAATAGACATCGGAAACAGTATCTAATAATTAAATGATAGAACTTTTAATAAAAATTAATCTTTCCAAATGGACACTACTTGCCGAAAGACCCAATAGTTTTTGTGGGGAAATAATATAACGTGACACAATAAACTTTGTATATAAGGAGAAAAAAATACTAAAAATACAAAGAAAGACATTTGAAAACATTTCACAAGATTGTCATATAAAAAAAAAAAAAAACAGGAAAAATCTTAAAATATATTCTTGTAGAAAAAGAGAATAGCAATCGAGATATTTTATTTCCTATATGTATTATTCAATAGCATGAACAGAACATTGAGCAGGATTTTCGTAAGAAGCAACTTCAATGTACAAACTATACACAATGTTTATGTATTTTTGTAATGAAAAAAATATTTTTTTTAAACGATAGTGTTTACTGAAGTATGTGTTCAAGAATGCGACAGTTTTGATATCTGTGTAGATAGTATACAGTTTTCTACACATTATTTTCTTAGTTTTCATATTTTATTATTTTCAAGCATTTCAACTTATATAATCCACGACGGATTTTTTTCTTTACTTGTTTTTACAGTAAAAAAATGATTTAAAAATATATTTCTCTATAGCTGTTTTTTCAATATTATAGTTTTGAAAGCATTTTACAGTGTCATGATTTTTTAGCCGTTTCAAACTACATATTGATGAACAAATATTTTGTATTTATTCGTTGAAAAAATTCTTCAGACAATCGACCACAAATTTGGTAGAAAAGAATGACAGTCATGTTGTTTTTAAAATTGTTTTTTCATGCTTTTTAAAAGTTATTATTGTTATTTATAAATATTTTTTTACTCAACAAAATAATGTCTCTAGTTCATACATTGTTTGATAAAAAAAATATAATTGATATAAAATTTCCTTATATGATATTCAATGGAAAAAATTACAATTTCCTGGAAATCTCTTAAAATAAATCGAGATGACGATCATTTAAATAAATTACACTAAACTCTCGATTTATCGAGATCTAATTATTCGGTTGCAGATTAACCTGAAGACCCAGCGGAATGCGGTTGTGGGAATGTGCAGGAACAGGGCTGTTATGGCTCACTTTAGAAACCATGGCAACACGCCAGCATTGGCGCGTTCTCTTTAAAACTTTGTTTAATCGTTTGGCAACAGCCGAACAAGTTTGTTTTCGTTTGCAATGTTGATATTCGAATGTCGAATATTTTTATGGTAAAAAACCACTTTCTTTAGCTATTTCGTTAGCTAAATATTGTTGTTAGTAATAATCTTTATTACTTAGGTATGTAAAAGAATAATGCATATTATGGTATTAATTTGAGTACTATTTGTCCCCATTTTATTAGAAAGATATTTAGTAACTAACTAGGGTGTCAGTCTTGATTCAATGCTGCATTTATGTAATATGTATATGAAGGAACTGTTTTTTTAATTAGACTTTTCGTATTATTTGAATATTTTTGACTTTATATTAGAATTCGCTAAACATTACAGTTCAAAAATCGACAAGGGCTCTAAACCAGTATTTCCCAACATTTTTTTGGCTGCTTCTCACTTAAGCATATCCAGAGTTGTCAAGTCTCCGACTTATTGTAAATAAAACAACATTTTCTGTATGAAAATTCTGGTATCCAAAAAGTAGTGACAGTTGCAGCTCTGGCATATCTGAAATCACAATGCCCCCCCCCCCCAATTTCGTTTCATATAAATTTTATTAGATAAGAAATAATACTCTATCGATAACATAATATACAAATAAGATTTCCAGATTCTACTTTTGTTCATTTTAAGTACAGTAGAACCCCGCTAATTCGGACCGCGTTAATCCGGATGGGTTTGGCCATTTTTTTTTTCAAGTTTGAGAACCGATTGGCTAATTTTCATAACGTTAACATGTTTCATCGTCGTATTCTGAATTAAAAAAACTTTTTCTGACATCTTTTCAAAAGAATTAAGCAAAGTAAACGTTTTTTCTATCTGTAAATATTCAATAAGTTTAACATAAAGGTGATGTACTGTAAGTATGTTTTATTTTATTTCATTTTTTTTCTAATTCTCCGGATAATCCGGATTTTCGATAGTCCGGATTGGGTCTGGTCCCAATTAATCCGAATTATCGGGGTTTTACTGTAACTATTTTTCTTTCCCCTCATAACATACTTCTTTTATAGCGGGTTTTCTTTTTCCCAGTATTATTTTTTGGTCACCATGTTTTTTACAATTTTAAATTTTAATATAAAAATGTCACGAAGTATGTTTATCAATTAGTATTTTTTCTTGAGAAGAACCATAAGATACTTGTTGTCTATCCATTTCCCTCCATGCAAACAGGGATTTATTAACAACTTAACCACTTAACGCATCAATATTTTTGAAAAAAGTGTCAAATAATGTCAATCGATGCCGGTACGTATGGTACAGGCAAATCATGATAAGCAAAAATACGTTGCCTGTATGACGAACGGGCACATCAGGGAAGGGCCAATTTCATAATAAAAAGAATATTGCCCAGTTAAATTGATGGCATAGAGCTCACAGGCTACTCATACTAATTGTATATTACAGCCTTATATTTTCAAGGGTTAATTCTGTTTGAAAAACAAATTAAGAAGAGGGGGAAATCAGCTACCTCCATTTCCCCGTTTTATACTTAATCATTGAACCCCTTAAACTAATCAGGGATATGATTTATCATATAAATAATCTGCATCAATAATATTAATCACGGAAGCGCCTCATCGGAATGGTCCTATATCTAAATTTTGAACAAAAATTAGAAATTTTGCATGAAAATTCAATTTATATCAATTAAAGGAGGGACACGAGCCCCCCGTTCCCCCTCTTTATACTTATCCAATGAACATCTAATACTAATCACGGAAGTGCCTCATCAAAATTATCCTACATCTAAATTTTGTATGAAAACTGATAATACTGCGTGAAAAACCTATTTATATAAATTAAGGAGAGCGGCACTAGCCCCCGTTCCCTTTGTTATACATATCGAATGAACTCCAAAAACTAATCAAGGAAGCGCCTTATATCATTACTAATAACCTTACCATTTTTTTAATTTCAGTGTCAGCCACCGTGGTATTCAACTTGATAACGAAAAACACGGTTTGGACACATATAATGACAGGGGTGGCGTACTCTATGTGCCATCGGCTTTTTAACCCTTTATCTACCGACGGCACTTATAAGTACCATTACAATTGCTTATTCTTTTAGTACGTCTTTTAGTTGTAATACTGTTTAGAATGAGTTACAAATACATTACTTTATTTTGTTCCAAAAGCAGTATTGGCTATACAAAACAGAAATATTATTAAAAGGATGATTTCTTTTGCCTTTTTATATTTTCAGCTTTCTTGGCGCTGAGGGAGGGGGAATGAGGATTTTTCTATTCGGAATTATTTCTATATTTATATTGTAAGAACATCATATTGTACATTTTATAATTCTGTAAAATAATAAGAAAACATTTTAAAATAAAGATTTGAGTGGGGCTATAAATATTGCACAAAATCCCTGTAAATTCAAATTTAATTAATCTTTCTAAATCCTTCAATCCTTCTAAAATTCACCAAAAATTTATTAAATGATTATGCAAATCTTTAAATTTTTTTAAACAATTTACGTAAAATGCTTTAGAATGTGAAATTTTCACGAATTCATATTTCGGTAGATAAAGGGTTAGGCCTAAATGACAACTTTTAAATATAAGTTTGTATAATGCAATACCTAGTATCAGTATAACAGAAAGAAAAGTCAAATTGTTAAAAAAACTAATTTAATTATAATTAACCACATAAATACTATGGGATTTCGCGACTGCATTGAGTGATGGGCTGACAGAGGCGGCTACTTTTTAATTTTATTGGCACCACTTTCTCAAAATAGAAATTTTTAAGACACGCTTTGACAACATTAGCAAGCGAATTAAACTAAAAAAATTATATTAGAAAAATAATGGTGCGAATAGAAAAATAATCGCCTGTGGCACTCTTGTGAGTGGGTCACTAAGTACTTTTCCCATGTCTTTAAAAGTAATTTAAAACTTTTTAGTAAAAACTCTGAACGAATCAACGTGGCGTTGCAGATTTGCGACTCCCCTTCGAAACGCGCTTAGCACAATGCCAAGTTTAAACTTTGAACTAGGGTTTTGTATTACCTGAGCTTTAAAAGAAAAAGATTATTATTACGCTGCATTTAATTTTATTAAATGCAAGATACGCACTACACTTTAAATACGCACTACTTTTATTCTCAGTACGGAACTAAGCTCATTATAAATAGATAAGGATAAGATGAAAAAAAAAGTGTTATACAGAATAGCAACTTTTCATATTATTTAGGCTTCATAATCACTAAGAGCTTTCATGGTATACCCATTCATATTTTTCTAGTATATATAGTCACACCCAACATTATGTTGTATAGTATTTTACAAAGTCTTATTGCTCTTTTAGCAATTTTATTTTAACGCTTTAATTTTCGCTCCCGTAATATTCACAGGTTGTGGTTTTTATTCAGATTGTTTAGTTCCCATCAGTTTTATAAAATAATGTAATTGATTTTATTATATTATCAGTTTATCTGTCATTAAGTAAGTTTAATATTTTTTTTCCAAAAACTGGTGACAATAACAGGGCTAACAAATGGTCCGCCAACTGAACATTAATATTTTCTTAGAAAGATTTTCGTTGTAAATTTTTCTTGCAAATTACGCAGAAATCGCCTTCGGAGGTTTTTTTAGCACAAATGCTGTTGGAACCTACTATGAAATTTTCTGTTAAAATACATTGGTGATCAGTTCCCAGACCATTTCGGAGCCCTGTAATAAGCAATTTGAATTTTTTAAACCATAATTTAATATGACCGTTAAAGAATTAATAATCCAGTTAATTAATGCCTTTACAAAGAGAGCACTTTGCTTAATTTTTTAATCTTTTACCTCCGGTTTTTAAAAACAAAGTATTTTTGTAGTTGAATCGCAAAAATGCTCCAATTAAATAGTTCACTTTAGGAGTAAAATAAATGAAAATGGAACAATAAAAATATATACAGTGATACCTCCAAATAAGGGACACCTCTATTTAAGGGACAGAAGTTGCAGTCCCATAGATGTCCCTTATTTGGAGTTTTCACTCAGTAAGAAACTCCGAATAAGGGACACCTCTATTTAAGGGACAAAAGTTGCGGTCCCATAGGTGTCCCTTATTTGGAGGTTTCACTGTATATAAAAGATATTTAAAATATGATTTTAGCAGAAATTTTTTATCGGTTCTCTAACTTTTATGTACAGGGTGAACATAAAGTCCCAGGCCATTTTGTAGAAATAATTTATTCATGAATTTTATATTTCTATAGTATTATACAGCATATTAGTACTTTTCAACGTGATGTCCATCAAGTTCGAAACAAGTTTCTCTCCGGTTCAGTGTAGCTCGAAACACTTTTCCAACATCCCCACGGTGATCATTTCGCATGCTTGGCTTATGCGTTGTTTTAGGACGGTCACATTTGTAACCTCAGTCTTGTAGACCTGTCCCTTGATGAACCCCCACGCAAAACAATCCACCATTTGTTGACCATTTTTTGGATATTTCCTCGTGTTGTAGTCTCTTTTTCCAAAGTTTCTACGAAATGTCTAACTGACCCTTACTCGAATGTTCTGACATCGCAAACGTTCCGCTACAACCGCAATTCGTTCTTCTGTTGTTAGCATACCCTCAGAGTATCAGTCACCTGTAATGTAAAATCCATGCATTCATTATTCCTGCAAAATGGGCTAGGACTTTATGTTCACCCTGTATATGGCTACAAAATGCACCAAGTCTCGATGCTAGGCGCCAGCAACACAAAAAAATGTTCCATCACTAGATTTACTCATTTATTCTTAAATAGGAATTAGTTTCAAATCTAACATAAAATATATCTGAAACTCTCCAATCTATGGATTCATTTTCTTAAAATCATTTTGGTGTTCGGACACCTGTATTGCGTGATAGCTTTCGCATTAGAACGGATTTTTAACTCATAGCTGTCGACTTTTACGCATTTTTTCTACCACAAAAATTTTATAGTAAATATTGTCGTATTTAATCGTCGAAATCTTATGATTAAACAAAACGAAAATCTCTGTTAAATTTTAGTGGTAGCAAAAATGCCTAAAAGTTGGCAGCCATGTTGACTTATATATCTTTTCCCTCAAAATTCGAAAAGAATGGCGAACCTAAAATCGAAGCTTTTTAGTAAAATGACAAAAATTTCTTCTTCTTCTTCTTCAATATATATATATATATATATATATATATATATATCACACATGTGTCCTAGTAACTTATTCCCTCCATATTTACGTTGTTGGACGAAATTTGTTTCATACATATATAACATATTTGATAGGTGATATATATTTAATACTCTCACTAAATCATTTCAGTGGTGGAAAATTGGCTCAGAGGTCGAACATATTGACATCAATAATTTTTTTAAAATATTCTTAACCCTGATAAAAAACTCAGAAATCCTGCCATCGAGCAATTCAAAATATACTACTAAAATTTAGTGGTGTCAATAGACGTCGCCTGTGCGTTCATTTCCCACTACTGTCATTTAAAATATTTTCAAGTAGATAGCTGCCATGGGCAACGATTTTCATATTCGGTTCGCACCAATATTTTTGAAAAATAACTTTTACTTATGTTTTTCTTGTAAATTTTAAGGAAATGGGCCTTAAGATTTTTTGTTTCAAGAAAGTGGTGCCAGTAAGAAACACAAAATATTCGCCTGCGTAAGTCTCGCAATTGAAAATATATTTTTTTATTTGCTTAAAAATATATAAATATAGAGAGAATTATAATTATTTTAGTAGTTTGAATTTATAGAATTTCTAAAGTGAGCTAAAATTATTTTTTATTTTATGTAAATACTAAGTCATTATCTAATAACTTTGTCTGAAATATTTCCTATGCAAATAAATTAATTTTTACTGCGCCATTAATTAATATATTTAGAATAAGGATTTTGTTAATAAATGCAAGAATAATGCATGACATATGGGATGTACATTTTGTCATAAGATGTCAGTCTGACATATATTTTCGCAATTTAGAAGTGGATCTGTCAATTATAAGAAATATATGCTTCTTCAGTGATGTTGATATAATCATAAATCTTTCAGAAGGAAAGAGTAATGATACCTGCTGTTAACTGAGTTGTTTATTCATCAAATGACTGGAGAAAAGAAAAAAAGAATGATATTTGAAGGAAAAAATGTATTGATAAAAAATTTATTCTATACTGTAAAACCAATGTTTTTTAATCTACTAAAATGTAATGTAATTGCAAACGAAATTAAGAAAGAACCACTTTCTATTTATTCCACGATTCCAGACAGTCTTTTCCATCTTTAGATACCTCGGAAATCAATATAATTTTTCATCATTTAACACTTGAAAGGCCGGAATTTTCGCTCAAATTTTATTAAAATATTCACACCAGAATATTTATTTAAAACTGTGTAAATTCTTTATGTATCCCCCCCCCCTCCGGTATCTATATTCTTTTAAACCAGGGGTGCAAAAATCTAGGCGCCAGAAGGTAGTCTCTCACCACTAAAATTTTAAAGTTTTTTTCGCTCAAAATTTAATAGCATTCTAGCAGGAATGTTACACGAAATATTAGACGAAGAAAAACGAGATAAATTTTGTGGTGAGAAACTGCCTATTGGCGCCTAGATTTTTGCACCCCTGTTTTAAACTTATTAAGTAATTTCTGGTTTCAATCGCAATGTACTCATATGATATTTGTCAGAATGACCGCTCACGGCCTTTTTGGTGTTAAAAGAATTATTTATAAAAACAAAGTTACTTTTGCTGCCACTTATGCTCATAAATATTTTCGAGTTATTTATGTAAGATATTAATCCGTTTTTTCAAACCGAAATATCGGATTTTTAGGATGGTATGAAATGTCAATTAATCACTTAACAATTTATTTTTATCGTGCAATAAACTAAAAATATAACATGTTTTTCGGCACCACTTTTTTTAACTGAACTTTTCGCACGTATTAAATATTTCCAACAGAGCGACAAATTGCACATTTTGGGAATTGGAACCAGATAATTGGCTTAGAAGGCCAATATATTATTTAGAATAAGGTATTTTTTTTAATGCAAGAATAATGCATTACTTATATGATACACATTTTGTCATACGATGTCAGTCTGACATATATTTTCGCAATTCAGAAGTCAGTCTGTCAATTATAAGAAATATATGTTTCCTCAGCGATGTTGGTATAAGCATAAATCTTTCAGAGGAAAGAGTAATGACGCCTGCTGTTATCTTAGTTGTTTATTCATCAAATGATCGGGAAAATGAAGAGTAATGGAATTTTAACGAAAAATTTATTGATAAAAATTTATTTTACACTGTAAGACCAATGTTTTTCATCAACGAATATATTATGTAATTGCTATACTGTAAAACTAATGTTTTTTTAATCAATGAAATACAATGTACAGTATTTACTCGTGCATAACGCGCACTTTTTCTCGCAAAATTTGGGGAAAAAACCCTGGGTGCGCGTTATACAGGAATATATTTTTTACTGTTTTATGCAGAGCTCTCAAATGGTCCACCAACTGAATATCAGATTTTTTTTGAGAAATTTTCCTTTTAGATTTTTCTTGCAAATTGCTAAGAAACCACTTTTTAATTTTAATTGTATCCCAAATTCTGTAGAACATTGTCATGAAATTTTCTGTTTAAAATATTGATGTTCAGTTTGCGTACCATTTGGGAGCCCTGTTTATGTAATCATACGATTTATCTATGAATCAAGAAATGTATTCATAGAAGAAATTAAAACTGGAATCTTACTGATTAGCATTCCTGCATATGTTTATTTCATTTCTTGCATTTTTTATACGAAAGGGGTAGTAGAATTATTTAAACACTCCTTAGCAATGCTTGTTGCCTCTACTGTTTTTTATGTAACAGATACAGATTTGTAGTATGAATAAAAAAATCTGTAAAATAAAAAAATAAAAAAAGGGGGGGGAATATTTTTGGGAAACTGGGAAACCTAGAACTTTTTATCTAACTGCGACCCAAGTTACAGATTAAATTTTAGTAAGATTAGTATAATTTTATTAGATTCATTTGTAAAGCTACAGATTTCTATAGATTTACAAAACTAGTTTTGTAGATTTCTCTTTTTTTGTACAGCGCACATATAAAATGTTAGCAAGAATATAGATTTATACAACTTTACATTTGTAGAATTACATTTTTTTTTCTTTTTTTTTTTACAATGTAGACGTTTTTAAATATTTCGTTCGCAAGTGACGTCACCAAATCATGACACACACTCCCTACACGAAGACTGAAAAAAAAAGAATTGCGACTTCTTTTTTAGCCTGGCGTAACATTTGTTTCGATTTTCTTTACTGAAATTCATTTGATCAGCCATTCCCCTGCAAGTCAAAATTTTTGCTGCGCGTTATATACGAAATACAAAAAATCGCCATTTTTCATTCTAAAATACTGGTGCGCGTTAAACACGCATGGACGGTATACACGAGTAAATACGATATTTGAGAACAAAAATATGAAAGAAACACTTTCTAGTTATCCACAATTCCAGACAGACTTTTCTATACTTTTACACCTCAGAAACTAATGTAAATTTTCATCATTTAACCTTTTGCACTCGAAAAGTGGCTCTCACCCACCACAAGTGTTATTAAATGTCCTTCGTAAATCGTAACGCCAAACGATTTGGACACCATTAACATCTTATAGTTCATTTCGCCATTTTTTTCACAGATTATTCAGCCATTAGATAGGGCAAAACAATTAGTTTAAAATACTCGTGTCCAGAGCATCATGTCCATTTACAATGGACACCAGTGGACAGTGAAAATCATCCCTCGAGTGCAAAGGAAAAGAAACTGGAAAGGCTGGAAATTTCACTCAAATTTTATAAAAGTATTTCACACCAGATTATTTATTTAAAACTGTGTAATTTTTTTAAGTATCTTCTCCCGCCCCTCTATATTCTATTAACCCTTAAATGCATTGGATAGAACGCGTTCCAAAAAATGCGCAATTCAAGGAATCAGAATTCATACCAGAAAAACCTAAATAGTAAATTTTTCTTTATTTAATTACGAATGGTCTGTCATTAAGTAAAGTGAAAATTGCTCTTTTAAATTTCTGGTGAGAAAACGGAATATGTGAATAACCCTCCCCCCCCCCCAATAAATCGGGAACACTTATTGTATCGAAAATGATACAATATGCATTTAAGGGTTAAACTTATTAACGCTAGAACAAAAGACAGGATTTTTTACTCAAGTTTTATAAAAATATTTAACAGTAGAACTACCGCGAGCCGTCATTTTGACAGCTACCATATGGATATACAGGGTGTATCTAAACTACTGGGCAAAACTTTAAGGGGTGATAGTACACATCAAGACAAGTAATATTAAATGGGAAACTAAGGGTCCAAAACGTCTTCCGAAAGAGATAGGCGCAATTAAAGTTTAGGGTCCAAAATTTGAAATGATTATAAAAAACGGAAAAATTGGTCGATTCGTTTGCGGTTTTCACGAAAACTATTCTTTATGTCAGTATTGTCTTGAAAATAAATAATAAAAATAAATTTCAAAAAATGCCTATAGAGGGCGCTTTAGACTTTAGAGTAACGAACAACTATTTTTTACCGTTATTTTTTTTATCTCATTAAATTTTTTTAGACGTTTAGACATAAACTTAAATTTTGAGCTCAAAATCTGAGGTTAAGTAGCGCAAACTGAACTGAGTTCAATGGGAGTGGGTAGGTTCAAATTTCAAATGATTATAAAAAGCAGAAAAATCGGTCAATTGATTTGCGGTTTTCACAAAAATTATTCTTTATGTCAGTATTGTCCTGAAAATAAATTATACAGATAAATTTCAAAAAATGTCAATAGAGGGCGCTTTAGACTTTGGAGTAACGTACAACTATTTTTTACCGCTATATTTTGCATCTCATTAATTTTTTTAGAAGGTTAGACATGAACTTAAATTTTGAGTAGAATATCTGAATTGTTGAGAGTGGTCAAGTAGCGCAAACTGAACTGTGTTCAATTGGGATGGGAAGGTTCAAATTTCAAATGATTATAAAAAACGGAAAAGTTGGTCGATTCGTTTGCGGTTTTCTCTAAAACCATTCTTTATTTCCTTAAAAATAAGTTTTAAAGATAAATTTTAAAAAAATTCCGTTAGAGGGCGCCTTAAACTTTAGAGTAACCAACAACAATTTTTAAGCGTTATTTTTTCTTTTTATCTAAATAAATGCTTTAAAAGCTTAGACTTAAATTTTGAGCTCAAAATCTGAATCGTGAGTAATTAAGTAGCGAAAAATTGAACTGTGTTCGTAGGGTGGGCAGGGTAACATTTCAACTCCTGAACACAATTCAGTTTGCGCTTCTTAACCCCTCCCAACGAGTCAGAATTTGAACTCAAAATTTAAGTCTAAGTTTTTGAAGCATTTAATTAGGTTTAAAAAATAACAGTTAAAAATTGCTGTTGGTTACTCTCATGTTTAAGGCGCCCTCTAACGGAATTTTTTGAAATTTATCTTTAAAATTTATTTTCAAGGAAATACTGACATAAAGAATGGTTTTAGAGAAAACCGCAAACGATTCGACCAATTTTTCCGTTTTGTATAATCATTTGAAATTTTAACCTTCCCACCCCTATTGAACACAGTTCAGTTAGCGCTACTTAACCACTCTCAACGATTCAGATTTTCAGCACAAAATTTAACTTTATGTCAAAGCTTCAAAAAAATTTAATGAGATGCAAAAAATAACGGTAAAAAATAGTTATACGTTACTCCAAAGTCTAAAGCGCCCTCTATCGACATTTTTTGAAACTTATTTTTATAATTTATTTTCATGACAATACTGACATAAAGAATAGTTTTAGTGAAAACCGCAAATCAATTGACCAATTATTCTGTTTTTTATAATCATTTGAAATTTGAACCTACCAACTCCCATTGAACACAGTTCAGTTTGCGCTACTTAACCACAGATTTTGAGCTCAAAATTTAAGTTTATGTCTCAACTTATAAAAAAAATTAGTGAGATGCAAAAAATAACGGTAAAAAATAGTTGTTCGTTACTCCAAAGTCTAAAGCGCCCTCTATCGGCATTTTTTGAAATTTATCTTTATTATTTATTTTCAAGACATACTGACATAAAGAAAAGTTTTCGTGAAAACCGCAAACAAATCGACCAATTTTTCCGTTTTTTACAATCTTATCAAATTTTGGATCCTAAACTTTGATGGCGCCTATCTCCTTCGGAAGATGTTTAGGACCCTTAGTTTCCCATTTAATATTATTTGTCTTGATATATACTATCACCCCTTAATGTTTTGCCCAGTAGTTTAGATACACCCTGTATTTCCGTCCAAACCAGAAATTTCAATATGAAATAAGTTTAGACGATACAAAGAAGAAAAACGTTAAAATTTTTTAAATGAAAATTCTGGTGTGAAATATTTCTACAAAACTTGACTGAAGTTTTCGGTACCTCGTGTTAATTCCCTGAATTTTTATTTAAAACAGTTTAAGTTATTTGATTAACCCTGTTTTTCCTTTGTATGTTTTTAATTTATTTCATAAAGAAATTTCTTGTACGAAACAAGATATATTTATTTGGTCGGAGTCAAAATAGCCCCTCGACATCATTCTAGTGTTAAGTAATTTCTGGTTCTAATCGCAATGTATTCATACGGTATTTGTCAAAATGACTGCTCGTTGCCTTTCTGGTGTTAAAGAAATATTTATAAAAACAAAGTTTCTTTTGCTGCCACTTATGTTCATAAATATGTCTGTTGAGCTACCTAAAAGACAGATCAGATGTTATTAGCAATTAAGTTATCTGAGCGAAGGAGAATTTATGATTGCTGTCCCAATTAGCTTAAACGGTAAAGTATTCCCTCTGTAAGCTAAGTAACTGGGTTCGATTCCCAGTCTCAACATTTTTTTGCTCAGTTGAAGATATTTAATTTGTATGATAAGTTTACCAATCAGTTTGATTGTGTTAAAATAATAATTTAAACTATTTGCATTTTTAATTTAAGAGTTTCTGTCATTAAAAAAACATTACTGGTTATTTCCATGAGCACTTGTCGTGTAACTTACATTACTATTAACTGCTAAATTGTTAGCCACTGTTATTTTCAAAAGGTTTGCATAACTTTATTCAATTAATGAAATATCTCTGATAAAATAAGTCACATTTTCCCGTTCTATATTACTGGTAACCAAAATTGTAGTATGTGACTTACACGACATGGGTTCATGGAATTACCCTATACTTAACCCCTTGGAAACAATTGAATGATATGCATAATGATTAAGTTGCTCTGAATTTTCAATTATTCTCACCAGTAAAATTTTATTGAAGATTTTTCATATTTAATCCTGGCATTTTTGCGATTGAATAGGGAAAAACTTTCTGCTTGAAAATTCAGGGATAAAAGGTTAAAAATTTTCGCAAAAGATGATACTTATCATGAAGTATTCAAAACACAAAGGTATCCTAAAGCTATAAGTTATCGAGCAAGAAATCAGTTCGTGCCCATACTGTGTACGGAAAAGCCTGTTAACACTAGAATGCCGAGAAGGTGTCAATTCGACATCAACCAATAAACTCGTAAAATGCAAGTCTTAAAAATCCCAGGCTTAAATACAGTCATTCAGGGTAACTTTTGGTCCGCAATTTCTCTGTTTTCAGATGTCACACACTTATTTTAAGAATACTGTTGCAACTAGGGACGTAAAAGAGAAGAAATGATCCTAAGTTATTGTATGACTATAAAAAATTAAGGAATAATAATGATAAAAAAAATAACAAAATTGTAATTTAACAAATTACGACTATTTGGAAAAGCATATTTTCAAAGACTCAAATTTTAAAGACTTTCTATATTTAAATTATTAATAATAATGAGCATCATTTTTCGGATGATTATAACGATTCATACATTACTTAGGCCGTGCATTAAACATTAATATTCCTAGACCAATGATAAAAATACAATAGATTAAAGATAAGCAACTTTAACTGTTTAAGATATGCATTTTTATTGGATGGAGTGAATCAGACTGACTTCTGAACGCCTCATATTACGTACGACATGCATTTAACACTAATATTCCTGGACTCATCACAAATAAATTTTAAATGAAATTTCAGTTTTACAATTTTTGGAAATGCAAAATTTTCAACTTCAAAATATCGCACATTTAAAAATTTTAAACCATTACGTAGAAAAAAAGTGCACTTTTTAATGAAATTTTTTTGAAATCTCTATCACAATTTGTTGTTAAATTATTATTTTTTTTTAAAGTTTTAATTATTCTTTTTGTCACTGTGGCAACAGAATCGGACATTAAACTTGGACCAATCGAGAAACGAATAAAATTATATAAGTTGTCGAAACCAATAAAAAGATTCAGATATACTTTAGATTTCCCAATTTCCTACTGAGAACAAACAACAACTATTTTTTCCAAATAATTAATAAAAAATGCATTTTTTGACTCGTTTAAAATTACAAAGTCATTTAAGGTAACTTTAACCCATTTGATAAAAACCATATAAAATACTTCATTATAAAAAAAGTATTATAGTTAGGACAACATTGAACTTCAAAAAATGTTTTCAGATATGCAAAGACTCATTTATGTTTCCCAACAGCACAAGATTTGTATAATTTATAATATTACAACAAATATTATGCATTAAAAAAGTGGAAGAAGAGAACCATGAATATTTAGAAATAAAAAAGAACTGTTTATTGTTCATATAAAACATAAAAATGCAGTGAAAAATAATTTACAATGTTTTAAATCAATAATATATCCGTAATTATTGAGATAGAGCTTGGTGCAATATAATGGAATATAACATACGAGCAATGTTAAAAGCCACCAAACTTAACCGGTCGGCTGCTAATTTAATATATTTGGTGTCTTTTAACGTTGCTCACTTTTTATATTCCAATATATCCATAGTTACAGTAATATAAATTAGTATTACTCAAACATCAATAAAAATTGTTGAATGTATGAAATGTCGACTTTGAACAGCTCCGCCCAGAATAACACCTTTAAATAAATTTTATGTACTTCACACACATTTGTAAAAGTATATACATGTTATATCTAATGCACACTTTCGACATTTATATAAAATGAGGTTGAACCCGTCGAAATTCGACAAAAGAAAATCTTCAAGAAAGAATTGTTTCAATGATTTATAATAAATCTACAAAATTAGTTACAGTAAAAAACAGATCTTATATTGGTTAGTCTAACTCTCAAACAAATATTATTGTAAGCTAAAATTATCAAAAAACTATAAAACTCAATTATCTAAATTATTAAATGAAATAAGAGGGAAATTCACTGGATTTCATAACAGACGATATTTTTAAAATAATATACGCATTTTTAATTTTTATTTTTTTTCTTCAATTTTAAGAGAAAATGAAGTGATTCTGATGCCACAATTACAAAATTGGTGCTAAAAATTAATTGGAACTACTACGAGCGGCTCTCACGAACCAGCAGACCATCTGTTATGAAAATTACTACTAGCAAATTGAAGAATTGAAGGTAGCAATTAGCCATGAAACACCCCGAAATAGTAAACAAACAAGGAATTATCTTCCATTATGATGACTCCATTTCATATGTACATCTTTGACTGTCAGATGCAAACTCCTTGTATTCGACTGAGACGTTTTGACCCATCTTCCTTACTTTCCGGTCATTGTTCTGTCCGTCTGCTATTTGTTTATTTCTCTCAAAAATTCCGTTCATAAAAAAAAAAAAAAAAAAAAAAAAAAATTAATAATAATAATAATAATAATAATAAAAAATAAAAATAAAAATAAAAATAAAAATAAAAAAAAAATCATTGAATGGCACAAAAAATCATGTCGATAAGTATTTTGCCACGAAATCTAAAAAGTTTTTAGAAAGAAGTTCTTAGACTACCGAAAAGATAGATGAATATTTGTTCAACAGATTGGCACAAGTCTTTTTCAGTAAAATATAGCGCTGAAAGAAATTTCATGCTTTATTTTTTGCAAAAAAAGGAAGAAACTTTTGGATTTATATTTTATACAGAACAGATAATATTTAACTTATGCTTCAAAATATTCGTTTTTGAAAACAGAGCAATACAGAATCAAAACAAGAGATCTAAAAAAAAGTCTAAAAATTCAAAATGCAATGTACTTCGTATACATTTTCTAAAGACACAGCTTAAGAAAGAGAGCATCGTCTTCTTCTTTAAAACAAAAAAAATCTGAAATTACAGTTTGATGAATTATTCAGTTTGTTATAGATACAGATGTATCAAGATATTTTCCACTGTAAAATTCTAATTTTCTTCTTTTCTATTTGTGTGTTTGTGAATATACAAACTATCTATACATATATTTAAAACGCTAAGCATTTTCTTTCGACAGTGCGTGCGCAGAAACTACTGCTTCAAGTTGCACCATTCTTTTTTTAAATGAAAGATATTTGTCCACATATTTGTTATCGTACATTCGTTTGATAAAAATTTTTATTAGAGGGGTCGTACAGGGGTCGTCAAAAATTTCACATTTTCCTACCACAATTTTAAAACGAAAACATTTATTATAGAATTTCATTGTAGATTTTAAACGAATCTGACACGAAGATTTCTGATTTAAAATACTGGTAGTAAAGTGCGAAAATTTTAAGGACGCTGCGACTCCTGTTATTAATTAGCTGTAATTATCAATTAAAATTTCACTTATGCGCATGCGTAATCAATAAGTACTAATCTATTTCTTGGAGTGAAGCTCTACGCATGCGTATAAATGCTCTCTCAGTTGATTTATCATAAGTCATGTTGTGTCCGGTTGTGTTTTTATCGGCATGCGCAATTCTTTGGTTGTCGTTATACCTCGCACTCGCGTTATACGAGTCGTTATATTATTCGACAGGTTTTGAGAGATGGCGCCATCTAGCGTTTTTATTGGAAATAAATGTATGCTTTTGGTTTTTGACTTTGTTTTTTAAAGTAATAAATGCATGAGTCCTGACACTTATGAATGAAAATAGAAAAAAGCCTTTGCACGACTTTAATCAATTTTCGTCCGAAAGACATAAGCATACATTATGCGGAAAAAACAAAGTGCGAAATAAAAAACATAAAGTTTTGCCAATAAAAATGGATCAGACGATAGGATTTGAACGCACTTGGAAAGGAAGAAAAGAAAGAAAGAAAAATTAACTTTGTATGGTCGGTAAAAACTTGATATTTTCAGAAATAATCTTTTAAAAACTCTTTTTTCTAAGCGACTTAATTTAAAATTACAAATATATATATATATTTCTAAAATAGGAATACAGTTTTCAGATGATTGTCCTTCGAATTTACGAATTATTTTAAAGCTAGAAAAAAAATTTAGAAATAGATATTACCTAAAATTTCAAATTATGATAGTTATGATGGTTATCAAACTATGATATAAAGTTAAGACATTATACATAACTTTTGAAGTTTCAAGGTTTTGGTTTTAAAATATTAAAACTTTAAACATCCAGGTGGAAAGAAAAAAAAAAAAACATTATAGTAGAAAAAAAAATCATATCGATTTGTTAAATAATATATTTTTAAAAGTATAATTTAAAATTCTAAGTTGAGATTTTTAATCGTTATTAAAGGATTGTTTATTTCGTGCGGTGTAGTATTGTTGCACTTAGTAATGCTTTTCTAAGTATATTATTACCGGGCGTTACTTTTCAAACTACATTGTATGTCTGGCAATCCTTTTGGAACTACTTGATGTGCCTAGCATTTCTTTTTAATCTATCTTGTGTGCTGGTGACTCTCTCTCTTTTACATACCTTTCATATAATTTTTGCACAAGATGTGTCAGTTGGCCGTAATTTAAAAATTATATCATTTATCGGCCGCGGAAAAAAAAGAAAAAAAAGAAAAAGAAAAAACAGTTTGTGGATTGGCCGAAAAAAGATGCAAAATTAGCTAACAGGTCAGGAGAAAAGAAAATCAAGAAATTGGTTGATTGTCTACAAGAGAAAAAAAAATAAATAAACCCTGTAAAATTTGTTGATTGCCTACAAGAAAAGATATCATCAAAATTAGTCTATCCATCTTGAGGAAACTACTTTAAGTGCCTGATGGCCCTTATCGCCCCTAAAGGTGTTAAATAATGAAGAAGCTTATTCAACCAACATTGTAGTAAATATTTTTCTTCAAGTTTTGAGGGTTTCCATCTAATATAAATTAAATACGGAAAAAAATACAAAATGCAGAAAAAAAAATAATAGCAATAATTAAAAACAATATTCAGAATGCTCTATATTTTGTTTACCTTCTCTAGGGATGTAACTTTTCAATAACATAATTTCATCTTCTTCTATCGCATAAAATATTTCGGAAATTTAAACTCGATGAATTATTTTGCTTGCAATGAGTTATAGAAAATCATAATAATTTTGACTTTGACGACTTGAAATTAATTTATTAATGTGAAAAAAAAATAAGTGTTACATATAAAGTTTGCAAACAATTTGTACCAGATTCGGGAATATTATTATTATTTTCAGAATTAGTTCAAATAGCCTGTAATTATTACAAGGTTATATAATAATCTATCAGGTATATTGTTTATTATATTATCTTTTAAATGTTTTATTTTCCTTTGATATATCTTATAAAATATATTTTGTATTGTACAGATAATATTTAATGTATGTTTCGAAATATTCGCTTAAGAAAACAGATCAATATCGAAGCAAAAGAAAAAAACTAGAAAAAATTCTAAAATATTCAAAATGTAATATACTACGTATGTATTTCCTAAAGACATAACTTTTGTAATAAAAGAACATCTTCTTCTTTAAAACAAAATATTTCTGAAATTACAGTTTGATGAATTATTCAGTTTGCTATAGATCTCTGATATATCATAATGTTTCTGATTTTCTTTTGTTTGTCTGAAATATACAAACGACATATATAAAATAAAAAAATACAAAATGCAGCAAAATTGTAATAATAATAAATTATATTTATCTTGTAGGACACCTATGAAAACAAATGGAAAAAAATGAAAAATTTCACATGCTTCGATCCATAAAACGATTTTATACAGAATTCAGAATGCGATATTTTTTAAGCAGAATTTCTAGTAACCTAACTGTAGAAAAACTATCCTCAGTATTTTTTCTTTTGAATAAAATTACATTTAGAATCCAGTTAGATGAATTATTCAGTTCACAATCGATTAAGTAAGCTGGAAATATTCTTCACTAAGGCTTTCTAATATATATATATGTGTGTGTGTGTGTGTGTTTGTGCTACGGTTAAATTGATAAATTCGGTAAATTATTAATAATAATAACATCTTTTGATAAATTTGATAAACGCTATATATTAAGCAAATTTGCAAGTTAATAATAGTAATTACTGATGAAGTTCGGTCAATATGGGTAATTAAGCTTAGTAATGAATATATACTTTAACAAATATGTACTATAATAACTGTTTGAATCTAATAACAAAATAATAGTTAAAAGACAATAATACTAACTCAAAATAACTGCTTTATTAATATTACACAAAAGAATAAACAATTTAAAATAATTTTTTTTATAAGTACTGAATGGATTACATAATTATTTCGAACGCACCTAAAAACAGTAAAATTGAAAAGCGCATGCCGAAATTGAAAAGGCATTTCTAACAATTATTACTCAAAGACAATATTGTAATCGATTTCTTTTGTGTGTCCGTGTAAAAGAGGTAAAATACACAATTATTACAAATTTCCTGTTCTAGCGTAATTGCAGTAAAATTCAGTGATTTTTATCAGTTTCAATACAATTGCAATTGGCATGAAAATACTCTACAAACAATTTTCCCCTTAGACCATAATGTATTTGAATTCTTTTGGGTGTTCCTGTAAATGAAATTTTAATCCCACATACCTGATATTCAATACCAAGCATGCCTAGGGGACACAAAATAAGGTTTATCAATTGCATGAAAATTTGAGTATGTTTAAGGAAGTTAGAGTGTGGACAGAAGGACGAAATAATCGAATAAAAAAACATTTTTCAATTTTGTTGGAAAGTATTAAGAAGTATAAAAAATGTCCAGAAAAGAAATTTTCTTTTAAGCAAATCAATCTGAAAGTAGTTGGATGTGGCAATGCAATCCCAAAATTTTTTTTGATCTCATACATGTTCATACTTTAAAATTCGCTATCATACTGATAAAATTAAATGGCAATCTATGCACATTATGAGAATTCTAAAGATATGAAATTCCGTGCATTAGTTTTTGAGATATGACTGTTGCTAAAATTATATACATCTTGCAAAATGTAACATAATAGCTCTATCAATTAAGAAATTAATACCAAAACCTAACCAGCAAAAGCTTGTGTCACCGTCTAACTGAATTCTAAGTTAGGCGAAAACTTATGCATTATTTTTTTATAGTTCTCGTGATAGAGCTATTGCGAAAATCGCAAAAAATGCGGCGTAGAACCGTCACCTGCTGAGCGATTTACACCAAAACATAAACAGCACTAACATTTATTAGGGTATAACTGAACCTTAAGTTTGATAAAAATTCATGCATTATCGCCACCTGTTTGGCGATTTATATGAAAAAGAAAAAAAGATGTCAAGTCATATTAAGGACTCACTGATTCTGAAGTTTGATAAAAATCCGTGCATTAGTTCTTGAGATAGAGCTATTGCGAAAAACAGAAAAAATTGAGCATAAAAGGGTCACCTATTGTGCGATTTACACTAAAATATAAAAAAAACGTCAATTCATGTTAAGAGTCTCCTGAATGTGAAGTTTGATGAAAATCCGTGCATTAGTTCTGTAGATTGAGGTATTGCGTAGTTCGTAAAAAATGCTGCAGAGCAGCTCCACCTGTTGGGAGATTTAATTTAAAAACTAATAAGCATTAGTTTACATCAAGGTATAGTTTCATAACTAAATGACTATAATTTTATATTAAAATTCCGTGCATTAGTTCTTGAGATAGAGACCCATAAAATTTATGTTCTATGCTAGGAATTGTCACATACAGACAAGCCATGTCAAAGACTCTTAGAGAGACATTATGGAAAATGAATGTTTTTCGGTAACCCAGACCCCTAAAACGTATAAATTCGCATGAAAACCGGTAGTCGAAAATTTTCATGAATCCAATACTTTCTTTTAGTAAGCATAACAGAAAGTAAAAAATGTAATAATAATAAAACTCAAAGAATTAAAGTTCCGTATAGAAATGAAAGAGATTCAAACCACAATCTTCTGCAGGGAAGATGAATGCTCTACACTGTAAAAAATGTCAGATGTTTCTGAATATATAAAAATGTACTGTAATCAAAAACGAAAATATACAGTGACCTCTTTTAACTCACCTAAGGTTTCTAAAAACGTTTCTTTACCTTTAAAAATCCCAGAAAGGTATTTGTTTTCGAAATTTAAAGAAAAATTTATAAAAATTAATTTTTATTAGCTGCCTGTCCATTTCGGAAACGTTTCTAAGTAGCTTTTACAGTACAATAATCACTTTTCTCAAATCAAAATATCACTTTTTCGGATGCTACCAATTCATACGAAAATATTTTGATATTCAGAGAGCACGTTTAATAGACGAACATGCAATATTAACAGTATTATCATTAATATGAAAATTGACATTATTTTACTACAATTGCATGCACAAAATCAGTTATGCAGCTGAAAATGTTTACTTGAGAATTGATAGAATCCGAAAAAGTGATAGTTTGATTTGAGAAAAGTGATTATTGTACTGTAAAAGCTACTTAGAAACGTTTCCGAAATGGACGGGCAGCTAATAAAAATAATTTTTTATAAATTCTTCTTTAAATTTCGAAAACAAATAATTTTCTGGGATTTTTAACGGTAGAGGAACGTTTTTAGAAACCTTAGATGAGTTAGAAGAGGTTACTGTATATTTTCGTTTTTGATTACAGTATATTTTTACATATTCAGAAACATCTAACATTTTTTACAGTGTATCACTATACTATGGGCACTCAATGATATATGCTAATAACAAGATTATATTTTGAAGTTGAATCAAAATTTATTATTCAATGCATTGTATAAAGTTTATAATATTTTGCACAATGGTCTTTTGAATTTGTTTTGCTTATTGCAAATAACAAAATATGCGACATATGTTATCATATATTTAAAATATACTTCATGCATCTGAGTGGCTACAAGTAATGATTTATCATTCACTTGGCGTTGGCAGCAATGGTAAAAGAAACAGGAGTGGCTAAATTCCTGTAACTTATGAAAACCTGATAAGTGCATTTTGTGTCTAATTTTCCTAGAAATATTTGTTTTAATAAATAATGATAAAGCTGTGAAGAAGTAGCACATAAATTAACACACAAAAGAAACTTTTTTTAAGAATAATTAATGCACCGCATTTTGTTTATATGTTGCACAGGCAAGTTCTTGAAATAACAGTGCCAAATGCTCATTTTTATAAAAAGATAATTTTGAAAATCTACTTACAAGAATTATTTTACTTAGAAAAATGAGATAAAAATGATAAAATTTTCCCTATGACCTTTTTTTTAAAATATATTTTCTTTGTTTCTCGCGAAATAAAATATACAGAAAAGATAAATATTTATTTTTAAGTTACTATAAACTTATTGCAAAAATTTTCAAACATGATCTATATGTATGTTTTTATTTTTGTAAGTTTTCTTTTATTTTGTTTCGATGGTGAACATTATGCGCGTTAAAAAGTAAATATTTCAAAAGATTCTTTATTATTTTTTTCTTTTCTTTTCTGTATTTTTTTTTTAAATAAAGATATAAAGAAGCAACACATGAACAACAGCATAAAAAAAATCGTTTTCTAAGCAAATCAGAATGCACCTCATTTTGTTTTATTTCCCAGAAATCTAACTCCAAAATAACAGAGTGCTTTAGAAAAACCTTGAAAAATTCTTAACTTTAGGAGAAAATTATTTTGAGATTTATTCAGTTCACAATGAATTAAGCAAAAACCATATTGTTTTTTGCTATGATGCTTTGAATTTTTTTTATTTATTTATATGAAATAAACACTATACAGTATAGATAAACAGACTTGAGATAAAAGATTAGGAAAAAAACTAAAGATAGAGCAAACACATACATATTCTTTTACATAATTACAAAAAACATCTCACAATTTCTTCAAATTTAATATAGGAAAGAGGTGAAGAATATCAGAACTTGGATCACATCACTTCTTTTCAGATGTAACTCACTCCTTTTTTGGAATATTTGCAAAATATTACTATACTTGATCAATCTATTCATCTATTCACTAAATAAATCGTTAGAAAAATTTCTATTTTAAAATATTGAGTTTTATTTTAATTTGAAAAATTTGTCAAAAGTGATCAAATTTAGCAAATGGTCACCACACTTAGAATTCCAGTCTCTTAAACTGGGCTAAATAATATTTCACTGTATTAACGAATAGGGAATACCAGTAATTTTAATTAAAGCAACGTTTGCGATTAATTAAACAATCAAACAAAATAACCCCAATGAAACAGAAGGAAAATCAAAGTTGTCTGAAGGTTAGAGTAATTGCTTTAAATCAAAATGCATTCAAATTATTAACCAAAGTTGCAACTGTTAATTAAGAATAGAAATTATGGAATAATTGCCTGTTACTTAAATACCGTGTAACAAGTGATGTAAGATTTAACCTTCCTACCCTGAATGGATCTAATCGACCCATAGCTATAATTGATTTTACACGATTCGAACCAGAACTTTTTTCATAAAGAAAGTTAAATAACAGATTCAGTAATTTAAGTCAATTAAATATATTAAAATGTTTTTAATAACAATTCTGGTGTGAAATGTTTTTATCAAGATTGAGTGAAATTTGAACAGGGTAGGAAGGTTAACCGCTTCCCTGATTTGCCCGTACGTTATACTGGCAACTTGTTTTTGCCAATCATGATTTATTATTCCCAACAGTAAATTTTTATTGTAGATTTGGATTATTTAATCTGAGTATTTTCCTGATTTATCCAAGCAAAAGTTTCGGTTTTGAAACAGCAGTAGTAAAAGATTAAAAATTCTATAAAATACATAAAAAATAGGTATTATTTACAATTTTTTTTTCAAAAATATTGATGACTTAAATGGTTAAAAATGAATTTATTTTGTTCAATTTTCTTTCCAACGTGCACAACATGGAACCATATTTGATAATTTAAACACGCTATTTCTATGCGAACTTGTCATGTCTATCACATGCTAAGATTTATGGTTACCAGTATTTTAAAACTTAAAAATGTGACCTATTTTATCAAAGATACCTCATCAGTTGATTAAGGCGAAGAAAACTTTTCGAAAATAACGGTGACCAACAAGCATAGCGATTTTCAGCTGTGTGACAGACATGACAAGTTGCCATGGAAGTAAGCCAACAGTGAATAATTTCTGTTATTCTATTTCCTTTACAAAAAGGGCAAAACGGTAACTATATGGGTTACTGTGAAAGAGAACATACAAATAATTATGTTTTATTTATTTTATAACTAATTAAAAATCATATATACTGTAAAAATAATTTTATATATAAAAATATTTTGATATTCAAAAATGTATTTTCATATATTTTAACGTATTCTTAAATAAAGGTTAGATAAAGAATGCTGCAGTAATGCACTTCAATATCGGAGAAGTTTTTGTTTCCATGGAAAGACGACTGAATCGACAGTTCTCAATTGGACTTAATTTTGAGATTGAAACAAATTTAATTTTCGTTATAATTCATAAAATTTCATTGTGAACGTTCATTAAAAATATATAGATGACAGAACTCTAGTTATAACAAACTAAAACCGACATAACTAAAGTTATTTAAATTAAACATTTTAAAAAATAGTTCAACACGAAACATTTTTTACCTTAGAAAGTATTTGACAAAAAAAAAATTTTTTTGAAATTTTATTTCGTCGCCAACTATTGATAAATTGCCAAATAAATGGAATCTTCGTTTTTTTTACGAACATTCTATCGAGGTTCCACCAAATTTTTTTATAAATACATATTTTCATATTAAAAGATTATTTTTTTTTCAGAATCTTGTGAGTATGCCCGTATGGAGATCTTCCTTGTTAGTTGAATTTTTACATAAAGAATCTTAAACTTAGTTATTGCGAGAATTAAGTTAAAACGTGCAAATATTGCAGTCCCTTCACAGATCTCGAGCGCATTGAGAGATTCAATGGATTTTAGGCGTTTTAGTGTCAGAAATTTCGTAAAATTTTGATTACTATATCTGAAGATAGAATTATTTTTCTTTAAAAAAGGCAAATATTACTTTACAAAAAAATCTTATAAGAGGTGCTGGAAACGTCTTGAAGAGGACGAACTTGCTTCATACTCTTTATAACCGGATTCAACGGTATAACAGAAAGAAATAATTTTCTAGAGAATTCTAAATGTATCGCAAATTGCTCAGATTTACAAGAAACATAACTTTAAAATGAATGCTTGACATCTTCATCTTTCGAAAATAATATTTCTAGAAATTTTGTAGATGAACTACATACTTAGAAACATATAAAAAATGTGATAATATTTTTCATTATAACTTTATCATTTAATACTTTTGTTTATATATGATGTAAATAAACTTCTCATATAATGTTTGAAATCTAACAACTCCATTTGTATTTAGAAGACAAACAACATTTTTTCGAAAAGGAAATTGCAAGATGAAACAGTTAAGACAATTCGAAAATTTCTATCTGTAAAATGATTTTCTGAAAAATTCAGAATGTTCTATATTTTGTTTATTATATCTAGAGATATAATTTTAGAATGACATAGCGCCGTCTTCGTATAAAGCATGAAATAGTTCGAAAATTTAAGTTTGATGTATTATTTATTTTGAAATGAGATATAGAAAATCTAATATATAGGTTTTCCTCTATCTTTTTAAAATGTGGAACCTCTGAATAACGGCAACCTCCGAAGTACGGTCACTTTTTTGTGCTCCCAGTGCTGGCCGTTGTTAAGGGATTTTACTGTATTACTTTAGCGAAATTTTGATAAAAGGTGCTTGAAAGTTGCTTCAACAAACTTGCTTCAACGTCGTTATAACCGGCGTATAACAGAAAGAAATATTTTTATAGATGAGCGGTTCCCAATCTATGGGTCGCGACTCACTGGTGGGCGGCAACAGCTGTTTTGGTAGGTCGCGGAACGATCAAGGCTTGTCATCAAAATACATCTTTTATTTCACCTTTTAAAAATATATGATAAATTCAACAGGAAATAATATTTCAAGTGAAAATCCTTAATTTCTTTTCTAGATTAATATACGAACAGAATATTAAGAAGTATTTAAATCAGCTTTGAGGTCCTTGATGAAATTTAACACTTCGTGCTTATGGGAACATGCTTTTTCTACTTTGCTGTTTTTGAAAGACAAGTACAGAGACAAACTGCGTCTTAATATATTTTCCCACATTGGTACACAGCAGTACCATAAATCTCATTGATCACAAAGTTATGTTTTCATAATAATTAAATATATTTTTAACTATATTTTTAGTTTGTGCATTGTTTTAATTACTATTTACTTACACACATTGCGTTTTTCATAGGATAGGATAGCCGACAAAAATTGCTATACAGATATACAACTGTATCTTGGGTGATTTGCGAGATTTTTCTTTACGAAAAGCTGGATCGCAAAATTTGTTTTCACTGAAAGGTGGGTCGCGTACCAAAAAATTTGGAATCCGCTGTTCTAGCTAATTCTAAATGCAACGCAAATTGTTCATATTTCCAATAGACATAACTTTAAAATAAATGCGTGACATTTTCATCTTGAGAAAAGAATATTTCTGAAAATTTAGTCTGATGAGTTATTTACTTCGAAAACATATTATAAAAATATGGTACTATTTCTCATTATAACTTTTTGAAATTTTTTTTTATGTAAATTAACTTCTTACATAAAATTTGAAATCTAACAATTCCATATGTAGTTAAAAAACAAACAACATTTTCTCGAAAAAGAAACTGCGAGATAAAACAGTTAAGACAATTAGAAAATTTCGACCTGTAAAATGATTTTCTGAAAAATTCAGAATGTTCTATATTTTGTTTATTTTCTCTAGAGATATAACTTTAGAATAGCATAGCGCCGTCTTCTTATAGAGCATAAAATATTTCAAAAATGGAAGTTTGATGCGTTATTTACTTTGCAATGAGATATAGAAAATCAAAATACTTTTCTCTTCGTCATCTTTTGTTTAAATGAAACAAATAAGCATTAGATATTAAATTTGAAAAAAATTATTGCGCCAGAAGTAGGAAGAATATAAAAAAAATTTTCCGGAATTAATACAAACAGCCTGTAATACATAAAACTATAAACCTATTAGCTGTATATTCGTTCATTTTATCGTGTAAATGTTTTATTTTCTTATATATCTGATAAAATATATTTTGTGTTGAACAGATAATATTTCATGCATGTTTCGAAATAATCGCTTTTTGAAACAGATCATTATAGAAGTTAAATAAGAACAAGAAGAAGAAAATCTAAAGAATTTAAAATGTAATCACTTCGTAAACATTTCTAAAGACATAACTTAATAAAAAAAATTTAAAAAGAGAGGGAGAAACACAGCATCGCCTTCTCCTTTAAAACAAAATATTTTTGAAATTACAATTTGATGAATTATTCAGTTTGCTATAGATCACACATATATCATGAAATTTTCCTCGATCTTTTTAAAATGGGGAATCTCTGAATGACGGAAACCTCCGAAGTGGTTCACTTTATCGTGTTCCCAGTGGTGGCCGCTGTTCAAAGGTTTTACTGTATTACTTTTACAAAATTTTGATAAATATGCTTGAAAGTCTGTGAAGCGTACAAACTTATGCTTCAAAGTCGTAAACTTATGCTTCAAAGTCGTTATAAGCGGATTCAACGGTGTAACAGAAATAAATATTTTTCTAGATAATTTTAAATGTAACGCAAATTGTTCATATTTCCAAGAGACATAAATATAGGATAAATGCTTGACATCTTCATCTTTAGAAAAGAATATTTCTGAAAATTTAGTCTGATGAGTTATTTACTTCGAAACATATCATAGAAATGTGATAATATTTTTCATTATAACTTTTTCAGATTCTTTTGTTCATATATGATGTAAATAAACTTCTCATATAAAATTTTAAAGCCAACAATTCCATATGTAGTTAGAAGACAAACAACATTTTCTCGAAAAAGAAATTGCAAGGTAAAACAGTTAAGACAATTCGACAGTTTCTACCTGCCAAATGATTTTCTGAAGAATTCAGAATATTCTGTATTTAGTTTATTATTTCTAGACATATTACTTTAGAATAACATAGCGCCGTCTTCTCATAAAACATAAAATGTGTCGAACATTTAAGTTTGATGTGTTATTTTCTTTGAAATGAGATATAGAAAATCATATTAATTTTCACTTCGACATCTTGAAATTATTTTCTTTATATCAAATAAATATGCATTAAATATGAAATTTGGAAATAATTTGGAACAGAAGTGAGAAGAATATAAACAAGATTTTAATAAATAACTACAATAAAAAAAAGTAAGGTACCCTGGGGTAATAACGCCAGGCGGGGTAATAACGCCAAGTGCTTATATTTTGCATAATTATGAAATAATCAGGTAAATGACACCCATGTTCTCTGCGCAGAAGGGTTTTGAGTCATATAAACCGCAAAAAACAGCTTCAAGTTAATTTGTTTCATTTTTAGGTCTTATTGTTTTTACAAGCAACTAAAATTAACGTTTGATCTAAAATTTGCGAGATAAGGTTTTTGATCTGAAGACTATATTTTTTATTCAGAAATACTTTGTTTATTACATAAATTTGTAGTGTATTTCATGTACTTTCAAATTGTTGTAGAAGATTTTGGATATCTTCTCGAGATAATTTGTAGTTTAGGATTTACTGCGCAATAAGTATCCCGGGGTAATAACGCCAGGGATTGGCGTTATTACCCCGGTTGATTCCCAACAGTGGCCGAACTATATCCGAAGGGGGCTTATATATTAATATGGGACAGCATTATCATCATTGTTGAAATGGTAAGATTAAGCGGGGGGTGCCCAATACTTAAAAATAATCTCTCTATTTTATTTTTTGTTATATTATTATTATTTTTTTACTAATGTAAAAAATAATTTTTAACTCTTGTAAATAAAACTATATCAAAATGTTTTCGAGATTCAAATTCGAACATCTTCAAAATCAGGTTTCTATTAAATTTCCACTGGATTGTTCAATTGAGTTCGAAATTTTAACTGTACGCTTTCTCAGCGTTCGGTTTTACAAAACTTTATAAATTTAACCTTTAACTGATGTGACAGAAATTGTAACGTATGAATGTGATGTGGTTTGTGAGACCACAAAATTTAAAGATGAATAAAAGGCGGGAATAACTCATAAGATTGTGTTTTTGTACTAAACTTTTTATACAAGAGTATTATACTTAATATTCACCTAGTCTCTGGTGATAGTACTAAAATTCCAAATGAAACAAAATTTCGGTAGTGTATGCAGTTAAACTGAAAATTACAAGTTAAACTAAAAAAATTTAAAGAAAAATAGTGGTCTACGAGACCGGTAGCATTAGTTAAAGGTTAAAATGCGATTCATGATTAAAAATCATAGAATTCGCGAATCATTCCTGTGCTAAACTTTTTGTACAGAATTAATTCTAATTAAATTTAATCTATTCAAATATTTCTAACAATGTTACGAGAACTCCAAAGGAAAGAGAATTTCAGTTGTAACTATAGTTAAACCTGAAAATACAAGTTAAACGCTATTTTTTTGAGGGGGAGGAGGGGGTACAGTGTTCAGTCAGATTGCTAACAGCAGTTAAAGGTTAATTTTGTTGCTAATATAGAGATAATGATATATAGCCATATGAATTATATATAAAATTGAATAAGAGATCTCTTTGGGATAATATTTTTTAATCAAAAATTTTATTCAATATATTAAAAATTTATTAAAGCATGCTCTTTAAAACGTCCACAATTTAACTGTAGGTTTGGAGAATCCGCATTAGTGTGGAGTTATGGGTTAAAAACTATTTACTAGATTACTATAATAGTATAAACAATTAACTGCTGTGACAAAAATTGTCGCATAACTTACTATGAGCGGCCTGTCAGACCGCTTAATCTAACGATGAATAAAATGTTAAATTAACTTTTAGAATATTATTTTTGTATTGAACCTTATATACAAGATTATTATAAATAAAATTCAGCTATTGAAAAGTTTCTAGAGATAGTAAAAGGACACCAAAAGAAACAAAATTTTGCCGGTATCTATAGTTAAACTAAAAATTGCAAGTTAAACTCTGAAACTTGAAAAACTCAGCGCTATGTGAGACGCTAACAGAAGTTAAGGTTTAACAAAAGTATTTATTACATATAACTCTAGTTATTATAAAACTTCACACGATTAAAATATTACATTATGAATGGTTAAAACTGAAATGTTTCTTATAATCATATTTAAGCGGGACTTTTTAAGCAAAGAGAAACACAGGGTGTTATATTCTGTTGAAGATCCCCTCACTCCTTTTTCTTTCACTTTCACAAAAATATCAATATTTTCTATCGCATAGAATGCATACATGGGAATATAAATACTGATTCAAGTAATCCGTGCAATGTTTCTAATAATTCTATTTAAATGGTCATTTTTAAGCAAAACGTAGCTTAGAATCTGATATTCTTTTGCCTCCTCCCCCCGCCACCACCACAGCTTTCTTTTTATTTCAGAGTCACAAAATAATTGAACATTTTCAATAGCTTAGATTGCAATTTGTCAATTTCTAGAGCTGTAGAGTTTGTATTTTTAGAATTGGGCAATCTACATGCCATTATTCCATCTTATTTTATAGTTTTGTTTGCATGGCGTTATTACCCATATAGGTGGGTATTAACGCCAAATAGCATTGGTCAAGAAAAAACGCCATTACATTTTATGAATACATATCTCTTAAATAATTTTATTTTAAATAGATAGTCAATGAGTTGCTGTATCAGATCCTATATTTGTTTGAAAAATACAATCTAAAACTAAGCCGTGAAAATTGGTAGAACCTTAACGTGGCGTTATTACCCCAGGATACCTTAATTCCTACAAACCTGTTAGCTATATTTTCATCATATTATCATATTTTCTTTTATATATCTGATAAAATATATTCTATATTGAACAGATATTATTTCACGTATGCTTCAAAATATTCGCTATTTGAAACAGATCATTACAGAAGTAAATAAGAACAAGGAGGGAAAAAAACTGAAGAATTCAAAATATAATGTACTTCGTAAAGATTTCTAAAGATATAACTTAATAAAAATAATTTAAAAATAGGAGAGAGAGAGCATCGTCTTCTCCTTTAAAACAAAATATTTCTGAAATTACAGTTTGATGAATTATTCAGTTTACTATAGATCACAAGTATATCAGGATATTTTCCTCCATCTTTTTAAAATGTGGAATCGCTGATTAACGGCAACCTCCGAAGTATGGTCACTTTACCACTTTGCTTCCCGCTGGTCAGAGGTTTTACTGTTGAAGCACTAGTCCACACATACACACACACATTATTTTACTAAAACACTTATTACAATAAAAATAATACATCTTCAGAGATTTAACATTAAATACGTTTTTTTTACTGAGATGAGAATCTAGTAGTAAAACTTAGATAAAAAAATCTTGTTCTAGGAATTCGTGTGAGTCTCGAGTGGAGTGGAGAGGTTCCTGAGTAACGGTGATAAAAGTTATAAAACGGTTGTAAAAGTTAGTTAAGGTCAGGGAGCTACACTGTATTACTTTAGCAAAATTTTGATAAAAGGGGCTTAACACATTCGCTGCCGCTCACGCGAAAGCGCGCGATAGGGCGCCAACGTTAAGGGGCCAATCACGCGCCAGCGCGTGATGTGGGATGATGTCCAATAGCCAGTCACGCGCTGGCGCGGAAAAATCTTTCACTGATTCTTTGTTATAAAAAGTAAATCGGCTTCTGGGAAAAACCCACTTCTACAGTGCGGCATTAACCAGCATCACATCTTCACGTAAGCGGCAGAGAACGTGTTAAAAGTCCGTGAAGTGTACAAACTTGCTTCAACGTCGTTATAATCGGATTCAACGGTATAAGAGAAATAAATATTTTTCTAGATAATTCTAAATGTAACGCAAATTGTTCATAGTTCCAAGAAACATAACTTTAGATTAAATGCTTGACATCTTCATCTTTAGAAAAAAATATTTCTGAAAATTTAGTCTGATGAGTTATTTACTTCGAAACATATTATAGAAATATGAATATATATGTCATTATAATTTTTTGAAATATTTTTGTTTACATATAAAGTAAATAAACTTCTTACATAAAATTTGAAATACAACAATTCCATTTGCAATTAGAAGATAAACAACATTTTCTCTAAAAAGAGACTACAAGATAAAACAGTTAAGACAATTCGAAAATTTCTACATGTAAAATTATGTTCTGAAGAATTCAGAATGCTCTATGCTTTGTTTATTTTCTCGAGTGATATAACTTGAGAATAACATAGCGCCGTCTTCTTATAAAGTATAAAATATTTCGAAAATTGAAGTTTGATGTGTTATTTACTTTGCAATGAGATATAGAAAATCATAATGCTTTTCTCTTCGTCATCTTTTGTTTAAAAGAAACAAGTAAGCATTAGATATCAAATTTAGAAACAAAATTGCGCCAGATGTAAGAAGAATATAAACGAGATTTTCCGGAAATATTACAAACAGCCTATAACACAAAAAACTGCAAACCTATTAGATATACATTCTATGATATTATCTTATAAATGCTTTATTTACCGTTATATATCTGATAAAATATATTATATGTCGAACAGATAATATTTCAGGTATGTTTCGAAATATTCGCTTATGAAAACAGAGCAATACAAACAAAAACAACAACAACAAGCAAAAAAATCTAAAGAATTCAAAAAGCAATACACTTCGTATACATTTCTAAAGACATAACTTAAAAAAAGAGATCAACGTCTTCTCCTTCAGAAAAAATATTCCTGAAATTATAGTTTGATGAATTATTGAGTATGCTATAGATCACAGATACATATCAGAATATTTACCTCTGTGACTTTCTGATTCTTTTTTGTTTGAGTGAAATATACAATCGACGCATATTAAATTCGCAAAGAAAAATTACAAAATGCAGCAAAATAATAGCAGAGATAATAATAATCTATAATAAAAGAGAGAGATGTTTGTGAGTGTGTCAGCGCTGTTCTGAAGAGACCGCTGCACGCAGAGTTACAAAATTTGGTAGGAAGGTACCACTGAATATGAAGTTTTGCACCTCGAAGCCCGATTTTCGATGTTTTTGATAAGTTTGTTTATTTAATTTTTTGTCGATTTTTAGCGTTCTTTTTCTATTTCGAGGCGATTTTTCAACATTAGTGAAAGGAATACGAATGCATTCTTTTAACCCAATATAGTAAATTCAGTTATCTTCTCAATAAAGCTTATTCGAATTTCGTGCAGCGATTTTTGAATTTTTAACTAATTTTTTAATGCAATTTTTAGTATTTTTCCGTATTTGGTGGCTAATTTTTGAATTTGATAAAAGAAAAAAATTTCAACCTTTTAGCCTAATTTACTAAATTTTGTCTGCTACGGTTTTTAAATTTCATCATTTTTTAATGCGATTTTCAGTGCAATTTTTTAAGTAATTTTTAACTGTTTTTCGAGTTTTTGTGATTTTAGAATCGATTTGTTTTCACTTTGTAAATATTAGTTTTTTTATGCATCATATTATCACTGACCCGGGCAACGCCGGGCGGGTCAGCTGGTAAACAATATTTTTCTAACAAAATACCCAAGAAAACTAATGAAAAATAAAACATTGAAATATTTCACATGTTTTGGCCCGTAAAATGATTTTGTGAAGAATTCAGAATGCGCTATTCTTTGTTTAGATTTTCTACAAACCTAACTGTAGAAAAACAATCTTCAGTCATTTTCTTTTAAATAAGGTTACTCATGAATTTTGATGGATTGTTACAAGTGGTCACAATCGATTAACCACTTCCGAAAAATATTTTGGAAAAATGCTTTACAATAATGTCTATATTTTTCATGTGTTATACAGAATTTTTAATCTTTTAGCACCAGTTTTTCAAAACAAATACTAACTATTTGTTATTTAATACAAATACTAACTATTTGTAATTTCAAAACAAATACTAACTTTTGCCTAATCGAATCAGAAAAATTCTCTGATCAAATAATGCAAAATTTACAATAAAAACTTACTCGTGAGAATAATATGAAATAAATTATGCCAATACTCAGCACCTATAATTGTCCTTCAGTCAGTCCGTCTGTCCGCATGTAACAGAACAAATATTACCCAACCGAATCATTTAAAATTTAAAGCATGTAATTGTTGCATAACTTTGCCGAGTCATTTCAAATTTTATGGCATACATAGTTTAATGACAGGAACAATAAAAAGATACGGCCAATAGGAAAAAATAGTTTCACGTGCATTTTAATGGTGTTACACTCTTTAGAACATAATAAAATTGATGTGCATCTATAAAGTATATACAGAAATATATATTCTGTACAATCTGCGGGGCAAAGAATATTTGTTTTTAGTTTACAGGGCTGTACAAAACTATTCCATTACATAATGGTAGGGGTAAATATTGCTTGAGGCGCGTTTTAATAATATTAAACTATTTCACATTTTATGAAATTGATATAACGCTGTTGAGATTTTCTACAAGTTACTTCCTGTATAATTGAAAGCAAATAGTATTTACAGAGATACACAAAAGATTTTAGGTACCTATGGGAATTTCCATACGAACGTGTTTGTCTGTTACACAACTGAAAATCGCTAATGCTTGTTGGCCACCGTTATTTTCAAAAAGTTTGCTTCGCCTTATTCAATTGACGATATATCTTCGATAAACTAAGTCGCACTAAGTCTTAAAATTACTGGTATTTAAAAAATCGTAGTATGTAACAGACAAACAAGTTCGCGTGGAAATGCCCCTATGTATCCGAATTTCTATATACTATTACACAAAGATTGGAATACTTTTAAAAATTCTTTATAGAAAGAACCTTATTTGCTATGTTTGACGTGCAAGTTCCAACTTGTTTTTAATTCTTTTAGAAAATGGCTCGGTGATGAATTAAAACATATGTCAACAGTTAAATAAAACTATTTTTTTTTGTTTTTTAAATTTTTCTAACGCTTTTTTAGCAATTAGGTAAGATTTTTCTTCATAATAAAATGTTTTATTGTAACAATAAGACCTCTCTAAATGGAAGTTTCACTGTATTAATAAATAAGATATTGAGAAATAATTATGTTTTTCAAAACTTGTCTCCCATGAGAAATGTGTGGAAGAAATGCTAATGTCTGTTTCCTTACAGCAATATTTTTGTTTACATTTTCTTAGAAATATGAATTCGAAACAGCATATCTTATTATTTAGAAAAAACTAAAAGTAATTACAAAAGTATGTTTCATGAATTATTCATCTTACATTATATGTATAAAGTAAAGATCACATTACCTTTCACTATGACTGTTTGAAAAACTTTTGCTTATCTGAAATAGTAAAACGTCATATGTAAAATTTAGGCTTAATCTATGTTTTCTCAATGTACAATATAAACTTTTTTTTTTTTTACTTACCATATATACTCGTGTATACCGAGCACGCATGTATAACGCGCACCCCGTATTTTGGAGGAAAAAAAATGGCGATTTTTTAAAATCTCGCATATAACGCGCACAGTAAATTTCATATGCAAATGGATGAATGACCAAATGAATTTCAGTAAAGAAAGTAGAAATAAACATTACGTTAGGCTAGAAAACAAGACGAAAATACATTTTTAGACTTCGGGTAGGGAATGAATGAGGGAGGTAGGAGTAAATGACGGCAGTGAGAATCACTAATTAGCTTTTAAATAATGTTACTATCTCTGTTGTATAAAAAATGCAAAGAGTAAAATAAAGATGCAGTAATACTTCAATTAAACAAGGTTTGCCGAGTTTTGATGTCTTCTTTGAATATATTTCTTGATTCATATGTATATTGTGGGATTACATCCAGCAGTAAAAAAAAAATATTTCATGTATACCGCGCACCTATGAATTTTTCCCTAATTTTTTGAAAAAAAAAGTCCGCGTTAAGCACGAATAAATGCGGTAGTACAAATACATTGTAATTTCTATAAATCTAATATTTATAGTAAAGTATAGTTAAGTTATCACTTTTCTAAACTCTGTTTTTTAACACAAGAACTGCCATAAAGGATCATTTTGACCCATGCCAAATTTATAATAGTTGATTCGAAGTGAAAGTTATTTATAAGACATGTTAAATATATGAAGTGCAAAATGAATTAATTATATAAGTTAAATAACATTAAATATAAATTCTGGTATGAAATACTTCATATAAAATTTGAGTAAAATTGCAGTCGGTTCTGGTGTTAAAGTTCGAAAAGTTCACAACACAATTTATTTCAAATTTAAAAATAAATGAATAAAGAAATGAAATTCGTCTAAGAAAAGACGAAAATAACAACGTTGAAACAACAACTTAGAAACTTAATAATTATTTATACCATGCATATTATATTCCTTTAGAATTTGGAATAGAGACAAATATTTACAAAATACGCAATATGAAATTTAAATAAAATCCCTCCCCGCTCACCTACAGCCGGAGGTAGATTTCGAAGTTTGGTACAAATTTCACCAACAAAAACTAAATAAAAATAAGAGATCCAGTTTCATCACTAAGAATAAGCTCTAAAGACCTAAACCTTTTGAAAAAATTCTAATATGCACGCATACACACACACATATATATATTTTCGGAATAGATTTAAAAATGGCGAAAACGAAATCAGAAAATTTCAAAATTTTAACATATGCCAATATTTCCATAGTCTGATTTTACCATATTTAAATACCTTTCAATGACGTTACATAATCACCTGCTTTTTGTCCATTATATTTCCAATATGATGCAATATTTCCTTTTTTTAATAAAAAATCTATCAAGTTATTTATTTTATTTTCTGTTTTCATGTAGAAATCTGACTATAGAGAAGTTATGACGTTATTCAAAATTTCTTAAATTCATCGAACAATTTTTTTTCATATTTCAAGAGCAAATTTGCAATAGTAAAGTAATTGTTGTGTTAAGAATTTTACTGTGGTGCTATTTAATTTTTTTAATTGTTGACAACTGCTACAACGAAAAATGTTTATTTTTTCCTATCATTGTTCTGTAAGAGCTGGTTTTGTCAAAGCCATGTTAAGGAAGTATTAAGGAGATATTAAAATTTGAGCCCTCCCCATTTCCATCCGATTTTGTCGATTTTGCCCATTTGCAATCTCCTCCGATATCTATTCGTCATCTCAATGTATTTGGCGAGTTTAAAGAGGATTCGTGCATAATTGCGACTTTCAATATGCGAACAAGATTTAGTATATATATATATATATATATATATATATATACAGGGTTGCAAGAATCTAGGCGCCAGCGGTTAATCTCTCACCAATGAAATTTAAAAGTTTTCTTCGCTGAAAATTTAATCGCATTTTAACAAGAATTTTACACGAAATATTAGACGAAAAACACCAAAAAATTTTAGTGGTGAGAAACTACGTGCTGGCGCCTAGATTTTTGCATCTCTGTATATATATATATATATATATATATATATATGTCTATGTGTGTGTGTGTGTGGGTATATATATGTATATAAACTTTTTAGATGGGAGTAATTGGGGGTTTCTGGGGCTATATAATAAAAAGTTACCAAGAAATTTTTTAACCCTTTAACGTTCATTGGTTTTCTACGGAAACCACACATTCAGACTTTGTTCTCAAATTTATTTTACGTATTTTATCTACTGAATTGCGATTAATTGAAACTTTAAAACATTCTCTTTTAGCTGGATTCGAGCACCAAAATAAATCATTAGACTTTCAACTTCAAACGAAACAAAATATGTATGTCACTTTATGTTTCATAAATTCCATTCATTCTTTTAAAAAGAAATTATTATCAAAATTTAATTATGGCTTTTGGATGTACTCTACTTCTTCCTATTTATAAATTAAAACACTCAATTATTTAGATAAATAAAAATAGATGGGTCAAAATGTTATAGGAAATGATTGGTTTCGCCAGGAAACCAAACTCCAGTAAGTGTCGGATTTTGACGCGCGAGGAGTGGCAGGTGAAAATATGTTTCGCTTTGTTTATGTAACTGAGAATAGAAGCACGATAATAATTTTTTTAGTTGAATGACTATAGCAACCCTGAATTACTTGTTACTTCTGCTTATTCTTTTTAGTGGATAATGAAAGAAATAGAAATGCATAAAACATTTTATTTTTGATTATCTTCTCTTTATAGTCGGTGATTTCTCTTTTTATATTAAAACTTTATAGCAATTTTTATGATATTCTATTTTTAAATGTTTTTGGATACAACTTTATTTTTCAAACATAAAATGTCGAAAAAAAAAAAGATTAAATATTGTAGATGCTTATTATTCAAAATATTATTCAAACATTTACCTTCCGATGATGAATCAAATGCATCATTCGAGAGTGATACAGAAGATTATATCAGTGAACACTCAGATTTAAGTAAAAATCTGATGTTGATGATGATGCAAATATTGATGAAAGAAATTTTCCAGGGCCTTCCAGAAGTTCAAAAATATTATGGAAAAATAAAGGTCAAGAAAAGAAACGAAACATGGAATTTATCGCAGAAAGTAGGCTATCAGAAGACATAACATCTCTAGCAGTTCCAACACTTATTTCCATCTTTTCACTCTATTCTCCATAAGTTTCATAGGAACTATAGTTTATCAAATTAATTTGTATGGAACCCAAAAAGGTGGTGCTTTCATTCCAGTGACTCCAGAGGAAATGATAATTTTTTTTTTTTTTTTTGCGAAAAATATAATTATGGGAATTAAAACATTACCCAGCTACAGCGATTTTTGGTCCATAAATGAGATTTTGCACGATGATTTTATTTCTCGACTGATATCAGTTAGAAAATTTATTTGGATTTTAAGAAATTTGCGTTTGAATGATAAAAGCCTGCGACCCCAGAAAACAGAAATTTTTTGACAAGCTATATAAAGAGACCATTGATTCACTGTTTATCAGAAACTTTTCTAAATACTCTAAAACTTGGACAAAAGCAGTCAATTGATGAAAGCATGATAAAGTTCAAGGGCTGATCATCTCTGAATATGCCCCAAACCCCCATCAAATGAGGTTATAAAGTGTGGATGAGGTGTGATCAAAGTGGCTATGCATGCGAATTTCAAATTTGAACGAGAAAAACCGACGATGTAGAAAGAAATCTTGGTGAGAGAGTAATTAAAATTCTAAGCCAGAAATTGTTAGGGAAAAATCATGTAGTTTTCTTTGACAATTACTTTACATGTTTTCAAAAATTTCATAGGGTATGGAAATAATATTAGTTACAACCTTAATAACCAGCGAACAAATCCTCAAAACTATAATTTGTATCCTTAAATTTATTTATATTTTGTGGATTTATGTATACATATAGCTTTTGCTTTATTATTATTATTATTATTATTATTATTATTTTTGTGCGTGTATATAGATAAAATATGTCGTGAATTTTTACTATATATATATGTGTGTATGTATACTATATGTATGTTACTATATATACATATGTATATAATATATATGAAATATTTTTTGAATTTCTTATTGATTAAGATATTTACATATTGCTTTCTTATAGTCATCACTTTTATTATTATGGCAACTTTTTGATTTTTGGGGATTTTTTTTTCTGTATGTTTATTTCTTGGCAAAAGTATAGTATTAACTTATATAAAAATATATTTCTTTTTTTTAAATACAAATAATTTTATATGTGTAAATAATTCTATGTTAAAAATCTAAACTCTTAAAATAATTAGTGTAAAAATTATGCAAATTTTAAAAATTTTCTGTAAAAAATAAATAAATTAATAAATTAATTACATTTTTGGTTATATTAGCATTTCAGTGTATTTGTTTTATATTTCTAATTTTCTCTTTTTATTTTAAATAATTTTTTGAACTGGTGTATTTAGGAAAGAAAAATAGACCCTTACCGTTCATTGGTTTCCGTAGGAAACCACAGATTTCTTCAAATTTAAAAATTCAAAAAAATTTTTGAATGCATATATATTATCATCTACATGTCTAAAAACCACTTTTGAAATTATTTTAGTAACTTTTAAAAATAAAGTAATAGTGAACTTTAAAGGGTTAAATCCGTACCATGGTAACGACTGCAATAGGTAATATTTCTTGCCAAATCTACCTAAAAATTCTTTGTTTACTTAGAAAGTTTCAGGAAATAAAACAGAGTTTAAAATATATATTTCATATAAATTTGCTAGTACTTTCGCTCTGCAATCTCCAAGCCGTCCTCAGGGAATATTTTCATTAATTATCGTTCTATTCATTTCAAATATGTCTCTTTATTTAAACTGGGAAAGTCTGTAATTCTTAAAGTAGCCTGAAGCAATAGTAGCAGTAATAAGTCACTTTGTTCACATGCGTCAATTTTTTTTTTGATTCGTATATGGATTGTATTAGAAATACCAGTGCTTTGGATTAAACTTTTTATGAGAAAAATAATTTAATTGCAGTTCCATTCTTTCAAATAAGTCACTTTGTTCACATGCGTCAATTTTTTTAAATGTGCATTTGGACTGTATTAGAAATATCAGTGCTTTGGATTAACCGTTTAAACGCTGTTCCCAAATGGGAACATTACATTATTTGTAATACAAAACATATATTTTCCAAGATAATAACGATGTTCTTATTTTTCCTATAAAATATAGAGTTGATTTCAACGTTTGAAAAAAAATATTTATGTTTAAGCATTTATCATATGTATAAAGAATATTATATTCATTAATTTGCATAAAAATATATTATTTGCTTTTATCGTTTTCTCCATATTACTTACATTTTACCGCTAGAAATCTAAATGTTTTTGGAATTCGAGAAAATACTCAAGAACAATATACAATATCACATAGCGGAAAATAATTTGTTATATTTGCATAGGTTGTCAATCAATAATCATGTTTCAAAATGTAAACACTGAAATGAAAACAGCCAAAAAAACTACAGAAACATTTTTTTGTTGTTATTTTCTAAATTTGTAAGCATACATTAAATCATTTGGAGCTATAATATAGCAAAAACAAATTATAATTACTTTGTTACATTAATTCGGCGTGTAAACGGTTAAACTTTTTTTGAGAAAAATAATTACGTCAATTTGTTTTAAATTAGAAGCAATAGAAGCAACTTCGGATTAAATTCATGCGAAGGAACATTATTGGGTGTTTTAATTTTCAAACTATTTAACTATGTATGTGGGATTTTAAGTAATAGTGCGCCGTTACGTACTAGATTGCTTTTTGCGCGAAATATCTATGGATTCTTTGATAATGGGTAAGAATTAATTAGATGTTCGGTAAATAATTTTTGCTTTATCATTTTTTTTATTTATTTTTTTTTTAATCATTCACACTTCAAGTGCTGATATCTCGAAAACGGTTGGATTTAGGATGGGTAGTTCCATTACACTTTTTAATGTACATTGCGAGATCTTCCTTTTGATATCACAAAAAATCCACAACTTACACCTGGGAACTTTCCCTGGTCAGTTGCTGTTGGTGTGAACTCTACATTTCTGAAAAAATAGATGCCAAACTAACAACCCTGAATAGAACAATGTAAGAAACTACATGGACTGCTTGTTGGTGTAGCACTGTAGTCCAGTATAGAGAAAGTTTTTATGGCAAAGTCTTTAGCAATTCTCATAAAATGATGTTGAAACACGGCTGGTGACCACAAAAAGAGAAATAACTAATAAAAATTGAAAAATAATATAAAAAAGATAAATTTGAAATAAATTTGAAATAAAGGTTATTGATACAAATAGGTTATTGATTGTTTGATTTGAAATAGATATTCCGTCGTAATATAAACACAAACTTATTAATGAAATTTTTTGGTATTCCGATTCTTTTTGTTACGGAATTTGTAGAACGTATTCTACCATGGAAATTAAAGAGTTAAACAGAAGTAGGGAGGGGGGGGGGGTAAACGAAAATTATCTTATTTCAGATTGCTACGAATTTTTAAATGGAACTAAATTCATAGTTATAATAAAAATTCCATTATATACTTAAAAAAAAAAAAAAAAAAAAAAAAATTGCATTTTAGTTAATCTTCCTAAAATAAGAATTATGAATTCATTGCGTCCTATTTTCATATTATAATATTCTATTATGTATGGGAACGGTTTTAGTAAATGCTTTCTCCTGCACGAAACTTATTCGCGGATGTAATTTCGAACAGAATTAATATAAAGAAAAACAATTCCTTTTCAAACTGCGCCTCCCACAGTACCACTGCGACTTCAATAACTAAAATAAAAACTAATTTTTGTACAGCTGCCGACGATATTCTTTCTTTTCAAAAAACATATAATCCTGCAAATTATTTCGTGGGTGCGTCTAACGATCATCTGTTTTTAAGCATAAAATTTCAATGTCAGTAGATGTTTTGCTCTGTTTCCTGTGAGAGATTTTTCGATTCTCATGAAATTATTCTTTTAACGATTTCGAGCCTGCTTCCCATGTTCTTCACAGGTATCAGTTTAGCTATGTTATTTAATAACGCTGATGTTATTTAATAACGCTATGTTATTTAACCCTTTGCGGGGCAGGGCAAATTCATTGCTTAAGTATTGAAATTAATGATTGACACCGGAATTTGAAAACAACTTTATTTTTAAATAAGAAAACGCTATACTTCACGCATCCAATAAACCGTAATTTTCTTTAACAAAATTTCGGTGCGAATGTGGCGTTTGGAAATTTAAGTGGTATATCTATGAAACCACCGCCCCTCAAGGGGTTAATAACGTTATTTCTGCCTCTCTCTGCATAATTATTGCTAATCTCGGCAAATATACAAAGAGTTTTGGCCAAAAACCGAAGGCCAAATTGGTATGTAACATCTGCACTGATTATAACGACACTTGGATTTTATCTGCTGTCCTGTAGACTTATTACAACATGTAGCTTTAAAAATTGTGTTTTTCAAGGGTCACTCCCTGAGAGGATATAATTCATTTTCATCTATCTTGCATTTCTAAATAAAATAATGAAAATATATTTCTGGTGTGTTTCATTGCTTCTTCGTACCTGTGTTCATTGTGCACAACGTTGGATTATATCATTACCTAAAACTGACCTTTTAAAATTTACTTACGTCATCTGCCACCACTCGACACCCAAAGTCTATATTACAATAGCACCACCTTATCTTTGATTTTCTTTTTTACTTTGAAGTAATAGACCACAGTTTTCATTTTACTCGTTTCTTAATCCAATTAACACTTCCAGGAGAGCCGATTGCAGTCTGCAAACGGTTTCAAAAAAATTTTTACTGTTCGAATTGTGAGCTGTTACCAGTTAATTTTTAGTTCAATTTCGATTTCATACTGTAAGGGAGGGGGGGGGGGGCTCTTGATTATTTTCAAATAAATTTATTCTTAAATGACGGTGTGAATCAATTATTTGAACATTTTTGGAGCAGAAGTACCTTGCCCCTGAAAGGCTTTAATCGGTATTATAGATAATGCGAAATTTTTCTAATCTAATTTGATAACGGTTCCATTTAATCCAAATCAGCGAATTTTGATCTATCTATCAAAATTACCATTGATTTTAATCTGATATATGTGATAACATTGTTTTTATTAAAAATAAAATATTTCAGGAATATTTCCTAATTTTTCTTTTTGGAAAATAAATCTATACAGAAGTAAACAACTGCAAAATAAAATAAAATAATTTTCTAAAGACTTTAAAATCTATTGTTCCTTCTTTGTACTTTTTATACAGGAATAAATAACAAAGCATTATTCTCTTTTTTAAAGTCCAAAATCTAGTTTAATGAATTATTCAGTTCGCTATACATAGAAAGTGTATAGTTTATTCACTACCACTTTCGGATTTTTTTTGGTTTATTTGAAATAAATGAATAACTGATACAAGATTACAAAACTTTAGTGCGGGGGGAGTTGAAACATTTCAAATGTTTTAAAACATAAAGTGACTCTCTATAATAGCATTATTTCTTAAATAGCTAAAAAAATAAATAAATGGATTTAATCTGAAAGAATTTTTAATTTCCCTAGATATCATTATTAAAAATGTATTTGTAAGTGGAAAACTACACAGTAATTTTTATTTTTGAAAAGAAAAAGACATACAATAATTTCTATATATATAAGAAAATTCTTCTTCTTCATGAAATTGATTATGGATTTGAGAATATATTTGATACATAGCTGTTATAAAAATTAAATAAAAAGAAACAAATTTAGAATTTCAAAAAAAAGTTATTCACTTACCAAAAATAATGATACATTAAACAATTTTTTAAAACACATACTTTCGCGAAAATCTTGGAAGTGTATAGTACAATTTACAATAAAAATTGTCTTGTTCAGAACTTTTGGATTGCTATTTAATGGGCGTTTAAACAAAGTGAAAAAAATTTCTATAACATTTTACTGGTGAGAGAGTGCCGTTAGTAATCAGGCCGTGCTTTCAGATTTTTGATTCATTTGAAATAAATAAATACTTGATACAAGATTATAAACTTTGGGGTGGGATGAAACATTTCAAATATTTTAATATATAAAGTGATTCTCTATAATAACATTTATTGCTAAATAGCTAAAAAATAAATAAATGAATTTAATCTGAAAGAATTTCTAATTTTCTTATATATCATTGTTAAAAAAGTATTTGCAGGAGGAAAACTATATAATAGCTTCTGTTTTTGGAAAGAAAAATTCACTTACAAAAATTCTGTTATTAAGCAAATTGTTTCTATATATAAGAAAATTCTTCTTTTTGATGAACTCTAATATGGATTTGAGAATATCTTTGATACATAACTGTTGTAAAAGTTAAATAAAAAATAATAATTTAAAATTTCCCCAAAAATACTGTTAATTTACCAAAATTAATCATATGTTAGATAAAATTTTAAAACAGATACTTTAATGAAGTCTTGGAAGTCTATAGTACAATTTACATTAAAAATTAAGTGATATCTTGTTCCAAACATTTTGCATGTTAAAAATGGCATGCAAAATTATAGAAATTCGGTGTTATAGATAATCCGAAATTTTCCTAATCTAAACTAGTAACAGCCGCATTTAGTCCAAGTGAGGGTTCCAAGTGAGTTTCGATGCATCTTTCAAAATCACCATTCAATTTATTCTGATATAGGTGAGGGAATACATTGTTTTTGATAAAAAATAAAATATTTCACGAATATTTCCAAATTTTTCTTTTTGGAAAATAAAGCTATACAGAAGTGAATAACTGCAAAATAAAGTAATAGAATTTTTTTTAAAGAATTAAAACTCTATTGCACTTTTTATATTTTTATACGGATATAAATTTAGAATAACAAAAGATCGTTCTCTCTTTTTAAATCCAAAATCTAGTTTGATAAATTATCCAGATCGCAATACATAGAAAGTGTATTATGATTTCACTACGACTTTCGGATTTTCATTTGTTTATTTGTAAAAAATAAATGTTTTATATAAGAATTGAATATTTCAAATTGAGCGAAAAGGTGTTCAGGTCGGGAATCAAACCCAGATACTTGGCTTACAAGGCCAATGCTTTACCTGTCAAGCAAACCGGGCGACAGCCGGCTGGGATTTTTCGCTCAGATAACCTTTATGGTCATAACATCTGGACAAGCTAAATATCTGGGTTCGATTCCCGGCCTGGGTAATTTTTTGCTCAGTTGTAAATATTCAATTCGTATGTTAAATTTACAAATGAATTTGATTGTGTTAAAATAATACTTATCCATAGTTATATGGAGTTCCATTACATGCGATTTATTCTGCCGAGCTGTCTAAATGACTGACCAGGTGTTATGACCAATGAGGTTATCTGAGCGAAATATCCCAGCCGGCTATCGCCCAGTTAGCTTAACGGGTATAATTGGCCTTCTAAATTAAATATCTGGGTTCGATTCCCGGCCGGGGCAATTTTTCGCTCAGTTGGAAATATTCAATTCTTATGATGAATTTACCAACCAGTTTGATTGTGTTAAAATAATAGTATAAGTAGTGAGATGTTTTTTTTACATTTTAAAACAAGTTACGAGGGGAAAATCATTAATTGTAATTTTCTTGTTGGGAAAAACGATTTATTAAGAGTAAAATAGTTTTACTGTAAAAACATTAATACGAGAAAATTATATACTTGTATAATATACTTTCATAATGTAGTGCAAAAGACTTCAGAATTGTATTAGAAACAGGTTTCAATAGATTTTTACAAAACATTATATAATTACTGTACATTTTAAACTTTATAGTGTCTTAAGTGAATTTAGGCAACTGTTATATTGTTTTAGAAATAAATATTAAGGACAAATCAGTGTTTGTAACTTTCGTTGTAAAACAGATTTTGATCCTTTGATGAGGCTATGCCTTGCATTTTAAAATAACCTACATTATATACAATTTTTAATCATGTAAAAAACATAGACTATTTTTCCATTGATATAAATAATTTTTTTTAATATTCCATATAGAACGGGTTTTGTTTTTTTTGGTTTTTTTTTTTTTTTTTTTTTTTGGTTTTCTTAGCCCGGGAGAACACGCGCTTACCCAGGGTAGAAATGGTTTTAACTTTGTCACCAATAAAATCAAATTATAACCGTCATTTTATCTAGGCGGAGACAATCCTTTCAAATTGTGCGATAAAAAAAGTTGAAGGTTACTTTTAAAAGATAAGTGGTTACAATTCCAAAAATCGTACGCATTCCTGGTCTAAAAGACCCGGCGCGTGTACTCTCGGATAGAGATGTTTGAGTCATATTTTAGAAAGATTGTTTATCCTGGAAAACAAAAATTTAAAGCAATTTACAAAAGAATACAACTGAAAATTGAAGAACTGATGAAAATATATCCAAAAATGTGCTCCTTTTAAATCTTCAATCTGAAATGTTTTTACATCATCATATGCATTTTCGTTAGGCTTCAGTGATTTTTATTCCAGTTTTTGTTGTCTTCAAGTTAAACTATTGACTTCATCATTGTTAATCTTTTCGAATATTACTGCTGAAAACAGGCGATGGTTCATTTTACTTAAATAATTTTTCAGACAAGAATAATTTCTTGAATTCGAAAAAGCATGCATGATAGTAAACATTGAACCTTCAGCTATAAAAGATTTTTGTTTGTAAAGTTTTAAACAGATTATTCTTATTATGAATGCTTTAGCCTTATCAAAAGATTCTTTAGCTCCATCAGATAATATCTTATTCCATTGCAGATATTTGGCTATAGACATACACGAGTTAAAGGCTTATTTAAAAAGTTTTTGAAAAAAAAATTGTCAAATGTATAACATGTTACAAAGTTCTGTTGCATATTTTTGAAATCAAATGTATAACATGTTACAAAGTTCTGTTGCACATTTTTTTAATCAAATGTATAACACATTACAAAGTTTTGTTGCACACTTTTTTAATCAAATGTATAACACATTACAAAGTTTTGTTGCATACTTTTTTAATCAAATGTATAACATGCTACAAAGTTTTGTTGCACATTTTTTAAATCAAATGTGTAACATGTTACAAATTTCTGTTGCACATATTGCGTTGAATCAGGAATATCTCAAACTCCAGTAAGACTTGGTAAAATGGGAAAGGGAAGGAAAGTAGCTTTGTAACTGCTTGTATTTACAAATATAAGCGTTAACAAAACATTTGTAAGCAGCCTATGACTATTATTTTGCAATTGACATGGAGTGAACTTTTCTAGCTTTGTTCCACGTGTCGTTAATAAGATATATAGTATAGTTATTGTGTAGTACATATTTATATTCCTGTGTTGTTATTTAAAGAATGAAAATGATAAATGATAAAAAAGAAAATTACAGCTATAAGCACAATGTGCAGTTTTAAAAGTTTATGTTTTCTCCGCATGTCGATAAAAGATGTAAAATGTATATGTACAAATAGTCATGTTTTCTTTGACAGATAGGAAATGATAAATAATAAGTAAATAATAAAATTTTAAATTATTGTTATGAGCAAAATCCAATTTTAATGCAAATAGGTTTAATAAGAGTAATTTTGTAGAAAATGCCTTTAGTTTATCCGTCTTAAATGTTATCCAGTATAAGAGGAAAATAGCTGAAATTGACACTGTAATGTTTGTCCTCGCTTAATGAAGTATCGTCCATCGCCATATCAGTTTCTGAATTATATTACCATTATGATAATTCCGATCCAGTTTCCATATGGCAACTTCCCTAAGAATTCGCCATCTTGTAATACAACTACTTAATACAGTACTTGAAAATAAAATCAGATAATATATGAGGAGTTTTAACCCTTCGGACTGCAGCGTCTCTTACACAAATTTTATTTGGCCAGCACCACTTTTTTTTTTTTAAAGTTTCCTTCAAGTAGACAATTTCAAAAATGCTCTGATTAAATAAGGCAAATTTTATTTTCCTTTATTACTGGTGACAAAAACAAATTTTGCAAAGAAAGATGATGTCTCCGCAGCCAAGTGTTAATATCATTTAGTATAGCGTAACATTTACAATTCAATATTCTTGCATTGGTGTTTATTAAAAATGACTTTTATTTTTAGTGAAACCATTGATGTTCATTCAATATCGTTCTCGCTGGTGGAAATATTTAAAGTTGTTATTTTTTTTTTTCAAATCGAAAAGTCATTACAAAACTGTTTGAAATATTTATATTTCAAACACAAATAATAATGTAAAGCACTATTCATTATAGATAATTGCAATTTTAAGTTTTAATTGTGGATACTTATTATTTATCTGTAATTTATTTCAACACGTATGTAAAGAATTAGTAAACTGTACTAAAGTTTGCCATACAAACAAAATAAAAATTGTAGAGCTTAAAATCGTATACTGTCATATATGCAAAGAAAAGAGACTTTTACTTCAAATTTTAAAATCATTTTTTACTGTATTCCCAACTTTGATATTGATTCTATAGCGCAAAATTTCTTTGATTTTTCGAAATTATACATTTGCTGTAATATAAAACAAATATTCTAAATATATTTACATTTATATTCAAAGAAATATCCATATTCACAACAAACAGATAAAAACATATTATTTATAATTATATTAAATCAAAACTTCTCGAAAAAAGGCCATTTTCGTTTCAATAAATATCGTCCATTAATAAATCTTCGTTTCAATAATAATAATTTTTAATGGATTAATATTAAAAAAAACGTTTAATTGCAACGAAATTTTCAATTTATCGTAATTTAAGCCTAAACATTGAAATACAATAATAGTTCAGAAATAATTATAGAAATGAAAAATTACTATTGGTAACTATGCTAGTAGTTATATAAGTTAAGTTTTTAGTATTATAGAAGTCCAGGTATTATAGAAGTTATGTTCCCTATATTAAGTCGTGCTTTTAGAATATTTTGCATTAAGAACATTTTCAATTAATATAAGAAAGATGTATGATTTGGCTTCATTCGACACCATTATTAAAAAATTATACACTGAAATCTCCAAATAAGGGACGCAACTGCTTCATTCAACTGCTTTGTCTATTTTAAGGAAACAAATCTTTCAAGTGCTGTTCTCAGCCAGGGAAAAACATTTTGAAACATTTATAAATTCATTTTTTAACAGAAAGTTACAAAAGTGGAATGCCTAACTATGGAAGCGATTTGGAATCAATTTTTTTCTTCAATTTTTTGATAAATGAATTATTTACTGAGTTATAAGCAATTTTGATAGTGTGACAAATATGTTTTTAACCCTTTCTGAGTAGTTATTCTTCTTTTGCATGGAAAGTCGGTTCAAAAAGCCCACTTTGACAATATTTTCTGTAAAATTTATTGCGTTAAGAAAAGATAAAACAGTCTATTACATAGCTTCTGAACAACAACGCCAGCTAATTTCAGGCATTTCCAAATAGATATAAATTAAAACTTGTCATAAAAGTTGCTCTTTTGTATTTGAAAACAGCCTAAAAACATCTGTCATTCTCCTTATTTCACAATTTTCTTTTATTTTCCACCTTCAGAATCATCCTCGTAATTTTCAGTATTACTTTCAATGGGAATAAAAGCACTGAAGTCACTGATGCAAATTAATGTTCGTCAATTGTGTCATACGACTCTAAATTTATTTTACTGCCTGTCTATTTGACAAGTTTACAAAAATCTCTATTTTCATTTTCATCACAGACTATTTCATTACCTGAAATGTGAAAACCAGTCCTTCTAATCTCATTTTCAACTGTCCTTTAAATAGAGTGTCCCTTATTGTGAGGTGAATACATTACGCGCCCTATACCAAAGGACTAAGACCGGAAGTTTTGTCCCTTAAATAGAGGTGTCTCTTATTTGGAGTGTCCCTTATTTGGAGGTTTCACTGTATTTTCATAAGTCCTATTTGTATTCAGAAATGACGTCTTCTATTTCTGAGTTTATCACAAATGTTTCGGTTCTAACTCGTAAAGCATGGTGGCGTTACTGCGACGTCGTTGTGAAGTCGCATTGTGACTTTGTGACCATCGATCGTCGATGTGACGTCACGTGACGTTTATGTGAAGTCACAGTGACTAAAATGTGAAGTCGTTATGGCCGTTTTAGAGTTCGTTTGTGACCACTTCACAAAGTGGTCACAATGTGACAAATTTGTGAAAAATATGTCATTTGTGACTACTTTGACATTAATATTGTGACAAAACTGTGACAAAAGCGACGATATTAAAATTGCCAGAAACATGTTTTTTTAAAGTAAATAGCATGTTTTGAAGAATTTTTATAATTTTCTAAAGATTTAAAAAAAAGTCACATGTCAGTCACAATGTGACGTCACTGAGAGGTGGCATTTTGGTCACAGATGTGATGTGACCAAAGTGACTCACAGTGACGTCACTGTAACGTCAGTGTGATTAGGCATGCTATGAGGGAATTTTACAACAACTGTTTATATGAAAAATAATAGTTTACAGCAATTTCAATGACAAACACTATTGAAGATAGTATATATCCACATAACAATACCAAAAATGCACCTTTTAGATCTTCAATTTGCAATGATTTTATTCCATCAGGTTCATTTATGTTAGTCTTCAATAAATTTAATTCAATTTGCAGTTCTTCATCCTTGTTAATCTTCTCGAATATTCCTGCTGCAAGTAGATGATGGATCTTTTTATTTAAATAAGCTTTATTACAAGAAAACTTTCTGGAAAGCGGAAACGCATACATGGTAGTGAAAATTGAATCTTCTGAAATAAAGTATTTTTGCTTGTACGGGTTTAAATAAATTCTTCCTGTTAAGAATGCTTTACCCGGTTTAGCCTTAAGAAATGATTCTTCCGCTCCATCAGATATATCGTTCTCTTGCAAACATTTGCCTAAAGACTTCCACGAGTCATATTTCGATTGGAAGAGTTTTTGTGAAAACTGTTTGTTATCGAACGAGTAACAAGTCACCAAATTTCGTTCCGCAGCTTGCGTTAAATCGGAAAAATCTCGAATTCCAGTAAAATTTGGTAAAGTTAGAAAGGATAGAAAAATAGCCTTGTAACTATTAGTTATTACAAATGAAAAAATTAACCATGCACATATTAGCAGCCTATGACTCGTTTTTTTCAACTCAATTAGAAACGATTTTTCAAGTAGTGTTCCACAGGTCATTAACAAGAAATTCGTATACGATCGTGTTTTATTTGTCAGAAAGAAAATGAAAAATGAAAAAAAGAGTATGACTGCTATAACTGCTATCCACAATTTCAGTGGAAATGGACTTAATAAAGCTGAATTTCTAGAAACTGGCTTTAATTTATCCGTCATAAATGTATAATCCGTAAAAAGGTAAGGATAGCTGAAATTGATAGCGGAAAACGAATATTCACATAACGCAGTACCCCCCACCGCCAGATCAGTTTCTGAACGTAACACCATTCCAATAATTCCTGTCCAGTTTCCATCAGGTAGCTTGCTTCCGAATACACCGTCTTGCGGTGTAAATACTCGATATGGTACTCGAAAAATTTGAGATAAAAGGTTAATTAGACTAGCATCATAAACATGAAGAGTTTTACCATCATTTCGTATGGCGTATATATCCAATTTAGGCGCAATAATTGAGCCAACAGAAATAACATTAAGACTACAATTTTCTTGCATTATTGTTTATTAGAAATTATGTCTATTTTTAATGAAACCCTTAGCAGTTATTAGATAATGTTATCTCTCGTCAAAATATTTTAAGTATTTTTTTATGAAACTGGAAAGGTTTTAATAAGTAAACTGATTCAAATAAACTAGTAAAAATAATTCAAATAAACAAGTAATAAACTAGTAAATAAACTAGTTCAAATTACAATCAATCGTGCATTCATTGCCGGATAACCGAAATCACAGTTTTTACTTATACAACCATATTCCTCTGTAATTAAACTCAACGCATTATTTTGTAGGTAATGCATCTGTAATTTGTAATAAAGTTTGTTGTATTATGCAAGAAAAATGTAAATTTAAGAGTCTAAAATCATATAATGGCGTATATATAAAGAGCAACAGAATTCTACTTGAAAATTGAAATATCTATGTGACTAATTATTATAAGCATTCAAAATTTTAAAATTTCTTTGATTTTCCAAAGTGAAGCATTTGTCTCTTTTTTTTAAAGAAATATTCTAAACATACTTACATTCATCATAAAACGAATATTCATACTAACAAAGATGTGAAACAAGCATTATTTGGAGGCTAATATTAAAACTTAGTTCAATGCAGGACTAGTTCGAAAAATATCATCCTCGTTTAAAAATAAATAAAACCATTTAATTTTTTCCTAAAGAACTTTTCACTCAGTCGTTAGGAAATGTGAACAAAACAAAATAAATGAAAACAAATGTTTACTATATGTTTAAATTTTAAGTGGGAGAAGTAATCTTAGCATGCAATGTAGAGTATCACGGAAATCTCTCTTTAAATTGTGTTTATGGAAGTACTAATTAGATGTTCCATAATATCTTAATAATCGTTATTTTGATTGCCTTTTCAAACAAATTCATAATAACTGCATTGTTTTCTCATAATTTATTCCAAAAATGTTAATTTACTTTTAAAATATTTCTATTTGACAGTTAAAATACGTTTTCAAATAAGATATTGCGCATTTTCCTTTTGAAATACAGTTTTATATATATTTTGAATTCTGCAGATTGTTATAAACACGCAATGAAATGCATCATTATGAGAGAATTTAGAAATAAAAAATATGACTGTTGATGTTTTATTTGTAATATGGGTTTTACATAAAAATCAAAGCTTATTTGGGATTTAAAATGTTCGCAAGATAATTTACATAATACACACAGAATATTTAAAGTTTTAAATGGTGTACAGATAAATTAAATTGGTGAAATAATCTTTTCCAGTATTTTTTTCTAAATCAACAAATTTATCTCTAATTGCCAGTTTATATTTTAAGATTTAAAAGATTTTTTTTCCGTTAAAATCAATGGGTAATTCAAAATAATTAAACTTTCAACAAAAAAAAAAAAGCATTCGTTCATTCATTTAAAGAAATCTTATGAAAGGATTTTAAAGTGATTTTGATATAATCGAAGATGTATTAATATTAAAGACTTATTTAAAAGAAAAAATTAGTGCATTATCTTTTCTTAAGGAAAAGTAAAGACTCTTCTCCCCCCCCCCCAGTAATTAACTATTAGAGGACAAATAGTTCTTTATTTTTTTAATGAAAAAATCGGTGCATAATCAAAGGATCAAATATTTATCAAAAGGATATCAAATTTATTTATTTTAATTATATATATATTTTTTAAATTCTGAAAAAAACTGTTAAATTGAAAAAATATACTAAATTACAAATCAAGTTCTACATTTATAAGAATTATTGAAAGATTTTCTGTCCTGTTTGTTATTTTGTTCTCGCAGTAACTAATTATTCATCTAAATTCCTATTGCCATCCCTATTTGAAATTTACACAACTTTTTCATTCTTTGCTCAGAAAAAAAAAAAAAAAAAAAAAAAAAAAAGAAAAAGAAAAAGAAAAAAAATAAGATAAATAAAATTCTATGCCAATAATTATAAAATATATGACGGAATGAAAATTTCGCCTTGCTTTGAACATAAAATGTATAATATGAACTTTAAAATGTTTACTTAAAAGGCGATTAACCCTTTAACGATCAAAGCATTTTCATTGCTAAGATGTCGAAATAAATGAATGACACCGGTAATTAAGAACAAATATATTTTTAAATAAGAAAACATGAATTTTCACATACATAATAAAAGGGATATTTTTAGATAAAAATACCGGTGTCAGTGTTGCATATCGGAATTAAAATTTTGTGGTTTCGTGGCGAAACCAATGGATGTTAAAGGGTTAAATAATCAACTACAGATGTTAATAGTTAATTTTATTTAAAAACATCTTGGTACTTTCAAGCCTTTGTTCAGGCTCTTCCTCGGAGTATATTTCCTTTTATAAATACAAATATATGATTCCGTTTTGAAAATGAACGAGACTCGTGGCTTGAAGATTGAATTAGTAGTATTTTAGGTGAACGGTAAAAAATATTTAATTGTTCTACCATAAAATTCAATACGTCATTTTCTCAAATTGTCAGGATTTCATTTTTAGGATGTTAAACCATAAACTCGGTTTATTACTAGCAAAAGCCGTGCTTTGTTTGGATTCGCGAAGCATTATTTCATAACATAAATATTTGAAAGTAACATTTTTTTATATTACTAGGGGGGCGCCGCCCCCCTGCTCGCTATGCTCGCCAACACCCCGCGTAATCGCTTCGCGATTCCAAATTATTGGCTACCCCTGCTTGCTGCGCTCGCCAATACCCCATGGTATGAATAAGCAGTTGCAGACCTTTCAACTGATGTGTCACACGACTGGTGTTGTAAAGAAATTAAAAATGTGCCCCCCTGGGGGGCAGAGTGGGAGGCACACAAAAGAGATCAATAATATGAATAAGCAGCTGCAGACCTCTCAAATGATATGTCACACGACTGGTGTTGTAAAAAATTGAAAATGTGCCCCCCTGGGGGCAGAGTGGGGGTGACACACAAGACATCCATAAAATGAATAAACAGTTGCAGACCTTTCAAATGATGTGTCACACAACTGGTGTTGTAAAGAAATTAAAAATGTGTCCCCCCTGGGGAGCAGAGTGGGGGATAACACACAAGACATCCATTATATGAATAAGCAGTTGCAAACCTCTCAAATGATGTATGAAACGACTGGTGTTATAAAGAAATTAAAAATTTCGCGAAATATTACAGTTATCGCCAAGTTGGCGTCACTTTTGACAACTAATTTTGGTAGCCAAATTTGGCGATATATCGCCAAGTTGGCGACAAACTTGGTGATGGTAACCTTTCCTCTGTTTATGGTAACCCATACGGCGATGCATAGACGGAGCCCTTTCCTGATTGGTCTATTCGGCTCGTGGAAGGAGTGGACAACCCGGATTCGTTAGTTCCGGAAATCTTCCACATCAGCATCATTCCAGGAGTCATTCCTTTTAAGGCTAGTTTTTTTTTTACTATAGAAGGATTTTTGCATCTTTATTAAGCAAAAACGTTATCGCTGTTTTGGCGCATTTAAATTTTAGAAATGTAAATTCAGCCAATTAATAAGAATTTCCTCGGAGTTTTTTATTTTTGATATAAGGCTGATATAAATAAAAATATTTTCGAAGCAGAATTTTACAAAATATTTTTTTTTATTTTTTAACTAAAAGTTTTAATATTGTTTTTACATTTTCCAATGGCCAGTAATGGCGTTCGTTCTGGCCAGTAAGCGTTCTTTTTTTTCGGCATTTTTAAATTACTAATACATTCCAGAAATTACTTATAAACGTAGTTAATATATTTAATTTAGTTGAATTAACTTAATCTTCAATCAATTAAAATATTCTTAAATTATTCTTCAATCTTTCATTTCGAATACCAAACTTAAGAAACTTACCAAATTTAACAAAATATTCAATTTAAATACCAAATATAAGAATTAATTTTACTTGTTTACGATTCTTTTGGTGCCATTTTACCAAATTAAATACCAAAATGAATAAATCATAATATAATTCTTTTAAAATCCGTAAGTATAAACTGCGTAAATAATTTTGGCAGAATAATGAAAATATATTTTATTTCATATATTAATCATGATTCTATCTATAAGTACTAACCCCATGGTTTATTTTCCTTCTTAAAATAAAAAGATACGGGTCAAATTTTTTATTTGCAAACGATTTTGGCGGAATCATGAAAATGTATTTTATTTAATTAATTAATCATGATTCTATCTATAATTACTCACCCCATGGTTTATTTTCCTTCTGAAAATAAAAAGATACGCGTTCAATTTTTTATTTGCAAAAATGCGTCCATAATAGAGAAACATGTAGAATAAATTAATTATTAAAAAAATATTTTTTAAAGGTTATTCTGTTAAAACAATAACATTCTGCAAATCTACGAATCATAATTTATTCTTATGTTTAATTTGAAGCTAAAATACTGAATAGTTTTTTTTATAAAGTGTACGACAAAATGTAACTTGAGTGGCCTAGTAGAGGATTCGCTTCGCTCATCCTAATAAGATAGGGCATCATTTCATACTTTATTGCTTTTGCATAGGACAATTAAATATGGTAATTATGGAAAATTAAATTATGGTATAGTAATTTATTGAAGTTACAAGTATTTACAAGTAAGCATGTATTTGAAATCACTATTTTATTGATATACGTAAAAAAAGGATATATATATATATTTCGAATAATGATTTTTACCATGTTCTCGAAAAAAAAAATCTCTATAAAAAAGGACTTTTTGAATTACAGTTGTTATAGGTACTTACGGAACATTTATTTAAATTTTATACTTAACTTGTATTTATTACAAGATTATACTTTCTTAATAATTACTTAAAGGGGCTCAGGGGTTGAAAACTTTTCAAAAAATCGATTTTTTTTATGATTTAGTTTGATTAATTCTTAACTCAATGCAAAAAACCGCATAAAATATTTGCATTTTTAACGTAGTTATAAGCATTTATGTATCAACCCTTTCATAGCCGCACCCATATAATTTCAACTTTAATTCGCGTTTTCTCAAAACTTGATTTTTGACGACTAACACCAAGATTAAAAAAAAAAACTATTTGATGGAATGGCTTAATTTTTTTTTTCATGCATATAACATCATTATATATAGAATGAATTAATATAGTTTAGATAGTTTAATATTTTGAGTATTTTTAATGAAAAAAAAAGTTGTATTTTTTAGGGTTTTTAAAAATTTTTAAGTTTGAGAGTTTTTTTAATAATGTTTTTTCGAGAGTATGTTATATCCTTAATTCATTCTATAGAGTAAAGTTTCCTGATCATTTTAAAGCAATAATTAGGTTCTTAAGTTTCACCTTTAATATTCACCTTTAAAATTCACCTTTAAGATATCTTGGTGTTGGTGATATAACACATAATTTTTTTTCGAAAATTGTGTTACATAAATTTTGCTATATTTTTTATTATATTACATTGAAGTATTTCATTTTATAATTTTATAAGACTACAAATATACTTTTAAAATATCAGAAAGTTTCAATTAATTACACTGAATACTTCTGTTTTTATATATACTCGAAGCGAGAGCTCCTGTTTACATGTTTTTCCGTATCGATCAACCCCTGAGCCCTCTTAAAACATCATTTTTTTAAGTGCCAGTCACGCTGGTACTCAATATATGATGTAGATAAATCATGAATACGAAATTATGTTAGAAAAGTTTACAAAAGTTATTCTTTAAAAATAAAATAGAAATCCATATTTTTGCATTAATAATGTAACAGAGCAGAATTGTTTTTAAATTCTAGAATATTAAAAAAAGCATATGTAGCATTTTTAACTATATTGTTATCAATCATGGAGCTATAAAGAACAAATATTCTGTTTACCATTCAAATTTGCATGCATTTTTGATGGATCGGTAACAGATGTATTGGGTAGTAATTTTCTGATCATTTTAAAAACATTCACTATTAATTTAAAAAAGAAAGTTTAAGGAAATACTTCTGTAACCCATCATATAAAAATCATACGCAAATATTTTTCTGAAATCGATCATAATATCTTACAACGCAGAAGATGCTTTTATTTATTAAAAAACATGTAAAGCATCCCGTGTTCATGAATTTTTATTTTTGTTTTCAGTTTGAATAGATGAAGAATTCATTCAAATAATCTGAAAATATGCAGCGGCTTTAAATTTTTCTTTAAAACGTATATTAGTATTTAAAATCAATTTTTATTAAAATGCGTAAAAAAAAAAAAACAATGCATATTTTTACTATATTCTCGATTAAAAAACAACAACATCTGTATATGAGGACCCCAGAAGCCAAGGGGTACAAGTGACAAAATTTCGATTTGGAGTAAATTGAGTTTAAAGATAATTGATGTTAAATTGGAACATCAATAACAATTGAGCGGATTGAAATAGGAAATTTCTGCTTGTTGCATTTTGGTCTTTGAACTCTTATTTCAATAACTGTTAAAAAATAAAGTACAATTTTCTTTAAATATATAATTAATCAATATTGTTTGTTTTTCGAAAAAAGTGGTTTGCCTCTATAACTCAGCAAATAATAAGAAAATCACTTAAGAAAAGCATATTTTTAAGAAAAGATAATATAAGCATATTTTTAGGTCGTCTGTGTATTTAGTTTATTTTTTTCAATTTTGTCGCTTATACCCCTTGGCTTCTGTGGTCCTCATATAAAAAAGACTTTTTGAATTACCATTGTTAGAATAAGTTTTTTTAATAACTGATGAATATGACCATTAAAGTTTAGAATGTTTAATTGTTTTTATTAAAAAATCGCAGTAGAAAATTTCTGTATTAAAACATATTCTTACATTATATATTTTAACCATTTAGTAATTTGTAGTTTGCTATTGTAAATAAAATGGATAAACACCTTTGAAAAAACATTTTGTTAGAAATAATATTTGTCATAAAAAAAGTTTTCAGTAGAAAACTTACCGGTAAAAAGGCATTTTTATATTTTGTATAATTTACATTATAACATTTATAACACTTATAACACTTTTTTTTATTTTATTAAATAATATTTCTCTTTTCTAATAAAACTTCAAAAGACTTTTTAAATTGGATATATTGTTGTATCATTGTGAGGGAGTGACCTTTGTAATAAAGGCACTCTAGCATTTTTGAGATCGTGACGTCGATGATTTAACATTTGTAAGCGTGAAAGCGACATCTATCCTCTCTTTTACTTTAACTTTCTAGAGCGTGTGTGTCTTTCTCGGATTCTACAGTTATGTCGCGGTTAGAAGTAATACGTAAATTTGTAGTATCTCAGTTTGCAGCATATAAAAGCTTGGAGTTTGAGTGTGTGTAAAGTGTCTAGGCGGCCTTGGCCGACTAGGTGAGTCTAACGACATTAGTCAGCTAAGTGTATCGAGCCTTCAGTGAGTGACAAGGAGTTTTGGAAGTAGATTCGAGAAACTGGCCGGTAGTAAGATTTAATTATTAATTACGTTGAATATTTTCAAAGTCAATAAAGAATATACACTGGTGTCCAAAAGTTAAGCATAATTGGTAATTAAGTAATTATTTTTAAGTAATGAAAGAAATATGAATCGGAACGTGCTGAAACTCCAGGTGTGTAAACAAAATAGTACGCGTCACATATTTTCGCGAAGAGTTTTCCCCGAAATCGAACAGGGGACCGTCAACAAATTGAAAAAGAACGAAGATCTTTTGGATAACCCTGTCAAAACTAATGTAGCAAAAGCGTTCAAACTGAACATTATGATTAATTGGCTTATTGTAATGTACTGTGTTAATTTTTACAAGGATAGCATGTATACTCGTAGAGAAATTAAGGTTTTTATAAAAACAGTCCTAAATTTTTTCAAGTATTTTGCCTATAATTTGCAGAGTTCTTATTATAAAATAATGTTCTTTTCAGAAAATATGACAAACATCATTGTACACAATACCCTGTCATCAGAATTTAAAAATAATAAAAATTGTATGAAAAATGAGTATGTTTAGTAAATAATTTTTCATTGCGCATGCGTCAACGATATCAAAATGTCATTTACATATTGTGTTAGTTAAATGTATAGAGCAACTTCTGTAAAAGTTTCAAAAACATAGCTTGAAAATTCTGAAAATGGGAGCCTATAGAATCAACTCAAAATCCTTTATTCCCTAAATGAAGAAAAATGATGAGGGGCTGTATCCATATTCCATTGTTTAGTGCCTACACAATATTGCACATACAACTATATTTAGGTAAAACCCCTGATTTTTTTTGCTTCCTTTAGGAATAACGGATTTTGAGTTGATTCTATAAGCTCCCATTTTCAGAATTTTCAAGCTATGTTTTTGAAACTTTTACAAAAGTTGCTCTATACATTTAGCTAACACAATATGCAAATGACATTTTGATATCGTTGACGCATGCGCAATGAAAAATTATTTACTAAACATACTCATTTTTCATACAATTTTTATTATTTTTAAATTCTGACGACAGGGTATTATGTACAATGATGTTTGTCATATTTTTAGAAAAGAACATTATTTTATAATAAGAACTCTGCAAATTATAAGCAAAAAACTTGGAAAAATTTTGGACTGTTTTTAGAAAAACCTTAATTTCTCTACGAGTATACATGCTATCCTTGTAAAAATTAACACAGTACATTACAATAAGCCAATTAATCATAATGTGCAGTTTGAACGCTTTTGCTACATTAGTTTTGACAGGGTTATCCAAAAGATCTTCGTTCTTTTTCAATTTGTTGACGGTCCCCTGTTCGATTTCGGGGAAAACTCTTCGCGAAAATATGTGACGCGTACTATTTTGTTTACACACCTGGAGTTTCAGCATATTCCGATTCATATTTCTTTCATTACTTAAAAATAATTACTTAATTACCAATTATGCTTAACTTTTGGACACCAGTGTATGTACAGCCACGTGGTGTCTAATAAAGTTTATCTAGCAGTTTAGCGGAAGTTGAAGTGAGAAGTAATCTGAAGTGCCCCGATTGAGTTAGTGCCGGAGCTTTCCTGAGTTATGTCTGCATTTAACCCCCAGTACGAGCACCCAACCGTTACATCATTACTATAAACACGTATTTGTATTTTTAAAAAATGTTATGTAAAAAATCAATCTATACCTTCAATATTCCGATTGATTATAAATTAGTTGTTTGGAAGTAACCAGGAAAATGTCTATTTCCATTGCAGGGTTCATATGCTTCAAGATCTTCAAGAGTTTCCGTAAAGTAATGTTTGTGTTATTTAATGAAAAAAAATACTATCTAAAGACACAGAATTACTAGGCCCTTGAGTTCCTCATCCGCTCTCTTGTCGATATTTCCCACTTTCTTCAACGCTTTATCTACAGCATTATGTATTCAAGAAAATTTTACATTCTAAAGCATTTTACACAAATTGTTTAAACTAAATTAAAAGATTTACATAATCATTTGATAAATTTTTGAAGGATTTTAGAAGGATTGAAGGATAAGAAGGATTAACTAAATTTCAATTTACCGGGATTTTGTGCACTATTTATAACCCCACTCAAATCTTTTTTTTTAAGATTGCTTTTTTAGTATCTTGTACAATTATAGAATGTACAAAATGATGTTCTTACAATATAAATATAGAAATATTTTTGAATTGAAAAATCCCCCCCCCTCTCTCAGCGCCAAGAAAGCTGAAAAGATACAAAGCAAAAGAAATCATCCTTTTAAAAATATTTTTGTTTTGTGTATACAATAATGCTTTTCGCATAAAATAAAGTAATGTATCTGTAATTCATTCTAAACAGTATTACAACTAATTGACTTATTAAAAGAATTTTATAATAAGTAATTTTATGGCACTTTTAAGTCCGTCGGTAGATAAAGGGTTAAACTCATTGTTACTTCTTTGTACTTATATACATATAAACACACACGCACGCACGCACACACACATATATATATATACAATATATCTATTTCTCTTCAAACTTCAACTGTTTTTAATAATATGATTGTAAAAATACTGGTTTCATTGGTTTATTTAATGGTATTGTCTGAATAATTTTGGATGTATTTATAAAAGTATATATATATATATATATATATATATATTAAGTAAGAAATTATTAAGTAAGAAAAATAAAATGACCCTGAACAGCCCCACCTTTATAAGGTGCCATAACATCTGGCACTCCCCTTACCGATCTTCTATTACTAATTTCGTCCAACTGTTTTTCTTAACCCCCTTTACTTTTTAAACTTATCTTTAACTACCTGTATTATTTTTATTTTTCTCTTCATAACTTTCTACTGGTATATTATTTCCAGTTACATTTATTTTATACCACCTTCTCAAAAATTAATTTTTAATGTTAAACTTTTACCTCAATAAAATTTTATTACATAGTTTTTATACAATCATAATCATTTTCCCAATGGCTCATTTATTCTTAGACATTCAACCATAGACTGGGGGTAAAGCTGTCGACAACTCTGAAGCCCTTAAGAGTGATTACACTGACAAGGAAGGTCTTGTTGCTGGGCATATTCAGAATATGTTGAAAAAAATGCTAGTTGTAACTACTTACGTATGTAATAACAGATCAGTTAAACTTAGCGGCGGAATCCCAGTAGAAAGTCTGTAAGAAATACAGACAATTTCCACGCCGAATACTCGAAAAATATTTTCGAGTATTTGGCGCGAAAATATGAAAGCGACACGCAATTTGGTGAGCAGGATTTTTCCTCGCCAAAAGCAAACGATTTTAATGCATCTGAAAATTTCTTGTTAAGTATCGCTGAGAAGTCTTCATTATTTCCACAAATTATTTTTTATTGTAAAGTTTAACTTATTTAATCAGAGCATTATCAGGATTCAATTACAAAAATTTTTCTGTTTTAAAAAACCGATGATAAAAGATTAAAAAATCAGCAAACAACATTCGTTGCGAAGAGGTTTAAGAGTACTTGACATGAAAGCGTATTTTATAACATTTTTCCCTTGCCAAAACCAGTGGTAAATAGCCAAATAAGGAAATTTTCATTATTTTTTGACGTTTGTTGTATGAAGGTTCCGCCTATTTTTTTTTTTATAAATGTATATATTTTCATGAGAAGAGTATTCTGTAATTTTTTTATAGATTTCGGAGTACGCCCGTATGGCGACCTTCCTTTTGAGAGATCTACAAAATTCATCTTCAAAATATAGTGGCGTAGATAGAATATAAAAATAGTTATTTGAAGCAGCCGTGGACAGTGTTGCCCGTTGGCTGCTTCTTTAAATTTCTGATTTCGTATTTGGCAGCACTTTTTTGAAACGGTAAAATTCCCTTTGTTTTCGCCTTAGTTAATATGTCATTAAATTAGGCGCATTTTATCATTTCAAAAAAAGTGGTGTCAATCAATAATCTGAGTTTTTAAAAAAGTTGAAAATTACACATCAAACGGGGCAAATGAGGTGCGTTGGTACTATAATTAATTTTAAAATTATTTAGAGTATTAGCTGTTAAACTGTAGTTAAACTGCTGTTAGTATGTATTAGTTGTTAAACTCTTATGCAAAAATGCATGAATACAAAATTTGATACGATTATATATCGTCAATTCAGTAATACATAAATAACAGGTCTTCATCTTAAATAGCAGGCAATCGACATATCAAACCTAGAATCATTGCCTTTCATGGTATGTCGTAAAAATGCGTAACTCATTCGAAAATCCCCTTTTAAGCTATTTTTATTCATACTCTGTAACTGTTACAAACTCTGTTCTGTTATCCTGTAATGATCTACAGCGTTTATTCACATAACGTAATATGCAAGAAGGTAGTTAAACTTAAATACTCATATCACAACTAGAAATGCACTTCCTGCAAAAATATGTAACATACAATACTTCTGATACAGTGTAGTATCCAAAATCTTTTGTGAATACCAGTAAATACTGTTAGCACTTTCTGTTATAGAGGATGTAAATTGTAATAAATCTCAACAACGTTCTACATAAATTTCATTATATTTGAAGTAATTTATCATAAATGAAATATGCCGAAAACAATGTTTTCCCGTATATCATTATATAACGGAATTCTTTTGTGTAGCTCTTTAAATGAACAATAAACATTTTTTGCAACGCATATTGCACAGAATATATATTTTAGTACACTTCAGTAAATGCATATCAATTTTAACCTGTTTGAAAGGGTGTAACACCATTAAAATGAATTTAGAACAATTTTTTTGCCATTGACCGTAATGTAACGGATTAATTTTGATTGTTTCTGTAATCAAACTACATATCCGATTTTCTTAAAATTTGAAATGACTCGACAGAATTATAAAAACAATTATACAATTTAAATTTCAAACGATTCGGTTGGGTAGTTTTTGTTCTGTTATATGCCGGACAGACTGACAAACAGACCGACAAACGGACGGGCTGTACGACGACTATAGGTGCTACGTATTTACATAATTACGAACAAAAAAGTAGCCCTTGTGGCAACACTGGCCATGCGAATATTCAATGAATGTAGCTACAACTTATTGGCGAATCATGCATAAAAAGTCATAGGTTTAATTTAATATTTTGTCTTAGTTAAATTCAAATTCAGAAAAATTTTAAGGACTTACAATAGTCACAGAAAAAGTACTCAAAAAGACCCGGATGATAATGTAAAGTCTATGGAAGCGTTTTTTTCAAATATCTCGCTCAGATTTTAATATTTTTACATGATTTTTTTGCCCAAGATAGCTGAGGACGATCCACAACCGGTCTAGTTTTTACTTTTTCGATTTTGGTTATATATTTTTTATATTACGATAGTTTCAGTTTCAGAACCAGTTTAAACCGGTTTCGAAAGTTAAAGTATATTTTTTAAGAAAATCTGAAACCAAAACTGAAAAAGTAAAAACTAGGCCGGTTGTAGATCGTCCTCAGCTATCTTGTGCAAAAAAATCATGTAAAAATATTAAAATTTCAGAGAGATATTTGAAAAGATTGCGCCCATAGACTTATCATTAGCGTTCGGCTTTTACCGCGTGACTATTGTGGGCTCTTAAGGAACAAAACTAAAAGTATTTTCTAGTAATAATTGACTTAATTTATTGATTATTATTAAACATTATATGAGAGATCATAATCATTTTTTGTATAAAATTGTTCATAAAAAATCTTGAACAACCGTTTCGATTTGAAAAAGAAAAATCTTTCAGAGACATTAACTGAATTTTTTTCTGTCTTAATGTGTTTCCGGACATAATTATGAATAATAAATATATTTCTTCAAAATCACTCAGAAATATTTAGTAAGGCTAGGTGACATGTTTTCTGTTGTCATTCGCATAAATTCACTATAAATGTGCTATCATAAACAGATGTTAATGATAATCAGCTATTGAGAGCTCTGTTATGTAATATAATACAGTCGAGTCTCTATATAACGAAATCCACCGTCCCAGTAAAAAATTCGTTATATAGAGAAATTCGATGTATAGAGAATTATGTTAAAAATCATATTTAATGTGTTAATTTTGAATAAATATTATTTTTGATCTTTTTAATTAAGAATTTGAAATGTTTAAAAGTAAATATTAAACTAACATTTTATTTCTTAATTATTTAAGTTGGTTCAAAAAAGAGAACAGACGTTTATTTGAAAGATTAATGAAAATCAAATAAGGAAGACTTGCATTAATTTCATGCGAAGATATCTTTAATTTTTTGTTGTTTTGATTTTAAAATTGTTATACTCTCAAAAAAATGCTTAAATTTTAGCAAGGAATGAAAAATCGTAGTTAACATTTTCCTCCATTTGAAGGCTTCTCTTATGTGCCTCTTTTTGATTCCTCTCTTATATGTGTAATAATTCAATTGACTCTGTTTTGAGAAGGGTGTGGGAGGAGGAGTGAATTCGTTGGATTTAAAGAACAAGGAGAAAAGTAATATAAAAAAAACCTCAGCACTGAACGATAAATCAAAAATAAGTGATGGAAAATTGATTCCATATGATTTCGAAGTTTTTTAAAACAATAAATTAAGACAATTATGAAAACATACAAAAAATGACATAATTATGAAAAAATTCGTTGTATGGAGATGGATATTTCGCTATATAGAGACTGTTTTTAAAATACTAATTCGTTATATAGAGAAATTAATTACTAGATTAATTACTAAAAATTCGTTATATAGAGAAATTCGATGTATGGAGTTTCGTTATAGGGAGACTCGACTGTATTTTATCGCTTTATAAAAAATACCTATTTAACTCCTTCAGGTTAAGCGTCTTTTGCAGAATTTTTAATTTTTTATCATCGGTTTTACAAAAGAGAAATTTTTACCTAATTAAATCAAGAAAATGCTCGGATTTAATAAGGCGAAATTTACAATAAAAATTTACTTGTGATCTACTGTGTAATCAAGGATTCGGATAACCTTATATACCGTTTTGCACCAAAACGTAATCAGCATCATGCTATATCAAGTACTAATTAAATATAAAGTTTTACCAAAATCCATGATCTAGTTATTGAGATATGGCTATTTGGGGAATTGTAAATAATGCAGCATAGCAGCACCACCTGTTGAGCGATATACACAAAAAAAACAATCCGAGCTAGTTTATATTAAGGTCTCACAGAATCTGAATTTTGTGAAATTCCGTGCATTAGTTCTTGAGATAGAGCTATTGCAATAATCACGAATAATGCACCATGTCTTCACTACCTGTTGAGCAATTTGCACCAATACTTAATCAGCACTATGTTATATCAAATACTAATTAAATTTAAAGTTTTAGGAAAATCCATGCACGAGTTATTGAGATATGGCTACTGGGGAAATTGTGAATAATGCAGCACAGCAGAGCCACCTGTCGAGCGATATACACCAAAAACTAATAAGATCTATTTAAAGAGAAAACCAACTATTATAAATGCACAAATAATGTATGAAAAGTAGCAAACAGCTGTTTCGAATCTACTATCGAGATTCTTCATCAGTGCAAAACTCAGCGAGCTAGAAAAAGCAAAACTAAGCCAAAGCCTTAGCTCAGTTTTGCTTTTTTTTAGCTCGTTGAGTTTCGCATTGATAAAGAATCTCGATAGTAGATTCGAAACAGCTGTTTGCTACCTTTGCCTACATTATTTGTGCATTTATAATCGTTAGTTTTCTATCTTTAAACATTTTTGCACAAAGGCTTTATTTGCTATTTTAATAAGCAGATCTAATTTATATCAAAGTTTAACAGAATCTGAAGTTTTGTAGAATTCCTTTCATTAGTTCTTGAGATGGAATTCTCACAAAATTTTTGTCGCATACAGACTGACAGATTGACAGACGGACAGACAGACTGACAGACTGATGGACAGACAATTTGTAAAAACACGTTTTTCGGATTCTCTGATCCCTAAAACATATAAATCCATCGAAAATCGGATTTCGAAAATTTTCACGATTCCAACACTTTTTGTTAAGATAGCAGAAAGTGAAATGATACCATCAAGAAAATTGAATTTAAAAGTAGTAGTTCACAGTGTACACTGGGCCCTGGTGTTGTGAGAGTGGTGCCAGTGGATAACATGGGCAGTGTACTTACAAGGAAGGTCTCCATACGGGCATACTCCGAAAAATCTGAAAAAAATACAGAATGTTCTTCTCATGAGGATATATACGTTTATAAAAAAAATTTCGGCGGAACCTCTGAAACCTGTCCGTAAAAAAATAATGAAAATTTCGTTATTTGGCGATTTATCATCGGTTGGCGATGAAAAGCAAATTCAAAATATGTTTTCATGTCAAATGCATTTTAAAGGAAAAAAGTTTCATGTTCAGCGTGTTTAGATAAATTAAATATATTTTCTTTTGTCAGATTTAGTTTGCTTTAAGTATAATTTCGTTATATTAATATTTATATGCATTTATATTCAAATTTAACCATCAAAATTTTAGATTTAAAACGAAATTCATATTTAAATTAATTAAAATTGCTTCAAGTTCAAAGTCCAGTTGAGCATTGTCAATTCGATTTTGTTGCTATGGAAACCTGGTTTTTATTTTTCAATATGTTTAAATGTATGAAAGTAATTTTATTGAATAAGAATTTTTTATATATGAAAATATTTTTTTCAGAGGTAAATTAAATAACTACAGCAACAAATAATATATATACATGCAATTTAACATATATATATATATATATATAATATAATATATTAAACTCGCTCATTGTTTATGTTTAAATTCATTTACACTGATTCTAAATATCCAAAAGGTTTCAGTTGCATTGAAATCGTTTGCTTTTGGCGGAAAAATGTGCTCTTTGCCAAATCGTGTGACACTTTCCTCTTTTCACGCCAAATATTCGAAAGTATTTTATTTTTTTACATGTTTTCTAATGTAATTCCACCGCTAATTTTCACTGATCCTTTATTACATACTTTTCAGTGACCCTTTATTACATACATGAGTAATTTAATTAGTATTTTTTTCAAAAAAATCTGAGTATGCCCAGTATGGAGACCTTCCTTGTTAGCGTTAATTTTGTCGAGAAAAAGTGTTAACGCTTTCAGTGGCGCCAACTTTTGAATAATATTGGGTCGGCTCAGAAATACCTTTGTAAAATAGTACAACCGGTTTATTTTTCTTTGAAGAGTGAGGGACAGTGAAAGGTGAGAAAGTCATCATGTCATCATGTCATCATTTAAGTCATCGTGTTTTAATAAAGTTGCATAAATATTTTCATAAATTATTTCTCATGCGTTTTTCCTTACACTAATATTTATTGTAATATCATGTCATGAACATGACTACCAATTAAAATAGCAGAAAGTTAAACATAGAAATTACAGTCATTTGGAAATTATGGGTGTCAGTTGGAGAATTGAAACACTTGATCATTGAAAAAAATTATTCTAAGGAGAACTAGTTCGATGTGCAAATCCCAAAACTTTCTTCTATCGCATACGTACATTTTTATATTTAAAAAATCGTGCAAAATGCAGCATAGCAGCGCCACCTATTGGGCAGTTCACACCAAAACCTTATCAGTGCCAATGTATCTCAAGGTATTGTGGAATCTGAAGTTCGGTGAAATTATGTGCATTAGTTCTTGAAATATAGCTATCATGAAAATCATGAAAGACGTGGCATAGCAGTGCCACCTAAAGGCCAATTTACACCAAAACTTAATCAGCGTCTATGTAGATCAAGGTCTCACAGAATCTGAAGTTTGGTGAAATTCTGTGCATTAGTTCTTGAGATATAGCAATCATTAAAATCATGAAAAACGTAGTATAGCAGCGCCACCTGCAGGCCAATTTACAGCAAAAAATCAATAGGCACTAATTCATATCAAGGTCTAACTGAATATAAAATTTTATGAAATTTCGAGCATTAGTTCTTGAGATAGAGTGCCCACAAATTTTTTGTCACATACATACAGACAGACAAACAGATTCACAGACAGACATTTTCTAAAAATAGTCAAAACGTGTTCCGGACCTTCTAAAACGTATAAATCCGTCAAAAACTGGAAGTCGAAAATTTTCATGAATCCAATACTTTCTTCTTGTAAAGATAGAAGAAAGTAAAAATAATAAGAAATAATATCAAAATAAATAACTAAATAGAAAATTGAAAATTGGGCATGCTAGGATTTAAAATTATTGGGTCGGCTCGGGTCCCATGGGCCCATATAAGTTAGCGCCACTGAACCCTTTCAAGTTTAATGATTTCGGAGGGACCACTTAATTTTAAATCCTATCAACATCAAGAATATGTTAATAATATTTTGCTTTTATGATGAAACCTTAAACTATTTTTTTTTATTTGTAGAAGCTCATTGGTAAAAATTGGTGCCAATCAACCATTTCATTATTTAACGAATTCTGAAAATAGCCCTTTCATTATTGGGACAGGAAAGTTTTACCAACCCGGCATTTCTATGTGATTCCGAGTCGTCTACATTTATCTTACTACCATTCAAAGTATGCAACATCTTAGCTGGGACACCCTGTCACAGTATTACAAGATTGAGGACTTTTTAAAATTCAGATTGTTTGTCTGTTCCCATAATTTAACCCGTCAGTAGTCGCGTGTCGGTCTTTTCGCCGCCCGTATAACTTATCTTCTCTTAACTTATATCACATTACAAATACAACGGCAATCTACCATGTAGCTGATTTTGAAGCTTTCTTGACCACCTTAGTGAAGTAACAGGACACCTCTGTTCTTCTTTCAGGTACATTTTTAGAAACAAAGTAGAAATCGGCAAAAAAGTCTACGTAAATTCACTAATGTGAGCTCATTTTAACTTTTTTCAATTACTCCAGATCTCATGAATAAAATGCATAATTTAAGAAAACTGCAAATTTAATCTTCGTTGCAATGTTATTTTCGTATATTAGGTGAAAAATATTTCTTATTTTACATATTTGGTATACGGGGGGCCAGTGGCGAAAAGACCGAGCGCGACTAATGACGTTGTGAAAAAAGTCGCGACTACTCGCGGGTTAATAAAAAGAATATTGCCCAGTTAAACTGATGGCATTGAGCTCACAGGCTACGCATACTAATTGTACATTACAGCAGAAACAGCAACAGGGAAACAGCTCTCTCCTTTCCCCTTTTTTATACTTAATCATTGAACCTCCTAAACTATCAAGGACATGCCTTATATAAAAAAATCTATATCCAAAATTCAGAGCAAATCCGATAATTCTTAATAAAAACCCATTTAGCATTTATGTAATTTAAGAGGAGTTATTCCCCTCTTTTATACTTAACCATTAAACTTCCAAAACTATTCAGAGATTTGAACGAAATCTGACAATTCTGCTTGAAAAACCCATTTATATAAATTAAGGAGAGGGGCATAAGAACCCCCGTTCCCCCTGTTTATACTTGTTCAATGAACACTTAATAACAGTCACGGAATCGCCTCATCAGAATGATCCTATATCTAAATTTTGAACGAAAGCTTAATTCTGCATGAAAAACCCATTTATATCAATTAAGGAGAGGGGCATGAACCCCCCGTTCCCTCTCTTATACATATCGAATTAACTCCAAAAACTAATCAGGGAAGCGCCTTGTTAGGATATACCTATATACAAAATTTCAAGTGGATCGGATATTTTTATCATGAGTTATCGCGTTACGCACGTACGACCGTACGAACGTACGAACATATATACAGAACGGGCGGGCACATAAGCTCTCAGGCTATGATAGCCTGTAAGCTAAAAATAATATAATTCCCCCTACTTTTCAGAATTTTTCATCCATTTTAAATAGTCCGATTATTTTTATTTAAAAAAGCGGTGAAAATCAGACTGTGCATAACGTTGATGTCTTTCTTCGAATGGCAATACTTTCAAATTTTAAATGAAATTTCAGTTTTACAATTTTCGGTACTTCAAATTTTTTAATTTCGAAACATCGCACATTTTCAATTTTTAAACCGTCGTATGCAGAAAAAATGTACTTTTAAAAGCAATTTGTTTGAAAATATATCTCAAGTTGTTTTTGAGTTATTAATTTTTTTCTAGTTTTTAATACTTTTTTCATCATAGTGGCTACAGAAGTATTTAATTTCTGGACATTAAACATGGACATAAGTGAAAACGAATAAAATTCGGACAACACTAGTATTCAAATATGCCTCAGATATCTCTGTTTTCGACCGACATAAACAACCATTTTTAAATTGGTTAATAATGGTACAGAAGCGATAATTTAAAAATATTTCACATTAAATTTCCGTGAAAATGTCAAAAAAAAGATCAACATTAAGTAATAATAATAAAAAAAGAAATAACAAAAAAAAAGCAAAACAAATAAAAATTTACGATAAGGCAATGATGGCTAAAAAATATATAACAGTTATTATAAAAATTTATAACGCAGACAACATTTTTTTTATAACCCACTATAATAATTAAATAAAATGAAGATTTTTTATGCGGAAAGATAAAAGTAAACATTTATCGTATTTTATAAATGTAAAATCAAGCAGAAAAACAGAAATTAGAACGATAAAGCCCTCAGAACCTTCTACGGGAGAATTTATGCTGTTATAAATTAACAGATAAAAGAACAAATTGTCGAAGCAATTACGATGCTGCAAAAAAATTTATCTTTTAGAAGAATCGCTTTAACTTCCTTCTTTTCTGTAATTTGTTTTTTTTTCTTTTTTCTAATCCTAATATCCATAATAAATATTCATAACATAAATTGTTATTTAGCGGACAGATATTTTTAGTATCATAATATTTAAGTACTGAAAAATTAAGTAATTTAAATTAGAGCGGCTTTCATTTTTATGATCATACTATAAAGTTGTCACAATTTTTTTTTTTAAATTAAGTTAGAATATCAGTATTTTCGTATGGCAGTCATTGCTTTGTAGATGATTTTGTTCATCAATTTTGCAGAATGAATCATTTTGATCTTTTAATAAATTTTAATCAATTCCCACCAGAAATTTTATATATATATTAAACAAGTTAAAAAAAAAAAAAAAAAAAAAAAAAAAAAAAAAAAAAAAAAAAAAGAAAACAGACATTTTGTAGATTTTTTTATACCTACTAATAAGCCCTTTCGGGGGCAAAGACAGGCGGATCGAAACTGCAAAGACTCCCAATGGAGATTTACTGCGAATGTTCATTTAGGGTCGATTTATATATCATTTTTAGCTCCGGATTTTTCGATTAATATAACATTTTTAGCTCCGAACTTTTCGATTTATTCAAAAATTTTAGTTCCGCATTTTTCGATTTATGCAGAATTTTTTAGCTCCGGATTTTTCGATTTATGAAGAATTTTTAGCTCCCTCGCCAAGAGTTAGCCATGCAAAGTTCTAAACGAAATTGGGATAGCGCATGCGCGGTGATATTCTTCGTAGGGAGGCATTGCTGTTTTGATCCACTAGTAGAGCAAAGCACTTCTATTCGTAAAATACAGAAATGATTGAATGACACCGGGTCTTATAATCAAATCCATATCAAAATAAGCGAAAGCGTTCCTTTACGCACTTAATGGAGATTTTCGATTCAAAAAATGGTGCCAATGTGTTACTTAAGAATTAAAACTAGGAGTTCCAAAATGAGACCTGCGCCCTTGCAGGGGTTAAAATTGAAAACTTATTTCATATATAAAATTTCTGGTAGAAATAATAATAATAATAATAATAATAATAACAAAAACAAAAACAACAACAACAATAATAATAATGATAATAATAATAATAATAATAATAATAATAATAACAACACCAATAATAATAATAATAATAATAATAATAATAATAATAATAATAATAATAATAATAATAACAACAACAACACCAATAATAATAATAATAATAATAATAATAATAATAATAACAACAATAATAATAATAATATTAATAAACTAAAGTACGCAGATCTGTTTTTGCGCATGCCCGAACAATTAATTCGAATAGAAAAGCGCCCTCTCTGCCCGTCGCTATATTAACCTCTTCCCTTATCTGCATGTACGTCATACGGGCAAAGTGTTTTTGGCAATCTTGATTTACTATCCTCACCAATAAATTTTTGTAGCAAACTTTGTATCATCACATCAGAGCATTTTTCTGATACAGTTAGTCAAAAATTTCTGTTTCGAAAAACTGGTGATAAAACATTAAAAATTCTGTAAAAGACATAAAAAATAGCATTATTTGAAAGTTATTTTCGAAAATATGGGTCATTTTAGTGGTTAATCGAATATTTCTTTGTTTAATCAATCCAAAGATAATATTATAAAAATAATGGTGCAGTAAAATAGAAGTAAAAAATATTGTATATTAAGTCCCCGTGAAAATGTTTAAAAAATGCTAACATTAAATACTAAATAAAAAAAAAAGACAAACAGAGAAGTAAACAATAAAAAAGTGGTTGTTTGAGGCCACCGTAATACTTACACTCTTAAAACGAAAGAGCTGATTTGGCTGAAATAGCTGTAATTTTTTCGATCATAAAAGAGTTGTTTTTCAAACGATTAAATCTTCTTGATCTAAATTGGTTATTTAAAGAGCTCAACTTCATTTAAATTAGTTAAAACTCGAGTTATTTCAACTCTTTTTTGAGAAGCTGTCTTTCAACACTGAGATGAGTGGATTTTAGCTCAACTTGAGCTATTTTGTGGCTGACTTTTTAAGAGAGTACCCATCGTAGATATGCATACTATAAAATAGGGAAATTAAACATATGGAAACTATTTATGAAATTCATCGCAATTTGGAAATAAAATGTAAGCATATGTTTAAATATTTTTAACACATAGTAATGTCTTATTATGGAATTGCGGGTACTACTTGATTATACCGTCGACCCATTTCGACATATAATATGAATCGCCAAATTATTAGAAAATTATACAAACTAACATATATATTTTTTAAATAACGAAATAGCAAATAAATTCGTAAAAGATTAATAATACTACAAATGAAACATCGAATTAAAAATCACTTGATGATGTAAAAAACGCAGTTAACATGTTTAATGTCAAGTGAATGTGACATTTATGATGAGTCATTGTTCGAATTCAATCTTATATTTGGCGACAGTTTTTTAATCGATGGGATAATCAAGTATTACCAAATAGCGTAAAAGAAGCGTCCATATTACTCAAAACATTACAATTATATCAACTTAATGTTTACTGCATTGGATTAAGCGTCTCATTTCCAATTAAATTATATCATTGAATTGAAATTTGGATGAAATACAGGGTCATGAAAAATCGATGAATGTGGGAAATATGATTAGAAATATCTCAGCAACTATTTATCCGATTTATTTCATTCTAGATGCACAATTTATGATTTTTTATTGTCTTTTAGAGCCTTTCTTTAACCCCCTGACTGCCCAGCCAAAGGGTAATATTGTAGTGTTGTTTTCTCCGTAATTTATTAAAAATATAAAAAAAAGACTTTTTTCCAACCTGATACAAAATATGTTATTAGTATCGGTGTATAATCTTTGATAGCATCAATCCTAACTTAATTTTTAAGAACTGGGTTTTATTTGTGGAATAATACTAATTTAAATATTGTTTATGTTGCAGTGAAAGCTGTAGCTTAGTGTGTGAAAAAATCAGCCGCGGCAGTCAGGAGGTTAAAATAAAAAAAATCGAAAATTTTTACATACGTTTCTTCAGAACTAATATTTCGAGAGTCCGAAAAAATAGTTCCAGTTAATCGAGGTTGCTGATATTAAACAGGCTTCTTCACATTATTACATACTAAAATCACACCAAATTTTAAGTCTCTGTCTCAATTTGTTTGAGAGATAAAGCGTTTACAGACAGACAGAGAGACAGACGGATTTTTTCCCCAAAAATATGTTTTTCTCAACCCATTAGTGCCTAACGTCCCTTTTTAGGGACGCTTCAAAAAGTGCATTCAGCACTGTTTTTGACACCGGTAAAAAAGAAAAGCAATAATTATTTTATTTAAATGATGAATTTTCGTGATTAATGAACTAAACTTATATCTTCTAAAAATAGTGGTGCCAACCAAATAAAATTTACGCAAAAGGTGCTGGGCATGAATGGGTTAATCTCCAGTGTATGGAACGCATCAATCTTACAAAAAAAATTTTCGATTTTCAAAACTATTGCAAGACTTACGCTGTACTACGTATGATGGGTAAGTAATAACTAAAATAACCAAAACAAATAAATACTTACGATAAAGCTATGATGGCTAAAAAAATTATAACCGATAACGCAGAAAACATTTTTTCATAAAATAATTTTGAACCACTAAAATAATTTTGAAAATGAAAAGTTTTTATGTAGAAATATAAGAGTTAAACATTTGTCATATTTTATAAATGTATAATCAACCAGAAAAACAGAAATTAAAACGATAAAGCACTCCAAACTTTCTACGGCAAAATTTACGTTGTTATAAAATAACAGATAAAAGAACAAATTGTCGAAGCAATAACAATGCTGCAAAAAAATTCGTCTTTTATATATATATATATTTTTTTTTTACCTAATCGTAATATTTATAATAAGCGTTCATCACAGATATTGTCATTTATCGGACAGATATTTTTTTTTTTTCGTATCATAATTTTCGCATATATTTAAGTATTGAAAAATTAAGTAATTTAAATTGGAGCTGCTGTGTAATGTCATTTTTATGATCATAATGCATCGTCGTTGATTTTTTAATTAAATTGGAATATCAGTATTTTCGAATGGCAATCATCGCGCTTTGCAGACGATTTTGATCATGAATTTTGCAGAATGAATGATTTTTGCTATCAAATGAATCATTTCGATCATTTTTAAAATTTAAATCAATTTCGACCAAAAATTTTGTAAAAAGAAATAAACCAAAAACATACTTGCCAGCGGCTGTAACCCCCCCCCCCCCCCCCCAATTAAAGCTGTATAAAGCGTTATAACTTAAATAGGAGAGGGCACATCCGTCAAGGTTCCACGCCATCTAGCGGAAGAGGTAAAACCACGGGAATACATTTTTTTTCTTTCTTTTTTTTTTTTTTTTTTTTTTTTTTTTTTTCGTATTAATAGGAATGAAATTTATTCGTTGTTAGAATAAAATATTACTTTAAAATATTGGCTGACTTTTGCGTAGAATAAAGTTTAGGATTGAAAAATTGCTGTAAATAATTGTAATTATTTGGATTCAGATAGAATAACCCTCCAAGCGTCTTGCAAATGGGTAAAATTGTAATGTTGTTTTTTCTTTATTTTGTTTTAAATGCTAATAAAATATGATTCTTTCAATATTACATAAAAAATCTTATTTAGGAATATAAATGTAATCCTTGAGAGTCTTAATCATTCTTCAATGCTTTGAAAATTCATTAAATTTATAGAATTATAATATCTTAAACATTCCTTACATTGCAGTGAAACCTGGAGCTTAGTGTACGGAATATTACGGGTTAAACGCTTAGAGGGTTAAATTGAATAATAGAGTGTAGTACGTCTAAATATTAAGATAAAATATTATTTTATTATATAATACAAATGTTGCTCATTTAAATACGTTCGATTTTGATTATGCTTTTTAATTTAATGAAAAGTGACGCATATATATTAGTAAGTAATTAATGTGTAAAGCCATAATTTTCCATTCTCATTTTTTTTTTTACTGAATTCTTGATATGTTAAAATTCTACACGGTTGCATTTTCCGTGATAATACAGCTTTTATTAATGTTTAAAATAATTGAATTATTCAACTTTAGGTCCGTTTTTTTGTTTATCGAGCGCAGACGATAAGTATTAAAGATTTTCAAAGTCGTATTGCACTTAATGTATTTTAACTTACAAATATTTCATTCATTTATCTTAAAAGTCATTGCATTATTTTGTATTCGGAATCACTTTAATTTAAAATGAACGCATTAAAAGTTGTACTATTAAACAAGCAAATATTGTTCATTTATTTGTTTAAATATTTTGCTATTCTAGACAATATTTTTTTTTTAATCGTCAGATCAGATTTTTGTTTATTTATTAATTTATTTATTTTGAAATAGACAGAGCCATTTAGAGAGTTCCTATTTAAAACTCGATCACAACTTTCAAGTTATTCGCTCATGGAAGATGAATCTTGTGTGTCAGATTTATTTCAAAATATTTTGTTACAGCTTCTTTTCATAAAAATATGCGTACTTAAAAAAAGGATCACATTTCCATTTTAGTTTCAAGGCTTTTTACAAACCAGTATTTTAATATAGAAAATGTTGCTTTATTTAATTGGAACATTTAGGCAATTTAAAAGATCCAGATTTACTCTGAAATAATAGTGGTGTGAAAAAATCCAGAGACCTTGGTACGGCTGCAATAATGTTTTTATAGAATTAGTGCTTTTTCTCCGGAAATTATAATGATATTATGACTATTAATATTACGATTTTTTTTTCTAACGTACATAATTTTATCAAAATAAATTATAACAAAATTACTTTGCAATAAATTTGGTAAACAAGATTCATCTTCCATGAGAGAGTACAAATCCAGAAAATATGAGCAAGAGATGCGCAGATACGTAGTAGATATCTCCGCATATACGACGTCATAGTAAAAACCCGCATATTTGCGTTATCACTCCTTCCACCAGAGGGCGCAGCTGTATCATTTTACGCCAGATTCCAGCATTAACTTTGCATGCTTACTCGTATGCAATTTTGGCCCCAATCTATATTAGATTTTTAACACATTGAAGACGGTAGAAATTTTTATACTGCTAGGGGACTTCGCCACCTATGAGCTATGCTCATCAACCCCCGTTCCGTCTGTAAAAATCCGTTAGTTTGTTCGGCTTTAAACATTTACGGAAAATTAAGTACAATAAAAAAAGGAAAAAAAAAAGAGAAAGAAAACAGTAACGATCGCCCTGTAAAAGGATATCAATTCTTTCCCACTTACGGGGGAGGTTTAAACCCTTGGCGACGGGAGCCTTTACGAAATTTTTAATGTTTTGTCACCGGTTTTTAGAAACAGAAATTTGTGCCGTATTAAATCGAGACAATGCTCCTGTAAGGCTAATTATACAATAAAATTTTACTGGTGGGAATAAACATGGATTCTTAAGCCTTTTTGCGGCACGTATGCGCGTCGCTCGTCTCCAAGGGGTTACGGCCGAATGAACTACTGTTAATGGCTGCTTTCGCGTTCGACAACGTTTCAAAATCAGCTTATGCAAAATTATCTTAGTCAATAGAGTCTTAGAGCTTTTAACATTGATGTTTTTAAATAAGTGATTTTTAAATGTAACATTTTAAATATGAGTATTTCAGTAATTTTCACAATTTTTCCCTTTTGTAATATTTACGTGAAAATATTTTAATCGTTAGAAAGGAAATATTAATATTAGCATTGTCCTATTTTGTTTTTTAAAACTAACGATATTTTTCTCAATTTACGACTCTTAAGGCATATTCATGAATTTATCATTTTACAATTTTCTTTAATTTTTAAAATTCATGTGTGAATATAATTTTTAAGCAGTAATTTTCAATATTTTACTGCTTATAATACGTAATATGCATTTCATTTTAATTTTTTAAAGCTTTTCCATTTATAACGGTCACGTGTCAATAAATTTTTAATTTGAAGAAACTTTTATATTTTAATAGATGGCAACGATTTAGAACAATATTCTTTTCTAAAATATGTAAAAAAAATTCGCTAAAAATGCTGAAAATTTGAATTTAAAATGAAAATAAATCCTAATAAAATGAGTCAAATTAAAAAAATAAATGTAGTCTGGAACTTCTAATGTATAAAATGATCTAAAAATGATTAAGAGAGTCCAGGACATAAAAATCTTGAAACTTTCTGAAAAAAAAAATATATATATTGTATTAAACTGTTTATTCTGTTTTTTTTTTTTTTTTTTTTTTTTTTTTTGTTTAAAACGACGATTGAATCATGATTCCACCTTAATTGGAACAGGAAATATTATATTTTTCGTTTTGATTGCTTTCAAAATTTTACTTTCAAGTAATTGTTGTAATGGAAACTACTTCCTGTGAAAATGCAATTTTCTTCATGATGAAAATTTTCACCATTTTTCTTATTTGAATTGTTATAAGTCAAGACAGTGACGTAACCAAGGTGGGTGCCCAAAACCAATAATATTTTAATATAAGGTTTTCTTCTTGATTCATTGCAGAAACTTTTCTAGTTAGATAAGACGAACAGAACTTAAAAAAATTACCCGTATTAACAGCATTTGGGAACCCACCCAGGTTACGCCACTGTAGGAACCATTAAAGATAAATGGTTCAAACTTGAAACATGTCTTTTTCAATGGTTTCACTTTAATTATGATTTAGCAAATTCGAAACAAAGTTACTTTTTAAGATATGATTTTTTAGTACTTCTAGGTTATCCCGTCGACCAATTTCGCCAAATTATACAAATCGCCAAACTAATAGCCAAATAATACATATTAACATATTTTTTATTTAAAATAATGAAAAAATCAAATAATTAGTAGAATATTCATAAAAATATAAATAAAAAATCGAAATAAAAATCACTTAATGATGTTTTAAATACGTGTATCTTATTTAATGTCATTGAATGTGACATGCACGATCCTCCATTATTGGCATTTAATCTTATTTTTTGGCGATCGTTTTTTTGGTCGACGGGATAACCTAGTAGTACCGATTTTTTTTAATCTACATACATATTTTTTAACTTTTAATCCAAATATTTTTTATTTTTATTTAAATCACTATATTTTTAAATGCTGAATCAAAATTAAAATTTATATATTTCTGTTTATTTAAAAAAAGTAAATTTGAAATTATTTAAATAATATTTGAAGCTGTAACGATTTTAATTTACTCTGCTTTTTTAAACAAATTTTTAATTTTTTTAAAAGAAATATGAGAAGTTTTAGCATGAAATTTTGCTTACGAATAATATGGTTAATAATAAAAAAAATTCAAAATTTTAACTCAACAAATAAAAAATTAATTAAAACGTATTCCGAACACCCTTACGTTTTACAATTTTTAAAAACTGCACAAAACAGATTATAATTCTGATTCAACACTTTTATTAATATTGAACAGTTAATAAATATGACTTTGTATCTTACGAACCATTATGCTAACCTACCAATTACACAAGCTAAAGACATGCAAAATCTGTATCATTAAGAGCGGTTAATTTTAATTTAACAATGATAATTGTGGTTTATTGCAAAATTTAAAGTTGTTACACGGGTATTAAGTAACGATTATGGTTGCAGAGATTGCTTAATAAATCACTTTGAAAGCTAACAATCTTGTAACACATAAACTAGTAATAAACGATGCAGAAACTGATTAATACTGCATTTTTAGTTTTATGTAATAGATAAACATTTTAAACTTTTAGTGCCTCGCAAAGTAATGACATTGATTTTAATAGAAACACGTTATGTCATTATTGGTTGTGTTTAATTATAACATTGTCGAATGAAAGTTAATAGATTTTATAGATTTTAATGAATAATTATTTACGCGTTAAAGTTATTTTAGCAAATAAATGTCGATTTCTAGAACGCAATTATTAAATAAAAATGCCTTTATACACTATATTGCCATTGATTATGGGACACTTGCGATTTTAGACATTTTACTAAATATCTAGAAAAATACATGAGGAATCATCTCGAAACTCTTAGTGTATAAATATAATAGTATAAGTCATACATCTCCATGAAGATTTTTTCCCGAAACTCCAAAGGGGGCCGTCAACAAATTAAAAAAGAATATATCTTTTGAATAACCCTGTCAAAACTAATGTAGCAAAAGAGCTCAAACTCTAGATTGTAATTGAATGCCTTATTGTAATAAGCCTTGTTCATTTTTATGCAAATAGCATGCATACTCGCAGAGTAATTAAGGTTTTTATAAAAATGATCCCAAATTTTTCCAAGTTTTTTCCTTATAATTTTCAGAGTTCTTAATATAAAATATTATTTTTTTCAGAAAATATGACAAACAACATTGCACACAGTACCCTGTAATCAGAATTAAAAAATAATGAAAATTGTATAAATAATGAGTTGGTTTACTAAATAATATTTTACTGCGCATGCGTCAACGATATCAAAATTTCATTTGCATATTATGTTAGCTAAATGTATAGAGCAACTTTTGTGAAAGTCACAAAATCATAACTTGAAAATTCTGACAATAATTGTCAATTGAATAAGTCGAAAATCCGTTATTCTCAAATTGAAGCAAAAACAAGAGGGGTTGTATCCATATATTCATTGATTAGTGTCAATATAGAATACACAATATGGGATGTACTACTGCATTTGGATAAAATCCCTCATTTTTTTGCTTCATTTTGGAAACAACGGATTTTGTCCTTTTTCTATAGACGATTACTTTCAGAATTTTCAAGCTATGATTTTGAGACTTTTACAAAAGTTGCTCTATACATTTAGCTAACATAATATGCAAATGAAATTTTGATATCTTTGACGCATGCGCAGTAAAAAAATATATAGTAAACCTACTCATGTTTCATACAATTTTAATTATTTTTTAATTCTGATTACAGGGTACTGCGTGCAATATTATTTGTCATATTTTCTGAAAAAAATATTATTTTATATTAAGAACTCTGAAAATTATAATGGAAAAACTTGGAAAAATTTGGGACCATTTTTATAAAAACCTTATTACTCTGCGAGTGTGCATGCTATTTGCATAAAAATGAACACAGTGTACTACAATAAGGCATTCAATCATAATCTAGAGTTTGAGCGCTTTTGCTACATTAGTTTTGACAGGGTTATTCAAAAGATTTTCATTCTTTTTTAATTTGTTGACGGTCCCCTATAGCGTTTAGGTAAAAAATCTTCACGGAGATGTATGAAGTATACTATTATATTTATACACTAAGAGTTTCGAGATGATTCCTCATGTATTTTTCTAGATATTTAGTAAAATGTCTAAAATCGCAAGTGTCCCATAATCAATGGCAATATAGTGTATTCTTGATATTTTTAAATTAGTCGGATGTAAGTATCGTTACTTTAATATTTTCTTTCTCTTTTAATATTCACTTGTAAATATAGTTTTATGACGTAATTTTCAACATTTTCCCACTCTTAACTCGTAATTATTTAATTGCCTTTTGAAAGTTTTTTCTATTCATGATAGTCGCGTATAGAGGTCTGCACGGTCCCGGGCTTGGCCCGAGGCCCGTTCCCGGCCCGGCGTAATCGTTTCGAATTCGCTAACGGGCCGGGCGGGGCCGACAAACAAAATAAACGGGCCGGGCCGGCAAAAAAAATTGAATGGGCAGTACGGGCCGGGCCGGGCTGATATAAAAATTTTCGGGCCTACCGGCCCGTTTTGAAGATTTAAACATAAACGATAAAATATAAACCTATTTTCGACGAAAATGGTTTTAACGGGAATAAATATAAATGTGCATCACGAGCCATACTAGTTTGACAGCATCAACATAAAAATGTAACTTGTGCAGTGTAGAGATCGGCATCGGACAGTTACATTGTGTGTAACCCGTTTTAATATTTTTAAAACTGACTCGTGCAGGGCCAAGATCAAAATTGGAGATCAAGGCATTATTTTTCTACAAATAGACTTGCCGGACCGAAAGAAGACTTAATTGTTCTCAAGATCTGTAGGGCAGACAACATAATTTGTAAAATTATGAACAGCGATAAAGAACTTATGTTAGCTTAATGTTTGGATATATACTTCTTGATGGTTTTTAAATTAATTTTTCAATAACGCGAAAGTTTGACACATTTTTACATTAATTTTTAATATTAAAAATATAAAAGTGATAAGCCTGACTATTGAAGGGATTTGGAATCGAATAACGTTTTTCATTTTTGGTAAATAAAATACTTGTATAACCTTGTTGAGATACAATAGTTTTTCAAATGGTTGCAGGTTTTTCTCCCTTCCCATGCTATCGCTTCCGGAAATTCTGTTCAAAACGCTAACTATGACAATATTCTATTTGCTTGCAGTGTTCTTAAATTTCTTGTATCAAAAAATGGATAACGCCATTCAATTATATAGTTTCTGAATAAAGACAACTGCTAATCGTATGCATTTCTGAGATAAAAATGAATTTAGAAATGTATCAGAAAGGAGCTTCTTTGAATTAACGTATGAATTTGGATTTAAAATCTTTAATAAAATGATGTAGAAATATTTTTATAAATCTTCCTTTATTAAACAGCTTCAAAAGTTACGATGTTTTTAAATTTCTTTTTTTTTAACACGCTTTTATTAACTTCATCTGTATGTGAGTTTGTGAGTTTGTGAGTTTGTAACTCTCCTTATTTTCTAAAGATTTTCTCAAGCAATTTTGACTAAAAATTGTATTCTATGGTTTTCGGGCACGAGAAAATCATTGGGCTAGGTTACATGTTCGAGAAAAAATTTTAATGGGTCAAGCTATTTATATTTAAAGAACGGCGTGATCGATTACAACGAAATTTTGTATGTAACAGCTTTTTGGCACGAGAAAACTATCGAGCTGGGTCACATGTTCGAAAAATTTCGATTAGTGGGTCATTTTTGGGTCATTATGGGTCAAGCCATTTTTATCTAAAAAACGGCTCTAACGATTTTGACCAAATTTTATATTTTATCGTTTTGGATTACAAGAAGACCATTGGGTTAGGTAACATGTTCGAGAAAATTCGGTTACTGGGTCATTTTTGGGGTCATTATGGGTCATGCTATTTTTATCTAAAGATTTTCTCACGCAGTTTTAACTAAAAATTGCATTTTATGGTTTTCGGTCACGAGAAAAATATTGGGCTAGATTACATGTTCGAGAAAAAAATTTAATGGGTCATATTGGGTCATTAAGAGTCTGGGTCAAGCTATTTATATTTAAAGAACGGCGTGATCGATTATAACGAAATTTTGTATGAACAGTTTTTTGACACGAGGAAACTAATGGGCTAAATCACATGTTTGAGAGATTTCGACTATAATGATCATTTGTGGGTCATGATGGGCCATAATGGATCATGTCAAGCTACATCTAAAGAACAGGTGGATCGATTTTAACGAAATTTTGTATATAACATTTTTTGGCACAAGAAAATCATTGGGCTAGGTCACACTTTCGAGAAATTTCGATTAATGGGTCATAAAGGGTCTGGGTCAAGCAATTTATATTTAAAGAACGGCTGGATCGTTTTTAACGAAATTTTGTATGTAAAAATTTTTAGACACGAGGACACTAATGGGCTAAGTCACATGTTCGAGAGATTTCGATTATAAGGGTAATTTGTGGGTCATTCATGGGTCATGCTAATTTTATGTAGAAAATGGTCTCTCACCATTTTGACTATATTTTGTATTATGATATTCTCGGGCAAGAAAATACCATTGGACCAGGACACATGTCGCGAAAATTCGATTAATGGTTCATTTTGGGTCATAATGGGTTAGGGTTATTCTAATTATATATAACAACGATTCAATCAATTTTAATTAATTTTGTAACGAAACGTCTTTTGTCACGAGAAGACTATTGGGCAGAGTCGCAAGTTGAACAAAATTATATTAATGGGCCATTTCGCTTTATTGATGAATGCTGTCAAGCTAATTTTATCTAAGAAACGGCTTAAACGATTTTGATTCAATTTTATATTTTACTGTTTTTGATTACCTGGAGACCTTTGAGCTAAGTCACATGTTTGATCAAATTTGATTAGTGGGTCATTTTTGGGAAATACGGGTTAGGGTCATGAGAAATTGGCAGCAACCAATAAGTTGGCGATATTTCACAAAATATTGGATACATTTGGCCGAAAAATTGACTATTAAGATTACGAAAGCCAAAACACGTATTTGGTGCCAAATGAAAGAATATCTCCAAATTTGGCTATATCTGGCAAAAAATGTTGTCTTTCATAATGTGAAGAATTTTTTTTTATACATTCTTAATGGGATTCGAGATGCATGGTTAAATTAACCAGAGTCGACCAAAAAAAAGTGATTTGGATCGATGTCCTTTCGTTGTAAATTTTAAAATAAATATAGTTTAAAAAAACTAAAAACCACGCTTTTAAAGTAATCAAACTAAAAAGTGAAAAATAAATATAGTTTAAAAAAACTAAAAAACACGCTTTTTAAGTATATCAAACTAAAAAGTGAAAAATAATTCGTACTATACGCTGAAAACGAAAATAGATGAAAAATACTATATTACTATAAAATCATTGTTATTATAGAAATCAATTAATAAGCAATAAATAAAATTATCGTAGAAAAAAGGCGTGGGGTGCTTCTTAAGAACTGATAGATGGAGCATGGTAGATGGAGCACCCCACGCTTTTTTTCCACGATAATTTTATTTATTACTTATTAATTGATTTCTGTAATAACAATGATTTTATAGTAATGTAGTATTTTTCATCTATTTTCGTTTTCAGCTTATAGTACGAATTATTTTTCACTTTTTAGTTTGATATACTTAAAAAGCGTGTTTTTTAGTTTTTTTTAAAACTATATTTATTCTTTTATTCTAAGCCATATTAATTTTTTAATGAATCTTTATTTGAATGTTGAAAGCCTAAGAATCTTAGTAATCTTAGTATGTTACTAATGTGTATTTCTTGTAAAATATACTGTAAAATCATTCCATAGATATGTATGCAGTACTCTTTAAAAAATCTTAATTATATGATAATAATCTGAATTTTTTAGAAATCGTAAAAATTGTAACAGGCCAAAACGGGCCGAGCCTGTTTTCCCTGATTTTTCTACGGACCGGGCCGGGCCTAAAATATAAAAATTTGAACGGGCCGGGCTCGGGCCGAACTTTTGAGTTTTACAACGGGCCGGGCCGAAAAAATTTTCCTAAGGGCTGGGCCGGCCCCGGGCCTGGAAATTCCGGCCCGTGCAGACCTCTAGTCGCGTATAAATAATTTTTCAATTTGAAGGAAATATATATCGCCAAATATTGTTTTTGCCATCATTTCATCTATATTATAATAGATAAAATCATCTGACTGTCAAAAACAGTTACGAGCTGATTTTATGGCTTTTCATACGCAATGTTTCCATTTTGATTAAAAAATAATAATCATTTTTTTCAATTAAACCCAAATAAAAGTTGCCATGACCGCGTAGAATTCTCTATACTTTTAAATAGCCGGGTGCAACTCTCGTTACTTTAATATTTTCTTTCTCTTTTAATATTCACTTGTAAATCACTTGTTGTAGTTTTATGAGTAATTTTCAATATTTTCCCACTCTTAACTCCTAATTATTTTAATGGCCATTTGAAAGTTATTTTCTGTTCGTGATAGTCGCGTATAAATAATTTTTCAATTTGAAGGAAATATGATATATCGCCAAATATTGGTTTTTTTGCCATCATTTCATCTATATTATAATAGATAAAATCATCTGACTGTCAAAAACAACTACGAGCTGATTTTATGGCTTTTCATATACAACGTTTCCATTTTGATTAAAAAATCATAATAATTTTTTTCTATTAAGCCCAAATAAAAGTTGCCATGACCGCGTAGAATTCTTGATACTTTTAAATTAGCCTGGTGTAAGTCTCATTACTTTAGTATTTTCTTTCTCTTTTAATATTCGCATGTAAATATAGTTTTATGATGTAATTTTCAATATTTTCCCATTCTTAACTCGTAATTATTTAATTGTCATGTGAAAGTTTTTGAAGTGAAAACTTCTTTAGCGGCGCTGAGCACTTTTTGTATGGGTAAAAACTTCCAAACTCGCGTCAGGGTCACGTGATGCTGATCGAAAAAGCGTAAGATCGAGGGGAACTAGTATCTCCCACTCTTTCTACCGTGCCTGAGTGTGCTGCTCCGTTTAGGCGGCACAGGGCGCTTGCGCGAATGTCCGTGTGTGTTTTTTTAAGTTATAATTGTATTTAAGTTTAACAACTTATACTGTTAATAAATGGAATAAAACGTTATGAAAGAAAAAGTATGACATTGTGCATTGATTATGCTGCAGTTTCCAACTACTTTTTTTCATTTTTTTATTATATTTAAATAATAACAACATAAATTGATACCAAATGGAATAAAAAATTAAGAAAGAAAAAACATGACATTGCACATCAATTATGCTGCACTTTCCAACCATTTTTTTCAATTCCTTAAATTTTCAATTTTATTTAAAGTTTAACAACTTACATTGTTATCAAACTGAATAAAATGTTAAGAAAGAAAAGACATGACATTGCTCATCGATTATACTACACTTTTCAACCAATTTTTAAAATTATAATTGTATTTAAAGTTTAACAACATATACTGTTACCAGAAGGAATAAAATGTTAAGAAAGAAAAAATATGACATTGTGCATCAATTATGCTGCACTTTCCAACCACTTTTTTCAGTTTTTTTAATTTTTGATTGCATTTAAATAGTAACAACATAAATTGATACCAAATGGTATAAAAAGTTAAGAAAGAAAAACATGACATTGCACATCGATTATGCTGCACTTTTAAACCCTTTATATATATATATATATATATATATTCAATTGTTTTTAAAGTTTAACAACTTATATTGTTATCAAATGGAATAAAATGATAAGAAAGAAAAGACATGATATTGTACATTGATTATGCAGTACTTTCCAACCAATTTTAAAAATTGTAATTGTATTTAAACTTTAACAACTTATACTGTTACCAGAGGGAATAAAATGTTAAGAAAGAAAAAGTATGACATCGCGCATTGATTACATTGCACTTTCCAACCATTTTCTCTCTTTTTTTTTAAATTTTTGATTGTATTTAAATAGTAACAACATAAATTGATACCAAATGGAATAAAAAGTTAAGAAAGAAAAAACATGACATTGCACATCAATTATGCTACATTTCAAAACCATTTTTAAAAATTTTATTTTTTATTGTATTTAAATAATAACAACATAAATTGATACCAAATGGAATAAAAAGTTAAGAAAGAAAAAACATGACATTGCACATCAATTATGCTGCACTTTCCAACCATTTTTTTCAATTCCTTAAATTTTCAATTGTATTTAAAGTTTAACAACTTACATTGTTATCAAATTGAATAAAAAGTTAAGAAAGAAAAGACATGACATTGCTCATCGATTATACTACACTTTTCAACCAATTTTTAAAATTATAATTGTATTTAAAGTTTAACAACATATACTATTACCAGAAGGAATAAAATGTTAAGAAAGAAAAAATATGACATTGTGCATCAATTATGCTGCACTTTCCAACCACTTTTTTCAGTTTTTTAAATTTTTGATTGTATTTAAATAGTAACAACATAAATTGATACCAAATGGTATAAAAAGTTAAGAAAGAAAAACCTGACATTGCACATCGATTATGCTGCACTTTTAAACCTTTTTTTTTTAATATATATTTTCAATTGTTTTTAAAGTTTAACAATTTATATTGTTATCAAATGGAATAAAATGATAAGAAAGAAAAGACATGATATTGTACATTGATTATGCAGTACTTTCCAACTAATTTTAAAAATTGTAATTGTATTTAAACCTTAACAACTTATACTGTTACCAGAGGGAATAAAATGTTAAGAAAGAAAAAGTATGACATCGCGCATTGATTACATTGCACTTTCCAACCATTTTTCTCTCTTTTTTTTAAATTTTTGATTGTATTTAAATAGTAACAACATAAATTGATACCAAATGGAATAAAAAGTTAAGAAAGAAAAAACATGACATTGCACATCAATTATGCTACATTTCAAAACCATTTTTAAAAATTTTAATTGTATTTAAAGTTTAACAAAATATACTGTTACCAGAAGGAATAAAATGTTAAGAAAGAAAAAATATGACATTGTGCATCAATTATGCTGCACTTTCCAACCACTTTTTTCAGTTTTTTTAATTTTTGATTGCATTTAAATAGTAACAACATAAATTGATACCAAATGGTATAAAAAGTTAAGAAAGAAAAACATGACATTGCACATCGATTATGCTGCACTTTTAAACCCTTTATATATATATATATATATATATATATATATATATTCAATTGTTTTTAAAGTTTAACAACTTATATTGTTATCAAATGGAATAAAATGATAAGAAAGAAAAGACATGATATTGTACATTGATTATGCAGTACTTTCCAACTAATTTTAAAAATTGTAATTGTATTTAAACCTTAACAACTTATACTGTTACCAGAGGGAATAAAATGTTAAGAAAGAAAAAGTATGACATCGCGCATTGATTACATTGCACTTTCCAACCATTTTTCTCTCTTTTTTTTAAATTTTTGATTGTATTTAAATAGTAACAACATAAATTGATACCAAATGGAATAAAAAGTTAAGAAAGAAAAAACATGACATTGCACATCAATTATGCTACATTTCAAAACCATTTTTAAAAATTTTAATTGTATTTAAAGTTTAACAAAATATACTGTTACCAGATGGAATAAAAAGTTAAGAAAGAAAAATCATGATATTGTGCATCGATTATGCTGCACTTTCCAACCATTTTTTAAAATTTTTTATTTAAAGTTTAACAACTTATATTGTTTGATTACTATTCAATTTGTTGCAAGTTTCAGAAGATACGGTCGTCCAGCAGCAGGAGTAGCTATTTATAAAAGGTTGTTTGATGTAATGGGCATATATTTCCACAATTCATATGAATGTGCATGTGAGGTACACCAGTATGTTTAATAGTAATGTTTTTGATATCAGTGATATATGTGTTTGTTTTTGCCACTCTGAAAATGAAAAACTAATTGTATTGGTTGCCATTTATATTTCACCGGATAAGTCTTTAAGTGCAAATGAGAATTTTTGTATGAAAATTTATTTATTTGTTCTAAAGAGGCTTCTGCATTACTTCAAGATAGAATTGGAAAGAGATTTGATGATTTGCCGATGATTTTGAGTAGGGATTTCAACATCAACTTTGTGGATGATGAAAATCTACAATTAATTGAATTTTTAAATAGAAAATTTGATTTAACAATGACCAACCATCGCAATCTTAGCACAAAGAGATAAAAAATTACAATTGATGCAGTCATTACAAGATATTTAAATAGAATTGAATCAAAATTGTTTGCTATATATTTTCGTTACCATAAACCTATAATATCAAATCTAGAATATAATGATAATAATGATGATGGTGATGATGGAAGAATTGTTTAAATGGGGATGAAAATTCATAAGTTTTATGGGTATTTATTTCAAAGAATACCAACTGATGATATTTCATATTTCATGCATTTGTAAATTTATGTTTTAAGCAATAGATTGCAATTTTTGTATGTAAAATAATATGCATTATTTTTCATGTACAATAGCGCATTAAATGAAAATTGTAATATAATTTTTGTAGCAGTAGTTTATAATAATGAATAAAAAACACTTCATTTAAAAGTATTTTCTGCACAATAAAATATGTCCAGACGACTAAAAAAATACACACATAATTGTACAAGTTTTCACTTCTGTCGGCACTCCCGGAGTGCCTTTTTTTTTTTTTTCTATTCATGATAGTGCGAGTAAATAATTTTCCGATTTGAAGGCAATGTTATTTTTTGATCATTTGGCAATAATTTAAAATGACAATCTTTTCTAAATTATGCAAAAAATTTATCTCAAAATGTTGAAAATTTGAATTTAAAAAGGAAATAAATCCTCAAAAGATGAGTCAAATTAAAAAAAATAAATGTGGTCTGCACTTCGGGAAGTTTTATTTGCATAAAATGATCTAAATATTTGTACATTCCTATGGGCAGTATTTACTCTTATAAACCTTTTTTAATAGTGTAATTTCCTGCGTATAACCCGCGGATCAAACAATTAATTTTGGACCCAGAAATCTTATTTAGTGATTGAGGACAAAAATTTATGGCGATCTGAAAAGTTGCACATCTTTTTACAAATTTTCTGGATCGAAAAATAATTCTTTCATCCGTGGATTATACGCAGGAAATTACGGTAAAAAGATTTTGACCAACTTTCACATTTAATATCTATTAAAGTAATTATTAGATTTAAAAGCTGTGTGCATCGACGCCTTTATCAAACATTTCTCTATATAATACTACTTTTTGATATATTTTTTGTGCAGTAATTTTCTTAATATTAACGAAGAAACACCTCTGGTCACAAAAAATCCAATGTCAGCGGCGGTGACAGAGTAAGTTACTTTTTTTTAGAACAGAGATATAAATGTAATGACTGATGATGTGTTTTTTTGTTTTATTTATCGGCGCCCGCTCTTGGGTCACGTGACCAGCGGAGGAGAGTGTGGGAGAGGAAGGGGTTACGAACGCAGAGAGAGAGAGGTGTGTGTGCGGAGGTAAGAGGTGGACCTGCGAATGTCTGATGCAGGTAAACAGAATCAAAACATTATCCGGGAAATTGGAATATGTATGTGCTACGTCCACGACGTGGATCTGTTGTTAAAGAAGAGTAGTTAGAAGTTCTTGAAAGAAATATGAAATCCGGATATTTATATATATATATTTAATTGTGTGTGTTCAAGTCTTGCTGTATTCGTCCCTGTCATTTGTGTTCCGTGTGTTTAATTAAACTTTTGTTTCATCAAAGCTTGATTCCTTGGATTCTTTTGGATTACTTTAAAGCACACAGGTGTTTCGAAAAAAATTCATGAAGGAATAGGAAGAGCGTATATCACACGCTCTCTTCGCAAGAACCAGTGGTAAGTGAAACCAATTTTTATAGTTTTGGAAATAAAGTTGAAAGTTATAACTTTTGTTTATTAACTGAAGATTCATGAATATTAGATTAATGAATGTTACAATGATTCTAAACAGATAATCGTATTAGAATTGAAAACAAGTATTGTTCTGAGTATATTCTAGTGTATGATTATAATGAATGATTATATTATTTAGTGATTATAATTATTGATAAAGATAGTAATAGTTTTAAAAAAAAGAATATGTTCAGCATTAAAGGGTTAAAAAAAGAAGACCTGGTCATTGTAGCCACAGAATTAGGCTTAAAAGTAGAGCCAGATCATAGAATAGTGGATTTAAAGGCATTAATCGAAGGAAGCGAACAATATGATAAGGATTTCGATTTTGTAAAAGAATTCCTTGTTACAACGGTATCAGACCGCATTTCAAAAGAGAAACAAGAGGTAGAGGCCCTTAAAAATGAAAAAGAATATGTTAATTCTGAGCAGAAAACAGCGTTAGAATTAGAAAAAACGAAATTAGAAGTTATCAAACACCAATTAGAAATGGCTAAACTGCAGTCTGAGAACAAAAATTCTGATGGTGGGGGGGATGGATTCTAACATTCAATAGTCCTACTTTACCAACTAAAATTAAAGCTGGTTATCTAAGCTGCCCAGTCCGACCATATATACCAAACCCTCTCCGATGTTTTAAATGTCAGCGTTACGGCCATACAAACATACATTGTCGTGGATCTGTTACCTGCGCACGTTGTGCAGAAGTCGGCCACGACAATAAATCTTGTGAAAAACGCGAACGCTGCACAAATTGTAAAGGTGATCACACATCTTATTCTCGCACTTGTCCTAACTGGAATCGGGAAAAAGAAATTCTTACTCTAAAAATCACTCAAAATTTATCTTACCCCGATGCCCGTAAAGCTGTTGAATCCAGTACCCCATCCATTGGAATTTCCTACTCCAGTATACTCAAGCAGCAATCAACAACAGTAAGATATATAAGTACTCAAACTGATTCCACATATCTACCAAAAAAATCTACTAAAACACAATCAACTAGCACACCAATTAAAGAAAGCCGTGATATCTGTCTCCCTACTAAATGTCTTGTAAAACCACTATTAGAACACTGGCTAACATCCAAAGAACCTGTAAAAATAATTGATCTAGAAAAAATCGACAGAAATCTCTATCTAGTGGATCATCCAATGCTCCTGCTACTTCTCCAAAAAATGCCCCAAGTTCATCTGCTCTAAACCTGAAAAAACCCAATTCTAGTAAGACAGTGAAAACTTCCATTCAAAAAGAAGGGACAAAGACTGGGACCAAAACTGTTTCAAAATCAAAAACACCACAGAAATCAAATATACTTAAAAAACAAACAGATAGCAAGAAAACCCCATCTCCAGCATCTCCCAAGTGGCAGACTGTCGGTAAAAAAAAGAAAAGCTCATCTCTAAGCCCATGTATTAAGAATTTTAAAGATCCCAAGCAACTCCAGCACTATGTTCAAGAGGCTATGGAATCCGAAGCTTACGGCAGTGGCTCGGATTCCGAGGAAAACACTGTATTTGATGAATATGTGCCTGATTGAACTTGATTAGTTATTTATTGGCTTTTGGTTTTATATGTTAGATTTTCTGTTGTATTTGGCCTTTTGTATTTTTCATGTTGTTGTTAATTACTTTAGAATTTGAACTATTTTTGGAATTTTAACCTTTTACCTGTTTAACTGTCTGTGACTGGTTTTAATTGTTTTTAATTTCATGTGTCACCGCATTTTCATTCTCTATTTAATTCATATCCATGAGAGGTTTTTAATGTGGTATTCACTCTTTAAGTTTTAACTACGCCTACCTTGTTCTTGGCGCAGCATGTCCCACAGGGGACCTTGCGCCATAAAACTCAATTCAACCAACCAACCAACTGTCAATGTATCCGTGTGTCGTCATTGTACCATCGAAACACGTATGAAATTATGCATGGAACTGAACGAAATTTTTTGTGAATATTTTTTTCTGTGGTAAGCTGGTCCTCCTTCAATTTACAAATATATATTTTAACTATACAATCGAAAAGTGTATAAAATTAAGCATAGAATTGAACTAAATTTTGTGCATATTTTTTACTATGACCAGCATGTCCTTCCTGAATTTGAAAAAAATTGCGAAGAGTGTATCATATTTATTATTGTACATCGAAAAGTGCATGAAGTTATTTATAGAATTGGACCAATTTTTTGTGTATATTTTTGGCTATGAACAGCTATTTCTCATTGAACTTGAAAATATTCCTTCGATAGGAGTTGCTACAATGACGATTTTGTGTCGTTTTCTTTATTATGCCATTAAAAAGTGTATAAAGTTATTCATAGAATTGAACCATATATTTTCTGCATGTTTATGGCTATGACGAGCAAGTAATCCTTGAATTAGGAAAAATTCCTCAGGACTCTGTGATAGAGGTTTTTGTATAATTTTCTCGATTTTCCGTAATTCTTTTGTGCATTTTCGGCTCGTGAAGTGAGGGAACTCATGTCTTGCTAAACCACGCATTCGCAAACAGCTGATGACGACATAATAAGAAATAAAAAGAATATTGTCCAGTTAAACTGATGCCATTGAGCTTACAGGCTATGCACACTAATTGTATATTACAGTCTTACATTTTCAAGGAATAATGACATTCGAAAAACAAATTAAGTGGGGAAATAATTCCCCATTTCTCCTCCTTATACTTAATCATTAAACCCCCAAAACTAATCAGGGATACGCCTAATCATATGATAAACCTATATCCAAAATTCAAAGCAAGTCGGATAATTCTGCACAAAAACCCATTTGTATAATTTAGGTGAAGTGACTCCCCATTCTTTCCTTTATATTTAACCATTAAACCACCAAAACTATTTAAAGATCCGCCTTATTAGAAAGAACCTACATCCAAAATTTAAACGAAATCAGATAATTCTGTATAAAAAACTAATTATTTAATTAAAAAAGGTAATCGCACGTATTCCCCCTTTATAATTAACAAAAGAATCCCGCAGCTAATCAGAGTAGCGTGTTATCACTATGAACCTGTGATTGAAGCAAATCGGGTAATTCTGCACGAAAAACCATTTACTTAAATTAAGAGGGGTAGACACCCCCTTTGTTCTTATCCAATGGATTCCCAAAACAAATCAGGGAAATGCTTTATCAGTCTGAACTTATATCCAAAATTTGAAGCAAATCGGAAAATTTTGCGTGAAAAACCCACTAGCCTGAATTAAGAGGGTAACCCCCCGTTTCCTCACTTTGTACTGAACCAATGAACACCCAAAACTAATCTTGGGTGCGCCTCATCAAAATAATCTAAAATTTGAATGAAATCTGATAACTCTGCATGTAAGAACCCATTTATCTAATTTAAAGAGGTAATCGCCCGTATTCCCCTTTATAATTAACAAAAGAACCCCGTAGCTAACCAGAGTAGCGTCTTATCACTATGAACCTGTAATTCAAGCAAATCGGGTGATTCTGCACGAAAAATCATTTACCTAAATTAAGAGGGGTAGACATCCCCTTTGTTCTTATCCAATGGATTCCCAAAACAAATCAGGGAAGTGCTTTATCAGTCTGAACTTATATCCAAAATTTGAAGCAAATCGGGAAATTTTGCGTGAAAAACCCCCTAGCCTAAATTAAGAGGGTAACCCCCCGTTTCCTCACTTTGTACTGAACCAATGAACACCCAAAACTAATCTTGGGTGCGCCTCATCAAAATTATCTAAAATTTTAACGAAATCTGATAACTCTGCATGAAAAAATCCATTTATATCTAAATTAAGGGGGATTAGCTTCCCCTCACTTTCTTATACTTATCGAATGAACTCCCAAAACTAAACATGGAGGTGTCTTGATCAGAATGATCCTATGTCAAAAATTTGAATGAAATCTGATAACTGTTTATGAAAAACCCATTTATCTAAATTAAGGGCAGGGGATTGCCCCCCTTCACCCTTCCGTATACTTATCCAATGAACTCGCAAAACTTATCATAGAAACGCCTCATCTGAATGATCCTATCTCAAAATTTTGAATGAAATCTAATAATTCTGCATGATAAATCCATTTATACAAATTAAGGGGAGGGGTATTAGTCCCCGTTTCCCCTGTTATAGTTATCGAATGAATTCCAAAAACTAATCAGGGAATCGCCTTATCAAAATAAACCTAAATCCAAAATTTCAAGTAAATCGGATATTTTTATCATGAGTTAACTCGTTACACACACGTATACAGAACAGGCGGACACATAAGCTATCAGGCTTTGATAGCCTGTAAGCTGTGGTTAAAACAGGGATTTTTGATAGATGATCAGTGACGTAGCCATGGTAGCCCATAGGTGGGTGGGTGGGGGGCATACGCTTTAGATACTACTAATTTTGAAATTTTCTGCTCGACTTATCTAATTAAAGAATTTTCTGCTATTAATTAAGGCGAAGAAAACTTATCAAACTAGCCAATTATCCATAAGCTCATAAAAGACATAAATTTCTTGAAAACGACGCACAAGTAGGAAATATTATTTTGACGACTCTTAGTAAAATTTGTGCAAAACTTCCTTGGAAAAGATAAAAGTGAAAACCACCAAGACTATTTTAGTAACATGTTGCATTCAGTGTTTAATGAAGATGAATATACAATAGAAATACTAGACCTGATTGAGAAAAACAGAAGTTTTTTCAAATTTATCAGACAAAGTTCATGAAAATATTCCATGTACCAAACAATAGGTAATTATTTGTTCCTGTAAATGAAGTCTTATTTAAAACGAGATAAAGAGCTTTTCAATAAAATTTATGTTATCTAACCTTAAAGATAACTCTTAAAAATATTTACAAAAAAAAAATATTCCAGCAGCATAGGGTTAGTTATAAGACTACTTTTTTTTTCGAACTATATTAAAGTATATCTTGCAATTTGGAAAATGATTCCGTTTTATTCAATATCACACTTCTATTGTAGTTGAGTATAACTTTTTGGTGCTAGTTAATGATCCGTGTCTTTCAACGCGACAAAAAATATTATATTGTCATAATTATCATATTTTATTATTTTAGTTTAGAGGTAAAAATTTAGATAGCAGCACACAACCATTTTTTGTATTCCATGGAATTAAAAAAGCTAACATTCTATGCTGTTCGAGGTTATTTACGAGGTTTATTGATGTATGTGATACATGATGTAATGTTGTGTTTGTACATGTGTATTAAAATTTCGTTGTTTATTAGGATGAAACTATTTCTCACTTAAAAGTTTCATAAATGTTATTTAAAAATTTTATCTAAATGCATTTTAATAATCATAAAGCATTTAATTTGCAGAGAAAATAACAATGAATACCACTGCCTAAAGATCATTAAATAAGGTTTTTCTCAAAATTCCAAACATGCACATCGTCTCCTTTTCTATAAACATACAGATTTAATAATTCGTTTATGTACGCCAAAGTTACCAATTTAACATCTTTTTTATTCATTCAGAGGCTGTGAATTCATACAAGAAATTCCAAATTGAATTAATATTACTTAAAGAAAAATTTCTTTTTTCGGAAATGCATGTATGAATTCTACATTTCAGATAAAAACAAGTTGGAAACTGCGCGTGAAGCGTAGCAATTGGGGTGCGTTCGTACTATAACGAAGTTTTTTAAATATTCAGATCTTGCTGTTATAGTATAAAGTATTTCTTATACAGTATAGTGGTCGAAATGTTTTGTGTGTTCCTGTAAATAGTATCTGCTTTCTATTATATAGGAAGTATCGTGTATTAAACCTGAGAAACTTTTAGAAATTCCATAAAATGTGAAGTAGTTTAATATAATTGAAACATGCCCCAAACAATGTTTCCCCTTATGCAATGGAATACATTTGTCGGGCTCTGTAAATTAATAAATATTTTAAGCATCACAGATTATACAGAATGTTTGCTTTAGTATATACTTCATGGATTTGTGTCAATTTTATTATATTCGAACGAGTGCAACACTATTATTAAAATGTATTTGAAACTTCTTTTCCTACTGACCATTATGTAATGGATTACTTTTCATTGTCCCTGTAATTGAATTATGCATCTGATTTTCATAAAATTTGAAATGACTCGATAAAATTTTGTAAAAAATATATATTTTAAATTTCAAGCGATTCAGTTGAATAGTTTTTGCATTGTTACATTGTAAAAAATAAATGTGTAAATTGGCTAATTTTACACACATATATGTGTTATTTTGTAAAATTACACACCTGTAATAAAAATTACACATTTTTTCGGAAATTTACCTGTTTTTGTGTATATTTAGCGTCTGAAAGTAAGTGTGTAATTTGTTATCACTTGATAAACTCAGACAAGTGTGTAAATTCCGAAAAATGTGTGAATTTACACGAATTGTAGTGTTATTCTAATTTAAGCATAGTAATGTTTAGTCAGAGAAGTGTGTAAATTTCTGAAATCACCCACTTGTTTTAAAATTTACACACATTTCGTACAAAAAATTGCCTGTTTTTATGTGTATTTTGTTTATTAGAATGAGTACGTAAGTTTTTATCAGTTAATAGACACACAGAAGTGTGTAAATGTAAAAGATTACGTGTATGGGAGTGTTTTACATAATTATAAATATGTAAATTTTAAAAGACAGTTTCTAAATGTATTAGAAGACTTTCCGACAAAATTGAAAAGTGTTTATGCATTCGTTTTGTCTGTCCATCTGTCCGCGCTGTAACTCTTGTAAATATACTCAAATTGCCATGAAAATTTTAGATGTTATTGATGTTCACGTTAGCACAAACCCTACTGAAAATGAAGTTTCTACGATGATTAATTTATTTACAGGGATAGTCAAAAGTTTACCATTACATTACGGCCTATGGGAAAAATAGTTTCGAATGAGTTTTAAAGGTGTAACACCCTGCCAAACATATTTAAATTTATATGCATTTGCAAAGTACGTTAAAATATGTATTTAAAAAATGCAGTATAAATGATAGTTATTATTCATTTACAGGGCCACACGAAAGAATTCCGTTTTGCAAGAACAAAGGGGCAGGGGATTATTTGCGAGATATTTTAATAATGTTAAACAACTTCGTGTACAATAAAATTGATATGCTGATACGCTGAATCATAATATGAAGTGCATAGCATTTACAGGGAGATACAAAAGATTTCAAATAGTAAATTCTATTTGAAATACTGTGTATTATCGATGATGGTTGATGGATGGATGAAATGCATTTTTAATTATGATATGCGTTTTTAAGTTTCACTAAATATATGCATATAACATAGTGTGTATAAATTCTATAGTTTATATACAAGGTTACACAAAAGAACTCGTAAAGGTTACTGAATACGAGCGTAATTTACTAAAAGGTGGTTTTTAAATAAGTTATATATTTTTACATTGAACCGCTTGCTCAGAAATGTTTGTAGAATATAGATAAAATGATATACAGGGTCATGTAAAGTACTGGATGCATGGTCACAATTCGATAATAACTTCTGGAAATGTTATTTAAGAAGTTTTAAGAGTGTTTTAGTTTAAAATAAATTTTAGTTAAATATTGGACTGTAATACAGGTACTAGGTAAACTACAGGGCTGAACAAAAGTATTCAAGTACGTTTTCATCGATTAGTATGAATTGCTAATAAATAAATTTAACGAAAGTTTAGCGTTTTCTTGCTTAACTAAATTTTCTTATTATATAGTATACATATCAACACATAGATTAAATACAGGGCTGTTCAAAAGTATTCAAATACATATTTGGCTATGGACATTAACACCTTATTTTCCTAAATAATGAGTTTTGTTAAAGATTTCAGGAAGTGTTGGAAAGTGTTTCGTAATCAATCCTTAACGCATAATTTTTATTTCTTGTTAATTGAGATATGAGTTTTTAAATTGATTTTTGCATATTTTGTTCTATGTACAAATGCTGTAGATCATGTACAGGATAACACAGCAGAAAGTGCACAGATTACAGTACATGAACGGAAGTAGCTTAAAGGTGGTTTTAAAATAAATTCTACATTTTTACACAGAATTGCATTTAATAAACTAAGATATATATGGAGAAAATTGATATACAGGACCACGAAAGAATTTGATGCATGGCTGCCTATGTAAGATAACCTGTGGAAATGTAAGTTCACTAGATTTAAACGTGTTTTTGTTTTAATTAAATCATAGCTAAATAGTGGCATAACCTTACGCAAAAATAGTAGACAAAATACAGGGCTGTAAAAAAGAATTAAAATTTGGTTCGTCTTTTGGGTATAAAATTCTAAAAATCAAATTTCAACCTATTAGTCGTTTTAATACTTTACAACATTGTTGAAAATGCTTAAGAATACGGTTTGTTTGTCCGTATTCTAACTTGCGTTAATATAGTTGGATTTCTCTGTAATTGATACATGTATTAATGCAATATTTTAATTCATAACCCAAATTATGACTAATACAATATTATAATTTATAAAAAAGAAACTCTACAATTCATTTTAACAGGAAACTTTTTGAAATTGAATAAAAACAAAAGTGAAATGCATAAAAAAATTTTAATCCGAAAATTTTAATTAGAGCCACTTTTATGAAAATAACGTGTATTTAACTTCCAAATCTAGCATTGTATAAATAAACGGAAAACAACATGTGCGTTGCGCGGCAAAAAATTCACCTGCAGACTATCACAAGAGTTGGTCTTTGGAATAAAGAACGTTCAGCGTGCTCGTATATATTGTTCTTTTATAAACGTATATAGTTCGCATGAATTTTAAAACTTTTATGAAAATGTTACAAGAATGCGGCCAAAGGATATTTTACATGACAGTCCGAAAAAGGTACAGTGTCAGTAATGTAGTTAAAAAGAGCTCATTAATGTCATTGTACTGTATTCGGCCATAATTCTACGAAAGAATCTACGTATTTCTATTTGGATTATCCCAATTTAACACAGAGGAAGGACATTGATATGAAAATGGTAAGAAAAAAATATTTTCTCAGCTTTCTCTTTTAGTTAATAGTTTTAGTTTTAGTTAATTTCACATAAACATTTTATAAAAGTAATGACTAACATTAATTTAACTTTCATCAATTCAATAAACTTTACTAAATTTAATTTTTATTTTGTTGAAATAAAAGGCTGCATGCCAACGATTTATTCATTTAAATGGCATTTAAATCAGATTTTTTTTTCTCCTTTTTAAAACTATGCGGCTAAAATTACGTTTCTTTAAATTTTAAAAGTTTTGCGCTTTAAAAGTACTTTAACCGATAGTTAACATAATTACTATACATGTATTATCACATCCCAGTAGTTTCTACTTTAAACAGAGATTTAACTCATACATGAATCATCGCATTATAAAATGTATGAATATGAAATATATGATATGTACAACATGCATATGAGGTATATATAGGCTAGATGGGAAGGTAATGGACAAGCTTCAATATTTTTGGTTAAGAAAAAATACTTATTAACAATTTAATTTATATATATATATTTCATTAACTCCTCGTGATTTAAAATCTAAATTATTTTTTATGCTCCTAATCAAGACACAGAAAATAATATTTCAAAGTTCCATCGATTTTCAGGAAAATTTTAATGAATTTGCTAAGAGTTGTCTTCATTTAAAATAGTAATACTGTCATTTTTCTTTCCTTGCAAAATTTGCATGTGTTTATGTTTCGTTAGAAAGAAAATTTTGAATTTTATGTACTTATGACTATTTGCAAAATTTCATTTATTTTTAAGAATTTAAGAAACGTGTGTTAATAAAGGCGGGGGGCGCTCAATTAAATCTAATAATTCCCATTTAAATAAAAACAGTTAAGTTACAGAAATTGTTAAAAATCAATTGTATTCTGAAAAATTAACTGCATCTATTGTGCCACATCTGTCGCCGGAGACTGAGTGGCGCTCAACGTGTCAATTGTTAAAAATAGAGGGAAATAAACGAATTTGTGCTAAAATAACATTTTTCATATTTTCTTTTATCCATCTAAACCTTCCAATGTATAAATAATTTGATAACTGTAATTCCCTGACATTTAGAATTTTAAACAATGTATCTAAAATAATTAAAATTTTGATATTGTGATAGTTACAATGATTTATTTAAACAGTGAACAATTCTCAAAATATTTCATTAATTATTGCTATGCTAATTTGTTAAATTTATTTGAAGTAAATATTTTGTTTTATTAGTATGCCTTCATTAAATTCTGGCTCAAATTATTGTTATAAAATCTATTACTTTTGTGAGGTTCCATTACTGGATCCACATTCCTTATTCTTTTTTTATTATGTTTTATAAAAAATAACCTGTATTTTTAATACACTGATAAAAATAAATTTTTCACCTCATTTTATTCTAAAAATTGCATAGTAATAATTCTAATCCCTTGCACTATTTATGATAGTATCAGTGTTATAGTGGCTTTGGCAACAGAATCCAGCCAGAAATTATTTTTTTGAAAAAACGAACATAAAAATTTCACATTATAGGCAAAATAGAGTACAGCATTCAGTTGCTGTAAGATATAAACAATTAATGACCGTTTTTAAAAATCATGTATCAAGAGTTATTATTGATTTAAATGTATAATTTCATAAATAAGAATGTAATATTTACAATCTATTATTAAAGTTATTTTTTTAATAATCAAAAAATTGTTTTTAAGTTTTTTTACTGCTTGCAAACCCTTATGTAAAATGAATTAATCCTTTCTGTCATCACGTTGTATATATGCAAACAGAAGGAGATAATACATTATACTTTCAGAAAGAAAATAGATTATAATATAAGAAAGATAAGATTACAATTTGAGACGACCCTGTTTCTTGATTGAGCGTAAATAATTCTTGTTTTAAGATTACAAATCTGTTAACAGTCTAGAAACAAGTAGGAAAATGCGCGTTAAACAAAGCAAATCAGGTGCATTTCGTACTTTAAAGAAGTTAAAAAAAATATTCAGATCTTGGTGTAATAGTAGACAGTACTTCGGATACTGTTTAAGAACCAAAATTTTTTCTTTGTCTTTGTAAACACTATATATCTGCTTTCTATTATAAAATAAGTAATCTTTAACGAATCTCAGCAGCAAAAGCATCAATTTCATAAAATGTGAAATATTTTAATATAATTAAAACACGTCTTAAACAATGTTTCCTTCTTTACCATAATGTAATGGGATTTTTTAGTATAACCCTGTAAATTAATAAAAACTATTCTTTTCACTACAGATTATACAGAATTTATATTGTAGTATGTACTTCCTAGACGCATATGAATTTTATTATGTTTAAAAGTGTGTAACATTATTAAGATGCACTTGAAACTATTTTTTCCCATTGGTCATAATGCAAGGGAACATTTTTGACTGTCTCTATAATTGAATTATGCATCTCATTTTCATTAAAATGTAAATGACTCGATAAAATTATGCAACGGTTATTTTAAATTTCAAAAGATTCGGTTGTGTAATTTTTGCGTTATTATATGTGAACGGAAAGGTAGACAGACGGACGGATTGAATACAACTATAGGTGCTACCAATGTACATAATTACGAACGCGTACTTAGAAACACGTGAAGCAAATACGAATTTGTTCTTCATGTAATTTTATTTTGCGATTTTGAAAACCTTTTTTCGCAGTTTACATATCAAAAAATAAGATAAATATCTATGTACACAAAAACCTGTGTATTTTAAATATTACACAAAAATGTGTATTTTCCATTTTTCGTAGACATATGTGTAAAAACAGAAAATTACACACAAATCTGTGCATTCCGTATATAACACAAAAGCATGTGTATTTTGCATATTACACAATATTGTGGGTATTTTCCTATTACACAAAAATATATGTAAAAACAGAATTTTACACATACATATGTGTTAAAATATTGCACAGAAATATATGTATTTCAGTGCAACTTACACATTAAAGTGTGTATTTCAAGAGTTATCAGATAACTTTTACAGATTTGGACTTATCATCAAATTACACATTAAAATGTGTATTCTGAAATTTACACATTAGACGTGTATTTTGGCAATTTACACATCAATTTACACACATAGATATGTCGTTTTTGTATCATTGATTTACACATTTTTATGCGTAAATTTACACATTTATTTTTTAGAGTGTATATGCAGATAGATGGACAAACGGACGGATTGACCGCCGACTATAGATGCTATGTATTTACATAATTGCGAACGCACCTAAAAATGGATCAAACCGACAATTTTGATGTACACACTCCTGTATCTTTCACACAAAACAATTTTTTATACGCAATTATTTTTTTAGGTAGCTTTCATTACAAAAAGTAAAAAGCTACCTATTGCAGCCGTCCGGAGGAAAGCACTTCCGGAAAATTTTGGTATATTTTCACCGATCATGACCCCCAGACCCCAAAACCACCCTCCGTTCAAATGTTGACATATATATATATATATATATAACCATATATATATATATATATCTGATTTTTGTCATGCGATAACTAACGTATTTATGAACCGATTTGAATGAAACTCGGTATGTACATAGTACATACAAATGTCTCGACCGAGTTCGTTGGTCAGCATCATCCGCCATTTTTTTTCAAAATGGCGGCCATTTTAAATTTTTTTAAAAATTTAAAATTTAAAATTAAATGCGAAAAAATTAAAAGTTGAAAAATATTTTTCTTTTACGAGTTAGAACTTAAAACAAAGATTCCAGAACACTTTTTATTTTGTCTATATCTTAAAAAATGATTGAATTATAGCACTTTGAATTTTTCTTATGACTGACATTTTGAAACGATCTGATTTTTGTCACGTGATAACACGCGTATTTATGAACCGATTTCAATGAAACTTGGTATGTACATAGTACATACAAATGCCTCGACCGAGTTTGTTGGCCAGCATCATCCGCCATTTTGTTTCAAAATGGTGGCCATTTTAAATTTTTAAAAAAATTTAAAATTTAAAATTAAATGCGAAAAAATCCAGATTTGAAAAATATTTTTCTTTTACGTGTTAGAACTTGATACAACAATTCCAGAACACTTTTTATTTTGTCTATATCTTTCAAAATGATTGAATTATAGCACTTTGAATTTTTCTTATGTCTGACATTTTGAAACGATAGGATATTTGTCACGTGATAACACTCGTATTTATGAACGGATGTCAATGAAACTTGGTATGTACATAGTACATACAAATGTCTCAACCGAGTTCGTTGGCCAGCAAAATCCACCATTTTGTTTCAAAATGGTGGCCATTTTAAATTTTTTTAAAAATTTAAAATTTAAAATTAAATGCGAAAAAATTAAAAGTTGAAAAATATTTTTCTTTTACGTGTTAGAACTTAAAACAACGATTCCAGAACACTTTTTATTTTGTCTATATCTTAAAAAATGATTGAGTTATAGCACTTTGAATTTTGCTTATGGCTGACATTTTGAAAGGGTCTGATCTGAACGATCCACAATGTTGCTTTAAAATGGCATACACTTTATGATATCGTGGAATTTGGTGACTCTCTAAATCGCTTAAAATAAAACCAGGTTGAATAAAAGATGACAAATTTCTAAAAATTCCTATTAATATTCAGTCTTGACAAAAACTAATATTCGATCTTATAAAATCACTAATTTTATAAGATTATTTCCACTAATTTGAGCTTAGTATTTTTGAACAATGTAACTTACCTTAAAATAAATAAATAAATATATAAGTATATGAAAGCTACCTCTTCCTCCCGGCATTGCCGGAAGGACTTTTATAATTACAACTAATTTCAATAATAGGCAAGAAAGGATCAATTTTCCGATGCGTTCGTAGTTATGTAATTTCGTAACACCCATAGTTCAGTCCGTCCGTCTGTCCGCATATAACAGAGCAAAAACTATCCATCTGAACCATTTGAAATTTAAATTATATAATTGTTGCGTAATTTTGTCGAGTCATTTTTTTATGAAAATCGGATGCATAGTTTAATTACAGGGACAATCAAAAACATTCCGTTACATTACGGCCAATGGGAAAAAATAGTTTCTAATGCATTTTAATATGTTACATTCTTTCGAACGCAATAAAATTGATATGCGTCTATGAAGTATATACTAAAATATACATTTTGTACAATCTGTTGCGCAAAAAATATTTGTTATGAATTTACAGGATTACACAAAAATATTCCATTACAAAATGATATAATAGGAAACATTGTTTGGAGCGCGTTTTAATAATATTATACTATTTCACGTTTTATGAAATTGATAAACGTGATTGATGTTTACCATAAGTTACTTCCTGTAATATAGAAAACATATAGTATTTACAGGGATAGACAAGATATTTCAGATACTCTACTGTATTCGCAGTAATGTATACTACAGTAAAACCTCCATAACGGACACTCCCGAATAGTGGACACCTCTATTTAACGAACAGTTTTCCAATCCCCACTCCCAAAACCTAAATTTTTGTATGTTTAACCTCTGAATAACGGACACTCCGATTAGAGGACACTATTTTCGGCGATAAGCATGAAAAATAATTTTTTATCCAGAATAAAAAAAAAAGAAAAAAGAAAGAAAAAGGAGTAAACATATAGTTTAAAAAAAACTAAAAACCACGCTTTTTAAGTATATCAAACAAAAAAGTGAAAAATAATTCGTACTATAAGCTGAAAACGAAAATAGATGAAAAATACTATATTACTATAAAATCATTGTTATTATAGAAATCAATTAATAAGCAATAAAAAAAATTATCGTGGAAAAAAAGCGTGGGGTGCTCCATCTACCATGCTCCATCTATCAGTTCTTAAGAAGCACACTCTAAAAAAAAATGTGTAAATTTACACATAAAAACAGGTATATCGATGATACAAAAACGACATGTCTATGTGTGTAAATTGGTGTGTAAATTGCCAAAATACACGCCTAATGTGTAAATTTGAAAATACACATTTTAAAGTGTAATTTGATGATAATTCCAAACGTGTAAATGTTATCTGATAAGTCTTGAAATACGCACTTTAATGTGTAAATTGCAGAAGAATACACAGATTTATGTGTAATATTCTCACACATTCATATGTGTAATTTTCTGTGATTAAATGTATTTTTGTGTATAATGCAAGAAACACATACTTTTGTGTTTTAAGTAAAATACTCAATTTTTTGTGTAGTATGTAAATTACACAGGTTTCTGTATAATATGCAAAATACACAGATTTTTGTGTAGCATTCTCTTCATATAAATATTTCTGCTGAAAATGCAAAACACAGATTTGTGTGTAATAATCAAAATACTTAGATATTTGTGTAATATTCCAAGCAGACATATTTTTATGTATTATGCATTAACATTATATGTTTTAGTATGTTTAAATTGGGAATTAATTCCCAATGATTAATAATGATAATTTTAATGATTAAAAATATTGTACAAAGAACAATATCATTTACTGATTGAGATTATATTTTCTGGTAGCTCTGTTTGATGCCCAGAAAATAGTGTACCAGCAATGTATTTTGGCAATTTTCACACCACACTAAATAAAAGACAAATCATTTTCGTATCACCGATATACCCGTTTTTATATAAAGCATGATAAACTGAAATTTTAATTACCAATTTGTAATTTCTTTTAGAGTTGGTTTATGGTTCTACAATCGTGAGATCACAATTTATGCGCAGACTGTGCATAATTTCAATTCCTTACAATTTCTGTCTTTTAAATTAAAGTTAAAAAGAAATTCTCTCGCTCGTATTTACTGCTATAACAACTCATATTGTTTTTAATATTTTAAAGAGCAATTTTTTCAGAAATATTTATTATTAATAACATTAATAAATATTAGTAATATTAATAATATTAATAATACATACTTTTACATTATTAATATTAATACTAGCGATCCAAGTACATTAATTAGTGTTTCACCAATATTTCATAATCTGAAAGATAACGAATGTTGCTATTTTGCGTATTATTCAATATACATATGGCCATAGGCTAAAAAAGAATTTTGGGAAATGTTTAGAAAATATTGCATTGCAATAAGATTTAACTGATATTAGAACTTTCTCCTACATTCTGCTCATTATTAGACATGATTCTTTCAAGAAAGTAACTTTTATTTTAAATTTAAAGAGTGAAATATGATGTTTGAAATAAAAGAATCGCAAACAGCGCAGAGAAAATTAACCAAATATTAATAATAATAATAATTATTATTATTATTAAATGCTTAAGCATAAAATGAAGTCATATAGTAAATGCATAGACATATAATAACATTACTGCATGTAAATATCAGCAAAAATATTTCTTATAACAAAATAATACCCCATTAAATGACGCGTATTATGAGTAGTACATCACCCCTGAAAGGACTAAATCAGATTATTTTGATATAAATTGGAATTTTATGATTTTTGTCCCCAATGTTCAAATACTGAATGACTACCAAGGATTTTAGTCTACCAAAACAAAACAAAAAACTCCTCTAATTGCTAACATAATCTGTGTCTTTATCCTTTAACTAACATAACTAATAGTTCATAGTTACAGACATTATAAAAACTACAAAGTAGTTTTATAATGTCTGTAACTATGAGCTATTTTTAGTAGTAGTTGTAGCATATAATAACATTATATACATTAATATTTGGAAATAATATTATGCAATATTATGCAAAACTATATTAAATACTAGTGATATCTACATTTTTTCCAATTATTAATAACTGCATTTAACATAAACTATTAATACTATTTTAAATTAATAATTATTAAACAACAATCTCTGTATTTAGGAACATAATATACTTTTTAATTAACATAAAATTAGTAATAATATAATTTTTAATTAGTATATAACATATTTTAATTACTAAAATGATTATTAACAATTTTGTGCTCATTCTAGAAAGAAAAAAAGGGAAGATGCTAGTTCCAAAAAGTACACTATTTAATGGGGAAATATACTTAGTAATTTGTTTAGTAATTATAAAAAGCATTCAGTTTCTCATTATGATAAACAAAGTGCCATTAATTTTAATAATTTTACGAATTACAAATTGGAAAATACAATTAAATAATAACATGTTTTAATTTTTTTCTAAAGAAATAATTCTCTATCACTTTTATAAGATCTTGGGAACTTAGATTAAGAAATAATGTGTAATTTGGAAGTTGTATTACAAGAAATCTGTGTTTACTGTAAGTGAATTTAATTATATTTTAATAAGGTAGGGTGCATTTTGCCAATTTCATAAAAAGAAAGTTTTTCCACCCTAAAAAAGTGCTTAGAGGAAACAGTAAATAGTTACAGAATTAATAACAACTGCAAATATGTAATTTCATCAATTAGTAACACAATTAACAAAATTAACAAATTTATTTGCATCTCATTTTGCAATCTGTCAATAATCTGAATCTAAATTTACATCCACGTTTGCATATATTAACCCCCCAAAATATGTCAACACATTCATACACACATACAAAGTAAATATAAGGAATAGCGAATTATATATGAAATCCTCAAAACATTAAACAGCACCATTATTAGCACTTAGTGGAAGTTCTCAGCATTTACTGTTTCAGACAGTTTTGCTGCCTTAATTAATCATGAAAATTTTTATTTGGTGTATATGAATTGAAAAAGTAAAAACATTCAAATTTTACTGAATAAGCTCTTGCTATGCTTAATATTTTATTAATTTTTTTTTCTCATGCCTTCTTTTACAATAGCGATTCAGCCGATGTCATTATTTCATTCTATTTTAAGTTCCAATATTTGCTATAAATTTATTATTGCAAAAGCAGAATGAGAAAATAAGATTTGGCTGCTTTATTCTTTTATTTGGAGAAAATTATTATACTTGCTATGCCTATATTATATAAAAGAATCAATAATTTGATTTTTAAAAGGAAATTATGACATTGTAATTTATACCAGATTTGAATATCATTTTTAAATTAAATGATTTTTATTCTTATAAGATAAAAACTATGCTTTTTACAAAATTATCATGCTTAAGTCTTTGACAATACTCAGAAATTAAGCTTAGAAATAATTATTTAAACCTTTTTTGTGTATTCAAAAGTCAATACTTGTAGAAAATTGCCAAATTATGGTAACCTTAGATTTTAATACTTTTTTCTGTCATTTTAAATCTTTATAAAATTTATGATTTTAGTCAATGATTAAAAAAAAGTTGATTTAAATTACGATTTAATTACCGGTTTAAGTCAGCTGATTAAAATCGTTCGCTCCCTATGAAAAAATAATAAAAGCTTAGTTTGCATTTATTTATTCATTTATTGTGATTACATTATTGTGATTTATTATTGATACATTACTAGAAGGGTGTCCATTACTGGCACATCTACCTGTACTGAAGTGTAATATGTAATTCTTTAAAATAGCTTGCTTCAAAAAACGCCTCCCCCCCCAAAAAAAAATGCGCGCATAACTTTTATTTATTTATATATTTATTTATTACAGGTTTATATAATACATCTTAAGAAGTATCAAAATTTTTTTATAAATACAGAAACATACAAAAAAGCATAAATGAACTAAAAAAAATGCAATCTATTTAATTTTATTATTATTATATTGATGTACACAAATTAATTACATTTTTAAGATAATAAATTCACAAATAATGAAATTAAAAACACTAACTAATTTAATAAAAATATTGGGCTCTGTTTTAAGAAAGTTCATTTATACAGTTAATTCAATTTCTAACCAAAAATAATCTCATTCTTGCAAAAATGTATCATTTTACAAATAATCTCATTTTTTCAATAATGAGACATTTTACAAATACATATATATATACATATACATATCATGTATATAATTCTTTTTAGAATAAGTGCAAAAAGTATTTCACTAAATGTGTTATATTAGTGTTTAAATTCAAAAGTTAATTCAATAACTAATACATGTATGTATACTTCACTTTCTTCATAATTATAGCTTTCATAGAATGGTCATAAGTATGCTTAATATGAAGGAACGCAGTCACTTTTGCGACACCTTTGGAACTCGGACAATGATTAAGATTTTCTAATCTAAATTTTACTAATTCAATAAAATAATCATAATTTAGTTGAAATATGATAGCATTTTTTATGATAAAACTTTCATAACACACAGAAATCATAAACATTATTTTACATTTTTACGTAATAAAAGGAATCTGAGCTAGAAAAAGTTTAGATATATTCAAATAGAAAAGAAACGAACAATATTAGAAAATAAAGCACCGAAATTTTATCATTTTCTTAAATATAATAATGCTGCTAATATTTATAATGACATTTAAATTCCTTAATTTTTGGTTGTATGTCAAAAAACTTACAGCTTAAATATGAAAAACTGAACCATGAAAATCTATTATATTAGTTGTCAATTGAAAAGCTTTATTTTCATTTAGAACAAAACATTTACATACCTTTGTTTATATAGAATATCCAATTTTTTCATGCCGGTAAAATCACAATAGAAAAGAAAAGATAGTTAAATTTTTTCTAAATATGAACACAAACATTCTGTGATAATTAACATTCCTCGATTATTTGTAATTGCATTATTATTTATTCTTATTTTTTGAGTTAACAGAGGAGAACAAACTTTCCTCTTTTGACATGTTCTGTTCTAAAAATGGCGAAACTACGATACAGCAGATGTTTTCAATTTTCATTTTTCACCTGCGTACTTGCTATTATACAAAATGCAGACGAACATTTAAAATAACACAAAAGTTCATGTAAATCCAAATTTTACACATTTGTCTGGGTAACCAACCGACAACAACTTGCAGTCTTAATATCACAAAATAAATGCACATAAAAACAAGTAATTCTTTTTACAAAATGTGTAATTTTCATGACAAGTGGGTGATTTTAGAAATTTACACACTTATCAGTGTATATAAGAACTATGCGTAAATTACAATAACATACCAATCGGTGTCAATTTAGGTTTTTTTCTACTTTTACGCACTTATTTATGTTTTTCAAGTGATAACAAATTACACACTTAGTTTCAAAAGCTAAATACACACAAAAACAGGTAAAATTCTGCAAAAAAATGTGTAAAGTACATGGCAAGTGTGTAAATTTGACTAATTTACACATTTATTTTTTAGAGTGCACCCCACGCTTTTTTTCCACGATAATTTTATTTATTGCTTATTAATTGATTTCTATAATAACAATGATTTTATAGTAATATAGTATTTTTCATCAATTTTCGTTTTCAGCTTATAGTACGAATTATTTTTCACTTTTTTGTTTGATATACTTAAAAAGCGTGGTTTTTAGTTTTTTTTAAACTATATTTATTTTTCACTTTTTAGTTTGATTACTTTAAAAGCGTGGTTTTTAGTTTTTTAAACTATATTAATATTTAATACAAAAACCAAATTAATCGGTTGGATAGTTTCAGAGTAATTGATGAACATACATAGAAAAAAATACATACGCATCGAATTGATAACTTCCTCTTCCTTTTCCGGAAGCCGGTTAAAAATAAAAATTGTAATACGGATTTTTTTTTTTTAATTTTACATAGATGTAAATAATGTCAGAAGTGGGGTTCGAACCTACAATCTCTTTCGAAAAATAGAGCTTCAATCCGGCGCCTTAGACCGCTCGGCCATGCTGTCTACACTCCATTCAGTGAACGTATTCAACACTTTTAATTAGCGAAAAATCACTATTTTTATTAGTTTTTGCCTAATTACTAAAAAAGTACTGAACTAATTTCGATGAAACTGAAGTGGTACCAATTTGAGAGCATCGTCTTTCATTTAACACCAAAACCAAGTTAATCGGCTGCATGATTTCGGAGTAATCGGTGAACATACATAAAATAAGCAGAGTTACAAACTCACAAACTCACGAGCTCACAAGCTCACAAACATACAGGTGAAGCTTATAAAAGCGTGGTAAAAAGGTCTCTAATTTTATCAGACCAATGTGGCACAAATTTTGTGATCACAGATAAATGTAGAGGGTGGGCTAGGGAAAAATTTCCCCCATCCCTACATTTAGAGGGTTGTCCGGGAGGGATATCTGCTTGCAATGTCCCACCGGAAGATTTTATGCTTTTAATAGGCAAAAAGTGCAATACCTCCCCCCACCCGGAATTATATAGAATCCAATAACGTCGCAGTGAAAAACAAATTATATGTAATTGCAAGCAAAAATAAACTTTTGTAACTGATTTTTTCCTAAGAATATAATAAAGAGTAGATAAAGGTATGCACATTTTCATTTCAGTTTTATTGCTTAAAAAATTATTTTAATTTCTGATTAATCATATAATATAGGTTTTAAGAATATAAACATTAATTAATGGAACATTAAGCATTTCTTAGCGATATTTTTAAATCTCTGAGGTTTTCCCAATAGCGGACACCTCCGAATAGTGGACAATTTCTGCTTTCCAGAGGTGTCCGTTATTTAGAGGTTTTACTATATAAAATCAAGATCTGAATATTTTTAAAACTTCCTTATAATACGAACGCACATCATTTGCTACACTTGGTGTAATTTCCAACTTGTTTAAATATCAGTTGTGTATTTTCTTCTTCGATTTTCCTAAGACATTGTAAAGGTATTTATTAAACGTAATCTTCTGCTGAATGCCTTATTCTAACCTATGATATACATTTCTATTAAATTAGAAATGGTTATATACTTTATATTGACATAGGTATTCACAAATTGAAGGCGTTTAAATTTAATCACATTTATAGTAATCATTGATTTAGCCTATTCAGTAAAGTACTCTAGTTTAGAATCCATAATGTGGAGTACCTCTAAATGTAATAATCATTCACTGAAGTTCCGTTATGCACACTTTTGATATTGCAATAATCAACATGTCAAAATTTTCAATGTACTTTCATCAGTATTTGACGGAATTAGTTACAGCATTATATCACGTCTGTAAATTTCCACAATTTTAACATAATAAATAAGGTGGTCTGGTGTAATAACGCCAAGTGCTAATATTATGCATAATTATGAAATAATCTGTTAAATGACACCCATGTGCTCTGCGCAGAAGGGTTTTGAGTCATATAAATCGCAAAAAACAGCTTCAAGTTAATTTGTTTCATTTTTAGGTCTTATTGTTTTTACAAGCAACTAAAATTAACGCTTGATCTAAAATTTGCGAGATACGTTTTGTGATGTGAAGACTATTTTTTTTATCCGGAAATACTTTGTTAATTACATAAATCTGTAGTACATTTCATTGACTTTCAAAATGTTGTTGAAGATTTTGGATATCTTCTCGAGATAATTTGTAATTTAAAATGTACAGCGCAATAACTATAACGGGGTAATAACGCCAATCCTTGGCATTAATACCCTTGTTGATTCCCTACAGTGGTCGAGCTACATCCTAAATACTGATTCAAATAAACACAGTTAAAACTGTGCAATGTTTCTAATAATTCTATTTAAGCGGTCCTTTTTTAGCAAAAAGAAGCTCACTGTCTGATATGCTTTTGCCTCATCCTCCCCCCCACACCACACCTTTATTTTTCTTACACTTTGACAAAAAACTGAACATTTTCAATAGCTTAGAATTCAATTTGTTAATTTCTAAGTTTGTAGAGTTTGTATTTTTAAATTTGGGCAATCTACATGCAATTATTCAACCTTATTTCATAGTTTTGTTTGCATGGCGTTATTACCCATATAGGTGGGTAATAACGCCAAATAGCATCATGAATAGCGTCATGAAATCACGCTATTACATTTTATAAATACATATCTGTTAAATTATTTTTTATATAGGTAGTCAATGAGTTTCTGTATCAAATCATATATCTGTTTGAAAAATACAATCTAAAACTGAGCCGTGAAAATTGGTAGAACCTTAACGTGGCGTTATTACCCCCAGGGTACTTTAATTGTTAATGAAACATTTTACTGTGAAACTAAGAATATTTCAATGAAAAGTTTCATTATTTAATACTTGTAAAATATTTCAATTAATGTAAACAAAAGGATAATCAAAATTTTGGGGGGGAAATTATGCATTGTTAAATTAAGTATATCTCAAAATACAGCGTGTTTCAAAAATAATCATCCGATTTTAAAAAACCATAACTGTTCAAATTTCCATCTGTTTCAAATTAATAATGTATAGATAGAAAGAAGAGAATCATAAGTTTTATGTAGTTATCAACAGGTTGCGCTAGTGCTCTTCCTTCGCCCACCACTTCAGTGTTTGTAAGTCGTGTATCCAGACATGCTCGCAAAAGTTTGGGACGAATTTGAATACCGTACAGACATATGCCGTGTATCCAAAGGTGGACATATTGAGCACCTTTAATTTGGTATGAAAAAAAATATATGATTAGCTACAAAATATAAAATTAATCTTAAGTATCTATGTTCCCTATTTTTTATCATATACGCATTTCAATTCGGATGATTATTTTTGAAATATTATCCTGTATATTTTGATGTATTATAGCGGGTCTATTTTTTTCTTAAGAACTCTAATAGTTTCTTAGCAACAGTGCGTTATTTTTTTATTTATTTATATATATTTGAAACGTCAAAAGCGATATAATTTTATATGGCCTCACGTCAGGATAGTGCAGTAGAAATATGGAAAAAACAGCTTTCGGTGGAACTAATTGGAACAAACGTTGTTGTAAAATGTAGTTAATGCTATCCTAATAAACATACTAAAAATATACACTCATTCTTTCGCGCAAAATGCATTATTTTTCGGTGTCTAATTTTTTTTTATAATTACTTAATTCAATATTTCTATTAATAGGCAAAAAAGAATCCATTTTTTGAATGTCAGTATGTATTTTCATCTTAGAGTTTCATTTGCAAAGGTATTTATTACACATAATCTTCTGCAAAAAGCAAACCTTTGATATATCTTTCTGTTAAATCAGAAATGGTTATATATACTTTATATAGGCATAGGTATTCACATACAGAAGCCGTTTAAATTGAATCACATTTCTAGTAATCCATGATACCCTATTCAGTAAATTACTCTAGTTTGGAATCCATGATGTTGAATGCTTCTAAATATAATAACATTCATTGAAGCTCCTTTAAGCACACTATTGATATTACAGTAATCAACATGTCAAATATTTCAATGCTTTTTCAGTAGTAATTAATGGAATTACCGGGTGTCCCAAAAATGACTGATGGATTTTAAAATTCAATAACTTGCAAACGGTGACAGCTATTTAAAAAATTTTTGTAGGAGGGTTATATATGTCAGGAGTTTTTTTACCATAATTTTTATTTTAGTTCGCATCTCAAACAATAGGTGGCTCTGACGGCGATTGAAGGCCAGGTGATCAATGCTGAGTGAAGCGTCGACCTGGCCTTCAATCGCCGTCAGCGCCACCTATTGTTTGAGATGCGAACTAAAATAAAAAATTACGGTAAAAAAACTCCTGACATTATACATTACCCTCCTGCAAAAAATTTTTAAATAGCTGTCACCGTTTGCAAGTTATTGACTTTTAAAATCCATCAGTCATTTTTGGGACACCCGGTATTTACAGTATAACACCCAGTCTGTAAATTTCTACAGCTTTAACATAATAAATAATTGTTAAATCTTACTATGAAACTAATTATATTTTAATGAAAAGTCTCAGCATGAAAAATTTAATATTTTTACAATAATTCAATTAAGTAAACAAGGGGATAGAACGAATTTAGGAAAAAAATGTATCTCAAAATCACTTATATCTCAATGCATTATCATTGGCCTTTTTTTATTGATAACTTTGATGTTTTTTTTTTTTTTTTTTTACATTTAGAATATTCTTTATTGCCTACTAACAACACTAAAATTCATATATATACATACCGGGTGTCCAGTAAATGACTGACCCATTTTGAATGTAAATAACAAAAAACCTATTTGAGATAAAAATGCGCGGCTTGCTGTATTGTTATTAGAATATAAATAAATTTTAAAATATGCACTTTGTTAATGTAATATAATAATATTTAAAATAATATCCCAGTCTCAAGATTGAGGAGGGGAAATATAACACAGATGGTTCAATCACAAATATTATTTTAAATCACTTTCCAACCAACGTACCCTATTTCTGAAGCTGATTCGAGAGTCGACTGAACATATAGATTCAGATTCGACAACATATAGATTCAGATTCAGCCGAAAATCTCATATTTATGAAAATTAGAGTCATGTCTGTATTCAAACAGCCTGTTACCGCCAGCGCGATATTTTTTCACGAAATTTGAACTATATTAACAAAGTACATGTTTAAAAATTTATTGCTTTTCTAATAACAATACCGCAAACCGCGCATTATTATCTCAAACCGTTTATTTGTTATTTAAGTTCAAAATGGGCCAGTTATTTACTGGACACCCGGTATATATATATATATATATATATATATATATATATATATAATACCATTATAAGTAGACAAGATTCACCAACGGATTTTATCAATAAAACAATAAACCAAAACGAAGAATTAAATTGAATTATAGTAAACAATATTAACCATTTGAAATTAACCATTGAATTTAATAACTTATAGCACATTGAACATTGAAGGAAAAAAAGAATAATATGAATACAATTGAAATTTGTAGAACCAAAGCAGAATCTTCAGGTCCCAAATACTTTGGAACTACAAATGGAGTGTGTGGTTTCATCTTCGTATTTGCCATGAAAAAGCAAAACAATACGAATTTGGGACTACCATCACACAAAAACCAAATTATTAAACAAGGAACAAAGATATTTTATAAAAAGGAGTTGAAAGTAAGTAAAAATAATAGTTATCCATAACAAACAAAAAAGATAAAGCTGAATGGAAATATAATTGAACCGGAAAAAATAATAATCGATATTAACATAAAATTAAATTAATAAAATGATTAAAATTAGAATTAAGAGATAACATTCATATTAACATATAACTTAAAATACATTATTGTTACTTTAATCAGTAACATTTATTGTGACTTTACATGGTAAAAACTCATTATCTTAATATAGGATAATAAAAAAAAATAAAAATAATAATAATAATAATAATAATAATAATAATAAAAATAAATAAAAAATAATAGTAATAATATTATTAATAATAATACCAAAAATTATATCAATAACATTAAAAATAATTTGATATTTAAAATATAGCTATTTAACTATAGATATAACTAGACGAATATCCATATATTGGTGTAAATTAAACAGTTTAAAAATTATGTTAAAATAAATAACCCACTCTCAATTTTTTTTAAATAAATAATTAACCTTTGCGTTTTTATCCAGACAACACCACCCTCCTCCGTACTCTAACATCTACCCACCCAACCAACCTATATATATATTTTTTATTACTTTTTAACATTTTTAATTTTTTATTATTATTTTTATGTTTTATAATTTTTTTATACATTTTTTATGCAAAGAATTAATTATAAGATCATGTAATATCTAATTATAAATTAAAGAATATATGAATTTTTTTAGGATAACCATTATTTATAGCATCATATACAAGCTTTTTAATATTAGCATTAATTAAATGGGAAGAACATAGACATTTTATTCTATATAAATGGTTAAGTATTATATTACGATATACAGAATTATGAAGACATGATTTAAAATTAGTAAAAGTATTAACTTTAAAATTAAATTCTTTCCTTTTGTCATAAATATCAGTTATAAATTTGTTCTCTTTTAATATAATTTTAATATCTAAGAAATTGATTGTATTATTAAAAAGTAGGTTTTTTGAAAGTTCTAGATTAGAAGGATAATCAACAGGGAATTGAGATATACAGGTGTTATCAGTATCAATTAAAATTACATCATCTATATATCGATATAAATGTATTGTATTATTTAAATAATGACGTTCATAGTAATATAAGTATAAGTCAGATAATACACTAGATGTACTACCACCTTGTGGTATACCAACATTTTGAATATATATATTGTTATCATGCATGATAAAATTATTATAGATAATGAAATTAGTTAAGGTATGAAAATAATCAGAATCGATATTATGTGATATATCCAACTCGTGTTGATATTTTTTAAAAAGCTCATTTATGATATTATGTAAATCCGATAAATCGATATTATTAAATAAATCTTTAAATGCATAGGTAGTGATATTTTTTATACATTTAAGATTTTTCATAATATGGACCAGTTCATAACTATTTTTTATGCAATGTGTATTATCACTTTTTTTTGTGATATTATATATTTGATTAAGAATTACTAATAGAAGTTTGTTAGCAGCATTATTATAAGTATTGCAACCAATTGTAACAGTTCTGAATTTAACAGGATGCTTATGAAATTTGGGTATATATGAAAAATAGCAAAAGTGCGTTCAAATATCTTTGAAATATTATCCACTAATCTAATCACTATTTTTGAAAAAAAACCTTCAAGTAATGAATTTTTTTTTTTTTTCATATCTTTTACAGAATTTTTAATATTTTATCACCAGTATTTGGAAACAGAAATTTTTGCCTAAATGAATCAGAAAAATGCTCGGATTAAATGACACAAAATTTACAGTGAGATTTTACTGGTGAAAATAACAAATTATGATTGAAGTATGGATGCCCGTACGTGGCACGGGAAAATCATGATTGGCAAAAACACGTTGTCCTTACAACGTACCCTTACGGGTAAATCAGGGAAAAGGTTTACAGGCAAAAAATAATCCACTGTTTAAATACCAGATGTGTATTTACTTTTCAGATTTTCATGAGACATCTTAAAGGTATTTATTACACATAATCGTCTGCAGAATGCCTTATTCTAACCTGTGATTTATATTTCTATTAAATCAGAAATGGTTATCTAATTTATACTGGAATAGGTAATTACGTACATACTTAAAACGTTTAAATTTAATCACATGTATAGTAATCATTGATACCCTATTCAGTAAAGTATTCTAGTTTGGAATTCATAATGTTGAATGCCTCTAAATATAACAATCATTCATTGAAGCTCCTTTATGCACACTATTGATATTGCAGTAATTAACATGTCAAATATTTTAATGCTCTCTCATTAGCGTTTGATAGAATTAGTTATTGTATAACATCTCGTCTGTAAATTTCCACAGCTTTAATACAATGAATAATTGTTAGATCTTACTATGAAACAAAGTATATTTCAATGAAAAGTCTCAGCATGAAAAATTTAATAATTTGTAAAATATTTGTATTAAATCAAACAAGAGGATAATCACAAATTTAAGAAAAAATTATATCTTAATACATTATGACGGGTTTATTTATTTATTTATTTATTTATTGAGAAGCCCTTAATAGTTATTTTCTTTTCATTTAATATATATTTTTAGAATGATTACTAACAACACTAAAATTCATATATATAAGTAAAATAGCAACAGTGCATTCAAATAGTTTTGAAACATAAAAGCGATATTTTTCTTATTGACCTAACTTGAGGATAGAGCAGTAGAAATAAGGGGAGAAAACCTTTAGGTGGAATTAATTGGAACAAAAATGATTGTTTTTGTAAAATGTAGTTAATGCTCTTCTAATGAACATACAAAAAATATACAGTCGCAAAATCTTTTATTTTTATTTTTATTTATTTATTTATTTATTTATTTATTTTTTTGGACAGCCATTTTGAAAAAAAAAAAGATAAATAAAAAATCGCAAACATACATGCCGGGTATGTACTGGCGAATTCATGCAACAAATTCCAAATTGAAATGATATTTTCTTGAAGAAAAATTTCTTTTTTTCTGAAATTCAGGTATGAATTCTGAATTTCCGATTGAAAAAAATAAACCTAACTGGCAATCCTGATGTGCACATTCCTCTCACTTCCATGTAAAACAAATGTTATTATGCATTTATTTTTTTATTATTACTATTTTTTTATTATTAATTTACTTCCATTTATAGCGAAAACGAATCTATCTATTAAATGTCAGTTGTGTATTTTCTTCTTAGATTTTCATAAGACATCGTAAAGGTAAGTATTACACATTATCTTCTGCAGAATGTCTTATTTTAACCTAAGATATATCGTTCTATTAAATCAGAAATGGTTATATGCTTCATACTGACTTAGGTATTCCCATATTGAAGACGCTTAAATTGAATCACATTTATAGTAATCATTGATTACCTTATTCAATAAATCACTTTAGTTTGGAATCCATAATGTTGAATGCTTCTAAATATAATAAATAATCTTTCATTGAAGCTCCGTTATGCATACTATTGATGTTCCAGTAATTAACATGTCAAATATTTCAGAGCTCTTTCATTAGTATTTGATAGAATTAGTTACACTACAACACCACGTCTTTAGTCTTTCTCGGCTTTAATATAACAAGGAGTACCCGTCGAATTTCGACGATATAATATGTTTTAAGAAGGAACATTTCCATTGATTTATAATAAAACTACAATATTAGTAACAATAAAATATGCATCCTATATTGATAAGTATAACTGTTATACAGATGATATTTAACCTAAAGTCAACAAATACTATTTCCATAAAACTCAGTTGTAGAAATAAGTAAAATTAAATTTTAATCGTATATGTAGGCAATAAAATATAATAAAGATCAGTTGTTATGATACAGTTATCAGTTAAGACTTTTATGCTTAGTATTGCAAAATAAAAAAAGTAAAATTTATTCCACTCTGACTCAATCAACTTTTACTATTAAGAAGAGAAAGTTAAATTTAAATATCCCCATTTTCATTCTAAACATTATTAAAAATCAATAACACTGTTAATTAGATTAAAAAAAATTTGTAACTAAACACAATAAAAACAAATGCATTCAGTCATATCTCATGTTTAAAATTATAATTTAGATCTTAACTTTTCGTAATAAAAGAAAAAATTATTAATAATAATAATAGTAATAACTAAAGATCTTACATGAGGATTTATTTCTTCTTTTCCTTAATCATTCATCTTTTTTTTTAATGTCAACGAAATCACCCATCAAAAAACTTGAAAATCATCGGTAAAGATTACATAAATAATTTATGTAAGCTATGTGTGTGATAATTTACAACAAGCATTAACATAGCTGACTGACATTCTTTGAAAGAATTCTTGTACCTCCTTTGATTGAATATTTATTTCTTTTTCACCTTAAACAAAAACCTTTTTTAAATATTTATTTATGCCATCATCTTTGAGATTGTAGATTTCTCTTGAAATTGTCCTTTACGTTTTGTAACGTTATCAGAATAATAGTATGATACAGATCTATTGCTAAAATAATCTGAAAATAAAGATTTTATTTGGTGATTTCTTATATTGCTAATCCGCCTGAAACTAGCAGCCCTTTTTCTACCTTAGTTGTAACCCTTGAGAAAATTATCAGGAGAAAGATTTGCCTTTCATTCAGTGGGATGGTCAAGGATGGCGTGGCTCCGTTGACCATTTATGATACGCTAGGTGACTTTAAGTTTTAATGGTTAGTCACTACGACTAATGCTTGTCGGTATCAGCAATCGTTTACTGTTTTTCTTCCACGGCACAAAGAAAGTTTTTCTAAGTACAAGTTTGGGAACGAGTACAAAGGGCCGGATAAGCATTGAAAACATGCCTTTCAATCAAATTACTTAATTTTTTTTTCCAGGTGTGTCTAACTATATGACAAAGTATTTTTTCCTATTATCACGTTAGAAATATTAATATTTTATGAGATAAAAATGTTTTTTCGATTTTTTAAAAATCTCATTTTCTCAAAAACTAATGCACCGAATTACTTGCCATTAACTGAGTTTATATAGACATCAAAGACCTATAACTACGAAATTTTGTATAATTTTCTGATAATAAAAAGTTTGTGAAAAAGCGTTTAAAAAATTTACAAATATAAAAATCATATCTTATAGTTGTCCGAAAATTACCATTTTCTTGTAAAAAATGCCTCATATGCGCCCGTATATTATATAAAAATTCCAAAAGTTTGCGTTGGGTACTTCATATAAATATTTACGAAAATATGTACACAATTTATTAAAATTCATTTAAAGGCGTTATTTGGGGCGGAGCTATTCAACTTCGACATCCGAAGACATTTTGGTACAATGTCAGCAGAGAATGTTCAACTAATAAATTATAGATTTCATTAAGCATAAAAGCCATAATTTCAAACACTGTCGATACTATTTCGATATTGAAAACTGATGTTTTGCTTCGAACACAATAAAAAACAATAGTTTTGCCTGCAAAACAACAGCATTCTATGTCTAAAACTGACGTTCATCATAGAACATCAGTTCTATGATGATTTTTATTCAAACATTTTTATCACTTTTAACAAAGGATAATAAGAATAAGTTGTTATTATTTTACTACACTTATTCGTACATTACATAGCTAGAGTTAGAACGCATTGAGTTCTCAAAATTCTAACACATTATCTGGAATGTATGGTAATGGACTATTTTATTTTCAAGATATATGCTACTAGAAATTTTTGTTTATCCTTATGGTAGATTGCTGTGGCTGTTTAATTCGAAGATAAATATTAACGAAAAATATATAATTTGAGTTAAAAGAAAAAATAGAAAGATGATAACATTGGATGATATTTTGTATTAAAAAATATATTTATGTAATTTTGAACCGTTTAATATTTAATAAAGTGATTTTTTTTTCTTTTTTCTTTAATAAATAAATATTAGTTAAAAGAACAGTATAAAAATTACCAGGAGATTAAAATATTGTAAACATATAACTAATTTTTTGTGAATATATTAGAAATTTATATGCAAATACATAGTCGCATTCTGTGGTTTAGACCTCACTTTCAAGAACAGTTACTTTTTATGGGGAAAATAGTTGACACATGATAATGTATTACATTATTTTATGCATAAAAATTGAGTTTTTTTTTTTCTTTTTTGTAACGACTTTTTTTTTTAAGAAAACTTCTACGGAAATCATTATTTCGAATTATCACTCTTAGATGACATCGTAACAAATAGAAATAATTCATTACTATGAATTACACTGGTGTCCAAAAGTTAAGCATAATTGGTAATTAAGCAATTATTTTTAAGTAATGAAAGAAATATGAATCGGAATGTGCTGAAACTCCAGGTGTGTAAACAAAATAGTACGCGTCACATATTTTTGAGAAGAGTTTTCCCCGAAATCGAACAGGGGACCGTCAACAAATTGAAAAAGAACGAAGATCTTTTGGATAACCCTGTCAAAACTAATGTAGCAAAAGCGTTTAAACTGCACATTATGATTAATTGGCTTATTGTAATGTACTGTGTTAATTTGTACAAGGATAGCATGTATACTCGTAGAGAAATTAAGGTTTTTATAAAAACAGTCCCACATTTTTCCAAGTTTTTTGCTTATAGTTTGCAGAGTTCTTATTATAAAATAATGTTCTTTTCTGAAAATATGACAAACATCATTGTACACAATACCCTGTCATCAGAATTTAAAAATAATAAAAATTGTATGAAAAATGAGTATGTTTAGTAAATAATTTTTCATTGCGCATGCGTCAAGGATATCAAAATGTCATTTGCATATCGTGTTAGCTAAATGCATAGAGCAACTTCTGTAAAAGTTTCAAAAACATAACTTAAAAATTCTGAAAATGGGAGTCTATAGAATCAACTCAAAATCCTTTATTCCCTAAATGAAGCAAAAAGATGAGGGGCTGTATCCATATTCCATTGTTTAGTGCCTACACAATATTGCACGTACAAATATATTTAGGTAAAACCCCTGATTTTTTGCTTCCTTTAGGAATAACGGATTTTGAGTTGATTCTATAGGCTCCCATTTTCAGAATTTTCAAGCTATGTTTTTGAAACTTTTACAGAAGTTGCTCTATACATTTAGCTAACACAATACGCAAATGACATTTTGATATCGTTGACGCATGCGCAATGAAAAATTATTTACTAAACATACTCATTTTTCATACAATTTTTATTATTTTTAAATTCTGATGACAGGGTATTGTGTGCAATGATGTTTGTCATATTTTCAGAAAAGAACATTTTTTTATAATAAGAACTCTGCAAATTATAAGCAAAAAACTTGGAAAAATTTAGGACTGTTTTTATAAAAACCTTAATTTCTCTACGAGTATACATGCTATCCTTGTACAAATTAACACAGTACATTACAATAAGCCAATTAATCATAATGTGCAGTTTAAACGCTTTTGCTACATTAGTTTTGACAGGGTTATCCAAAAGATCTTCGTTCTTTTTCAATTTGTTGACGGTCCCCTGTTCGATTTCGGGGAAGACTCTTCGCGAAAATATGTGATGCGTACTATTTTGTTTACACACCTGGAGTTTCAGCACATTCCAATTCATATTTCTTTCATTACTTAAAAATAATTACTTAATTACCAATTATGCTTAACTTTTGGACACCAGTGTACAATATGCTAATTCCTTTCATGTTTTGTTTTTTTTCCTGAAACACCGCGGAGCCCCTGGTAAGTTCAGGCGGAGCCCCAAGGGCTCCGCGGATGAATGCGGAGCTTTTAATATGATGATGAAAATTATTTGAAGTACTTTTGCAACTGGAACAAAGTCTTTATATAAACAGTTCGCGAATTAATGTTCATTGGCCATCGATATAATTGTATAAAATTCTCTTCTATGAATAAACTCGGACATGTTAATGCTAATTATCTATTAGTATCGAAAAACTGATTAACGATGTCAATATATTTCAGTTTGTTCAAGCAATTATTAATGAAAAAACAGTTTTATCGCTTCAGAAAAAAGTAATTTCGGAAATTAATTAACAGTAGAAAGGTCGAGAATTTTACTCAAGTTTTGTAAAAATATAACGCACCAGATTTTATATATAAAACTGTTAAACTTATTTATTTATTTTAATTTATTTTTTAACTTCTTTTATAAAACACAATTCTCATTCAAACCAAAAAATATTCATATGATAGGCGGTCAAAATGTCACTTCACGGCATTCCTAGTAATAAAGAGTTTATTATTATTAAAATAAATTTGTATTCAAAGGCAATTTCCCAAATTTTTAGAAACTAATTGTGCATTTATGTAACATTTGCAATATAATGTGATTCGCAAATGTTCGATGAATCATTAATATCTCTAAATAAATATCAAAGTTTGATAAAGAACTATGATAAAAGTTTACATAGTTGTACTTTAAATTATACTGAAACAATTTCAAAAAGCTTTCAAACTATTATTCCATAAATTTAATTCAGTTGATAATAAAATTAGCATTACAATTTACTGCGACGAGTTTATTGCTAAAATTTCAGACATGACAATAGCTTTTGTAATGTTAATAATTTATGTAAGCTTTGTGTGTGTAGTAATTAACAACAAGCATACAACATTGCTGACATTCTTTGAAAGAATTCTTGTACCTTCTTTGATTGAATATTTATTTTTTCTAGCTTAAATAAAAACCTTTTTTAAATATTTATTCGTGTCATCACCGTCTTTGAGACTGTATATTTCTTTAGAAATTGACCTTCCCATTTTGTTACGTTATCATAATAATTATATGATACAGATCTATTTCTTTATGTTCTATACAGATCTATTATTTATATTATTCGTAGGTACATAGGGTAGACAGGGGTTTTTCGGCCCATTTTTTTTTCAATATAGTAAAATCCCGGTTATCCGAAAATCATGGGACCAAAGCCTTTTCGGTTAACCGGGGTTCCATAGAAAATTTAGGATAACCGGACTTCCATAGGAATTTTCGAATAACCGAAGGCTTGTGGTAAAACTTGTTGATGTTTGAAAAGTTATGATCAGAAAAGTGAAAAGTTGTGATCATAATTTAGAACATCGTTCCAAAAAAATGTTGTGATACCGTATTCAAAGCACCCTGGATGACAAACCAAAATCATAAGTTGATCCAACAGAATCTGAAGAAATTTAAAATGTCCAGGATTAGACACAGTGAAGCTATTAAGATCATAGATGCAACAATTCGATAGATTGAAGTACAAGAAGATGCAGCAGCATCAGATATGATGCAAAGTTGTAAAATAAAAGAAAATCGCAACATATTTTGTAAAAAAATGAAGCGTCGTACATGTCCATCAAATAAAGTGCTCAAAATTACGCAATGAAGCTAATAAATACATTGACTCTGCTTATTTATTTCATAAAGAATATGCTTTAGGTTTTGATTTTTACTCATTCTACTTCTAATTTTTAAAGCTAACATTAAAACAACTCTTTAATGTGTTAAAAATAATTCGGGGTTGCTTTTAACTATTCTTACTGATAAAATGGTAGTCATAAATCCAAACATGTTCAAAGGTGTCATTCGACATCGATAAGAACAGCGGTGACAGTAAAATTTTTCCCATTTAAAAAGGACTTTAAGGAATTTTAAGGTCTTTCGGTTAAGACAATTTTCGGATAACCGGGATTCGGATAACCAGGGTTCTACTGTACATGTATTTTTTGAATTTTATTTAAATTGCTACTTTTTTTCAGTTTGTACAATGAAAGCATCTTATAGCATAACCACGAATACGAAAAGCTTGAAAATATTAATTTGTAATTTTTTTTACATGAAGGTCAGCAGGATATCAAGTATCAGGATCAACCTGTCCCATCGAATGGAGTAGGTTGTCCTATAGTCGAAGATTCGACAACACAAAAACCTAAGATATCAAGCACAATGAAAAAAAAACTTTATTTTACGGAAGAGTAGAAATATGGGAGTCGAAAGATCTATATCTGCCAGAAAAGATATTGCTCATTCGCGGAAACTTTATATCACTAGTGAATGACTCGTAGGTTTATCATCGTGTTTTCCTGCTCCTAGTCCTCCATGTTTTCATACCTTTTATTGTAACATAAACACAATTATTAAACCTACGAGTTAACCACTAGTGGTATTAATTTTAGCTTATGCACCACTTCTCTTAAAGCAGACATGGATCATTAAACTGCCATTCTTCCATATAATAAAGGTTCCTTCTACTCTTCCATTGATAACATAGGTTGATAACATAAGTTTTTATGCTGTCGATTCTTGAACTACTACAACTGACTTGATATTCGGATTACTATCGAAATGCAAAAACACGTGAAATATGAGTGGTTATTAAGTAGCTGGACTGGTTGCTGATGTGCTAATTTTTAACGTGTTCTGGCACTGAAAACAAGAAAGCGCGTTTTTAGCATAAGTTACACTATTTAACAAAAAATAACTTTTGTTTTTTTTTGTTTTGTTTATATCGGAAATAATTTTATGTGATTCGTGTTCTGTGTGCTAGAAGTAGTGTAAAAAGTCATATAAAACATTTCTATCACGTTACAATTCTATGATATATCGATATTTATTATTTTATGTTTTCTACAAATTTAAATTTTAAACTAATTTTTTCGGATAAAAAAATTTCTTTTTCATTTTTTTTTGTTTGTCGATGGTATTTTGTAGTTGAAGTTTCCTTAATTACCAACCAGCAGTAGTCTGCCAACATCGCAGGATTCCATTTTCCTTGATATCGTTTTTCAATAACAGCTATATTTTGGCGAAATCGCTCTCCGTGTTCATCACTCATAGCTCCCATATTTTCGGGAAAAAATCTAAATGCGAACTAAAAAAATGTATTTTCTAAGACATGTTGCAATTCATTTTATGAAAAGCTTGTAACATTTTCTCAACAATGTTAACATATTGCGGGGATTTATGATTCCCTAAAAAGTTTTCAGTGACTGCAACGAACGATGTCCAGGCTTCCTTTTCTACATCATTTAAGCATGAAGTGAATGTTGGATCTTTTATTATAATAATTATACAGAGATTTTATTACATTACATTTACAGAGATACACAAAAGATTTCGGATACTCTATTTTATCCGAAATATCAGAAGTACTGTATACCATTACAACAAGATATAAATATTTTTTTAGCTTCCTTATACTATGAACACATTTCAATTGCAACGCTGGACGTGCAATTTACAACTTGTTTAAGTTTCACCTTTTAATTTTACACTTTCAACCCAGAGTTTAGCATTTAATGAAAATAACTTATACACAACGTGCTTTAATTTACATAGGTTAAAAATTAAAATAACGCAAAAGATTATTTTTTTTTCTTTAACCTAAGCTACAAATTTTATAGAAAATGTTATTAAAAATTTCCAAGAAAAACATTCTTAATCTTAGGTGTTAGGTGAATATATAAAAAACAGCTGTGACAAGCGAAAACTTAATTAAACTCATAATATATTTTGACGTTAAGTAAACATATGATTTAAATGAAGTATTCGCTTTTTTTATTATTCTGTTTATATCTTATAAATTGCAAAAAATGTTATTTAACAAATTACAATAGCCATTTGGAAAATATTTTTAAAGACTAAAATTTTGGACTTATAAATAAATTCTTTGTTTACACAAGTTTGATAGGCTGATCCCAAAACTTTTTTCTATCGCATGCCTACATTTTAGTATTTCAAAAGGTGTTTAGACATGTTTATACTTTAATATTATTAGTCAATACTGTCCGAACTTTGATTTTCATCATTGATTTCTTACTTAAGTCAATTAATCGGAGTAAAAACGAGATAATGTGCTTCGTGATATTTATTAAAATAAATAGTTTTCACTTATACTGTTGTCATCAGCTATTTACAAATAGTCGGCTTAGCGGGACGCGAGTTCCACCTCTGCACGAGCAGATGGACAATGGAACGACGTACGTAGGAGAAAATGGTACGAAAAATGGCGCTATCATAATGCTCCTTTCCCACGAAATATTTCCATTTTCAAGGAAAGTCTGCTGGCCATAGCTAAAAACATACATAAAAAATTGGTTCAATTCTGCAATAACTGTATGCACTTTTCGATGGTACAATAATGAAAATATCATGAAAATTCTTTTTATAACGCCTCCTTCCAGCTGATTTTTTTTTTCAAAGTCAGTGAAGACGTACTAGCCATTGCTAAACACTTACACAGAAAATTTCGTTTAGTTCTATGTATAACTTCATACACTTTTTGGTGGTACAATATTGAAAATGGCGCAAATAAATCGCTATTGCAGCGCCCCGTTCCGTCGAATATTTTCAAGTTCAGTGAGGACCTATTAGCCATATCCAAACTCTCACACAAGGAATTTGGTTCAATTCTATGCATTACTTCCTACACTTTTCGGTAGAACAATATTGAAAATGGCTCAAAAATCACTACTGCAACACCCTTTTCCCGGCGGATATTTTTCAAATTCAGAGAGGACCAGCTAGACATAGCCAAATGCTCACAGAAAAAAAAAATTGGCTCAATTCTCTGCATAACTTCATACTCGTTTGGATTATACAATATTGAAAATGGCACAAAAATAACTATTACACAGCTCCCTTTCGGGGAATATTTCAAAATTGAAGCAGTACCCACTTGCCACGGCCAAAAACATACACAAAAAATTTGGTTCAATTCTATACATATCTTCATACACTTTTAGATGGTGCAATGGCGATATACTGACACACACACAGACAAACACACAACCCCTATATTTATTGCCCTGTGTATATCTATGTGAATGTTGTTGCTATGTTGCTCAGATTTCCAGTTTTTTAAGTAAATATTTGCGTAATATTAGTAAGTAGTTGCGTAGTATTTGCATCTGTATTGCCTTTCATATACGCCTGCCACTTATGTTTTATAAAGAAACTAGTTTCCACTTCAGCTTTTTCTCAAAATGTTTTAGTAAACATCATTTGCATTGTTTTTTTAACACTAGAACCGCCATTAGGGGTCAAAATGACCCCTTCCAGATTGATAATAATCGATTCGAACCAGAATTTTCTTCTTAAGATAAGTAAAATATGTGCACCAGAAAAATAGCCTAATTAAGTAAGTTAAGTAGTTTAAAATTAAAATTATGGTGAGAAACCCTTTTTAAGAAACTTGAGTAAAATACCCGGCGGTGCTAGTGTTAACTAACCCAATCACATGTTTTTATGTTATTTTTTTCTCTTTTATTGAATAATTCTTTTGGTTTTGTTATTTCCTCTATGTCATAGCAAAAGAAGAGATTTTAAATTTACATAATATTATTAATTTAAAATTAAAAAATATCAGCATTCATTTAAAATGCTTTCTGAAGCTATTGGAAATCGTTTTGTGAAATATAAATAACATGTCACTATAAAGTGAAACTTCTAGATTAAAGACCTTTAAACTATATTTTAAACGCGAATTCAAAGCACTCTTCGTAATTATTCATAAAGAAATATATTTTGAAGTACATATAAGATTGACATTAAATTATGTTCCATTGTTAGTCTTTTTACAAACTGTTATAAATCAAGTCAAACTTTTCAAGTTTAAATTTAACGAATTTCTGAAGGTATTGGACATCGTTTTACGAAATAAAAATAACAACTCTAAAGTGAAACTTGTTGATTAAAAATCTTTAAACTATATTTTAAATGGGAATTCAAAAGTGTCTTCATTATTATTCATAAAATGAACATTTTTGAAGAATACATTAGGTTAACTTTAGATTATGTTCGATGGTTTATCGCTTTGCAATTTGTTATAAATCAATTTAAATTTTTCAAGCTTTGACTTAACGTAGAAATTATGTATCCATGTTGTCTTGCTTCTCAGTAACAGAATTAAACCTTTATCTACCGCATTATGAATTCATGAAAATTTTACGTTCTAGTGCATTTTACGTAAATTTTTTAAACTGAATTAAAAGATTTACGTAAACATTTAATAATTTTTTGAAGGATTTTAGAAGGATTGACGGATTTAGAAGAATTAATTAAATTTGAATTTACAGGAATTTTGTGCAATATTTATAACTTGGCTCAAATCTTTTATTTTAAATTGTTTTCTTCGTATTTTGTAGAATTATAAAAAGTACAATTATGATGTTCTTACAATATAAATATAGAAATATTTCCGAATTGAAAAATTCGCATCTCCCTCCCTCAGCGCCAAGAAAGTTGAAAAGATGCAAAGGTAAAATAAATCATCATTTTAAAAGTATTTTTGTTTTGTGTAACTAATAATGCTTTTTGAACAAAATAAAGTAATGTATCTGTAACTTATTCTAAACAGTATGACAACTAATTGAGGTATGAAAAGAAAATTAAAATAAGTATTTTTTATGGTACTTATAAGTACGTCGGTAGATAAAGGGTTAAAACAGACTGTAAAGTAAAATTTTACGAAATCTTTGAATTATATTTTTAACACTAATTCCAAACGCTCTTTGGGGTTACTCGTAAAAAATACATTTTGAAGTACATATAAGACTGATTTTAAATTATGTTTAATTATTTCTCTCTTTACATACTGCTATAAATAAAATCAAACTTTTCAAGTTTAAAGTTAGCAAACTTCTGTATATATTCGAAATCATTTTATAAAATAGTAATTGTAACTACAAAGTGAGACTTTTAGATTAAAAATCCTTAAACTGTATTTTAAATGGAAATTCAAGATTTTCTTCATTATAAATCATTAAAAATACATTTTTGAAGAAAATTAAATTTAGATTATGTTCGATAGTTTCTATCATTACAGATTGTTGTAGATTAAATCACACTTATCAAGCTTTAGATTAAAAGAAAGTTAGTAACATGTCATCTTGCTTCGCAGCTCGATTAATTTAATGTTCCAACAAAGAAATATAAATTTTGTTCCGTGAAACAATTGTCGGATAAGTTTTATGCGAAATTTGAATAATTAATTAAAAAAAATATCTTTGATATAGTTGGGATGTAACCAAGGATGCCGCTAGCTTTTGACCAACATTAGCAATTAAGCGAGTAAGAAATAAAAAACAGTAGCTAAATGAAAAGAAATGTTTGTAAATAAATATACACACACTATTTGTTTTTTCACACCTATTTGTTGCACATACACATTTGTTTTTTATCATAAAGACTCAAATGCAAGATTTAATATTCTTTTTAGCAAGTATTTGTATTTTTTTAAAATTATAAACCATTTATTTCTGCGCTTTAAAGAGAAACAATTATATTTAATACAACGTCAGGGCTGCCACAGGCGACTATTTTTTAATTCTAACTGGCACCACTTTCTTAAAACAGAAATCCTTAATACAAAATTCGACAGCATTTGTAAGAAAAATATACTTCGAAATGTATATTAGAGAAGTACTGGTGCAAATAGAATATAAAAATAGTCTTCCGTGGCAGCCCCGAATGTTTGATGATATTTTCTTTTTCTGTTGTTGGTGTTAAGATTTAGGTCAAAATTTATGCTTGTACCAGCAACAAAAATATGCTAGTTATTGCTAGGTATTGCTATGTCTGCTAGATTTCCAGCAAAGTGGGCCATTACACACCATGAATTGCTGGAAATTCTGTGCTATTATATGCTAGCTAGCTTCACATGCTATATCGCTAGCTTACACAACAAAAGCATGACAAGCTGTATACAAGCATCTCATGCTTATTTCCAGCAAAGTGGGCCAATACACACCATGAATTGCTGGAAATTCTGCTGGAACCAGCAATGTGTAATGCTAGTTTATGCTATTTTACTTGTTGGGTTATAGCACTTGGTGCTTGTCTAGCAAACAAATACCAGCACGAATTTCGACCTGGGGAACATATCAGGAGTAATGTTGTTTTCGCAATAAATAAGAACTTTTTTGAACTACAACCAGTGTTCTCGCTGTCGCTCGCCATTTCGCCAAATAGAGACTAAATTCTTCATTTGGCGAGTAAACAACCAATTAGATTCGCCAAATTGCTAGTGTTCAATTTTTGCTTTTTCTTTCTTTTTCTTTTTTTTCTTTTACTTTCCGTTTTTCATACATATGCATTTATACATATTTTTAATATATAGATATTTTTAACGTATTTGTAGCGAATAGTTGAATTTAGACTAATAACAATCATTGTCGCAGTTATAAAATCTAAGCCTATTTTAGAACATATTGAAAAAAAGAGGGTACATTAAAGGATTAAAGATAAGTTTTTAGTGCTACTTGGCGAATCTATCTGGCTAATATTTTTTTTTTCATTTGGCGAATGCTTTTTTATTTTTAATAATCCAAATTACTAACGTTGGTCAAATGTCAGCGTGAACACTGACTATAACTGATTGAACAATTTTGATTACACCTTCAAGAACACAAGCACAGTTCAAAATTTAAAATATATAAGTGTAAAATTATATGAAAAACATCTAAGATCATCAAATTAAATTAATACTTGTTAAGTTATTAAAAATGCATTTCAATATCATATGATTTCCATAGAATTTCGCAAATGTTGTTGTCTCGTTGAGAAAATTTAACTTACATCACTATGAATTTAATCAGCTTAATTGTATATGAATTTAATAGTACAAACTATCATGAAGCTTTTGCACAAAACTATCATAATTAACTATAAAATTCACCCAGTCTTCAGTAAATATCACTGAGCCGTAAATATTCTTATTTTTATATCACTTTCGAAACACTGCGCAGTTAAAGCTTTGAAAATTTATTAAAGGAATACTTAATAAATACGCGAATGCGCTTAATAAAATTTTTCTTGTAATAATAAATACAGTTAGAAAATATATAAAATACATATATTAAAGATTATTTTACACATTAAATGTAAAAATGGTAAATGTTAAAAACGTTTTATGAAAATTAAATTCATTTTTTAAAACATTTAAAAATATATTAAATTAATAAATTAAAAATAATCGCTAAGGGACATTTGGCTGTGGGGATTATTGAAGTCAAAAGTGTACCGCTACCAACCGACATCACTAGCAGCACTGAAAGATGCCATCCGCCAAAATGGCTAATAGCGCAAGAAATACTACTCTATGCTGTGAACGGTGAGCTGTCTTGTCTCACAGTTGTACTTCTGAATGATGGACAGCATATTGAAAATTTACTGTAGTACTAATTAACTGTAATTAAGCTGAATTGTAAGTTGTAAACATTTTTTTTTCATTTGTAAATCAACTTTTGGTGCATTAAATCACTAAAGCGCCATCTGTTGGTCGCCGACAGAACTATTTTTTGTTGCCACACAAAACACAGTTTCCTTTACATCCGTTTGGTGCAAACCGTATCTTTATATCTTGATTCGTTTTCGAATTATTCATTTTTTAATTTCGTCCTGACTTTTGGATCCCCCGGTATAATACCATTCGGGAACTTCGCAGCTGTTATAATTTGTAATTAGATATCAGCACTATCAGTATTTATCGAAGTAATTACCGGCAGAAGTTAATTGACAAAGTGTTTTCAGAAACAAAAAATAACATTTTCAAATAGTGGAAATTTGTATATGACAAATTAAAACCTTGTTATAATATAGTAGTAATTTTGATTGCTAAAAGGTGTAAGATTAAAACTTTTTTTAAAAAAGGTAAAAATAAGTTTATTCGACTGCTCAGATGTTTCGACTCTACCTAAGTCATTTTAAAACAAATAAGAAAAAATATTCTAAAATTGCTTGATCTACGAAACTCCTCCTTCAACGTTTTACGTATTCTTTCATATTACGTTATTATTATTTTTATATTGAGATGATTATTTTATTTTTCGTAGTTATTGAATGTAACTCGAAGCATTTTTTTGATAAGTTAAATAATGTTGCATCGTTACAAATTGAATATTTACGTATTACAATCTCTATGGTTTTTCTTATAATGGATGGAGAGTATAGACGGAAGGGGGAAATTATGTTATTTTTATTGTTTGGCACGTAATATTCCGTTCACTAAGCTCCAGGTTTCACTAATACATAAGCAATGCTTAAGATAATATAATTCTATAGAATCAATGAATTTCCAATATATAGATTGATTTATTTTGTGTCGGCTGATTATCTACTCTAGGGATATAGGCCCAGGGAGGGTGCCCTTCGTGGGAGTCTTTCTAAGGGAACCTAACTCGTATTTACGCAAGGTTCGAAGATAACCATGAAAACTCCGAACGGTTGGACCGACGGCCACGATTGGGCTCGAACCCAGCACCTGCCGTCTACCAGTTGAGGGGTCACCTCTCGCCCATTGGTGGCGGCTTTCAATACATAGAAGAATGATTAATACTTTCAACAACTTCATTCATATCTGTTAAATTGTTTTTTTTTATATAATGTTGAAAGAATCTTATTTTCTGAGCATTTAAAACCAAATGAAAAAAAACAACATTACAGCTTTACCCTTTTTCAAGATGCTCAGAGGGTTAAAATTTATTTGGATGCTTTCTGCTTGTTATAATCTTGCCAGAGTTGCAGTTGTGTTTATGTATACAAAAAAGAATCATGCAGCTGAAATTAAATATAATTTTTTAAAATGTAATTTAACAAATTACAACGACCGTTTGGAAAAATTATTTTTTCGGAGACTAAAATTTTAGGCTTATAAATTTGAAAAAAAAAAAAAAAAAAAAAAAAAAAAAAGGTGATAATTACATCATTTTTATGATGATCAAAATAAGGCTTATATAATAATAGAGTCATATAATACATACGCCATGGATAACATTAACCCCTTCCCGACGGGAGCTTTTAACGAAACTTTTAATGTTTTTATCACCGGTTTTTAAAAACATAAATTTGTGTCTTATTAAATAAAAAAATAAAAAATTGTTCTGTTTAAATAAGGGAAATTTTACAGTAAATTTTTACTGGTGGGAATGAACAATGATTCTTAAGCCTTTTTGTGGCACGTATAACGTGTCGCTCGTTCCCAAGGGGTTAATCCTCTGAGCATCTTGCAAATGGATAAAATTGTAATGTTGTTTTCTCAGCATTTTGTTTAAAATGCTCAGAATATGCAAATCTTTCAAAATTATAAAAAAAGAAGAAAAACTTAATTACAAATATAAATACAAACATAATAAGCAAGTTCGAATTTTCTAATAAATACGTTTATTAATTCTTCTGTAATTAAGTTATTAAACTCCGCGCTGAAAAGAGTTAAAGTTTGTGATATATCAAATTATCGAATACCAAACTTTATAAAATAATATCTAACATTATGAGTAAGTAAAATATATTAACACTATCGCCATCATGAGCCTCATATGGAGTTCCTAACTTAAGGGGGTCTGGGACACAATCTAATATATTTTTTATTTATTGAGTTAGAATGTTAAATTTCTTTTTGATGGTTAACCATATTATTTGCAAACAAAATCATTTAATAAAACTTCTCAAAATATATTTTTTAATTTAATATTTTTAATGGGGTAATTAAAAATATTCTTTGTAGAATTTGAATTTTTTTCCTTAACCTTTTCAGGGGCAAGGTACTAGTAGTCATAAAATGTTGAAATAATTGATTGATACCAGTATTTACAAGAAAATTTACACTCGACTCTCGTTAATTGAAATCGGATAATTCGAATCTTCGCTTAATTCGAACTAAACATGAAGTCCCGAAATTTTCAATGTCAGAATAACGATAAAAACTTCCATTAATTCGAACTCACTTTCTCTTGACATCGTTTAATTCGAACTAACTAGAATTCCGATTTTTCATTTTTCTTTTCTTTTTCTCGGATTTTAGATCATTTGAATAACTTTCTTTCTTTGATTTTTGTGAAAATTGTTCCGAACGAGCATACATGCTATAATCCAATGCATTTGATGTCCACTTGCTTAGTGCCCCGTCTGGCCATCAGTGACACCTCAAATTTGTCTTCCATTGTGCTTGTTTCTAATCATTTAATTAGCTTATATATTTATCCATTCTAATTTAATATTAAGTCATATTATAACGATAACAGACGAAATGAATTTAAAAAACACTATAACATTAATTTTTTTACAATAGTACTTTATTAACCCATTAGTGTCTAGCGTCCCTTTTTAGGGACGCTTCAAATGGTGCATGTAGCACTGTTTTTGACATCGGTAGAAAAGAACAGCAAACTTTATTTTATTTAATTGAAACATTTTCGTAATAAATGAACTAAACTTAATTCTTTTAAAAATAGTGGTGCCAACCGAATAAAATTTGCGCAAAAGGTGGTGGGTACGAATGGGTTAAACATGTTTTTATTTCATATTTTCCTTAATTCGAACTTCGGATAATTCGAACATTTCTTCGACGAGTTCGAATTAACGAGAGCCGACTGTATTTGTAAACTAGTAAAAGTGTATTTTCTAGCATTTAATAAAAGTGAAATTTTCTTTAAAAATTTCGGGTGCCAATGTGGCAACTAGGGATTAAAATTATGTGATGCCGTGGCGGCATCACCGCCCTTCAAGGGGTTAATATAAACAGAAACATGAAAACTTTAGTTTTGATTCAGATTTTTTTTAAATATTAGTTTAAATAAAAATTTAAAATATTTAAAGCAAAAAATTAAAAAAGTTATGTAACTTTGAAATTTACAAAAATATATATTATTAAAAATAATTTTTTTTTCAAATTTTCTAAAAGAAAATTAAAGAAGAACTATTGAAAAAGACACGTTCCAAATTTAATGGTTTATCTTTAACGGTCCTTGGTATATAACAATTTATATGGAAAAAACGGTGAAAAAAAAAAAAAAAAAAAAAAAAAAAAAACGAAAAAAACGAAAAAAAACGCATTTTTACAAGAAGCCGTTTTTAACGCAACCATTGCTTGAAAGCTAGATTTTAAAAGCAAACTGAAATAAAAAAAATTAAATTTCATGTTTTAATCAAGATAGAAATATAATTTAAACACCATTTTAAGCAGAAAAAAATTTAACAGTTTTTTTTTCCAAAGAAAATTTGAAGATTTCTTATCCCGGAGGCATTTTCAGAAAGAATCACGTTTTGAGCACCTTATCGCCAGAACAACGATTGGCGCGGAGATGAAGTCAATGCTACGCACCCTTTCTTGTTTGTGACGTCAAACGCCTAGCGAATAGCAACCCTTCCTTCTGCAAAGAGATCGCGCCTATTGTTCATTTGTTTTTCTGTAAATATTATCAAGCAAAGACTATAATAGGAGGAAATGTTATTCACCGTTGTTTACGATTAAAACATAGTTTAAAACAAAGAGCATTAAAATGCTTTAAATTTCACAGAACATCTAACCATATTTTTTTTCTCAATTCAAAAATATTATTTTGTCAACTCGCTATGTTCGAAAAAATTGAGAAGTTAATTAAAAACAGTACTAAAGATTCGCTTGTAATAAATATAATTCTATTAATCATATGTTTTATGACACATTTGAACTTAGTTTATTTTGTGTTTAGCGATGCAGTTAGCTGAACGTTCTTCGCCAACTCGCCAAGACAGGTGCTCAAAACGTGATTCTTTCTGAAAATGCATCCCGGAGCTTCTTAAGTAATAAAATGCATTGTTTTAGTACATATTTTTGGCAAAATTTTAATTTAAGTGACGAGTTCCCAGATCCTTTTTATGGTTACATAGCATTTTTACCGCAATTTTTAATAACATTTAAATTCTGATCATTCAAAGACCAATTTGTAAAAAATAAATCGGGAACGAAAGGGTTAAATATAACCACAGAATATTCTTTCAAATTTTCATCTGAGTCTTTAAGAAAAGAAGAAGTTAAATGGCTAAACGTATTTAAGGGAGGAAATTTTTTATACAGGTAAGTTGCTTCAATCAACGGTATATTAGATGATGGCAGATAACACTTTTTTAAACATTACTTTAATCTAGGATCACATAAATATCTTAAATATTATCATTGCTATCTTTTTCAAGCGTTATCACTAATGATAAATCAACAATGCCTTTTGTGTTGTTTCAGAAAATTACCAGCTGAAAGTAATTAATTATATAATCCGTTTTTTTTTAAGATTAAATATTTTACGGTGATAAATTGTTTTAATTTACGGGATATTAGATCTCTTGCGTTGATTCAAAGAATTATTGGATGACATGAATATCTGTTTTGGGGAATAAGTATTTTACGATAAAAAATTTAGATTAATGATGATAATACATTTAGATTAATATTTAGATTACAGCATAACAGTTTTTTTAAACATTTAAATCGATGAGCACGTAAAATATTTTTAATAGTACAGCAGAAGTGTTTCTGAAAAGCTGTTCACCATAATCTTGTATATCGCGTCTCCATGGCGCGTTCTGTTGTAACGGCTTCACCATAACCTTGGATGTCGCGCGTCTGCTTGACGCATTCTATTGTACCTTAGGTTTGCCGTTTTGGCAACACTGGAATATCGTTTTGTTATTGTTTTGGTTTTCAATGATCTTAGCGGGCCTATCATGTGTTCGCCGGATCTGTATTCTTTATTCGAAATGTAAATAATGTGTAAATAATTTGTATATAAAGAAATTTTAAGTATTATTAGTAGTATTGATTGAACCAGCGACCTAATGAGTATTAAATATACTCGCAACATTCGACAGTTCGTAACATTGGTCCGTCGAGCCGGAGGACTTTCGTTTTTAATTCGAACTTTGTATAAAATCTCCTTGTTCTATTTGAATTAAAATGGCTTCATTAATTAGCTTGAATAGGACTAGAGGCTCTTTAAAAGCCCAGTTAACAAGATTAGAAAATTCTGTAAATGAAAAAACCGAAGAATTATCTAGAATTCAAATTGAATCGAAAATCAAGAATCTTCAAAAACTGTCTACAAACATCGATATACTACGTCGCGATTATTATACAACAGCACCTGAAGATCAGGATTTAACGGACATTGATGCTTCATTGGTCAAAATGGAAGAGCGAGTAGAACAGCTAGAGGTAAGTTTCAATCAATTATTATATTCTAATAAATTAGAAACTAAAAATTCAGAATTAAAGATAAATATCTGTAAAATAAAACTTCCTGATATACCTCTTCCGCTATTTAGTGGAAAATATGAAGACTGGAACATGTTTAAAATAGAGTTTAATAATATTGTTACGAATAATGAAGAATTGACTGATGTTCAGAAATTACATTATTTGCATTCCGCTCTAAGAAATGAGGCTAAATTATTAGAAACTCCAGATGATACATTTGATTCGTTATTTAAAGCGTTAGAAAATAGATTTGAGAACAAAAGAATTGTGGTTAATATACATTTAAAGGCTGTGTTAGATTTTGAAAAAATTACACTTGAATCATCTAAAGAATTAAGGCGTTTATTAGATGTTATAAACAAAAATATCAGGGCTCTAAATAATTTAGGATTTGAGAGAAATAACCTCTCTGACATTTTGTTTACAACTATAATCTTAGAAAAACTAGATAAGGAAACAAGAAAACAATTTGAACTGTCAATAAACACCTCTGAAGTTCCTAGTTTTGACAATTTAATGGACTTTTCAGAAAAAAGAAGCCAATCGCTCGAAAGCATAAATAGAAGCAATTTAGCTAGACCAAAAATTTCTAGTGAAATAAAATCAAAATCCCTTTTAGTAAATACAAGTTCTGAAAAACAGTGTATTATTTGTGACTCATTTCATCCCCTATATAAATGTAATAAATTCCTAAATATGAATTTTAATGAAAGATTTGCTATCGTTTAAAAAAAATAAACTTTGTCTCATATGCTTTAACAAATCACATTTAGCAGCTAACTGTGTTTCGAAACATTTATGTAAACATTGCAAATCCCCTCACAACACTTTATTACATAGAGATAAAAAAATCGGTTCCAGTAATGAAACTCATTTCCAAAAACCAGGTGTTGATCAGACAGTACGTCGCCCAGGATCAAGTCCGACGCCTTCAGTCTCACAAAATCTTTCTAATTGCTTATTCGCTTCAAATAAAACTGTTATCTTGTCAACTGCAGTTATTGACATAAAAACAAATAAAGGAAATTTTATCCAGGCAAGAACTGTCTTAGATTCTGGTAGCCAAATAAATTGTGTGTCGTTTGAATTTGCAAAGAAATTGGGCTTAAAGAAATCAAAGGTTTTTGCTCCAATATCGGGTTTGAATAACACAACCACAACATTAAATTATAAAATTAAAACTGTGATTTCAAATAAAAATAGAGATTTCACAAGGGAACTGGAATTTGTTGTAGTGCCAAAAATTACAGAAATAACCCCACTTACACCTATTCGTATAGAAATTGCTGATATTCCTACAAATATCTCGTTAGCAGATGCTGAATTTTATATCCCTGGAAGGATAGACCTGTTGGTCGGCGCACAATGTTTCTTCGATTTATTAAAATCTGGTAAAATTCGCAGCTCATCTCAAAACTTGTTATTTCAAGAAACAGTGTTCGGATATGTTGCTAGCGGTGTCGTGAATAATTCCTCAGATGATTCCCAATATTGTGGTTTATTAACCAATGAAAAAATAGACGAATCCTTAAGAAAATTTTGGGAAATCTAGAATATTAATGATTCTAGTTCTTTACTTAGTATTGAAGAGAAATTTTGCGAAAATCATTTTGAAACAACTCATTATCGAACTTCTAATGGTCAGTATGTTGTTAGCATGCCTATGGAAGATGCTACACTCTTAGGAGAATCCAAAAAACTAGCCGAAAAAAGGCTCGATCAAGTTTGGCACCGATTAGATAAGGATTCGTATTTACAACCTCTCTATTCGGAATTTATGGAAGAATACAAAAACTTAAATCATATGGAATTAGTAGAAGAATCAAAACCCGTAAAGAACCTTTATTATATACCACATCATGGGGTCTACAAGCCAGAAAAAAGTACAACACGCTTGCGAGTCGTTTTTAACGCTTCAACGTCAACGACATCTGGTTTGTCATTGAATGATATTCTTTTAAAGGAAAAATTCCTCAACAAGAATTATTCGTAATTATGATACGTTTCCGAAAACATCGATATGCATTCACAGCGGATGTAGAAAAAATGTATAGAATGGTATTAATTGATCCATCCCAACGAGACTTCCTTAGAATCTTGTGGAAGGACAATATTAACTCGCCAGTGAAAACTTACAAACTTAATACAGTTACTTATGGGACATCTAATGCTCCTTATTTATCAACTCGTGCTCTTAAGCAATTAGCTCTTGATGAGCAACCAAACTTACCTCTAGCATGTCAGTCGTTTTAAAGGATTTTTATGTAGACGACCTTCTTTCCGGCGAATCGACTCTCGAAAAGGCGAAAATTTTAAAGTCCCAATTGATTGAACTTTTGAAGCGTGGAAATATAAAATTGCACAAATGGTGTGCAAACCACCGAGAAATACTTGAACCTAATACTATGGCTGCCACCGAATATAATTTCTATGATCAAACAGATTGTAGTTCAGTAAAAACTTTGGGTGTTCTCTGGGAACCTTTAAGTTACTGTTTTCTGTATAAATTAAAGATTCATAACAAGGAATTTTATAGTAAACGAGATGTTCTCTCTTTGATTTAAAAAATCTTCGATCCACTCGGATTAATTGGCCCTGTAGTCACAAGGGCTAAGATCTTCATGCAGAAAACGTGGCTAGCTAAGATAGATTGGAATGAGCCATTACCAGATTCCATAGCGAAAGAATGGAGTGATTTTTTTTCCACTCTTTCAGAATTAGAAAATTTAAAAATTCCTAGATTTGTTTTTCGTGAAGAGTGCATAGTCGTACATGGCTTCGCAGATGCCTCTTCTTTGGCATATGGAGTCGCCATATACATCCAGTATATACCAACTGAAGGTTCTCCTGATGCACATTTACTCTGTAGCAAGTCTAGAGTATCCCCCATAAAAACAGTGACAATCCCTCGTCTTGAACTTTGCTCATGTCTTCTCTTAGCAAAATTAATGCACAAAGTTGTACCGTCACTTGACATTCCAGTAGAAACTGTTCTTCTCTGGAGCGACTCTACAATATCACTGGCATGGATTTGAAAATCTCCCCACCAATTGAAAACATTTGTGAGTAATAGAGTGGCTGCTACACAAGACCTCACGGACTCTTATCAGTGGCAACACGTATCATCGGAAAATAATCCTGCTGAAGTCCTATCTCGAGGTCTACGTCTAGATGCTAAAGAACTGACTAACTGCAAATTTTGGTTTAGTGGACCAAATTTTCTTCGGGACAGAATTCAGTATGCAGAAGATTATCCAGTAAAACTGGAAAACAACACTGACTATGAGTCCGAATTTAGAACTGAAATTAACAGTAACTTTTCACTTAGAACTGAAAACTGTTTTTATAATTGTTTATTCTCCTTAACTAATATTTTTTTTTAATTAATTCGTATTACTAGTTATATTTTTAGATTTCTAAACAATTGTCGAAAGGGTAAGGAGAAATAAAAAGAATATTGCCCAGTTAAACTGATGGCATTGAGCTCACAGGCTACGCATACTAATTGTACATTACAGCCTTGTATTTTCGTTAATTCCGTTCGAAAAAAAAATTAAGAAGGGGAAACAGCTCTCCCTTTTCTCCTTTTTTATACTTAATCATTGAACTTCCTAAACTATCAAGTACATGCTTTATCATATTAAAAAATCTATATCCAAAATTCAGAGCAAATCGGATAATTCTTAATAAAAACCCATTTAGCATTTATATAATTTAAGAGGAGTTATTCCCCTCTTTTATACTTAACCATTAAACTTCCAAAACTATTCAGAGATTTGAACGAAATCTGACAATTCTGATTGAAAAATCCATTTATGCAAGTTAAGGGGAGGGGCATTAGAACCCCCGTTCCCCCTGTTTATACTTATTCAATGAACACCTAATAACAGCCACGGACTCGCCTCATCAGAATGATCCTATATCTAGTTTTCGAACGAAAACTGTTAATTCTGCATGAAAATCCCGTTTATATCAATTAAGGGGGGGGGGATGAGCCCCCGTTCCCCCTGTTTATACTTATTCAATGAACACATAATAACAGTCACGGAATCGCCTCATCAGAATGATCCTATATCTAAATTTTGAACGAAAACTGTTAATTCTGCATGAAAATCCCATTTATATCAATTAAGGGGGGGGGGGCATAAGTCCCCCGTTCGCCCTGTTTATACTTATTCAATGAACACATAATAACAGTCACGGAATCGCCTCATCAGAATGATCCTATATCTAAATTTTGGACAAAAACTGTTGATTCTGCATGAAACACCCGTGTATATCCATTAAGGGGAAGGGCATGATCCCCCGTTCCCCCTCTTATACTTATTCAATGAACACCTAATAACAGCCACGATATCGCCTCATCCGAATGATCCTATATCTAAATTTTGAACGAAAACTGTTAATTCTGCATGAAAATCCCCTTTATATCAATTAAGGGGGGGGGATGAGCCCCCGTTCCCCCTGTTTATACTTATTCAATGAACACCTAATAACAGTCACAGAATCGCCTCATCAGAATGATCCTATATCTAAATTTTGGGCAAAAACTGTTAATTCTGCATGAAAAACCCATTTATATCCATTAAGGGAGGGGCATGAGCCCCCCGTTCCCCCTCTTATACATATCGAATGAACTCCAAAAACTAATCAGGGAAGCGCCTTATCAGGATATACCTATATACAAAATTTCAAGTGGATCCGATATTTTTATCATGAGTTATCGCGTTACGCAGGAACATACAGAACGGACGGGCACATAAGCTCTCAGGCTATGATAGCCTGTGAGCTAAATAAAGAATACTGCCCAGTTAAACTGATGGCATTGAGCTCACAGGCTACAAATACTAATTGTACATTAAAGCCTTATATTTTCAAGGGTTATTTCCGTTAAAAAATTAAGAAAGGGAAACAGCTCTCTTCTTTCCTCTTTTTTTATACTTAATCATTGAACCTCCTATACTATCAAAGACATGCTTTATCATATAAAAAATCTATATCCAAAATTCAGAGCAAATTAGATAATTCTTAATAAAAACCCATTTAGCATTTATATAATTTAAAAGGAGTTATCCCCCTCTTTTATACTTAACCATTAAACTTCCAAAACTATTCAGAGATTTGAACGAAATCTGAAAATTCTGCTTGAAAAACCCATTTATATAAATTAAGGGGAGGGGGGCATTAGAACCCCTGTTCCCCCTATTTATACTTATACAATGAACACCTAATAACAGTCACTGAATCGCCTCATCTGAATGATCCTAATCTAAATTTTGAACGAAAACTTAATTCTGCATGAAAATCCCATTTATATCAACTAACGGGGGGGGGGGGATTAGAACCCCTGTTCCCCCTATTTATACTTATTCAATGAACACCTAATAACAGTCACGGAATCGTCTCATCAGAATGATCCTAATCTAAATTTTGAACGAAAACTTAATTCTGCATGAAAATCCCATTTATATCAACTAACGGGGGGGGGGCATTAGAGCCCCTGTTCCCCCTATTTATACTTATTCAATGAAAACCTAATAACAGTCACGGAATCGTCTCATCAGAATGATCCTAATCTAAATTTTGAACGAAAACTTAATTCTACATGAAAATCCCATTTATATCAACTAACGGGGGGGGGGGGATTAGAGCCCCTGTTCCCCCTATTTATACTTATTCAATGAACACCTAATAACAGTCACGGAATCGCCTTATCACAATGATCTTAATCTAAATTTTAAACGAAAACTTAATTCTGCATGAAAATCCCATTTATATCAACTAACGGGGGGGGGGCATTAGAACCCCTGTTCCCCCTATTTATACTTATTCAATGAACACCTAATAACGGTCACGGAATCGCCTCATCAGAATGATCCTAATCTAAATTTTGAACGAAAACTTAATTCTGCATGAAAATCCCATTTCTATAAATTAAGGGGGGCGGGGCATTAGAACCCCTGTCCCCCTATTTATACTTATTCAATGAACACCTAATAACAGTCACGGAATCGCCTCATCAGAATGATCCTAATCTAAATTTTGAACGAAAACTTAATTCTGCATGAAAATCCCAGTTATATCAACTAACGGGGGGCATGAGCCCCCCGTTCCCCCTCTTATACATATCGAATGAACTCCAAAAACTAATCAGGGAAGCGCCTTGTCAGGATATACCTACATACAAAATTTCAAGTGGATCCGATATTTTTATCATGAGTTATCGCGTTACGCACATACGCACATACATACAGAACGGACGGGCACATAAGCTCTCAGGCTATGATAGCCTGTGAGCTAAAAAGTGGTGCCTTATCTGCAAGTGAATTGAGATTAGGAGAAATTTTCCTGATTAAACAGGTATAGTATTCAGCCTTCTCTGAAGAGCTTAAGCATTTGAAAAACCAGAGGAGCATTTCAAGTAACAGTAAACTAAAATTTCTAAATCCTTATATAGATTCCGATAATTTAATTAGAGTTGGAGGTCGTTTAGACAATGCCAGTCTGACCTATGAGAGGAAACACCCTATAGTGTTACCACATGATCATAAAATAAGTGAAATGACTTTTGAATATTTTCATTCTAAATTTTTCCATTTAGGGCCACAATCATTGTTACATCATGTCCGGCAAAAATATTGGGTAATAAATGGGCGATCTTTGGCTCGTAAAATAGTTCACAAATGTGTAACGTGTTTTAAAAACAAACCAATTGGGGCAAATCAAATTATGGGAAATTTGACAGCCGAACGAATAAATCCTAGCCCGCCATTTCAAAAATATTCTGTTATTTTGAAAGATTTAAATAATTATATTATAGTTACCATTATTGTATATTTGTATTGAACTGTTTATTATGTATAACAATTTCATTTGAGATTTAAAAATATTTTAATTCTTAGCTTCATAATTTGTGTAGCTTAACTTTATAACATAAGTGTAAACTTACTTGTCTTCATCTCTATATATTCTTGATTAACTATTATTAACTTGTTAAATTTATTAGATTGTTACATTTATTGAGTGTTAATTCGATAACTATCTTGCATACTATTCAAGTGTAATTATTGTTTGTATTATAACTTATCTATTTGCATTTGGTAAACTTATATTAAGTACTATATTAAGTAATAATATTGAAGAAGTATATTGTATTTTATCAAAAATACTGTATTATTGATTGTAGAATTGAAATTTCTATTATTTGCAATTGTTTATTGTTACATTTAGTATTATTGTTGAATGTTGGCACATATCAACGGGGGCCGGTATGTTACGGCTTCACCATAATCTTGTATATCGCGTCTCCATGGCGCATTCTTTTGTAACAGCTTCACCATAACCTTGGATGTCGCGCGTCTGCTTGACGCATTCTATTGTACCTTAGGTTTGCCGTTTTGGCAACACTGGAATATCGTTTTGTTATTGTTTTGGTTTTCGGTGATCTTAGCGGGCCTATCGTGTGTTCGCTGGATCTGTATTCTTTATTCGAAATGTAAATAATGTGTAAATAATTTGTATATAAAGAAATTTTAAGTATTATTAGTAGTATTGATTGAACCAGCGACCTAATGAGTATTAATATACTCGCAACATTCGACAGTTCGTAACAAAAGCTCTAATAAAAATTTCTTTGTGGTATGATTTAAAGTCGAAAGTTGCTTAATTTTAATGTTTTACCAGTAAATTTTATTTTATTTTTTTTAATTACCAATGTCAGACAAATATAGAAGTCAAAAAATTGCATTAAATTTTTTGTAGTACGAAAATGCGAAACGTTGACATTTATACAAAAAATACTTTTTAGAGAATATTTTCCTACCACGGAATGGTAGCTGCATGAATCGTCATTTCATCGAGTTCATAGCTGAAATTCCAATATTAATTACAGCTCGACTACCATACTTCAAAGCAGCTGTTTTACCTGGTCTCATCTTTGCGAAAAATACCTACAGATCCATTATTAATGTTTGATTTGTAGGTTTGCCTTAGTATATTTCTGCACACAGTACTCCATGTTTTTACACCTTTGGGTGAAAGAATACGCAATAGAAAACATAGTGTACAAACACTAAAATTGTATCTTCAAGTGGCTGTCCTTAAGGAGCGTTTTCCATACAAAAAAAAGAATGAAATCCTTCATGAATATCAAAAAGTTTAGCTGACCGATTAAAAATTGAATAATTTGCAACAACTCAATAATTAATAATGTTTAATTAAAATTAAATAAAAAACCATAAAGACTAAAGCTGTAATTCAACATATAAAAAATCAATTTTCGCTAACAATTCTTTACATAAAGAAGAAAACCCTGAAATACAATTTTATCTTCCTTAAAATGCTTTTGTTTAAATTAAATAAAAAATTCTTTACGAAATCAAAAAATCTGGACAAACACATATATATCTATAAGTCATGTTTTAAGCTAAGAATAAAAGCTTTCCTTTAGATTTAAAAATTCCATTATAAAAATGTTTCATAACTCAGGAATGACTCTCGAGGTTTAAACTCCCATTTCTTTTCAAGAAACATCTGATAAATTTATGTAACTTCAAGTCATGACATTTACTGGTAATACAATCTTTGACAAGAATTTATTGAAAATTGCAATTTCACTTTTCTATCTTAAGAATATTGTTTGGGACAAAACTGGAATTTTAGACAAAATAATCTTATGTAATCCGATTTTTTGTTTATTTTATACGTTAAAAACATTTAGATAGAATTTAATTTACAAGTGTAGAACAAAAAAAAAAAAAAAAAATACTCAGAATTTCAATCACTTTAAATTTTACACATACAAAACCAAACATAAATTCTTATTATTGCAATTTTGCTGCTTTAAAAAAGAAAAAATTCAAGATGTTTACATTTACATAGTTTTTCGTCGATTAGCATACTCCAATGCAGCTGCTCTACCTAGTCATATTTCTGTGGAAAATATCTGCAGACCCATTATCAGGGCCTGATTACCGCACAGGCCACAGCTTTGAGCTAAATTTAATAAAATGATTTAGAAAACATTTCTTGAAATTATAGCTTCCTGCAATCATTTTCTCATAAAACAAAAATGATTTAAATTAACTTGGCAACTGCATGATTATCTAATGATAACCTCTCGAATACTCCAAAGGAGGGGGAGGGAGGTCTGGCTAATATTTTCATGTAAGGGAGATCCTGAAAAAGTACTAGGCCTCGGATCAGTACAATCTTAATCAGGCTCTGCCCAGTATTCGTGATTGATTCGTAGGTTTCCTCTACTGTTTTCCTGCTCACAGTCCACTAAGTTTTCATACCTTTGGATGCAGGAAAAATATCAGGAAACCTACCATTCAATCTCTAAAACAGGAGCCTCAAGTGGTTGTCATTAATGATCATCTTCCATACCAAAAGAAGGATAAAGTATTTAGATAATATCAAACAGTTTTGCGCAAATATCAGTCAGTTTGAAAATTCAATAATTTACAACAATAGAGCATTTTTAATCACCTGACCATGCCGTCAATTTTCCCCTAACCAATCAAAATAAACGATAGTTTAGCCCTCAACCAATGAAAGTGGAGAAATCTGAGATTTTGTAGAAAGAGGGGAGAGAGCAAATAAAAAGCATTTATTAAGTTGTCAAGGTGGTTACTAATGTGTGGGGACAGCTGAAACTGATCTATTCTACAATTAACTATCGTCACTTAAATTTAAATAAAAACTATAAACTCTAAAGTTGTAATTCAACATATAAAAAATCAATTTTCGCAAACAATTCTTTACACAAAGAAGAAAACTCTGAAAGATAATTTTATCTTCTTAAAATGCTTTTGTTTAAATTGAATAAAATATCTTTTACAAAATCAAGAAATTTGGACAAACACACACATACATATATATAAGTCATGTTTTATGGTAAGAATAAAAGCTTTTCTTTAGATTAAAAAATTCATAAGCAATGTGTTTTCAATGTGCATCAAAAATTTTTCATAACTTAGGAATCCCTCTCGAGGATTAAAATTCCGTTTCTTTTCTAAATAAATCTGATAAGTTTATGTAACCACAAGTCATGACATTTACTGGTAATATAATCTTGGACAGTAGTCTTTTGAAAATTGCAATTTCACTTTTCTACCTAAAGATAATTGTGTCTGACAAAATGGAAGTTTTTGACAAAATATCTTTATGAAATCGAACTTTTGTTAAATGTACACGTTAAGGCATTCTGATAGAACCTAACTTACAAGCATAGAACAATAGTAAAATCAGAATTACAATCATTTTAAATTATTGAGATTCAAAACAAGAAAAAAAATTACTGTACAAATTTACTGCATTAAAAAAGGAAAAATCCAAGATGTATACGTTTACACCGAAAATAATAAGCATATTTTATCTAATAACCATAGTAAAAAAATATGAATACGACTTTTGATCTAGAAAAACAGCTTATGAAATCTCAGTGCAGAGTGGCCAGTGTTCAAAACAGAGTCAAGAAAAGAGGAGACTACCAGTATCATCATACAGAAAGTACTCTATGTATATATTACGCCAAAGGTTCCCAAAGTGTGCTCCGCGGAGCCCTTGGGGCTCCGCCTGAACCTTCCAGGGGCTCCGTGGTGTTCCAGGAAAATAAACAAAACATGAAAGAAATTAGCACATCGTAATTAAAAGATTTTCAAAAGTATGTAGAAATTTGTATGCGCGTGTACCTACAACTAGGTTGAAAAATACTATGATACACTTCAAAGCTAATTAAACATTGGCATTATGAATGTATCTACTTCTGTATAATATTTTTGGTTTGAATTGCTTTATTTTATACTTCTGTTCTAAATGTGTTTTTGAAAATTCTATTTAAAATAAGCTACAAGAAATAGTATTCTGGATTGAATGCACAACGTGAATCGAAAGAGAAAAAGCCCGCCAGTGCATTTAAATCTGCTTACTGAACAAAAGGGAGAACAGTTTAGTTCTTTGGAGCTCCGCCTATTTTATACGTTTATTGTTAATACTTATTAAATACCTAACTTTTACTAAAATGTTTTTAAATGACCATAACATTAAGTTTGAAAAAATATCAGAAAGTATTCAAGATCATCCAGAAGCTGTGATAAATTCCTTTAAGCATTACTTTCCAGCTGCTCAAAATAAGATACTGGACGATTTTAAATGGATACTAAATCCATTCAGTGTAAAAACAAAACCACACAGCTTAAGCTCTAAAGAATACGAATATCTCATTTATTTAACATCTCAAAGCGATCTAGGAATCTCTTTTCAAAGGAAGCGTATCACTGAATTTTGGTGTCATTTGACAGATGAATACAAAATATTGACAGACAGCGCAAAATTAATTTTACTCCCATTTCCAAAGACTATCTGAGTGAGGCTGGATTCTCCACTTATATAAGAATCAAAACAAAATACAGAAACCGGTTAAATGCAGAACCAGACATTCACTTACTATTGTCCAAAATTGCACCAGATAATAAAATAACTGTCCAAAATAATTCAAGCACATTTTTCCCACTAAACTTTTATATATTATTGTTCATCAAACTTATGCAAAATAATAATAATAAAAAAACTACAGGCATTTAATATTTGTATATGTTGCATATTGTATTATTTTTATTTTTGGAATTTTAATTTCCTTAAATGTTTATTTTTATTAATTTTTACTTATTTAAGTCTTCTATCCTAATTTTCAAAATTGTATTTAATTTTTAAAACAATATCTGTCACTTAAAACGTCTTTTTAGAAAAGATCTTGTACAATTTAAAATTCCTCATTAGATTCATCTGTGTGTAATGTGTGTACATAATTCTTTTTATTTTTATATGTGTGATTTTTTAAAAATCTGTATGTTACTTGTATTAATTTTTAGTTATTTAATTTTTTATACTGCTTTTTATAATAAAACAATGTTTGTCGCTGAAAACATATTTTTATTGCATCTTCTATTCTTTAAAGACCTTTATTAGATCCATATCCTTTAATCTGTTTATGTTATTTGTATATTTAAATTTTTTAAACTGCTTTTCTCTGTACAACAATGTTTGTCGATTAAAACGCTCATTTTATGTAATATTTTGTATTATTTAAGAAACCCCTCATTAGATTTATTTAACATTTATGCACGTTGTGTATATTGTTCTTTTCTTTTCGTATATTGCTTTAATCTGTTTCATATATTTTTATAATTTCTTAATTATTTAAATTTTCTACGCTATTTTTGATAATTGTACTTAATTTTATAAATAATGTACATTGCTGAAACTGGATTTTTTTTATCATCTTGTATCTTTTTACAACCATTTTTTTTAATTTTCTTTTAATTGGTCTCTGCCACATTTCTAATCAGAAATAAGTGTATAGTAATTTAAAAAATGTATTTTGGTTCTTTACATTTGTCATCACATTAAGAATTTAAAAATTTGCTCAGCTCCAAACATTGCTTAGACTTCTTGTCAGTGAGTAACCACCCTGATATAAATTTAATCTTATCTATGCATCCCATTTTATTAGAAAAGTTTTTCTACTAGTTACAGTTCATTTAAACCCTTGAAGGGCGGTGGGATATATTTTAACTCATCTAATTTAAACGAGATTCTCACCAGAAACTTTTAACAAAATTTTATATTTTTAACTGGCGACTAATTACTGAGTAATTCGCTTTTCATATTTTAAAACAAAACTTTACGATTTTTCCGGTGAGAATTCAATATTACTGAGACATTACTAATTACCCCTCAAGAGGCAGGGCTCCCAAATGGTCCGCGAACTGAACATCAGAATTTTTTCAGAGAAATTTTCTTTTTAGATTTTACTTGCAAAATGTCAAGAAAGCACGTTTGGACGTTGACTCTAGCTCAAACATATTATGAAATTTTCTGTTAAAAAATACTGATGTTCAGTTCGCGGACCATTTGGGAGCCCTGAAGAGGTTAACATGTGTAGTTTTTAACTGCATGTCTGTTTTTAGAAAAAAAAACAATGATGAAAGAAAGTTTCTTTTAAAACTGTAATTAATAGACAAATACTTTAAATATATAAAAATATAAAAATGCAGTTAACAATACTGCGCCAAACAATACAGCTTATAGATTTTGCCTTATAGACTTAAACACTAAAACGAGGATTTAATTCTAAATGAATTTTTTTAAATTTGCTCAATAAAAGAAGGTGCGAAACGATTCATTTTCGTTGCATGTTTAGAAAAATTAGAAACTTAAGATTAAACGAAAAAAATTTCTATAATCGCTTGATTCTATTACGGGTAGGCGGCACTAGCGAAAACGTGTTACATAATTACTCATGGGTAAATGAAACTAGGCATTTCTTTTTTCGGCGAGTAGATTATGGGAATTACATAGAGGTACCCCTCTGCTAACGAAAAAGGTAGAAATTACCCTAATTTTCAGTATCTGTGTGGCTTTTGCCATAAAAGAAAATAATAGTTTTACGTAAGCCCTAATGCAATGCATAATCCAAATATGGTTACCATTTTGATCTTTAATTCCGAGTTCATACTGAATTCAAAATTTCAGTATCAGCAAAAAGCCAAACTAAGAACTTTGGTCCAATGTTAGAAATTGCTGGCTCGGATTTTTATTCAAAATAAGCTTGCTCCATATTTGCTCCATAGGCATAAAAAACATTAATTTGTAAACCACAGAGTATAGTTGGGTTCAGGGGCTCCGCCTTAAAAAAATTTCCCCAAAAGGGCTCTGCGAGCCCAAAAGTTTGGGAACCGCTGTATTACGCTAATGCATGTGGTACAAAAATCATGATTATTTGTTATTTTTTTAATGTCAACATCAAAATGAAACACATCTTATGAGTTACTGTGCAAAAGTGCTTTATTAAGATTTATGTTTGTTCCATTGGCCACAATTATGGAGCTTTAAAATATGATTATTTTTTTCTGTTCTTTTTACTTAAAAAATAAAAGTCATGAATTTTAAACTTTCCAGTTTCAAGTTAAAGTTATGTATTATAAATGAAATGAGCACGTCATTTTTCTGACGCCAATTTGGCGAAAATTCTGTTTTTAAATACCAGTTACATATTAAAAAATATGTAACTGTATGTATGTATTAATTTCTATTATTTTAAAAGGAAAATAATAATTTTAAAAAAGTTTAGTTAATAATTATAGAATAAAACAATTTAAATCATTTAAAAAAAGAAAATAAAAGCAAACAAACAGTTTATTAATAAATAAATAACAATAGCTGGGTTACCATGTGAGGCACATACAATTGCCATTTTGTTGCGATCGTTTAATTAGTTGTTAAGATGGGAAACCGTGAAATGAGAAAAAAACCGCTAGAAAATCGCAATGAAAACCTTTAATGTAGCAAAAATTGTACAAAAGAAAATTTATCATATTGCCATAAAAGTTTAAAAGCGAAATCCTTAATCGTATATGAAAAAATCACCGTAAACTCAAACAAAGCTAAACAAAATAAAAAGCTAAAAAATTGCTTAAAAAATCACTGCAGATCAAAACAGGAAAGCAAAAAAAATACCATAAAGGCTAAAAGTTTGAAATTAAATTTCGATAAAACTGAAAGTTTAAAATTGAATTCCTTTGAAAAATGTAAAAAAAATGACTATGGAAGCCCAAAAATTGCATTAAAACCGCAAAGCATTAAAAAATCGCAAGGGTAAAAATTCACTGTTAAAATATAAAATACTGCAATCAAAAAATGAATTACATTAAAGAAAAAGTTTGAAATCGAAACCGCCACGGAACTTGAAGAATGGCTAAAAATCCCATAGAAAATTGCATGAAAAATTCTTTAAATATTTGGAAGTCAATGCTTAAAAATGTAATATTAAGGCGGGAGGGGGGGGGGGCATGTAATCGGATATTATTTATGAATAACAAAATGAAGACATGGGACGCTAAAAATCCTATTAAGAAATAAAACATAGCAATCGAAAAATAACTATATTAGGCAAAAAGTTTGAAATCGGAATCTGTTTCCGAATGGCAAAATATCGCCAAGTAACTAAAGAAACAGCTTAAAATCACATTGAAAATTAGATTAAAAAACGTTGAATGTTTGAAAGTCATTGCTGTAAAAATTTAATATTCTGTCGGAAAACATTGTAATCGGAAACCGTTCATGAATAACAAAAGAGTCGATACGGAACGCCAAAAATCCCCCAAAATCGCTAAAAATCCCATTGAATATCGCATTAGAAATTGAAAAAATTAAAAAAGCGTGGATATCAAATTTTACTAGTTATCTTAAAAATTAAAAACCGAAATTCTTTTACCAAATCAAAAAAACTACTTCGGAGCTTAAAAAATCATTAAAAAACAGAGTAAAATTTAAATTCCAGAATTCTTAAGACAAAATTTACTATAGTACACTATTACAACAATTTATATCAGACAAAATTTACCATAATGGGACAAAATATTGTAATCTGAACTGTTTCGTTAATTAAAATATATCAACACAAAATGCTGTAATCACAATTCTTTCTAAAAATGACAAAATATCTACGTGAAACGTAAAAAAAAAATCAGAAAAACGCTAAAAATCGCGGGTGATCAATGACCAGGTGATCAATGCTGAGTGAAGCATCGACCTGGCTTTCACTCGCCGTCAGCGCCACCTATTGTTTGAGATGCGAACTAAAATAAAAAATTACGGTAAAAAACTCCTGACATTATACATAACCCTCCTGCAAAAAAATTTTTAAATAGCTGTCACCGTTTGTATTGAATTTTAAAATCCATCAGTCATTTTTGGGACACCCAGTATATATATATATTTTACGCTAATATTTCTTTAGACATAAAAATTACAAATAATCTGAAAATTTTGACGAAAAAAAATTTGATAATAAATTACTTTCACAGAATGTATCAGTATTACTGTTGTCTTCTGAATCAATGTGTGAACAACGAAGTTACCATTGGAAAGTGGTAACCATTGAAAGTGGCAGAACAGATGAATCCATTATGAATACTAGCTCTGGAAATAGTACAGCTGATAATTATTTATTTTCTAGATGAAGTTAACCTTCATCTAACCTTCATCGCGGTTATCGCTTTTATATGAAGAAAATATTTTCCCGATTTTTTTTTCTCTCTACATGCAAGTAAACACGATAGTTTATTCATGGATAGCCTTTATCTTTCCAAAGATACGTCTAAGAAAAAACTCTTTTTAGCAACAGATGGACTTCGGCAATTAGTGTCACAGTTTGCGAAATACAATAAAAATACTTTTTAGTGTAATTTTATCATTTTGGAAGTCAACATATCCTTTACGCCACTAATTACAAATCTCAAGAATCTTTTTTTTTTCCCCCTTCCTTTGTCTTTTTTCTTTCTTTTTTTATTTGTTTTATGAAAATATTAGGGTACTACTTCGTTATCCCGTCGACTAAAAGTTTACCGACAAACTACAAAATTAAATGCCGATGATGGATGATCGTAAATATTGATGATTTGATAATAAAGATTATCTTAACTTGATATTAAGCACAATATACATGTTTATTACGCACTCAAGTGGTTTTTAATTCGACTTTTTATTTCTACTTTTATTAATGTTATATTTATTTGTTTTTTCGTTATATAAATAAAAAATTATGTTAATTTGTATAATTTGGCGAAATCGGTCGACGGGACAACCAAGTAGTACCAGTATCAGAAATGTCTTTTCCTAAATTTACGGGCGGCAAAAGAAAAAAAATGATTTCTAAAAACTACTATACTTGAAAAAACTTTTCTTTTCTAACCTTTCCAATCGGTTTTTCCATAAGGTTTTTCCACTTAACGAATGCAATCTCGACATTACTCTGAATAATAAAACTTATTCTGAGTAGTGTCGAGATTACATAAAGTTCACAAACTTTTCTACCACAGGGTTCGCACACTCCTTATATCTTTTTAAAGACTCTGGCACCACTATTAATGATAAGAAAATTTATATTTAGTTTTTAAGAAACAGAATTCGCAACCACTCCCTCGATTTGCAATCTTTGCAATATCTTTCTGCAGTGAAATACTTTGAAAATACTGTAAAAATTTTCTGGTACAGTTGTGCGAACCTTGTACCAGTACATTAAAGAAATTCGAAGGTATTTGACAACGTCCTTTTTTTTAAATTGACAATACTAAATCAATTTCCAGAAGACCTTTTCGCAAAATTCAATAAGCACACAAAAATGAACTTACTATTCTATATTTTCTCATCGACATTTACAAGGAAATTGTCTCAATTCTAAAGATTAATGTACGGGAAAAGAATAACGTAGACCACTTTTTTTATAGAAATATTTCCTCTCTTAGCTATTTTTCAAGCATGTAATCAAATGAGAATTTTTTTTTATATCTGACAAGATTATATAACAATATGATTCCGGCATTTGTTGATAATAAAGCCCTTACAAATAGTTTTTGAAAATGAAATCTTCTGTTTCAATAATAGTTCCAATTCAATTCAATGGGTTTTTGTTGTAAATAAAATTTACTAAAAATGTTACTATTCTTTGCTTGAAGATTATTCCTAAAAATCTCGAGAAATAGTGTAAAATTACATTTTCTTTAAATTTGCTATGCATAATTAAATTGTCCTCTTTTCTAAAAGATTTTTTTTCCTATCCTGAAAGTTATAATGCATTATTATAACAGCCCAGTTATATTGTTATAATAATGTAACGAGCATAGCTTTTTTGTTTCATTTTTCAACAACTTACTAATAAAATCACCCCATTATGTTAGTTTTATTTCGTTCTGCTGCGAATTTTGAAAAATTATAGAACTCATCTTGTCCAATACCTTAAACCAAACATCTCCAATAATTCTTCCTTAGCCTATTGCCATATGAATATGAATTAAATAGCAAGCAAAACAGCAACATTCATTATGTTTCAAACAATAAAATATTCGTTAAACATTACATAAGCTATTTGGATAGCTAGTGTTAATGATATTAACGTAAAAGTAATTTTGTCTAAAAATGGAAAAAAAATCGGACCCGAAAGGGTTAATTTAAAATGAGGAAAGACAATTTTTTAATAGTTTGTGCCCAAAATTGAAAGTATAAAATTTCTTTATAAGATTGTAGTGGTACTGTGGGATAAAATATATAACACCACCCCTCAAGGAGTTAAAAAGTGAAATTCTCTTTACTCATATCTCTTGCGACGGATGATTAATTCTTTACTTAGATATTTCCAATGAGAATTTCGTTCACAAAGTAAACATTAAATGGAAAAAAGTTTCATTTTTCAACAACTTGCGGATAAAATCATTCCATTATGTTAGTTTTATTTAGTTCTGTTGCAAATTTTGAAAATTTATATAAAAGAACTCTTTATGACCAATACCATAAAATTTTCTTATTTACAAATTTTAAAATGCACAAATTTGCCTATAACTTTGGATTTAAATTTGTCAGCAGCTCCGGTTTTATTCTTCTAACCAACTACTTTAAAATTTCTCTATTCGCAATATTAAAATGCACGCATTCATCACAGTAATCGCTCGACTTATCAAATAAACTAAATATGAATTTAAATACTTTTAAGTCTAATATTTTGTCCGCAGTTAAAATAGACTGTTTATGAACTAATTAATATTTGAAAATATAGAAAAATGACTTCGAAATACACAACTTTCGTATACAACAAATAAAATTTCCCATATTGTCTTTATCACAAACATCAAATTAAATGAATAAATATATATATATATATATATATATAACCCAATAAAATACTAATTTCCAGAAACCCAACAATCAGAAAAAAACAATTAAAGTAGGCATGATCACAGTGTGATAAAGTAGTGTAGCAGGAAATTATTTATCACATCGCCAAACTCACTGTCGCATTTTGTAGAATTTAGCCAAAGAATATGTTAACGAATAAAAGAATAAGAATTTTCCAAATTTTGAAGCTTGAACAGTCCTATGACTCCTTGAGTTTTTGATATACATTCTTCCAAATAGTAGTTGAAGTTGACTTAAATATTCGACTATCCTGCGTAACAAAAAATTACACGGAACTTTTATTATTAAAAAATTTACTATACTGCGAAAGATTTTTTGCATTTTTAAAAATTTTATTTTAGCATTGTGTGAGTGTTGAATTTATTTGATAGCATTTTTAATCAAAATTTCTTCAAGAAAACGAATTTAAAACAATAAATAGTGATTTTTGATTCTTTGTCTAAAAATAAGTACATAATTTCCCTAGCGTACGCTGAATATAGAATCTCCGCAACCTAATACTACGGAAAGAATAAAGCAATAACATTGAAATGTGATGTTAGATTTAAAGACGGGTATAAATCTATTTACTAAGCTATAAACCTGTCTAAAATTATTTTTACAGAAATATTTCTTTTTTAAACGATTTTTTCAAGCATTAGAACCGATGCAATAACAAAAATATCTTAAAGAATTATTTAACAAAAGGATTTGACATCTGTTTATTATAGAATCCTAACAAATAGCTTTTGAAAATTGAAATCTTGTTTTTCAATCATAGAAGAGTTATTCTTTTTCGCAATAAATGGAATTTTGCGAAAAAAAAGTTATACTCTACTGGAGATTTAAATTATTTCAAAATATTAGTATTCAAATGAATGATTCAAAATATTAGTATTTTGAAAAATATTTCGATGTACAATTTCGTAAGATTTATTTTTATAAACATAAACATAATGTTTTGTTATAAGAGTTTTTTTTAGATGTTTTACCTCATTTTGAAAAATTATTATCAAACACATAACCAAATGTATTCAAATTATAATCATATAAAGTGTAATGACAAAATTTTAACTTTTTTTAATTTGTAAATCTTTTATTTACAGGTGATTGCAAAAACATTTAGAAACAAATGAAGAGTTTATAAAGTTCCCTACAACAAACGAATTTTTTACATTTTTTTTTTTGCAGTGAATCACAAATTAAGGCTGTTTTATTTGAAGCCGAACAGGGATTAAGTTTATAATTTTAAGGATTTTAAAGATTTTTCTACAGAATAACTTTGCTATGCAAGTAAAGAGCCACAGCATGGAAAGTACTAGAAATGTATTTCAATTTATAGAGAAAAATTGTCGGTATAAAGCAGATATATTCCTATTTAATGGACGTCTTGCTCTGTGCATTTTGAGTAAAAATAAAAAGACAATAAAAGTTCCAGTCAGGGTTCGCACTGTTACTAAAATTTTCGTACTTTCCTACCAGAATTTTAAAACAGTAATATTTATTATATAATTCCATTGAAGATGCTAAAGAAACTTTCGATGAAGAATTTTGATTTAAAATACTGGCAGCAAAGTGTGAAAATTTTAGGAACGGTGCGAACCCTGGTTCCAGTCTTCCTCTGATCTAAATAAAACTATAAATAAAAACTTATATAACCTCGAAATAGTCTCTGAATTTTAAAAACAGAGGCGTGAAACAACGTTATACAGGGATGAGAGCGATCCCACCCGAATGACCAATTTTTAACACTAAAATTTTAGCAGTGTTTCTGGCATTATTCTGAGAAACTATAAATTAAAGAATATACTTTTAAAATATATTGGTAGTAATCGGTCATTTGGGTCGGAGCACTCTCATGCCTGGTTATAGAACCGAATTTTCCGGTTGACCTTATGCAATATCCACAAATTTGTACGCTATAGCGATAAATCATTTCGAACATTTTACTTCCTAGATTAATTGCAAATGTTATTAATTTTCTTGAATTTTTTTGTTGATTGCCTAATTGTTTTCCTTATCGAATTGATTTTGATAACTATGAAATCAGATATATTCTTTATATTTTTGAAGTTCTACAATATTTGAACAAGCACATACTTAAATATTCGACGAAGTGTCTAAAATTGAAAGTGTCCATTGATTAATGTTATACAGGGTGATTCTAAAGTTATGGCACAAAATTTATGGGTTGATTCAGGACACAATAACAATCATTTATCGTATCGGAATGTATGGCCGCAAGTGACGTGTTGAGTTACAAACACCCCAGGAGCAATTCGGCCCCTTTTTTTATTTCAAAATTTCTTATTGATAGTAGCAAAGTTTTTATACTACTCATTACTTTATTTCATGACAGACATTTCAGGATTGCATAAAGAAAAAATTCTTCTTTGAAAATTTTTGGTATGAAATCGAAATCTGTGTATTAAAAGAGAAAAAAACCCGCAAAATTTGCAAATTTTCAAACACAGGAAATACGTGAAACAAAATAGAAATAGAGCTTATTTTAATACAAAAATTTCGATTTCATGCCGGAAATTTCCAAAAAAAAAAAAGGATTTTTTTTTAAGACTCCACTCCAGTCATTCGAAAAGTCGAGGATGATAATGTTAAGTCTGGTGGGGGCGTTATTTTCAAATATCTCGCTCAAATTTCGATATTTTTTACATGTTTTTTTTCTTTTTTTCTTTTTTTTTTCTTTTTTTTGCATAGGATAGTTGAAGGTGACCTACAACCGGGCTAACTAATTTTTCGATTTTGGTTTCGGATTTTTAGGTGCGTTCGTAATTATGTAAATACGTAGCACCTATTGTTGTCGTTCAGTACGTCCGTCTGTCCGTCTGTCTGTACGTCTGTCTGTACGTCTGTCTGTCCGTCTGTCTGTCTGTCCGCATATAACAACGCAAAAACTACCCAACTGAATCGTTTGAAATTTAAAATACATAATTATTACATAACTTTGTCGAGTCATTTCAAATTTTATGAAAATCGGATGGATAGTTTAATTACAGGGACAATCAAAAGGATTCTGTTACATTACGGTCAATGGGGAAAAAAAGTTTCAAATGCATTTTAATCGTTTGAAATTTTAAATATATAATTATTACATAATTTTGTCGAGTTATTTCAAATTTTATCAAAATCGGATGCTGCAAATCAAACGCACTATCAAAATCGGATCAACTACAGGAACAATCAAAAGTGTTCCGTTACATTACGGTTAATGGGGAAAAATGTTTCAAATGCATTTTAATGGTGTTACACTCATTCGAACGTAATAAAATTGATGTGCATCTATGAAATACATATTATAATATGCATTTTGCATAATCTGTGGTGAAAAGAATATTTGTTATTGATTTACAAAAGTATTGACACACAAAAGTATTCCATTGCATAATGGTATAGGGAGAACACTATTTGGTGCGCATTTTAATTGTAATTATTTACAATTTTATGAGATTGATGATGTGAGAGTGATATTTTTAAAACTTCTTTATCGTACGAGCGCACCTCATTTGCTACGCTTCACGTGCAATTTCCAACTTGTTTTTAATTACTTTAACTTTCGGAACCGGTCGAAACTGGTTCTGAAATTGAAACTATCGTAATATAATATATATATAACTAAAATCGAAAGAGTAAAAACTAGCGTGGCTGTAGATCACCTTCAGCTATCGTAAGCAAAAAAAAAAAAAAAAACATGTAAAAATATTGAAAGTTAAGTGAGACATTAGAAAAAAAGTCTCCATAGATTTCACTTTATCATCCGGACCTTTGTAGATGAGTCGAATGCTTCCTTCAATAATCACTACCTGTGGTGATGACAAAATGTCTGTCTTAAACAAATAAAAGAATAGTATAAGAATTTTCTGGTATAAATGAGAAATTTATTTTGAAATAAAATAACGGCCAAATTGGCTCGCTGATGTTTATATCGCAACGCGTCACTTACGCCCATACATTCCTATACCAGAGTTCGTACGGCTCCTGGAATTTCACTACATACTGTGGCATCAGTATTTTCTTACAGAAAATCTCCCCTTCAATAAGGTGAACTTTCACGTGTTTGAATTTGATTTACTTTTTTATAAAAAGAATACTGGTATTTGACCTGGAAAATCTGGAAAATCGTACGAACCCTTCTATACAATAAATAATTGTTATAGTGTCTTTTAGCAATGCTTAAAGTTTGTACCATGAAATCAAAATCACCTTATATAGTGTATCTATGGATATTTTTATGCTATGACTTTATTATGTTAATGTTCATTACATTATTGATAACTCACACCGTACATTTATGATAAAATGTCATTTTCAAGGGGAATTTATTGAAATTTTATTAAAAATCTTTACAAAATTGCTATTTGATATTATGTTAATATAGCTCTTGTAATACATCTAAATAATCCACTCACCATTATTGCGCATATCAATTTTAATTCATTTAAAAATTATAAAATGGAAAAATGTAACACATGATTTAAGGAACCCACTTTGTATGTGTGGCTCCGAATCTCCTCGACCGAGCGTCAGTTTAAAATGACATATGTAGTTGAGGTAAAAAGAAAATCCTTTTCTAAATATACATTATGACAATGCAAACATTATTCTAAACTACTGTACAATTAAAATTCTCTAAATGGCAATGTTTATTTTCTTACTTTTATCCTGCTTTTTGGGGTTTTGCACAACCGTAAGGTGCACAGTGTGGTATTCAGCCAAAATCCTTACTATAATCAATTTTAATGTGTATTAAAGATAAAGCCATTGCAGTTCGCTTGCTATTAATAAATAGAGTAATGTACCAAAAGATGAACCATTTTTAGGTGCGTTCGTAATTATGTAAATACGTAGCACCTATTGTTGTCGCTCAGTCCGTCCGTCTGTCCGTCTGTCTGTCTGTCTGTCCGTCTGTCCGTCTGTCCGTCCGCATATAACAACGTAAAAACTACCCAACCGAATCGTTTGAAATTTAAGATACATAATTATTACATAATTGTGTCGAGTCATTTCAAATTTTATGAAAATCGGATGGATAGATAAATTACAGGGACAATCAAAAGGATTCCGTTACATTACGGTCAATGGGGAAAAAAGTTTCAAATGCATTTTAATCCTTTGAAATTTGAAACGTATATTTATTACATAATTTTGTCGAGTCATTTCAAATTTTATGAAAATCGTATGGATAGATCAATTACAAGGACAATCAAAATGATTCCATTACTTTACGGTCAATGGGGAAAAAGTCTCAAATGCATTTTAATCGTTTGAAATTTAAAACGTATATTTATTACATAATTTTGTCAAGTCATTTCAAATGTTATGAAAATCGGATGCATTGATCAATTACAGGGACAATCAAAAGTATTCCGTTACATTACGGTCAATGGGGAAAAAAGTTTCAAATGCATTTTAATGGTGTTAAACTCATTTGTATATAACAGAATTGACATGAATCTATGAAATATGTACCAAAATATAAATTCTGTACAATCTGTGATGCAAAGAATATTTATTATTAAATTACAGGGCCACACAAATGTATTCCACTAAATAATGTTATACGGGGAAACATTGTTTTGGGGGTGTTTTAATTATATTAAACTACTTCACATTTTATGAATAAGATATACGTTAATGAATTATAATAAAAATTACTCCCTGCATATTTACAGGAACACAAAGATTTCGACCACTATACTGTATCCAAGGTACGCTCTACTATATCAGCAACATCTGAATATTTTAAAACTTTGTTATTAACGAACGCACCTCATTTGCTACGCTTTACGTGCAATTTCCAACTTGTTTTGTCGATGTAATTTTTTGAATATTTTCAAATGCTCTTTTTGGATCAAAATATTACAAGCTGTGGATCCATTTCCTCTCAAAAAGATTTTGAGGTCAACTTCGTACAAAATAAATACATATTGAAAAAAAAAACCTTTAACGTGTGACATTTTCAGGTTTCAGCGAACGTGGTTCTTAACCTCCATATTCCTGAGACAAATATTAAGAGAAAGCACAAAAAACTAGTTCAAAATTATTATGAAACATTTCTAAAAATACAGAAATCTTTATATCGATGCTTATGATATGACCGCATTTATTAAAAAGGTCTATAAGTATTTTAACAGCGCTGGAAGAATTTAAAATGATTTAAAGGATGTTCTTTTTTGTCTTCCACAGGCGATATCAGGACTAAGAAGATTAATACGGTATACTCTGTGTCTTTAATAGAGCAGCCAAAGCCATACTAGACGCACACATAAAAATGTCAAAGAAAATCAAGATTTCATGGTATTAAAATAAAACGAGGCATATTTCACATAAAATAAATTTATTAAACTAGAATATTTAATCACAAAAAATATTTTTCTCAAATATAAAATAAAAGTGCTGCAAAGAATCACATAAAATTTTTTTAACATGAGATAACTAACGTAAGATATGCAAAAAAAATTTTTTTTCAAATGAGTAGTTATGAAAAAATAAAAGAAAACAGAAAAAAAACAAATAATTGACATAAAGTTAAAAAAAATAGATAAAATAAACCATAAAACATGGGTGCACAGAAATAAATCATATTTCCCTTTCCCTAGAATCCTCGTAAAACCACCCAATACATTGGGTGCATCTAGCCCGCTTTTCTCTCACGCAATTATAAAAGAATTTTGGTGCTCAAAAGGGATATTCAATGTCTTCTGTTTCTTTGAACGATTCTGGGTCCATGTGAGTGAGGATGTTTGAGAATATTCCACTATTTTCTAATACTAGAATTTTCTGGAATCACCTCGAATAACATGGAACAGCACTTATTTGCATCTCCATCCCTATGAGGAGGGTTACCATGGAGGGAGGAGGCGTTCTATTGCCAAATGCCACCAAGTTTGTCAACAACATGGCAATATCGCCGAATTTGGCGATCAATTCAAATAGTTTTTAGCCAAAAGTTATGACAACTTGACGATATCTCTAATATTTCATCAAATTCGCACGCTTCAGTTATAATCCAATAGGGTTTACTTGCTTGCAGAAAATCAATATATTGAAATATTTTAACCATTTAATGTTCGCATTAAATTAGGTTTAAAAATTCAAATTCATTATTGCCACCACTTTAGAAATTTATATATTTTCATCTCATTTAATGACAAGAAACATGACACCAGAATAAAACCAATTACACTATTTTATAAAACTGGTGGGAATCAAACAATTCTGAATAAGAGTCGTGAAGCTTGCAGCCCGAGATGGTTTCGGACGCTACGATTAAGTGGTTAATGAAACGAAATCAATTATTAGCTTTTGAATAGAACTCAGTTGAACTATTTATATTTCTTTTAGCACAAGCAGTAACCATATACTAAATCCATAGATACCAACATTTCTTAATTATTCCGGTGTCTGATGCACAATGGACATGTTCTCAACCATACATTTTATTTCGCGAAAAATTTCAAAATAAAATTTAAAATATACCTTTTTTTATATAATTTTTCCGGTTTGATCATGCAAATTTTGAATCAAAATCCGGAATAATTAAGAGATGTTGGCATCTATGTAAATTCGTAGCAATATGTAAACATAAAGTAAGTGAGTAATACACGAAAAATGAAGACCAAATACACAGTGGCGTAACCAGGATGGGTGCCCAAGTACTCTGAAAACCGGTAATTTTTTAAAGTTCTATTCGCTATCTAACTAGAAAATTGTCGTCTGTGAATCAAGGAGAAAAAACCTTACAATATTATTTGTTTTGAGCACGCACCTTGGTTACGCCACTGAAATATGACACTATACCCATATTTTGGAATCCATAATAGTACTGCATTGGGAACTACTCGTGTAATGCTAATACTAGTTACTGATAAACAAAAAATGGATTTCAGACCAAATTAATAATTAGCAAACATTAATGTAAGTAAACTGAAATTACAGATATGTTCAAGAATTTCAAAATCGCTTACACTTAAAAAAAGTTACTCTTGAAAATGTAACCATAAAAATAATGAGCACTTGGAAACACAACTGGTGAAATACAGTCTTAGAAAAAAAAATTGACACTGAAGTTTGAAGTTTTGTTAAATATGTAGAAATATACATAAGGAATTATTCTGAAACTCCAGGTGTGTAATCAAAATAGTACACGTCATGTATTTTCATGAAGAGTTTTCCCCGAAATTCAACAGGGGACCGCCAACAAATTGAAAAAGAACGAAGATCTTTTGTATAACCCTGTCAAAACTAATGAAGCAAAAGAGTTCAAACTGCAGATTATGATTAAGTAGGTTATTGTGATAAGCTGTATTTGTTTTTATGAACATAGCATGTCAACTCGTAGAGAAATTAAGAGTTTCATATCCTAAATTTTTCCAAGTTTTTTGCTTATAATTTGCAGAGTTCTTCATAAAACACGATGTCCTTTTCAGTAAATATGACAATCAACATTGTACATAACACCCTGTAATCAGAATAAAAAATAATAAAAATTGTATGAAAAATGAACAGGTTTACTAAATAATTTTTTACTACGCATGCGTCAACGGTATTAAAATTTCATTTACATATTATGTTAGACAAATGTATAAAGAAACTTTTGTGAAAGTCTCAAAAACATAGCTTGAAAATTCTGAAAATTATCGTCAATAGAATAAAATATAAATCCGTTATTCCCAAAATAAAGCAAACAGAAAAGGAGCTGTATCCAAATATAGTAGTACGTACAATACAGTGTAGGCACTAAAATCGATAGAATGAATGCAAACGCAATGCATCCAGGCCCGTAGGATTTCCTTTCGGGAGGGGCTGAATCTTGAAATATTTTTTGATCTTACAAAAGTAATTTGTATAATTTACGGGGAAAAATATAAAAAACCTAAAATGTGTTTCTGCATGGGATACTTGATAACCATGTCAAATATTGTTGTTTCATATTTATTTTATTTATTTTTTTTTTTTTTCAATTTCTGTTGCAATTTATGACATTCAAAAGCACTTCCAGTTTCCAAACCGGTTCGGTAACCGGATAACTTAAAAAAAAATCCGCGGAATCCAAAAAGCAAAAAACAACAATGTTTGAGATGAGCCTCAAGTATCCTGTGAGAAAAAAAATTAAAAAATATTGAAATACAAGCAAGTAACATGGATTGATTTAAAACACAGGATTAATACTAACGTGGAAGTGTCTGTCATTACGAGTGCGAGATCTTGAAACTATTGATCCATAAATGAAATCAATTTCTTTCGCATTATTTTTTCTTCTAAAGAAAAATGAATTGCTTCAGTCATATTTAGTCATAAAAATTATCTTTGTATTTTACATTCTATGATTATAATAGTTATAAATGTAGTACTCTTAGTATAATAAATTTACTAATGCAATGGAAGCAATCCTCGTAATTTCTTCTTAGCCATGATGCTCATTAACTTATCAAGATCTTCTGTAATGCCCCAATGAATGGAAATCATTGCAAAGCGACTCAGTCTCTCATTGGCTATAATGATTCAAGGCAAAGATTTAATTATTTTCATTTTCGAAAAAGATCTTTCAACTCTGACTGTTGTTACTGCGTTTTTAGCCAAGACTATGAACAAGTGTTTGATATTATTGTAATACGTCACATTACAGTACTGAAACTTTATGGACCTCTGTGTTGATGTCAACAATTTGTTTTCACCCTGATTCATATTCAGCTTTCACTTGCTACATTGACATTGTATCATGAAAATTTTCATTAAGACCTTCTACACGGGGAATAAAGACCGTGATACTTTTCAATGGATGTATTTTGAGGGTTTGTATGCGTTGTCTGTCTAAATGTTAGTCTTGGGATCTTTATTCCAGTTTGGAAGATGTCTTCCAGAAGTTTTGATGCACAATAAAATATCTCATAAAAGATTTCTACTACATTTTCCGCTATATTTATTTAAAACAACTGGGACCTTTTAGCATAAGTTACAGCCGATATCATGTCACGAAATTTTTCTTGAAGAACTCACTATGACTTTGTCAGACAGAAAACCTTCTCACAAACAGACAGGCTAAAGAGAAAATGATTCTTCTCTCGACTGCCAAAAAAGCTCCAGCTATCAAAGAAATCGTGCATGCGTTTTTCAAAATAATTTCTGAGCTAAAGCAAATGTATGTAGCTCAACGAAAGTTAATATGCTTTCATGCCTCTCGCTAAATTTTGTATCACAAATGCGGAGAAGTCATTTTCTTTTGTTAAATGCGGTACATTATGAAATTGCTTCTTGCAACACTAAATTTGATTTTTAAAAACCTTTGCCACTGCTTTAACAAGTCCATGATACTTTCGGATTATGGGAATCAGCATCCTGTTGGACAAGGCACGATTTAATAGATGGCTTTCAAAGTTGATGTATCTAATTTTGGATACTCTGAAAAATTTTTAAATGCACCCCGCCAACATGACCAGACTTATTAGCTGCTTCATCATACGTCTTTGTAATCCATTTATACATGTCAAAGCATAGTTGATCCCAATATTGTAATATTACTTTTCTTGAATTTTTTGCAGAGAAAACATTTATTGGAATAAAACCTAAAAGAACTTTCTGAATTATTGGGGTTTGTGAATATTTTAATAGTACACATATCTAACATAAAAGTCAAGCTGTTCTGCGCTTGAATTTCATTAGCAATTAAGCTACGCGTTTTGTTTGCTGTAACAAAACAGATCACTTTATTTATTTTGATAATTGATACTTCGGTAACTGTATCCGAGGATATTTGAATCATTTTATTCTAAATGTCTTGGATGAATTAATAGCATTTTTACGGATATTTATAATATCTCATTTCAATTCATTCTCTCCAGACATTGCTCAAAATTTCTAAGAGCTCATAGCTAGCAGTCTTTTTTATATAGATTTCTCTAATGTTAGAGGATCATCATCGTGGTCATCTCAAAGTGGCGTATTTTTCTCTACGCAAAATAAGATTGTTTCAAGTATTGGTTCAAAAACTGCTCTCTTGTTTTTTCCTGAAGCTCTTTAAAAACTCAACAATAAAATATTAATTTGCTATATTCCTGGAGAAATTTTAATTTTGTTATCTAAAATAAGATACGGTTTGTGATAATCTAAATGCATATGTTATAAGAATTGCCTAAGAAAACACATTTCGCCTTTTTCCAATATTTGAAACGAGTAGAAATTAGTCTTCTTTTTTTGTACCTATTTTTTCAAGAAAAAACAAAACCAAGGCTTACAATAAATGCGTTTTAGAATATGTAAGAAAAGGAAATACTATCTCTGGATCTTTCTTTAATTTTTCTTATTTTTATTTCTTTCCTGCAGTTATTGGAAAACTATATGGCTGTTTGGAAAGTAGAATGGGACCAAAAATGTTTCTCTTCATGACATCATCTAAGTCACCTCCAGCTATATAGCAACATCGAATCAAGTTCTTGTCATACTGTAAGCTCATATCGAGTACTTGACAACTCCCCCCATCAAATTGTTCCGAACGCTAGCATTCAAACAATCCTAAATTTTAATTTCTAAACAAGACTTGCCGCCAGAAAAAGTTTATATTATTGGAATTGGTTTTACGTAAGTTAGTCCAAGATTTAGTGCACCCATGGTGCTTTTTATGATTTTGCAATTAAACAATGGTACACATCTAAAAAAATATTTTTGCCATTTCATATCATATTTTCTAGTTACTTAAAATATTCCTTTAACAATCATTAGCATTTTTCTTTCCATCTTATCTACACCAATTGACAAAAACTGTATTTTCCGTCATTAAATTCGCGGTTCAGAAAGTTTTTTTAGACCCAGAAATTGTATTTGACAAAATTTGCTTTTTTGAACTCAGAGTACTCTTAAATTTCAATTATTAAATTCAATTTCTGACTGTAAAACTGAACCAGTGTTGTTGTTTAAATTTTTACTTCGTCCCTAGACATAACTCAAAATACGAATTAAATATTTCCAACTGAGCGAAAAATTGCCGGGAATCAACTCAAAATGTCTCTATGCTGACTATCTAACCCGTCAGCACACACGTTTAGGTTTGCAGATTGGCCTCACAGTGTAATTGGGGTAAATTTTATCCAAATACGTGTGCTGACGGGATCAAAAGCTCTCTCGGTGGTATTATGAAAAACTTAAAAAAAAAAACCCCTCTACATAGGGGTATCCATTCCTGAAATTGATAGTTCTACAAAATACAAAGAAAATTAACTAGATAAACCAGCTACTTTACGCACATTTTCTTACTATTAAAGATTCACATGCAAACAAGTCACAGAAAAGTAGTTCAGTGAAGAAACTGGGGATGCCGCCATGGCATCTTTTCGATACAATATTATTTCCCTCGCATCATTATTTTTCAAAAATGCATTCTAATAGTTTCTTTTTAATAAAAAAGCGTGTTACATTTATAACTTCATTATCAAAGATACTTTCTTAGAAAATTTTCACATATTTTTACATTACAGGCGGCTATTAAAGTTTTTGGCTCCTTTCTCTGTAAAACATTTTAACATTGACACCGCTCTAAGTTTCGTTTATATCCATGAAGATAAAGAAAATTAAGGAAAATCATAACATGTAAGTAAATGCTTAATATTTGTCTCGTAAAGTTAACACGCCATATCTATCGTTATTACACTAATTTTTCTTAGTCAAATTAATGATACGAAATTACACTTAATCAAATTTTACTACGCATAAAGGTAGTTAAAATTGCATTTTAAAAAGAATTGATATTTTTCTGGTAAATATCTATTAAAGAAACAAATATCCAAATAACCGATATAATGAAGGATTACTGTAACTGTATTTGAATAACTGAATATTTTTACAGCTAAAAATGCAATTGATTTTAATGTAATGGAAGATAAAAAACAAACAAACTTATTTTATTATCATAGAGATAACTTTGTAAAGTCTTTTCAAACTTTCGGGAGGGGCTTCAGCCCCCTTAGCCCCCTCCCTGGCTACGCGCCTGAATGCAGCCTGTTGAGTAAATCAGGAAAACTATTGTTTAACAATTTTCTCACTAGAGTGTGACTTCTCCTTCGAAAATATAAGATAGTGTCATATTAGGACACTTTACCTTGTAATTAATTAATGTTATGCACATATAAAAGTAAGTATTTACTTAAAAAATAAATATTTAAAACAAAGGTGTCATAACTTTTCTCTGTTTATAAATGCAAAGTAATTTTTGATAGAGTGGTATTATTTGCAAAAAAGTTTAAATTAATGTGTTTAATTTTACTATTTAGTAACTTTTAATTACTTATGTAAATGAATGTAATAATGTATATTTTATTTACAAAGTTTTATGCAAAAAAAAAAAAAAACTTTTTTCTTAAAAGATTGAATTATTGTAAAACTGTTTGCATACGAACTAATTTTGAGAAAGTTTTTAATTTAAATTAAATCAATAAATTAATCATTACTCAAATTTATTATTTCTTTTTAATTCTGTCGTAAATTTAGTATTAAAGTAATACAATTGTTTGTCCCCAAAAGATATAAAGGAGTTATATTAGTTATTTGAATAATTAATGTATCAGATTTTAATAATCAGTACATGAAAAATTAAAGTTGCTTTAAAGCTACATGCATTAAATCACCATTAAATTATTGATGCACGGAATCAAATTGCATCCCTGGAGGGATTAACGTTTTAAAGTATTACAACGCATAATTTATCTATCTCTAAATAAATATTTTATCTAAATGTTTCAATAAATTTAGAAAGTTATGAAAGTGCATGTATTCATCAATTCAAAAAGGGTATTAACCTAGACGCTAAAAATAATGCCAGATAATGCTGCTTTTATTAAGTTTGTACATTGAACACTGGAATAATAGAGTTTTTAAAGTGATTTTTAAATGTCGGAGGTTGATTTTCAAAATCTCCTCAATTATTCATTACTTTTCTTAATTATGTGTCACAATGTAAGAAATATATTATACGTTTTTTTAAACTTCTTAATCTTTTTAAGTCATGTTCTTACTTTCGGTGACCTTTTTTTTGTAAAACATGAAATTTTTATTAAACATATGTGTTTTTAGTTAAAACAGGTTTTTAATCTATAGTTTCAAATAAACTTTTAATTGAACTTCATTTAACATTTCAAATTTAAGCAGTATTTAGTCAAATTTCAGTAAAGAAAAGCGTTTATGCCAAACCCTCTAAAAAGAAATATATTCAATATATTTCAGTTTAAAAAAAAATACCTATATACCTGTACACCTATATGTATATACAGGATGCCTAGCAAATAAGATCCCGATTTCAAAATTAAATTTCTCAAAAGCAAAGATCGATAGAATTATGCAGTAAACGGTTTGTTTATTAGGTAAGCTGTAAAAATCTTTTTACAGAAGTTTTGAAAGCTGCATATTTTGAAATGATTGTGTTCTGATTGCAAAGAATTCCTGACTTGACATTTTCCTTGTTTTACATTGCTTGCAGAGAATGAGTTTTTCGGCTTAATGTGCCATATTTTAACGAATTTTGAAACTATATTTTTGAAATTTTGAAATTCCCAAAATTTAGATCGAGAAATCGTTAAAATAAGGCACTATAAGCAGAAAAACTCTCTCTGTCCAAGCAATCTAAAAGAAGAAAAATGTCAAATCAAGCATTCTATGCAATCATTTCAAAATATTCAGCATTCGAAACTTCTCTATAAGACTTTTCTGCTTACCTGATAAACAAACAGTTTACCGCATAATTCTATCGATCTTTCCTTTTGATAAATTTAATATTGAAATCGGAGTCTTATTTGCTGGAGACCCTGTATATGTATATATGCTAGACATGCGTTATATATACGAAATGAATATTTCTAACTGAGCGAAAAATTGCTCAGGCCGGGAATCGAACCAATGCTTTACCTGTTAAGCTAACTGGGCGATACCCGGCTGGAATTTTTCGCTCAGGTAACCTTATTGGACATAACATCTTGTCTGTTATTTATACAGCTCGGCAGAATAAACCGCAGTTAATGGAACTCCGAATAACGATGGATAAGTAGATATACTATTATTTTAACACAATCAAATTGACTGGTAAATTTATCCTACAAATTGAATATTTCCAACTGCGCAAAAAATTGTCCATGCTGGGAATCAAACCAAGATACTTGGCTTACAAGTTCAATGCTTCAACTGTTAAGCTAACTGGGCAATACCCGGCCGGGATTTTTCGCTCAGATAACCTTATTGGTCATAACATCTGGTCTGTCATTTAGACAACTCGGCTGAATAAACCGCAGGTAACGAAACTCCATAGAACGATGGGTACGTAGATATACTATTATTTTAACACAATCAAACTGATTATTAAATTTGTCATATAAATGACAGACCAGATGTTATGACCAATAAGGTTATCTGAGCGAAAAATCCCAGTCGACTATCGTCCAGTTAGCTTAACATGTAAAGCATTGGCCTTGTAAGATAAGTATCTGGGTTCGATTCCCAGCCTGAGCAATTTTCCGCTCAGTTGGAAATATTCAATTCGTATGATAAATTTACCAATCAGTTTGATTATGATAAAATAATAGTAAACGCTATATGCTATATATATATATATATATATATATATATATATATATATATATATATATATATATATATATATATATATATATATATATATATATATGTATATGTATGTATGTATGTATATGTATATAAGTGTATGTATAAAATCGCGCCAAGAAATGAATTGTTCTACCAAACCTCTAACCTCTGTTTTAAAGCGCAAGCTTTGCAATACCTCTTAAGTTAACTAATATATACCAAACTTTGTACTATATAAAACATGATTAAAAGAAAAAAAAACTCTATAGATTTTTCGATAAAAATACCTCTTAAATTAGTATATACAGGGGCTTGCATGAAATACCGATACCAGCGATCCTATTGTTCAGACATTTTTAAGAAGTCTTACCATTATTTTTTTATAGAAAATAAAATCGAAGTTAAGGGGGCTCAGGGGTTGAAAACTTTTTAAAAAATCGAATTTTTTTATGATCTACTTTGCTTATTCAATTAATTCTTAACTCAATGCAAAAAACTGCATAAAAATATTTGCATTTTTAACGGAGTTATAAGCATTTATTTATCAACACTTTCATAGCCGCACCCATATAATTTCAACTTTAAGTCGCGTTTTCTCAAAACTGGATTTTTGACGACTAACACCAAGATTTTTAAAAAACTATTTGATAGAATGGCTTAATTTTTTTTCATGCATATAACATTATTATCTATAGAATGAATTAATATATTTTAGATAGTTTAATATTTTGAGTATTTTTAATGAAAAAAAAATTGTATTTCTTAGGGGTTTTTTTATTTTTAAGTTTGAGAGTTTTTTTTACAATGTTTTTTTCGAGTGATTGTTATATTTTTAATTCATTCTATAGAGTAAAGTTTCCTGATCATTTTAAAGCAAAAATTAGGTTCTTCAGTCAATCCAACTTTAAGATATCTTGGTGTTGGTGATATAACACATAATTTTTTTTTTCGAAAATTGTGTTACATAAATTTTGCTATATTTTTTATTCTATTACATTGAAGTACTTCATTTTATTATTTTATAAGACTACAAACATACCTTTAAAATATCAGAAAGTTTAAATTAATTACACTGAATACTTCTGTTTGTATATGGACTCGAAGCGAGAGCTTTTTTTACATGTTTTTCCGTATCGATCTACCCCTGAGCCCCCTTACACAAGCAAAATTTCGCCTACTTTTATGAGGAGATTTTCTATGAAAAAATACCGGTACTAACAAATTTTCTGGTCTGTAAAATTCCAGGGTGCGTAAAACCCCTGTATATGCATGCTCGCAAGCTGCATTTTGCTATCTTATATACAAATAGATGACTAAAACATGTTATAATGGTTCCGTTTTCACTTTATAAGTACGGAACCCTAAGAAATAGTAAAATTGCATATACTTATTTTCAAACATAAGTTTTCGAAAAATTTAGAATAAATTCAACAATAAAGAAAAAAATACTTCCCGTTCAAAGGGTTAACTATTGTAAAACTGTTCACACAGAAAATAAATTTGAAGGAGTTTTAAATTCAAATAAACATATTTTTAATCAGTTTTTGCATAAATTTTAAATTAAATAAATAAATCATTCATTACTCAGATCTGTTATTTTTTTTCTAAAAATTCTGACGCGAATTCACTCTTTCGGGTCTGGTGTACTATTAATACTACATGTCTTTTAATGAAGTACTCCCTCTGTCCCAAATTAGTTGCGACATTTGAATACTTTTGCACTGATTATTGATATCTAAGGCTTTACGATTGTGTTTGAATATTTTTCAGAGAGCTATACTATCAATCAGCAATATCTATTTCTTTAACATTCCCTTTGTCATTCCATAAATTAGTATCAAATTAGTTTAAAAAATGTAGCAACTAATTTGGGACAGAGGGAGTATATGTTTTAATATTTATATTAAATTAAATGAAAACAAAATATTCCCAAGTATGCAAAAACATGAAAAGAAAAAAGAAATTTTAAAATTAAAAGAAAATATTCTACTTGCATCAAAAACCTATTTGATATTGCGAAATTATAGCATTTTAATTTTATTGATAAACACAAGCAGAATCTTTGACGACTCATATAATTTTAATTGTCATCAAAGATTTGCTTACACCAAAGTATATTTTGGATTTATCAAAGAAAGTTCTTGTTTTTGGAATTAATTTTCAATTAAAATATTTAATTTGAAGAGAATATTATTAGTAGAGACTGAATACCATATTTTCCCCTACAACTCTTTCATTTTAAATACAGCTGAGTTGCAGCTGCCAATAAAAAAGATTTCAGTCAAATAAACTACGTATTATAACCGTTATTCATTTTGAGAGATTTTGTCGGCATTTCGCTTTTGTGAATATTAATAAATGGAACGCATCATTTATCCATCTGAAAATATTAAAGCTGTAATCATTCATGCAATTCAGATTAAGCAATAAGAATAGATCATTTCATGTAAATAAATTATAATTGTCATTGAAGAATAATACGGTAATAAATTAATTGGGAGAAAACTTAAGATGAAATATTTTTCATTGTCAAAATAAAAATTGTTTATGCAAAATCGTAAGAAATACTTTTGCTTCTTTTTAAATGTAGCAATTATTTTATGCCTATGCATTTTATATATAACTTCATTTATGTTTAGGTATTTAGTAATAATAATAATTATTATTATATACTTAATTCTCTTTGCGTCATTTGTGATTCTTTTATTTTAAATATATATTTCAAATTATATATTTAAATTTAAAATAACTTTCCTTAAAGAATCATGTGTAATAAAACGTAAAAAGTATTAGAAATTTGCAATATAAATTTAATCTTGCTGCAATACAATGTTTTCTAAACATCTTTTAAGATTCTTCTACAGCCTATTTTCATATGAATATCACTTGCACAGTATGCAAAACAACAACATTCTTTATCTTTCAGACAATAAAATATTTGTTAAACAATTATTATTTCCTTTGGATAGTTATTCTTAATATTATTAATGTAAAAGTATTTTTTTCTAAAAATTGAAAAAAAAAATCGGATCGGAAATGGTTAAAGTAACACGATTCCTTGTCTCTAAAAGTGTTAAAAGGAGTCATATTAGTTACATGAATTATTAATACAATGGAGGTTATTAATCAGTACATGAAAAATTAACGTTGTTTTAAATCTCTATTCATTCTATCGCTTTTAAATTATTTATGCATGGAATCAAATTGCATCTCTAGAGGAATTAGCATTTTAAAGTTTTATGACACATAATTTATCTCTAAATAAATATTTCATCTAAATGTTCCAATAAATTTAGAAAGTTATGAAGTTTATGTATTCAACAATTCCCAAAGAGCATTAACTTATCCGGTAAGAGTAGTACCATGAATTTTGCTTATATTATATTTGTATAATGAACACTGGAATAACAAAGTTGTTAAAGTGATTTTTAAATGTCGTAGGTCGATTTTCAAAATCTCGTTAATTATTCATTAACTTTCTTAATTATGTGCAACAATGTAAGAAATATGTTATACTTTTTTTTTATCTTTTTAAGGCACGTGCTTATTTTCGGAGTATTTTTTTTTAAATATGAAACTTTTATTAAATACATGAGTTTTTAGTTAAATCAGGGAATTAAACTATGATTTTAAATAAATTTTAATGGAATTTTATTAGACATTTCAAATTTAGGCAATATTTAATCAAATTTCAATAAAGAAATGCGTTTATGCGGAATCCTCTATAATGAAATATTCAACACTTTTCACTTAAAAAAAATATATATATATATACTAACAAACTTCTTACTTGGGTTGTAAATCAAAATATTTGCAATATTTTTTAACATAAATTAACAGTTTTGTATATGTAACATGACTAAAAAAAAAAAAAAAAAAAAAAAAAAAACTAAATCGTCTTTTCAACAAAAAATTACTCTTAAATTAATACATGCAGTGTTCGTACGGTTTTGGCATTTTTTCAGGAATTTTTTTCCTTTATTTTTACAAGATGAAGCCCGATGAACTGAGTTGTAAAGCAAAATATTTGCAATATCTCTTAAATTATCTAACGCATGCCGAATTTTGTATTTGAAACATGATTAACCTTCCTACCCTGTTCATATTTTACCCAATCTTGATAAAAACATTTTACACCAGAATTGTTATTTAAAACATTTTAACCCTTTCCGGGGCAAGGTACTTGTATTCATAAAATGTTGAAATAATGAACTGACACCAGTATTTACAAGAAAATTTATTTGTAAAGAAGTAAATGTGTAGTTTCGGGTATTCAATTTATTTGAAATTTTCTTAAAAGAATTCGGGTGCCAATGTCTCAATTAGGAATTAAAACTAGGTGATGCCATGGCGGCATCACCGCCCTTGAAGGGGTTAATATATCTTATTTCTCTGAATCTATTATATTTAACTTTCTTTATGAAAAAAGTTCTGGTTCGAATCGTTTAAAACAAATTATAGATATGGGTCGATTAGACCCATTCAGGGTAGGAAGGTTAAAAAAATCAACCTAAATCGTCTTTTGAATAAAATAGCTCTTAAATTAATACATGCAGGCTTCGTACAGTTCTGGCATTTTGTCAGGAGTTTTACCTTTATTTTTACAAGATCGTACCTATCGAATTTCGACGAAAGTAAATGTTTAAGAAGGAACTGTTTCATTGATTGATAATAAACCTACAAAATTAGCTACAGTAAAAAATGTATCTTTCAATGGTTCGTCTACCTTTAAACAAATATTATTTAAAGCTAAAATTAATTGAAAAAAAAAATTGTATTTCTATAAAACTCAGTTGTCCAAATTATTGAAATTAAACTTTAGTCGCATATTTAGAAATTTAATAATGAAGCAAAATATAATGAAGATCAATTTATTAAGATGAAGTTATCAATTGAGGCTCTTATGTTTGGGATAAATGCGTATGAAAAAAAAAAAATCAAAATTACGCGATCTTAGAATTTTATGTGAAATCTAAATCCGTCATAATTTTTATCTTTTCAAAATTTACTTGCGCACATTTCAATTTTTATATATCTTAAGAGAAAATACAAATTTATGTTTCCACAATTACAAAATTCGCACTAAAAACTATAAAAAAATTTATATGTCAAGAATAAATTGAGATACAGTTTTCAAGCAAATTGCATTTAAAAGTAAATATTTTTCTCTATACGATGGTGCAAAAATTAAAAATGTGCGATGTTTAGAGGTATAAAATTTGTAACACCGAAAATTACAAAACCGAATTGCATGTGAAAGTGTTGCCATTAGGAAACTGACGTATGCGTTACGCACAGATACGTTTGGCCTTTATAATATAGATATAGAAAAGGAAACCTAAATTAAATGAGCGAAATTTCATCTACTTGTAAGCAGAGATTTTCTGTGATAAAATCAGTGCCGAAGAAGTTTTTGGTCTGAAACATTCCAAGACGCGTAAAAACCCTTCTTATGCATACTTACAAGCTATATTTTGCTTTATAACATTCAAATAGTTGTCTAGGACTTAATGATAAAATTTTATTATAAATATTTAAAAAAATTAAGAAATGAACTTTCTCGTATACTTTAACAATGAAAAACGCAAATTAAAATATTAACTACTTAACTGATACTTAAATAGTTTCCCTAGGCCATCACTTAGAGCTTTTTGATACCACTAAAATTTTTAAATACAATTCGTATTATATATTGACAGTTTGCGAACAATTTGGTTTTCGTTTCATGGGCTACTTAGTTGTTATCAACTGTACCCCCGGAGGCATTTCCAGAAATAATCACGTTTAGAGCACCAGCCTTGGCGAGTTGGCGAAAGCACAAAATAAATTAAGTTCAAATGTGTCATAAAACATATGATTAATAGAATTATATTTATTACAACAGAATCATTACTACTGTTTTTAATTAACTTCTCAATTTCTTCGAACATAGCGAGACATATTTTCGAACATATTGTTGAAATGAGAAAAAGAAAAAAAAAACTATGTTTAGATGTTCTATGAAACTTAAAGCATTTTAATCTGAAAAAGCTCTTTGTTTTAAACTATGTTTTAATCGTAAACAACGGTAAATAACATTTCCTCTTATTATAGTCTTTGCTTGATAGCATTTACGGAAAAACAAATGAATAATAAGCACGATCTCTTTGCAGAAGGCAGGCTTGCTATTCGCTAGGCGTTTGACGTCACAAACAAGAAAGGGTGCGTAGCATTGACTTCATCCCCACGCCAATCGTTGTTCTGGCCATAAGGTGCTCAAAACGTGATTCTTTCTGAAATGCCCCCCGGAGTAAAAGGGAATTCTTTTGGAAAAATATGGAACCGCTGGAAATGAAAGGTTAATCCTACTAAGTAAATACTACTTAAGTTAAAAATTAAAAGAAAAAGGAAATTTAAAAGGAAAAGGTTAAATGATATAAACTGGAAAAACATTACGATTAAGTAGAATACTTAAACTAAATATGGGATAAAAAAAGAAAAAAATGGAAAAATTAAAAAAAATTAATAAGTTAAAATACGTATAACTGTAGTTCATGAACTACTAGGGAGCAGAGAAAAAGTTGTAAAATTCGCAAAAAGTTCTAACCAAAAATGTCGGGACAGGGCAAGGCTGTAGTCTACACAAATGAGGATGCAAATGCCGCAGGGAAACAAAAAAAGCACTTTTCACAGCAGGTTTTTTTTTAATATATAAAAAGGAGAATGGTTAGACCAGGGCATGAAATTTCAGTTTAAAAGGTTCTCGCCAGACTAAAATTTTTGCTCGCCACTATTTTACATTCACTCAGCAACAACGTCGGCCCCCACACCTGCGCAGAAAATAAAATATTTATGACAAATTTAATTTAAATTGACGGTTATTAGAAGGAGCTGTCCGTTAAATCCAGAATATTTAACATTTATAAAAAATATGGGATATTAGGTTAGGCTTAGGTGACGAAACCTGAATCTCTTCGCACAGGAGTGAAGAGCGATCTAATTCGGTATTGGCGCGTGCGCGGCACGAAAGTGGGGGAGGGAATGAATGCAGACAGGGTAATTTCATTCCTCTGTAGGAAAGACGAAGGAATAGGTGACGGAGCATTTTTACTTCTTTTGGTAAATAAATACCATCGCTTCAATTTGAAATACTTCTGTGTATCGCTGTGCATAGTTTGATTTTGAAGTACAACATTTTAAAACACGAAACTTACTCGCCAACGGTAAATATTTACTCGCCAATGGCGAGCTGGCGAGTGAAAATTTCGCGCTCTGGCTTGGACTAAATATTAAGAAAATTTTAGTTTAAAAAAAAAAAACTGGTGTCATTCCATATTTTTTATTTATTGTAAAAAAAGAAAAAAGAAAAAAAGAATCAGTTATGTAGTTAATATAGCACGAAAAATTATCTGAAAAGCTTACAACTTTATATTCAAACCTAATTCTATATTAACAATTAAAAATATGAGCATTAACCTTGCTTAAAAATAAAAAAAAAATAACTGCTAAAAAATATTGCTTACCTTATATAAACGGTCACTTTCGTTTTCAGAAAATTCATTTCCGGTTTATATTTTGGGTTATAACTTAATTTCTTATTACCGCTGAACCAAAATAAAATTTTTTTGGATCCCAACTCGTTTTCTAAGATTAAATGAGGAATAAACTTACATTTCTTTTATTAAATTTTATTATTTATATTTATTCTATTTTGTATCTAATCTGTCCATGGATATTGATTTATGTGTTTGTGTCAAAGAATATTATTTAAAGAGATATATTAATAAATATTTTAAAGAAAATGGATTATTAACAAGTCATTTCAGACGTGTCTTTGAATCGATTAGAAAATCGAAAAATCGAAGTACGACATTATGTTACTATTCCAGCAAATCCCATCTTGGAAGAAAAAATAAGTAAAGGGTATTAAAAAAATCAAATGTGGTGAAGCATCAAAGTTAAAAAGTAAATAATAAATGTAAACTTTAACTTTCAAATGTTTATGACAATTTCATTTCACGGTACCAAACTTTTAACAGCTGCAGATCTAACAATAATATCAATATTTTTATCACTCTTCGAAGTCTCTCGAATCTTAAATACCTATTATTTAACCCTTTCCGGAGCGGACAAATTTTGTTAGTAAAATAAGAAATTTTGTTAGTAAAATGAAACTCCGGAATTTTCAAACGACTTTTTAAGAAATCAAGAACCTTTTAATTTACGCTTTTGTTGTAAAAGCAAGATATTAGTAAAATATTATTGGTGCCAACTGCAAGTTTGGAATTAAAATTAGATGTGTCCAAACCAGACACACTGCGCCGGAAAGGGCCCTTTGCGACGAAAGCCTTTTGCATAATTTTTAAATTTTTATCACCGGTTTCTAAAAAATCTATTTATGGAAAAAGTAACTCAGTTAGGGTTAAATATTTTCATATCGACTGTTGTATTGTAAAATTGGATTATGAAAAATTGGAAATTTGTAGGAATATGTTCCAATGGGTGACATAGATTGAGTTTCAGAGATACTTTTAACTATAGATTTAGATATTTTTAAATCCTTTTTTTTCGCTTTTCGATTATCATGGTGCTTTTAGAAATTAAATGGATGTGAGGTGAAAGATGAATTTATTGCTTAATTGATAGTTTCACCTCTTATTTATAAGTAAATGATGTCACATGCAAAGCCTAATCTCTAACCAAAATTATTTGCTAAATTTTCTTACGTCGACTTTCATATACCATTTATTAAATTTTATTGAAACCAGCATTCTAGCAGATTGTAATTTAACAGGATGTTAAAAATATGTTGTGATGGATAAATTCTGAGAAATTCACGCAATTTTGTATGACTGTTTTAAAATGCTAATATTTTATGAAAGAAAACTAGGATAATTATTTAAAATATCACGACATCACCGGATTAGTTTTTCATACGGAATATAACTTGTCGAGATTTAAAAAAAATTCTTTCACTTCTGGCGCCACTGTTTTTAACCCTTTAAGAGGCGTTGTTTGCAGTCTGCAAAGCCTTAATTTTAATACCCAAGATGACAAATGATACCAGCAATTTTTTAGTACTATTTTGATCGCACAGTATATGTGAATTAAAGCTATTAATTATTTTCAAACATATTTGTTCGTAAATTGTGGTTTGAATAAGTTGTAGGAACAAATTTGGGGCCAAATGCCTTTCGCCGGAGAGGGTTAAAAGACATTTACTATAATAATTACAAAAATGCTTTATATAAAGAAAGCAAATATTACTTTAATTTTTCACATGTATCAAAAATGAATTTTGCATACACTTTTGGAAGGTGCTTATCGGCATCTATAATTCTTTGCGGATTAAAAAAATAATAATAATTTTACTATAATCCTTGGTGACTAATTTGTAATAGACATTGAATTTGTTGAAACACCACATACATATACCTTTTAATTTATTTATAATGTAATTAGTTCAGTATTATAAAATATTTATAAGACATAAAAGGTGAAATTTCTTTGAAATTTTAAAAGTAATAATTGACTGATTTATACACTCAATATTGTAATTTTGGAAAGATTGTGTTCTAAGGATTTCATAATTAATATCTTTTTCAAAAACCAGGTTTAAAGAAATCCCTACGAGATCTGCTTCTCCCTTCTTCTGTTACGTAAATGCTTCTTTCAGTCATTCGCGGCGGGAGCATTTTACGAAAATTTTGTCACCAGTTTTTTAAAACAGAATTTGTGCTTTATTTACCACTTAATTGATTTGCCCGTGCGCTGTTCAGGCAAGACGAATTTGCTTAATATGTTATTTAATGCTATTTGAACCACTATTTTTTTTTAAAATAGAACGGCATAATGGTCAAAAGGTAAAAATGTTTAGAATAAATATTGTGAATATTTTAGCATAAAAAAGTGGTATAAACCTATATTCTCAATTTATTGCAAATAAAAAAATTAACCAGTTAAGGCGTTAAATCGCGAAAATGACCCGATTAAATAAGACGAATTTTATAATAAAACTAGTTCAGTTTTAGATCGTCCTGATCTATCCTATGCGAAAAATAATTGCTAATAATATTTAATGCGAATATTATTTAAATTTGAGCGCGATATTTGAAAAGAACACCCCCATAGACTTAACATTATATTCCGGGTCTTTCTGAGTGACTCGGGTTGCGTCTTAAGTGAACGCAGAATACACATTATTAAACATTTTTTGAATAGTAATTCACGTATATCCTTTTTCAGTAAAAACTCAGGGTGAATCATTTCATTTCATTTGCACTTATATAATGGGCGTGTATGAAGATACTTTAGCAAATTTTTTAACAGAAAATTTTTTTATTTATGAGAAATGTGAAGATATTTCGAGATGCTCTCAAAGTGGCTACCCCAACTCTGAGCTAGACATTCCATAATTCTGAATATAGATAAGAGTACGTGCTGGACTACCAAAAGTGTATCTACAAAATGTACTAAAATGTCACCGTACGTTACACACATGAAAATATTCTGTTGAAAACCGTCTATTAGGTTGTCCCAAATGTTTCTCCTGATTTTTTTTTTCTTTCAAAAAATAAACTATAGAAACTTTGATAAAGGCAATATTTTACTGAAGAACTCTTGGGCCTATCTATTGAACAAATCTTCTTCTGTCTTTTTGGTAGACTAATAACACTTTCTTTCCAAAACTTTTTTCGCTTCGTTCCAAAGTACTTACCATGGTGATTTTTTTATGTCATTCAAGCAATTAATTTTTTTGGAGAAGAGAATTTTCAAGAGAAAAAAACATATAGTAATGGAATAGAGCAGTGTCCGTAGAGTAGGAAGGATGCATCAAACACCTCAATCAAACGCAAGAAATTTGTTTTTCCAAGTCAAAAATTGTCCCTAAAGCACCGTTTGCAAATCATGTGCTATTTTTTAATTCAATTGGCACTAATTTCTGAAAATATATTTTTTTTTTACTCATACTTTGACAACTTTAATTGTTTTAAAGAAAAATACTACAAAACGTGTTTTTTAAAAATATTGGTGAGAATAAATATAAAAGTAGTTGCTGGAGGCTGACTTGCTTATGACCTGCTAGCGAGAAACTTTGTAAATCGCATTTTTAACATTATAAAAATCCTTTTTTGAAATGATCCCGTGGACGAAAGTTTCCGTGGATACTTTATAACAACCAGTAACGCAAACAATCCTGATCCAGTCGATATAAAAATCCCATTCCTGTCGCAAAACTCGGACTCTTACAGAAGAAAGTTCTGGTCTCTATTTGGCGAAATTGGATCTACAACGAGCGACTTCCAAGTAACTAAGTCATCACTTCTTAAAATTACTACCAGGAACTACAAGAACTGAAGGTAGCAATAGCCACGAAACGCCCCAAAATAGCAAACAAACGAAATATTAATTTTCATTTAACATGTACCTTTAAGTGTCAGAAACTAACTCCTTACATTCGATTGAGGCATTGTAACACAACCTCTTTACTCTCAAAACAATGCTCTGAATGACTACTAATTGTTTCTTTTCTCAAAAACTCTGTTCGCCATAAAAATGAACTCTTATTATGAGGTAAAAAATCACCTCGGTAAGTATTTTGCCTTCAAATCAAAAAAAATTTGGAAAGAAAGTGTTATTGGACTCCCAGAAAGATTGAAGAAAGTTTATTCAACAGACTGGCACACGCTTTCTTCAACAAAATAGACCCAAGGTTTCTTTTTTGCAATAAACGGAAGAAACTTTAGGGACAATCTAATAAATTCTTGGATAAAATTTTAAGTGAATACAGAATGCACTTCATTAACACGTTCGCTGCCGCTTACATGAAGATGTGATGATAGTTAATGCAGTACTGTAGAAGTGGGTTTTCCCCAGAAGACGATTTACTTCTTATAACAAAGAATTAGTGAAAGATTTTCCCGCGCCAGCGCGTGACTGGCTATTGAACATCACCCCACATCACGCGCTGGCGTGTGAATGGCTCCTTAACGTTGGCGCCATATGACGCGCTTTCGCGTGAGCGGCAGCGAACGTGTTAAGCATTTTGCGAATAGTTATTTAGGGTTGCAATCCACTTTTCTGTAAAAACAGAGTTTGGACCCTTTCGTGCTGAGAAGCATTTTCATTTACATCGGTGGGTACAATGGAGGTACTTAGCAAATTTTACAACAGAAAAATTTTGACTTTTGTGAAATATGAACACATTGTGACATTTGCTGGAAGTGGCTACCCAGGGCTCCCAAATGATCCGCGAACTGAACATCAATATTTTTAGCAGAAAATTTCATGATATGTTTCTACAGTATTTGCGTTAGAATTAACTTCCAAAGTTAGTTTCTTGGCAATTAGCAAGAAAAATCTAAAAGTAAAAGTTCTCTAAGAAAATTCTGGTGTTCAGTTGGCGGACCATTTGGGAGCCCTGTGGCTACCAAAACAATGAGCTAGGCATTCTGTATTCAGAATGTAAGTATACCATTTATTACAGTGATATGACTGTCCAAAAAGTAAATCACTCGACTTAGCTAGCTTGAACCTGAACAAGAAAAATTCATTTTTGCCATTCGCAAAAAATCCGTGGTGCTTCTTAGCATTTTTGCATTTCGGAAAAGCGTTGTACTTTCACAAGTGAGTTTTATTCCAACGCTTATATATCGTACATTCTGATAATAAATGAAAGGGTTATGAAATTAATCTTTTATATATTTGAAGACAAGACACTACGTGTTATAGCATCGACAAATTTAAGGTATAGCTGCAGAATTTCCCATGATACCATATGCTGTAAGTAATCAAAATATTTTGTTGAGAGTTTTTCTAAAGTGCCATTAGTTGGTTGTTTTGGTCTAAAAGTGGAAGAATGATTTAAATCAGTCCTAGATTTATTAAATTAAGGGGATACAGTAGCTAGAAATTGGTCAAAATATCGATTTCTTAAAAAAAAAATAATTACTGAAAGCTTTTTAATTGTGAATATTTTGCCACCTCATTTTAACCTATACGATAATTATATCGCATGAGATTGTAAATTTTGTTAATAAATCCTTTGCAATGATCTATTCAAATGAAGGCTTTAAACTGATTTTTACCCTTGTTCATATTTTTATAACTTGCTTGTTTGATAAATACTAATGCTTTTTTGCTAATAGATATAGGTTTGATTGTTTTTTCTTGTACTCCATGCTGTGTTTAATATTTTTGTGCATGGATTTAACTTTAAAGTTTATAGTTATTTTTTTTAATATTTAACTTGAGAGTTTGTTGAATTTTTTTAATTTTTTGATATACACGAGAGAAAAAAAAAGCATTTTAAATGTAATATACCATACATCTAAAAATCTATACACAGTTTCATACAGTATACTCTAATGAATATGGAAGAAAAAATTGAAGCAAAAATATTCATATTTATAAAAATAGTAAAACTCTTAGTAAAATAGGCTGCTCTACAATTTTTAAAAAATTTTATTTAAGTTTTAGTATGAAGTATTGTGCTACCACGTATTATTAAAGTATTATTCAAAATTGAAGCAATGGTTTCAAAGTGTGTCTCTTTAAATTATGTCAGTACTCTCAACACTATAAAATCCCGATTGATTAATTGTTCTATTCTTGTGGGTACAAGTAAATACGGTCGACAGCTAAATAAAAGTATTGCAACACCATTTTTCTATACAACTATTTTTGCTTTAGATGCACTATAAACTCTCTGATTTTATTGCCATATTAACTGAACAACCTGTAGATGCATTTTAGATGTATGCGAAAGATTAAGAAAGAATAAATATTTTTGTATTTCCACTTCAAAAATAAATACACTTCGTATTATATCACTTCTCATATTTTCTAAACTTTATCTTAGTTTTAGTATTATTATATTTGATTTTTTTTCCAACTGCGAAATATCTTAATAAATCCCCGAAGGATCACAGGAAGTAATATCTCGATGCGAATGATGAAAGATCTACATCCGTATAAATAAGATCTTACACAAAAATAAGAAATACATTTCGATGGAAATCATTTGATATCCAGTGATATGAATCGATAAGATAAACAATATCCAAGGCTGTCCTCATTTTATGTTATTGCGCATTATTACTCTTTAACGGAAATAAACTAACGCTTAGGATGTTTTTTTTATTTTCATATACAGGGTGATCTTAAGTTCACGGAAAAAATCAAAGGATTGCAGGGTACTCTATACTGAAAATAATCCAGAATTTCAATAAACTTTTTCATCTTAAACAAAGCGTGATTCTTTCCAAACAAATTTTCATTTATAACAATGATGTCAATGAAAGTATAAGATCAGTTCCCAACAGCATTGCTTTGCTTCATGTAAAATGTGATGACATCACGAGTGTGAGTCATTTCTAGTCGAGACAAATTTTATTTCACTATCATAATAATGACACAGATATTTTAACTTAGTCCTCAATAGAGCAACGTTGCTTTATGAGAAATGTGAAAACATCACGAGTGTGTGTAACTTGAAACTGAGACAAATTTTGTTTCACAACCATAACAATGATATAGATATTTTAGCCTAGTTCTCACTAGAAGAACTTTGCTATGTGAAATGTGAAAACTAATGACATCACGAGTGTGAGACATTTCAAGTCGAGACAAATTTGATTCTACTATCATAATAATGGCACAGATATTTTAACTTAGTCCTCAATAGAACAATGTTGCTTTGTGAGAAATGTGAAATGTGATAACATCACGAGTGTGTGTCACTTCAACCCGAGACAAATTTTATTTCACAACCATAACAATGATGTAGGCGTTTTAGCACAGTCTTCAATAGAAAAATTTTGCTTTAAGTGAAATGTCAGGACATCACGATTGTAAGTCATTTCAACAAGAAACAAATTTTATTTCCCAATCATAACAAGGATACAGGTATTTAAGCTTAGTCCTAAATAGAACAACTGTGCTTTATGTGAAACGTGAAATGTAATGACATCACGAGTGTGAGTCATTTAAACTCACATTAATAACTCGACTGGAAGATTTTACTTCCGCATAAACAAGATCCTGAAAAAACGTAAGAAATTCATTTCATTGGAAATCATTTGACTTCCAGGAATTTGAATCGAAAAGAAAAACAACATTCGTGGCTGACCTCACTTTTACTTAACTTATACTTTTTCGCTTTATTACCCATTTCAGTTTATTGCCACAATATTTGAACAACGCCTAAGTATAGTTAACATATTGTCAAGAGAATTAGAAATCGTAGATATTTTTCCTTTTACCACTAAAATATCAATATATTCATGTTACATCACTTCTTATGTTTTTAAAATCTTATCTTCGTTCCAATATAAATTTCTTGTATTTCGTTTCTCCAGCTGAGGAATGCCTTAATATATCCCAGAATAGACACATGAAATTAATAACTCGACTGGAATTATTGAAGATCTACTTCCGCGTAAATAAGATCCTGAACAAACGTAAGAAATTCGTTTCGTTGGAAAACATTTGATACCCAGAGATATGAATCGATAAGAAAAACAACATTCGCGGCTGACCTCATATTTACTCAACTTACATTATTTCGCTTTACTACTTATTGCTGACAATTAAAATAAGTCTTATTTTTATGGTTGTATAATTTTCTTTATTTTCATATAGAAAAATAGAATCGTCATTTAATAATTAGTAAACAGATAATTTTGAGAAATTTTTAGTGAACATTTTACACCATCCAGGCATAATTTATTTTGCACTAGCGGCCTTCGCCCGCTACGCTGGTCGGTTTATCTAAAGAAATCTTGAAGAAGTAGTTAGATAAGGTTCAGACATACATTAAAAAAAAAAAAGCAAGTCGATCATTCAAAAAACGCTGGGAAATATCAAATATTTACTGTAATTTTTTAAGAAAAACAAAGTTTCGAAAAAAAAATTAAATCGAAAAAAAAATTACACTGACATATTAATGCAAGGAAATTTTCCCAGAGAGAAAATTCGCCTTGAATACAATATTTCAAATTCTTTTAATTGCTTATAGGCGTTAATGCCAACATAGTGAAAAAAAATCCCATGCTGGGAATCGAACCCGGGCCATCAGTATGGCGCACTGACGTTCTACCGACTAAACCACATGGAACGACAGCCAGCTTGAAACTTTCTCATACTTAAGTAGAGTGGCGAAAACATAACGATAGCGCGTTTTAAAATCGCACAGTGACATCTATTGGATTTTATATGTACTAAAAAACGTTATGTACTAAAAAACGTGAGCAGCGCACCTAATAGTTTCTTTTGTTTCTTTTTGTTACTTTTTTGTCTGTTGTCCGATTTTGATGAAACAAAGCCTATACACTGCCCGGGAGTGTGCATTCTTCATTAGTGAAAACCGCATAAAAATCCATTCAGTAGTTACGAAGATAACCTCGAACAAACAGACAGACAGACAGACAGACAGACAGACAGACAGACAAAAAATTCAAAAAAAATTTTTTTGTGTTTCATTGGTTTTCTTTTATCGCCCTGACTCCATTTTTGTCAATTATCTTCAATGTACAGACACACCGGGTCCTACTGTTTTATTATATGTATAGATTTTACTGGTGGTTGTGAACAAGGATTCTGAGAACTTCTTACTGGACGTATACGTATCACTCGTCAACAAAGAGTTAAAATATCTGCATTAGGCTGTCCCCATCTACTAATCAATCACGGCTTTTTTTGAGTGCTAAATCATCGATTGTTTATATACAATCGATCTACACGATTTTCCCCAAGAAACCAGCTGGATTCTATTGATGTTATCTCTTTTCTTATTAACTTTTTAAAAAATCATTTTAAAATTTATGGTTTGAGTTTTATTTAAAAGTAACACGTTTTATTTTTTACGCTACGCTGGCTGGTTGGTGCGTCATGTTTCTAAACGAAACAAGAATTTGTATAAAATTGAAGCTGGTGTTATACACAATTGAAGTGAAAAAGACTTCTTTAAACACCATGAAATAAGTTAACTGCGCAAGGCCTTTCGAAAGAACTTAGTCTTTCTTCGTCAGGCGCAAAAAAGACGTGCGTCTACAATGAATGCAGCGGCGCGACTGAAGTTTTGCCGCTGCTGGCCTTGCGCAGTTAACTTATTTTATGGTGTTTAAAGAAGTCTTTTTCACTTTAATTGAAACAAGAATAGTTGTAATTTTATGCTTCTTAAAACAAGAATCGTTCCAAGCTAGCCATTGTTCATGTTCACACTATCTTCGCAGCGTATGCTTGGACAATTTCGCGCAATTATACTCCTTCGATTGTATCATACATCAAATGCATGTAAAGCAACATTCATAATAGAAGAGATATCACTGTAAATCTAAAAAAAAAATATGATCAAGTTATAGAAACAAATTTGGGTCCAAATGTCTTTTTCCTGAAAGGGATAAAAGACATTTACTTAAACAATTACAAAAATGTTTTATATAACTAAAGCAAATATTACTTTAATTTTTTACTTGTACCAAAAATGAATTTTGCCATACACTTCTAGAAAATGGTCATCGGCATCCATTATCCGGAGTGGATTAAGAAAAAAATAATAATTTTACAATAATCCTTGGTGACTAATTTGTTATAGGCTTTGAAGTTGTTAAAACGCCACATACATATCCCTATTAATTTATTTATATGTAATGAGTTCAGTATTATAAAATATTCATATGACATAAAAGGTGAAATTTCTTTGAAATTTTAAAAGTAAAAGTTGACTGATTTATACACTCATTATTGTAATTTTGGAAAGACTATGTTCTAAGGCTTTCATTACTAATATATTCCTTTTCAAAAACCATACTTAACATCTTAACTGGTTAATTATTTTCCGTTCAATAAATTAAAAATAGCGGCTCACACCAGTATTATTTAAATAAAATATTCGTAAACTTTAGTCTAAACATTTCCGCCATTCAATAGCATGAAAATATTCTTAAAAATAATAGTGATGTAAAAAGGTTTAAATGATGAAATAAGCAAATTCGTCTTGCACGAACGGCGTTCGGGCAAACCAGTTAACCCTTTGCGGCGCGGTGATTTCATAGATATACCACTTAATTTTAATTCTCAAACACCACATTGGCGCGGGAATTTTGTTAAAAAAAATTTACGGTTTAATGAATGTGTGAATTATAGCGTTTTCTTATTTACAAATAAAGTTGTTTTCAAATTCTGGTGTCAGTCATTTATTTCAACACTTAAGTAATGAATTTGTTCTGCGCCGCAAAGGGTTAAGGGGTTTAAAAAATCCCTACGAGATCTCCTTTTTCCTTTTTCTGTTACGCAAATGCATCTTTCAGTCATTCGCGGCGGGAACATTTTACGAAAATTTTGTCACCAGTTCTTAAAAACAGAATTTGTGCATTATTAAATAGTGAAAATGGCCCGATTAAGTAAGACGAATTTTAGAATAAAATTTTACTGATGGGTGTGAACAAGGATTCTGAGCATTTTTTAAGGCACGTATACATATCGCTCGTCCCCAAAGAGTTAAAATTGCTACATCAATTTGGTGTATTTTCAGTACGAAATCATCGATTGCTTATATACAATCGATCTACAAGAATTTCACCAATAAATCAGACTTATGCTGTTAGTATAATCGCTTTTCATATTAACTTTTTCAAAAATTATTTTAAAATTTATGGTTTGAGTTTTATTTAAAAGTAACACGTTTTATTTTTTACGCTACGATGGATGGTTGGTACGTCATGTTTCAAAACGAAACATGAATAGTAATAGTAGAATAGTATGCTTCTTAAAACAAGAATCGTTCCAAATTGCCATTGTTCATGTTCACACTATCTTCGCAGCGTATGTTTGGTCAATTTCGCGCAATTATACTCCTGCGATTGTATCGTACATATTATGTATGCAAAACAACACTCATAATAGAAGAAATACACCGTAAATCTTAGAAAAAAAGATTGATCAGCCGCCTTCTGCTTTTTGTTTAACTTACTTGGTTTTCCTATTGTTTAAGTGCATTGTGTTTTTTAATTTTCATATAATATGTAGCTTAATATTTCATGATCGCCATGAATTGGGCGTCAAAGATGGGCAAATAAATGAACATTTAAAAAAGTATCAACAGCTTGCCACAATAATTCAAAAAAGAAAACTGGTTTTGGCGATGCGAAAAATCATACTCACAAAATACTTCCATTGATTGCATTCCATTGATACAGTTCGCCAATTTGAAATTATCACCTCTGAACTGAAAACACATTTCATTTAAAGGATGGTGCTGAAACCCGTATGCAATATTTGGCGATTTAAAAGTTGTTTTATATACTTAAATTGCGTTGTGTCTTCCCATCTCATTTTCCGAATTCTTTGAATATTTAATCAAAAAGCAATAACGTCAATACTTAACCTTTTCCGGCATGGACAAATTCTGTTATTAAAAGGAGAAATTACCGACTGTCGCCGGAATTTACAAACGACATTTTTAGAAATTAACAATTTCTTAATTTAAGCCTTCATTGTAAAAGCAAAATTTTATTAAAATATTATTGGTGTCATTTTCAAGTTAGGTATTAAAATTAGGTATCCCGGGTTGGGCACAGTGTGCCGGAAAGGGTAAACACAAAAGTATACATTACGTGTAGTATTAGGTTGATACAAAAGCTCTGACGTATTTTAATGGCTAATTTTAATAACGGTATATTTTTAATGTAATACTAAATATTTACACCAAAAACGAATAATTAAGTCAACAAGTAATAATCTACTATATTGCTTTAATCCTTTAACGATCATAGCATTTTCATTACTAAGATGTCGAAATAAATGAATGACATCCGTAATTAAGAACAAATATATTTCTAAATTAGAAAACGTGATTTTTCACATATTAAATAAAAGGAATATTTTTAGATATAAATACCGGTGTCAGTGTTGCGTATCGGAATTAAAATTTTGTGGTTTCGTGGCAAAACCAATGAACGTTAAACGGTTAAACATACTTTTAAACTTATCAAGTAATAAAATATGACAAAATGTTTGGACTAAAATTTTCGATTACACATTTTTGACATTTAATTGCAGAAAAATATTAAAAATTATGCAATAAATCTTCAAAATTTTTAGAATTTTCAAAGATTTGTAATCTTTAATGCTAGTTTCTGACATGTTTAAAATTCTAGTGTACACACCTTGTAGAAATACACACATTCTAGTGACACACCCATTGTGACAACTTCTTTAGGTGCTTTGCACAGGACGAAATAAACAAATCTTCCAAAAGGGGCTCTAGTTAAGTGAATAATTCATATCATACAAGTTAATAATTTAATAATTCAATAATAATTTAACGATTCTTAATATTTAATTGCTTTTATCGAATTTTAATTGCTGCTGCGTACATTTAAATTGGTTCTACGAAAACACTGATTTAGCTCTATAAATACATTTTAACCCGCTGTTTCAATAACTTTACTGTTTTAAGAAGATTATGAATTCAATAATTCCCAAAGAGCATTGACCTCTTGCTGTGGTATAAGTACTTGCTATCTATTTTAATTAAATATTTAAATTTGTCAGAATAATATATGCGTTACTAAAGCATTCGTTAAATCGCAGAGGGAGGAAGACTTCAATATTATTCATCAGCTTATTTTGATAGCTATCACAAGGTAATAACATATAAAGTAATAAGTAAGTATATATATATTCCGAAATTTAAAGACATTATAAATTTACATATGGTAATATTTAAAAGTATCCTTTGAACAGGTAATTTTTGATCTATATATATATATATATTTCATTATTGTATTTAACCCCTTCGGGACGAGCGACACATATACGTGCCGCAAAAAGGCTTAAGAATCCTTGTTTATCTCCAACAATAAAAATTTAGTGTAAAATTTGCCTTAGTCAATCGAAGTTTTTTCTCGATTTAATAAGGCACAAATTTCTTTTTTTTTTAAACGGTGACAAAACATTAAAAATTTCGTAAAAGGCTTCCGTCGCGAAGGGGTTAAAGAACTGTTCAGTTAGCTACCTTAAACTAACTTTTTCATTTCTTTTTACAATCATTGAAAGTATGATTGTTCTTTGTTTCCATTTCAAACCGGAAAAGAACATTTAACCACTTTTCTGATTTTCCCGTACGTCATACGGGTACGTGTTTTTGTCAATCATGATTTTCCCGTACCATGTATGGGCATCCACATTCCAATCATGATTTTTTATTCTCATCAGTAAATTTTAATTGTAAATTTTGAATTATTTAATCCGAGCATTTTTCTGATCTAATTAGGCATAAATTTCTATTGTGAAAATCCGGTGATAAAAGATTACAAATTCTATAAAAGACATGAAGAAAAAGACATTATTCTAAAGTTTTTTTCAAAAATATTGATCAGTTAAATGGTTAACTAAAAAAAGGTTGCTATTTAAGATCTTCTAAAAAAAGATTTCTGATGTTGAGTTTTAAGTAATGCAGCATTAAGCGCTGGAACATTTATTAAAACGCTGTTGATTATTTGACTCACACCATTTATTAAAAGGCTCTTGAAGAATGCATATGGCAACCAGTACCATATTTGACACACACATAAAAAATGGCAAAGAAAATCAAAAATTCAGGTTATGAAACGAAGCATTTTTCACATAAAATAAATTAATTAGATTAAAATATTTAATTATAAAAAAGTATTTTTCTCAGATATAAAAAAAGGTACTCAAAGAATCACATAATTAATTTCCTAACTTAAGATAACTAGCCAAAAATATGTAATTAAAAATATTAAAATGAGTAGTTATGAAGAAATATAAGAAGCAGAAGAAAAAAAATAATTGACATATGCAATCATCGGAGAATTTTGATGCACAAATGGGACACTAAAAGTCTTTTTATATTTTACTGAACTATTCCAGGTCCATCTCAGACAGGAAGTTCGAGAACATTCCATGATTTTCTAATGCTACAACTTTCTTGAATCCCCCTGAAAAACATGGAATACTGCATTTAATGCATCTCCATACATATAAAGAGGGTTACTATGGAGGAGGAGTGAACGTTCTGTCGCCAAATGCTACCAAGTTTTTCACCCACTTGGCAATATTTCCAAATATGGCGATCAAATTTAGTCGCCAAAAGTTATGACAACTTTGCGATACCGTAAAATGGGGTGAATAGGAACAGCGGGGTGAATAGGAACAGCGGGGTGAATAGGAACAGCGGGGTGAATAGGAACGAAACTTCCCAGTCATACAAAAAAATTCATTATAAATATATGTGATGATATTTTTAGTTGCCAATTTTTTTAAAAGAAGATGATAACATTAAGAGTTGGGAAATTCATTTTTGACATGTTGGCACCACTACTGGGGTATAAAAAAATTTTCAAGAGGATCCTCCAAAACCTCATTTTTTTTCAACGCCTTTAAAACTTTGTATGTAACTACAGTATTTTTCGTATTCTAAACCTAAGAGAGGGGACTTTTAATAAATGATAGACCTGTAAACGATATTCTGTATTAAATTCTACTTATTTCTTAACCACATAATGAAAAAATGAAAAATGGCTTGTAACATCAGAAGTTTAAAATTTACGGGGTGAATTGGAGCACGTTTTCTCTCATGGTTTATTTTTCTATACAGTAATAGTTTCATGTAATATATGAAAACATATGTTTGAATATGTATTGTAACAATGTTTTATTTGTTCTAATTGCTTGAAGAGTTTAAAGGTGCCAAGAAATTACTTGGTTAAACAAAAAAGTCAACGCCTAATCCAACAGACATGGAACACACAATGAAAGAATTTAAAAATAGCAAATTAGTTAGAAAAACTGCACAGAATTATTATCTAACATCTACAACATTACACAAACATCTCAAAATGAAAAACCAATTATAAAAGAGAGGGATGCAAATAGTACTAAGGGCTGGGGATGAGGGCGTATTAGTAGATCTATTAATGCATGCAGCGATCGGGACTACTCAATAGATTCACTTACCCAATGACTACTAGTAAAGGATAACACAGAACAGGGCTGAATTTGCATTCAATTCTACTTCTGCAATTCGAATATAATTTCTTAAAATAGATTTTAATTTTTCATGATTTCAAATCTTTTTTTTATTTTTAAAAAGGCACATCTTTATTTGTATATAAAATAAAGGCTTGGTTTCACAGTAACTACCTTTTCTTATTCCTCCCTTATCATTATTACCTGTTTTTATTAACCCTATTAAAGTTTGAATCAGAATAAATAAAGATTATAAAATTTGTTCCGATTCACCCCTATCTGCGGGGTGAATCGGAACACCATTAAAAAAATAAATAATATAAATATAAACAGTAAAAATGTTTCCTTTTTGCTTAAAAGGTAAAGAACAAAACAAGACCGAAGTTTCTAGTAGAAAAATAAAAAAATAAAACAATCAGGTGTTGCTTTTTTTTTAACGTTAAAGTTGAAAAGTGTTCCGATTAACCCCATTTTACGGTATTTCTAATATTTCACCAAATTTCCATACTTCAATTATAATCCAATAGGGTTTACTTCCTTGTAGAAAATTAAAAAATTGAGATAGTTTAATGCAACGAAAATTAATATAAACTTACGAACAGAGCTTAATTGAAATATTTATATTATTTTTAGCACAAACACTAACTATATATACAAAATCCGTCACAGTATGGAAAGATAAAGTAAGTAGATAATATACGAAAAATGAGGTTCAAATAGACAGTTTCATAGCCAGAATCGGTGTCCAAGTTTTCCTTATCCCGGTAATTTTTTTTAAGTTCTGCTCGTCTTATCTAACCAGAAATTTTTCTGCTAAGAATCAAGGCGAAGAAAATTTTACAATATTACTGGTTTTCGGCACCTAACATGGTTACTCCACTGAAATATGACACTATACCCATATTTGGGAATTCATGATAGTACTGTATTGGGGACTACTCATGTAATGCTAATACTAGTTACTGATAATCAAACAAGTTAGAAAAATCAGGCGTTAAGCATAGATTATGAAGCACTTTCCAACGCTTCATGAAATCTTTAACAAAACTTCGTTATCTAAGTAAATAAGGATATAAAGCCTAATATGGCCAAATATGTATTCCAATACTATTGAACAGCACTGTATTTGATCTGTCAGCTAATGTATATATTATATAATGGGAAAATTTAGTTTAGCAAAAAAATGCCTAGTAGCTTGAAATTTCTCTTTCAGCAATTTATACTAATAGATGGAAACATACTTGAATACTTTGTTCAGCCTTATAGTTTACCTGGTACCTTTATTACACATCAGTGTTAAGCTAAAATTTATTTTAAACTAACAAGTTGAATGTAGATTCTGCCATTGCAGAATTCAATTTCGCCTCCGATTAGAAAAAAAAAATCGATAGATGTCTTTTAGAAGGGCGACCCCGTTTAGATTTCAATGAGCTAACTTCATCTTTCTTGTGTTTACCAATATAATAGCAAACAGAACGGCGTGAAATACCCAACTGAATAGCAATTTCTCTCTGAGACATCGGAATTGCGGAATAATAAAGAGATACAATTTGACGTGCTACTTCTTCATTGACTAGATTCATCAAAAACGGATTTTTTCTTTAGTTTAAACGCTTTTTTTAGACTCTGAGTAAAAGGAAATGCAATTTAACAATAACACGAGTGGAATCTTTTCGAATTCGACGAATGAAATGTTTAAAAGGCCCGATCGATTTGGTTTAAAAAAAAAAGCAAAAATAATTACATTATTGAATCAAAATATAATAAATATATTTCCAAACTAAATGTCAAATTTCCCAGTTACAATTTTGCATGCAAATATTCGCACATCTTCAGTTAAAATTGTAATCTGAGTGCCGGCGAATTCCAGAAATTTTATTTTATATGCACTCACAGAAAAATAGTTTTATTAAAAAAAACTAATTTCATTTTTACTGTGACATTATTTTCACTAACTGAAGTCAGCTGAAAGTAAAATCTCAATCTCAGTGTCCATAAGGAAAAAAATATTGAAATGTAATATCGGGTACTACTAGGTTTTCCCGTTGACGAAAAATTATCGCCAAACTATAAGATTAATTGCCAATAATGGATGATCGTGAATGTCACATTCAATGACATTAAATACGATTCATGTGTTTAAAATATCATTAAGTGATTTTTTTTTCAACTTTTTATTAATATTTTTATTAATATTCTACTAATTATTTGTTTTTTCGTTGTTTAAAATAAAAATTATGTCAATATGTATAATTTGGCTATTAGTTTGGCGATTTGTATAATTTGGCGAAATTGGTCGACGGGATAACATAGTAGTACCTAATATCGTTATGAGCTTTAAATAGATCGATGCTTTAAATAGCGACGTCATTTTCTCTTCAAATGTTTTTTTTTAAGTTACTGTTATTAGTAATATGAAAAAGGCAACCGTAATAATATTGTAATTCCCATTTATCTGGTTGCTGAATGACATAATTTTCCTCATTTTGAAATTTTTCTTATTTTGCTTTTGACATTAATTTTCATCATAAATTATTTTCTGCTATTTTATTTACATTATTAATATTATTTCTCAGCAAATATATATTTTTTTAACCTCAATTAGTGCATAATTATACGCAATCATTTTGGAAAAGAAATTTTTATTATCGACAGAAAAGCTAAACTGAGTTGCCACAGTTTTGATTTTTCAAGAAATATCGTAAAAAGGCATTTAAAATTAAAAATAAAATACAAAAAGTGGAAATAAATTAAAAAATAACTAAAATGGGCACAACTACAAATAAATAGCTTTCATTTAAAAAAATAATTATCAAAAACGGTTGAGTTGGAAATTCAGGGCTGATGACATGACATTAGCTTGTCTGAAAGAAATAGCATCGGAGGCTAATAAACTAAAACACTCTTAAAATAAAAATAAAAATCACTTTCTCATAAATTGTCATTCATAGGCTCCATGTACCCAATTTTTTGCGTGGCCCTGTATATCATTTTATCTATATTCTGCAAACATTTCTTAGTAAATTTAATGCAGTTCAGCGTAAAAATGCATAATTTATTTAAGATTCAACTTTTAGTAATTTATGCTCATATTCAGTAACGTTGGCGAGCTCTTTTGGGTAGTCCTGTATATTAACTATAGCATTTATACACACCATATAATATGCATAAATTTAGTGAAACTTATACGCGAATATTTTAATTAAAATGCATTTTATCCATCCATCAGCTATCATCTGATATATATACAGTACTTCAAAAAGAATGTACTATTTGAAATCTTTTGTGTGTCCTTGTAAAGACTGTACTTTATATTAGGGAATGCAATATCGTATAATTTTTACTAAGCCTCAATGATATACATCAATTTTATTATACATGAGTTTAATATATTTAAAATGTGTCACACACAATTTCCCCTTTTACCATTATCTAATGGAATTATTTTGCGTGGCCCTGTAAATGAAGAATAGCTACTTTTTTCACCTTATATTTTATAGAATGCATATTTTAATGCACCTCGTAAAGGCATATAAATTTTAATATGTTTGACAGGGTATAACATCTTTAAAATTCCTTTGAAACGATTTTTCCTCGTAGACCGTAATGTAATGGAAAAATTTTGATTCTCCCTGTAAACAAACTTATCATGGTAGAAACTTTATTTTCAATATGGTTCGTGCTGGGATAAACTTCAATAACGTCGTAAAATTTCATAGCAATCCGAGTATATTTACGTGAGTTAGAGGGCGGCCAGACGGACAGACAAACCGCATGTATAAGCACTTTTCAACTTTGATGGAAAGTACTGAAAATGAATTTCAAACCAAATTAATAATTAGCAAACATTAATGTAAGTAAACTGAAATTACAGATATGTTCAAGCATTTCAAAATCACTTACACTTAAAAAAGTTACTCTTGAAAATGTAACCTTATAACTTTTCACTGTTTATAAATGCAAAGTAATTTTTGATAGAGTGGTATTATTTGCAAAAAAAAAATTATTTAAATGTGTTTAATTTTACCATTTAGTAACTTTTAATTATTCATGTAAACGAATATAATAATGTATATTTTATTTAAAAAGTTTTATACAAAAAATAAAAAAATAAAAGAGCTTTACTCTCAAAAGATTTAATTAATGTATAATTGTTTGCAAAAGCATTAAATTTGAGAAACTTTTTAATTTAAATAAACATAATTTTAATCAGATTTTAACATAAAATTTTAATTAAATCAATAAATTAATCATTACTCAAATTTACTACTCGTTTTTAATTCCTTCGTAAATTCAATGTTAAAGTGACACAATTGTTTGTCCCTAAAAGGTATAAAAGGAGTTATATTAGTTATATGAATTATTAATGTATCAGATTTTAATAATCAGTACATGAAAAATTAACGTTGCTTTAAAGCTACATGCATTATATCGCTATTAAATTATTGATGCACGGAATCTAATTGCATCCCTGGAGGGATTAGCATTTTAAAGTATTATAACGCATAATTTGTCTCTAAATAAATATTTTATCTAAATGTTTATATAAATTTTGAAAGTTATGAAAGTTTATGTATCCATCAATTCCCAAAGGGTATTAACGTAGACGCTAAAAGTAGTGGCAGATAATGTTGTTTTTATTAAGTTTTGAAAGCTGAATATTTTGAAATGATTGTGTTCTGATTGCAAAGAATGCTTGACTTGATATTTTTTTTTGCATTGCTTGCAGAGAATGAGTTTTTCGGCTTATAGTGCCATATTTTAACGAATTTTGAAACTATATTTTTGAAATTTTGAAATTCCAAAAATGTAGATCGAAAAATCGTTAAAATATGGCACTGTAAGCCAAAAAACTCTTTCTCTCCAAGCAATCTAAAACAAGAAAAATGTCAAATCAAGCATTCTTTGCAATGAGAACACAATCATTTCAAAATATTAAGCGTTCAAAACTTCTGTATAAGATTTTTACAACTCACCTGATAAACAAACCGTTTACCGCTTAATTCTATCAATCTTTATTTTTGAGAAATTTAATTTTGAAATCAAGGTCTTATTTGCTGAACACCCTGTATATATATCTATGCTAGACATATGCTAAATATATGTGTATATATAAGTGTATATATAAAATAGCGCCGAGAAGTGAATTGTTCTACCAAAAATCTTATCTGTTTTTTAAAGCTCAACATCTGCAATACCCCTTAAAATAACTAATGTATACCAAACATAGTATATAAAACATGATTAAAAGAAAAAAAAACTACATAGATTTTTCAATAACGCATTGACGCATTGATACGCATTTCAACAGTGTTGCCAAATTGAGAATTTTGTACCCATTTTGGGGTACTTTTAGGGGACAAGTAAATCTTGGGGACATGTTTGGGGACTGTGAACGTATTTGGGGAATTGATATCACAATTTCAATTTTTACTTTCAGACATTTGCTAATACTGGATCTGTCTCGAATTCGAATTTGATTTTGAAAACGAAAATAAAATGCAGAAATAGTAGATATAAATCGCTATTCTCGTGGTCGTGCTCACCGTTCACATGTACTACAGGTTCATCATCATCTGTATTGGACTATCCCTCAATCTGAATTTTCAGATAAGTGATTCAGTTTTTGACTTCATTGTGGACAGAAGCACAAGCACAGAAATACATTTCATTTAATAGTATAGATATACAGCAAAAATAGAAGCAATTTTATAACTTTGTTTTTGTTTGTTGTTTTTCGCTTTGATTATACATGCAAAAATTCTGTTGAGATTAAATGTTTATTTTTTCATATATGGGGAATTTTTTCAAAAAAAAAAAATGCTTGAAAAAATGCTTGGGGAAAAAATTAGTTTAAATTTGTTAAAAAATTTTTATAACGGAAAATTGAAAATTCAGAACTTTCCTGTTTGAGTAGAAATTGCGCTGGGGACTTTTTCTGAAAAAAAAAGCAATGTTTTTGTGGAAAATTTCAGAAATTTTGGGGAAATCGGCTTTCGACAATCTGGCAACACTGCATTTCATGATTACAAAGAGAAGAAATTCTTCCTTGAAAAATTCCCGTTATGAACTCGAAATTTTTGAATGAAACAAAACGCAAAAAACGCAAATCTGTCAAACACAGGAAATACATGAATTTGCTTTTTTAAAAAACAAAATCTTCTATTTCATACAGTAAATTTTCAAAAAGAATTTTTTATTTAACAACGACGAAATATCAGTCTTATCTAAAGAAAAGAATAGAATAGGAATTTTCCAATATGAATGAGAATTTTTTAAATGAAAAAAGGGCCAAATTGGTTCTTTGGTGTTTGTATTTCAATTCGTCACTAGTGTCCATACATTCCTATACAATATATGATTATTATCGTGTCCTGTACCAACTCGTAAAACATGTACTATCAATTTAGTATCATCCTGTATAGCAGACAATTAATAAATGCTTAAAAAAATACTTAATTTAAAAGGAAAAACAAGATATAAATGGTTTTATCTTTTCTTGTTTTCTTCTTTCTTCATTTCTTGTTATTCTTATTAAAATAAACATTGCAGCATTTTATAATACTTTTTAAATATGGGAATTGATTTTTAAAAATTCTCCATAGATGCTATACTTTATCTAGAATGTAGAAAAAAGGGCAAAACTATGAGGAATGTGTTTCAAGAATGTGTAAGGAATGAGTTTGTGTTTGTGTTGCGCTGTTATATTCGGATAGACGGACGGATGGATGGACTAAACGATGAATATACACTGGTGTCCAAAAGTTAAGCATAATTGGTAATTAAGTAATTATTTTTAAGTAATGAAAGAAATATGAATCAGAATGTGCTGAAACTCCAGGTGTGTAAACAAAATAGTACGCGTCACATATTTTCGCGAAGATTTTCCCGCGAAATCGAACAGGGGACCGTCAACAAATTGAAAAAGAACGAAGATCTTTTGGATAACCCTGTCAAAACTAATGTAGCAAAAGCGTTCAAACTGCACATTATGATTAATTGGTTTATTTCAATGTACTGTGTTAATTTTTACAAGGATAGCATGTATACTCGTAGAGAAATTAGAGTTTTTATAAAAACAGTCCTAAATTTTTCCAAGTTTTTTGCTTATAATTTGCAGAGTTCTTATTATAAAATAATGTTCTTTTCTGAAAATATGACAAAAATCATTGTACACAATACCCTGCCATCAGAATTTAAAAATAATAAAAATTGTATGAAAAATGAGTATGTTTAGTAAATAATTTTTCATTGCGCATGCGTCAACGATATCAAAATGTCATTTGCATATTGTGTTAGCTAAATGTATAGAGCAACTTCTGTAAAAGTTTCAAAAACATAGCTTGAAAATTCTGAAAATGGGAGATTATAGAATCAACTCAAAATCCTTTATTCCCTAAATGAAGCAAAAAGATGAGGGGCTGTATCCATATTCCATTGTTTAGTGCCTACACAATATTGCACGTGCAACTATATTTAGGTAAAACCCCTGATTTTTTTTGCTTCCATTAGGAATAATGAATTTTGAGTTGATTCTAAAGGCTCCCATTTTCAGAATTTTCAAGCTATGTTTTTGAAACTTTTACAGAAGTTGCTCTATACATTTAGCTAACACAATATGCAAATGACATTTTGATATCGTTGACGCATGCGCAATGAAAAATTATTTACTAAACATACTCATTTTTCACACAATTTTTATTATTTTTAAATTCTGATGACAGGGTATTGTGTACAATGATGTTTGTCATATTTTCAGAAAAGAACATTATTTTATAATAAGAACTCTGCAAATTATAAGCAAAAAACTTGGAAAAATTTAGGACTGTTTTTATAAAAACCTTAATTTCTCTACGAGTATACATACTATCCTTGTAAAAATTATCACAGTACATTAAAATAGGCCGATTAATCATAATGTACAGTTTGAACGCTTTTGCTACATTTGTTTTGACAGGGTTATCCAAAAGATCTTCGTTCTTTTTCAATTTGTTGACGGTCCCCTGTTCGATTTCGGGGAAAACTCTTCGCGAAAATATGTGACGCGTACTATTTTGTTTACACACCTGGAGTTTCAGCACATTCCGATTCATATTTCTTTCATTACTTAAAAATAATTACTTAATTACCAATTATGCTTAACTTTTGGACACCAGTGTAGGTGTGCAACGTATTTACACAACTAAGAGCGCAAGTAATAAGAAATAAATAAACTTTGGTTGAAAATTCCCCTTTAGCAATTTTGGCTAATAAGGATAACAGGGATGAGCTCTGTCGGCGTTGATCCTTTGTAAATTGTAATGTCACGGAGTTTAGTTTTTAGCTCACAGGCTATCATGAGTCTTGAGAGCTTAATGTACCCTCCCGTTCTGTATGTATGTCCGTACATTCGTTCGTGCGGAACGCGATAACTCATGATAAAAATATCCGATCCACTTGAAATTTTGTATGTAAGTATATCCTGATAAGGCGCTATCCCTGATTAGGTTTTGGAGTTCATTCGATATGTATAAGAGGGGGAATGGGGGACTCATCCCCTCCCCTTAATTGATACAAATGGGTTTTTCATGCAGAGTTATCACTTTTCGTTCAAAATTTAGATATAAGATCATTCTGAAGAGGCGCTTCCGTGATTGGTATAGGTGTTCATTGGATAAGTATAAACAGGGGGAACGGGGGTTTTGATGCCCCTCCCCTTAATTTATATAAATGGATTTTTCATGCAGAATTATCAGATTTCGTTCAAATCTCTGAATAGTTTTGGGAGTTCAATGGTTAAGTAAAAAAGAGGGGAATAACTCCTCTTAAAATATATAATTGGGTTTTTATTATTAAAAAATTTCCGATTTGCTCTGAATTTTGGATATAGATTTTTTATATGATAAAGCATGTCTGTGAATAGTTTAGGGGGTTCAATGATTAAGTATAAAAAGGGGAAAGGGGGGAGCTGTTTTTACTCCTTTAATTTTTTTTTCGAACGAAATTAATCCTTGAAAATATAAGGCTGTAATGTGCAATTAGTATGCGTAGTCTGTGAGCTCAATGCCATCAGTTTAACTGGGCAATATTCTTTTCATTTTGTTTCAGATATTCAAAACTCGTATCAAAAACTTAAATTGGAGATATTTAATTTGTTTAAAACGCAGACATTCTGTCATAAAATAAAAATAGATTTAATGTTAAACATTTCTGGTGTGAACTCAGTTTCTCGCAAATGCAGAATTTACAGAATGCATGGGAATTAGTATATCATGGAAATTAGAGGGTTGAGTTATTAATAAAAATACAAGTTCGGATGATATGAGACACCCTCCCTATTTTCGGATTTAAAAAAGAAAGAATTGTGATTTTGGTTTCTCATACAAATAATGTTTACTACAATATTCTTTATCGTCTCTTTATGTTTTACCCGCTCTTCTAAACTTACTGCATAAAAGCTTGGAAATATATTTTTTTGCTGTATCACAGAAAATAGAGCTTGAATAACAATAATAAAAAATATCTATGGATTTCATCTGGGGGTTTTTCAATGGAGAACTTTTTTATATACATAAAAAGATTCTTAAAATTTTTTGCATACATGAATAATGCATGAATGAAATGGCTTTAAGTTTCTGCTATTATTCTGCCCTGAAACTATTTGTGACACTTTATTATATTCCATTTGGATATCGTGTTTTTTAAGCGGTTCTAAAAAATAATTAATTTTACTGTCGGAGTTAAGAAATAGATTAAGAGTGTTACATTTGTGTACAAAAGACATATCAATTTTGTGCTACTGTGAACTGTTTATCCCCTTGAAAGGGAAAGTGGTATAGTATTTAAATAACTTCATTTTAACCCTTTCAGGGGCAATTTATATCTGTTCGTTAAATGATGAAATGATTGATTGACACCAGAATTTAAAAAGAAATTTATTTCAAAATAAATAAACCCTTCACTAATTTAAGATTATTAAATTTTTCATTTTAAATTTCTGGTGTCACTGCGGCATTTCGGAAATAAAATTAAGTGGGAAATATAAGGTGGTCATAAGTGGGTCATCGATTTCCATATTCCATTTAGTGTGGAAGGTTAAAATAGATTTTATTCAGATTCTAAATGGACTATCTCAAGTCTATTCAAAAAAGGACTTGGTCTACCATGGTTTTAAATTCCTCAATTATGAATTTCATGGCAAGCCGACTGTGTTTTTGCGAGTTTGAAAACGGACAGACAGATAAACCAATTATAAACAATTTTCAATTATATCGGAAATTGTTAAATAGTGTAACACTTGTTTTCAAGCATACTTTATAAACAGTCGAAACAAAAAAAAATTTTATACGATTTTCGTAATTTATAAAATTTGAAAAAAGCTTCTATAACGTAAATATATTAAAAATCCATTTTCTGTTCTATTTAATGGTATTAATATTAGAATTATATGCAAATATATTTTTATATTTACTATGTATTTTATAAAAATAAACATTTAAGGAGGAAATCTTATATTTCAGGATATTAAATTGATATAAACCCTTAAATAAATAGTATTTGAAGTATGCAAAATAGTTACACTTATTTATAAATTATCACAATCTCTATGTAATATTTATTCGACGATAGAAATAAAACTTAAAGCTCAAACCAAGGAATTCCTTAAGTTTAAACGAAATATCTTTCATTAAGTTAAATTTATTCACCATCAAATAATTTAAAAATGCTTTTAAAATTCTATCAATTACATACGTGCTTGAACAGCAGGTTTTTCACAGACAAGAGCTATTTGAAAGGTTGTTCAATATCTTTCTTTACACAAACAATAACATGAATACAATTATTTTTTTTAATATTTTAAAGAAAATAGCTCCAAAAATCCTACATTTTTGCATAAAGAGTAAAATCGAAATACGATAAATAATGCAAATAAATGTAATTATGTAAGTTGTAAAAGAACGATTTCCCTAGGATTTTACCAGCCAAACAACACTGTCGGGAATACGAATTTAAACATAAAGATTTTTTTATCTATTTATTTAAGAGCCTACAATAGTCACAGAAAAGTTACACAAAAAAACCCGGATGACCATGTAAAGTCTATGGGAGCGTTCTTTTCTAATATCTCGCTCAAATTTTAATATTTTTGAATGATTTTTTTGCACAAGATAGCTGAGGACAATCCACAACCGGGCTAGTTTTTACTTTTTCGATTTCGTTTATATATTTTTTATATTACGATAGTTTCAGTTTCAGAACCGGTTTAAACCGGTTTCGAAAGTTAAAATAATTTTTTAAAGAAAATCTGAAACAAAAATTGAAAAAGTAAAAACTAGCCCGGCTGTGGATTGCCCTCAGCTATCTTGTGCAAAAAAATCATGCAAAAATATTAAAATTTGAGTGAGATATTAGAAAAGAACGCTCCCATTGACTTTACATGGTCATTCGGGTCTTTTTGAGTAATTTTTCTGTGACTATTGTGGGCTCTTAACCCCTTTGCGAAGGGAGCCTTTTACGAAATTTATAATGTTTTTTTCACCAGTTTTTAAAAACAGAAATTTATGGCTTATCACTTTGAGAAAATGCTCTGATTAAAGAAATCAAATTTTACAATAAAATTTTACTGGTGGGGATAAACAAGAATTCTGAGCACATTTTGTAGCACGCGTTCGTCCCCAAGGGGTTAAGCCGTTGGGGACGAGCAGCACGTATACGTGCCGCAAAAGACTTAGGAATCCTTGTTTATTCCCGCCCCCACCAGTGGCCGCGAGGTTCTGACCTCCAAACTGGTAGACGGTAGGTGCTGGGTTCGAACCCAATCGCGACCCTCGGCCTAACCGTTCGAAGTTTTCCGTGGTTTTCTTCGAACCTTGAGTAAATACGGGTTAGGTTCTTTAGAAAGACCCCCACGGAGGGCAACCCTCCCCATAGGACCTATATTCCATAGCGTAGATAATCGGCCGACAAAAATACACACACACACCTTGTTTATTCCCACCATTAAAATTTTAGTGCAAAATTTTCCTTATTTATCGGAACATTTTCTCGATTCAATAAAGCACAAATTTCTGTTTTTGAAAACCGGTGACGAAACATTAAAAATTTCGTAAAAGGCTCCCGTCGCGAAGGTGTTAAGCGGAGGGATTATCTTCAGCAACTCCATATTGCGTGATTTTAACATGGTATTTAAAAAACATTAAGCCATAAATATTTCTTCAAATAAAATATATTTTTTAGAATAAATTGTACAAACCTTTGTTTATGTATTTCCTTAAGTAAATTTAATGATGAATAATTATAATTTAGTAGTTTAATTAAGACAGACTAATTAAGGATTTTCAATTACATACATATGTTTCGCGCAGGATTATAAAAAATACATTCGAGATAACTTAATATTTCATGAATTAAGATGAAACCTGTAGAACGATGATTTTATGCCTTTTGAAACGGTAACATGGTCATAATATCATTGGCCATGGTACCTATATCCGTTCTTTCCCCGTGAAGAATAATTTCGGAATCTTTTCGTCAATTCCGGACAAGTCAGTTCGTATGAAACAAAAAATAATAAAAGAAATGACATAAATATAATTCGAGTATTTGTGTGTGTGTGTGCACTTTAAGGGAGACCCGTAAGAAAAAACCCAAAATTTTTATTATTGATTTTAAAGTAATGAATTTTGGTGTACTATTTAAGAATCTTTTTGTAAGGAATAATTAGCAAAAAAATTCACTTTTTATTAAAAAGTATATTTTTTATGGGGGTTTTTATGACTTTTTTTTGTCGAAAAATACACTTTTTAAAATTACTACTCCTCATTCAGTTTTCAATATTTTGGTATTACTAAAATTTCTTAAATAGTGTTATAGTATATAGAAAAGAACTAAGGAGAGATATTTTTAATTTTCTATTTTAATCGGCTAAAAAAAAAAGAAAAGAAAAATATGCATGGTAAATTTCCTTAAATTCATTATAATTTTCATGTGTACCAATTTATGTAAAATTTTCAGAAATAGTTAAAAAAAAATATCTCTCCTTACTTTTGTTGCAAATTGTTTTAAGATTCTAAAAACATAAATACTTTGTTTCTAAACCATTTTACTACTGAGCCTTAGTACTTTGAACTTTGGCAAAATATGAAAAAAGTCATTTTCAGGAAAATACGTTTAAAATGGCCGCTAGTCCTTTAAACTCTATAGTGAGTACAATTTAAAAAGCTCATTTTCTACCTGTTACAAGTGTCCCCGAGTTCTGAAATTTTGCATGGATATTCGCAGATATGTATTTTATCGTTTTCTGAGAAAAAAAAAATGAACTTTTGACGATTTTTTGGCCAAAAATGGGGTACGGGTCTCCCTTAATATTGTTCTTCAACTTTGTACCAAATTTATATGTGTATATAAAAAGCTTAAACCTGTACATTGAAAAAAAACGAAGTACTCAAAAATGAGTAGATCGAGGCACTCATATCTAATTGAGTATGTTTGAATCAAAAGCGAACGCATTGCTTTTTCAGTTTTGAAACAGCATACGTCATCAAATCCAAACAAATGATAATTTTGTATCGTGTATTTGTATTTTTCTTTCATGGTGCCAAAAAAGATGCTTCTTAATGTATATATTAAACTAAGCACAATATTTTATTTAAAATAATTTAAAATAATAAAGTGTTTGCAGATAATATTTTTGTCATAAAAATATTCGATTTGGATATTTTGCTAATCATTTTGTTATTTTTCTAATTAAACAACCAATTAAACGTTATTGTTACTGATTTTGAGCAAAAAATAAATGCCAGTATATTATTCTTTTAATTTATAAGTTCAGCGCTTAGTTCATAAAGATTTATATTTGAACACAACCATGGAATCAAAAATGAGCACATGTGTTTCTCACTTTTGAATCAATTTGGATCGGAGATATTTTGAGTATGGGAAGTACAGTTGACTCTCGTTAATTCGAATTCCTCGGTACCACAAGAAATGTTCGAATTATCCGAAGTTCGAATTATGGAAAATATGCTTAATATGGTACTATTACAAAGGAATTAATGTTATAGTGTTTTTTTAACTTATTTCGTTTGTTACACTCTAAATAAAAAGGAGTGAATAGTCACTTCAGAATAGTGAATACTCACTCTATCGCAGACTCAAAACATGCCGAACCTCTTTAGAGTGACTATTCACTTTGGGCAAAAGTGGAATCATTGACTCTTTGAAAGAGTGAATACTCATTCCTAGGAAGTGAATATTCACTCTACACAGGGGTCAATAATCACTATTTCTGAGGAGTGACTATTCACTTTTCCTAAAGGAGTGAGTTTTTTCACTCCTAGTAGGAGTGAGCAGTCACTTTTTCATAGAAGTGAATGCTCTTTTTTTTTTTTTTTTTTTTTTTTTTTTGCAATGAATTTCTTTTTCTATTGCTATTATCGGCATTTTAAAAGAATCGTGTCTTTTAGAACATACAATGAAAATAAATACAAGCGTGGTAAAGATTGGAATAAAATACTTTATTGACAATATTTATTTAATTCAAAGTATGTAACATTAATTGAACTTTTTAAGGGAAAACGTAATTAAAGTTACACATGAATTAGATTATTGACAGAAATAAACTATTTTATTCCAATCTTTCTCCCTGTGTTTGCTTTCATTGGTAGTCCCATAAATATATGATAGTTTTAAAATGCCCATAAGCACAAGTTATTAAACAGTTTTAAAATATTAAACATATATTTTTTTTTTCAGATATACCCATTAAGTTTTACATAATAAATCCATAATGCATGTTATCTATGTTTTTTTTTTTTTTTTTTTTTTATGTATAATTAAAATCTTATTTCTGAAAAATATATATTAATACAAGCCGTATTTATAAAATGACATGGTAAGTCATATTTAATTCAATTTTTTATTTCCGTATATAGAGTAGATGTGCATGTAGTACCTGCCGGCGAAGACACTCACGAGCTAATGCTAATCCTATGGGGAGAGATTTTTCTAATATCTCGTTTGCATTTTGACATTTTATTTATTTATTTTACATTGAATAGCTGAGGTTCGTCTCTATATCGCATCTTTTTTACTTTTTCGATTTCGGTCTCAGATATTTTTATAAAGTTTCTTTTACTTTCAAAACCGGTACCAAAAATGGAAGTGTTATTTAAAAAAATATCTGCAGACAAAATTGAAAAAGTAAAAATAAACAAATATTTAAGAGAAAATGTGTTTTTGACGACTTCTGTAACTTAAGTGTTTTTATTTAAATGGTGAACGATTAAGCCCTATAAGCCCCTCTTTGACTGTGCTCGTAAACATTTTTTTTCGGCTTCATGAGCTGTTTGATTGCCAGATTATAAAATAGGCAAAACATCGTAAGATTCATTTTTAAAAAATAATAATAAAATGAAGAAGATATTGAAATTTTATAAGTCACATTAATATAACTTAAAAACAACTATTTATAAAAATTTTAGTGTCATTACATTTTGGTAAGTGGAATTTAAAAGTTAAAATTGATTACTTAAGTTTTTAATTAAATCAAAATATTTTATGCACTATAAACATTACCGTAATAGATTTTTTAACAGTGCCTATATGAGGTGTACGTTACTGGAAAATCACTACTTAAGTATTCCAGTAATGGACACTCCTCTCAAAACCTTAAAAATTAATGAAATTTTATAAACGATATTAAATACATAAAAAATTCAAAGCTTTCTTCAACTACAAAAACAAAAAATTGGAAATTTTGCAATAAAATAAGGAATACATAAATTTATTAAATGAAGCCAGCTCTTAGTATGATTTTCAATGAAAACACGATTTTCACTGAAAAACAGTGAAACTTAAAAACATTATTTTGTGCTTCCTGATTGGTTTAATTAAGAGTGTCAACAAAAGTGCTAAATTATAAAATATGCAAGGGCGAGTTACGAAAAAAAATAAATAAAAGCTAAATTTTTATTAGTTATTATTATTATTATTATTTTTTTTTTATAAACCAAAAACATTCAGGTGTGTACATTACTGTTACATCTACCCTATAGTATTCTATAAATGTGAGTTAAAGTTTTATAAAAGTATACTCATGTACGAAAAAGAAAAATAAAGAAAATATAAAATACAAGAAATGACTACATATGTATTATTCTTACTACTGGAAAAACAATTTTGATGAGTTATTTATCTCTAATAAATAAATTTCATCTAATATAAGTCATACTGCAAACTTTTAAAATTACTATAGCCGTTCATTTATAAACATCAAGGATAAAACACAAATCTTTGCGTCAGCGATTTTTTTCCCTCCACGTACATAAAGATAGCAGAAGCAGACAGCTTCCTGTTAAAATAAAACTTTAACTCATCATTCTAGAAGTTACATTCGGAAAATAAAAAGTTGAAATTAAAATTGACTTACCGGTTTTTTTATCCCTTGTTTGATGAATAATAATCCTTTGTTTGATAAATAAGATATGTGCAGTGCAACATCTTCGTCACTGAGCATTAATGGAGTATTATTGCTTTTTACTGAATTATTTGTTCTCTATTTTGACTCCAGATCAAGAAACTTAATCTATGTGGATTATTTTGAATCATAAGATATCGGAGTATATCATTCAAAGATCGAAATTTAAACTACTTTTCAGTATTAATAATACAAATTAAAGATCCACATTTGTAGACCGAGGAAACGAAAGTGAGACACATAACGGACACGATAAAATGGCGGAAACATTTTTATCATCATCATCACAACTGAGAAGACGATTTCTGATTGGCTGATGCGTAATACATATCTAAGTCACTTTTTAAGAGTGACCGTTGACTCTATCGAAGGAGTGACACTCATTTTTGAAAACGAGTGCGTTTTAATGGCAAATAAGCGTAATTTTATAGGTTGTATTATAAAATGTAATTTTTGAAAAGTAAGAATTGACATATTTTGGTACTTTTCATTGTTTTACTCCATATATTGGTTCAAAGTTGAGCGGGGATTTTTTTCAAGCGTATAATGCCGGGCTTTCACTCTCGTTGATGGAGTGAGATTTTTCACTCTCGACCATGGAGTGAGATATTTCACTCTCGAGAACGGAGTGAGATATTTCACTTTTTTTTAGGGAGTCGGAAATTCCACTCTTTAAAGAGTGTATTTGTATAAAGTTCACTCTAAAAAGAGTGAAAATGCAAATCACTCCTACAAAAAGTGAGCTTTTCACTCCTCCCAGTTTTAGAGTGTATCATTAGAATATGATTTAATATTAAAACAGAATGTATAAATACATAAACTAATTAAATGATTAGAGCACGATGGAAGAAAAAATTAAAGCGTCACTGATGGACATACGGGGCTCTAAAAAAGTGGATATCAAATGCATTGTATTATATGTGTACTCGTTCAGAACAATTTTCACAAAAATCAAAGAAAGAAAGTTATTCAAATGATCTGAAATCCGTGAGAAAGAAAAGAAAAAGAAAAAAATCTGAATTCTCGTTCGAATTAAACGAAGGCAAGAGAAAATGAGTTCGAACTAATGAAAAAATTTAACGTTATTCTGCCATTGAAAATTTCGGGACTTCATGTTTAGTTCGAATTAAGCGAAGATTCGAATTATCCGATTTCGAATTAACGAGAATCGACTGTACTTAAATTTGAGTATTTTTTACTCGATTTTGAGAACTCATTTTTTTTCAGTGTATAGATGGCTTATTAACCGCTTCCCTGATTCGCCCGTATGTCTTATGGGCAACGTGTTTTTGCCGATCATGATTTGCCCGTGAGACATACGGGGTCTAAATAATAATTTTTCTGGTGTATAATATATACAAATAAATCCTATTACGAAATTTCAATCTGAAACATTTGCAAGAGAAATCCAAAATACAAGTATTTTTCTTTCAAATAATGATGGAAAAAAAAAAAAAAAAAAAGAAAAGAAAAGAAAAAGATACATTTGAGGCCTGTATTTTATTTTGAATGTATTTCAAAATTGACGGCATTTATTTTTAGAATAGTATATTCGCTTTTAAAAAAAGCTTTCCTAGTTCATTATTATATAGATTTACATATTTTCAAAAAAGCATTATTCTAAAAACATCAGAGAACATATTTACATTCGTTTTCTCCTTGAAAAAGCATCCAAGGTTTTATAACAGCGTTAAAATCCTATACTGATGTATCAAGATTTATGCAAAAGAATAAATGTAAAATAAATATAATATATTTCAACGCTACATCGCATACTCTTGAAAATAAAATGCATAGGCACATTTTATTTACATTACTTTTTATTCGAACATACATTTTCCAGTTAAATACGCGTATCAATAAAGTGCGTTTTTCTATGAAACTAATATTTTCCAGAAAATTTCGCTGAAAGATATCCGCCCTGTATACATAAACACAATATTTATAAGATGTATTCTTGACCAGAACTCTGTTAAGGGCAAAACAGTTGTGATGTTAAAATGTTGAAATTGTCGAATGTTATCAGCTTTTTCGAGCAAATTTTTCTCCAAATAAATAAGTTATTTTCTTGACGTGTACTTTTTTGTTCTTTTCCATGTCTAATTAGAACGACTGTACTTAGAACATGCTGAGACACGTCTATCAATCAGAAAGGCTCTTATACTGGAGGTAGCGACGTCACACTAGAGACTCCAGTGCATTATTTTTCCAACACTGCCAAATCTCAGGATTTTTATTCACAACGATTATTTTAATGAAAATATTAGGTTTTTCCACCCATTTTTAGGTGCGTTCGTAATTATGTAAATACGTAGCACCTATTGTTGTCGCTCAGTCCGTCCGTCCGTCTGTCCGTCTGTCCGTCTGTCCGTCTGTCCGTCTGTCCGTCTGTCTGTCTGTCCGTCTGTCTGTCTGTCCGTCTGTCCGTCTGTCTGTCTGTCCGTCCGTCTGTCCGCATATAACAACGCAAAAACTACCCAACCGAATCGTTTGAAATTTAAAATACTTAATTATAACATAATTTTGTCGAGTCATTTCAAATTTTATGAAAATCGGATGGATAGATCAATTACAGGGACAATCAAAAGGATTCCGTTACATTACGGTCAATAGGAAAAAAAGTTTCAAATGCATTTTAATCGTTTGAAATTTAAAACACATAATTATTGAGTAATTTTGTCGAGTTATTTCAAATGTTATGAAAATCGGATACATAGATCAATTACAGGGACAATCAAAAGGATTCCGTTACATTACGGTCAAAGAGGAAAAAATTTTCAAATGCATTTTAATCGTTTGAAATTTAAAACACATATTCATTGAGTAATTTTGCCGAGTTATTTCAAATGTTATGAAAATCGGATGAATAGATCAATTACAGGGACAATCAAAAGGATTCCGTTACATTACGGTCAATGGGGAAAAACTTTTAAATGCATTTTAATCGTTTAAAATTTAAAAATATAATTATTACGTAATTTTGTCGAGTCATTTCAAATGTTATGAAAGTCGGATGCATAGATCATTTACAGGGACAATCAAAAGTATTCCATTACATTACGGTCAATGGGGAAAAAGTTTCAAATGCATTTTAATGATGTTACACTCATTCGAACATAATAGAATTGGCATGAATCTATGAAATATATACTTAAATATGCATTCTGTACAATCTGTGATGCAAAGAATTTTTATTATTAAATTACAGGGCCAGACAAAAGTATTCCACTACATAATGCTATACGGGGAAACATTGTTTGGGACGTGTTTTAATTATATTCAACTATTTCACATTTTATGAATAAGATATACGTTGCTGAGGTGTAATAAAAATTACTTCCTGCATATTTACAGAAACGTAAAGATTTCGACTACTATACTGTATCCGGAGTACGCTCTACTATATCAGCAAGATCTGAATATTTTTAAAACTTCGTTATCGTACGAACGCACCTCATTTGCTACGTTCACGTGCAATTTCCAACTTGTTTTCAAATTTTGTATGTAGTGAAGTAACACCAGACGGTCATTCCATGAGGTTTTATAGCATAAGTTACCAAAATTATAACTGCGAAATTATTGTCCACCGTTATTTTCAAAAAGATTTCTTGGCTTTATTCAATTAATGAGGTATCCCCGATAAAAAAGCCTCATTTTTCAAAGCGAAATATTGGTAGAAAAAATCGTAACTGGTAACTTACGTTACAGGCATGCATGGAATTACCCTAGTTACTAGAGTGCATTGCTTTTCCAGTTTTGCCAAGTCTCGGGATTTTTATTCACAAGTATTATTTTAAAGAAAATGTTAAGTTTTTCCATGCTTTTTTCCCTTAGCTGCAGCACTGCTATTGCTACGCCACAAAACATGCGTCACTGTATTAGAGATTTCAAACAAACCGTAGAGCAATATCTGTTATTCGAACATACCTGCCTTACTTCTCCCTCCCGAAGCCGGTACTCAATACAAAACTTACCTAACACACAAATGGCGGCTGCCAAAGGGGGATTTTTTTAAAAATATAAGTATGATCCCTAAAATTTAGACATCAATATTTTATAAAACATTTCATTGAATTATTTAATCTTAGAAAAATGAAACGAGAGAAACTTTAAAATATCATCTGTACCAAAATTTAAAGAACCATATACACGCTGAAAAAAAAGTCACCTTCGGCAGCCGCCATTTTTGAATCGGCGCTCAGACCTAGTATCCGGGGAGAGGGGAAGAAGTACACTGCGAAAAACAGTGCACTGACATTCAACCAAATCATCCCCATCTAATGCAAAAATGTCACCATGTTACTAAAGTTATCTTAAAATGAATAAAAACAGTTAAATGTTTAAAAAAAATACTATCTTTTTGGCCAGGACTGGTATGTCATGTTGAACAGCATCAAGGACCTCAGATCCGATATACAGTGGCGGTCAAAAGTTTCCGGCCAGCAAAAATTTTTCAGTTAATTTGTAAATATACCCATATGAAGAAGAATCTCAAAGCGAAACTTATACATTTTATTGACATATTAGTTAGGAACTTACTTATAGAAGAACGTGTAAATATCAGTAAATTTAATTGACAAAATTAAGTATAAAAGAAAATGCATGTTCTCAAAAGTTCCCGGCCACTTTCACAAGTTCGTAAAAAAGTGGTATTGTAATAGAAAATTACAGTGATCAACAACATTTACAAATACTATTTTATCGTATTACTATTTTATTAGCTTTAGTAATAAGTACGGTGGCGCAGCAAGGTGACATTCATACAATCAACGGTTAAAGATCGTCTATGGTACATTTTTTCCACATTTCTTGCAATTTTGGCGAAATTTCGGCTGAGTTGCAATATTTATAGTTCCGCAGACTTTTGCAAATTTCTTTCCAAAGATTTTCTATTGGATTCATGTTGGGCGTTTGCGCTGACCATTTCAAAAACGAAATTTTTTGTGCGAAAATTATTGCTAATCGAGGCTTGCATACATTATTTATGTCTTTATCATGTTACGATAAAATATGCTTTTTAAAAAAAATACTAACCGACTTAAAAAAAAAATACCAAGCTTGGCGACAGCTTGGCACTAACGCATATGAATGCATAGTTTTAATATGGTTATGACTTGAAAACGTTGCAACAATGAAAGATGATTTGCGACAAATCATTATTTTTTTTATATATATCAAATCTACATTTTGTTATTTAAAAAACATTCTAGTCACTAGAATTTAATGAAATTAAAAGATCTAGTATCGGTGTAAGAGTTATAGCCTGAAATTTTATTTTTTTTACTGTACACACACATCTAACTTGTGTGCTCGACATGAAAGCTTGCGATTACCTGAAAAATGAACGCTTCTAATTGGATGACTGCTTCAAAAAGAGTTGGAATTTTCATGTTTTTATTTTTAAAAAGTTCTAATCGCAAGTATTTGATAAAATTGAAATGGGACCATGTGGGCATCTTACACTTCCAAACAAAAAAGAAATTATTAAAATCTGTTCAAATTTACGGAAGTTATGAGTGAACAACAAATACATACAGGTCGAAATCATAACCTCCTCCTTGAAGTCGGTTAAAAAGTAGTTGAGACCAAATTTTTTTCTCTAATAAGGCAAAAAATACAAGATATCTTACAAGATATCCTTGTACATTGTATCATTCATCTGGCTATGGATTTCAAATAACGGACCGACACTTTTTTAAGAAAATACTCCCCACGGTATAAAGTGTCCTCCGTCATGCTTCATTGTAGAAATAACATAGGTCGAATCATACCTTTTGTTGTTAGGTCATCGTATGTAGTGTCTGCCATCACTACAAAAAAAAATTCAAATTCGATTAATGGAAAAATAGAACTTTTGTCCAATTTTCACTTGACCAGACTTTGTGTTCCTTGGAAAATGAAAGTAGGGTACGTCGGTATTATTTTTACCTCTGAAAATTTTTAACACCGACTCTTCCATAAAGTTCTGTATCACGTCAGCATCATAACACGGTAGACTAAGTTATTTCAGCAATAATTTCATTCCGTAAATCGCAGTATATTGCAACGGAATTTTCATGCGGATTATCATTGGTTTTTCTCCTGATAAGTCTGTTCACAGGAATAGTAATTTTCCGTTATCTCCCGGACCTCTGAAAGTCCTGAAAGCCATGGCCATCTTTATATAATTTTTAAATATCGTTTAAAGTCGATTTTACCGATCGATAACTTAGCCGCAATATCTCGAAAAGATTGGCCTTTTAGCGACAAACTAATCACTCATTTATGAACAACAACTGTTGAACTTTTCAAATATGAATTCAAACTATGCTATACACGTTGATTCATTCATAAACACAACCAAAAACACTTTACGGATCGAAAAAACTAAAGAATGATAAGTGGCCGGAAACTTTTGAGAACATGCATTTTCTTTTATACTTAATTTTGTCAATTAAATTTATTGATATTTACACGTTCTTCTATAAGTAAGTTCCTAACTAATATGTCAATAAAATGTATAACTGCTGTAATATGCTTTGAGATTCCTCTTCATATGGATATATTTGCAAATTAACTGAAAATTTTTGCTGGCCGGAAACTTTTGACCGCCACTGTATATATTTCTGTTTGTTGTGCTTGCATATTCATCCAGAAGAAAATTAAAGAATTTTCCTTGAAAACTGCCTCCAAAGAAAAACCGCAAGGCAGGTCAATTAAGGCGTTTGCCTCATGTTTCGAGAGTTTTGAACTTTTCAGATCTTCTTCAAAAGGATTTCTAATCCCCAAACTCGGGAACGGGGTCGGGTTGCCTTAACCCCTTGGTGAGAACTTAAGCTCTTGGTGAGAACTTAACCCCTAGGTGAGAACACGTATACATGCCGCAAAAAAGCTTAAGAATTCTTGTTTATCTTCACCAGTGAAATTTTACTGTAAAATTTTCTTTATTTAATCGGAGCACTTTCTCGATTCAATAAGGCGAAATTTTCTGTTTTTAAAATCCGGTGATAAAGCATTAAAAATTTCGTAAAAGGGGTTAATCAGGAATTGCTGCCATATCTCACAATGACGTCATAATGTAATACTGACTAATTGTTTAACTCTTTCAGGGACAGAATTTTGTTGGTAAAATGATGAAATAATTGACTGACACCAGAATATTCAAACGAATTTCTTAGAAAAAAAAACTATTTTTATTTGCATTACAAAAGCAAAATTTTATAAAAATATTCTTCATTCAAATTGCCAGTTTTGGAATTAAAATTAGGTGGTTAGAACCCTCTAGCCACTGCCTTTGAAAGGGTTAAGAAAAGAAGGTTTTCTCACGAGGTTTTAATTTAAACTAACAGCTTTTGTATTATTGCAATTCTGAAATATTACATTTTTTATATTTTTTGTACAGGTGAAATAAAAAATATATTTTTGTGGCAAACCTCGATTATTTCGTGACCTACCAAACACCCTCCACGGTCGTCACCCGTAGGTTGAGAACCACTGGTTTCACACATTGCTGGTCGTCAATTTCCTCTTAACCTTTTTCTTTCTTTCTTTCTTTTTTTCTTTTTTTTTTTTTTTTTTTTTTTTTTTTTTTTTTTTTTTTACAGAAAAATTTATTTCGTAAAAGGATAAATTATTAACAGACAGCAGAATTTAAAAACGACGATTTAGACATAAGGAACTCCTTAAAATACTTTCCGACGCAGTGATCCCTTTCCGGGCGTAGCTAATTTTAATTCCAAACGGTCGGCACCAATAATATTTTAATAAAATTTTGCTGTTACAATGAAATCTTAATTTTCACAGCTTCCCAGCACACTGTGCGCGGTCTGGGATGCATAATTTTAATTCTAAACTGGGAATAATATTATTTTAGTAAAATTTTGCTTTAACAATAAAAGTTTAAATTAAGAATTTCAAAATATCTATAAAATTCGTTTGTGAATTCCAGTATCAGTCGATAATTTCTACTTTTACTAACAGATTTTGCCCGTGCTGGAAAGGATTAAAAATTTTTTATTCAAAAAAAGTCGTTTGTTATTTTTGGTGTCAGTAAATAATTTCTCACTTTACGAACAGAATTTGTCTGTGCCGGAAAGCTTTAATTTAAGCTTGCATAATAAAAATAAAATTTTATTAACACGTTCGCTGCCGCTTACGCGAAAGAGTGTGATATGGCGCCAATGTTAAGGGGCCACTCACGCACCAGCGCGGTATGTGGGGTGATGTTCAGTAGCCAGTCACGCGCTGGAGTGGGAAAATTTTTCACTGATTTTTAGATATAAAAAGTAAATCGGCTACTTGGAAAAACCCACTTGTACAGTGCGGCATTATCTAGCATCACATTTTTACGTAAGCTGCAGCGAACGTGTTAAAATATTACTACTGCAGTTTGCAAGTTTGGAATTAAAATTAGCTGTGGGAGGAGTGGGACCGCTGAACCGGAACGAGTTAAATTTATGGTTCGAGACAATGGAGGCAGTATGTTTTCTAAAAATCGGTTGCCTAAATAAGTTTTTTTAAAAGAAATAATACTGGTCTAAAATATCTTTATTTGACAGAAAAAAAAGGAACATTCATAGCGTTTCAGGGGATGCTTTTGAAATTTCAACGTAAGAATTTTGTTTTCTTGGGTTTTTTTATGAAAACGTTTGATTATACACCAGGTTTTATACAGAAATACGCCCCCTAAACATCTGTAAAATAGATGAATATTATTATCAAGGCATAATTTAATAAATTTTTTATCGTATTTCTATTCTATTTTTATTTTCTCTTCAGCATTTTATCCTTTCATCTATAAAAATCTCAGAATAAATACGAGCGTTTACTTAAACCATTTGTAAGGAACATATTTCACATTGCATAAAAAAGAACAAAATACAAGTTCTTGATTTTCTTTTAAATTTCTTTCGATATGGTTCGAATTTCTTTTTGAAAAAAAATTATCTTTTTCTTAACCGCTTTCATGATTGGAGTATATCTCATACGGCAACGTGTTTTTGCAAATCCTGATTGGTTTACCCGTACCACGAACGGGCATCCATATTAAAATCGTGATTTATTATTCTAATCAGTAAATTTTTATTGTAAATTTTGAATTATTTAATCCGTGAACTTTTTTTTAACACTCTCCAACAAAGTTGAAAAGTGTTTATGCTTTCGGTTAGTCTGGCTAACTCTCGTAAATAACTAGCCCTTCAATGACAAACTCCCTCCCTATTAGGCGGGATCATTCCATTTTTTTAGCAGGTGGGGAAAGGTAGAGCACTCAATAGAAACGGTGGCTTCATCTATCAATTTCAAATTAAAATACATTAGCGGAACATTGGAGATATCTTTTTTGTTTTATGTTTTATTTATTATTTGGTTATTAAATAAAATAAGAGAAAATATTTTTTTTAATTGAAATCGGATTTTTAAAATTCAATCCTCACTAATTTTATCTAGTTTAGCTGCAGTGGTAGCGTCTCCTTGCTAAAATTATATAACTACAGAAATGCAGTACTAGCCCTTCAATGACATACTCTAGGCTTACTCAAAATATCAAAAGGGGCAAATAAGGATCTACTACATTCATTCCCTTCGTATCGCACGCCGCGATTACTCTCTACCTTTCTTCACCTGCTAAAAAAATGGAATGATCCGGCCTCATAGTTAGGGAGTTTGTCATTGAAGGGCTATTCTCGTAAATATGTTCCGATTGCCATGACATTTTTGGACGTTATTGATACTATATTATAACACGTCAAATTTTGACGAAAGAAAATGTTTAAGAAGGAACTGTTTCATTGACTTGTAATAAACGTACAAAATTAGTTATAGTAAAAAATGCATTTTATATTGGTAAATCTAACTCTTAACCAAACGATATTTAACGTCAAATTAACAAGATACTATTTCTATAAAACTCAGTTGTAGAAATTGTTCAAATTAAATTTTAATCGTACATGTAAACAGTAAAAATTAACAAAGATCTGTTAATCATGATAAAGTTATCAATTAAGGTTCTTATGCTAGTATTCCAAAATGAAAAAAAGCAAAATTTATTCAATTTTGACTCAATCATAGAATTTTTTTCCCGTGAAATTTAAACCCGGCATCATTTTCACCATTTCAAAATTTACAAATGCACATTTCGTATCTCTATTCACCTTTTCAAAAAATTGGCACTTTAATTTGATCATTTTGATTCAAAACTTGAAGTCTCAATGCTATTAGCTGAAACAGATATTAAACTCTTGATTTGATATTCTTTTACGTGTAAATCAAATTTTGTAAATGAAATCAAAATTAACCTGGTTTTACAACAGAAGATATTTAAATTTAATTTTTTTCATTTTTAATGGGAAAATGGCAACATAAAGATACAGTAATCATTTTTTCCCTTCTTTCCTTTGCTTTTAAAAGAAATGCATTACTCTTGTTGCCACGATTAGAAAAGCAGCATGAAAAACTACTAAAAAATTAATATTTCAAAAACAAATTAAGATACAACTTTCAAACAAATTTCCTTTAAAAGTGCATTTTTTTCCCTACACGATGGTGTAAAAATTAATAATTGGAAATATTTAGAAGTTTAAAAATTTTTAGTAGAAAAAATTGCAATATCGAAATTTCATTTCAAATTTGAAAGTGTTGTCATTCGCAAAATGACGTATGCGTTACCCGCAGATACATTTGGCCTTTATAATATAGATTTATTCTAGCACGAATCCTATTGAAAATGAACTTCCTACCAGGATTAATTTATTTACCGGGATTCTCAAAAGTTTTCCATTACATCACGGCCTATGAAGAAAAATCGTTCCAAATGAAATTTATGGTACACAGGGTTATACAAAAGATTTCGAAAAGATTACTGAATATGAACATAATTTTCTTAAAGGTGGTTTTTAAATAAGTTACTCATTTTCATTTTGAACTGCATTCAGTTTATTTAGAAATGGTTGTAGAATGTAGATAAATTAATATACAGGGTCACGCAAAGGACTGGATACAAGGTCACCTTTTTGGAAATTTTATTTAAGTAATTTAAAATGCATTTTCATTTGAATTAAATTTTAGCAAGATACTTTCGTGTATTAAAGGTAAAAGTTAACTACAGGGCTGATGAAAATTATTCAAGTATTTTTCCAAGTATCAGCATAATTTGGTGAAAGGAAAATTTCTACTAGTTAACCGTTTTCTTGCTAAACTAAATTTTCACATTATATAGTATGCATATCAACCGACAGAAAAAATACAGGGCTGTTCAAAACTATTGGAATACATATTTGACTATGTTCAGTAATATCTTATTTCCCTGGATAATGAAATTTTGTTAAAGATATAAGAAAGTGTTGGAAAGTGTTTCCTAATTTATACATAACGCATGTTGTTTTCTTATTTGTTATTCTTAATTCAGTTTTTCAAAAATTTCTCTTTTGTAAAAACCGGTTAAAATTATTAAAAATTCTGTAAAAGATATGAAAAATTAGGCACTATTTGTAAAGATTTTCTTTTTTTAAATATCGATCATTTAAATGGTTAAAAAAACTTTTTGGTGCATACAATTATACAGGCATACATAAATGAATATCCCAACTTCACAAGGCTATTAAAAGAAAACAAGGATAAAAGCACAGCAAAACAAAAACCTATACAAAAAAAATATTTAAATGAAGGAAGAAGCTTCTTTAGCGAAATAAAATTCAGTTTAAAATATATTTAATCAATATAAACAAAATAACTAAGTAATTATTTAATTTCGCCTACATTATAAAATTGTGACTTGAAAATAATTTAAAAAAGTTAAAAATATATTTCTAACAAATACAGTTATTGATTATGTGTGAAGATTATCGCTGATCAAATTACATATAAGTTGAAAAAAATCTGTTATTGTTAAAATTGGCGTCTTCTTCCATAAGTTATTCGAAAACTAGGTCACCATGTTGTCATCCAGAACTGGTAAAGCTATAAATTTGAGAAAAATCGTACTTTGAATAATTTAGAAAAAGTGGGTAATCTATAACGCTCAGCTTTCAGATTAATCGCCTTTCGTCAAATAATTTTGATAAAAAATTTAGCTCATGATTAATATTTTTAAAATTTAACCATTATGTAATCAAATTCCGATAAGAAAGTTTCATTTTCTACTTCCGTCAGATATAATCCATAAATTAGTTTTAATCTCTTAACCCTGTGAGCTATTATGGTTGAAATATCTACCACTTAATTTTAATGTCAAAATGCCACAATAGCACCGAAATATTCGAACCAAATTTATTTGAAAAACAATTGAAGCATTTTTTCGTGTATATGGTAAATCGAATTTTTTCTTTGAAAAATACTGGTGCCAATGTGACACTTGGAATTTTGAAAAAAATTACCTACCAGAGCTCAAAGGGTTAACTGATCAATATTTTGAAAAAAATCTATTGAATAATGCCTATTTTTCCATGCCTTTTACAGAAATTTTAATCTTTTATCAAATGTTTATAAAGAAACGTAGCAATCGAGAACACATAAAAAGCCGTTGCCTAGTTCTATTCAGCAAAAGAAGGTTTTGTGAGGGAAGATAACTTTATTTTATATATATATTTAAAGTTTTTTTTAAAATATTTTTTCTGGTTTTAGGTCTATTTATTTGAATTTGAAAAAAAAAAAACTTTTTATTGGATGCAATTATACAGGCTGTACATAAATAAATAGCCTTTAGTGGTGTTTGCGTATTATTGAATAATTAACGCGTTTAAAACTACCACATAAACATTTAATAATACATTTCACAAGACTCACAAAAAATAATGCATCAAGAAAAAGAATAATGAAAAGGTAAAGATAACATCGTTTGTTGCTATGCAGTTGTTGTTGCCATGCGGCTGGTATAAATTCTTTTCTTTCAAAATAGCGTTTCCTTCATCAATGGAGTGATAATTAGAAACGAAACACGCGCGCGAGAATAAATTAGAGAAATACTACATGAGTATCCCCCCAGTGACGAAGGAACGATACAACAAAAACAATGTGAAGTATAATACATATATAAATAATACAATATATTTATGAAGGAAAGTCAGTTATATAGCAACTGAAGGATCTGGCATTAACTGGGAAAAATAAAGATCATGTTAGTATAAATGGCGCTTCGCGCCATATACACTACAAATTCGATCTCATAGAGGATGAGATGAAGAGGAGAGAGAGAGAGAGAAGTTAATTATATGAAATATAGTTTATTTCGGTTATTAGTCTTTTAGGAAATCTTACTTGTCTACCTGATCTGGTAGTTAGTGGTCCTGATTTTATTGGCTGGCTATCTGCTGGAAAACTTTTAGTTTCAAAATTATCTGCGTTATTTGGTAAATCATTGAACAAAAATGCAGGTTTAACTCTGTCAAGTGAGACACAACTTTTCTTTCTATTTACAATGATGGTTATGTTCTTATCATTTCTTGATATAACTTCATGAGGGCCAGAATAAGGTTGAGATAAAAATGGAAGGATTTTATCTAATCGGAGAAACACATGCGTGCAATCCTTCAATTTAGGATGAACAAAAATTTTTTAATGCCCGTGAGTAGATGTAAATGTAGGTTTTAAACTATTCATTCTTTCTTTCAATTGTTGAATGAAATTATTGTCACAGGATACCAAAGATGGGATTTCTGAGCACATTTCGGCCGGTAGTGTGAGTGGAATTCCATAAACTAATTCAGCACTTGAAACTTTTATATCAGGTTTTACAGCAGCTCTTATCCCAACTAGAACTGCAGGCAAACTCTCGGTCCACTTATTATGTTCGTTAGCTTTTAAGGCGCTCTTTAATACTCTGTGAAACCGCTCAACTAAACCAATTGCTTGAGGATGAAATGATGTCGTTCGTATGCGATTTGTACCCAGAAATTTTGTCATTTCTTTGAACAGATTTGATTCAAATTGTCTACCTTGGTCGGTTGTAATTATGAGTGGACAACCGAATCTAGATATCCATCCATCAAAAATGGCACGACAAACTGATTCTGCAGTTATATCTTTTAAAGGTACCACTTCTGGCCATCTTGTAAATCGATCTATCATTGTTAAACAGTATACATTTCCATCTGATAGAGGTAATGGACCTATCAAATCTATGTGAATGTGTGAAAATCTAGCATCGGGTAATGCGAAAGTATCTAGAGGCGTTTTGGTGTGTCTGTGTATTTTTGATCGTTGGCAGGCACTACAACTTTGGACCCATTCTTTTACATTTTGCTGCATATTGGGCCATACATATCGTGATGCGATAAGATTTAAGGATGCTGTAACTCCTGGATGAGCTAAATTATGGAAATGTTCAAATACCGTTCTTCGAAAAGTAGCTGGTACGAATGGCCTCGGTGAACCTGTTGATACATCACAAATCAATTCTGTGGCAGACATTGGAGATGGCATGCTTTTAAATACAAGAGAAGATTTGCTATCATTTTGCAAGTTGCGTAGATCTATATCATCTTCTTGAGCTTTTGCAAACTCTCCAAAGTATAAAAATGAGCTGGAGATTTGATCTACTTCAATTCGAGATAGTGCATCAGCAACCGTGTTGTCGTTGCCGCTTACGTGACGTATATCTGTACTAAACTGAGAAATGTAATCTAAATGTCGCCATTGTCGAGGACTGCATTTATCTGGATTTTGCTTGAAGGCGTATATGAGAGGCTTTTGATCTGTGTATATGATAAAGCACCTTCCTTCGAGCATGTGTCGAAAGCGCTTTACTGATGTATATATTGCCAGTAGCTCTCTGTCATATGCAGACCATTTTTGCTGACTTTTTGAAAGCTTGACTGATAAAAAGGCAATGGGTTCCCAATGCTTTTCATTAAGCTGCATAAGAGAACCGCCAACGGCTTTGTCGCTTGCATCAACCCAAAGACTTAACTTTGCTCCAGGAATAGGATGTCGTAGGAGAGTTGAATTAGCTAAAGCTTGTTTGGCGTCATTAAAAGCATGTTCAGCCTCCTCTGTCCATTGAATTGAGTCATGTGAATTGTTTTCAGAGCGTCTTTTAGACTTTTTAGAATTTTTTATTTCTTCCAAAAATTTATTTAATGGAGCCAATATGTGAGCAGCTTTTGGGATACATCGACGGTAATAATTAAATAACCCTAAGAAACGTCTTAATTGTGTAAGGGTAGTAGGTTGGGGAAATTTTAAAATGCAATCTACACGATCTGGTAGGGGCTCAATGCCAAATTCAGATACCTTAAAACCTAGAAATTCTATTGATGATACGCCGAAAGTGCATTTTGAAGGTTTTAAGCTTAATCCGTATTCTTGTAAACGTTGAAATATTATTCTTGGATGCTCAAGATGTTCTTTTTCTGTACGAGATGCTATCAGGATGTCATCAACAAATACATAAACAAATAGAAGATCTCGTGTAATTTGATCCATGAATCGTTGAAATGTAGCAGCTGCATTGCAAAGTCCAAATTGCATTCTGGTACTTTCAAATAAACCGAAGGGTGTGATAATGGCACTTTTATGTACATCATCTGGATGAATTGGTATTTGATGATAAGCCTTTATGAGATCAAGATGGGAATATATTTTGGTACCGTGAAGATTTGAAATCCAAAATATTTGGAATAGTATAATTATCTTTTATTGTTTGTGCATTAAGTGCTCTGTAATCACCGACAGGTCTCCAATCAGTAGTATCTTTTTTTTTAACCATATGAAGTGGTGAGGCGTAATTACTTTTCGATGGCCGTATGTGACCAAAATCAAGCATTTATTGAAATTCAGATTTGGCTATTTTTAATCTATCTGGAGCTAATCTTCTTGGTTTGGCATGTACAGGAGATCCGGTAGTTTCTATGTGGTGGTATACAGAATGCTTTATTGGTTGATCAGCACGAAGAGGTTTGGTTATATCAGGGAATTGAAGTAGTAAGTTATGATAAATACTGTTTCCCGAAACCGTTTTGATGGAATGAACAGATGCTGTATATAGATGACCTGGAGTGGCTAAATTTGTAACATTATCCACCAGCTTTTTATTTCGAAGATCTGGAATTAGATTAAAATGATATAGGAAATCTGCACCAATAATTGGAGTGCTGACGTCACCTATTAAAAAAGGGAAGCGAAAAGTTTTTCGTAGATTAAAATCAAGCGTCAGAAGCTTTTCTCCATATACATTGATTTTTGAAGTATTCGCTGCAGAAAGAGTCATAAAAGGGGTTTTTTTCTTGATGCTGGAATAATGCTTATGTCCGAACCTGTGTCGCATAAATAATTTATGTTTGTCTTTTTATCTTTTAAAAAGAGGCGACGAGATATTTTATGCAAGGTGGTTGTCGCCGTTACACTTCGACGTCTGTGTTTTTTGAAAATGAACAATGTTCAGAGCATTTCTTGGCATTTTCGCCAAATTTTTCGTGGTACCAACATTGTCCTTTGGAATCTTTTGAAACGCTACGTTTTCTTCCAAATGAACGTCGACGAAAAGGGCTGCGTGACCTGCGTAACTCTAGCTGATTAATTCGATCATTAAGCTTTTTAATTTCATTTAAAATTTTAGAATTAATATTTGGTTCTATTGAAACAGCATTTACTGCAGTGGGATTATATTCTAATATTCGATCCGCAACTTCGGATGCTTTATCAAGTGTCAATGGCGAAATAGCGGCTAAAATGCTTTGTACATATGACGGTAAATGCGAAAGAAATAATTCCAACATCAATTCGTCAGATACATTGTGGGATTCTGCTCTTCTTTGCATAACTCTTAAAAGATCACTAGGTTTACAATCACCAAGTTGTTCCCCCAACAATAATTTTCGTATTTCAGATTGTGAAGAATTCTTGTTCGTTTAATTAATTCAGTTTTTAAATCCTCATATCGTGTAGTATCTGATGGTTTGATAATTAAATCTCGTACAATAGATGCGGCATCTGGAGGTAAATTAGCCGAAATATAATTAACTTTTGTGCGACTTTCTGTTATTGGCTTAGGATTCGCTAATTCAAATGAATGTTCACACATGGCGAACCACAAACTAACATCGTTAAAGTTATATGGTGGTATACGAACTGCGTTAACATCTGACATTTTTTTAAAAAATAAAATGAAATATTACTCACTCATTACGGGATTCTTTTAATTTGCGTTAGTCCATAGGTCACCATTTTAGTGGTGTTTGCATATTATTGAATAATTAACGCGTTTAAAACAACCACATAAACATTTAATAATACATTTCACAAGACTCACAAAAAATAATGCATCAAGAAAAAGAATAATGAAAAGGTAAAGATAACATCGTTTGTTGCTATGCAGTTGTTGTTGCCATGCGGCTGGTATAAATTCTTTTCTTTCAAAATAGCGTTTCCTTCATCAATGGAGTGATGATTAGAAACGAAACACGCGCGCGAGAATAAATTAGAGAAATACTACAAGCCCATCTTTACAAGGCTAGTAAAAAAAAAAGGTACAACAGTTTGTCTATACAATGGAAATATCACTTTAAATAGAGAAAGAAGATTTTATAGCAAGATAAAACTCAGTTTAAAACAAATTTAATCAATATAAAGAAAATAACTAAATAATTATTTAAAATTTCATCTGCAATATAAGGTAAGACTTGTAAACAACTTTAAAAAGTTAAAAATATACTGCTAACAAACACAGTTATTGATTATGTGTGAAGATTACCGCTGATCAAATTACATATAAGTCGAAAAAAAAATGTTAAAATTGACGTCTTCTTCGATAAGTTATTCGAAAACTAGGTTACCATGTTGTCATCCAGAACTGATAAAGCTATAAATTAAAGAAAAAATCATACTTTCAATAATTTAGAAAAAGTGGGTAATCTATAACGTTCAGGTTTCAGATTAATCTCATTTCCTCAAATAATTATGATAATCAAAATGTTCAGCTCTTGAGTAATATTTTTATAATGTAACCAATATGTAATCAAATTCTGATAAGAAAGTTTCACTTTCTACTTCCGTCACATATAATCCATAAATTACTTTTAATCTCTTAACCCTTTGAGCTATTATGGTTGAAATTTCTACCAGTTAATTTTAATGTCAAAATGCCACAATGGCACCGAAATATTCGACCAAATTTATTTGAAAAAGCTTTGAAGCATTTTTTCGTGTATATTTTTGAACATTTTCTTTGAAAAATACTGGTGCCAATGTGACATTTGGAATTTTGAAACAAATTACCTACCAGAGCTCAAAGGGTTAATTGATCAATATTTTGAAAAAATCTATGGAATAATGCCTATTTTTTCATGCCTTTTACAGAAATTTTCATTTTTTATTACAGGTTTATCGAAAAATGTAGTCCTCAAGAACACATAAAAAGTCGTTGCCTAGTTCTATTCAGCAAAAGAAGGTTCTGAAAAGAATATATATATTTTTTTATTTTATGCATTTAAAGATTTTAAAAATATTTTTCTAGTTCTAGTTTTATCTATTTGAATTTGAAAAAAAAAACTTTTTAATAGATGCAATGATACAGGCTCTACATAAATGAATATCCTAACTTTACAAGGCTAGTAAAAGGAAAAAAATGTTACAACAATTTGCCTATACAATGAAAATATAATTTTAAATAGAGAAAGAGGATTTTATAGCAAGATAAAATTCAATTTAAAACAAATTTAATCAACATAAAGAAAATAACTAAATAATTATTTAATTTATCTACATTATAAATTATGACTTGGAAATAATTTGGAAAAGTGACAAATATGTTTCTGAAAATCATAGTTATTGATTATGTGTGAAGATTACCGCTGATCAAGTTACATGTAAGTCGAAAAAAATCTGCTATTATTAAAATTAATGTCCTTGATAAGTTATTCGAAAACTAGAGCACCATGTTGTCACCCAGAATTGGTAAGGCAACGGATACAATTACTCAAAGTATTGATTTTAAAAAAAATCATACTTTGAGTAATTTAGAAAAAGTGGGTTATCTATAACGCTCAGGTTTCAGATTAATCCTCTTTCCTCAAATAGTTATGTTCAGCTCATGCTTAATATTTTTATAATTATGTAATCAATTTTTGATAAGGAAATTTCATTTTCAACTTCCGTCAGATATAATCCATTAATTAATTTTCAGCAAGATTGAATGTATTGAATGTATTGAATGTATTTTATTGTTCTTTGTAAAATGTTCAGGTTTCAATTTTCAAGTTTCAATTTTTAAATTCATAGCTGTCATAGTATCATTTTTTATGAATCTTAATCACCTAAGTTAATAGTAATTTTAATAAAAGAAAGAAAAAGAATTATTTCGAAATCACTGCTTAGGAGTCTGTGGCCAATTGCCATACATTTCCAGAAAATAGTATAAGGATATAAACGTGGACTGCAAGTCCCTCAAGCAAAAAGGATCAAGTCGGAAAATGTATTTCAAACGTAGCAAGTAAGGTGCATTCGTACTATAACAAAGTTTAAAAAATATTTAGATCCTGCTGTATTAGTATACAGTACTTCGGATGCCGTATAATACACAAAATCTTTTGTTGTTGCTAGGCATGCCACCCAACTGCTGGTCTGTTTGGCCGTCTAAAAATGTAAAATCATACGAATTTGAATATATGCTCTGGCGAATTCAGTTTGCAAAATCACATTTATGTGAGAAGACTTCTTTTTTTTTAAATATAAAATCGATCAATAATGCTTTTGGTAGAATTAAGGTTACTTCCACGGCACCGACAACACCAGATGGGTCAACAAATATATATTCAAAACAGTATTTTTTGTTTTATTATGACATAAATATTTACAATAGGTGAAATAAAGTAGGCGATGATTATTATTCAGAAATAGTAGTAGACGTACTCTTGCGGTAATCAGGCTTTGATAATGTCTTTCTGCCATTTTCTTTGTCTATTTTCGCTTAGAACTGAACAAGTCGGAAATTGCACGTGGCAAATTAAGTGAGTTCGTACTATAACCAGTTTCACATATATATTTAGATCTTAGTGCGGTAGCTGTTACGCTCTGATGCACAAAATGCATACATATTAAAATTATTACGATCATACATATTAAAAAAAGCAAGTATCAATTTTAAGTATTGTGACTCCGCCATTCATAGGACGGAATCATCAGGGCGACCCAGAATCATTATTACCTATCATGGTATAACTTTGTTTTTTAATAATAATTAATTTTTCAATTAATTATCAGCAGTGAAATTGCACTTGAAATTATTGAGTATATCAAGTGTTGTACAACTGATTATTACAGTGCTAGCTAAGCGTAGGTACAAAAAAGTGGAAAATGAGCAAGTCGGGGATGAGCCCGGAAGCATTTTCAGAAAGAATCACGTTTTGAGCACCTTATCGCCAGAACAACGATTGGCGCGGAGATGAAGTCAATGCTACGCACCCTTTCTTGTGTGTGACGTCAAACGCCTAGCGAACAGCAACCCTTCCTTCTGCAAAGAGATCGCGCTTATTGTTCACTTGTTTTTCCGTAAATGTTATCAAGCGAAGACTAATATGAGGAAATGTTATTCACCGTTGTTTACGATTAAAACATAGTTTAAAACAAAGAACTTTTCAGATTAAAATGCTTTAAATTTGACAGAACATCTAAGCATAGTTTTTTCTTCTTAATTTAAAAATATTATTTCCTTAACTCGCTATTTTCGAAGAAATTGAGAAGTTAAATAAAAACAGTAGTAAAGATTCTCTTGTAATAAATATAGTTCTATTAATCATATGTTTTATGACACATTTGAACTTAGTTTATTTTGTGTTTGGCGATGCAGCTAGCTAAACGTTCTCGCTATCGCCAACTCGCCAAGGCAGGTGCTCAAAACGTGATTCTTTCTGAAAATGCAGCCCAGAACCCTTGGAATAGTGCTCCAAGGGCTCTACCCTTAGAGCTACCAGAACGGTGCTTAGCTTGGCATATTTCACTCACATTTGTTGGTAAGGCTGCAACTGCTGCAGCAGATGGAAATATCTGAGCACACAAACCTGTGGCGTAACATGAGATACAAATAAATCTAGCATTGGTGAATACATATTTTAACTATAATTAATTTTTCCAATAACTATCAGCAGGAAATTTACGCTTAAAATTATTGAATATTTAATAAGTGTAGTCACTTATTAAATATTCTGTATATCATTGGATTAAATACGTGTAATAGGTTTTAATAAAATGAAGTAAACTTTAAATCTTTTTAAGTTCTAATTTGATTTTCATAAAATTTTAAACGACTCAACAAAATTCAGCAATGATTATACATATTTAATTTCAAACCATTCGCCTGGGTAGTTTTTGTGCTGTTATATGACGACAGACGGACAGACTGAACGATGCCTATAGGTACTAGGTATTTATATTATTACGAATACATCAAAAATGATGCCGCATAATCAGAAATGTTTTAACAAACATTTACTCTATTGATAAATGACCGCGACTAAATAAGGTTTTTGTTTGCCATGCAATGCATCAGGTTTCCTTTCGGGATGTAATCAGATAAACAAAGACAACCATACATAGGATGTAACTCTTAGAGTCATCTCTTTCTATTCATTTATAAAACATGGCATTTCCCGCGATATCACTCTAATGTGAATTATACAATATCAATAAATGCATTCCATTACATAGTAAGTATTATCAATATATAATTGCAGAAAGAAGCAAAAATATTAATTTTTAGACTCGTGTTTTTTTTTTTTTTTTTTTTTTTTTTTTTTTTTTGTCAGTTACTGAGGATAGGATTTCGTTTGTAACAAAAATTAATGCTTCATGATTTATTAAATTAAAAACATTACCTTTAAATTCTAATGTAGTAAAAATTTAAAAACAAAAGAATTGATATTCCACGTTTTGCCACGAGAAAAAACAATTCAATCATGGAAATAAATTCATGCGTAAAGCATGGAATTTTAAATACTTTCCAACACATTCGAATAACATCAGAAAACTGCACTGTTTAATAAGGTGGAATGTCACATATTAGGAAAAAATATGAAAAACACGTAAATATTTTGAAATATTAGTTTCGGCAAATATCATGTACAGTCGTAAAAGAATTCAATTTATTTTGTGATTCCTTGTATATGATATGGAACCTCCATTTATTATTTATGTGACAATTAGAGCATATTTTTAAATAAATAAATCCAATTACTTTGCTGTCAAATGTAATGAAGATAAAAATTGATATAACTAGTTAAAACCATTGTGTTCTATTCAATAAAATATATCTAATTTGCTAAAAATAAATAAATAAATAAATACATTTGGCTTGTCTTAAAGTTAAATTAAAACTTTTTTACTTTTGTGATACCCTGATCAATTATATCTATTAAATTCAAGCCATTAGTCTGATTATCTTTTGCGCTGTTATGAAAGGACAGATGAACGGACCGGCAAAGACTTTTGGTGTGTTCGTAATTATATAAATGCTACGCATTTGTATAATTACGAACACACCAAAAACGATGACACATAATCATGAATGTTTTAATAAAAATTTAATCGATTGATAAATAACCAAAACTAAATAAAAAAAAGTTTTTTTGAAATGCAATGGATCATGTTTCTTTTCGGAATGTAATCAGATAAACAAAGACAGGCATATAAAGGATGTAACTCTTAGGGTCATCTCTTTCTATTCATTTATAAAACATGGCATTTCATGCGATATCTCTCTAATCCGGATTATATAATACCATTAAAGGCATTCCATTACATAAAAAGAGTTATTAATATGTGATTGCAGAAAAAGGCAAAAATATTAATTTGTAGACTCATGTTTATTTTTGTCTGTCTCTGAGGATTTATTTGTGGTTATATTTCACGCAGATAAAAGACTATTATGTTGAACTGACAGTTTTGGTTAGGACTTCGTTTTCAACAAAAATTAATTTTTGTTGATTTACTAGATTAAAAACATTATCTTTAAATTATAATATAAGAAAAATTTTAAAACAAAAGAATTGATATTGTATGTTTTTTTTTCCACGTCGGAAAACGATTCAGACATGCAAGTAAATTCATACGTAAAGCACGGAATTTTTAAATACTTTCCAATAGATTCGAATAACATCAAAAAACTGTACCATTTAATAAGGAGAAAGATGACATTTTAGTGAAACATGGAAAACACATAAATCATTTGAAAGCTCAATTTCAAAAATTACCATCTATAGTCCTAAAAGAATTCAATTTATTTTGTAAATCCCGGTAAATCCCTGTATATGATATCAAAACGTCTATTTAATGCATTTATGACCATTAGAACAACTTTTTATAAATAACTGCAATTATTTTGCTATGAAATATAATTAAGATAAAAATTGATTTAACTAGTTAAAAACGATTGTGTTCCACTCAAATAAAATATATCTAATTTGTAAAAAAAAAAAACTGTTTTGCTTGTCTGTAATGTTAAATCAAAATCATTTAACTTTGCGATACCCTGGTCACAAGTGTTTGAAGGGTGAACGTGTTTAAGGATATGTCATTTCTTGTTTATTCATAGTTCCATGATATAAACTACTTTTTTACGGCATATATGCTTTAAATTAATTTATGTAACAGGAACTGAACTGTTTGGTTTATGGTACAGTCAAGGAAAGAAAAGTTAACATTTCTCACTAACTATGCCACGAAATAAGCATAAAAATGTGGTGTATCAATCCAATAGTAATAACATTGGATTAAATACATGTGACAGGATTTAATAGAATGAAGATTACTTTTATTAATGTATTTTTAAGTTCTAATTTGGTTTTCATGAAATATTACACAACTCTGTAGAAATTATGTATATTAAATTTCAAAGCAATCACCTGGGTAGCTTTTGCGATCTTATATGTGGACAGAAGAACGGGCAGGCGACGTCTATAGGTGCTACGAATATATATATAATTATGAACACACCAAAAAAGATGACACATAATCAGAATTTTAATAAATATTTAATCTATTGATAAATAACCAAAACTAAATAAAAGAGATTGTTGTTTGAAATGCAGTGCATCATGTTTCTTTTCGGGATATAATTAGATAAACAAAAACAAGCATACAAAGGATATAACTCATAGGGTCATCTCTTTCTATTCATTTATAAAACATGGCATTTCCCGCGATGTCACTCTAATAGGAATTATATGATATCGTTAAAGGCATTCCATTACATAATAAGTATCATTAATATGTGATTGCAGAAAGAGGCAAGAATATTAATTTGTAGACTCATATTTATTTTTGTCAGTCACAGAGGATTTATTTGTGGTTATATTTCACGCAGATAAAAGCTATTATGTTGAAGCGACAGTTTTGGCATATGATTCCATTTGTAACGAAAATTAATTTTTGATGTTGGATTATATAAAAAGCATTATCTTTAAATTATAAGAAATTTTTTAAAACAAACGAATTGATATTGTATGTTTTCCCACGAAAAAAAAAAGGAAAAAGGAAAAAACAACAAAAAAAAAACCATGGAAGAAAACTCATGCGTAAAGCATGGAATGATAAACCCTTTTCCATACATTCGAATAACATCAGAAAATCGCACCGTTTAATAAGGTGAAAGATCACATATTAATTAAAAAAAAAAACATGGAAAACATAAAAATCATTCTAAAGTTCAATTTCAGCAATTACCATTCAGTCGCAAAAGAATTCAATTTATTTTGTGAAACCCTATGTATGATAACAATGTCATAACCAGGGTGGGTGCCCAATACCAGTAATATTTTTAAGTTTTCTTCTCTTTGGTTTATAGTTAAACATTTTCTGGTTAGATAAAGCGAACAGAACTTAAAAGAATTACTGGTATTCAGAGCCCTTGGTCACTCACGCTGGTTACACCACTCGATATGAAAACGTCCATTAACTACTTTTGTGAAGATTAGAGCAATTTTTTATAAATTAATCCAATTATCTTGATGATAAAAATTGATGTAACTAGTTAAATACTATTTGATATATATATATATACATATATATATGAAGAAATGTGAGATTTCGTTGATTTACTCCATATATATCAATAAAAAACTATATGAAATGTAGTATTTGATGCATCTAAAAATTCATGTGCAATCTTGTGTAACACACATTTGAAAATATTTTTTAAAATATTTTTTGCAAAAACATCAATTTTAAGCAATGTAGATTTTTTTTTTTTTTTTTTTTTGAAAAATCCAATTTTTGTAAACTTTTTAACAATTTTAACTAAATACCAACATGATATATATTTTTCAAAATATACTTTTAGTTGTACTTTAAAATACAGCGAGTTCATCATCTGAACCACAGTGTTATAAATAAACATAGTTTTTGATGAAGTAAAGCGTCCCTTTATGAAGAATTCGTATGATACTTATGGGTAAAAAAAAAGAGCTACCAAGTGGAAGTTTACTTCTGCTGTAGTTAGGATTTTTAAGTTTCAGAGTGAGTCAAACAGGTTATAATACACGGGCTAACTCCTACCTATAAAAAAGAATAGAATTTTTTTACATAATTGACAAAGATATTTTGCACAAAAGAAAAGAGTTGCCAACTCGGTTGCCATTTTGACCTCTACTTTCAATTTAAAACTTACAAGAAAGGTCTCCATACGGGCATGCCCCGAAAAATCTGAAAAAATTACAGAATGTTCTTCTCGTGTAGATATATACGTTTATAAAAAAAATTTCGGCGGAAACTCCATTGAGTAATCGTAAAAAAATAATGAAAATTTCGTTATTTGGCGATTTATCGCCGGTTGGCGAAGGAATGTAATTTCAAAAAATACTTTATATCAAATACACTTCAAGAAAAAAAAAAAGCTTTATGTTGAACTTGTTTTGAGAAATTTAATGTTAATAACTTTAGTTTTGTAAGCTTTAGTTTTTTTTTAAGTATAATTTTGTTATATCGATATTTATATGTATTTATATTTAAATTTAATCATCAAAATTTAAGATTTAAAACGAAATTCATAATTTAAATTAATTAAATTTGTTTCAAGCTCAAAGTCCTATTGAGAATAGTAGATTAGATTTTGTTGCTATGGAAACATCTATCTTTTATTTTTGCATACGCTTAAATTTATGAAGATAATTTTTCTCAATATTTTTTTTTTATCTATAAAATATTTTTTCCAGTGATTAATTAAATAATTACTTCAACAAGTAATAAATATATGTAATACAATGTGTATATATATGTATATAATATATTAAAATCTCTCGTTGTTTATGTATAAATTCATTAAGTACCATTTACATGCATTCTAAATATCCAAGAGTTTTGAGTTGCATTATAATCGTTTGCTTTTGGCGAAGAAAAAGGCTGCTCGCCAAATCGAGTGACTCTTTCCTCTTTTCACGCCAAATATTCGAAAACATTTTATTTTTTAACATTTTTTCTAATGTGATTCCGCCTCTAATTTTGACTGATCCTTTATTACCTACATAAGTACTTTAATTAGTATTTTTTCATAAAATTCTGAGTATGCCCAGTATGGAGACCTTCCTTGTTAGAATTCATATCCGATATTCTGAAAGAAAAAATTTTATTTTAAGTAATCACGCAATATCAGTTATTAAGTAAAGAAAACAAACCCATAAAGAATTTCTAGTGTGAACGTAAAATTTCAGATTTATAAAATTTAAAAAAGAAGACAAATCTGGAAACCCAATCTGCTAAAATAAGGCGAGTTTTTCTATTAAAGAATTATTGTTGGAAGTCTGCATCAGCCATAACCTGAAATTATTGATTCTATGTAAAAAATCAGCCGCCATCTAGTGACACCCTCCTCAGTTACTTTGTTTGCAAGTGATAGACTATGCTGTATATGTCTCCATTCCTTTCATTCATTACTCCATTCCTTTATCAACTTAAAATACATTTATATTGTTATATTGTTTACATCTTTTTTTTTTTTTTTTTTTTTTTTTTTTTTTTTTTTTTTTTTTTTTTTGCAAGTTGTTTCAGAATGGAACCCCTAAATTCAAAATACAAAAAGGGATTATCTATAATAAATATAAACATGAAGTAACTGAACTAGTTATCTTATAACCACATAAATTTTGTATCAAATAATTTAAAAGTTTGATTAGAATTTATGTGAATAGTTGGTCCTCCTATCTTAAATGAACAGAATGCTTTATTTTAGGTGTAAAATTTCGTAAATGTTCACCAATTTTTAATTTGGTACAAATTAACTAATTTCTAATTAATACTAGACTAGCAAAATTAACTAATTAATACTAGAGAACTACCTCTTTAAAATTAAAAAAGAATGTTTCCTCGTTTTGACATTTTAAAGTTAACTCGAAAATTTTTATACTTTTCATCTTATAATGAAAATTTGAACATTTTTAATAGCTTCTACATGCCAATATCTAGCTAATTAATGATGCGTAATCTTTAAAAGATATATTGATGAACTGTAAAACTAGGGAGTGCTTTAGGAAAGAACCTACGATATCAATCAAAATTCTTTATTCTCAAACATATTTAAAATAGAAAGAATGAGAACCTTATTAATCCTTTCTTTCCACTCTAGAGGAAATTCTCACTAACCATTAGTATTCAGCGTAAATGGGTGCTCCAAATGCTCTGGATACCAGTATTTTAAATTAATTTTCTTTGCCTCATCTATTGGCTGAACCATTTGTGGTAAAAGACAGCGAAATAAACTGTAAAATATTAGTGGTGTCCAAAACATTTGGCATCACGATTTACGAGGGACACTTGACAACACAGTGGTGTATGAGAACTACCTTTCGAGTGCAAAGGGTTAAAAGGGAAAATATTTTAGATATAGCGTTTATTTATTTGTCTTTACGAAAGTCTTGCATATTTTATTAGTAAATTTTTTAAAAATGTTTTATGATATAGTAACTTTAAAAAATAATGTATCGTCAAAAGGGATTTCCATGAGCTCATTCTATTATTATGTAACTGGTAATGATGCTAGAGTTAAAAATAGTGCTGGTTGTGAAATTATTGCTGGATTTGGAATGGGTGCTAGTCATAGACTAGCAGATGTTGCTGTAGTTGAAAATGGTTCTGCGCCCTCACCCGGTAATAGAGTAGATTTGGAGTAGAATTTAGTTGATCTTGGACCTTGAGCTCTTGCTGGTGTTGGAAATAATTCTGCTCCCTCACCCGGTAATAGAGTAGATTTGGAGTAGAATTTAGTTGATCTTGGACCATGAGCTCTTGCTGGTGTTGGAAATGATTCTGCTCCCTCACCCGGTACTGAATTTAAAAATTTAGCTGATCTTGGACCTGGACCTGCTGCTGATGTTCGAAACTGCTGTTTTATGGCCTGTTGCTGGTTTTAGACTTGATATTTGTCTTGGACCTGGTGTTTGTCTTGGAAGGGATTCTGGTCCATGTCCTGGTCCTGATTTTAGACTTGGTTTTGCTCTTTCACCTAGACCTGGTGCTGATCTTAGACTTGGTTCTAGCTCCTGTCCTGATGTAGTCCTGGTCTTACATGTGATTCTGGCCCCTGACATAGTCCTGGTCCGAATTAGACCTTGTGTTCATCTTGAATCTAATAGTATATCTAGACTTTATACAGATTTCGGCCCTGTTGATGGGTAAATGCACCCCTGAAGAAAATAATATACATATCTATTAAATACAGAATATGTAAATCAAAGATATATGAATTTTTTTCGTTCTAAGCTAACTTCGCTGCAACAAATTTCTTTATCATATCAATAACTTTTTAAAGAAATTATGCACGGCTGTTGTTAATCTTAATAAGCATTCCTCTTATAATATTTTGAGTACCGTTTTTAGTAGGATTAATAAAATATGCCTTTCGAATCTTAATAATGTTTAATTTAACACGATAAAAAAAGTCTCAAAACCATAGCTTGAAATCCTGAAGGTTATTGACAATAGAATAAGTATGAAATCTGTTGTTCTCAAAAGGAAGCAAAAAGATTAGGGCTGTACCCAAATATAGTAGAACAAGTAATATTGTCTACGTGCGATATTATGTAAATGCAATAGTTAGTAACATATACTATATTTGGAAACAGTCCCTTATCTTTTTTGCTTTCTTTTGGGAACAACGGATTTTGAGCTTATTCTATCGAGGATCATTTTCGGAACTTTCAAGCTATGTTTTTGAGACTTTCACAAAAATTGCTCGATACATTCTGCTCTAACATTGTGGCATTATATTTTGAAACTGCATTTGCGAATGCGCAGTTAAACATTATTTAGTGAATTTGCTCCTTTTTAATGCAATTTGTGCTTGATGACTTAGGGTTTTGTGCAGTAGGCTCTTAGACTAGGACACGAATAGATTAATATTTAAAATTAGTTTTTAAAAATAGGATATTATTTAATAATCGTATTGTATAAGATAATAGGCCAGCCTGTTTCCGGGTGAATGTTCTTTGTTTCTAAAATAATAAGTTCAACTTTAACTGTACTTGATTCGTACTGTTGTTTATTTTGCAAAGGTTAAATTGTACTGGTTGGGCATTATGGTTGCTTGGTAAAACGTCTAATAAATGCATTTTTAATGTCTTTTGTATTTTAAACTTTTTATAAAATTTTATTTTAAACTGTATTAAAGTTGTCTTATTTTATTGATATTATTTAGTCTTTTAAAGTTTCAAATTCAGACATTAAATGCATGTATATTGCAAAATAAATTTCAATCTAAGCTTATCCATTGAAGATTTTACGTGTATGTATGTGTGTATGTTTTCCTTATGAAAATAAAATAATGTTAACTCTGTTTTTTAAAATAAGGTTAAATTAAGTAATCTATTTTTGTTTCCATGATTAACGCTTGTGAAAGAATTAACTTTAATTACGAAAACATCTTTAGTTTCACGGGGGAAATGAATGATTTAAATAACAAAGAATTTCTACTCAGAAAATATTTTCTCTAAGAATTTACATAAAGGGTACTTTTTTTAAATGCTTTCATGAGTACAAGACAAGTAAATTTTACAAAGTATTTTAATGAATATCTTTTCGAAAAATATTTTCTTTTTCTCATATAAAAAATGTAATCCAAATAGATTACAGGTCTTTTGTAACATTTTTTTTTCTTTTCAACCGGAGCTTGACGATAATGAAGAATTATATTTCATTTTAGAGTAAAAAAAAACATACTTGGAAATTTAAAAATTACAAACATATTTTTGCAATCTTAAATGGTAGTTGAAATTTTTTTAACATGTTGTAAAAAGTCAATTTAAATTTTAAAAATACTATTACTCTGCTGAGCAAAAATAGTTAGTAATACATTTGTAATTTCTTTTGAAGTTTTATATTTGCATATTGAATTCAGTTGACATAAAACTCAAGTCATATAATCATAAAAGCATTTCTCTTAAACGCCAAAGAAATGTTTTATTTTTGTCATATTTTTGAAAGATTAATTTTTCGCTTAGGAATTCTGAGCAATAGGGATTTTATTATTAATATTACTTGTGTAAGAGAGGGGAAAAGGGTAGGGGAATATTTCGGTAATAAAATTTTTATTTAAAATAAACATATAGAGTGTTTTCAATGCATTTTTGGGATGATATCTACAAGGTGAGTCATAAATATCGAAACAATAGGCTATCTCCTTAAATATTGCCCCTAGACTCATACTTCCAACTGCAAAAATTCATAAAAAAGGTGAAATTTTTGATAAGATAAATTGAACTCTATGGGGGGGCCCTATTTAAAAAAATACGAAAATAAAATTTTTATACGGCCCCCGTAGGATAAAAATTCCAATTAGGAAAACTTTCCTTATCCAGTCCTGAATAAGACACAAAAAGTTGCATCTTCATATCTTCAAAACTCACAGAGTTATAGTCATTTAAATAATTCATCAGGTTTTAAGGGATTAAACACAAATTGAAATGGGCGCAATTTAAAAAACAATGTTACGTTAACAGTTCTAGGAAACGTGTAAATATCTATCTTTTGAATTAGAATTTATATTTTATTTTCCTTTTTTGTGATGGCTAGCCATATAATTTGCTAAGAAAAACACAGCATTAAAATTTCTCATACAATTTATAAAAATTTCATATGGTTAGTACTGGTTTAAATGAGATAAATAAAACTCGTTATAACTCGAAACAATATTTATCGGGTTTCAATTTCTTTCCATTTAATAAGAGATGAAAATCTGATTTTAATTTTGCTCCAGGGTTTTTGTTTTTTAATAGTAATTTTAAAACTATTAAAAATATTTATTGAAAAAATAATATAACTTAAAAAAATCATATTTTCAAAAGTAAATATTTTTTTTCAAATTCGCCGAAACAAAGTTAATGTAAAATAATCAAAAATGACATGTTTCAAGTTCTTTTTTTCTGTAATAATTCTTAACTTTTAATAATTTAAAGACAAGAAATAGTGAGGAAAAATTCATTATGCAGAAAAACGCAGTGTACTGTTTAAATGTTTAAAAGAATGCGTTTTCTAAGATGCAGATTAAGTCTTTTTTGTAAATTTAGCTCTCAAAACTTCAAGCTTTTTATCGTCTTTTAGAGGCTGTTAAAATATTTGTGTTAGGACCGGGACGTTACTCTTTTTCTGAAGACTCGCTTATTCTGGCCTAACGTATTTTTCATACTCGAGAGGGCTGTTTTCTTCTTCCTAGGTCTGAATTGGACGAAATTTTCAATCCCGGTCTTGAACAATCCATATTAAAATCACTGTCACGGACTGACGCTATACGTGCATAAAATAAATAAAATTTGGTTCAATATTTTTTTTACGAAAACCACATAGATTTTAAAATAGCTTTTAATTTACAAAAAAAAAAAAAAAAAAAAAGCTTTAAAATTTCTTTTTTTAAGGAATAGTATATTTAAAGGCGAAAAATTAAAATACAATAAAACCAGTGAGAAAAAATCTGCCTATGGCGGAATTCTGTTTTACCTGAGAAAAAAATAAACTCCATTTACAATTCTTCGGAAGGGCATTTGTCTATAACATATTTTTTCTTTCCAATGTGATTCCGTCTTAAAAGATTGTACTGTATAACATTTTTCAAAGTCTCCAACGCATGGGATATGGATTAAAGATATTAAAAAATAAGGGAAACATTTACATATAAATAGATATTCATTGATGAAATAAATATATCACAGCCTTTGACGCTTCTTTAATAATAAAGAGTATAAATATAAAAAAAAGAAAAGCTATAATAAGTATTTTTGATCAGAATTCCTCCATACGAAACAAATTTTAACCACACCGAAGTAGAAATTCACGCCTGAGCCGGGCTATGATTTAAACTTTTTTCCAGGCCGGTCTGGGTTATGATTTAAAAATTTTTCCAGGCCGGGCCGAACTTTCTTCCCTATGGGTCTGTTTGGGACCGGACCTAGATATTTCGATCCATGCAGACCTCCACTACAGACTACCAACATATTTCGAAAACAAGTTTAGATTTAATTCAATACGCTGCTTTGTTATGTCCAAACTAGAAGCAATGTCTTAAATCGACATTTAATAATGGATAATTTGTGGACGATCCCTCATTTGCTTTCAAAATAAATCAAAAATTCTTCGTTTACAGGCATGGTTAAGTGGTGTAAGTGATGAAGTTTGGAGAATTTTGGATTTTAATATCTCTGTCAGGTTTTTAGATATGGAGATGAAATTTTTTTTGTTCTATTTAGGAATGCATTAGGAATAATTTCCTAATTGGAAATTTTGCCCTACGGGGACCGTATTAAAATTTAATTTTTGTATTTTTTCAAATAGGCCTTCCATGGAGTTGCATTTTATCTTAACAGAAACTTCGCATTTTTTAATGAATTTTTGCAATTGGAAGTAATGGTCTACGGGCAATATTTAAGGAGTTAGCCTTTTGTTTCGATATTTATGACTCACCCTGTATATTCATTATTTATAGGTATCGCGTTGTTTTTTTTTGTATTTTATTATCATCTTCACATTAATTTAATAATGTTATTAAAAGAGAATTACGCTTGGTGAATATTGCACTTTAAGGTCACTTATCGTACTACTAACGTAATTTTTTTCAAAATGTACTTGAAAAAAACAAACTGCACAAGCCTGCAAAATTTGACTTTTGGCGTGTTTTTTATAAATTGAGGGGGCTCACAACTATAACATACCTAGCCCATTTAGAAAAAAAAAACTTGCTGGATCGGCCAACAGGTGGTGGTGGATTTCGAAGTTAAGTACTAACTTCACTAACAAAACTTAATCAAGATTAATGATAAACAAATATTTCTGAAAGTATTAAAACGAGTTTTTTATCTCTTTCTTTCTATAAGAGCTGTTTTTATCAAAACTATGTTAAGGAGGTATTCAATTTTTAATCTTCCCCATTTCTACTTCATTGGGCAGATTTAGCCCATTTGCAATCACCACCGAGATATTAGCTATCTCAATGATTTCAGCGAGTTTTCAAGGCAAACTATGTTTGAATATTTCAGAAACTCACATGAAGTTACATATTCACCTGCAGAAGTTCATTATATTTCCAATATGACGTAACATTCAATTTTTCTTAATTTATCAAACTATTTATTTCAAAACCGTAAGACGAAATGCAGTATTTCATCTTGATACAAGTATAAAATATACAATATGAACTTTAAAAAGGTCACCGGGTTACTTAAAAACTGACTAAAAAATAGAAGCGGTGTTACAATTTAAAACACATTTTTCAAACGTCGTCTGTTTTAAATAAAATGCATTTTAACTTGTAACATATCTTCTAATATTTAAGTCGCCTTTTAAGTAGCGCACAGAACTTTTTGAAGTTCATATTCTTTATTTAATTTATTTAATTTCCATTTTTCACGTGGAAATCTTGCTATAGAAAAATTATAACGTAATATTTAGTTTTTTATTATCATTATTCGTCAAACTATTTATTACGCTTTAATTTTTCACGTGGAAATATGCCAATAGAAAAGTAATTGTCGAGTTAAGATTTTTTTTAACTGTTGGCAATTTCTACAACGAAAACTGGTTAAATTTTAGTGTCATTTATCTGTAAGAGCTGGTTTTATCAGAGTCATCTTAAGGCATAGCAAAAATATTAAACCCTCCCCATTTTCACTCCCTTGAACCGATTTTGGTCATTTGTAATCCCCGCTGAGATATTAGCCGTATCATTGTTTTGGGCCAGTTTGAAGACGATCCGTGCATTTTAGCAAGGATTTAAGTCAAGGATTAATATTTAGGAATTAAGTCATTCTTACTTAAAGAATATGGAATCAGATTTACCCAGCCAAGAGGTACAAGTTTCGAATAGTGAAAGATTACCATCTTCATCAAGTCAACCATCCTTTTCCTGTAATAAATGTCAAAAATGCTTCTCTAAAAAAGATTGCATTAACCAGACATCAAAGATCTCACTTGGATAAAAAAAATTCAAAATACTGATTTAAAACGACATAGTGTAACTCCTTCCAAGACACCCACCACATATAAATGTGATGAATATTGAACAGAATATTCCAGAAGTATTTGTTACGAATTCACAAGAGATTTCATAACACATATAAATGTGATGAATGCAGAACAAAACTTTCTAAGAAGTATTTCATTCACAATATATTCACATACATTCACAAGAGATCTCATTAGAAGTTTCATGTTTGTGAAAAATGTTCTAACTACTTTTTAACAAAGTCTGCTTTAACTAAACATAGAAAAAATTCATCACCAAAAGGAATATAAATGTAAACATTTAGCAACTTTTATCGTATGGAATAAATTTAGTAAATATATACATATACATACGTGTGTGTGTGTGTAATAATAACAAAAAATTGCCTTAACTCTAAAATAATTATTTTCAAATACTTTTACTATTTAATTTTTCCCTTTTTTAAAATAATGTTTAACAAATTATTTATAGTCCATATCCTACCACCGTGTACCAAGCTTGACTGCTAATCAAATGTTGTACGATTTAGTGACGATTAAAAATAATACGTTATGTACTGGCACTTGTATTATGCATTGTTACGTAACAGAACATCTAACATTAGCCGGTAGAATTGAAAATATTAAACTTAAATTATCAAAATGAAGTTTTATTCAAAATAAATTTAATTTCTTAAGTTATGAAATAAAATATGATATTTTAATGCCTGATAATACTAATACAGATGCAAACAAAAAATCAAAACTTCCCGCAAATGTTAAAGAACTGAAAAGTTTCTCAGGAATTATAAATGTCTACCATAAATTTATAGACAAATATGCAGAAATCAGACATCCCCTCAATATATTATTTAAGAAAAATACCATAGCGGAATGAAATTAAGATTGTTAAAATACTTTTCAAAAATTAAAAGATGCTTTAATTGCTAAACCTGCTTTGAAATTTTATGACTCTAAATTACCCCTTCATATGTTTGTTGACGCCTCTCAGGTGGTAGCAGGTGCAGTCCTTAAACAGCCAGATAGTAATAATAATTCACAACCTATTGTATACTAGTTCATCGGCTCGTGCAGAGACGGAAACTCGTTTTTATTCCGATTAATTGACTGAACTGAAGTTTAAGATGAAAATCATAGTTGGTATAGTATCGAATAGATAATATTAACGCAATTAACATGAGTAACTAAATTTTGAAATATTAAAATGTACATATGACATAGAAGAAAGTTTTGGGATTGGCACATCCAACTAGTTTTAGAATAGAGAGATACAGTTAACCCCTTCGTGACAGTAGCATTTTACTTAATTTTTCCTTTACCACCGTTTTTTTCAAACAGAAAAATTTCTGTAATTGAATCGCGAAAATACTCCAATTAATGTAAATGTTACAATAAAAATTAACTTGTGGGAACAATGAAGGATTCCGGCAAGTATACCAGATAAGTGGCAAGTATACCAGAAATCGTCTCTAAATGAATTAATAATTCTTATATTTATTGTACGTAACCCCCTGAGTGCGAGTTATACTCGAACTTGACCATTTATATTTTAACTAGAAGATAGCCCGTCAAAATGACGTGTTTCCATTTTTGAAAGGATGATAAAACCTTACAACAACTTTGGTCAATCATAGCCATTTTAGGCTTAAACAATTTTGAAAAATACAAAGATTGAACATGATAGAAAAATCTAAAATAATAATAATAATAATAATAATAATAATAATAATAGAAATCTGCATTTAAAACTTAAACAAAACTATCTGATGGATGGGGAGGGATTGTAATGAACAAATAGTAAATGCATAAATTTTAAAAGAATAAAGTAAGGTAAAATATCAATTATAAAAGAATACATTGTGAAACTACAGCCAAAAATATTTTAAAATACTGAGAGAAAATAATAAAAATATCCAAAATGTATAAAAAAAATTTCCCATTTTGGCCATTTCCAGAGGAATATGAGAGGGTAGCCAAATTATTAATTGAATGGGTAAAATAATGGCATAGAATATGCCGCTAATGAATTTCACTCACAAAATTACAGTAATTATTTCACAAAAAACATGCAAATTAACATGCATTAATAATGCAAAACATGTACTAATAATGCTATTTTAAAACATTTGTGAATTAACTATTTTATACCATTAGCTAATACTTGAAAGAAAATAATTTATAAGATCGAAAACAAATGTCAACAATAAAGAGTAAACAATCGTGATCCGTTATGTGACAATAAAGTCATTTACAGCTGTAAAAAAAAGAAAGAAATAAAAAATAAATAAATAAAGCAACACGAATATAAAAATTCTAACAATATTGTATTTAAAACGCACCTTCGCTTTTCTTAAATAAAAAATTTAATTAAACACTGTTAAAAATTTGACTGTTTTGCTGCATCGTCATTACACAACTTTTATAGAAAATGATTACTTAACCGTATTACACTGTTAAAAATTTGACCCATTTGTTGCAGCGTCACTCCACAGCTTTTATAGAATATCTCTTTTATGACCAATGAGAATGCTCCATAACACAGTAAAAGTAACTGCTTTATATAAAAGCAGTGGAGTGATGTTGCAGCAAATGGGTCAAATTTTTAACAGTTGCTGCAGCACCACTCCAACGCTTTGATAGAAAACGGTTACTTTGTGTGTGTTACTTACAGTGTATTCTATAAAAGCTGGGGAGTGATGATGCAGTGAAAGGGTCAAACTTTTAACAGTGCACTGCTAAAAAATTGACCCATTCATTGCAGCGTCACTCCACAGCTTTTATTGAATGTCTCTTTTATGATCAATGAGAATGCTCCACAACACAGCAAAGTAATCGTTTTCTATAAAAGCGGTGGAGTGATGCTGCAGCAAATGAGTCAAATTTTTAACAGTCTGACTATTGTGTTTGAAATAGGGAAACGATTTCAAAGCACAGTAAAATGCAGTGACGTCATTTACAGCTCAAACTGTAAATCTGACAAATGAGAACGCTCCATTACGACTCTGGAACGTGTGCATTGGACAAAAAATTGATAGCCTTTAAAATCGGAGATAACTTTTCACAATGGAATTTGTCATTGGTCACAATAAGTGTTTTTTCTGGTGGATGGGTTGACCCCGGAATCGTTATACACGGAGGGATTTTATATGTATAATAAAATATATGAAGGCGTGTTACATTTCATCGCTTTATACTATACATATATCAGCAAAAAATTATATTATATGTCATATGAGATGCACCTAAATCTACATGCGCAGTTTTTTGTAATACACATTTGAAATTTTTTTTAAAAAAGGACAGAATATGAATATAGTAGCTAAGATTGTAAAAATTTAAATTTTTTTAACTTTTTTAAAATTTTAATTAAATATGCTGGGTTTTTTTAGTTTGTTTGTTTGTTGTCTTTATTGTTGTTTTTCAAAATTTACTTTTAGTTGAGCATTGAAATGCGTGACTTAAACTTTTGAACTGTATTTCTTAAAGTAAAAAAATGCAATAGGTAAACTATCCATTTAATTATTATATTGAATGCATTTAAGCATTAGCTTTAATTTGTATCAGAGAGGTATTTTTAATTCTTTGTGAAAGTAATGAAAAAGCATGGCTAAGCAAACACATAAATTATATTGCTGTTATTATTAACGCTTGTCAACATCCATTTCTTAAATTTATTATGTTTATTGTAATATTCAATTTAAATGATTTATTTTCACATTCAAAGGATAGCTTCAGTTAGATATCTGCCAGAACCTATGCAATTTAAATTAATAAGCGAAATTTTCCTAATCTGCTTAGACATTCCTCATTAATTAATTCACCTCTGAAGAGAATAGCTTATTGTTGTGTGTATTAACTGCTATACTACAATACGTAGTCTTTTTTGCGTTGACAAATGAAAACTGATTGATAAATACTTCTAAATTGGAAACGCACATGTGGGGAGCAGCGGTCTTTTTTTATAAATTATGTTGTCAAGTAAGGGGCAACAGATAAATTAAAAAATTATCAAGAAATGTTTTTTAACCCTTTCCAACACTATATTATGATTACAAAACATGGCATTCGTGATAGTTATCGTTCATTTACAAAGATGAGCAAAAGAAATCGGTTACAGTACGTACTGCCTTAGAGCAATAATTGCTGAAATTGCGTTTTAAATTTCGGTATATATTCTTTTAAATTTAACTATTTTTCTCATGTTACTGGTTTGGCATAAATTCTATACAACGTATACAGGACGGCACAAAATAATTCCAATTTCGTACCACTCTCTTTATTAGTGGAAAATGCTGATAAGGAAATTTTCATCTGAGATGTGTGTTTTTCAATTGAACTAAATTTTAGCATGCATGTAGTTTATACATACAATTCTATGCATTATACACAGGTTACCCAAAGAATTTGGATAAAATTTTCCAAGTTTTTGATGGAAATTGACGAAAACACGTTTTTGAATGTGTTATGCATTCCATGGTTCTCGATGCTGCTCGCCAAACTACGACAAAATGCTTCATTTGGCAAGTAAACGAGGAACGCCAAATTGCAATTGGTGAATTTCTGATTTTGTTTATGTGTGTGCGCATGTGTGTTTGTCAATGCAGCTGAGATATTTTATTCGCATTGCTAACGACTGATGTTGCTTTAAATGTTAAATCGCACCGTACCACTTACAGTGGTCTATTGAGAGATATACTAACTCAACACTAATTCAATTTAGCAATAGCCAAATATTAAAAAAAAAAAAAAAAAAAAAAAAAAAAAAAAAGATTTTGCGAAAGGTATTATTTATAGTTGCCAACTTTTACGCATTTTTCCTACCACTAAAATTCTACAGAGATTTTCCATATGTTTAATCATAAGATTTCGTTGATTAAATAAGACTATACTAGCAGGGGAGACCGAGCTTAGCTCGGTCAAAATTAACTTTGTGTTCAACTCGATGTAGTATTTTCACTGTATCATTAACTCTGTATTATTACTGTAAAATATGTTTATAATAGTATTATTTAGAAAAACAATCAATAAGAAAACTATGTTTTTATGCGCATGTTTATAAATTTTACTTTATTTTAAAATTTACAACGAAAGGACATCGATCTAAATCACTTTTTTAGCTCGACTCTGATTGGTTTAACCATCCATCTCGAATCCTCTAAGAATGCAGAGCTGCCAAGTCTCCAGTTTTTTGCACACCAGTATTATTTTAGAGAAAATCATCTGTTTTTAAATCGTGTCAATGTTCCAATTACTTAAAACATCATTTTCTGTATAATAATACTGGTATCCAAAAAGCCGGAGACTTGGCAGCTCTGAGAATGTATAAAAAAATTCTTTACATTCTGAAAGACAATATTTTTTGCTAGATATAGCCAAATTTGGAGGCATTCTTTCATTTGGCTCCAAATACGTGTTTTGGTTTTCGTAATTTTTATAGTCGATTTTTTGGCCATATGTCGCCAATATTTTCCAAATATCACCAAGTTATTGGCTTTTGCTATATTTTCGTGACCTTGACCAGTATTACCCAAAATGAGCCACTAATCAAATTTGATCAAGCGTGTGACATAGCTTAATCGTCTTCAGGTAGTCAAAAACAGTAGAATATAAAATTGAATGAAAATCGTTTAAGCCATTTTTTAGGTAAAATTATCTTGGCAGCATTCAGCAATAAAGCGAAATGACCCATTAATATAATTTTGTTTAACATGCGACTCAGCTCAATATTCTTCTCGTGACAAAAAACGTTTTGTTTCAAAATTTAGGTAAAATTGATTGAGTCGTTGTTATATATATTTAGAAAGACCCTAGCTCATTAAGACCCAAAATGACCCACAAATCGAATTTTCGCGAGCATGTGTCCAAGCCAAATGGTTTTCTCTTGCTCAAAAACGATATAATACAAAGTATAGTCAAAGTGGTGAGTACTATTTTCTATATAAAATTAGCATGACCCATCATGACCAACAAATGACCCTTATAATCGAAATCTCACGAACGTGTGGCCTAACTCTTTAGTTTTAGCATGCCGAAAAACATTAGATACAAAATTTAGATAAAATCGATTGAGCCGCTTTTTAGATATAGTTAGTTTGACCCTGATCCAAAATGACCCATTGATCGAATTTTCTCAAAAAATCTGCCATAACCCAATGATTTTCTTGTGCCCGAAAACGATAAAATACAAAATTTAGTCAAAATTGCGCGAAACGTTGTCTAGATAAAATTAGAATGACCCAAATGTGGCCCACTAATCGAAATTTCTCGAACATGTGACCTACCCCAATGATTTTCTCATGCCAAAAATATGCTGTATACAAAATTTCGTTAAAATCGACCCAATCATTCTTTAGATATAGCTTGACCTTGACCGATTAAGACCCACAAATGACCCTTATAATCGAAAGCTCTCGAATATGTGACTTAGTCCATTAGTTTTCTCGTTTCTAAAAATTGTTATATACAGAATTTCGTTAAAATTGATCTTGCCGTTCTTTAATTATAAATAGCTTGACCCACACCCTTTATGGTCCAAAATGACCCATTAATCGAAAATTTTCGAACATGTAACCTAGTCCAATGATTTTATCGTGCCAAAAAAATGTTGCACACAAAATTTCATTAAAATCGATCCACCTGTTCTTTAGATATAGCTTGACCATGACCCATTAAGACCCACAAATGACCCTTATAATCGAAAGCTCTCGAATATGTGACTTAGTCCATTAGTTTTCTCGTTTCTAAAAATTGTTATATACAGAATTTCGTTAAAATTGATCCTGCCGTTCTTTAATTATATATAGCTTGACCCAGACCCTTTATGATCCAAAATGACCCATTAATCGAAATTTTTCGAACATGTAACCCAGTCCAATGATTTTATCGTGCCAAAAAAATGTTGCACACAAAATTTCATTAAAATCGATCCACCTGTTCTCTAGATATAGCTTGACCATGACCCATTATGACCCATCATGACCCAGAAATGACCCTCATAGTCGAAATCTCTCAAACATGTGATTTAGCCCATTAGTTTTCTCATGTCAAAAAACTGTTACATACAAAATTTCGTTATAATCCATCACGCCGTTCTTTAAATATAAATAGCTTGACCCAGACTCTTAATGACCCAAAATGACCCATTAATCGAAATTTTCCGAACATGTAACCTAGTCCAATGATTTTATCGCGCCAAAAAAATGTTGCATACAAAATTTCGTTAAAATCGATCCACCTGTTATTTAGATATAGCTTGACCATGACCCATTATGACTCATCATGACCCACAAATGACCCTCATAGTCGAAATCTCTCAAACATGTGATTTAGCCCATTAGTTTTCTCATGTCAAAAAACTGCTACATACAAAATTTCGTTATAATCCATCACGCCGTTCTTTAAATATAAATAGCTTGACCCAGATCCTTAATGACCCAATATGACCCATTAAAATTTTTTTTCGAACATGTAACCTAGCCCAATGTTTTTCTCGTGCTCAAAAACCATAGAATGCAATTTTTAGTCAAAATTGCGTGAGAAAATCTCTAGATAAAAATAGCATGACCCACAATGTCCCCAAAAATGACCCACTAACCGAATTTTCTAGAACATGTTACCTAATCCAATGGTCTTCTTGTAATCCAAGACGATAAAATATAAAATTTGGTCGAAATCGTTAGAGCCGTTTTTTAAATAAAAATGGCTTGACCCACTAATCAAAATTTTTCGAACATGTGACCCAGCTCAAATGTTTTCTCGTGCCAAAAAACGATTGGATACAAAATTTCCTTAAAATCGATCCAGCCGTTCTCAAGATATAAATAGCTTGATCTTGACCGATTATGACCCAAAATGACCCAATAATCGAATTTTCTCGAACATGTGACCTAGCCCAATGGTCTTCTCGTGCCCGAAAATGGTAAAATCCAAATTTTTGCGAAAATCGTTAGAGCCGTTTTTGAGATAAAATTTACCCACACAGACACACACGCACACACAATTTTTGCTCGCATTATAGTATAAGATTTACTATAAAATTTTTACGGTTGGAAAAATGCGTAAAAGTTCGCAGCTATGTATTATTTATTTCTTGTCAGTTAATCATTATTTATGAGCGGGTATGTGACTAGAGCCGGTTAAAACACAAACAAAATTATTTACATCAAATTCCAAATAAAGAAAAGAATTTCCTTGAATAAGATGCTGAAATTAGCCATTTACGGTTCTATTTCTTAGTTACAGCCGGTCAATTTTTTCAATCAGTTCGATTTGAAATCTCATTCCATTTTTACTGTATAAATTCATAATGATTAATCAAAGATAGTTATTTGGAATTTTTATTTAGATTGCTAAAAGAATACTTGAAACATTTATTGATTTAGGAAACGTTTAGAATGTACTTAATTTTAGTAGATTCTGTATCTGATATTTGAATTTCTCTTTTATAAGCAATAAAAAAAAGTGTTATTTTAGAACATATTGAAAAAAGAGGATTCAATAAACGGTTAAATATAGATTTTTCGTTGTTTTATGCAGAATCTGTTTTACTAACTTTTTTTTTCATTTGGTTAGTCCTTTTTACTTCGTATTCGCCAAAACCTAGTGAGAACTGTGATGCGTTCCCAGTACAATTAGATATCATATTTCAACTTGTTAAATTTTGAAGTTTTGTTACTCAAATTGTTGTAAAGTGCTTCATAATCAATGTTTGAAGGATAGTTTTTTTCTTTCTTGTTTAACTTTTTCTCTAGTTACTATATTTGGAAAATAAAACAATAAATACGTTACATAATAACTTTTGCATAACACATAAAAATTTAATCTGCTTATTTTATGATCAACGCGATGTATATTTTTTTATATCTGTGTTTTTAATTTTTTCATATACCACATTTACATGGCAAAAATCAAAACGGATACTCAACTATTTTCTTTTAATACAGTAAAACCTCCATAACGGACACTCCCGAATAGCGGACACCTCTATTTAACGGACAGTTTTCCAATCCCCACTCCCAAAACCTTAATTTTTATATGCTTAACCTCTGAATAACGGACATTCCGAATAGCGGACACAAATTTTGACGATGAAGGCTGGGAATTTTATTTTTAATGTGAAACAAAATTGAAAAAAAGTAAAAAATCTCTAAATTTATCGGGAAAATGTGTCATAATTTTTCTGACCACTGATAAATTTAGGGTTAGGCTGTGTTAAATCCCTTTCCCGTGCCCTGTATTGAATTCAAGGGGTGAGTTGGGAGAAAATGTCCCTTCCAGAGCTTTGGTGTGCCTCCTCCCTCGTAGAAAATTTGAGATTTTATACTGTTAAGAAGCGGCAAAATGTGGTGAGCAGTTATACATTTTTTTTGTAAGAAAAAAAAGTAAATATGATTCAAAAGTATTAAAACTATTACTTTGACTAGAACTTGACACTGAAAAGCAAATTACATGTAATCGCAAGCAAAAGCAAAAGGTGTGCACAATTTCATTTCAGTTTTATTGCTTAAAAAAATTAATTTCTTATTAATTATGTAATAAACGGTGGTATATTTTTACAGTCCTATATTTAGGATATATATGAGTCAAATAAGGAAACATATGCATTTCTTATCAATTTTTCGAATCGCCGAGATTTTCCCAATAGCGGACACTTCCGAATAGCGGACAGTTTAAACGCTACAGAGCTGTCCGTTATTTAGGGGTTTTACTGTATTTATAATTATTTTTTTAAGTCGAGGGAAGAAATTTTTTGACACTTTCATAAATATAAAACAAAGGTGAATATCAAATTTTAAAACATTATTGACTTAACTGCTTTTTTAAATTCCTATCTACTTATAATAAAATGCGTCTGAAGAAATGTGTAGAACGGTTCCAGGTTGTGCCACTCCTATCTGGATTAAATCGTTGCTAGACGCCACGTTAGGCTTAATTGAAAACAGATGCTAAAATGATGCTTTTAAAATTTCTTCCACTTGAAATAATGTTTTTTCAGCATATTTTCACATAAAACGTGTATATCAAACCCAATTATAATACATAAAGATAACAGTGGAAGTGGAAAAGTTTTTTATTATCTGAGTACGATCGTTTTTTATTTATCACTCTAGCACCGTCTCTCACAACTTTAGTGCTGCCATCTATGATCTATTTTAGAAGCCTTTTTGGGAATATATTATAAAAGATAAATTTAGTTTTAAATGAATTTAAATTTAGATTTATTATTATTATTTTTTAAATACTAGCATTTATCCGGTTAATTTTTTTAATTTTTGTTTTCTATTTAAATAAATAAGCTCTTTTTTTTCTTCAAGTTGTTATGAATATATAAGATATCATCATGACTGCATTAGTAAAACTGAAAATTATTTTTTCACATGGTCTTAAATTAAAACTTTATCTGCTCTGATGCAACGCTTGCAAATAAATCAAAATTGCTCTTGAATTAAAATCTGATGATTTTTAGTTAGTTTATGATATTATATATTCTTTACATTTAAATGGCATTTGATAAAAAATACAAATTTCGTTTACAATGTAAGCAAATTTCGAATGGATATAATCTAAGCTTTAAAAATTGGTAGATTTAATTTAAAATTTTACAAAAGAAACAATAATAATAATTTTGGTTTTCATAACTTATGGATTGAATTTTTAAAATTGCAAGCTGAAGTTTTTAAAAATTGATTTTGATTTAAATCAATGCCTCCTACTATAGAAAATAGCAGTATTTTCTATAAGAAACTACGATTTTTTTAAAGTTGTTTTGTGTGTATTAACTGCGTATAGATGACACCAAATCTAAATTTAAAAAGAAAACTCAAAGCTTCATAATCGATGCCTAAAAGCATCGAACTAAGAATCTATCATATACCCACGACTAAAATCGCTGCCGAATCATAATAAAGAATGCATTTTAAAATTTTAAAAACTTCAATATTTAATTTAAATGTTTTGTGAAATCTTCAGAAATTGAGATTTATTTTGCCAATTATTATTATTATTGTAATAACTACTGTTTTTTGTTTTGAAATTAAAATTTGTTCAAAAACTAAATATCAAGTAAAAAAAAAAATGTATTTGTAGAAATTTATTGCTATTTTTAAAATGTGCTTTTTTACAATACAAACTCTCTTCAAAAATAAAATCTGCATTCTGTTTGTTTGTATGAAGTATTAAAAAGATGAAATGCAAGTGAAAATTCCGTCATTTTTGACGGGGTTATATACTAGTACAATATATTTTAGAAATAGAAACATAACTATGAAAACTTCTCACATGTGTCTCATGAAAAAAAATAAATCCACTATGTAAAAAGTTTAAAGAATTTTTATTCGGAAAATACTTTCTTTAAAACTTAGCGTAAAAGTATATTTATGTTTTAGTAACTAATGTTACACGTACATTTTAAAAGATTCTTATTTTATTAGTTTTCTGTTGGAAAGACATTTTCTTTCTTTATTACAGAAAAAAAGTAAATTATTTGGATTACTTTAATTTAATTAGATTGCATTTTTTCTATTAATTCCTTTTTTTTGTAAAAAAGAAACGAAGAAAAAGAAATTATATTTGCAGTACAGAAAAAAAATATTTGACATTTTAAATATGACTCCGTTTAAAAATATCACTTGCCGCCGAAAAAGCTGCAAAATTCTCTAGATATTTTTAAAACAATAAATGTTAACTCGAAAAAATGCAATTTCTGTAAATTTTCAATAATTCAATATCATTTGAAATTCGACAACATCATTCGGTAAAATATATATTTGATCATAAAAATTCTTACTGAGTTAAGGTAATTTTTCTTTTACTAACCAACTACCATAACTGCTTAAACCATTCGTTTCATACGAATACTAGCAGTCTTCGCCCGCTACGCTGGTCGGTTTCTCTAAAGGAATCTTGAATCAAACGAAACACATCCAGAAGAAAAAGAAATATGTGTGGCACTCGGGGACTGCCGCGGTAAAGCTATTGCATAGCATTTTTTATCAACTTATGGAATTATAATTATTTATTTATTTTTTATTTATGCAGTTTTTTTTTTTTTTTTTTTTTTTTTTTTTTTTTTTTTGTCTTTGATAATAATTAAATTTTTTTCTTTTTCTTTGATATTAATTCAAGTTACACTTTTTGTGTGTGATGACCGATAAGGAAACACATTTTTTTTCTTTTATTGAATAAATGAGAAGTCTGCCGAACTGAAAAGACGTTAGCCGGAGTGTTAGGTTTTTCTCGTTACGGTGTTTCTAGATTCGGTCGCCGCGCTCAAAGCCCGCTATAAAAGCTATACAATAGCTAAAAAAAATTTTAATCAAACATTTATAATTGTTGTCTTAATATTATTGTATAATCTTATATTATTCTGTTCAAATTCGATGTTGACAACATAACAGACAAAATTGCTCAAAGATGACTGAAATGCCTATGTTTAACTATTTTTTTTATAAGTGTGTTATTTTGAATTTCCTGTTTCTACCTAAACTTGCAGTTGATATACATCGAGATATCCTAAAGGTGCAATCATTCCATTAAACCTGTTAGGTGGGAATTTCTAAAATATATAAAATACATGTTTAAGTTTATTTTAGTGGATTAGGAAGCTCAAATTCATGTCTCTATCTAAAATTGCTGCTGAGGTATGACGGAATGGCCTAATTTTTCGCACTTTTTGTAAATCCTTTTAGATGAGCAGAATTTCTAAAATCGCTGCAATATTTAATAAGTTTTAGTAGGCTTGTTATCTTGAATTTCACGCTTCTACCTTCTAAAACTGCTGCTGGAATATGATTAGTGAAGTGCGAGTCTCGGAAATTTACCAACCGAAAAAAATTCTCATAATAAAAAACACAATCTATATAGGCATCGATTATTTTCGAGAATCTAAAATCAAGATGTCCTACAATTGATCATTAAAATAATTGTTTTTACTTGCTTATAACGGATTTTAGTAAAAGTATAGCAACTAAAAACGGATGGAATTAAAATACACCACACTGGACAGAGGATAAAAGGGAGCCGCAATAGTCTAAAAGTCATGTGACTTTATATCCTAGTTTCAAAAAGTTTAAAAGCCGCGAATAAGTATAAAAAAAATAAGGAAGTTTAAATTATCAAAAATTACAATTTTTCGACAATTAGCAGCAAAATGTCAAAAAAATTAGAAGCATATTTCTACGTCAATGAGATCAGTTCAAAATGTTTTCCCATTATTAGAAACTCTCCGGATAGAACATGATAACTTCAGTCTCCGAGAGGGACAAATTGGGGGAAGTGTGTAGCATGAATAAGCGGCCCAAGGGCTTTCCAACAATATATCACATGAAAGGTAAAAGTCAAAGTTAGACAATTGCCTCCAGAGTTTCAACTATAACGCCCTCCCCGGTATAAAACCTTCCTTTCTCTTTAAAATTCTCATATATTATAAATATTTATCAGATATCCCCGTAAAACAATCCGATCTATAATGATAAAAGTTACAATTTTAAAAAATTTCAAAAACTGCCAGCTGTGGGGGGATGGAAAATTGGGGTGCGGAAAGAAAGGTTCATAATATGAAAGAGCGGTGCGGTGGTTTTCCGATGATATGTCACATGACAGATCCAAAATAAGTTTGGAATTTTTAGATCCCCACTTTAACACCCTTGAGGGGGATATTAAAATCGCTGAAACATGGTTTTAATAACTTTTTAACAGATTTATTTTCTGCCATTTCACTCTTCTACTTTAAACGACTGCTGATATGTGCCAAATGTTATAAATTTTTTTACTCCCCCCCTTTTAACCCCATCAGGGGGCAATTTCTAAAATCGCTGAAATATGTGTTTAATTATTTTTTTAGTAGATTTATTTTCTGGAATTTCACGCTGCTACCTTAAACGGCTGCTGAGATATAGGAAGATGTTCCAGAATTTTCTACCCTCTGTTTACTCTCTTAGGGGGGAGGGGGGGCAAAAATCCCATCTTAGTGCACGCTTACATTATAAGAAATATATTTCCCCCAATTTTCCTGTTTCTACGTTTAGTAGTTCCGGTTGTGTGTTGATTATCATTTAGTCAGTTCAAACTATTTTATATGTGTGCAGATTTCCGATTCTAAATGTATCATATAGCGATTATTTTAGCAAGTTTACAGTTTGAGATAGTAAAACGCCCTTCTTGTTTGGAACTAAAATAAGGTGAAAGAATTATTGATTAAACATCATATTTTTATCGAAAGATTATTTAAATGTATATTAACATTAGTAAAATCAAGTATCTATGCTTATAAAAGAACAAATCATTCGGTTTATCTGCGCACATACGGGTATTTGACCGATCTGGGCGGCCAAAAGTCAAATTTTCAAAGTACTAAAACAAGGTGAAAGAATTATTGATTAAACATCATATTTTTATCGAAAGATTATTTAAATGTATATTAACATTAGTAAAATCAAGTATCTATGCTTATAAAAGAACAAATCATTCGGTTTATCTGCGCACATACGGGTATTTGACCGATCTGGGCGGCCAAAAGTCAAATTTTCAAAGTACTAAAACCGTTAAACGAATGACAACCTGAGTTAGAGGACAGTTTTGTGAACAACAACCAACCATTCAACCTTTCCCTGGTCAACGCATCTCGTTAAAACTTTAGTCGGAATTCAATCATTCAAGTTGTTTCTGTCAGTTCTTGGCGTTCGTATACAGACGTTACCTTTGAAGTGAAATGTACATTATTTTACGTTTATTTTGAAAGTGCTTGTGATGGATCCTGATACAGCAGGTAATAATGCAAAAGTTTATTATATTTTTTTATTGTTTTATCGTTAAGAAGTTTAATTGATGCACTTTTAAGATACCCTCATTTTAGAGTAAGATTATTTCTAAAATAATTTATTTAATCGAGTTTTTGTTGTATTGCCCAACCATATCCTGTTATAATTTTTAACTAAATCGAAAGTTTAATGTTTTGAGTAATGCAAAATTAAAGAAACTGCCGCAGAAAAGTGTGGATGTGTATTTTCTGGTACTTTGAACATTTTTTACGAAATATTAAAAAAAAATTTGACTATCGCATATAGCATTCTAAAAGAAAATATTTTTATTGTAGGTTCAGAAGATACCTCGAAAGTAAGAGTTGTGATCCGTAGATGTTTGTTTAATCGAATGTAGAGTTTTGATTTGTCAAATTTTGAAGCTAAATTAAATTTCTTAAAAGATCAGCTGATATCGAATGAAGAATACACAGACGACCAAATTGAGAGATTAAAACGAAATTTTTCACGATTTAAATCACAAATTAAAAAGAGATGGATAAAAGCACATAAGAAAGAAGACATATTTATCAAAAACAATAAATCTGGGCTAGAAGGAACGTTTGATATACCTGCCATACTACTACCTCGGCCTGGATGACCATCTAAATTATTTTTAGAATCAAGTGAGAGAACTAAGAGGAGAAAAACAGAAGAAGTACGATCTTCTCTAGAAAAGGAAGTAGTAATTCATGCAGCTCAGATTGAGTTGCAGAAATCTGGAAAACGAGATGCTTCTGAAATACTCAAAGAAATCATAAGTAGTCCGAAACTTGCAACAAAATATAAAAAGGTGTTTTCTAAATCAGAGATCGAAAAAACTGACTCACTCACGCCAACTCAAGCATTGTCCATGTTCGTAGAAGCCGACTTAACTCGTCGACAATACGAATTAGTAAGGAATACCAACAAGAAATTCTTTCCTTGTTATACCTTGCTGCAAAAAGCGAAACAAGAATGCTATCCGCTCCCAGATTCATGGCGAGTAACAAGTACTTATGCCGAAACTGACTTACAGTCTTTGGTTGACCATACAGTTAAGCGTTTATCCATGTTCCTGGAGAAGGTTTTAACAACAGGTTTTAACTTTATAAAAAATTCTGCGATGTCACTAAACGCCACAGTGGTTAATTTAAATGGGAACAGGTTGTCAGTCAGTTATGTCTTCATTATGACAATGGTAGATGGCAAGGTCTGCAACGCTGCGACTGGCGCAAAATCCACAAGTCAATGCTACATATGCGGTGCAACTTCTAAGGCCTTTAACAAATTTGATTTTCAGAAAGAAATTAATCCTGAAGCTATCGAGCTTGGTCTTTCAATTTTACATCTTCGAATTAGACTTTTGAAAGCAATCTTCATTTAGCTTATAAATTGCCAGTAAAGAAATACAGAGAGCGGAAAACTGAAGCTGAGAAAAAATTTGAGATGGAAAAAAAACTCGAAATTCAGAAAAGATTTCGCGAAGAAACAGGTTCACTGATAGACATGCCAAAGGCAAATATTGGCAACACTAATGACAGTAATACAAGTAGGAGGTTTTTTGAAGATCCCAAATTGGCTTCTGACATAACAGGCATTAGTTATTATTTAATATATTGCTTAAAAGTCATACTCGAGGCAACTTCAAGCGGACACATAATTGATCAGAAAAATACGAGAAATATGCATTAGACACTGCTCGCTTACATGTAGATTTGTACCAATGGCATCCAATGTCTCCAACTATGCATAAAATATTAATTCATGGTTCAACTATCATTAAAAATGCATTATTGCCCATTGGGCAGCTTTCAGAAGTGACCGCAGAAACGCGCAATAAGCATTTTAGGCTATACCGCCAAGATTTCGCGCGAAAATTCTGGAGAGAAAGCTGCAACAAAGATATTTTGAATCGGCTACTTTTAACATCAGACCCTTTTATAAGTAGCATGAGAAAAGTCATTGGTAGAAAAATGAACTCTTTTTTGCCAGAAACAATTGCTCTTCTTTTACCTGCGAAGCCCAATGTTAGTGATGATTCTTCAGAGAGTGACGAAAATGAACATTAGCATTCAAAAATGAAATTATTTTAATAAATCGTCTTTATAAATTTAATAAATGTATTTTTTCTTTCAATCGTATCATTTAGAATAGATATATGCAATAAAATAATTTTGGCCGCCTAGATAACGCAAATACCCCTATGTGCTGCGTGTGTGTGCGTCAGCGAAAATTACATCACCTTGCGAGGTTTAATTGTTTTGTGAATATAGTCCAAGATCTCTCCTGATGTACCTGAAGCTCAGAATTTTAATTTTTTTATTAGTTTCTGAAATATTAATTACGAAGCGCAACTCACTCTCATCAAAAAGTCATTTATTTGATCTTCAATCCAAGAAATACGTGCACATGCGTACAAACTCATTTATGCATTAGAAACAAGTTAAGAAACAATTTCGACTGCATTTCTATTTTTTTATTATCATTGTTTTGTTTTAATCTATATTTACCAAACCGTTCAGTATAGGTAAATTTGAAAGCTATCGTCCGAAAATCGGATATTAATATTTCAAATGGTGCAATATATATTTTTAATTTCGCAGTTAACTCTTTGAAAGAAAACTATTCAAAAAAGGTCGTTTTACCGAAAAAGTTTTTTCCCTTATTCCAACGCCCCTCTACGACGCAAAGTGAAAGATACTGACAAACCAAAAACATGATTATTAAGCTTAAACGTTCTTCAAAGTGATCGTGTAATTAGTTTTTAGAAACATGAATTTTAACTTTTTCAAATTTATCATCAAATGATCGTCACTTAACGGCTCATGGACAGGATCTTCTTTATACGTTAAAAGTAACTAAACATCCGTATTTTAATACAATCTTTTTAGAAAATCTCAACAGATTTCTCAATAGAATCTCTCAGATGTACATCACTTACAAAAATTTCAAAACGTTTGGAGGGGTAGAAATTTATTTTACAGAATAAAATATGTGAAAATTTTGATAAAAAATTTAGAAATCGAGGGGTATCGTTGCGGTATCTCTCGATATCGACTAACGTTTCCCTTTTTAAATATGCATATATTTTAATAAAAGTTAGAGAAAGGCTTGGTTTTAGTTATATTTACGATCTATTAAAATATCAGCGGCAGAGAATTAGGACAATATCAACGATCTATTTTGCTAAGCTAATGAAACCGACGATAAATAAAAATGAAGTGCGAATGAACGCATATTCAAATTTACAGTTCACTCTGCCGAGTAGTTTTTGAGATATTCTTAAAAAGACTACCCTCGTTATGGTCTTTTTTTGCATGGATTACAAATTAATTCAAGATTAGAAGTTTTTCGCTTTTGGTATCCGAAGACAAAATAAAATAAAATATCTGAATATAATTTCAAAATAAGACATTCGTATTGGAAAAATTCGATTTTTTTTATTTTCAAACATAAAATACACACAATTTTCAGACCAATGGTTATTTTGTACTTTAGTAATGTAGAGATTAAAATGTAAAATAATAATAATAAATAAATAAATAAAAATAAGCTAGAAGTTTGTTTTCTCGGAATTCAGTGTTCCCGAATTACTGAGCAAATGTATGAAGCAATCGTAATCATCATTTTTTCCTAAGAAAGAAAAATGAAATTCAACAAATTACGAGGACTATTTGGAAAATAATATAATTATAGTAATCATATAATATAATCAAATAATAAAATAAAAGACATAATTTTAGACTTAAATGATTTCTATATTTCAAAAAACAATAATAACATAACTTTTATGATGATCAAAGCGTAACTTACGTAATAACAAAGTCATATAAATATACCTGGATATTTAGAGTCACGTTAATATTACAGAACCAATCATAAACAAATATTAAATGAAATTTCAGTTTAACAATTTTCAGTACTGTAAATTTTTTAACTTCTAAGCATTGCACCTTTTTGAATTTTTACACCGTCGTATAAAGAAATAAAATTACTTTTTAATGTAGCTTGTTTGAAACCTTTTCAAACTTTATCAAACTTGAGTAAAATTTAAGGGCGTTCTAGTGTTAATCACGATGTATACTAATACTACATACACTGTAAAAAATGTCAGATGTTTCTGAATGTATAAAAATGTACTGTAATCAAAAACGGAAATATGCTGTGACCTCGTCTAACTCACATAAGGTTTCGAAAACCGTTCCTTTACCTTTAAAAATTTCAGAAAACTATTTGTTTGCGAAATTTAAAGAAGAATTCATAAAACTTAATTTTTATTAGCTGCCCGTCCTTTTCGGAAACGTTTCTAAGTAGCTTTTACAGTACATTAATTACTTTTCTCAAATCAAAATATCACTTTTACGGATACTACTAATTCTCAAGTAAACATTAATGTACATCAAGTAATGTTAATACTGTTAACATTGTATGTTTGTCTATTAAACATATTCTCTGAATATCAAAATATTTTCGTATGAATTGGTAGTATCCGAAAAAGTGATATTTTCATTTGAGAAAAGTGATTATTGTACTGTAAAAGCTACTTAAAAACGTTTCCGAAAAGGACGGGCAGCTAATAAAAATTAATTTTCATAGATTCTTCTTTAAATTTAGAAAAGAAATAGTTTTCTGAAATTTTTAAAGGTAAAGGAACGGATTTCGAAACCTTAGGTGAGTTAGAAGAGGTCACAGCACATTTTCGTTTTTGATTACAGTACATTTTTATACATTCGGAAACATCTGACATTTTTTACAGTGTATAATGGATATTGTGAAATTTACCTCTGTAAAATCATTCAGGAAAGGAAATAGTAAAAGTGTCTAGAATGAAAAATAAATAATAAAATACAGTTATTAATTTCTAGCTTCATACCGTTTAAGTATTTGCGCTATTTGTTTTAAATACAATCATGTTTAAATTCTTATTGATTGCGTAGCTTCCAAATTTTCATTCAGACTTCTAGTTCTTTCTGAAAACATTCCAATAAGAATATTTACAACTGAAACGTTTTCACCCACTATCCATTTAGAAATTTTATAACATTTCACAGTTTGAAAAATACATTAAACAATCATTATTTTTTTAATATGAAACATCTACGATTTCTTTTAATTGTTCTTCTCCTTCTCTTATAAATTCCTCTTCTGAACATGCAATTTTTTAAATAAATTTATGTAATGTTTCAGAAGATTACTTAATACAAAAATTAAAAAAAGATGTTTGCAAATAATTTTATTCTATTTAAAGCTTCTTTATTAAAAAATATAAGTTTTTATGTTTATGGAAACATATTATTTTAACCAGATATTTTAAATAAGGAAACAACGCAGATTAAAGTGCAATTAAAATGACTACCTTTAACAACCTAATCCAAAATATTAATAATCAAGTGTTCTATGTCAACAAAATAAATAATTAATGTATTAAACTTTATAAAGTTAATGGAGAATTGATGTTTTATAGCATGTTTTTGAGTAGCTAATTAAAATCGTTCTAAGAACAATAATAATTAAAAAGTAACCATGAACAATTTTTTTCCATACCTTTTTTTGCATCGAAGTCATTCGTTCTTTTTGTCGCAAAAACTAAATCCGATAATAATTAAAGTGGCAAAGACCAAATCATTTTCACAGTCAAAGCCCCATTAATTTTCTCGGACTTATATTTTGCACTTGGAAGAGCTGTAGTAAACCTTTTTGTTTAAATTGTTAAATCCGTATCAATACGAAACAATCCACAACTGCCATAAATTCCCGGCAACTAACTTCTTACGTCTATCATCAATTTAAAATATTTCTGTTTACGTTTATTTATTCTTTCCACGGAGTAAGAAACCACGGAGTAATTTTTATACTCCGTGATCCTTTCGTTTGCAGACGATTTTAAATTTCCACGCGCATGGCCGTTTTGTTTTTCTTTTTCTATACAGTATTTTAGGAACTTAAATATGCAATAATTTTATGAGTGTGTCTTTGATTAAATTTTTTTATTTAAAGAATTTTTTAATGTATTTTTACCTTTTATTTTTATTAGTTTCAAAACAATTCAAGTTAAAATAAATTGTAAAACCGTTTTTTCTAAATAATAATATTCATAGGTAATTAGAATTCATTAGGGACTAGAATTCATTAGAATTCATGCTATTAGGGACGTTATTTGCAGTAACATTACAGTTACGTCACAAAAACTTTTTCAATTGACAGAAAAGAACTTTTTCCATTAAATAACATCTTTTGAAGAATTTTTGTATTTTTTTTTTAATTTTCTAAGAAGGTCGCATTTTAGTCACAATGTGACTTCACTGAATGGTGGCCATTTGGTCACAGATGTGACGTGACGTACGTTATTTGCAGTGACATTACAGTGACGTCACAAAAACTTTTTCAATTGACAGAAAAATATTTTTTCCATTAAATAACATATTTTGAAGAATTTTTGTATTTTTTTTAAATTATCTAAGAAGGTCACATTTCAGTCACAATGTGACTTCACTGAGTGGTGGCCTTTTGGTACAGTGACGTCACAAAAACTTTTTCAATTGACAGAAAAATATTTTTTCTATTAAATAACATCTTTTGAAGAATTTTTGTATATATTTTTTAATTTTCTTAGAAGGTCACATTTCAGTAACAATGTGACGTCACTGAGGGGTGGCATTTCGGTCACAGAAGTGACGTCACATTTCAGTCGCAATGTGACGTCACTGAGGGGTGGCATTTTGGTCACAGATGTGACGTGACCACAGTGACTCACTGTGACGTCACTGTGAACATGCATGCTATGTGAGTATATTTTTAATGATGGTGTAAAGTTCTACTGTGAAAAATGTTGGACATCGTCACTAATTTGTCTAATATATGGCTTAAATTACAAAAATACACATTCAGTTTTGCTTTGTGCATTTATTTCCAATACAAAAAAAATATTTTTCTGTATTTTTAAGTTATTGATTTTTTAAAAAATCTGCAGTTGTTAAACGATAAAAAACATTCAAATTCTAAATTGTTATTTTATTATTTTTTCGTCATATTTCTTAAGAATCAAACTAAAAAATATTTTGTCATCTTCATAAATATAAAATCATGTCGACTATGCTATTTGAAATGAAGCTGATTTAAGTACTTTTTTTAATATCATGGTTAACATTTGAGAAAAAAATGGGCTTTAATTATGAAAACATATCCAGAATCTCTGAAGAAAAAAAGGATGATTCAAAAAGCACAAAGAATATTTGCTCAAAAATCCTTTTGCGCAAAGGGTAAAATTAAAAAAATGTTTTCCTAAGTAATTTTAAAATATCTGTTTTTGAAGAATTAGTTTTTCTTTTTAGATAAACAAACACATAATGCAAATACTTTACATTTTTTGTAGCATTTAAATTTGTGTTTCATTGATCGTCTGAGTACGTGAAAGATAACGAAATAACGTTTTTCGATTTTGTAGATAAGCGTGTATGGCATCTTTAATGTTAAATAAATATTTTTGTAATGTTTGAATAACAACTGACAGTTTTTGTTTTGGTGCGAAAATGTAATTTAATAGGAAAATTGCTTATGTTATGATAAGTCGAAATATAATACGTTTTTATACTCTCTTATTACAGTCGAACTGTTTAAAACATTGTTTAATCGAACTGTTATTTTTTTCTACGTACAGTACGTATTACGCATAAAATTGGAAGTTTTCTATTAAAACGATTTATTGCACTGTATTATAATAAATAAGTAATAAGACCGGCTCATCTGTGTATCAATATATTTTCAAATTACAGTCTCATTCCATCTCTTATTGCAGTCGAACTCTTTAAAACGCCGTTTAGTAACTGTTATTTTTCTTTTCTACATACAATACGTATTCCGCATAAAGTTCGAAGTTTTATTACTAAAACGATTTATTATACTGTATCTATATTATAAAGACCAAACGTATCTGTGCGTAACGCATACGTCATTTTGCGAATGGCAACACTTTCCCCTGTAAGTTTGGGTTTGCAATTTTCGCTATTGCAAATTTTACGCTTCTAAACATCGTACATTTAAAATTTTTATACCGTCGTATAAAGAAAAAAATTTACTTTTAAATGCAATTTGTTTCAAAGATATATCTCAGTTAGATTTTGATAGTAATTTTTAATACTAATTTTGTAATTGTGGCAACAGAAACACTTCATTTTCTCTTAAAATTGAAAAAAAAATTAAAATGCGTATACTATTTTAAAAATATCGTCTGTCATAAAATCCAGTGAATTTAGGTTTTATTTCATTTAATAGTTTTGAGAATTGGGTTTTATAGTATTTTGTTAATTTTAGCTGAAAATAATATTTGTTTGAGAATTAAACTGACAAATATAAGATGCATTTTTTACTTTAACTAATTTTGAAGATTTATTATAAATCAATGAAAATGTTCTTTCTTAAAGATGTTCTTTCACCAAATTTCGACGGGTTCTTTTTCGTTATAATAAATAAGCAATAAGTCCGGCTCATCTGCGTATCAATATATTTTAAAATCTAAAATTAAAATCATATATTACTTACAATTATGAAATGCAACTGTATTAGACCAGTTTCGGACAATAAAACTGTCTATCATCAAGGTTCAAATTTTATAATCCGAAAATCTATATTAATAAAAGAACAAAACGCTCTGTCTGTCTGCGTGTGTGTGTGTCTGCGATGGCTAGCAAAATCTACAGCATGTACGAGGCTCAAAATTTTTTTGAGAGTAGCCCCAAATCTCTCCTGATGCACCTGAGCTTCAGAATTTCGAAATTCTATTTATTAACTGAGTAATTAATTAAATTCCAAAGATCACTCTCATAAAAAATCGCCTTTTTTCTTCTTTTTTTTCTTTCATTTAGTTATGGTTGGTTGGTTGCATAAAATTTTCGCATAAATAATTAAAAAAGCTGAAACAGACCTTTAAAATTCATAGACTAGCAAACTGTCAGTTTAAATGATAATTTTTTATCACAGCGGTTGTAAACCATGGAGGAAAAAGATAGGTGGTGGTGAAGTTAACCGAAAAAAGGGTTGCAATATTAAACCATTTATCGCTCAAATTTTAATGTCCCAAACAAAAGCATGTGGAAGGGATTTTGTATTAATAAGACGAATTGAAAGAAATGAATTACAGCTGAAGCATATTCTACGAAGAAATAGTAATTTTTTAAAATGGTCTTTTTTCTATTATATTATTTATTTTTAAAAAAATGTTTGCTTTTAAAATAATTGAAATTAATAAATTCGAAATAATGAAATGTCAAAATAAAATTAAATAAAATATTGAAAACATTTGATTTGAACTAAAAATTGTATCACTAAAAGTTTTCTTTTTTTTCAGATCTTTTTAATACTTTATAACGTAGATGAAAAAATGTTTATGATTTAAAAATATATTAATAACTCTATGTCAATATATAAAATATATTTATGAAAACAGTCTTTTAAAATCATGCGCGAAAAGTTAAATAACAAATATTAGTCTAAAATCTAGATTTCAGAGTGCAGACGATTTTAAGACATTAACGAAAGAATATTAACTTTTCAAGCAAAATTTTAAATGATGCTTCTATATTGATATTTCAAAGTGACGGCTAGGTTACATTTGTGTTATATTAAAGTTACGGTAGGGTACTGTTAAGTCGCAGTTGGGTTACAGACAGATTATGGTTACGGTACAAAAGTTTACGGTTAGGAATTTGTCCACAGAGTCAACATTACACATGCTTTGATTAAAAATATACACTTTTGTTAAATGGCACTGAAATTATAATACTATATACCAATATTTTATCATCGCGTATCGATGGTATCGATGCGTATCGATTCATTCACGGTATAGTCGGATTTAAGAGTGATATAATTAGTTTGAAATTCAAAATATCTCACTTGTGATTTCTATGCGAAAAAAATAATTAGTTACGTGATTTAACAGTGTTTTTTACGGGTAAATATCAACACTTTAACACGAAACTAACGCAATCGTTGGATACATGTTCCCTCCCGTGTTTCTCATTGCTCATTTTAAATATTTTTAGAGCTTAATATTAGTTGTTGTTTTTAAAACCGATTTTTCACAAAGTCAGCTGCGACGTATTTCAGACAATGCATTTCTGCATGCTATCAGTTAATGATGAAATCATACAAATTTCAAGTTCGTTTAATATTGTTAATACGGACCCGGGTAACGTCGGGTGGGTCAGCTAGTGTTGTAATATAATTATATTTTATTTTTATAAATAATATGTGATTTTGACTGTACCTTTTAAAATGTATTGTATTCTCTGATGAACCGGGCTTATTGTTTATTTATTTGGAATTTTTTAATCGATTTCTAATCTACTTCTTGATATGCTAGAAATATAAAGAAAATATGCTCATATGTGTGCTTTAGAAGCCAATACTTTACTTTAATAATTGAAAAATTTATTTATAAATGAATACATAAGTTTTCGGACGTTTTCTCCACTACCCTTTCATTCACGATAAATCGTGTATGGAGAGCTGTAACTTTCTGTAATTCTTAAAATGGGATATGATATTTTTTTTAATTACGTCATTTCCATTTAATTATAATCTATATATTTAAAAAACAAGGCTGTTTTCTAATCATTTAGCTTTAGCTTTCTATTGAACCGATTTTGATAATTATTATATTTTATTAATGAAAGTGCTTTCTTTGTAGATGTGTCCGCACTGGTTATTTTTAAAAATAAAATTTTTAAAGTTCTTTATAAAATTTCTTTACATTGGTGCTGATTGGGTTAGTTGCACTTTTGAAGACAGGGGAAACAATGGCAATAACCATACCATTACGAATGCTGTTTTCATATCACAATTAAAAATAACTTAAAAAAAAACTTTTGAACAGAAAATGATGCCACTGTATAAAATAACTCATTTTTACTCCTAACGCATTTAAATTTCGATATATATATATGTATATATATATATTCATTCCGTTGATGATGAGGTAAAAGGAGACCCTCGTCTCAGACTGCAGTGAAAATGATGTCATGGTGAAATGGAAATGAATATTTTTTTGATAAACCTGAATATTTAACTGCGAATGCGTCTAAAAAAAATTTCTGTATTAATTAATGAGCGCGATTATTTACATGTAAAATTGTAACTGACAAACTTAACATCAAGATTAGAAATATATTAATTAAATAGTGCTTCATTAATGATTTTCTTCTATATACAAATTCAGTCAATCAGTTTTTTTAACATTGTCATTCGTTGAATTCGACAGGTTTCGACAAGTATATATTGAATATGTAACCATTCAACTGAGTAGTTTTTTGCGCTATTATATGGGGACAGACAGACATATGGAGACTATAGGTACTACATATTAATAGAATTGCAAAAACTAACCCTCAATAATGAAAACATCCCATCTGTCTATGAGGGAAAAAAACAACTTTTGCGAAAGTTAAAAGAATTTTTAAACAAACAAAAATAAAATAAAATAAAATAAATTATAGAAAAAAAAATCTAATGTTTTTTTTTAAGTTATTTTCCAACAAGTAAATTTTAAAAGAATGTTTTTAGAAATGTGTTTCTGATGTAAAATATTTTTGTTTCCTTTTTGAAAAAAAAAAATAATGTAATGAAGTAATTCAAATAGTTTAAAGTTTCTGCAACTTTTCGAATAAGTTTTTTATCGATTTTGCAAAGACATGCAGAAAAAGAAGTGATATATTCGGATTTAGAAGAAAAAATCTGTGACATTTTAACTATGAAAAGGCAATATTTTTTATTCGAATGGAAGTTACAACTTTTATTTTTTGTAACGTGTTGCATCATGCATTTTGATATGAAAAATGTTTTTGGCACGCGGAATGAAAATAGATTTTTAATGTAACATTTATAATAGAAAAAGTAGAAGAAAAAGCATGTAAAGTTGTATTAATCAGAAAAATATCTTCTTTAAAACATGTTTCAAAGGAGAAATTATAAAATGTATTTTTTATAATTTTTAGGTACATTCGTAATTATGTAAATACGTAGCACCTATAGTTGTTGCTCAGTCCGTCCGTCCGTTCGTCCGTCCGTCTGTCTGTCCGTCTGTCCTCATATAACAAAGCAAAAACAATCCAACCGAATCGTTTGAAATTTAAAATATATAATAATTATTAAATAGTTTTGCCGAGTCATTTAAAATTTTATGAAAATCGGATGAATAGATGAATTACAGGGAGAATCCAAAGTATACCATTGGTCAATGGAGGGAAAAGTTTGAAATGCATTTTAATCGTTAGAAATTTAAAATACATAATTATTACATAATTTTGTCGAGTTATTTCAAATTTTTTAAAAATCGGATTCATAGATCATACACAGGGACAATCAAAATTATTCCATTACATTACGGTCAATAGGGAAAAAAGTTTCAAATGCATTTTAATCATTTGAAATTTAAAATACATAATTGTTACATAATTTTGTCGTGTTATTTCAAATTTTATGAAAATCGGATGCATAGATCAAATACAGGGACAATCAAAAGTATTCCGTTACATTACGGTCAATGAGGGAAAATGTTTCAAATACATTTTAATGATGTTACACTCATTCGAACATAATAAAATTGATATGCATCTATAAAGGACATATTATAATATACATTTTGCAAAATCCGTGGTGCAAAGAACATTTTTTATTGATTTACACGGCCACACAAAAGTATTCCATTACATAATGATATAGGGAGAACATTGTTTGGTGCCCATTTTAATTGTAATTAACTATTTACAATTTTATGAGATTGATATATGAGAGTGATAATTTTAAAACTTCGTTATCGTACGAACGTACGTCATTTGCTACGCTTCACGTGCAATTTCCTGCTTGTTTTACTTCGAGAAGGTCAATTTTTATAAATATATTTCTGTTGTGGTAAGTTGCATCGGTACTCGAACTGTAAGGGAGATTTTACAAATCGCAGAGAACATATGATGAGCACAACCATAGTAAACAAATTAAAATTTGAAAATGAATTAAATAGTTTATTTAGTATTAGCATGAAATATGTTTTATCCACTCTCAATATTAACGAAGTGTGTAAACAGGTGATATATAAGAAAAAGTATCTGAAAAAGACTTGATTAACTGTGGTGTAAACGAAACAAATTTTATGCAACTTCTAAATAAGGTAGTTTTTTTCTTTTGTACAAGTAGAAGGTATTATATTTGTGAAAACTCTCGAATGTCGTTTTTCGACAGATTTACACTTTTCAGGGGTCAGAGAATCTGAAAAACGTGTTTTTAAAAAATCTCTGTCTATAAGTCTCTGACTCTGTCTCTCTGTCTTGCATGTCACACAAACTTTGCCGGCGTTCTATCTCAAAAACTAATGCACGGAATTTAATAAAAAACCATATTATGTTCGTACCTGATATGAATTGGTGCTGATTAGTTCATGATGTAAATCACTCAACGCGTCATTTTTCATCAAGCCTTAGATTCAGTTAGTCATTGACATATATGACATTTTTTACATTTTGGTGTAAATCGCTCAAGAGATGGCGCTTTTATGCAGTATTTTTTATGATCTCCGCAATAGCTCGATCTTCGGAATTAATGCAGGTATTTTCAGCAAATTTTTGGTTCAGTCAGTACTTGACATAATTTAACGTTTTCTAAGTTTTGCTGTAAATCGCTCAACAGATGGCGTTGCTATGTTGTATTTTTGACGATTTCTGCAGTAGCTCTATCTCCAAAACTAATGCACAGATTTCCAGCAAATTTCAGATTCAGTTAGTCCTTGACATAAATTGACGTTTTATACATTTTAGTGTAATTCGCTCAACAGGTGACGTTGTTATACTTTATTTTTTGCGATTTCCGCAATATCGCTATCTCTTGATTTAATGATTTAATACATGAATTTTCATAAAACTTCAGATTCAGCTAGTCCTTGACAAGTATTGATCACGTTTTCTACAATTTGATATAAATTGCTGGACAGATGGCGCTTCTGTGCACCATTTTTCACGATTTCCGCAATAGCTTTATCTCCAAAAGTAATGCACGTATTTTCAGCAAATTTCAGATTCAATCTGTCCTTGACATAAATTGACATTTTCTACATTTTAAATGTAAATCGCTCAATAGGTGATGTTGTTATACTGCATTTTTAGCGATTCCTGCAATATCAAAATCTCTTTATTTAAAGCACGGATTTTAATAAAACTTCAGATTCAATTAGTCCTTGATATGTATTGCCATTTTCTATATTTTGGTGTAAATCATTTAACAAATGGCGCTTCTGTGCAGCATTTTTCACGACTTCTGCAATATCTCTGTCACCAGAACTATTGCGCGGATTTTCAGAAAATTTCAGCTTCAGTCTGTCTTTGACATAAGTTGACGTATTCTAAGTTTTTCTGTAAATCACTCAACAGATGGTGTTGGTATACTGCATTTTTTGCGATTTCCGAAATATCGCTATCTTTAGAATTAATGCACAGATTTTCGCAAACTTTAGATTCAGTTAAATGTTGATATAAGTTGTTGTAAATTAGGTTTTGGTGTAATTCACTCAACAAGTGGTGCTGCTATGCTGCATTTTGCATGGTTTACGTGATTTTAGCGGTAGTCATATCTCAAAATATAATGCACGGAATTTCATATCATTAGAATGTCCATGATGGACATAGATTGCCAATTAATTCTGGCTCTGCCACAGCAGATTTTGAAGTATTAACATGCATGAAATAGAAGAAATTTTTGGGATTTCTACATCCGGCTAGTTTCAGAATGCGCTTGGTCTAATATGATTCTGAGACTCATATGAAAACTCAATTTCAGCAATTACACTCTATTCGGAAAAGAATGTGATCCCTTTTGTGATGCTTTACAGATTTCTTTATATACTATATAATACACTATTAAAAATTTTGCTCTATTTTGAACCACATTTTGGCGTTCAGGAGTTGCCACAATAATATGGTGAAATCTTGGACTAATATTTGAGCTTCTTATTTCAACATCGTTCCAACTATTGGAACTATGCTTCAACAGGAGCTCTAAATATTGGTTCAATATTTCACCATCTTATACTGACAGCTATTGGAGCACCAAAATTTGGTTCAAACTGGGACAGGAATTTTAACAATGTATGACAAAATTTATTTCACTTTGAAAACGCTAAAAACAATGAACATTCAAATACAGTAATGCTCACAAATGGCGAAAAGTATTCTTCAGTTTTTTCACACCAGTCCATAGTTCTTTACATTTTTATGTTCAGCACATATTACGCAAAAAAAAAAAAAATAGTTTTGATAGAAAAAACACAACTAAAAATACACTTGCAGAAAATATTTCCCCTTCGCTCTTATTAGACTGAAATGTATCCAATTCTTTGCATAACCCTGTCTATGAATTTATTTATATTGTGCAAACATTTCTTAGTGTATTAAATATAGATCAGAAAAAAACTCATAGCACAAGTAAAAACCATCCTTAAGCAAATCACAACCGTAGGCGATAGTACCTAGATTTTGGCGCTGCTCTGTATATGACCCATAGAATTAAAACGCACCACCTAATATGCAAAAATTTATTTATTTTTAAAAACGCATACTACAAACGAAAATTAATATCCAGCAATTACTTTTTGATATGAAATTCTCCAACTGTATACAGTGCTGAAATATTCAGTGTGCTCCTTTACATAAACAATAAATTTTATGAACACCATATTTTGCTGTAAACATCTTTAGTAATTTATATCAATTTCATTATTTTTGAAATAGCATACCATCGTTAAGTAACAATGCAAACGCGTTTTCTCAGTACATTATTATTCAAAATCATTAGTATTCTTTTGTGTGACCCTGTAAATGAATGCTATAATCTTTAAACACCCATATTCTACAGAAAGCATATTTTAGCACTCTCTGAAACGCTCATAAATTTCATTATTTTGAAATAATTTAATATCAATAAAATACGCTGCAAACAGTTTTTTTTTTTTTTTTTTTTTTTTTTTTGTCCCATAAGGAATAAAATTTATTTGGGTGTCTATAAAAACGAACTATAAATGAACGTATTTCATTTTCAATGCCTATCATGTTATACTAAGTCTCAATAAGATGTTTCGATTACATAGCAATCCAAATACGAAAGAATATAGATTAAAGATCGTCATAAAACACCATAAAATATCTTTAAACGCGCTGTGCTTTTCGAATGATCATAGTCTTTTTTCGTCAGGCTCAAAGAAAACGTACTTCTACTATGAAAACAATAGCAATACTGAAACGCAAGGTAACAGAAAAGAAATAATGCCAAAAGCTGAAAAGACAGCCAATAGGGAAGTAGAAATCAACAGTCAATAGGAATGCAGAAAATAACAGCCAATCACAGAAAACTAAACATAAAAGAAAATTATAATGACAATTATTATTATTATTATTATTGGCTGAATTAATTTTCTTAATTGAATGTCAAATTCCATAAAAATCTATAATAATTTCGAAAATTTAATGAAATTAACTAATGTTTAAGAAAGTCGTTTTAATACGGAAGAATAGAAAAAGGAAGAAAACCTGTTTCTTAACAAACCTTATTATATACTTCCTTAATTTTGTAAGTAATTTAATAAAAATTGGTTGTTTAATTTATTATCGAATGTATTTTATCTTATTATTGGTCTTTGAAAATTAACGTCAAAATTAAACAATAGATTGCCGCTCTAACTGAAGAACATTTTCGCAAACAAAGCTCATATCTAGTTACACAAGGCGTAAAAGAAGGATTCTGCGTTTATCCTCATTTGTTTATATTAAACATCGAAGCTAATGTCGTGTAAAAGCAGAACAAATGTTTTCCGATAATTGAATAAAAGCAGTTTGTGGTCTTTTTAATGCAACAAGTTTGTAAATATTGAACGGCGGAATAGAAGTTGCTAAGGAAAAAAGTAAATTTTGTTGAGAATATATGTATTACTTATTATTTAACTGGTATCCGATTCTATCTGGAATCCACTTTTTAACACTATCGCACATAGTTGAAGTGTTAATGAATTCGGTTTGTCTGTCTGTCTGATCATCCGTACTGTTATAGTAATCTCGAATAAGAAGTGCCGATTACATGGTAATCCGAATATAAAAGAATATGAATTGAAACTAATATGAGCAGTAAGAACTAATAGATCGCTTAAAACACGATAAAAATGTTTTAACGCACTAGGCCTTTCGAAAGATCTTAGTCTTTCTTTGTCAGGCGCAAAAAAAGACATGCTTCTCCTTATTAAAGCAGTAACAACCAGAATCGAAATAAACTGAAGAAAAATCCAACAGTAAAGTAGAAAAAATCAACAAGCAATAGAAAAGCAGAACATAACAGCCAATCACAGAAAGTTGCATTCAAAACAAACGATTTTTTTAATTGGCTGAATTAGCCTGCTTATTTGAGTATCATATTAAAAAATCTGTTATAATTTCGAAAGGTTAGTTTAAATCAAATAATTTTGCAAGTAATTTAGTAAAAATCGGTTTTTTAATTTACTACCGAATATTTTTTGTCTTATTGCAGGGCTTAGAAAATTAACATCAAAATTAAACAATAGATTGCCGTTCTAACTAAATAACATTTTCACAAACAAAGCTGATATGTAGTTACATAAGGCGTAAAAGAAGGATTCGGTGTTTATCCCCATTTATTTAGATTAATAATTGAAACTAATGTCATGTTAAGACAGAACAAATGTTTTCCGATAATTGAATAAAAGCAGTTTGTGGTCTTTTTAAAGCAGCAAGTTTGTAAATGTTGAACAGGCGAAAAGAAGTTGCTAAGGGAAAAAAGTAAACTTTGTTGAAACTATATATATTACTTATTATTTTAATAGTATCCGACTCTATCAGGAATTCACTTTTTAACTCATTTCAATATAGTTAAAAAATGTTTATGAATTTGGTATGTCAGACTATCTATGTGAACATCCGTGCTGTTATAGTAAACTTCAATAAGAAGTATCGATTACATTGCAACCCGAATATAAAATAATATAAATTGAAACTAATATGAGCATTAAAAATAAAAGATCGTCTTAAAACACCATAAAAACAAGTCTTAAGACACCATAAAAATAATTTAAACGCACTAGGCCTTTCGAAGGATCTTAGTCTTTTTTCATCAGGCGCAAAGAAGACGAGCTTCTACAAGCAAAACAGTAGCAAGACTGAAATAAAAGATAACAGAAAGGAAATAAGGTGAAGAAAAAGCCAATAAGCAAGTAGAAATCAACAACCAATAGGAAAGCAGAAGATAACAGCCAATCACAGAAAATTAAAATCAAAACAAAGATTTTTTTGGTTGAATTGGCTTGCTTAATTGAGTATCATATTCCATAAAAATCTATAAAATTTCGAAATTTTAATGAAATTAACTAATGTTTAATAAAGTCGTTTAATAGAAAAGATTTTTAATACGCAAGAAAAAACTCTTTTTTTATCGAAACATATTATATGCTTCCCTAATTTTGCAAGTAATTTAATAAAATCAGTTCTTTAATTGGAATATATTTTATGGAATATATGGAATATAATTCTATGGCAAGACATTCTATGGCAATATATTTTATGTAACTGCAGGCTTAGAAAATTAACATCAAAATTAAAAAGTAGATTGCCGTTCTAGCTAAAGACCATTTCCACAAAGCTGATATCTAGTTACAAAAGGCATAAAAGAACGATTCTGCTTTTATCCCCATTTATTTAGACTAAGCATTGAAGCTAATGTCATGTTAAAGCAGAACAAATGTTTTCCGATAACGGAATAACAGCAGTTTGTGGTCTCTTTAAAGCAACAAGATTGTAAATATTGTACAGGTGAAAAGAAGTTGCTAAGAAAAAAAAAAGTACATTTTGTTGAAAATATGTGTATTCACTATTATTCAAATGACATCCGAATTTGTGAAGAATCCAATTTTTAACACTATCCAACATAGTTGAAACTGTTTATGGATTTTATTTGTCAGTTTGTCTATCTGATAATCTGTACTGTAACTCACGTAAATAAAATTATTGCTATAAAATTCATATAAGCATACTTGCCAACCTCCCGCTTTTAGGTGCGTCCGTAATTATGTAAACACGTAGCATTATTATATTCATCTTATGTACTAGGAATTTGGGAATGAAACATTGTTTACCATAATTTTATTTTTTCGACAAATCGAGTATTGAAACTCATGTTCGTGTCTAATTTGTAAGGAAAACTTTCAAATCATGTATTAAGTTGTCTCAAAAGTTTTTTTTTTTTTTTTTTTTTTTTTTTTTTTTTTTTTTTAATAAAAATAATCCAAGAATACTTCGAAAACGGCAAGATTTTTTGAAGAATACATGTACTAGTCTGTTCTGCGAATCTTCTTCAACAGTTCCAGGAGTCTCATAATGCCTCTTTCCAAAATTTTTTCATTTTGTTCCAAAATACTTACCGAGGTGATTTTTTTTATGTCATTCAAACAGTTTTTTTTTTTTTTTTTTTTTTTTTTTTTTTTTTTTTTTTTTTTTTTTGGTGAAAAGAATTTTCAAAAAGAAAAAGCCAAAAAGTAGAATATGCAAAAAAACTATTTTTATGGAGCATTTCTGGCATTGTAAAACCTTGGTTTATTTTCAAAACTCATCTTATGTACTAGGGATTTGGGAATGAAACATTGTTTACCATAATTTTATTTTTTCGACAAATGGAGTTTTGAAACTCACGTTCTTGTCTCATTTGTAAGAAAAACTTTCGAATCATGTAATAAGTTGTACCAAAAGTTTTTTTCTGTTTTTCAAATAAAAATAACCCAAGAAAATTTCGAAAACGCAAGATTTAATTGAAGAATCCCTGTACTATTCTGTTCTACGAATCTTCTTCTACAATTTCAGGAGTCTTATAATGCCTCTTTCCATTTTTTTTTTTCATTTGGTTCCAAAATAATTATCGAGGTTATTTTTTTTATATCATTCGAATAGTAATTTTTTTTTTGGTGAAACGAATGTTCAAAAGGAAAAAGCAAAAAACTAGAATATGCAATAAAATTTTTTATATGTAGTATTTCTGGCATTCCAAAACAACTTTGGTTTATATTCAAACCTCGTCTTATGTACTAGGAATTTGGGAACGAAACATTGTTTACCATAATTTTATTTTTTTAACAAATCGAGTTTTGAAACACACGTTCTTGTCTAATTTGTAAGAAAAACTTTCGAATCATGTATTAAGTTGTCTCAAAAGATTTTAATTTTTTTTAATAAAAATAATCCAAGAAAACTTCAAAAGCGGCAAGATTCTATTGAAGAATACCTGCACTATTCTGTTCTGCGAATCTTCTTCTACAGTTCCAGAAGTCTTATAATACCTCTTTCCAAATTTTTTTTCATTTGATTCCAAAATACTTACCGAGGTGAATTTTTTATGTTATTCAAACAGTTAAATTTGTTTTTCTCAGTCAAAGATTGTCTCAAAAGCAGTGTTGCCAGATGGGCTACTTTTTAAAAATTCAGATGCTTGATTGACACCACTTTTTACAAATGATAAAATATGCTTTATTGAATGACATAACGATTAAGGTAAAAACAAAAGGTAATTTACCGTTTCAAAAATTTGGTGACAATCAAGAAATCTGAATTTTAAAAAAGTAGCCCACTGGCAACACTGCTCAAAAGATTCTTTTTTTGCAATTCATGTGTTATTTTTTAATTCAACTGACACCATTTTCTGAAAATAAAAATCTTTTATTTTTACTTTACAACATTTGCAAATTAAAAATACTGCAAAATGTGTTATTAAAAATATTGGTACAAATAGAATAAAAAATAGTTGCTAGTGGCCGACCCGCCCAAGACTTGTTCACGCGCAACTTTGTAAATCGCATTTTCAACACCAAAAGATACAATTTTGAAAATATCGGTCCTGTGAACGAAAGTTGGATACTTGAAACAACTAAGAACGCAAACATTCCTGATCCAATCGAGATAAAGGACACATTGATAAAAAAAATTCTTCAGTTAAATATTGATTTTAGCAAAAATTTCCATAGTTTATTTATTTATTTATTTATTTTTGCAAAAAAAAAAAAAAAAAAAAAAAAAAAAAATTGGGGGACAACGTTACAAAAACACTAAATTCGTTTTTTAATACAACTTGTTACATGCTACGATAGTTTTGTGTGATACTTGTATAAAAGTCAGTTCCTTAACCTTTTCCGGTGCAGACAAATTCTGTTCGTAAAATGAGAAATTGTTGTCTGACACCAGAATTTACAAAAGACTTTTTTAGAAATGAAGACTTCCCTCTTAAGCTGTTATTGTAAAAGTAAAATTTCACTAGAATGTAATTGGTGACGTTTGTAAGTTTGGAATAAAATTATGTGCGCCCGTAGTGAACATACTGCGCCAGAAAGGCTTAATTGTCTAATATACCGTAATTTCCTGCATATAATCCACGACCAAACAAATTTTTTTGGACCCAGAAAGCTTATTTAGTCATTGACGACAAATATTTATGGCGATTTAATAAGTTACATTTATTTTTAAACAAATTCTGGGTCGAAAAATAATTGTTTGATCCGCGGATTATACGCAGGAAATTACGGTATTTATCTTGTTGCAAGCATTAGAAAATTAACAGCAAAAATAAACAACAGAATGACCTAGGTAGTAAAAGAACGAAGTCAGTATCTGGTTACATAAGGCTTAAAAGAAAGATTTAGCACCAGTTCGCATTTATTTAGATTAAGCATTGAAACTAATGTCATGAAAAAGCAGAACAAATGTTTGCAGATAATTAAATAAAAGAAGATTAGAGTCGCTTGAGGGCAACAAATTTGTAAATATTGAAAACAGAAATAAAAAGAGTTGCTAAATTGGAAGATGTAAATCTTCTCGAAAACGAAATTACTTCTTGTTATTTTAATTGCATTTACATATGACTGTTTTCATGGAATTTCCCCGCAATTATAATATTAAAAAATTTAGAGTTAAGAGGAGAAAAATCAATCCGTAAATAAATATAAAGCGTGTTTTAGTCAATTTTCAATAGAAATGTTTTGATATTTGAATAAACCATGCGAGAAAAAATAAAAAGAATGCTGCCCAGTTAAACTGATGGCATAGAGCTCACAGGCTATGCAGACTAATTGTATATTACAGCCTTATATAATAATGCCTTTCGAAAAAAAATAAAGAAGGAAGTACCCCCCCTCCCATTTCCTTTCTTTATACTTAATCATTGAAGCCCCAAAGCTAATCAGGGATACGCCTTATCATATAATAAACCTGTATCCAAAATTAGAAGCAAGTCGAATAATTCTGCATAAAAATAAATTTATGTAATTTAAGAAACGTTGTCCCCCGTTCCCTCCTTTATAATTAACCATTAAACCTTCAAAACTGTTCTGAAATTCAACTTATCAGAAAGAACCTACATCCAAAATTTAAAGCAAATCAGATAACTCTGCATAAAACTCTATTTAGCTAACTTAAGGGAGAGGTAAACGTCCGTACCTCCCTTTATAATTAACAAAAGAATACCCCAAAAAATGAGCGAAGCTTCTTATTATTATGAACCTGTATTCAAAAATTGAAACAAATCGGTTAATTCTGCATTAAAAACCATTTACATGAATTATGAGGGGTAGTTTCCTCTATCCTCCCTTTATACTTATCCAGTGAATTCCAGGAAGAAATCAGGGAAGCGCGTTTTCAGAATAAACCTATATACAGAATTTGAAACAAAAAGATAATTTTGTGTGAAAAACCTAAATTAAGACGGGGGGATTACGCTCCCTCCCATTTCCCCTCTTTAAACTTATCCAATGAACACCCAATATTTATCACGGAGGCACCTTATTAGAATGATCCTACATTTGAACGAAATCTACGATACGATTTGAACGAAATCTACTAATTCTGCATGGGAAACCCATTTATATAAATTACGGGGAGGGGCCATAGCCCCCGTTCCTCTTCTTATACTTATCGAATGAATTCTCAAAACTAATCAGGGAAGCGTCTTACCATAATAAGTCTATATCCAAAATTTCATGTAAATCGGATATTTTTAATCATGAGTTATCGCGTTACGTACGTACGAACGTACGCACGTACATACATACAGAACGGGCAGGCATATAAGCTCTCAGGCTTGGATAGCCTGTGAGCTAAAAATAAAATAAAAATAGATTTGTAGTCTTAGGATTGCTACTTTCCCAACTTTCTTATTCAAAACATTTTCTTTGCATAATCACGAAATGTCTGTTTTTAAAAATGCAAACATTACCATTCGGAATTTCTGAATAAAAGATGAGGTCGAACTGTGGAAATTTGCAGTTTGCAAATAATTATTTACCGTATACCAAATATCGTATAACATCAACAAAAAAGTTTGGATTAAAATTCCCAAATATACTGGGCGGTGCTGTAAGTAATGACATGCAGATGTGCCTTATATGCGTATATTTCGCACAAATGACACCAACAATAACACCAAAACAAGTGGTTTATTTTTCTGATTGCGGACTATTGTGTCCAAGTGTTTTTAATGGAAATCTGTCAATATACAAATAGTTATAATACCATATGTCAGGAAATAATAACTAGTTTCACTGGTTGTTTGTTTCATGCTGTATCAGGCGTCGCGGCGTAACTGTACAAAACACTGAAACGTTCATGGTAAAAAAAAATCTAAAATAAGGTAAAAGGAAAAAAAATCAAAATTGGAACTTTTTTTTTTTTTTTTTCTTTTTGTAAAAGCTTCTTTGGATAATTTGAACTAATCGCTGTTTTTATAATATTATATATATATATAATATATATAATATATATAAATAATAATAATAAACAGATAAATAAATAATAAGAGATAATAGCATAAATCAAAACATTTTATTTCAACATCAAATAATTGTACCGAAGTTACACATGTAGAAAAAAAAAATCTCTCCCTCTCTCTTTGATTTCTTTGAAACATCTCTTTGATTTAATACCACACATTTAAATATATTTGACAAAAACGTTATTATAAAATCCGAGTTTGTATATTTTATATAAAATGGACAAAAAAAACAAGCATCATAATAATAAATATTTGTTTAAAGAAACGAATTAATATCTGAATGCACGAGACTTTATATAAGATGTAGCGTCTGCCTTTATTAAACGTTGAATCTGATGCCACGTTAAAGCAAAACAAATGTCTCCCGGTAATTGAATAAAATCAGTTTGTGGCGTCTTTAAAGCACGGAGTCTGCTTATATTGAAACATGGTAAAGAAGATTCTGAAAAAGTTTCTGTCGTTTTTTTTTCGAAATGTTTGAATGAAACACCTTATTTTGCATGGAAATTATTGCCTTATTGTTATAAACTCCGCTTCAGATAATACTTACTTAGTGCCTAATTGTCTGAGCGAAGCGAAGTCTTTATACTCAGAGATACGTAACGATATTAACCTTCCGTCTACCAGACAAAACACCCATTTATCTACGGCAACACCTAATTTTAATTCCAAACTTGCAAACGGCACCAGTAATATTTTAATATAATTTTGCTTTTACAATGAAAGCTTAAATTAAGGAATTCGTAATATCTAGACAAGTCCTTTATAAATTCCGGTGTCAATCGACAATTTCTCATTTTACCATCGACACCAGAAATATTGCTGTCGGGTCCAATGGACCCGTCTGGTAGACGGAAGGTTAAAAATCAAAAAAATTCTTTCGTCAAGCAAATCTCAAAAAGTACTTGTCGGATTTTGATTCTGTTTGTACCAGAAGGTACCTATGAAGGTAATCTGGTGAATGCACCTACTTTTAAAAATTAATTCCAAATAGTTTAAAAGTTATATTAAAAAAACTGATAAAAAAGCACAATTTATTTGCATACGTCACAGAAATTTGGTGTGAGTGATTTTCACAAGCTGGATATTTTCGTAGATAACCGAATCAGTACATGGAGTAAATAGTAATCATTTACGCACTCAGAAATATTGAATGCAATAAAACATTTTAAAATTTAATCATGCAGGAAAATAAAACTTATTTTTTTATATTAAAAAAATGTCATAAAAACTTAATAGCATTTTTTGATAGCTAAAAGAATATTTTATATATTCCGCGTGTGAAAATTAGAAACAATTACGTTTTTAAATAAAAAGTTTCTTTTATGACATCATTATCCCTTTATATTTATTTTTGACGTGACAACGTCTTGTAAATTGGTTTGCCGGGAGACACTTCAAGAAACTGCGTTACGTTACGTTACGCTCCGCTCACGATATGTGCTCACTTTTCTCTTAACTTTTTCCGGTCACTTGTGGGACCATTTTCTGAACGTGAATGTGAATTCGCTGCAAGGAAGGGGCGGTGCTTAATAGGAATTTTAGATAGTATCAAACTAAGACGAAATACGTTATGTATTAGTTATTAGTATAAAGTACAAAGAAAATAAGTGTAGTTTATTTCGTAATTCGGTGGTATATTATGGAAAACTAATGATATGTGATTAGTGAAAGCCATTTTACTTTAGTTATATTCTGCTCATTGAAAAATTCTTTAATATGCTGTTTACAAAATTCAACATTTGACATCAATAAACATGAAGTAAAATGTGTTTAACAAACACAGTGTATTGGAAGTTATTGTATGTATATTTGTATATAAATACGTATGTATGTGTAAAGGTAAAAATAAAATTTTGTTAATATGAAATTCAGTGCGAGATTCTTTGTATAAATTAATGTTTTAAATATAATTCTTTGTATAAATAAATGTTTTAAATTGTTACTATTATTTCATCCTTCTTCCTACTATACGAATGAATATTCACATTAAAATTATTTTACAACTCAAAGTCGTTGTCACGTAAAACTTTCGCCCGTATACCGACTTTACAGGCAACAAATTTTTATTGCATGTTTTCCTTTAACTTATATTTCGTTTGTGTGTGGAAGTCAATTCTGGTCACTAATTTTTCGGCACGGATGTCACACGTGCATCAGACTTGGCGCATTTTTTTTTCAAAGCCCATTTGGCGAAAACTGCGTTTTCAAATAACGCTTACATACACATTTTTAAATTATTTTCTATTATCAAAAAGAACTTATAGTAAATAAAATAATAATTAATAACTATAAAAACAAATATTTTATATAATTAAAAAAAGGAAATGAAAGTAAATAAACATTTTATGAGTAAATAAACAAATAATAAATAAATAAAGCCGGGTTACCATCTCAGGTAAAATAATGCCATTTTGACGCCAATTATGTATCCTGGTGCATATGTTACATCTTTTCCCATTTTTCATCCATTTCCTGTTGGCATACAACTTTGAAATTTGGAATATGTATGCATACCTGGGAGCAATACTGGAATTAAACATTGATTTTTTTTTTATTTATTTTTTTTTTTATTATTCGATCCAAAAGGGGCAACGGAGGTTATTTTTTAAAGATTTATACAATTTATACTGCATAAAGGAGCCACTTACCTATTGTTATATACAAGAAGAAGTAAGTGGCATGTAAAAACAATTATAGTATACATAAATAAAATTCTTGAGATAATATACTAGAGATATAAGCACCGGGTTTGGCGAGATTTTTTATGCCAATTAGGCGAAAACATCGTTCTGATTACCAGATATATATAGCATGCTATAATAACACGTTATTTATTTATTTCAAAATAAAAAAAGGAATAAACGAAACATATTCTGTTATTAAAAAAAAAGAAATAACAACCAATAAATGATAATATTTTTAGAACAAACAATTTATTATAACATTTATGTGATAACCATGTTAGGCAACTGAACGCCATTTTGGCACCAATTAGGTATCTTGGTGTGTATAGGGCATATATGTGCCATATTTATTTGTAAAACTGAGCATGAACGTTTACCAAGTGTGTTTTCATAGCCGCTTATATCTTTTTGCAACATAGCGCACCTTTCGAAGCCAAAACTGCACAAAAGAAAAAAATCAATATTTGCAGTTTTTTTATTTTATTTAATTTTTTTTAAATGTAATGCACATTTTGTAATCAGTAGGTTCGATAATCAGACCTCGTTTTTTTCCTTTAAAAGATGATATTTCATACGACGTCTTTTTTGGATTCGTCGTTTTTCCATATTTGATAGTATGCGTCTACGCTCGTTTTGTAACTTTTTTTGTAACTTTCTTCTTTATTAACAGCGACATTTGGATTTCCTATTTAAATAAAAATTCTTCTAAATGCAAAGAATTTTGTTAAAATAAATAAATAAATGAAATGCGGACATCTATTGCTCAAAGCACGAATTTTTTCCTATTGAGTTAATAAAAATCAGTAAGAACATAATTTTTATGATGATAAAAAAGTGACTTATGTAATAACAGAGTCATATATTATGTACGTTATGGATTAAATATTAATATTTCTCCACCATTTATAAATAATAATAATAATAAAATAAAATGCGGACAGACCAAAGTCTATATTTGACTGAAAACAACAACCATTTTCTAAATGCTTTAAAAATGGCCAATGAAAAGTGATATTTCAAAAGTATTATGAAATTAGTTAAAAACCATTTACTTTAAACTAAATGAATAAAAGATTTATATTTTTCATGAAATAAATGGGATTTGAAAAATTATTGGAAATTTATCACCATAGATGTATCAATATTACAATTGGTACCTTTTATACAAAATGGAACAATTAGCAATACTTTTTGTATCCGAAAAATGGTCGTTGCTTTTTTTAAGGTTAAAAAGTAGATTACGAAATATTCCTATACAGAGATGCCAAGCCCGCGCTTATTGCATAGCAGAATTTTCTTATAGGAAAAGTTGTTTTTTAAATCTGCAGAATGTTTCAATTTAATAAAACATTTTCTGTATTAAAATACCGGTATCCAAAATGCCGGAGACTTGGCAGCTCTGCCTATAACATTTTAATTAATCACGGTACTTTTTTTAATCGGATTCAAATTTAGTGGAGACAACGTTTTTTGGCCAAAAGCAGCTTTTTTCCACATGTGTAACTACGATACAATTCCTTGATGCTGAAATAAAATGTTTTGACTTATGCTATTATTGCTTCCTCTTATTTATTTATTTGAATTTTAAATAAGATGGCTCAAAATCGTGTTTTTTAAATGTACGGAAAAAATCCATTTCGAGAGAGGGCGAAAAGACCAATATTTGGCGATTTGTTATCTGCGCTTGGCTAAGTGTCTTACTACCTTGTATTTAATACTCTTCACAATTACTTCGCTGTTATATGGACTTTGGCGCTTTTATAAAAAGTTTGACGTAATTCGGGCTTAAGAAAGTGAGTTTTTTACTGAATAATACAAATAAATGAAAAATGAATATTAAGAAATACTAAGAAAAGAAAAATGAAGCATTATATTGATCTATGTATATTTAAAAATGCATCTGCTTAGCACTAATTAGATAATTTATGTATATAATAGAAGATAAATAGATTTTGATTCTATATTTCTATGCTATAAAGCAATAACGTTGTGTGTTTTTCGTTATCATTGGGAGTACCTAGCCGATTTAAAAAATAATGTGGGCAAAAAATGTTGGTAACCATGTTTGCTTCAAAATATACTATATTTTGCGTAGGAACAATAATCACCATCAATGCACGAGCAAAAAAAGTTCTAAAATTGAGAATTCTTTAATGTTAATATGATTAATTTTTTTTTTTTTTTTGGCAACTTTTAAGATATAATATTTTTGTTATGAACGATTTCTAAAACATTCGACAATTTAAATTCACAAATTAAACATTTTTTTTTTTCTAGAAAAAGTTTTAAACCCAATTTATTGAGAATATTGCAATTTCTAGGATACTGTTGGGGTCAGAAACTAGAACTTTGGCATCACAGTAACTTATAAGATGTAAATGTTCGTTTAGAGCAAATTCTTTAAAAAGGATTCCTTAATTCTTATCGACAACCTCATGGCATCCATGGAAAACAGATGTTCAACAATATAAACTATTCAGACGGATCTCACACCATATAAAATACACTCCATTCTCTTCAAACATAATAGTTTATGTTATTTATAGTTTCTCAAATCGGTGCGGAGCTTCTGTTTATGCTCATGACATCATTTCAAAAAGTTATATTTCCAATGTAGGAAAATTTGGTGTTTTATTTTCTGTATTACTTTTAACATTTTGCATATTTCCAATTTTATATCCGTGTATGGTTTGCTTTCCCTTTTATAAAAATAGTATATGCAACTTTATAGATAAGATTTTGTAATTCTATGATTCAATATGCTTATTTTCATCATATTTTATCTCAATGAATGACCAATTAAAGGTAACATCTCATTTTCTTTACTTGTCGCAAGTTATTAAATGTGTATTTTCAGCAACATCGCTCAGACTAATCCCTCTCAGGGAAGTCCTAGTGAATAATTATGATTTAGCAGTTATCATTATCATTTGCGATAGAAACTTTTTTGAAAGGACGTTATATATACGAGGTGGAATCCGTCAAATTTCGACGAAAGAAAATATTTACGAATTACTTGTTCATTGACTTATGATAAACTTACAAAATTAGTTACAATAAAAAATGCATCTATTATTGATTAATCTAACTCTCAAACACATATTATTTTAACCTACGTTAACAAAATACTATTTTCATAAAATTTAGTTGTCCAAATTATTAAAATTAAACTTTATCCATATTGTAGGCAGTAAAATATAATAAAGATCTGTTATTATGAAAAAGTTATCAAGGCTCTATAGCAGAAAATGACAACAAAAAGATTCAGTAATCTTTATTTTTTCCCATTTTTAATAGAAATTGAATTTTTTTGTTGACACGATTATATAAACGGTATTAAAAACTACAAAATAATTAATGTCTCAAAAATAAATTAAGATACAGTTTCAAACAAATTGCATTTAAAAGCACATTTTTTAGCCTATACGATGGTGTAAAAATTGAAAATGTGGAATGTTTAGAAGTTTAAAAATTTGCATTATCAAAAGTTGCAAAACCGAAATTTAATTTCAAATTTCAAAATGTTGCCATTTGCAAAATGACGTATGCGTTACACACAGATACGTTTGGCCTTTATAATATAGATGTATATATATTTTATGTCGTGACTGTATTACCCTATAACAAAAAAACCACTGATGTTAATGACCTGAATTTTCAGCAACATGCTGCCACAGTAATCGGAATTTTTTAAGCATTATTTAAAAAAAGAAATTGCAAAAATTTTAATCAAACCGTCAGAATGCTATATACACAGTAAAGTCAAAAAATGAGCTTGCGCACATAGAAATGAAAAATAAACATGTGGCGATAAAAACTTGAAGAACGCATACTTCATATTCATCTCTAAATGACTGTGCCATTGACGCTGAAAACGGGGAACAGCTCATTGAAAATCTTTTACGTTTTCGTCTGTTACTGCGAAGATATTCGCAGTCGATTTTCCCAATTGCTGAAGTTCTGGAACACAATGAGTGGAACTTAGAGAAAAAGAAAATTTATAGCCCCTATCAAAAACATACATAATGCAGTGATTAAAAAAAAAATGACTGAGAGCATTTTCGCAGAAACAGATCGAAATAAAGCATTCATGCAGAACTGCGCAAATAAGGCAATAGATTTTTAATGTTATACAGTAAATCCAAAGAATCATACTCCGAAGATTTTATAAAAAACACCTTCTATCAATCAAGTCAAGAGGCAGGTTTATAATCCAGAAACAAGATTATCTGATCGGAACATTTAAAAAAATTAGTGTTTTCATTTTAAACACTAAATAAGGATCTAAAAGTGTGTAACATGCTCTTTAGCCGCCAATAAAAACTTATAATATGAGTAGAGTTAGAAATATATAGCTGAAATTTTTACACTGAATATTTAATACGTGAATAATCATAGCGCTAACTAAGCATAGAGTCAACAGACTTAAAAATGTTCAAGCCGATAATTGAAACCGGATCCCTTGGAGTAGCACTCCAAATGCTTACTATTTAAGCTACGAATACGCTACCCAGCTCAGCATCTTTCACTCATATATGTGTGTAAAGCTACAACTGCAGCATTTGGTTCTATGCTTAGTTAGGAATGCGATTATTCACGCATTAAATATTCAATAATTTCAAACGTAAATTCACTGCTGAAAATTTATTGAAAAATTAATCAAAAAATTATGTATATTTACACTGTTTTTTTTCACTAAAAAGATAAATAAATTAGGCATTACAGTAGACTCCCTTAAATCCGCACTCCTAAAATACGCAACTCTCTAAAATCCGCACTTATTTTACGGATGTAAACAATGAAACATTCAGTTCAGATTTAGGTGCAAAATTTGATTTTTTAAGATATCCATACATTTTTTAATTTGTAATTTTTGTTAAGGTTATTGAATTCATGTTTTTTCATAAGGAAAGAATAATTTATTTCCAAAAACATAAAGATATTGCTGATATCATTGGTAATCACAATACTACCAAATATATTTATGTATTAATCAAGCTTTTTTAGTTGTTAAGTCTGGCTAAACATGAAATAAAGCTTCATTATTTTATGATCCTGATGTGAATTAGTAATGTACCTTTATGAGGCAAGTTTCATTGAATAATTTAAAAACACATTTCATCTTTATAATGAATATTTAATTGTACATTACTGATTATTAACTTGATCTTTGCTTTTAGTATTTTAATCATTTTAAAAATTATCTAAATTTTATTATTTTAATTTATGACTTATTTTAATATTTTAGTATATTGTAAGCATTCATTATACTTTTGATTTCATTTTTAATTACATTCAAATCACTGTTTAAAAAATATAAACAAAGCAATGACCAGAAATCTGCAAAATTCTAAAATCCGCAAAACCTCTGGTCCCAAGCTGTGCGGATTTGAGGGAGTCTACTGTATTTTCCAAGATCTCAGCACTTAAATCAAATATGTTTGCCATTAAAATTTAGTGACACGAAAAGAGCGTGAAAGTTGGTAGCTGTTTATATCGTAATGATAGCTGAGGTTTTAGAAGCTTTGTGATCTAATGTTGAGTATTATATGCACATACTTTATTTAATTATATTCCAATTTAATGTCGCTGTAAATATACAGTAAGTAAGTATATTTCCAATCGATAGAATAATAATATTTTTATCAATATAAACTAAGGTTATTAACTTACAACCTATAACAGCCTTTCAAAGTTCCAGTAGAAAGCACAGACTTTCCAAATAATCCACTTTAGTTCGTAGATCATAAACATATTTGCTTTATTTTGAGTTCACTGTTTCAAATTGAAGAAGCAAGAACATACATTTCTAAATCTCATTATGGACGAAAAGTTGTCTAAAAATCAAAATGCTTCTTTTCTGTTTATTTTGAGATCTAAACACACAACATACTGCATAGCTGCTAACTTTTATGCTTTTGTTACCTCTTTTTTATAGCAATCGTTGTCTTATTTAAAAAATCAAGATTCAGTGATTAACCAAAGTAAATCTTTTTTTTTCAAAAAATAGTGGTGAAATAAAAGCGTAGAACGTGGCAGGAACTGTAAACTGCAGCGCACAAAATGTACATCACCAGGAACGTTTGGGTAATAGTTAGAATTATTTTATGATAACATTCTTTTATAAATTTATACCTATCTGTACTGTCATTGCATGTGTGGCACATGACGATAAGTAGTATTAATGCCAAATTTATCTAACCCTTGACACTCCGTTGTCTCCACTGCGGAGACATCATCTTTCCTTCCAAAATTTGTTTCTAGCACCAGTAATAAAGGAAAATAAAATTTTCCTTATTTAATCAGAGAATTTTGGAAATTGTCTACTTCAATGAAAGTTCTTTTTAAAAAGTAGTGCTAATCGAATAAAATTTGTGTAAAAGGCACCGGAGTCCAAAGGGTTAATGGCATTTGCATTGAATGTTGCGATAAGTATGCAGTAAGTCAACAAGTTCCCAACTGATAGAATAATCAAATTTCTATTGAAATAAGTTGAGTTTATTAACTTGAAACAACTATAACAATCTTTAAATTTCAAGACAAAGAATAGATTTTTCCAGTCAGTAACTTTTATTGTTAGATCATAAACTGCTTCTTTTTTTTAATCCTTTCCGGCGCTGTAAAATGAGTAATTATTGACTGACATCGGAATTTACAAAAGACTTTTTTAGAAATTAAGAGCTCCATGATATAAGCTGTCATAGTAAAAAACAAAAATACTAAAATATTATTGCTGCCGTTTGTAAGTTTGGAATTAGGTGTGCCCGGAGTGGACACACTGCGACGGAAAGGGTTAATGCACTGTTCTTAATCGAGAAAACAAACAAACATACATTTACAAACTACATTATGCTAAAAAAAAGAGTAAAATGCGAAATACTTTTTGTTACTTGATAGGACATCTAAAATACTACACGTTACTTGTCATAAAATAGCCACCACCAGTAACTTTTCAAATAAGCTACTTTAAGTGATAAGTCATAATTGGTTTGTGGTATTTATTCACTGTTAAAAGTAGAAAAATAAGGAGACGTGTGGTAAATTTAAGCTAAAACACATACAATATCCATCACCAAGAATATCTAAGTAAAATTCAAATAAATTTAATGAAAGCACTTTCATCGTATTTTGTTCATTTGTCTAATTTTATTGCATGTGTGGCATGCTGACGAGTAGCACATATGCATACTTCATCTAATCACATTTGCATTGAATGTTGCTATAAGTATGCCATAAGTCAACAAGTTCCCAATCGATAGAATAATCAAATTTGTATCGATATAAATGGAGTTTATTAGCTTAAAACCAACATCAGAATCTTTGAGTTTCAATACAAAACGTAAACTTTCCCAATCAGTAACTTTTATAGGTAGATCATAAACTGTTTCTTTTATTCTTAATGCGCTGTTCTTTATCGAAGAAGCAAAAAAACATACACTTCCAAAGTGCATTATGCTCAGTAAGACCTCTAAAATGTAAAACACGCCTTTGTTACTTGATAAGAAATTTAAAAATACTATACAATACATATCATAAAATAGCCACCACCAGCAACTTACGAGTAAAATCAGAATCATATTTTGATACGATCTGTTTATTATCTTGACCATGTCAGTGATTTCATTATAGGTTTGGTGAAGAAATTTCATTTCTTTTCGATTCTTCCAACATAATAGTTGGAATTCGCGAAACATATGAGACAAAATGTAACATTTAATGCAAAAATAGACAGACAATACAGATGAAACTCTACCCCAATTAAAACTGAAAATCAAACTGACTATATAAAAGGATCCACGTGCGTAGTTCTTTGCACTCAATGCATATATAATTATACCTATTATAACGTCATTGATTATTAAGATTATTGCCAGCTTTCGCTTCAATTTGAGCTTTTTGTTTGGTAAAACTATTTTGTATAGTTTAGCTAGTCTTTTAAATAGGTAGTGCATCTCTCGTCTTTTAAAGTACACCATGAATCTCAAGGATAATTCTGTAATTAAAAGCATCGAAAAGAACACTTTCGTACGATTCATACCTTGATTAAAATCATATATGATACTACACAACGTACCTACATCGAAAAATATTACAAAGAAGATAGAAGTTGTCAATTTTATGAGTGAAATACATTTCCACTGAAAAGATTCTGAAAAACCTACACCATGTATCCACAAATAGATATGTAGAGGGGAAATATTCCGTTCAAAATCTTCCCCCATTCTTATTCGTTGTAGATTATGCATTACATCTTCACTCTCTTCTATAAAATAATCTTCTTTTCAGCATACTCTAGTGTTCATTCTAAAATAAATAAAAGAATGATTAAGCATTTAATTCCTTCATATTTTAACTTAAATGTCAAATTAATCTCTCTGAATATTGCTTAGTTCAGTCGTGTTTTACTGGTTTGTTCGATTTAATCTGTCTGACTCCAAATTATTATGCTTATTTACAACCGAAACTTTATTTTAGGCATTAACCAGCTAACTTTTTAAATATATATTTTGTTCTAACAAAACAATTTTGTTGTCATTCACTCAAAAGAAGTTACGTTTTATTTCCAACATTATTCCAAGTTTTGATAAATCTAGTTTATAAAAGTAATAAATATCTGAAAAGTTGCAATTCAAAATAACCTAAAAATTACATTACAAATAACACTATGTAAACATAGTAATGAAGTTAAACAGTCAAAACAAAGTAGTATTATATAAACGCTTGTAAATAAATTAGTTTAAAAATTTTCTTAAAAATACATTTACAATGAAAAAGTTCAGTCAGCCAAAATAACGCTATTTGCCGCCAACTGGACAAAAAATTGATGAAGAATGATAATTTAAATTTTTATAAACACTGGAGAATTATAGGATATTCTTGACAGGTAATCGCGTTCCAATAAAAACGTTTACTTTTATTTATAAAATAAACAAACATTTTTATTTTTAAAAGTGTAAGATGCATTCTTTTGCGTCGATGTGACATTATTTTCATTGACATTTTACTTTTGAACGTCCTCGGAATATGAGCTGTCATATATAAATATATCCGTAGATATAAATAATTGATGTGCGTATATGACATCTGCGCCTATTTCTTTAGCAGATTCTTCTAATTTGGAAAAAAATTGAGCAATTACAATAAATTATGAATAAAAGCAATATGATTTAATGCTTACAAGGAAGGTCTCCATACGGGCATACCCAGAATAATCTGAAAAAATTCTAGAATGTTCTTCTCGTGTAGATATATATGTTTATAAAAAAAATTTCGGCGGAACCTCCATTCAGTAACCGTAAAAAAATAATGAAAACTTCTTTATTTGGCGATTTATCGCCGCTTGGCGATGGAATGTAATTTCAAAAAATACTTTATGTCAAATATACTTCAAGAAAAAAAAAAGTTTCATGTTGAACTTGTTTTGATAAATTTAATTTAAATAACTTTAGTTTTGTAAATTTTAGTTTGTTTTAAGTATAATTTTGTTATATCAATATTTATATGTATTTATATTCAAATTTAATCATCAAAATTTGAGATTTAAAATTAAAACGAAATTCATAATTTAAATTACTTAAATTTGCTTCAAGTTCAAAGTCCGATTGAGAATTGTCGATTAGACTCTGTTGCTATGGAAACATCTAACTTTTGTTTTTGAATACGCTTAAATGTATAAAAATAATTTATCTCAATATATATATATATATATATTTAAAATCTATGAAAACATTTTTTCCAGTGATTAATTAAATAACTACTTTAACAAATAATATATATATGTAATGCAATATGTATATATATATGTATATAATATATTAAAGTCTCTTATTGTTTATGTTTAAATTCATTAAATACCATTTACACGCATTCTAAATATCCAACAGTTTTGAATTGCATTATAATCGTTTCCTTTGGCGAGGAAAAGGGCTGCTCGCCAAACCGAGTGACTCTTTCGTCTTTTCATGCCAAATATTCGATAATATTTTATTTTTTTACAGAGCTTCTTCAGTGATTCCGCCGATAAATTTGACTGATCGTTTATTACATACATAAGTACTTTAATTAGTATTTTTTTCATAAAATTCTGAGTATGCCCAGTATGAAAACCTTCCTTGTTAGTATGCATTTCAGGGAGACCAAACAAGTCGCCAAGGGGCGGCTAGTCATTTGAATTATTATAAGAATTAAAACTTCAGTACGGATTTTTCAGACTATTTTAAAATCATTTTTTTTATTACACTTAAAATCAAGCCAACGTGTGTTTTATCAAGAAATTTTACGACATTTTATACTTACTATGCATTTCTCGTACAGAATAATTTTGATATGTCACACTTTGCATGTTTCGCTGATTTTTATAGAATTTTTTTTTTCCGTGAGATACGATTTTAACACTTAAAATTGGGGAAGAGAAAATATGAAAGATAAACGGTTTTAAAATTTAAATTAACATACAGTGTCTTATATTCGTTTGTAACATTCATTCGGCCTTCCTAAAACCCTAGTAACCGTTTCGTTTTAACATAATATTTATGTTTATCAAGCAATATCAACCCCTTTTCAATAGATTTTATATGCGTACATTAATAACAAAAGAAACGGTATTAGAAAGATCGTGATACAAAAGTGTATTACTTTAATAATTCACTATAATGCATATATTTAAAAGCATGTTTTTGCAACTAAATGCGACTTTTGTTAAATGAAATGTGTTGCATAAATAATTTTTATGTGATCGATCGTTTTTTACATATTTGGATGTCATTGTATAATATGGTATGTTTCCTTACAATCAAGTAAATAATGATAAAATCAATATTATTCAAAGTGAAGTAAAAACCAGAATACAATTGAAATAAAATCAGAATAATGCACTGTATTTATCAATATTAATTTTTTTTTAAGATTTTAGCATTTATTATTTAGAAATAAGAAAATGGTATTCAAACAGTCTATTTTTCGATAATAATCAACATATAACAGTGATCATTTCCCTAAATATATTTTGTATAACTATATAATTATTTTGAAAGTGTAATTTTTCTAAACTGAAGAAATAATATTTTATGTTTCTATATAATTAACAAATGCGAACAAAAAATATTTGAGCCTATTTTTACAGGGAAAAAAATATGAGTGTTATAAGTATATTTTGTAGGAAGTGTCAAACGTACCTTCATGTAATATCACCGTATTTAATATTTTATTTTCAAACAGTTTCAGTATAAATTCATACTACGAGTACACGATATATACCGGGTGTCCCAAAAATGACTGATGGATTTTAAAATTCAATAACTTGCAAACGGGGACAGCTATTTAAAAAATTTTTGCAGGAGGGTTATGTATAATGTCAGGAGTTTTTTTTACCGTAATTTTTTATTTTAGTTCGCATCTCAAATAATAGGTGGCGCTGACGGCGATTGAAGCCCAGGTGATCAGTGCTGAGTGAAGCGTAGACCTGGTCTTCAACCGCCGTCAGCGCTACCTATTGTTTGAGAAGCGAACTAAAATAAAAAATTACGGTAAAAAAACTCCTGACATTATACAAAACCCTCCTGCAAACATTTTTTAAATAGCTGTCACCGTTTGCATGTTATTGAATTTTAAAATCCATCAGTCATTTTTGGGAACCCTGTATATATCGTGTACTCGTAGTATGAATTTATACTGAAACTTGGGAAAATAAAATATTAAATACGGTGATATTACATGAAGGTACGTTTGACACTTCCTACAAAATATACTTATAACACTCATATTTTTTTTAGGGGTCAGAGATCCAAAAAAGTTGTTTTTATAAAATATCTATCGGCGAGTATCAATACAAATTTTGTGGGCGCTCTGGCTCAAGATCTAATAAACGGAAATCAATTATTCTTTAGATTAAGTTAGTCCTTGATATAAATTTATCCTAATTTTTGTGTAAACCGCCCAAAAGGTGGCGCTGCTATACTGCCTTTTTTATAATTTCCGCAACAGCTATACCTTGAGACCTAATGGATGGATTTTCATGGATTATGATATAAATTGTGCTGATTGTTTTTTGGTATAAATCTACCCACAGGTAGCGCTGTTGTACGGTATTATTCATGCTTATCGTAATAGCTCTATCTGAAGAACTAATACACGAATTTTCATCACACTTCAGATTTAGTTAGTCCCTGATATAAATTAGTGCTCTTTAATTTTTGGAGCAAATTGCTCAATAGGTGACCCTTCTATGCAGATTTTTTTTATGGTTTTATCAATGGTTCTATCTCGAAAACTGATGCAGAGATTTTTATCAAACTTCAGATTCAGTTAGAAGTTGATGGAAGTTGTTGCTGACTAGATTTCGGTGTAAATCATGTAGCCGGTGACGCTGCTATGCTTCATTTTTCAGAAAGTATTAACATGCATGGGATAGAAAAAAAATTGGGATTGCCACATCCGACTAAGTTAAATAGTATTTTTCACTTTGCTTCCAAAAGAAAATTATTATACATTCGGCAAATAAACGAAGTTATTACGAATAATGGGAATAAAAAATTGACCCTTTCAGAAGCAATTTAATTATGTCGCTAAATTATTAAAATAATTGAAAATCGTCAGCATTTTTCAATAAACAGACTCGAAAACCAATAATTTGTTTCTTCGTGAAAATCAAAAAATCAAAATATTTAAAATAACCTGGGCCTTTTTGGGAGAATTAAATAAAATTAACTGGTAAAAATAATGTATTGACGCCCTTCAAAAGTTTTTAAATAGAATTTTTCTCTTCATAAAATAGTAATGCCCGATTCCGTAAACATAGCATCTTGAATACTAGATCTAACGGCTGATATACAAATGGCGACTGTCATAGGCGAAGTTTTTAGCTTTTGTAGGATCTCTTGAATTTAATTATCATTTTTTTTTAAAGTGCTCTTCGTCTGCTGAGACTAAATAAATGCATGAATATCGTATTCTATTTATCTTTAAAAACTTTCAGTTGCGACCTTCCGTGATCACATCCAGGGGCCTCGCTAAGGGGGGGGGGGGACAGGGGGAAGCCTCCTCCCCCCAAACATTCGAAAATGTTGTTACACTTGGCAAATTTAAAACTTTTATGGCAAATTTAAAACTTTTATGGCAAATTTAATTAAAGATTTTAATAAAAACTGTAACATATTTCCTATTTTTGATAGAATTTGCAAAAGTTACAACTCTAATTGGGAATATCATTAAACTTTTTACAAATAAGAAGTGTATTTCATTGTCTAAGTGTGGTAACTTGGCAAAATCATAAAACGAGTTGGCAGATATGAAAATTTGACTTAGCAATTTAAGGTCTTCTCCCCCACCAATAAAAAGTCTTAGCGATGGCCCTGATCACATCCACTGCTACCACAACGGTCAGTGTTGAATTAAAAGGGACCTCAAGTGGTTGCCAAAGGGTAGTACGAAATAGATTGACTATTTTAAGAATTAAAAAATAAGTAGACATAATGACAGGCCTCCAAGTTATTCTAACAGAACTATAATAGGCAAAATTAGAATTTTCTTCTCTACTTTTCTCTGTTTTAGTTTGAAAGATGGACTATAGAAACCTCTATATTGTCCTAAAATGTAATACAGCTCAATATAAAGTTGCAATTTCAAAATGCAATCTTTTTAGGCATTTCAACAGTTAATAAAATTTGAAACCCGAGTGAATTTGCCACGAATTAATAAACCACATCTGTGTCAGCATTTCATTGCTTGAGACATTAAACTTATAATGACAGAAAACAAATGATTAGAAATGCACAGATAATGCATGAAAGAGTAGCAAACAGCCGTTTCGAATCTGCTATCGCGATTCTTCATCGATGGAAGACTAAGCGAGCTAGAAAAAGCAAAGCTGAGACAGAAAAATTGCTCAGCTTTGCTTTTTCTAGCTCGCTGAGTGTTCATTGATGAACAATCTTGATAGTAGATTCGAAAAAGCTGTTTGAAACTTTTTCATGCATTATCTGTGCATTACTAATCGTTGATTTTCTGTCGTTTTACACTTTTTCACAAAGACTTTATTTGCTATTTTCACATTAAACTTATTAAACTTAAATTTTAAACTTTTCTGTGGAATTTTTCGCGATTGGGTCTACTGATACCATTCAGGGCTAGTGTTGAAAGGAAAGGGCCCTTCGAGGAACATTTGATCGCCTTTTGCTTGAGGTAGCGGTGATCGAAATTTCGAAGACGGTGCGTTGGAAAGCTTGTTGAAAAACATTAAAAAATTCTATAAAAGTGCAGAAAAACAACAGACATTATTTTGGAACACTGCATAGTTATGCTTTACTTCATTTCAAAAGTAATAACTGAATTTGGTGATGACTGCTTTCATCGTTTATGTAATAAACTTGGATGCGCGGGTGCAAGGATCTCCACTTCATTGAGTTGACGGCTAAAATTAAAAGATTAGATAAAACTCGATTAGCATATTAAATTGCAACTGATCTGCCAAATCATATTTTGATGGAAACCACCTATAGAGCCGATTTTATTGGCTGTTCGGCTTGTTTATCATTGAATTTCAACCGTCAATCCGATGAGGGGTGATTTGTGCAACAGTCTCCCTGATTATGAATATTTAATTATTCTATTAATGACTTAAAGTATAGTAGATTGCATGGTATACAGGCTGTTCTGAAATGAAAACTGGCTAATTTCTTATGCATTTTAGATAGAATTCATAAGAAATATTACCTATTAGAGCCGTTACCATGGTGCGATTTTTGAAAAATTCCTTCATAATTTATCATTATAGGATCCCATGAATCCAAAATAACCCCCCATTTAAACAGTTTATTTGTATGAATTAATCGAATCCTCTACTAGGCTGAACAAATTACATTTTATTGAAAACTTTAATAAAAAATTATTCAGTATGTTGTCTTGAAATTAAACATAAAAATAAATTTATAATTCTGAAATGTAATATCTGTAATTTATATTTTGCACAATATTATTTTTCTACAGAATAACCTTTAAAAAAATATATTATTTTAATTAAATTATTATACATGTTTATCATTACGGATGCATTTTTGCAAATAAAAAATTAAACATGAATATCTTCAGAAGAAAAAAAATAAATCATGGAGCTAGTAAATTTAGATAAAATCATAATAAATCCTTCTATAGTAAATAAAAAAACTAGCCTTAAAAGGAATGACTCCTGGAATGATGCTGATGTGGAAGATTTCCGGAACTAACGAATCCGGTTTGTCCACTCCTTCCATGAGTCGAATAGACCAATCAGGAAAGGACTCCGTCTATGCATCGCCGTATGGGTTACCATAAAGAGAGGAAAGGTTACCATCGCCAACAATCGCCAAGTTTTTCGCCAACTTGGCGATATATCGCCAAATTTGGCGACCAAAATTAGTTGTCAAAAGTGACGCCAACTTGGCGATAACTGTAATATTTCGCCAAATTTTTAATTTCTTTACAACACCAGTCGTTTGATGCATCATTTGAGAGGTTTGCAACTGCTTATTCATATAATGGATGTCTTGTGTGTTATCCCCCATTCTGCTCCCCAGGGGGGACACATTTTTAATTTCTTTACAACACCAGTCGTGTTACACAATATTTGAAAGGTCTGCAACTGCTTATTCATATTATGGGTGTCTTGTGTGTCACCCCCATACTCTGCTCTCCCCAGGGGGGGGGGTCACATTTTTAATTTCTTTACAACACCAGTTGTGTGACACATCATTTGAAAGGTCTGCAACTGCTTATTCATATTATGGATGTGTTGTGTGTCATCCCCTACTCTGCTCCCCCTGGCGGGCACATTTTTAATTTCTTTACAACACCAATTGTGTGACACATCATTTGAGAGGTCTGCAACTGCTTATTCATATTATGGATATCTTGTGTGTAACCCCCCTCTGCCCTCAGAGGGGTCTCATTTTGTAATTTCTTTACAACACCAATTGTGTGACACATCATTTGAAAGGTCTGCAACTGTTTATTCATTTTATGGATGTCTTGTGTGTCCCCCCACTCTGCCCCCCCCAGGGGGGCACATTTTTAATTTCTTTACAACACCAGTCGTGTGATATATCATTTGAGAGGTCTGCAGCTGCTTATTCATATTATGGATGTCTTTTGTGTCGCCTCCCACTCTGCCCCCCAGGGGGGCACATTTTTAATTTATTTACAACACCAGTCGTGTGACACATCATTTGAAAGGTCTGCAACTGCTTATTCATACTATGGGGTATTCGCGAGCGCAGCAAGCAGGGGTAGCCAATAATTTGGAATCGCGAAGCGATTACGCGGGGGGTTGGCGAGCATAGCGAGCAGGGGGGCGGGGGCCCCCCTAGTTAAATAAATAAAACATATTTTCTTATCCCGCCTAAATGCCTCAAAATCTGCATTTTAAATTTAATTAAGGAAATAAATATTTTGGTCTTCATAAAAATAAAATTTGATCTGTAGATTCTGACTATATTAATTATTTATCGGATGATTTAAAAAATACAATTTTTATTATTTAGTGGAATATATTTTTCCCTTACATGGGTTCATTTTTGTAAACGATAATGAAACCTACGTATTTCTTGCAGGAAATAAAAATCATTGAGTCACTAAAAATGAATAAAGTTATGAATGATTAAGTACGTGAAATATTATTGTTGCATCAAAATTTTTCATATATTTTTAAATTATTTAAATAAGGAAAAAAAACTATGTATCTACATTTTTCAAAGACGAAACATTTTAAATATTGAAAATAATTACAGGATTTGTACTTCAAGCAGTAAAAGTCCCACCAGTGGCCGAGAGGTTCTGCCTCCGAAACTGGTAGAAGGCAGTTACTAGATTCGAGCCCAATTGCGGCCGTTGGCCTTATCCAACAACATTTTCGTAAATTCATCAAAAATCGCTGATCGCATTTGGGGACCTTGATCCGTGGTTATGAGTGAAGGACAACCAAATCTTGAAATCCAGTGCTTGAATATGGCATTGCAAATTGTTTTGGCTAGTGTATCAGATATGGGTATAGCTTCTGGCCATCTGGTAAATCGGTCGATAATCGTTAAAAGATAGCTGAAACCGTCAGATGGAGGCAAGGGACCCACAATATCTATGTGAATCTGGGAAAAACGTGCCTCAGGAAGAGAGAACGTGCCAAGAGGTGCTTTGGTGTGCCTTTGTATTTTGGATCTTTGACACGACTCACAGCAACGAACCCAGTTTTTGATGTCTCGTTTCATATTTGGCCATACGTATCTGGAACAAATTAATTTTGTGGTGGCTGCTATGCCAGCATGAGATAGGTTGTGCAAATGTTCGTATATCAGTCGACGAAAGGAGCTAGGAACTAAGGGTCGAGGCGTACCTGTGGAAGTATCACATAGTAGGTTACGATCAGAAATGAGGCACGGTTTTAATTCCAATTTTAGCGATGAATTATGCAGCAGGTTTTGTAGCTCTGAATCATCTTTCCGAGTTTCTGCAAAATCATCAAAATTTAAGATTGGAGATTTTGAAATAGAATCAATTTCAATTCTTGAGAGACAATCTGCTACAGTGTTTTTGGAACCTGGTACATGTCTAATGTCAGTGGAATATTGGGAAATAAAATCTAAATGGCGTAATTGCCGAGGCGAGCATTTATGGGGATTTTGTTTAAATGCATAAATTAACGGTTTCTGATCGGTATAAATTTTAAAATTTCTCTCCTCTAACATATGCCGAAATTTCTTTATTGCTGAATATATAGAAAATAATTCCCGGTCATAAGTTGACCAATTCCGCTGTCTCTTGTTTAATTTCATGGAAAAAAATGCTAAAGGTTCATAATGCTCCTGAAAAAATTGCATAAGAATGCCGCCGATCGCGACATCTGAAGCGTCAACCCATATACTTAACTCAGCACCTGGAATGGGATGCCGTAAAAGAGCTGCTTGAGCTATGGCATTTTTGGCATCTGTGAAAGCCTTTTCAGCATTTTCGTTCCAATTAATCGGTTCGGAAGTTTTCGGAACACGGGAATGAGATTTCTTTCTGTTTGGATGGCCTTCTAATAATTGCACTAAAAGCGCAAGTATGTGTGCAGCTTTATGTATAAAAGATCTATAAAAATTAAACATTCCCAAAAATCGTCGAAGTTGAGATAAAGTTGTGGGCTGTGGAAAATCAATTATGCATTTAACTTTATCAGGAAGTGGCTGAATACCGTGTTCAGATATTCGAAATCCTAAGAAATCGATGGTAGGTTTACCAAATGTGCACTTGGAAACATTTATGCACAAGCCATATTCTTCTAATTTGGAAAATAAGGCTTTTAAATGATGATAATGCTCCTCTTCATTTTTAGAGGCAATAAGTATATCATCAATAAAAGCATAGACGCCAGGTAAGTCACGTATTATTTCGTCGATGAATCTCTGAAATGTGGCAGATGCGTTGCATAAGCCAAACTGCATGCGTGTGCTTTCGAATAATCCGAAAGGTGTGCATATCGCTGTTTTAGGAATATCATCAGGATTGACTGGTATTTGATGATATGCTTTGATTCGGTCAATGTGACTAAAAATTTTAGTGTTGCGTAAATTAGCAGTAAAATCAGCTATACACGGAATCGGATATCTGTCTTTTACAGTTTGCGCATTCAAGGCACGATAATCACCTACAGGTCTCCACTCCACAGTTCCTTTTTTTGGAACTATGTGCAAAGGTGATGCATAATTGCTACATGAAGGTCTTAAATGTCCTAGTTGTATCATATTTTAAAATTCCATTTTAGCGATTTTCAGGCGTTCCGGAGCTAACTTTCGAGGTTTTGCCACAACTGGAGGTCCTTTTGTTGTAATAAAATGCATTGTGTTGTGTTTAACAGGCTGATTAGGATCTGGTAATTTTGTTATATATGGAAATTTTATTAGAAGTTCATTATATATGCTATCAATAGTGATTGTTTTTACTGAATGAATGGATGCACATTTCATGTGGCCTGTCGTTTCAAATTTTGTTTTTAAGTCCCTTAGACATTTATGACGGAGATCTGGGACCAATTCTAAATTATGGAGAAAATCTGCTCCCAATATTGGTGTACTAACATTTGCCACTAGAAAAGTCCAATTAAACTTTCGCCTTAAGTTAAAGTCTAGAGAAAGGGTTTGTTGACCATAAACATTTATAGTTGAAGAATTAGCAGCCAAAAGTGTTTGTACGGGTGGATTCCGTTTTTTGTAAATTATTGGCAGGAAGGATTGACACATCCGACCCTGTGTCGACCAGAAAGGAAACATTTGTTGTCCGGTCTTTAATGAACAGGCGACGTGACTGCTGAGGCAAAGAATAAGTCGCCTCTACTCTTTGCTTATTTCGTTTCCCGACCAAGAACATGGTTTTACGCATTTTTCTTCTTTACATTTTGTTCCAAATCGTCGATGGTACCAACAAATAGATGAATCGCGCTTAGCACTGTTATTTCGCTCGCGAGGTTTACTCGAATTTCTACGGTATGGTGATCGTCCATGTGAAAATGCAATTTGATCGATGCGCTTATTTAGTTTTTCAATTTCTCTCATAAATTTATATTCTATTGACTGTTCATTCACGCTGGACACGGTAAATGCAGAAAGAGGGGACGGAGTAACTTCCGAAATCCGATCCGAAATTTCCGCAGCCTTTTCAAGGGTTAAATCAGAAACAGCCGCTAAAATTGTTTGAACAGAATTTGGTAAACGCGTCAAAAATAACTCTAACATTAAATTGTCAGGAACATTTAGGGATTCCTCGCGACGTTTCATGCTACGTAATTAATCTGAAGGTTTCCGTTTGCCTAGTTCTTCCCCAGACAATAGTTGCCGTATTTCTTGCTGGGATGACTCTCCCGAACGCGCAATTAATTCTTTTTTTAAGATGCCATAAGGATCGGTAGCATCCGGTTGCATTAATATGTCACGAACAATTGATGCAATATCGGGTGGAAGTTGCGACACAATATAGTTATATTTTGTAACATATTCTGTTATTGCTTTGGGGGTAGCTAAAGCAAATGTACTTTCGCACATTACAAACCAAAGCGCCGGATCCGATCTATTACATATGGGGATTTGAACAGCATCGACATTAGACATGATTTATAATTATTAATATAAAAAAAATCACAGTTAAATCAAAATAAAATTCGCGAGTTAAAATTTTTACTGTAAAATAATAGAAGAAATATCAGAAAAATGATTCAGAAGTACTTATCTATTTTCCAGATAACATATCCATAATCATTTTGCATGATTTACTTCATCACAATGGAACAAAGTCTCCTGAACAATCTACGAAAATCTCACTTTCCAATTGCTCATGGTATTTTTCTACAGTCCAGAGGTCACCAAATATCCCGATTGGTGGTCATAAAATAACACGCAGATGTTTAATTTAATTATATTTTATTCTATAGAACTATGAGCGCAATTTTTGACTCCATTTATCATAGAACAACCAACTAATTGAAACGTAAACAACAAATCGTCTGTGATCGCTATGGTAACCGCTCAAGGCATTGCCATTCTAAACTGCGAAATATTTCCAACCTTCCGGTGGTAACCATAGCAATCATTATAGCCAAACCGTTCTTAGTTTCGAGTGGTTTTCTTCGAACCTTGGATTTCCTTGCTTATATACGGGTTAGATTCCCTTAGAAAGACCCCCACGGAGGGCATTCCCTCCTTCTTAAGACCTATATTCCAAATGTAGATGATTGGCCATCATAAACACAAACAAACAAACCGCAAAAGTACATTGAACTTTCTTATACTAAAAATGTATGTTATTTCAAAGAAAAATATACATTTTAATAGAATACTTTCTTAAGATTGGTTGGAAATGGCTATTATATAATAGTTTCAAGATTTCTTTTATGAAATTTTTAAAAGAGTTTTTTTTATGAAAATTATAGCATATTTTTACTGAATTAAACTTTGATAAAATTCAATTATGTACATTAAATTATAAAAGTATTTTTCAGCGTTAAAAATTCAAATAGACATTTTATTCTTATTGTGTGAAATCATTTACGCGGAGATACTTATGCATTTTAAAACATTTATATTATAATTCTTTTTTTTTTTTTTTTTTTTTTTTTTTTTGGTAAAGTGGCAACAAAAGAACTGTAAACAAATAAAATTAAGGGTTAAATCCGGTATATAAAGTATTATTCGAATTCGAAGGTTGAAAATTGAACCAAATAAAACATACTTACAGTTAAGTAATTGTTATTGGTATTATTTTTATATGTTTGCCGTTTAAAAATAATTTATAGAATTTGGCTGAATTTATATTTTTGAAATTAAAATGCGCCAAACGTTCTTATTAAGAAACTATGTAATTGAATGTTTTCTTATTTTCAGTAAGTGCATGAGATTTTTCACAAAAATTATTTATTGAGATGTAAAAAATGATGGTAATTTTGAATAAGAAAATTACAGTTATAAAATGAATAGTCAAACGCTTTTTTGAACTCCAGCAAAAGCTATATTGCGCGATGGGCCATTTGTAGACGAATACTGTCGTTGAACAATACTCGCATTCAAGATAAGACCAGAAGGCGGCAGCACAATCACCTCATCGAGTTCATGTATGAAAATTTAGCATTGGTTAAATCAAGGCTAACTTATCATAATATAAAGGCTTGTCATTCACCAAGTTTCCCTTGACTGCAGTACAGGGGGCGCTGAACTACATGATTTTCACGTTGGTAGCGCCATCTAATGTTAGAAACTGAAATGTTTTCCATTATTTTCTATGGGATTATTAGCAGTAGTATGCACCAGGTGGCGTTACATACGAGACAAAGTCATATAATAAGTTGGCAATTATAGGGACAATTTCAACAATAGATTTTCTCCTGAATGCGAGGCCTTGATATTATGATAAGGGGGCCTTGGGTTAAATCTTAATTCGCATATTAAAACACAATCATTCTGCCCAGTCATATCTTGGGGGGAAAACTTATAAACGCGATTTTATCAGTTGACTTGTTGGTTTACCATTATGTTTTCCAGCTTCCAATCCGCCATGTTTTTACACTTTTGAGTGCAAGAAAGCACAATGGTAAACCTACGAGGCAACCAATAAATCGGATTTTTAGGTATTTTCCACCAAGATATGACTTGGTAGACCTATTGTGTTTTAATATGCGAATCGAGATTTATTTAATCCTAGATTTTCAGCCGTGAACTCAATGAGGTGATTGTCTGTGCTGCCGCCTCCCTGTATACTACGTTTCTGTCTCTAAATCATCCATTGAAATTTAAGCAGTAAATGTACTTTGCATAAAACGGATCGCACTCGATGTCGTTAATTTCAGCTGCTGCATCGACAACACTGCGAATGATTGAGAAATTCCTAGATTTTGCATTTTGATCTCGAGTAGAAGAATACTAGGTTTCTGTCTCTAAATCGTCCATTGAAATTTAAGCAACAGGGGAGACAGGGGCTATTAGTGACATTTTCAACATTTTTTATATTAGCAGTAAGATTTGAACTGAAGCGAAACATTTAGTGTATCATATCATTAGAGTAAGCCTTGCGTAACTTATTTATAAAACTACTATTAACATTATTAACGTTTTTCATAACAGAAAATGAATTGTGCGTAACCTCGAAATTTTTTACTACTAATCTCCGGTACGAGGCAATTGTGACATGATTGGGGCACATTGTAACACATAAATGACACATACAAGTACATTGTAACATATACAAATTATGTAAGAAAGGCAATTAAATGGGATATGTTAAATCAAGAATGAGAAATTTATTTATTTATTAGCTGACCCGCCCGGCGTTGTCCGGGTCCGTATTAACAATATTAAACGAACTTGAAATTTGTATGATTTTATCATTAACTCAAAACATGCAAAAATGCAGTGTCTGAAATACGTGGCCACTGACTGTGCGAAAAATCGGTTTAAAAAACAACTAATGTTAAGCTCTAAAAATACTAAAAATGAGCGATGAGAAACGCGGGAGGGAATATGTATCCAACGACTGCGTGATTTTCGTGTTAAAGTGTTGATATTTACCAAAAATCACTGTTAAGACACGTAACTGATTATTTTTTTTTTCACATAGAAATCCCAAGTGAAATATTTTGAATATCAAACTAATTATATCACTCTTAAATCAGACTATACCATGAATGAAATCGATACTCGCTGGTAGCTAAAAGGTTGGTATATAGTGTTATAATTTCAGAGCCATTTAACAAAAGTAAGGGTTATTTTTAATCAAATCATGCGTAATGTTCACTCGGTGGATAAATTCCTCACCGTAACCATAACCTGCCTGAAACCTAACTTCGACTTAACAGTACCTTACCGTAAATTAAATTTATACTAATAAAAGAACAAAACGCTCTGTCTGTCTGTGTGTCTGCGATGGCTAGCAAAATCTACAGCACGTACGAAGCTCAAAATTTTTTTGAGAGTAGCCCAATTTCTTTTCTGATGCACCTGAAGCTCAGAATTTCAAAATTCTATTTATTAACTGAGTAATTAATTAAATTCCAAAGCTCACTCTCATAAAAAATCGCCTTTTTATCGCTTTTTTTCCCTTTCATTTTCTTATGGTTGATTGGTTGCATAAAATTTTCGCAGAAATAATTAAAAAAGACCTTTAAAATTCACAGACTGGCAAACTGTCAGTTTAAATGAGGATTTTTTTTAATCACAGCAGCTGTACACCATGGAGAAAAAATAGGTGGAGGCGAAGTAAACCAAAAAAAGGTTTCCAATATTAAACCATTTATCGCTGAAATTTTAATGTCTCAAACAAAAGCACGAGGAAGGAATTTTGTATTAATAAAACGAATTGAAACAAAATTAATTACAGTTGAAGCATATTTTACGAAGAAATAGTAATTTTTTAAAATGGTTTTTTTCTATTATATTATCTAGATTAAAGTTAGGTTAAAGTTAAATTGCATTTATGTTATGGTTAGAATAAGGATATGTTACAATAAAGAGAAGGCTAGGTTATATTTCTGTTATATTTAATTTACGGTAGGGTACTGTTAAGTCGCTGTTAGGTTACAGATAGGTTATGGTTACGGTACAAAATTTTAAGGTTAGGAATTTATACACAGAGGGAATATTACGCAAGATTTGATTAAAAATAACACTTACTTTTGTTAAATAGCTCTGAAATTATAATACTATATACCAATCTTTTAGCTACCATCGTGTATCGATTTCATTCATGGTATAGTCGGATTTAAGAGTGATATAATTAGTTTGATATTCAAAATATTTCACTTGGGATTTGTATGTGAAAATAATAATTAGTTACGTGACTTAACAGTGATTTTTACAGGCAAATATCAACTTCTTAACACGAAAATCATGCAATCGTTGGATACATATTCCCTCCCGCGTTTTTCATTGCTCATTTTGAGTATTTTTAGAGCTTAATATTAGTTGTTGTTTTTAAAACCGATTTTTCACACAGTCAGTGGCTACGTATTTCAGACAATACATTTCTGCAAATAACGAGTTAATAATAAAATCATACAAATTTCAAGTTCGTTTAATATTGTTAATACGGACCCGGGCAACGCCGGTCGGGTCAGCTAGTATAACATAAATGTAACCCAGCCTTCACTTTATTGTAACATATCCTTATTCTAACCATAACATAAACGCATTTAACTTTAACCTAACTTTAATTTAACCGTGACCTAACTGTAACCTAACGGAAAATTAAATATAATCAAAGACTTACCGTAATGTAATTGCAACCTAAATTTTACCAAACCACACGTTGGTTTCATGTCCATGGAAATTTTTTTGTCTTGTTCGGATACAGTTATGGTTCTTTGGAATATTTTTGTCGGGAACAGATTTGGTTCAGTTCAGATTTCGGCTTTTTCTTCAAAAGGAATTATTGGGTTCGGGTTTTCTTGCGTGTTCACGGAAATTATGCTGCCTTGTTTGAATAAGAACATGCTTCACTGGAATATTTTTTTTTAAAGTTCAGATTTGGTTCAGTTCAGATTTCGTGATTTTTTTAATGAAATTTTTTAGGTTCAGATTCGGTTCATATGAATGGAATTTTTTTGTCTTATTCAGATCCGATTAAGATTCTTTGGAATATTTTTTATCAGATTCCGATTTGGTTCAATTCAAATTTCAGGTGTTTTTTTAAATAGAATTTTTAGGTTTGGATCTCGTTCATGAAAACGGAAATTATTTTGTCATACTCAAATCCAGTTATGATTCTTTCGAATATTTTGGTCGAATTTAGATGTGGTTTGGGTCAAATTTCAGTTTTTTTCAAATCGAATTTTTTAGGTTCGAGTTGGGTTTATGTCCATAGAAATTATTTCGTCTTGCTTGGATTGGGTTATAGTTCTTTGGAATATTTTTGTCAGGTCCAGATTTGGTTCAATTCAGATTTCGAGTTTTTTCTTCAAATATAACTGTTGAGTTCGGGTCTTCTTGCATGTTCATGGAAATAATTCTGTCTTGTTCGAATAAGGACATGCTTCACTGGAATATTTTTGCCAAGTTCAGATTTCATTCAGTTCGCGATTTTTTCAAAGAAATTTTTTTGGGTCGGATTGTGTTCATGTTCATGGAAATATTTTGTCTTGTTTGGATCCGGTTGCGTTTCTTTGAAATAGTTTTGTCAGATTGAGATTTAGTTCGATTCAAATTTCAAGCATTTTTTCGAATGGACGTTTTAGGTTCGTTTCGGGTTCATGTCCACGGAAATCATTTTGTCTTACTCAAATTCGACTATGGTCCTTTCGAATACTTTGGTCAGATTTAGATGTGGTTTGGGTCAAAGTTCAGGATTTTTCATACGGAGTTTTTTAGGTTTGTTTGGGTTTATGACCACGGAAAGTATTTTTCTGCTGGAATCGGGTTATAGTTCTCTGGAATATTTTTATCGGTTTCAGATTTCCTTCGAGTCATATTTCGGGTTTTTTTAAAGAAAATATTTAAGTTTGGGTCAGGTTTCATGCCCACGAAAATTATTTTTCCTTGTTTGGATCAAGTTATGCTTCATTTGAACATGTTTGCGGGATTCATGTTTGGTTCGGGTCAGTTATCAAATCCGTAGTTTTTTCTAAACAGAATTTTTAGGTTAGGGTCGGGTTTATACTCACTGAAATTTTGTGTATCACGGATCCGAGGGTGGTCTGTTTTTTTTTCTGGTTGGGATCGGGTTATGTTTAAATTAGTCTAAACATTAAGGTTATAATCAATTTTGCTACTATTATTTTTATGGCTATTTCTGATAGATAATTTGCTTTGCTATTTGATAATTTATTAAGGTGAATGAATCATTTGCGGATACAAACAATTGTACGCCAAACAGCAATTTTATTTTTGATTTAAAAACAAATTAAAGCCATATTATAATTTTAAATTGAATAGAACACATTTAAATTTTATCAATGATTTAAAAAATAAACTCATAGAAAAGTGTTGTGTATTTTTTTTACTGCAACACAGCTAATGACACATACATTCTAATGTTCAAAATGCCAAAAATATGCGTACAACCATACAGTAAAAAGAAATTAATAGAATGGCCGTATAATGTCTTCGGGTGACGGAAAAAATGTAACTCTAATATCCGCTACCTTAAGTCCAAATAAGCACCAACAAAACCATGTGCTTTGAAACTCCGATCAATTCAAACTGGTTTAAACCAGTATTTCTTTGTTTTTCTTTTTATTGAATAGATGACTAAAATTTTGTTTAAAAATAACGTTTTGTGCCATTATTGCCTGTAATACACGATCAGAATGCATGATCAGAATGCATGAAAGATACAAATAGATCAATCATAGGCAAGAATTATTTGATTATTTTTATCATATGCCTTTGAAATATCAATACAGAAGCATCATTTAAGATTTTGCTTGAAAAATCAACATTCTTTCGTTAATGTCTTAAAATCGTCTGCACTCTGAAATCTAGATTTTAGATTAATATTATTATTTAAGTGTTCATGCATGATTTTAAAAAAATCTTTTCAACACTATATTTTATATATTGACATGGAATTATTAATATGTTGTTAAATCATAAACATTTTTCATCTACGTTATAAAGTATTACAAATTTCTGGAAAAAAAAAGAGAAAACTTTTAGTAGTAATACAATTTTTTACTTCAAATCTTATGTTTTCAATATTTTATTTAATTTTGTTTTGACATTTAATTATTTTTAATTTTCCAATTTCAATTATTTTAAAAGCAAACATTTGTTTTAATAAATAATATAATAGAAAAAAAACATCTAAAAAATTACTATTTCTTCGTAAAATATGCTTCAGCTGTAATTCATTTCTTCCAATCCATCTTATTAATACGAAATTCCTTCCTTTTGCTTTTGTTTGAGACATTAAAATTTCAGCAATAAATGGTTTCATATTGCAAACCTATTTTTTTTTTTTTTTTTTTTTCCGATTGACTTTGCCACCACCTATTCCTCCATGGCGCATAGCAGCTGTGATGAAAAAAAATCTTTATTTAAACGGACAGTTTGCCAGTCTATGAATTTTAAAGGTCAGTCCCAGCTTTTTTAATTATTTCTGCGAAAGTTTTATGCAACCAACCAACCATAAGGAAATGAAAGTGAAAAAAAGCGAAAAAAAAGCGATTTTTTATGAGAGTGAGGTTTGGAATTTAATTAATCACTCAGTTAATAAATAGAATTTTGAAATTCTGAGCATCAGGTGCATCAGGAGAGATATTGGGCTACTCTCAAAAAAATTTTGAGCTTCGTACGTACCATAGTTTTCGCTAACTATCGCAGACACACACACACACACACACACACACACACACAGAGCGATTTGTTATTTTATTAATATAGATAACGCTCTTAACACAATAAAGCACTTTCATGTTTTAATAATATTGCAAATTAAATGAAAATAAAATAGTTAAATTGTTAACACTTGTATACGCTTAATCCTTTATAAAGATCTTTTAGAGACACTTTAGCAATAAAAAGATTAAAAAAAACTGTCTTAATCAGGAAAGAAACAAAAAGTAATCCAACACTAATCAGTAGCCACATTGATCTTTGATTCGGGAGTCTACTACAACGTTGGCCTGTATCCTATATTTTTAACCACTCATTGTCATCGTTTGTTTCAGCGTCTGATGTGCAGTTAATACAAATATAATAAGGTTCATTTTTGGTACATTTGGACATGCGCCCATCTTTTACATGCATGGATTGCACCCTGCCTTCTTCGAGTCTAGAAAGTTTGTATTGCTCCAAGCAAACTAGGCATAAGCAATTTTCGTCATCTTCAGAGCTATCCAATACTTGTTTCTCCCTTTTTTTCAATAACCCAGGCGTAATTTTTTATGCACTGTTTGACCTTTCTATTGAGTTTCTTTTTGCTTTTTCTTCTTCAATTTGTTTTCTGCGTTCTTTTGCTTTTTGTTCTGCTCGAATTTTCTCTTTTAAGAGTGATCTTGTTTGAATGGCAGATTTCAAACATTTACAAATAGATCGCTTGCCTTTTTGAGGTCCTGTTTTAGGAAATGGTCTTATTTCTGTAAGACTCACCACTGACACATTGCTATTATCAGTTGTCATAGAAACATCTAATTCAATGAGTTTTCTTACTTCTGAAGATGGTCCTGCAATATCATCATCATTGATTAAAGTTATTGTTGAAGTGTTTGATTTATTAATAGTTACATAATTACTATTTCTTTTCATTGTCATTCTGTCTTTAATGCTCTCATCTCCGATAGATAACGGTCGATCAGTTACTGAGGAACAGTGGAGGTCTTCATATGTAAAAATGTTCCTATTAAATTCCCAAATTCCACTACAACGAAATCCAGCTTGAAAGTTTTTTGGAGTGGCAGCACTAAGAAGGGCTATTTTGACAATACCTGGTATGTCGTATATCGACACAGTGCTTCCAGGATGCGATTTCAACCATCTACACACGGCTTGATTGTAGAATTTTTTGAACGGCCCGTATACTGACACATCAAGGGACATTTGGTTTACATTGAACAGTTCTTGGGCTTTCCTTAAACTGCACTTTCCGGACTTAAATTCTATTGCAGCCCTTTCATAATCTACTAAAGTAGCTTTAGCTCTTTCAGTACGCCTCTTGTAATTTCGCACCTTTTTTCTTGAAATATAAAAACCTTCATTAAAAATTATGCTGGGCTCGATACACTGTGTCGTAGTGACACTGTCACAACGTGCCTCATAGACTTCGTCACAACTAGCCCCGCGTTACGCCATTTTGAACTTTATTCATTAGTTTCCGAAATGTTGGCATGATTAACAAATGAAATACGTAGAATAACAGCTCAAAATATAAATATTTAAATAATGTTAGGGAAGTTTACATACCTCAGTATCGCTAGTGGCAATGACGATTCAAATGTAGGTCGCAAAATTTCCTTTTACGATACAAAACAAAATAAATATTTTTATCTCGAAAACAATGCGACGCTATACTTCAAAAAATACGCAGCGCATTGAGACAATCAACCTCTTCATTCACATGACGCGACAGGTTCTGCAACCTATTGGCTCAGTCAGGAAGCTCGATGAAACAACTTGCCCCTGGCACAACTAACCCCGGTCTCCCCTAAATGCACTTAGCATAAGACTGATCGCACTCATTGTCGTTAATTTCAGCCGCTGCATCGACAACACTGCGAATGATTGAGAAATTCCCAGTTTTTGCATTCTGATCTCGACTAGAAGAATACTATGTTTCTGTCTCTAAATCATCCACTGAAATTTAAGCAGTAAATATACTTGTTACAAGACTAAAAGCACTCAATGTCGTTAATTTCAGTCGCTGCATCGACAATACTGCCAATGATTGAGAAATTCCTATATTTTGCATACTGATCTCGACTAGTTTGAAAAACGCCATTTTGCGAAAAATCAATTTATAATGTTCTAAGACTATTTAAGAGTAAAGACGAGTTGCGTAAAATGCATTTATAGTGTTTCAAAAGTGTTTATGACTAAGGACGCATGGCGTTAGCACTGCAAAAGATCTTCAAATTTGGGCCAATCATTTTTCAACAATAATCTATACGGGCCATTTTCACCATTCGCTTTCATTTCAGAATTTTATTTTTATTTTTCAAACTTAATAATTTCTTTTAAAATGGAGACAGGTGTTATGGTAAATATTTAAGGTACATGAAAAAGTAATTGGTCATACACTTTGCCCTATAATTTAATATGTAAATGCTAGAAAAATGCTAAAATTACTGAAAATACTCAGCTTTAAATTTATTAAATTCCCTAAAATCAACTTACTTTACAGTGACTTATTTTCCCTAAATGTCAAAACATGATATTTATCAATAATACTTAAATTAAATTGAAATGAGAGACAGTTTTAGTCGCATTATTTTGATCACATAGAACTTATACAAGAACTTTTTCTAATAATTACAGTATATATTCATGTAAATTATTACATTTTAAGGAAATTGCATACTTGTTTCTTAGTTGAATAAAAAATAAAAGTAGAATGGTGAAAAAATGATAATCATTAAAAAAATGTACGGTAACAGACTTGAGATTTGGTAACGGACTTGACACTATTGAAAATTGCTGATAGGCTATAGATATGAAAGAAAAATATTTTTTTCAGCTGAAATAAAGCAAATGCCCTCTTAATATTTTCTTGCACTAAAAATATAACAATTTTAATGTGTGTAAAAAATTTAAGCACTATTCACAAAATCTAATCGTGTGCATTTTCAAAACTTTAAAATATCTCTTGTGATACAAGTTTACATCTTCGTAAATATGAATTAATCTGAATTTCAGAAAAAAATAATAATAAATAAAACAATTGAAGATGCATACTGAGACGACATTCTCGAAAATTGCTTTCCTTATTGATTACTTTAAATATCAAATGATTTCTAGCGAAATTAATTTCTTCCACAAGGATCATATTTCTACGGAAATAAATTGTGTCCCATTCCTAGCGAGAAATTAATTTCCGTTGCTGCTTCTAACTTTTTATATTTTTCATTTAGAGGAATTTAATCAGAGAAGCGAATTAAAAATAAACTGCATATAAAAATTATTAAAAAATAATCCAGAATTCTTTTAACCGGCGGTTTCTATTATCAGTAATTTTTAGAAATAATGTATATACAAAAGAAGAAAGAAAACATGTTATAAATCGTTCCGTCGTTATTTGTCGGTTTTCTCCCAATGTTTGCAAACTGGAAAAAGTCCTCTAAAAGCAGCAACTAAATCCGCAATTAAAATAATATTTTCAAAATAATGCTGAAACTGTAAAACTACAAACTCTCAGTGCCCTAAAATGGCTTAACGAAAAAAATAAAATAACACTGTCAATATAATCAGCAAAGTTGTCGGTTTCAAATTCTACACCAGATATTCTCAATAGTATTTGTTTTCATTATTTTATGACTCCGTCATTCTATGATTACTTAAACCTTTCGGGTTCGAATTTTTTTCAGTTTTTAGAAAAATTAATTTTACATTAATAACTTTAACACTAGCTATCCCTAAGATTAATTTGTTTAACGAATGTGTGTAATTAAAGCGTTTAATGAATACTTCATTGTCTGAAAGATAACGTTTGTTGTTGTTTTGCGCACTATTGAATTAATATTCATATGACAATAGGCTAAGGAAGAATTTTTGAAGATGTTCAGAAAATATTGTATTACAAAAAGATTTAACTTCTATTACAACTTTCTAATACTTTTTGAGCTTTATTATACGCATTCCTTCAAGAAAGTAATTTTTATTTTAAATTTAATGGGTGAAATACATGTTTAAAATAAAAGAATCGCAAACAGCGCAAAGAGAATTAGGAAAATAATAATTATGACTACTATTACTAAATGCCGAAACATAAATAAAGTCATTTAGTAAATGCATAGTACTGTACTAGCATTACTACATGTAAATATTAGCAAAAGTATTTCTTAGAACAAAATAATACTCCATTAAAAGACGTGTACTATTAGTAGTACACCAGACCCGAAAGGGTTAAAGTAAAGATTGTTCTTTCGAAATTTCTGAGTCAAAAAAGGGGCCAATCTAGCAACCCTTGAACAGAACTTCAATAAGTTTGGAAATTGCACATCAAGCGCAGCAAATGAGATGAGTTCGTATTAAGAAGAAGTTTTTTAAACATCCATATGCTGGTGTAATAATATACAAAGATTTAGCGGTTAATTTATTTAGTTCATTATAAAATTTAGTTAAAAAATTTAAATTTTTTAACCTTAAGCGCAGAATAATTTAAGCCTGCATGGTGTAAAATATTCACTACAAATTTCTCAAAATTATCTGTTTACTAATTGTTAAATGACAATTCTATTTTTAGACATGAAATTAACGAAAATTAAACAACCATGAAAATAAGACTTAGTTTGGTTCTCGGCAATAAGTACTAAAGCGAAATAATCTAACAAGGAAGGTCTCCATACGGACATACCCCGAAGAATCTGAAAAAATTACAGAATGTTCTTCTCGTGTGGATACATACGTTTATAAAAAAAAATTCGGCTGAACCTCCATTCAGTAACCGTAAAAAAATAATGAAAATTTCGTTATTTGGCGATTTATCGCCGGTTGGAAATGGAAGGCAATTAAAAAAAATACTTTGTGTCAAATACACTTCAAGAAAAAAAAAAAAAAGTTTCATGTTGAACTTGTTTTGATAAGCTTAATTTAAATAACTTTAGTTTTGTAAATTTTAGTTTGTTTTAAGTATAATTTTGTTATATCGAAATTTATTTGTATTTATATTCAAATTTAATCATCAAAATTTGAGATTTAAAACGAAATTCATAATTTAAATTTAATTAAATTTATTTCAAGCTCAAAGTCCAATTGAGAATTGTCCATTAGATTTTGTTGCTATGGAAACATATGACGTTTATTTTTGAATACGCTTAAATATATGAAGATAATTTTTCACAATATGATTTTTTTAGCTATGAAAACATTTTTTTCCAGCGATTAATTAAATAACTACTTAAACGAGTAATATATATATATGTAACACAATATGTATATAGATGTATATAATATATTAAAATCTCTCAATGTTTATGTTTAAATTCATTAAATACCATGTACACGCAAACTAAATATCTAATAGTTTTGACTTTCATTATAATCGTTTGCTTTTTTGCGAAGAAAAGGGCTGCTCGCCAAATCGAGTGACTCTCTAGTCTTTTCACGCCAAATATTCGAAAATATTTTATTTTTTTACACAATATCTAATGAGATTCCGCCGCTAATTTTGACTGATCCTTTATTACATACATAAGTACTTTAATTAGTATTTTTTTTTTCATAAAATTCTGGGTATGCTCAGTATGGAGACCTTCCTTGTAAGATGAGTAATGCGAGGTCATCCACGAATGTTGTTTTTCTTATCGATTCATATCCCTGGCTATCAAATGATTTCCAACGAAAGGAATTTCTTACGTTTTTCCAGGATCTTGTTTATGTGGAAGTAGATCTTCAATCATTCCAGTCCAGTTATTAATTTCACGTGAGACATTTCTCAGCCGAAGAAGCTAAATACAATAAATTTATATTAAAACGCGGGTAGATTTATACAACATAAAAAGTGATCTAACATGAATAATATTGATATTTTAGTGGTAGAAGAAAAAATATCTACGGTTTCTAATTCTCTCGCCAGTCTGTGAAATATAGCTACAGTTGATCGACTATTGTGACTATAAACTGAAAAGAGTGATAAAGTGAATAATATAAGTTGACTAAAGAGAGATCAGCCAGGAATGTTGTTTATCTTATCGATTCACATGGATAGGTATCAAACGATTTTCTTACGTTTGTTCAAGATCTTATTTCTGCCGAAGTAGATCTTCAATCATTCCAGTTGAGTTATTAATTTTTCTATAAGAAAATACGAAAATTATACAACCATGAAAATAAGACTTACAAGGAAGGTCTCCATACTGGGCATACTCAGATTTTTTTGAAAAAAATACTAATTAAGCTACTCATGTATGTAATAAAGGATCCGTGAAAATTAGCGGCGGAATTACAGAAGACAACGTGTAAAAAATAAAATAATTTTGAATATTTGGCGTGAAAAGACAAAAGTGTCACTCAATTTGGCGAGCAGCACTTTTCCCCGCCAAAAGCAAACGATTTTAATGCAACTGAAATGAAAACTATTGGATTTTTAGAATCCGCGTAAATGGTGTTTGATGAATTTAAACAAAAACAATGAGAGAATTTGATATATTTTATACATATATATATATATTAAATTGCATATGTATACATTATTTGTTGGTATAGTTATTTAATTTACCTCTGTAACTCAACTTACTGGAAAAGAATATTTTCATATATAAAAGATTCTTATTCAGTAAAATTATTTTCATACATTTAAGCGTATTTAACAATAAAATGTAGATGTTTCCATAGCAACAGAATCCAATTGACAATGCTCAGCTGGACTTTGAACTTGAAATAATTTTAATTTATTCAAATTTCAATTTCGATTCAAATCTCAAATTTTAATGGTTAGATTTGAATTAAATACATATAAATATCAATATAACGAAATTATACTAAAAACAAACGTAAACTGACAAAAACAAAGATATTTAATTTATCTAAACACGTTGAACATGAAACTTTTTTTCTTTGAAATGTATTTGACATAAAAAAAAAAACATTTTTTGAAATTGCTTTTCATCGCCAACCGAAGATAAATCGCTAAATAACGAAATTTTCATTATTTTTTTACGGACAAGGAACGGAGGTTCCGCCAAAATTTTTTTTATAAACGTATATATCCTCATGAGAAGAACATTCTGTAATTTTTTCAGATTTTTTGGAGTATGCCCGTATGGAGACCTTCCTTGTTAGTTTGATTATCGGCAATAAGTAGTAAAGCGGAATAATATAAGATGAGTAATGGAAAGTCAGCCACGAATGTTGTTTTTCTTATCGATTCATATCCATGAGTATCAAATGGTTTCCAATGAAAGGAATTTCTTCAGTTTGTTCGGGATCTTGTTTATGCGGAAGCAAATCTTCAACCATTCCAGTCGAGCTATTAATTTCATGCGCCTCTTCTGGAATACACTAAGACATATTTTAACAAGAGAAACTAAATACAATAAATTTATATTAACCTTTTAAGCATCCAAACCGGGTTTTTCCTTCACGTAACTTTTGGAATCAAAGGCTTAATTAATATAAAACCTATATTAAAGCTAATTTTTAGCAATGAAAGAGATAAATAAATATGCATGATTACCAAATAAAAACTATCATGCCAATACTTTTCATAGGTACTATTTTATGAATCGTTAAACATGAACGGAAAATTTTGTTGGACGCTTAAAAGGGTTAAACGAAATTTAAAATTTTGAAAACATAAGAAATGATATTACATGAGTAATATTAATATTTTAAAGGCAAAAGGCGGAAAAAATCTATGATTACTAAATCTATCGCCTGTATGTAAAACATATCTACATGTTTTTCAATTATTATGGTAATAAAGTAACCCGTAAGGCATGGTGACGTCACTGCGACGTTGTTGTGAAGTCACATTGTGACTTTGTGACCATCAATTGTCGATGTGCCGTTACGTGACGTCAATGTGAAGTCACAGTGTCTAAAATGTGAAGTCGTTATGGCCGTTTTAGAGCTCGTTTGTGACGTTTCACAAAGAGTCCACAATGTGACAAATTTGTGAAAAATGTGTCATTTGTGACTAATTTGATATTAACATTGTGACGAAACTGTGACAAAAGCAACGATATTTAAATTGTCGAAAACATGTTTTTTTTAAGTAAATAACATGTTTCGAAGGGTATTTAAAATTTTCTAAAAATTTTTAATAAAGTCACATCTTAGTCACAATGTGACATCACTGAGTGGTGGCATTTTGGTTACAGATGTTATGTGACCAAAGTGACTCACAGTGACGTCACTGTGACCATGCATGCTATGAGGGAAGTGAACTCCTCAAGAAAAAGCAAATCGGGAATTGCAAATCAAACGTAGCAAATGATATGCGTTCGTATTATAAGGGAGTTTTAAAAATATTCAGCTCTTGGTGTAATAGTATACAGTTCTTCGGATATAGCATTGTACTAGAATTCTTTTATGCGTCCCTGTAAATACTGTCTGCTTTCTATTATACAGAAAAAACTTGCAGCAAATCTCATGAACGTATATCAGTGCTCATAAAATGATAAAATCGCAACTCAAACAATGTTTCCCGCTATACCATTATGTAATGGAATGCTTTTGTGGGGCCCCGTAAATAAATAACAATATTTTTCTTCAAATATTCTTTGCACCACAGATTGTACAGAACATATATTAAGTATATACTTCCTAGATGCATATCAATTGTATATGGTTCGAAAGTGTATAACATCATTAAAATGAACTTGAATCTTTTTTTCCATTGGCCGTAATGTAACATATCTTTGATTGTCCCTGTAATTAAACTATACATCCGATTTTCATGAAATTTGAAATGACTCGACAAAATTTTGGAACAATTAATATATATATTTTAAATTCTGTATATTTATAATTCTGTATTTATATTACAAATATTTATAATTCCGTATTTACAGTTGCAGGCATATGTGATAATGCAAGGCTAAATTATAGCAGTATTAGCGTATATATATTTTTAACTTATATATTTAAAAAAAAAATACAATTAAATACAACGACGATTACTTTTCAAGAATGGTGATGTAACTTTTATGTTCTGGTAATCGCGCGCTCGTTCCAGTCTTAAAAGATTTGGAGATCAATTCGTTTAGTTCATTTAAAATAAAAAAAGTTAATTTGTGTGTTTTATCCTCAAATGCAAAATAAATTATGCCTGGATGGTGTAAAATGTTCACTAAAAATTTCTCAAAATTATCTGTTTACTAATTATTAAATGACGATTCTATTTTTCTATATGAAAATAAAGAAAATTATACAACTATAAAAATAAGACTTATTTTAATTGTCAGCAATAAGTAGTAAAGCGAAATAATGTAAGTTGAGTAAATATGAGGTCAGCCGCGAATGTTATTTTTCTTATCGATTCATATCTCTGGGTATCAAATGTTTTCCAACGAAACGAATTTCTTACGTTTGTTCAGGATCTTATTTACGCGGAAGTAGATCTTCAATAATTCCAGTCGAGTTATTAATTTCATGTGTCTATTCTGGGATATATTAAGGCATTCCTCAGCTGGAGAAACGAAATACAAGAAATTTATATTGGAACGAAGATAAGATTTTAAAAACATAAGAAGTGATGTAACATGAATATATTGATATTTTAGTGGTAAAAGGAAAAATATCTACGATTTCTAATTCTCTTGACAATATGTTAACTATACTTAGGCGTTGTTCAAATATTGTGGCAATAAACTGAAATGAGTAATAAAGCGAAAAAGTATAAGTTAAGTAAAAGTGAGGTCAGCCACGAATGTTGTTTTTCTTTTCGATTCAAATTCCTGGAAGTCAAATGATTTCCAATGAAATGAATTTCTTACGTTTTTTCAGGATCTTGTTTATGCGGAAGTAAAATCTTTCAGTCGAGTTATTAATGTGTGTTTAAATGACTCACACTCGTGATGTCATTACATTTCACGTTTCACATAAAGCACAGTTGTTCTATTTAGGACTAAGCTTAAATACCTGTATCCTTGTTATGGTTGGGAAATAAAATTTGTTTCTTGTTGAAATGACTTACAATCGTGATGTCCTCACATTTCACTTAAAGCAAAGTTTTTCTATTGAAGACTGTGCTAAAATGCCTACATCATTGTTATGGTTGTGAAATAAAATTTGTCTCGGGTTGAAGTGACACACACTCGTGATGTTATCACATTTCACATTTCTCACAAAGCAACATTGTTCTATTGAGGACTAAGTTAAAATATCTGTGCCATTATTATGATAGTAGAATCAAATTTGTCTCGACTTGAAATGTCTCACACTCGTGATGTCATTAGTTTTCACATTTCACATAGCAAAGTTCTTCTAGTGAGAACTAGGCTAAAATATCTATATCATTGTTATGATTGTGAAACAAAATTTGTCTCAGTTTCAAGTTACACACACTCGTGATGTTTTCACATTTCTCATAAAGCAACGTTGTTCTATTGAGGACTAAGTTAAAATATCTGTGTCATTATTATGATAGTGAAATAAAATTTGTCTCGACTAGAAATGACTCACACTCGTGATGTCATCACATTTTACATGAAGCAAAGCAATGCTGTTGGGAACTGATCTTATACTTTCATTGCCATCATTGTTATAAATGAAAATTTGTTCGGAAAGAATCACGCTTTGTTTAAGATGAAAAAGTTTATTGAAATTCTGGATTATTTTCAGTATAGAGTACCCTGCAATCCTTTGATTTTTTCCGTGAACTTAAGATCACCCTGTATATGAAAATAAAAAAAACATCCTAAGCGTTAGTTTATTTCCGTTAAAGAGTAATAATGCGCAATAACATAAAATGAGGACAGCCTTGGATATTGTTTATCTTATCGATTCATATCACTGGATATCAAATGATTTCCATCGAAATGTATTTCTTATTTTTGTGTAAGATCTTATTTATACGGATGTAGATCTTTCATCATTCGCATCGAGATATTACTTCCTGTGATCCTTCGGGGATTTATTAAGATATTTCGCAGTTGGAAAAAAAATCAAATATAATAATACTAAAACTAAGATAAAGTTTAGAAAATATGAGAAGTGATATAATACGAAGTGTATTTATTTTTGAAGTGGAAATACAAAAATATTTATTCTTTCTTAATCTTTCGCATACATCTAAAATGCATCTACAGGTTGTTCAGTTAATATGGCAATAAAATCAGAGAGTTTATAGTGCATCTAAAGCAAAAATAGTTGTATAGAAAAATGGTGTTGCAATACTTTTATTTAGCTGTCGACAGTATTTACTTGCGGTCGCAGACATTTAGCCGACAACCAAATCACCGACAAGACAATTAGCATACAGAAAATAGTCGACAGGACGTTTAGCCGACAAGTACATTTAGCAGACACGTACATTTAGCCGACAGGACATTTGGCCGAAACGTACATTTAGCCGACAGGACATTTGGCCGAAACGTACATTTAGCCGACAGGACATTTGGCCGAAACGTACATTTAGCCGACGGGACATTTAGCCGACAGGTCAATTAGCCGACAAGACGATTAGCCGACAGAACATTTAACCGACAGGTCAATTAGCCGACAAGACGATTAGCCGACAAGTCAATTTGCCGACAAGCCGATTAGCCGACAGGTCAATTAGCCAACAAGCCGATTAGACGATTTGTATTTGCAAAATTTTGTATGTACTTAGTAAGTAAGAATAGGATGAAGCCTATTAAATATCAGTAATCTCGATTATCCGGAACTATCTTTTTCGGACTCTAGAAATTTTTTTTAATGGATTTACACGTTTCAGATACTGGAGATTCCGAAAAACATATTTTTAGAAAAAAAAATTGCCGTCTGTCTGTCTGTCTGTAAACGCTCTATCTCACGAACAAATGGAGATAGAGACTTAAAATTGTGTATGTACTTAGTAAGGAAGAATAGGAGAAAGCCTATTTAATATCAGTAACCTCGATTATCCGGAACTATTTTTTTCGGACTCTCGAAAAAAAAATGAGGGATTTACACGTTTCAGTTACTGGAGATTCCGAAAAACATTTTTATATATAAAAAAAAAATGCCGTCCGTCTGTCTGTCTGTAAACGCTCAATCTCACGAACAAATGGAGATAGAGATTTAAAATTTTGTATGTACTAAGTAAGTAAGAATAGGGCGAAGCCTATTTAATATCAGTAACCTCGATTATCCGGAACTATTTTTTTCGGACTCTCGAAAAAAAAAGGTTGTCGGATTTACACGTTTTAGATATTGTCCTCCCCGAAAGGGGAACTTTTAAAATTTTTATCCACAGCACACGTGCTGCATATCTTTAGAAAGGTCTGAAACTGCCTTTTCCTATTATGGATGTCTTGTGTGTCCCCCTCCGCTCTGCCCCCAGGGGGGGGGCACATTTTTAATTTCTTTACAATACCAGTCGTGTGACACATCATTTGAAAGGTCTACAACTGCTTATTCATATTATGGATGTCTTGTGTGTCACCCCCTCCGCTCTGCCCCCCAGGGGGGCACATTTTTAATTTCTTTACAGCACCAGTCGTGTGACACTTTATTTGAAAGGTCTGCAACTGCTTATTCATATTATGGATGTCTTGTGTGCCACCCCGCACTCTGCCTCCCCAGAAGGGGGGGGGACACATTTTTAATTTCTTTACAACACCAGTCGTTTGATACATCATTTGAAAGGTCTGCAACTGCTTATTCATATTATGGATGTCTTGTGTGTCACCCCCCTCCGCTCTGCCCCCCAGGTGGGCACATTTTTAATTTCTTTACAACACCAATCGTGTGACACATCATTTGAAAGGTCTGCAACTGCTTATTCATATTATGGATGTCTTGTGTGTCACCCCCCACTCTGCCTCCCCCCTATTTTATTCGTTTTATGAAAGAAAAAAGAGTAAAATTATTACGTGACTAAATTAACAAAATGTGTGAAGATAAAATATTATCCTATATTAGATGAGCCGCTCGGCGTTCCCCGGGCCCGTAAAAATATTCTTCATTAAACCTAAATCATGCACTGCAAAATCTTAAAAAAAAAAAAAAAACTTTCTCTAAACGAATCCCGTTGCCTACGGTACTGTTTAGCAGAAATGCTGCGCATACAAGGCAGAAAAAGGAGGGGGGGGGGTGTCTAGAATCTTTTAGTTTTGTATTCCAGAACCAAGGGGCGAACTCTTTTCTTAAAAAAAAAAAAACTTTTTGTAAACTTAAGAAAGATATTTGATGAATTAATAATTCGAAAATTGGGGTAACAATTATGAATTAATATACATCAACATATAAGGGGATACACTTTCTAAATTTCATATTAAATAAGTATTGTTTATCCCAGGGCTATGAAAAATCCGCATCTAAAACGGTACGGTTTTAAATATTTGATCACGCCCTCCCTAAAATGATTATTGCCTGCCTCCTACCCATAATTTGACGCAGAATTCAGACATTTTTCTCTGGGAGGGACTTCAATGGCTCCGGGGGGATTATAGAGTTCCGGCGGGGTGAATTGTACTTTTTGACCATTAAATACGCAAAATTTCAAATTTTCCGGGGGGGGGACATTTTATTGCTCCGTGAGGGGAATGTCCCCCCGGGACATTCCTCTCAGGAATTCAACACTGATTTGACGTCCCTTACTCTTTAAAATCTATGTTATGTGTTATAAACTATCTAAAAGTTTTATATTAAATAAGTAATATTTATCCCAGAGCTTAGTGAAAAGTCAGCAATTGAAATGGCAGGAAACGGTACAATTTTAAGTATTTGACCGCTACCCCTAAAAAATCTTCTTGCCCCTTATTTGATTCTCACTACTCTTTAAAATATGTACTATGTGTTATATTTTATTTGAAAGCTCAAAAACTATCTTTTTGTGAAGTTTTTTCTTTTTTTTCTTTTTTTTTTCTTTTTTTTTTAGAATTCTAATTAATTTGTGTTTTAGAATTCTTTTTCCTTTTTTAAAAATCTATTTTTTTATTTAAAAAAAACTTGTATTTTTATAAAATTAGATGTTAGCGTAAAACAGCGTTTAAAGATATTTTCCGATGCATAGCTTTAAAATATCCAAATGGTGTATTAAAAAAAAAGATAACGTGCAAAAGAATCTGATATAAAAACTATTTATCGTTTCGAAAAACTCGCTTTTAAATAAAGCAAGTCATCCAAGTAACGAATTAAAAATTAAAATCTAAGGTTGTAATTAAGAGGATGTGAAGAAATTTACACATTTGAAATCAGCGAAAAATTTGTCATCTAAATTGATAAAAATTAAATTTATAAATTTAAAATTCGAAAATATTTACAGATCGTCTAAAAATGCCTCTACTACTCGTAAAGCATGGTGACGTCACTGCAACGTCGTGGTGAAGTCACATTGTGACTTTGTGACCATCGATTGTCGATGTGACGTCACGTGACGTCGATGTGAAGTCACAGTGACTAAAATGTGAAGTCGTTATGGCCGTTTTAGAGCTCTTTTGTGACGTTTCACAAAGTGCTCACAATGTGACAAATTTGTGAAAAATGTGTCATTTGTGACTAATTTGACATTAACATTGTGACGAAACTGTGACAAAAGCGACGATATTTAAATTGCCAGAAACATGTTTTTTAAAGTAAATAACATATTTTGAAGGATATTTATACATTTCTAAAGATTTTTAAGAAAGTCACGTCTCAGTCACAATGTGACGTCATTGAGAGGTGGCTTTTTGGTCACAGATGTAATGTGACCAAAGTGACTCACAATGACGTCACTGTGACCATGCATGCTATTAGGGTATCGGACGCCCAGCTGTCTGCATTCCAAAATACCTGCTCTAATTCCAGAAATATTTATGGAAATACTGTTTCTTTGAATGGAAATAAAATGAGTTTTTATAAATGGATTTTTACGGATTTTTCAACTATTTACAGGAGTATGAAAATAATTTTTAGAATTTCTGAAAGGGGAATTTTTTCTGCATGTAACTGTCTAATTTTTGAGTTTTTAGGCCCAGAAGAATTTAAAATACAGTCCTTTATTAAAAAGCCTAGTATTCATCGCCATGGTAGCCCTGTATTTACATTAACCCTTTTCCTTTTCTTTGCGTTTTCGAAGAAATATTCTGTGGTTTGATAAAAATCTATGCTCTTATTGGATTATGAGTATTTTCCCTTTCTTCTATTTTAAGGATTTTAATTAATTTCTCAACTAATTATTAAAACTAGCGGGAATGACAGAGCTTAACTCGGTCAAAATTAACTTTGTGTTCAATGCGATATAGTATTTTCACTTTATCAGTTTCTCTGTATTATTACTATAAAACATGTTGTTTATAATAGTATTATTTACGAAAACAATCAATAAGACAACTATGTATGTATGCACATTTTTACATTATTTTAAAATTTACAACGAAAGGACATCGATCCAAATTACTTTTTTTAGCTCGACTTTGATTGGTTTAACCATTTTGAATCCTATTAAGAATGTATAAAAATTTCTTCACATTCTGAAAGACAATATTGTTTGCCAGATATAGCCAAATTTGGCGACATTCTTACACCTGATGCCAAATACGTGTTTTGGCTTTCGTAATCTTAATGTCGGTTTTTCAGCCAAATGTCGCCAATATTTTGTCAAAAGCCGCCAACTTATTGGCTGTATGACTCTTGTGGTCCTGACCCATATTGCAAAAAATGACCCACTAATGAAATTTGATCAAACGTGACTTAGCTCAATTGTCTTTAGGTAATCAAAAACAGTAAAATATAAAATTGAATGAAAATCGTTTAAGCCATTTCTTAGGCAAAATCAGCTTGACAACATTCCTCAATGAAGCCGAAATGATCCATTAATATATTTTTTTAATATGCAACTCAGCCCAATAGTCTTCTCGTGACAAAAAAAAAAAAAAAAAGATTCTTTACAAAATTTAGATAAAATTGATTATGTCGTTGTTACATATAATTAGAATGACCCTGAGCCATCATAACCCCAAATGACCCACTAATCGAATTTTTGCGAGCATGTGTTCTAGCCCAATGGTTTTCTGTTGCAGGAAAACTATATAAAACAAATTATATTCAAAATGGTGAGAGCCATTTTCCAGATGAAATTAGCATGACCCATAATAACCCACAAATGACCCTTCTAATCGAAATCTTTCGAACACGTGACCTAGCCCGTTCGTTTTTGCGTGCCGATAAACGGTTGGATACAAAATTTAAATAAAATCGACAAAGCCGTTTTTTAGATATGATTAGTTTAATCTTAACCCATTATGACCCCAAATGACCCGTTAATCGAATTTTCTCGAACATCTGACTGAAACCAATGATTTTCTAGAGCCCGAAAACGATAGAATTCAAAATTTAGTCAAAATTGCGCAAGCTAATTTTCTAGATAAAATTAGCTTGACCCATTAATTGAATAGTGTCTAACATGTTATTTTACCCAATAAAATTTTAGTAATCCAAAACAATAGAGTACGAAACTTGGTCAAAGTCATAGGAACCCTTATTTTGACAAAATGACCCAAAAGTGACCCACTAACCGGAATTTCTCGAACATGTGACCTAGCCCAATAGTTTTCTTGTGCCCAAAAATGTTCTATTCAAAATTTTCTTAAAATTGACCCACCCGTCCTTTAGATATAGCTTGATCATGACCCATTATTACCCATCATGACCCACAAATTATCCTTATAATCTAAATTTCTCAAACATGTCACTTAGCCCATTAGTTTTCTCGTGTCTAAAAACTGTTAAGTACAAAATTTCGTGAAAATCGATCCTGCCGTTCTTTAAATATAAATAGTTCGACCCAGATCCTTTATGACCCAAAATGACCCAGTAATCGAAATTTCTCGAACATGAGACCTAGCCCAATAGTTTTCTCGTGCCAAAAAAATGTTGTATACAAAATTTCGTTAAAATCGATCCACCTGTTCTTTAGCTATAGCTTGACCATGACCCATTATGACCCATCATGACCCACAAATGACTCTTATAATCGAAATCTCTCAAACATTTGATTTAACCTATTAGTTTTCTCATGTCAAAAAACTGCTACATACAAAATTTCGTTATAATCGATCACGCTTTTCTTTAAATATAAATAGCTTGACCCAGACTCTTAATTACCCAATATGATCCATTAAATTTTTTTCTCGAACATGTAACCTAGCCCAATGTTTTTCTTGTACCCGAAAACCATAGAATGCAATTTTAGTCAAAATTGCGTCAGAAGATCTCTAGATAAAAATAGCATGACCCACAATGACCCCAAAAATGACCCACTAACCGAATTTTCTCGAACATGTTACCTAACCCAATGGTCTTCTTGTAATCCAAAGCGATACAATATAAAATTTGGTCGAAATCGTTAGAGTCGTTTTTTAGATAAAAATGGCTTGACCCATAATGACCCCATAAGGACCCACTAATCGAAATTTTTCGAACATGTGACCCAGCCCAATAGTTGTCTCGTGCCAAAAAACGATTGGGTAAATTTCCTTAAAATCGATCCAGCCGTTATATAGATATAAATAGCTTGATCCTGACCCATTGTGATCCAAAATGACCCAGTAATCGAATTTTCCCGAACATGGGACCTAGCCCAATGGTCTTCTCGTGCCCAAAAATGGTAAAATCCAAATTTTTGCGAAAATCGTTAGAGCCGTTTTTGAGATAAAATTTACCCACACACACACACACACACACACAATTTTTGCTCGCATTATAGTATAAGATTTTAAAATTCTGAGGGTCAGGTACAGTAGGAAAGATCTTGGACAATCTTCACAAAAAACTTGAACCTGGTACGTGACGTAGTTTTCTCTAACTATCGCATACACACAAACGCACACACTAGAGGTCTGCACGGGCCGGAATTTCCAGGCCCGGGCCCGGCCCGGCCCATAGGAAAAATTTTCGGCCCGACCCGGCCCGTTATAAAACTCAAAAGTTCGGCCCGGGCCCGGCCCGTTTAAATTTTTATATTTTAGGCCGGGCCCGGTCCGTACAGAAATCAGTGAAAACAGGCCCGGCCCGTTTTGGCCCGTTACAATTTCTACGATTTCTAAAAAATTCAGATTTTTTTTCATATAATTAAGATTTTTTTAAGAATACTGCATACACATCTATGGAATGATTTAACAGTATATTTTAGAGGAAATACACATTAGCAACATTAGTGATTACTAAAATTCTTAGGCTTTCAACAATCAAATAAAGATTCATCAAAAAATTATTATGGCTTAGAATAAAAGAAAAAAGTTAAAAACATCGTAACTTTTGAAGCTGTTTAATAAAAGAAGATTTATAAAAATATTTCTATATCATTTAATTAAAGATTTTAAATCCAAATTCATTCGTTAACTCAAATATGCGCCTTTCTGATACATTTCTAAATTAATTTTTTCTCAGAAACGCACAGCAGGTATCTTTATTCAGAAACTATATAATCAAGTGGCATTATCCGTTTTTTGATACAAGCAATTTAAGAATACTGAAAGGAAATAAATTATTGCTATAGTTAGCATTTTCAATAGAATTTCCGGAAGCGATAGCATGGGAAGGGAGAAAAACCTGCAACCATTTGAGAAACTATTGTATCTGAACAAATTTATGCAAGTATTTTATTCATCAAAAATAAAAAATGCTATTCGATTCCAAATGCCATCAATAGTCAGGCTTATCACTTTTATATTTTTACAATTTAAAATTAATCTGAAAATGTGCCAAACTTTCGCGTTATTGAGAAATTAATTTAAAAACCATCAAGAAGTATATATCCAAAGATTAATCTAACATAAGTTCCTTATCGCTGTTAATAATTTTATAAATCATGTTGTCTGCCCTACAGATTTTGAGAACAATTAAGTCTTGTTCCGGTCCGGCAAGTCTATATGTAGAAAAATAATGCAAGCTTGATCTCGGCCCGGTATGAGTTAACTGTCCGATGCCGATCTCACACTGTACAAGTTACATTTTTATATTGATGCTGTCAAACTAGTATGGCTCGTGACGCACATTTATATTTGTTCTCGTTAAAACCATTTGCGTTGAAAATAGGTCATATTTTCAACGCATGCTTAAGATATCTTTTCAAGATATGCTGAAATCTTCAGAACAGGCCGGTAGGCCCGAAAATTTTTTTATCGGCCCGTATGGCCCGTTCAATTTTTTTTCCGGCCCGTTTATTTTGTTTGTCGGCCCGGCCCGGCCCGTTGAGAAAACTATTCTGATTCTGCCGGCCCGGCCCGGCCCGTTAGAAGATTTGAAACAATTCCGCCGGGCCGGCTACGGGCCACGGGCCAAGCCCGGCACACACACAGAGCGATTTGTTATTTTATTAGTATAGACAGACTAGCGCACCCGACAGACGTTGTCCTGTCACCGACAGACGTTATCCTTCTTGGCACCGACTCCAGAAAAACAAATAAATGTACGTAAATATGGTAATAACGCAGAATAAACACTACGCTCTTAATTTAATTTCTTATTACAATTATGTAAGGAAATTATTTTTTACTCTTCATTAGTTTTTGAAGTCGGTTCAAGTTTTGATAGAAAAGTTTATTTTTCTCTTTTTAGTTAAAAGTTAACGATTGTCTGAAGCCGGTTAATCAAAATTATAATACAGTAAATATTATTGTAAAGCATACACGTTTGTCAGCAGTGGGGTTCGAACACGCGATCTCTTTCTTCAAGAAGCTGAGCTTAAATCTGGCGCCATAGACCGCTCCGACATTCCGTCCGCACTCCATTCATCGAACTTATTCAACACTTTTAATTAGCGAAAAATCACTAACTATTAGTTTTTGCCTAATTACAAAAAAAGTACTGAATCAAATTCGATAAAATGTGAATCTAAACCATTCTCAAATCCACTTGAACACACACACAAAATTTCATTAAAATCGGTCCAGTTGTTTAGGAGGAGTTCAGTGACATACACACGCACAGAAGATTTTTATATATAAAGATAAGCATTGAAAATTTCAGGTTTTTGCGCCGAAGACATCGCCAACTTAGGAAAATGTGAATTATCTCACGAACTACTGGATTTAAACGAATTTGCTTAGTACCATTCGATTCAGAATGAAAAAATACACTAAAATATGTTATCAGTTGAAAAATAACTACAAAAGCCGATTTTTATGGAATTTTTTAAAAGTTCGTTCTCTTTTCTATTCATCTTTGGGGTGGAATTTTCGAAAATCCCTTTTTAGCGGAACTCAATGTTATAAGAAGTATTTTTACCTCAATTTTCAAGATTTTTGGATCGGTAGATTTTATTGTGCTATGATTAATACGAAATCCTGACTTTCTTTAATATACACTGACGGAAAAAAAAATCCCAACACCAAGAAAAACTTATTGTAGAGTAATGAAATTTGGACAGTGCATTTGTCTAGTTAACATGTTTAATTGATTAGATTTTCGAGATCACAGGTTAATTTAAGGTCAATAAAATGCATTTCAAATGTGAAATGCTGTTACATTAATAGTTGCTATAACCGCCCGAATTTTGAATGCAAGCCTGCACACGTGCATGCATTGTGTCATACAGGTGCCGAATGTCACTTTGTAATATGGAGTTACATGCTTGTTGTATTTGTTGTGTCAATACTGTGATGGTCAGTGCTGGCTGGGGATGACACCGAAATTCTCATCCAATGATATCCTATACGTGATCAATGGGAGACAGATCTGGTGATCTGGCTGGCCAAAGTAACATGTCGACACTCTGTAGAACACATTGCGTTACAACAGCGGCATGAGGGCGAGCGTTATCCTGTTGAAATCTCCTCTTACAGGTTGAATTACCAGACTGACGTATACATTTGCAGTCAGTGTGTTTGAGAGACCCACGAGAGTGCTTCTGCTGTCATAGGGAATTGCTCCCTAGACCATGAATCCAGATTGTAGATCCAGTGTGTTTAGGCTGCAGACAGTTTGGTTGCTGGCGTTCCCCTGGCCTCCTTCTGACCAGCACACGACCATTATTGGCACCAAGCTAGAACATGCTTTCATCAGAAAACAAAACAGATCTCCACTTCATCCTCCAGTGAGCTCTGGCTTGACATCATTGGCGTCGCAAACTGCAATGACTTCGAGTCAGTGGAATGCATGCCTTGCATCGAGCTGCCCTTGAAGTAACCGATTTATAACAGTTCGTTGTGTCACTTTGGTGCCAACTGCAGCTCGAATTTCTGTCGCAGACGCAATACGATGCACCACAGCCGTACGCCGAATACGACGGACTTCCCTCTCAGTAGTGCCACATGCTCACCTGGAGCCTGGTCTTCTTGAGGCAGTACCATCCCTTGACCCCTACTCCCAACAATCATACACAGTCGATGCATTCCGTCCAAGTCTTTCTGAAAAATCGCGGAAAGAAAATCCACTTTCTCGTAGCCCTACTTTACGACCTCTTTCCAACTCTGGGAGTTGATGATAATAGCTTCTTCGTCTTCTTAAAGGCATTCATGATCAATCTCAACTCAATCCATCAAATTTTGTAGATCAAATAATGCTCACAAACTTTACAGCACGCATTTAAAGCAAACCTGGTTTTAAAGTTGTGAGTGGCGATACTAGCACCACAAGTATGCGCGAAGCATGAAATTTAAATCAATGTCGTCTTTCAGATGTATAAACACGCCTACAAAATTTCGTTTAGCTAACACAAGTCTTTATTGGTGTTGGGATTTTTTTTTCCGCCAGTGTATATAGCACTTTTAATTAACGAAAAATCACTAACTATTAGTTTTTGCCTAATTACTAAAAAAGTACTGAATCAATTTCGACGAAATGTGAATCTAAACCATTCTCGAATCTACTGGAACGCACACACAAAATTTCATATAAATTGGTCCGGTTGTTTAGGAGTTCAATTACATACACACGCACAGAAGATTTATATATATAAAGATATTGAAAATTTCAGGCTTTTGCGCCTAAGACATCGCCAAACTAGGAAAATGTGAATTATCTCACGAACTGCTGGATTTAAACGAATTTGCTTAGTACCATTCGATTCAGAATGAAAAAATGCACTAAAATATGTTATCAGTTGAAAAATAACTACAAAAGCCGATTTTTATGGAATTTTTTAAAAGTTCGTTCTCTTTTCTATTCATCTTTGGGGTGGAATTTTCGAAAATCCCTTTTTAGCGGAACTCAATGTTATAAGAAGTATTTTTACCCCAATTTTCAAGATTTTTGGATCAGTAGATTTTATTGTGCTATGATTAATACGAAATCCTGACTTTCTTTAATATATATAGCACTTTTAATTAACGAAAAATCACTAACTATTAGTTTTTGCCTAATTACTAAAAAAGTACTGAATCAATTTCGACGAAATGTGAATCTAAACCATTCTCGAATCTACTGGAACGCACACACAAAATTTCATCAAAATCGGTCCAGTTGTTTAGGAGGAGTTCAATTACATACACACGCACAGAAGATTTTTATATATAAAGATTTTAATTTCAGCTACTTCCTACAATCTTTTAAACACAAGATTTTTTTTTTTAAATTATTTCCTAATGTTTGTAACAAAAGACGGGAATAAACTGGCGCCACAGTTACATGCACTAAGCAATGATGTTCTTTGGTTATATCACCCTGCAAACATTCACTGAAGGTTTCATTTGGTTTTCTGATACTCATATTGATAGTCCGGACCATTTTACGGATTTCTCCACGATGTCCAATAATTTAGATGATTCCGATAATGATTCTTAACCAGCAGAAATTATCATCTCACAAAGAGACACAACCTAAAATCTACATTAATGGATTTCTTTTCTTAAAAGATAAAAATCGTGAAGAATACTTTTATTGGATTTGCGAAAGAAAGAATTTGAAGAAATCCAGATGCACTGGAACAGCTGTTAAACCTTTCTTAAATGGCCACCATATAGTTAATAAGTTTGATACCCATTCTCATAACCATGCTCCAGAGGCAAGTAAGTCTTTCATTTTAAAAGGAAAAAATGAAATGAAAGCTCTTTCAAAGCAGTCTAATGATCGACCAGTTCAAATTATAAATTCTGTAAAATCATCCGTAGCTCAAGATATACAGCCGTGCTTTCCCGGTGCCGATGTACTTAGACGACAAATTAACAGAGTAAAGCATACTAATACTCCAGTAGACCCAAAACAATTAGGGAACTTTACCCGTTCAGTACGCAGTGGCTTTAAGTGGTCAGCTATTTTTTAAAGATATTAAAGAATTTTCCTTTTCACCACAAAATAAAATTTAAAACAACTACAATTGTAAAAATTCTGGATAATGGACGGAACTTTTAAAACTGTTCCTACCATTTTCAGACAAATGTTAGTAATATTAAATAGGCTTCGTTTTATTCTAACTTACTAAGTACATACAAAATTTGAAGTCTGTATCTCAATTTGTTCGTGAGATTGAGCGTTTACAGACAAACAGATGGACGGCAATTTTTTTTTCTAAAAATATGTTTTTCGGAATCTCCAGTATCTGAAATGTGTAAATCCGTCAAATTCTTTTTTCTAGAGTCCGAAAAAAATAGTTCCGGATAATCGAGGTTATTGATATTAAATAGGCTTCGCCCTATTCTTACTTACTAAGTACGTACAAAATTTTAAGTCTCTATCTCCATTTGTTCGTGAGATAGAAAGTTTACAGACAGACAGACAGACGGACGGCAATTTTTTTTCTGCAAATTTGGAGGCTCCGCCCCACTGCTCGCTACCCTCGCCAACTCCCCGCGTAATCGCTTTGCGATTCGAAGTTGTAGGGTATCCCTGCTTGTTGAGCTCGCCAATACCCCATGGTATGAATAAGCAGTTGCAGTCCTTTCAAATGATGTGTCACAAGACTGGTGTTGTAAAAAAATTAAAAATGTGCCCCCCCTTGGGGGGGGGGCAGAGTGCGGGGTGACACACAAGACATCCATAATATGAATAAGCAGTTGTAGACCTTTCAAATGATGTGTCACACGACTGGTATTGTAAAGAAATTAAAAATGTGCCCCCCCCCCCCTGGGGGCAGAGCGGAGGGGGACACACAAGACATCCATAATAGGAAAAGGCAGTTTCAGACCTTTCTAAAGACGTGCAACACGAGTGCTGTGGATAAAAATTTAAAAAGTTCCCCTTTGGGGGAGGAGAGTATCTGAAACGTGTAAATCCGGCAACTTTTTTTTTCGAGAGTCCGAAAAAATTGTTCCGGATAATCGAGGAAATAGGCTTCGCCCTATTCTTACTTACTAAGTACATACAAAATTTTAAGTCTCTATCTCCATTTGTTCGTGAGATAGAGCGTTTACATACAGACAGACGGACGGCAATTTTTTTCTGAAAACTACGGGGGCTCGCCCCCCCGCTCGCTACGCTCGCCAACCTCCCCGCGTGATTGCTTCGCGATTCCAAGTTGTAGGTTACCCCTGCTTGCTGCGCTTGCCGATACCCTATGGAATCGCTTCGCGACGCATAACGGATATCTTACACATCAGCAGCATTCCAGGAGTCATTCCTTTTAAGGCTAGCTTTATTTTTACTATAGAAGGATATGTTTTTCGGAATCTCCAGTATCTGAAACGTGTAAATCCATTAAAAAAAAATTTTCGAGAGTCCGAAAAAAATAGTTCTGGATAATCGAGGTTACTGATATTAAATAGGCTTCGTCCTATTCTTACTTACTAAGTACATACAGAATTTTGCAAATACAAATCATTTAATGGGCTTGTTGGCTAATTGACCTGTCGGCTAATCGGCTTGTCGGCAAATTGACTTGTCGGCCTATTGACCTGTCGGCTAATCGTCTTGTCGGCTATATGACCTTTCGGCTAATCGTCTTGTCGGCTAAATGTCTTGTCGGCTAATCGTCTTGTCGGCTAATTGAATTGTCGGTTAAATGTCCTGTCGGCTAATTGTCTTGTCGGCTAATTGACCTGTCGGCTAAATGTCCTGTCGGCTAAATGTACGTTTCGGCCAAATGTCCTGTCGGCTAAATGTACGTTTCGGCCAAATGTCCTGTCGGCTAAATGTACGTTTCGGCCAAATGTCTTGTCGGCTAAATGTACGTTTCGGCCAAATGTCCTGTCGGCTAAATGTACGTGTCTGCTAAATGTACTTGTCGGCCAAACGTCCTGTCGACTATTTTCTGTATGCTAAATGTCTTGTCGGTGATTTGGTTGTCGGCGAAATGACATAGACCCATTTACTTGTACCCACAAGAATAGAACAATTAATCAATCGGGATTTTATAGTGTTGAGAGTACTGACATAATTTAAAGAGACACACTTTGAAACCATTGCTTCAATTTTGAATAATACTTTAATAATACGTGGTAGCACAATACTTCATACTAAAACTTAAATAAAATTTTTTAAAAATTGTAGAGCAGCCTATTTTACTAAGAGTTTTACTATTTTTATAAATATGAATATTTTTGCTTCAATTTTTTCTTCCATATTCATTGGAGTATACTGTATAAAACTGCGTATAGATTTTTAGATGCATGGTATTTTACATTTAATACGCTTTTTTTTTCTCTCGTGTATATCAAAAAATTAAAAAAATTCAACAAACTCTCAAGTTAAATATTAAAAAAAATAACTATAAACTTTAAAGTTAAATCCATGCACAAAAATATTAAACACAGCATGGAGTACAAGAAAAAACAATCAAACCTATATCTATTAGCAAAAAAGCATTAGTATTTATCAAACAAGCAAGTTATAAAAATATGAACAAGGGTAAAAATCAGTTTAAAGCCTTCATTTGAATAGATCATTGCACTGGATTTATTAACAAAATTTACAATCTCTTGCGATATAATTGTCGTATAGGTTAAAATGAGGTGGCAAAATATTCACAATTAAAAAGCTTTCAGCAATTATTTTTTTTTTAAGAAATCGATATTTTGACCAATTTCTAGCTACTGTATCCCCTTAATTTAATAAATCTAGGACTGATTTAAATCATTCTTCCACTTTCAGACCAAAACAACCAACTAATGGCACTTTAGAAAAACTCTCAACAAAATATTTTGATTACTTACAGCATATGGTATCATGGGAAATTCTGCAGCTATACCTTAAATTTGTCGATGCTATAGCACGTAGTGTCTTGTCTTCAAATATATAAAAGATTAATTTCATAACCCTTTCATTTATTATCAGAATGTACGATATATAAGCGTTGGAATAAAACTCACTTGTGAAAGTACACCACTTATCAGAAATGCAAAAATGCTAAGAAGCACCACGGATTTTTTGCGAATGGCAAAAATGAATTTTTCTTGTTCAGGTTCAAGCTAGCTAAGTCGAGTGATTTACTTTTTGGACAGTCATATCACTGTAATAAATGGTATACTTACATTCTGAATACAGAATGCCTAGCTCTTTGTTTTGGTAGCCACAGGGCTCCCATATGGTCCGCCAACTGAACACCAGAATTTTCTTAGAGAACTTTTACTTTTAGATTTTTCTTGCTAATTGCCAAGAAACTAACTTTGGAAGTTAATTCTAACGCAAATACTGTAGAAACATATCATGAAATTTTCTGCTAAAAATATTGATGTTCAGTTCGCGGATCATTTGGGAGCCCAAGGTAGCCACTTCCAGCAAATGTCACAATATGTTCATATTTCACAAAAGTCAAAATTTTTCTGTTGTAAAATTTGCTAAGTACCTCCATTGTACCCACCGATGTAAATGAAAATGCTTCTCAGCACGAAAGGGTCCAAACTCTGTTTCTACAGAAAAGTGGATTGCAACCCTAAATAACTATTCGCAAAATGCTTAACACGTTCGCTGCCGCTCACGCGAAAGCGCGTCATATGGCGCCAATTTTAAGGAGCCATTCACGCGCCAGCGCGTGATGTGGGGTGATGTCCAATAGCCAGTCACGCGCTGGCGCGGGAAAATCTTTCACTAATTCTTTGTTATAAGAAGTAAATCGTCTTCTGGGGAAAACCCACTTCTACAGTACTGCATTAACTATCATCACATCTTCATGTAAGCGGCAGCGAACGTGTTAATGAAGTGCATTCTGTATTCACTTAAAATTTTATCCAAGAATTTATTAGATTGTCCCTAAAGTTTCTTCCGTTTATTGCAAAAAAGAAACCTTGGGTCTATTTTGTTGAAGAAAGCGTGTGCCAGTCTGTTGAATAAACTTTCTTCAATCTTTCTGGGAGTCCAATAACACCTTCTTTCCAAATTTTTTTTTTTTATTTGAAGGCAAAATACTTACCGAGGTGATTTTTTACCTCATAATAAGAGTTCATTTTTATGGCGAACAGAGTTTTTGAGAAAAGAAACAATTAGTAGTCATTCAGAGCATTGTTTTGAGAGTAAAGAGGTTGTGTTACAATGCCTCAATCGAATGTAAGGAGTTAGTTTCTGACACTTAAAGGTACATGTTAAATGAAAATTAATATTTCGTTTGTTTGCTATTTTGGGGCGTTTCGTGGCTATTGCTACCTTCAGTTCCTGTAGTTCCTGGTAGTAATTTTAAGAAGTGATGACTTAGTTACTTGGAAGTCGCTCGTTGTAGATCCAATTTCGCCAAATAGAGACCAGAACTGTCTTCTGTTAGAGTCCGAGTTTTGCGACAGGAATGGGATTTTTATCTCGACTGGATCAGGATTGTTTGCGTTCCTGGTTGTTATAAAGTATCCACGGAAACTTTCGTCCACGGAATCATTTCAAAAAAGGATTTTTATAATGTTGAAAATGCGATTTACAAAGTTTCTCGCCAGCAGGTCATGAGCAAGTTAGCCTCCAGCAACTACTTTTATATTTATTCTCACCAATATTTTTAAAAAACACGTTTTGTAGTATTTTTCTTTAAAACAGTTAAAGTTGTCAAAGTATGAGTAAAAAAAAATTATTTTCAGAAATTAGTGCCAATTGAATTAAAAAATAGCACATGATTTGCAAACGGTGCTTTAGGGACAATTTTTGACTTGGAAAAACAAATTTCTTGCGTTTGATTGAGATGTTTGATGCATCCTTCCTACTCTACGGACACTGCTCTATTCCATTACTATATGTTTTTTTCTCTTGAAAATTCTCTTCTCCAAAAAAATTAATTGCTTGAATGACATAAAAAAATCACCATGATAAGTACTTTGGAACGAAGCGTAAAAGTTTTGGAAAGAAAGTGTTATTAGACTACCAGAAAGACAGAAGAAGATTTGTTCAATAGATAGGCCCAAGAGTTCTTCAGTAAAATATTGCCTTTATCAAAGTTTCTATAGTTTATTTTTTGAAAGAAAAAAAAATCAGGAGAAACATTTGGGACAACCTAATAGAAGGTTTTCAACAGAATATTTTCATGTGTGTAACGTACGGTGACATTTTAGTACATTTTGTAGATACACTTTTGGTAGTCCAGCACGTACTCTTATCTATATTCAGAATTATGGAATGTCTAGCTCAAAGTTGGGATAGCCACTTTGAGAGCATCTCGAAATATCTTCACATTTCTCATAAATAAAAAACATTTTCTGTTAAAAAATTTGCTAAAGTATCTTCATACACGCCCATTATATAAGTGCAAATGAAATGAAATGATTCACCATGAGTTTTTACTGAAAAAGGATATACGTGAATTACTATTCAAAAAAATGTTTAATAAGGTGTATTCTGCGTTCACTTAAGACGCAACCCGAGTCACTCAAAAAGACCCGGAATATAATGTTAAGTCTATGGGGGTGTTCTTTTCAAATATCGCGCTCAAATTTAAATAATATTCGCATTAAATATTATTAGCAATTATTTTTCGCATAGGATAGCTCAGGACGATCTAAAACTGAACTAGTTTATGTATTTTTGATTTTGGTGATATTTTTTTCTATATTTTATTTATGATAGTTTCAATTTTAGAACTGGTTCCCATCGGTTCCGAAAGTTAAAGTTTTATTTTTTTATCTGAATCCAAAATCGAAAAAGTAAAAACTAACCCGGTTGTAGATCATCCTAAACTATTCTATGCAAAAAAAAGCATGTAAAAATATTAAAATTTGAGGGAAATATTTAGAAATAACAGCCGCATAGACTTAACATTATAATCTGGGACTTTTTGGGTGTGTAGGCAATTGAAATTTCGCCCATGAACTTTGAATCACCTTGTATATGAAAGTAACGAAACATATCTAAAAATTAGTTTCATTCTCCGAAAAGATTAATAATGCTCAAAAATATAAGTCGAGTAATGCGAGATTAGCCATAAATGTTGTTTTTCTTTTTGATTCACATCTCTGGGTATCAAATGATTTTCATCGAAATGTATTTCTTACGTTTGTGCAGGATCTTATTTATAACGGATGAAGATCTTTCATCATTCACATCGAAATATTACTTCCTGTGCTATTTTGGGATTTATTAAGATGTTTGTCATCTGGAAAGATCAAATATAATAAATGAATATTTAAATTTTGTTTTTAAATACAAGAATGGTAAGTCACTTAACCTTTTAAGCTCTGGCGGGTAATTTTTTCAAAATTCCCAAATGTCCCATTTGCACCAGTATTTTGCAAAGAAAAAAATCGGTTTACGATAAATAGGAAAAAAAAAAAATACACTAACCTTTTATAAAATAAATCTGTTCGAATATTCCAGTGTCATTTCGGAATTATAATTAAGTGAGAAGAAATTTCACCTCTATAGCTGAAAGGATTAACTAATGTCATATAAACATAGTTTAATCTTTTACGGGTGACTCTTGCACAAATTTTATTCGATTAGCGCCAATTTTGTGAAAGAGTTACCTTCTGTTACACAATTTCGAGAAGAATCGAATTAAATAAGACAAAATTTATTTTCCTCTAACAGGGGATCTCAGAAAGTACCGAACCAATTTTAAAAATATTGTTGTGAAAAGGATGTGACAGTCTTTGCAGCAAGATAGGCTATATTTTATGATGTTTACCCCCACCCAAAGTTCCTCGAGAAAAAGTTTACCAGACGCTGATAAAGTTAGATCGCTGAGTTAACCAGGCGATCGTTTCCCCTCGCCCCCCTTCCCTCCCCCAAAAAATGGAAAATGATTTGAGATCTTCGCGAAATAAAATAGAAATAGAGGGGGTTTTGATATCGCATAAATAAATTTAGGTGCAGATTTCAAACAAATTGTAGTTAAAAGTAACTTTCTCCCCCCCCCCTTAAGAATATGTAAAAATCGAAAATATGTGATGATTAGCAGCTTAAAATACTGCGTTAGAGATTATCAGTATTTAACCGTACAATGATACAATTGCTTCATTTTACGACTACTAATTTAACGTAACATTATTTTTTAGTGACGACACTTTAATTGTTCCCTCAAAGAAACAACATTCCGGTGACTAATTGTAGCATAGATTATCAATTTTTTAACCGTATGACAATACATCAGATTTATTTTACGTATGGCTTATGTAACGTAACATTACTTTTTATTTTCAGCTATATTTCTATTCAAATAAAATATTGGATACGTGAAAAATTTTGAATTCCGGTTTTTGATAGATTTATATGCTTTACAAAATCATGAACACGAATTGATATATCTTTTAAATGTTTGTCTTTCACTCTGTGAGTCTGTATGTGACAAAAGTTTTGTGGGCGCCCTATCTCAAAAACTCATCTACGGATTTTCACATAACTTTAGATTTAATTAAATCTTGATATAAACTATAACTAACTCGTTCTTGGTGTATATAGCTCAACAGGTGGCGCTGAGGTGCTGCATTATTTAATCGGAGCATTTTCTCTATTTAATAAGGCACAAATTTCTGTTTTTAAAAACCGATGACAAAACATTAAAAATTTCGTTAAAGGCTCCCGTCGCGAAGGGGTTAACTCATTATATAAAACTTGACAAAACATCAAAATAATTACTCTTAATTTCTTAATAAGTTGCGACCAATATAATTATACACTTACTGACTTTAATAAATTAATATTAAATTTTCCATTAATGCTATCCTATCAATAATGGTATAATTCGATTGAATTGGATGAAAGTGGGAGTGCTGTCTTGCATATACCACTTGAGAATTTGATCGTAAAAAAAAATTATTTGAGTCAAAATTTTCGATTTTTTTTTTCCAACTCTTAAGTGTGTATATTGTTGCACTAAAGCGGTTTCATGATACTTCAGTTCCTAAGGCTTTTTTTTTTCTCATTGTAACGCCGCTTATTAAACAAGTTTGCTTTTATAAAACTTTAAACTTGTTTTCCTTCAAACCCTTTTTTTAAACTCGAGAAATCATGATTTGTATAGGTACCTTTATTTTCAAGATCAAGTACCAGTATTTTCTTTTTTTTTTTATAGAAAAGTAAATATAGTTAAAAAACATGAAATTTCATCTTATTTAATTCAGAGATTTTCTGTGAGAAAACACTAATTCCAAAGAATTTCCCGGTCATTAAAAATACATCACGAATCATAAAAAATACTGGACGGTTTTTTTTTCATATTTCGTTTAAAAGAAAGCTGATTATTGTTATGGAATTTATATAGTTTGCAGTTTAATCGAATCTATAAATATCACTTCTGTTCATTAAATATACGAGGGCAATTCGGAAAGTAACCTCCGTTTATGAATTAAAAAAAAACTAATGAAAGGAAACATGTTTTATTACTTACGTATGAAAGACACGTTCTTCAACTATTTCTCAACGCAGTTGCCGTATTAATTAATACAATTATCATATCGATAAATCAGCTTTGAAATTCCATCTTCACAGATTTCTGCCGCCGGCCTATTCAATTGCGATTATTTTTTAATTCAATTCGCACCACTCTTTCAATCCAAAGAATTTTAACATATTTTTTTATTCATATTGACAAATTCCGAATTGCTTTTGTAATATTTTACTTAACCCACTATTCTTTAAAACATTTTTAGTAATAGATTTATCAGCAAATTATATAGAAAAATATGTTAAAATTCTTTGGATTGAAAGAGTGGTGTCAGCTGAATTTAAAAATAGTCGCAGTTGAATAGGCCGGCGGCAGAAGTCTGTGACGATGGAATTTCAAAGCTGGTTTACCGTTATGATAATTGTTTTAATTAATACGACAATTATGTTGAGAAGTAGCTGAAGAACATGTCTTTCATATGTAAGTAATAAAACATGTTTCCTTTCATTAGTTTTTTTATTATTATTATTCATAAACGGAGGTTACTTTCCGAATTGCCCTCGTATTTTTAGAGCTCACAAATGTAAATAAAGACGAAAGACGAAAATGTGACCCCTTTTTTTTCAACTGATCGCCATTTTGTCAAAAGCCAACTATTTAACTCTCTCATGCATAAATTATTTTTTATTGCTTTTCATTATTCACAAAAAATCTACTTTGTGATAAATGAAAACCCATATAAAATAATTTTATTATTGTTCTGCATGCTACATGTCCACAAGTCAGATCTCCATAAATAAATGCTCAGACGTTTTTTCTTTATAAGGCAATACATATCTGTCCTCACATGAGGCCCGTATGAATGAAAGGGTTAAATCATGGCCAACTAGATATAACAACCTGCGCATTTCGCTAAAAACCATCGAAAAATTGAAGCTGGATTCAGCTTCAAATCCTGAACCATTTGATTGGACCACGTGGCGCGAACCCTGCCCAAATTAGCATTGAATAAGCTGATTTTTGTTCTGTGCACATTGTCATTGTTTTGGTTCAGGGTTTGCACGATTGATCAGAATAACTTGGTCAAGATATCAGAGTCCTCTGGCGGGGGCTTCATACATTAATCCCAATTGGATGGGCCGTATAGATCTAGTTGGCAATGGTTAAACTAAATGTTGATATAAGATCCCAAGAATTAAATCCCCTATCATAAAATGGTGATATATGTATATTTTTTTAACTATTTGGAAAAATTAGTTCTTGTTCTCGGTAGAGAATTGAAAAATCTAAAGTATATCTGAATCTATTTATTCGTTGAATTCCGCAATAAAGTTGGTTTATTTTTATTCTTTTCTAATATTCAAAAATAGAATACTTCTGTTTCTTTTATAATATTCGTTTTCTGACTGGTCCAAGTTTAATGTCCAAAAATGGAATACTTCTGTTTTTTTATTTTATTCGTTTTCTGATTGGTCCAAGTTTAATGTCCAAAAACTGAATACTTCTATTGCCACAATAACAAAAAGAGTAATAAAAACTTTAAGAAATAATAATAATTTAAAAACAAACTGTGATAGAGATTTCAAACAAATTTCATTAAAAAGTGCATTTTTTTTCTCTACGCAACGGTGTAAAATTTTAAAATGGCGATGCTAAGAAGTTCAAAATTTGCAGTTCCGAAAATTCTAAAACTGACGTTTCATTTAAAAAAAATTTTGTGATGGGTCCGGGAATATTAATTTTTAATCCATATCGTACGTAATAGGAGACGTTCAGAAGTCAGTCTGATTAACTCCATTCAATGAAAAAGCACATTTTAAACAGTTAAAGTTGTTTATATTTAATCTACTGTTGTTTTTTTTTTGTTGTTTTTTTTTTTTTAATCCTTGGTCTAGGAATATCTTATACTATAATGCGAGCAAAAATTGTGTGTGTGTGTGTGGGTAAATTTTATCTCAAAAACGGCTCTAACGATTTTCACAAAAATATGGATTTTACCATTTTCAGGCACGAGAAGACCATTGGGCTAGGTCACATGTTCGAGAAAATTCGATTATTGGGTCATTTTGGGTCATAATGGGTCAGGATCAAGCTATTTATATCTAGAGAACGGCTGGATCGATTTTAAGGAAATTTTGTATCCAATCGTTTTTTGGCACGAGAAAACGATTGAACTGGGTCACATGTTCGAAATATTTTGATTAGTGGGTCATTTTTGGGTCATTGTGGGTCAAGCCATTTTTATTTAAAAAACGGCTCTAACGATTTCGACCAAATTTTATATTTTATCGTTTTGGATTACAAGAAGACCATTGGGTTAGGTAACATGTTCGAGAAAATTCGGTTAGTGGGTCATTTTGGGGGTCATTGTGGGTCATGCTATTTTTATCTAGAGATTTTCTCACGCAATTTTGACTAAAAATTGCATTCGATGGTTTTCGGTCACGAGAAAAACATTGGGCTAGGTTACATGTTCGAGAAAAAATTTTAGTGGGTCATATTGGGTCATTAAGGGTTTGGGTCAAGCTATTTATATTTAAAGAACCGCAGAATCAATTTCATCGAAATTTTGCCTGTAATAGTTTTTTGACACGAGAAAGCTAATGAGCTAAGTCACACGATCGAGAGATTTCGATTATAAGAGTCATTTGTGGGTCATGATGGATCATAATGGGTCATGGTCAAGCTATAGTTAAAGAACAGGTGGATCGATTTTAACGAAATTTTGTATACAACATTTTTTTAGCATGAGAAAACTATTGGGTTAGGTCTCAGTTCGAGAAATTTCGATTACTGGGTCATTTTGGGTCGTAAAAGGTTTGGGTCAAGCTATTTATATATAAAGTACGACAGTATCAAATTTAATGAAATTTTGTATGTAAGTTTTTTGACACGAGAAAATTAATGGGCTATCTCACATGTTTGAGAGATTTCGATTATAAGAGTCATTTGTGGGTCATGATGGGTCATAACGGGTCATGTCAAGCTATATCTAAAGAACATGTGGATCAGTTTTAACGAAATTTTGTATACAACATTTTTTGGCACGAGAAAATTACTGGGCTAGGTCACATGATCGAGAAATTTCGATTAATGGGTCATAAAGGGTCATAAAGTATCTGGGTCAAGTTATTTATATTTAAAGAACGGCACGATCGAGTTTAATAAAATTTTGAGTGTAACAATATTTATACACGAGAAAACTAATGGGCTAAGTCACATGTTCGAGAGATTTCGATTATAAGGGTCATTTGTGGGTCATGATGGGTCATGGTCAAGCTATATCTAAAGAACGGGTGAATCGATTTTAATGAAATTTTGTATACAGCATATTTTTGGCACGAGAAAATCATTGTGCTATGTCACATTTTCGAGAAATTTCGATCAGTGGGTCACTTTTGGGTTATTCTAATTTTATCTAGACAATGTCTCGATAAAATTGCCTCGCAAAGTTGACTAAATTTTATATTCTATCGTTTTCGGGCACAAGAAAATCATTGGGTTAGGTCAGATGTTTGAGAAAATTCGATTAATGAGTCATTTTGGATCATAATGGGTCAAGGTCAAACTATTTATACCTAAAAATTGGCTCAATCGATTTTATCTAAATTTTGTATTTAACGTTTTTCGGCACGCAAAAATTAATGAACTAAGTCACATTTTCGAGAGATTTCGATATAAGGGTCTTTGTGGGTCATGCTAATTTTATCTAGAAAATTGTTCTCACCATTTTGAGTATATTTTCTATTATATCGTTTTCGGGCAAAAGAAAACCATTGAGATAGTACACATGCACGTAACAATTCAATTAGTGGGTCGTGTTTTAGGTCTTAATGGGTTCGGGTCATTCTAATTATATGTAACAACGACTCAGTCAATTTTACCTAAATTTTGCAACGGAACGTCTTTTGTCACGAGAAGACTATTTGAGCTGAGTTGCATATTGAACAAAATTATATTAGTGGGTCATATCGCTTCATTGCTTAATGCTGCCAAGCTAATTTTACTTAAGAAATGGCTTAAACGATTTCGATTCATTTTATACTCTACTGTTTTTGATTACCTGAAGACCATTGAGCTAAGTCACATGTTTGATCACATGTGATTAGTGGATCATTTGGGTAATAAGGGTCAGGATCACGAGACTATGGCAAAAGCCAATAAGTTGGCGATATTTGACAAAATACTGGCGAAATTTGGCCGAAAAATCGACTATTAAGGTTACGAAACCAAAACACATATTTGGCGCCAAATGAAAGAATGTGTCCAAATTTGGTTATATCTGGCAAAAAATATTGTCTTTCAGAATGTGAAGAAATTTCTTATACATTCTTAATAGTCTTCGAGATGCATAGTTAAACTAATCAGAGTCGAGCTAAAAAAGTGATTTGGATTGATGTCCTTTCGTAGTAAATTTTACAATAAGTAAAATTTATGAACATGTGCATACATAGTTTTCTTATTGATTGTTTTTGTAAATAATACTATTATTAATAACATGTTTTACAGTAATAATACTATATCGAGTTGAACACAAAGTTAATTTTGACCGAGCTGAGCTCGGTCACCCCTGCTAGTTAATGTTTAATGCACGGCGTACGTGATATAGGACTTGTTATAATCGTCCTAAAAATTATGTTTTTTATTATTATTAATTTAAATATAAAATTATTTATAAGTCTTTAATATTTTTGTCTTTGAGAATATCATTTTCCAAATAGTCGTTGTAATTTGTTAAATTACAATTTTGTTGTTTTTATTTTATTTATTTTTTTATGAGATGCTTGTAACTGAGATAAAACGGTAAACTGATGAAAAATCTATATTACGTATATACTGTCGCACACAAGATAGGCATTTTCATACACAAATATTTAACACTAAAACAGCCGAGTATTTTACTAAAGTTTTATAAAAATTGTTTCGCACCAGAATTTTAATTTTAAACTATTTAACTTATTTAATTAGTCTATTTTTGAGCTGCATATATTTAATATATCTCATGAAGAACATTCTGGTTCGAATTGACTATTATCATTCTAGCATGGGTCATTTTGACCCCAAATGGCGGTTTTAGTGTTAAATGTAACTTATATCAAGAAATATAATACAGAAATTCCGAAAGTGATATCTTCTGTATGTATAACAAAAAAATTGTTAAAAAACCTTTAAAATTCAATAAATTTAAGACTGAAGAAGTAGAATCTCAATGTAGTCCCTTGATGGAAGCTGATATATATTAATACTACTTAAGTTTTATCCATAAATTTCACAATGACAAGATTTTTTTCCAAAGAATTCATTTTATTCAAAACGAGAAGAAAATGCTTTATTTGTTTTCAAATAAAGCTGCAGATAAATTGTAGCATCATTCAGTTATTTCGACATTTTTGCAACAGAACTTAACTTCTGAAAGTGTTGACCACTTAATCGTCCTGCCCGAGACATTCACGGGCTGTAAGCTTCACAGATTTTATTCAGAAATGTTTTATTGTAACCAGTTTTATAAAATAGTGTAATTCGTTTTATTCTGGTATCATTTTACTTGCCATTACATAAAATAAATATTTTTTTTTTCAAAAAAGTGGTGACAATAATGAATTTGAATTTTTTAAACCGTAATTTAATGCTACCGTTAAGGGGTTAAGCACAGTAAAAAGTACTTGGTTGTCCGAATCATTTCTTTTGAAATTTTTTTGATGTTTTTTTAATCCTTCTCGCACCACTTTCTGAAAACAAAAATCTTTCACACATTCTTTGACAACACATAACAAACTGTAAAACGTAGTTTTCAAAATAGCAGTTCGAACCATCAAAATAACTCTCTGTAATGGTATTATAAATTAAGAGGTGTGGAGACATAAAGGCTCTTTTTCAAATGTCACATGGTTGGTTTTTGACACCAACTACATTTGAAAAATAAGACGTTAATGGCAGTATTTTTTTATTCACTGTTGTATTGTATTCAAAGCTGTGTTTACTGTTAAAAGTAGTAAGAATTAACCTGGCAGTAGTCACGCGTCGGCCTTTTTGCCGCCTACATAAATATTCTCTTAACTCATATCCTATTAAAAACAACAATGAAGAACTATCATGTAGCTCACTTTAAATGTTTCTCCACCACCATACTGAAGTAACAAGACTTCTCTGTTTTTCATTCAGGTACATTTTTAAGAAGAAAATCAAAATTGATGAAAAATCTACACAACAACCAGTAATTTTTACTTTCTCCTATTATACCAAAACTCAAGAATAAAATGTATAATTTGAAAAAAAAACTAGTTGGATGTGCCAATCCCTAAACTTTCTTCTATCTCATACTTACATTTTAATATTAAAAAAAATAGTTGATCATTTTAATGCTTTAATAATTTTAATTCAATACCATACCGACTTTGATTTTCATCTGAAATTTCTACTTCAGTCAAATAATCGGAGTAAAAACGAATTTCGGTCTCTGCACGAGCCGATGGACAATAGAATGATAGGCATATATTTTTTTCAAATTCGGGGAGAACCTACTTGCCATACCAAAAAATAATCATACACAAAAATTTTAGTTCTGTTCTAGGCCTGACTTCATACACTTTTAGGTGGTGCAATATTGTAAATGGCATAAAAATCGCGATTGCAGTGCCCCCTTCGGGTGCATTTTTTTCAAATTCAGGGAGGACCAACTAGCCATAGCCATACACTTCCACAAAAAATTTGGTTGAATTCGATGCATAACTTCATACACTTTTAGGTGGTGCAATATTGTAAATGGCATAAAAATCGCGATTGCAGCGCCCCCTTCGGGTGCATTTTTTTCAAACTCAGGGAGGACCAACTAGCCATAGCCATACACTTCCACAAAAAATTTGGTTGAATTCGATGCATAACTTCATACACTTTTGGTCGGTACAATATTGAAAATGGCACAAAAATCGCGATTACAGCGCCCCCTACCGGCGGATTTTTTTTCAAATTCAGGGCGGACCAACTAGGCATAGCCATGCACTTACATAAAAAATTTGATTCAATTCGATGCATAACTTCATAAACTTTTGGTCGGTACAATATTGAAAATGGCACAAAAATCGCGATTACAGCGCCCCCTTCCGGCGGATTTTTTTCAAATTCAGGGCGGACCAACTAGCCATAGCCATGCACTTACACAAAAAATTTGGTTCAATTCGATGCATAACTTCATATACTTTTGGTCGGTACAATATTGAAAATGGCACAAAAATCGCGATTACAGCGCCCCCTTCCGGCGGATTTTTTTCAAATTCAGGGCGGACCAACTAGCCATAGCCATGCACTTACACAAAAAATTTGGTTCAATTCGATGCATAACTTCATATACTTTTGGTCGGTACAATATTGAAAATGGCACAAAAATTGCGATTACAGCGCCCCCTTCCGGCGGATTTTTTTCAAATTCAGGGCGGACCAACTAGCCATAGCCATGCACTTACACAAAAAATTTGGTTCAATTCGATGCATAACTTCATATACTTTTGGTCGGTACAATATTGAAAATGGCACAAAAATCGCGATTGCAGCGCCCCCTTCCGGTGGAATATTTCAAAATTGAAGGAGGACCTGCTTGCCATAGCCAAAAACATTCACAAAAAATTTGGTTCAATTCTATGCATATCTTCATACACTTTTTGATGGTAGAATGGCGACATACACACAGACAGACACACAGACACACAGACAGACGGACAGACAGACATTTTGCAAAAACATATTTTTTGGAATCTCTGACCCCTAAAACGTGTAAATCCGTCGAAAACCGGAAGTCGAAAAAAATTTCGATTACAATACTTTCTTCTATTGAAGATAGAAGAAAGTACAAAATAGTTGATCATTTTAATGCTTTAATAATTTTAATTCAATACCATACCGACTTTGATTTTCATCTGAAATTTCTACTTCAGTCAATTAATCGGAGTAAAAACGAATTTCGGTCTCTGCACGAGCCGATGGACAATAGAATGATAGGCATATATTTTTTTCAAATTCGGGGAGAACCTACCTGCCATACCAAAAAATAATCATACACAAAAATTTTAGTTCAGTTCTAGGCCTGACTTCATACACTTTTAGGTGGTGCAATATTGTAAATGGCATAAAAATCGCGATTGCAGCGCCCCCTTCGGGTGCATTTTTTTCAAATTCAGGGAGGACCAACTAGCCATAGCCATACACTTCCACAAAAAACTTGGTTGAATTCGATGCATAACTTCATACACTTTTAGGTGGTGCAATATTGTAAATGGCATAAAAATCGCGATTGCAGCGCCCCCTTCGGGTGCATTTTTTTCAAATTCAGGGAGGACCAACTAGCCATAGCCATACACTTCCACAAAAAATTTGGTTGAATTCGATGCATAACTTCATACACTTTTGGTCGGTACAATATTGAAAATGGCACAAAAATCGCGATTACAGCGCCCCCTACCGGCGGATTTTTTTTCAAATTCAGGACGGACCAACTAGGCATAGCCATGCACTTACATAAAAAATTTGATTCAATTCGATGCATAACTTCATATACTTTTGGTCGGTACAATATTGAAAATGGCACAAAAATCGCGATTACAGCGCCCCCTTCCGGCGGATTTTTTTCAAATTCAGGGCGGTCCAACTAGCCATAGCCATGCACTTACACAAAAAATTTGGTTCAATTCGATGCATAACTTCATATACTTTTGGTCGGTACAATATTGAAAATGGCACAAAAATCGCGATTACAGCGCCCCCTTCCGGCGGATTTTTTTCAAATTCAGGGCGGACCAACTAGCCATAGCCATGCACTTACACAAAAAATTTGGTTCAATTCGATGCATAACTTCATATACTTTTGGTCGGTACAATATTGAAAATGGCACAAAAATTGCGATTACAGCGCCCCCTTCCGGCGGATTTTTTTCAAATTCAGGGCGGACCAACTAGCCATAGCCATGCACTTACACAAAAAATTTGGTTCAATTCGATGCATAACTTCATATACTTTTGGTCGGTACAATATTGAAAATGGCACAAAAATCGCGATTGCAGCGCCCCCTTCCGGTGGAATATTTCAAAATTGAAGGAGGACCTGCTTGCCATAGCCAAAAACATTCACAAAAAATTTGGTTCAATTCTATGCATATCTTCATACACTTTTTGATGGTAGAATGGCGACATACACACAGACAGACACACAGACACACAGACAGACGGACAGACAGACATTTTGTAAAAACATATTTTTTGTAATCTCTGACCCCTAAAACGTGTAAATCCGTCGAAAACCGGAAGTCGAAAAAAATTTCGATTACAATACTTTCTTCTATTGAAGATAGAAGAAAGTAATAACGTAATTAAATTGTGATATTCGAATGTTAAGTGAGAAATGTTTATTATTTTGTCTTTTCTGTACTCTAGGGTCCGGCTGCAAAAAGACCGAGCGCGACTAATAGCGTTTTTAAATAAAATATGCTTTTTTAAAAAAAATACTAACCGTCTTCAAAAAAAGAATCAAGCTTGGCGACGACTTGGCGCTAACGCATATGAATGCATAGTTTTAATATGCTTATGATTTGAAAAAGGTTGCAACAATGAAAGATGATTTGCGACAAATCATTATTTTTTTTTCATCAAATAAACATTTTTTTTATTTAAAAAATTTTTAAACATCAGAATTTCATGAAATTAAAATGGGACCACATGGGTATCTTATACTTTCAAACAAAAAAAGAATTATCAAAATCGATTCATATTTAAAGAATTTGTGAGTGAACAAGAATATATATACAGGTCGAAAACATAACCTACTCCTTGAAGTCGGTTAAAAAGTCGCGACTACTCTCGGGTTAAAGCAATTTAACATATTTTTAAATATTTTTGCCATCTTCTAAGTATTTAACACACAAATTAAAATTTAAGTCACATATTAAACTAAATTTTAACTCAGGCAAAAATATGCAAAAATCTACTGAAAGCGTGCTTTAAAGAATTGCTATCTATAGGTTGCACTGTATCAAATTCTTTTCATAGATCTGTATATAATTTTTTCCATGCTAAAAACACCTCTTAATATTACAGGGTGGAACTTGTCGAATTTCGACGAATGTATATGTTTAAGAAGGAACTGTTTCATTGTATTATAATAAATTTACAAAATTAGCTACAGTAAAAAATGCATCTTACAATGGTCAGTCTAACTCTCAAACAAATATTAATTAAAGCTAAAATTAAGAAAAAATTTATTTCTATTAAATTCTGTTGTCCAAATTATTAAAATTAAACTTCAATAATAAAGCAAAATATAATAAAGATATGTTATTAAGATGAAGTTATCAATTAAATGTGTAGGGAAAAAAAGTTATTTAAAATTGATACTAAGAATTTCACGTAAAATCTAAACCCGCCATAATTTTCATCTTCTCAAAATTTACATACGTATATTTTAATTTTATTAATTTTAAGAGAAAGTGGCGTATTTCTGTTGCAAAATTCGCACTAAAAACTATTAAAAAAAATAATATAAGAATAAATTGGGATAAAACTTTCAAATAATTTGCATTTAAAAGTATATGTTTTTCTCTATACGATGATGTAAAAATTGAAAATGTGCGATGTTTAGAAATATAAAATTTGCAGTACCAAAAATTGCAAAACCGAATTACATAGGAAAGTGTTGCCATTCGCAAAATGACGTATGCGTTACGCACAGATATTGTTTGGCCTTTATAATATAGATACTAAATGGAGTTCGGCTGAAAATCAACTTGCCTCTAATTAGAAAACTTTTTTTTCAATTCACACTCATTCTCAGTAATGCATATGGATTCTTTTGTACAACCCACACATATAGTATAGAATTTATGCACACGACGTAGTCTCTCTACTCTAAGATAAAAAAAAGCACTTACGCTGTCACCGCCGCTGACAATGAATTGTTTGTGACTTATGGCATTTCTTCTCTAATATTAAAAAAATTACCACACAAATAAAAACTTGAAAATTAGTTTTATAATAGAGAAATGTTTGATAAATACGCTGATGCACACTGCTTTTCAATCTAACAATTATTTAAAGAGATATTTAATGTTAAAGTTGAGCAAAATCGTTCCAATAAAAAAGTTTTATAAGAGCAAAACCTAAACACTGAAGTTTAAACATTTTAGATCATTTTTTTCATTAGCAATTCCCGGTGTGCAAACTGCATTTATTTTTTTAATTTGACTCATTTATTTAAGAGTTATTTCCATTTTTAATTTAAATTTTCAGCATTTTGAAAAACCTTTTTTTACATTTTTTAGAAAAGGTTATTATTTTAAATTGTCTGCAAATGATCAAAGAATAATACATCGGACGAATCATAGCAAACGCGGTAGCGTTTGGTATAATATGTTTAAGAAATAGAAAGTGCAAACGTCTTTTTGAAATTTCTGGCGAACCAGTTGACGTACGACAGTGATTTTTTTTTAAACGATAGAACTCGACGAGACGAATAAGATGATAGCATTAAAAAAAATTATTGTAGTTTACTGTAGTTTTTTATTTAACTTTTAACGAAAAAATTAAGACGAAAAGTTCAACAAGCGATAGCTAGCGATCTTATGGATGGATTAACTTCGTTTTTGGCTTATTTTTATCGTCTTGATAAAACTTAGAGCAGTTTATTTTTCATCTTTGTATTTTTGACGGTACCTGAGAAAATCGAATTTTTGTCTTAAACCTCCAGTTGAATATTACTTTTTGCTGTTGCGATTGTAGTTTTTTTATTCATTGCCACTAAATTTAATATAAAAATTGTAATGTATGTATCATAATTCATTGAAATTAAACAAATCACGTGAAAAACATGGTTATTTGTTTTTATTCGCGTTTGAAATGAAATAGACGCCCTCTCGCGGACAAAGTCTGAAAAACGAAATAGAACTGATACCGTGAGCATCTTCTGCTCAAATCAGTGTTTAAAAGGCCGATAAATAAAAAAAAAAGTTCTATAATAAATAAATAAATAAATAAACAGTTCTATAACGCATGCAACGTTGGGTTCTTATATTAAAATTATCTAAAATCAAAATTTTATACACAAAGTTTAGATCTATAATATAAAAAAGTACATTTGACTTACTCATGGCAAAATAACATGACAGCAACACAATGCTTGCATGATTCACTACGTAAACAAACGATTATCAGGTCTATACAACGCCCCCTTTCGATCATTACAAACGCGAATATCGAAGCTTTCAATTTCAGTTGTGAACGCACTGTCATTTTTTTTTCGACTCCATGATTATTTTTTCAAATAACATGCATTTTACATGTCAATGGGATGATTTTCTCGAGTACCCTAATATTTTAAATTTTATTAGCAGGAAAAAAAAATGGGAAACACACAAACACATCGAAAAAACTACCTAAGAGAACCAAAATTTCTATTCAGCAACTAAATGTAAGCTTTTTAAATTAGTAAATCAAAAACTTCACATTCTGTCCATATCTTAAATACCATTCAATTGATTTTAAATAACGATGTGATGTCAAATACGCATCAGGGTACCTAACTGATATGATAGCCGGGCTATTGTTGTTTATTAAAAAATAACTTTTTATTTACCTTTATTTAATTTTGTTAAATTTTATAAATTATTTCACTAAATAGTTATTATTTAAACTTTTCAGTACTACTTGATTATCCCGTCGACCAATTTCACCAAATTGTACAAATCATCCATTTAATCACGAAGTTATGCATATTGGCATAATTTTTATTTTAATTAACGAAAGAAGAAATAAATTAGTAAAACATCAATAAAAGTACAAATAAAAAGTCGAATTCAAAATCACATTATGACATAACACACATGGGTAACCTATTTAATGTAAACTGAATGCAACATTTATGGTAATCCGTTATTGGCATATAATTTTATAATCTGGCGATAATTTTTTGGTCGACAGGATAATAAATTAGTACCCGCTTTTATTCATTATTATTTACTTTTTAAAATAATAGAAAATAGTTGATATATGTACTACTTGGTTATCCCGTCCACCAAAAAACCATCGCTAAACTATAAGATTAAATGCCGATAATGGATGATTGTGAATGTCGCATCCAATGACAATAAATACGATGCATGTGTTTAAAACGCCATTAAGGGATTTTTATTTCGACTTTTTATTTGTATGTTTTATTAATATTCTACTAATTATTCGTTTTTATTTGCGTTCGTAATTATGTAAATACGTAGCACCTACAGTTGTCGTTCAGGCCGTCCGTCTGTCTGTCCGCATATAACAACGCAAAAACTACCAAACCGAATCTTTTGAAATTTAAAAAATATATTTATTGCATAATTTTGTCGAGTCATTTCAAAGTTTATGAAAATCGGATGCATACATCAATTACAGGGACAATCAAAAGTATTTTGTTACATTACGGTCAATGGGGAAAAAAGTTTCAAATAAATTTTAATCGTTTGAAATTTCAAATATATAATTTTTAGATAATTTTGTCGTGTCATTCCAAATTTTATGAAAATCGGATACATAGATCAATTACAAGGACAATCAAAAGTATTTCATTACATGACGGTTAATAGGAAAAGATAGTTTCAAGTACATTTTATTTTAATGATGTTAAACTCTTTCGAATATAACAGAATTAAAAAATATATTTATTGCATAATTTTGTCGAGTCATTTCAAAGTTTATGAAAATCGGATGCATACATCAATTACAGGGACAATCAAAAGTATTTTGTTACATTACGGTCAATGGGGAAAAAAGTTTCAAATAAATTTTAATCGTTTGAAATTTCAAATATATAATTTTTAGATAATTTTGTTGTGTCATTCCAAATTTTATGAAAATCGGATACATAGATCAATTACAAGGACAATCAAAAGTATTCCATTACATGACGGTTAATAGGAAAAAATAGTTTCAAGTACATTTTATTTTAATGATGTTAAACTCTTTCGAATATAATAGAATTGACATGAGCCTATGAAGTATATCATAGCAAACGCGGTAGCGTTTGGTATAATATGTTTAAGAAATAGAAAATGCGAACGTCTTTTTGAAACTTCTGGCGAACCAGTTGACGTACGACAGTGATTTTGTTTTCAAAAGATACAACTCGACGAGACGAATAAAATGATAGCTTTAAAAAATATATCGCAGTTTACTGTAGTTTTTTATTTAACTTTTAACGAAAAAATGAAGACGAAAAATTCAACAAGCAATAGCTAACGTTATTATGGATGGATTAACTTCGTTTTTGGTTTATTTTTATCGTCTTGATAAAACTTAGAACAGTTTTTTTTTCATTTTTGTATGTTTGATGGTTTCTGAGAAAATCGAATTTATGTCTTAAACCTCCAGTTGAATATTGTCTTTTGCTGTTGCGATTGTAGTTTTTTTTTTATTCATTGCCACCAAATTTAATATAAAAATTGTCATGTATGTATTATAATTCATTCAAATTAAACAAATCACGTGAAAAACATGGTTATTTGTTTTTATTGCGAAGCTTTTAGTTTCAGTTCTTTAAATAATAAAGTTTTAAACGCAATGTTACTTTTTTATTTTTTTATTATTTTTTTTTTAATCCATGGTTAATTTCTCAAATAACATGCATTTTATATGACCATGGGATGATTTTCTCGAATGTCCTAACATTTTGAATTTTAGTAGTAGGAAAAAATGGGAAAAAAACAAGTACATCGAAAAAAAAGTATCTGGGAAAACCAAAATTTCTTTTCAGGAACTAAATGTAAGATTTTTTAATTATGATCATATAACGTCCTAATTTACATAAGTAAAAGATTTAGAGTAACAGTTTTTGCGAAATTGGCGTCAGAAGAATATCGCACAATGTCGTGCATATATGGCATCTGCGCCAAGAAAGCATCAAATGAAAAAAACACATGGTGATGAAAAAAACTTTTGTGATGGTGTTATGATTTCATTCCTTGGGGAAAGAAATGATCCCTATGGGGATTTTGTCGTGACGTCATCCCGTCCCGAGGGAAAAAAATAGTTTAGAATGTTTTTTTTTTATTCCAGCTCTGACTGAAGTTGTTTTGATCCGGTAAAACCGAGAAAACTATTATTTAATATATGTTTGTGAAGTTTAGTGTATGTTTATGTGTTTATGAATAATAAACTGTATGTGTTCAAAGAAATGGATGATTTGATGCGTAGAACACAAATATTATAATTCGAACGACGCGACGACAAACGATGACAAGATTCTTCAGATGGTGTGAAGTGAATGTAACATTTACGAACAGCAATTATTGGCATTTAAAAGTATTTTTGCTTGAGATATTGTCGAAAAAGCATTGCAAAGATATACTTTCCCTCTCCTTTCTATTTCCAAATGTACTAAATTTAAAATTATGGAAAAAAATCAGAGTGTACTTAAAACTGTGCATAAAAATTATAGTAATTATCCTAATTTTTCTAATAGAAATTCTCAATTTTCCGTTATTAACAAACGCTACTTTAAAATTGCAAATTTAATTGGCTAAATCGCCAAGTTGCATAATGATCATCGCCACTAAAAATATAAATAGTGTCATATTTGCAAACTTATCGGTGAAAAAACAGTGGAACCTTGATTTACGGCCGCCTCTGTTTTTGACAAGTTCGGTTTATGACCAACTTCAGTGATCAAAATTTTACGCTTTCGGCGTAGGATAACTCGATTCGCGACCAAAGCTGTCGAATAGTTCAGTTGGCAACCCTCACATAACTCTTGTTATAATAAGTCAAATTTGGAGGAAAGTACGCATATCAGAGTGCTTTGTGGCCTTCAGTACAGTAAAAAAAATAACTTATTGTTTTAATTTTAATCAGTTTTGCGAAATTTTAGACTTTATTATGACTTCTAAGAATGAAAAAGCGTTTAGTGATAGCAGTAGTAAGAAGCTTAAGCGAATTACTAATCAATTATGAAAAGAAGTAGTGACAAAACTTAAGAACGATGATAGTGTAATCAAAATAGCTAAACAATACGGTGTAGATGAACCGTCGATTACTCCGATTATAAAGAACTAGTCGGATGTGGCAAACCCAAAACTATTTTCTAGATCATGCATTTAATGCTTCAAAATTCATTATTACAGTGCCAAAATCAAATGACAATCATATGCTCACCGTGAGGATTCTAAAGACATGAAATTCCGAACATTAGTTTTTGAATTGGGACTGTTGCGGATATCGGGAAAAATACAGCATATATGCGACACTTGTTGAGAGATTTACCCAAAACACGCAATGAGCAATAATATAAATCAAAGTGTGCCTAAATCTCAAGTTTGATGAAAATTTGTGCATTAATTCGTGCGATAGAGATATTGTGGTAATCGGAACAATTCAGCATAGCAGCGCCATGTGTTTGGTTATTGAAACCAAAACGTAAGCAAAGCCAATTCATATAAAGATTAACTGAATTTGAAGTTTGATGAAAATCCGTGCGTTAATTCTCTAGATAGAACTATTGCGAAAATAATGAAAAATGCAACACGGTTAAGCCATCTGTTGAACGATTTAAATCAAAATGTAAACATCAAACAGCATCAATTTATATCAGGGATTACCTGAATATAATTTTTTTAATCTTATGCATTAGTTCTTGGATAGAGCGCCCAAAAAATTTATATCACATACAGAAAGTCAGATACAAGAATGGATTGTGATCGTGAACTGAAATTCCACTGTATAAAAATTTAATTACAGCTGGTGATTTCAATGTCAATTTTACAAATAATACTAGAAATGAATTTTCAGTATATTTTCATTCTTGGTTTGGCGCAAATCTATTAAGGCTGTATTTCGAGCGACTTTCTCCAAGGAAGATAATTTAACCAATAATTTTCCTGAAAGTGTCCTAGAATATTATTCAATAATTGGAATAAGCTATTCCAATAGATATCAGGAAGGAGAAATAAAAATATTTCACTTAGTTTTTTTAAAATTTAAATGGGAAAATTCGTTTTTATGTGCATTGACTACAAAATTATGTTTAGCGACCTTTGGGTGCCTAGATCACAAAAATCGCGCTAATGGCGGAAATATTTCATATTTATAACATCTGATTTTAAAAACAAGTAGATAAGAATGCCACGAATCCTATGCGAAAAGAATAAAAATTTCTATTCGCATTATTTTTCTACAAAATATGTATTATCTAAAATTAATTGAATCTGTCAATTTCTGTACGAATAAATTAAAATTAATTTCGTTTTTTCACGTTTTTTGTCCATTGATTAAATAGTTCAATATTGAGCGAAATAAGAAAAAGTACTGGGAATATTTAAATGCAACTGAGGTTTTCTTATATTCAATATAATTATCAAAAAATTTAAATGACTAGTATTAAAAAATGCTCTGACGAGCACCAAAAAAGGTTAATATGTTTTAAAGTATGAAAAAGTGTTTGACAAGAGCTTCTAATTGAAAATGAGAAAGGACAAGGGGTCCCTTCTTGGCTGCAATTCACTGTCAATGCCAAATTTGAAAAAATCATATCTGCGCTTTTTGCATATAAAAGAAATCAGTCACTGTTACGATAAAATTGTGGAGTGTAAAGGCATAATTAGAAAAGACACCACGTGCTTAAATATGAATGTAAAGCAAAATAGGGCCAAAAACCATAGTTCCCGCAGCCAGTGTTGAATTCAGAACTTTTCTCCAGGATGGTCTTTTGTGGTTTCGGGGGGGGGGGGGGGGGGAACAATAGAGTTCTAAGGGGATTATACTTTTTTACCATTAAAAACACAAAATCTAAATTTTATTGGGGGGGGGGGGGGCATTTGATACCTTCGGGTGGGAATGTCCCCCCGGCCCACCTCCTGCATTCAACACTGCCTGCAGCGTATCACATTCACGCAGTCCCACCATAAACTGTCGCAGTGTAGAACAGCACAGAAAACTGATTTGTAGTGCAGTTGCAGTGCAGAGTCAACAATGCAGTTAACCTGTAGAGCACGATTGAAAGTTTTACTAAAAAGTAAAGATAGAAAGTTTTACACAAATTTCTTTTATATGGAAAAAGCGCAAATATGATTTTTTCAAATTTGGCATTGACAGTGAATTGCAGCCAAGAAGGGACCCCCTGTCCTTTCTCATTTTCAATTAGAAGCTCTTGTCAAACACTTTTTCATACTTTAAAACATATTAACCTTTTTTGGTGCTCGTCAGAGCATTTTTTAATACTAGTTAAATATATACATATACTTACACGCGATTATCACAAACAGAAAAACACTTTCAAATGAAAATTAAATAATTAAAAGTTGAAACCGAGAAATATTGAAAATTACGTCATAAAACTATATTTACAAGTGAATATTCAAAGAGTAAGAAAATACTAAAATAATGAATTCATTAAAATGCATTAACCGCTGTAAATGAAAAAAATGCGTCATATTTAAAATAACAAAACACGTGATGAATTATTACGAATATACGAGTAGAAAAAAATTAGTATATCAAGAGAATACGATCGCCACTTGCTAACAAAATGTAAACATTGGCATGTCTTGAATTGTGACGTCATAGTAAGTCACGCCCTGATTCGGTGTCATACTATTTCAGCTTACTTTTAGATTAATTATTTAATTAATCGTAATTATCAATAATTATTTAATTATTAATATTTTTTTGCATTTTTTAGAAAATTTTAAAAATGAAACTAACAGAAAAATATTAAAATGATCAATTCCCCTTGTATCCAAATACCTCATTACGGCCTATGGGAAAATTGTTTCAAATAAATTTTAAAGTTTTTACACTCTTTCAAACATACTAAAATTGATATGATTTTACGAATTACTCTAAAATATGCAGTCTACAGAATATGCGGTGCAAAGAATGATAATTATTCATTTACAGATTCGCACCAAAAGAATGGCTTTATATTATAGTATAGGGGAAAGGGATTGTTCGCGACTTACTTTAAATCTATTAAACTATATCAAGCATAGTGAAATTTATATGCGCCGCTAAGACAGAATATAAATTATTTCATGTGTAATACGAAGTGCATGGTATTTACAGATACACGCAAAATAGTGCAAACAGTTTTAATTTTTATATATATTTAATTGAAACATTTCACATTTTTAATGTTCTTTTCAATTATTATTGTTAATTCTAAGACAAGGAAAATTAAAAATATTTCCTTTCCAGCAATAAAAGCATCTTCACGCGAATATCAAAAAGAGAATTAAAACTTTTAAATGATAAATAAATTCATTAATGTGCGTTAAAAGCAGTAAGTAAACGAAATTACATTATATTTAAAATGAGCAGGTAATATTGCAAAATAGTTAAAAGAAATATTTAGATGAGACATATACTTCATATTTTGATGTAATCTTCTAAACTAGCGATGCACAACCTTTTTGCCAGAAAATCGTTTGACACCAGAATATTTCAAAAGTGACGATTGTTTTCTTTCATAGCAAAGTTTCTACCATTATTATAAGGAAAATTATTCTGCATAAAATTACTGGTATCAGTTTGGCCCGCGGGTTACAGGTTGTGCACCCCTATTCTAAACTATAATTGTGATTTCTAAAAAGGCACAAAAAAAATTTTTCTTTCAAAAAGAAAAAGAAATATTTAGTGAAAATTACATCAGAATTAAACGATACATTTAAAAAATTTTGCTTAAACAATTGCCTTATACCACGGTTCAAAAAAATACCAGGAGGCAAGAATTCTGTGTATTTCACTGTAGACTGATCTTGTTTAATCAAACGTGATGTTTAACAGCTGTTGATTAGACCTTAAAAATTCCCAATCAAAGGGAAATGAATGAAAACCTGTTAACAGGGTTTACTCTGAAGGTTACTCTGAAATAATTAAGATACGCGCAGACGGGAATTTACAAAATAAAAATAACAGTTTAATTTTAAAACACAAAGTATTTTCAAATATTAGGATGCTGTGTCTTTTCCCCCGAAAAATTCAAATATCTTAGAATGCAGCTTAGACACGAAGTTTTGGAATATTCGATAACAGTGTCTAGGTGACTGCGGGGAAGATCTTACTGATTTTATGAGTTAATAAATAAAAGAATTTGAAGGCTGGTGGTTTTTTGTTTTTATAATGGGGAAATACCCCAATGCAACTCTTCCACTGCTTGCCAACATCCGGAGCGACTGCTCTGCTCGTCCTGCTCCTGATTCTTAGAAGTAACATTCTTAGGAGTTTATGGAATATAGCCTTCGTCGAATTATTACATTGAAATCCGGCAGGATGAAAAATGAACCGGCGTACGACTTTTGAGAAAAGTAAATTAACGTGGCTTAACAACTACTAACTGCTTTTTGTCTGAGAATTGCTTCATAGCGCTGATTGTGCATGCGCCATTTCGCCGAGCTCGAAACTTAATGCTGAAACTTCTGCCTTTGTTTATTTTCACCTTAAACAATCAAGAGTTTGGCTAAGAGATGTGCAACAAGAATTTTCCTCAGAGAAAGAAAATTGAAGGTGCACCTTCTCTTGCATACGTATGGGAGATCTTTTACTTGTGAAATATGCGTCGCATTCGAATGAGGAAACGTTCAGTTGTGAGGTATGCTAGAAAAAAATGTCTCCAAAAGGTAATTTGAGAACAACATCTTCATGTGCATCAGTATTGCCAGATGGGCTACTTTTTAAAAATTCAGATGCTTGATTGACACCACTTTTTACAAATGATAAAATGTGCTTTATTGAATGACATAACGATTAAAATAAAAACAAAAGGTAATTTAACGTTTCAAAAAATTGGTGACAATCAAGAAATCTGAATTTTAAAATGTAGCCCACTGGCAACACTGATGTGCATAAATGATAAACCTTTTAGCGTGAGGTATGCAACCAAAATTTACAAAAGATCACCTGCTGAGTAACTGCAACATCATTTGCTTTTATTTATTTTCTAGATAACAGTGCTGCAAAATTTTTGATCAACTTTCGCGAGTTTTTTTTTTTAAATAAAATCTAGGAATGAGATCCAGTTCATCGAGGTGATTGTAAGTTATTATTTATTATTTATCTTATTTGTTTATTGTTTACGAAATTTTAGTAATAATTTCTTTATTAAATTGTTGATTTTATTATTCTTATTACAGATATTTAAAAAATAATTTTGTTCTTAATTGAAATTTTCTGCTCACATAAATTTTATTTAACTTTAAAGGTGTCCTTAGTACGAAAGATGGAATTATTTTGTTCTTAAAAAGTTCACTGTTGCTAAATTTATTATCAATACGTAAAAGAAAAATATTTTTGTCTTTAAAATTATTTGTTGTGTATTTCCTATGTATTGAGAACTGTGATATATATTTATTTATTACTTATTTTTTTGTTACTTATTTATTTATTCCACATGAATTCAAAGCAAGAGTTGATTTATTTATTAACTTATTTTAATAGTTATTATCTTATTGAAGTGTAGCATTTAAATATTTTCCGTATGAATTATCCCTCTTTTATGTTATTAAGATCAGGATTAGTAAAGGAAGAAAAAATGTCAGAAAATAAACGTGATATTGTACCTTTTGACTTTGAGTCAAGTATGGATATTTTTAAATGGTTCCTTGCAGGAAACTTCAATAATATATATCAATTTAATGATATTTGAAACAGTGTAACATAATTGAAATATACTGCGAACAATTTTTCACTATAGACCGTTGTATAATTGAACTCTTTTGTGTGTCCCTGTAAATGAATGATAAATACTTTTACAGAAAGCAGGTATTAATTCCCCGCAGAAATTCATATTTTATTATGCTTCTGACAGCAATAACATCATTAAACTGCATCGCAAATGATTTTTCTTCATAGACAGGGGTGTAGTCGTAAAAATAACAGAGGATATACGCTCTAAGCAGAGGGTATATGCTCAAGGCAGAGGGTATACCATAGAATGTGTATACTATAGCTTTCTTGAGAAAAAAAGGGATACTGTGCTCCTTTAAAAAATCCAGAAGGTATATGGTGTATATTTCCGTATACCCTCCACTACAACCCTGTTCATAGACTGTAGTGTAAAGCAGCACTTTCGAGTTCGCCTCTACGTGTAATGTAAGGGCTATGCATACATAGCATATTCTATAATAATAATGGTCTAGTGTACCGTAATAATATATAAAAATCGTGTTATGTTTAAAATATTGTCACACTATTAGGACATCGCAAGGGTTTATCCCCGTAGACCATTATCGTCATAGAACACGTCTGAGTTCCCTGTAAAACAAGTCGTTGGGAGGCCACCGTAATACTTACCCGTCATGCTTATGCATAATATAAAATATGAAAATGAAACGCGTGTAAACTGGTTAATATAATGCATCGCAAGTACAAAATAAGATTTAAACGCATATTTAAATAGTTCTAATGTACAAAGTAATGGTCTATTAATGTATTGCTGATGAGCAAATTTCGACAAAATATATAAAACGCCAAAACACTCAAATTGTACCGGATTGCGTAAATGAAACATCCTCATAACTCCAAAAATAACAATCATACTGACTAACAATTTACTGCGTCAGATTAAACGTCTCATTTCAAATTAAAATATATCTTTGAATTGAAATTTGAATGAAATACAGGGTCATTAAAAATCGAAAAATGTGGAAAACAGGATTTCACCTATCTCGGCAATTAATAATCTGATCTACTTCATTCTTTATGCAAAATTTGTGTTTTTATTGCCTTTTACAAACATTCCTTAAAATAAAAAATTTCGAAAATTTTTACGTACCTTTCATTAGAACGAATTTTTCGAAAGTCCGAGAAGAATAATTCCGGATATAGGAGGTTACTGATATTAAATAGTCTTCTTTCCATTCTTACATACTAAGTACATACAAAATTTCAAGTCTGTATCTCAATTTGTTTGGGAAATAGAGCGTTTCAGACAGACAGACACACAGACGGAGGACGGCAAAAAATTTTCGATTTTCAAAACGATTGCAAGACTTACCCTATACTACGTATGATGTGTAAGTAAAAACTAAATAGTACACACTATATTTTCAATTCCTATCGAGCCTTAGTGGACATCAATAACATAGATCCATTACATGGCAATCTGCGTATATTTAAAGTTAGAGCACAGGAAAGCAATCAGACAAACAGACGGCCTGACAGACAGAGAGCAGATGGCAGACAGACGAACAGACAGCAGATCACACAAACCCATTAAATAAACAATTTTCAACTATGTTGGAAAGTGTTGAAAAAGGGGAGAGTTAACAATTTTTATTTCATTAATCGTTTGGAAAATGGTTGTTTTTGTCGGTCGAGAATAGATCTGAAGAATATCTAAAATCTTGTGATGTCCAGATTTTATTCGTTTTCTAATTGATCCTTGTTTAATGTCCAGAAATGGAATATTTCTGGTGCCACAATGTAAAAAAAGTATTAAAAACTACAAAAAAATAATAATAATAACTCAAAAATAAATTGAGATACAACTTTCAAACAACTTGCATTTAAAAATATATTTTTTCCGTATACAATGATGTAAAAATTGAAAATGTAAGTTATTTTGAAGTTTAAAAATTTACAATACCGAAAATTATAAAACTGAAATTTCATTTACAATTTGTTTATGGTTGATTCAGGAATATTTATGTTTTATTCATGGCTTACGTAATATACGAGTCTGTTGTTACATAAGCCACGCTTTGATAATTATAAATATGGTGTTTATTATTATTCTTTAAATATATGATTTATTTATATATCTAAAATTTTAATCTTTGAAAATATCATTTTCAAAATGGTCGTTGTAATTTGTTAAATTACATTTCTTTCGTCTTTTTATACTCATTTTGGATTTTGCAAACGTTTTATGGCAAAAACCAAATAATATCGTTGACAGAATTTGCTTTCGCTTTATTAGATAGTGCATAAACTAAATAGAACCATAATAAATAAAGAAAACATGTCTATGTAAGCAAAGAGAAATAAGAATAAAATTATACTCATTCAATATACGGGTAGTTGAGACGTAGAATGCAGTATTTGTATCCTTGTATTTGTATCCTATTTATTTGTATCCTTGTCTAGACAGGGATAGTATGCATGACATACTTTCTCCGTAATGCAATGATTTTATTTGACCTGTCACTTTCACCCGAACTAGTAAAACGTTTAGGATGAAAAATAATCTGATTCGCTTTAAGCGTTTATTCCAGAAAAAAAAGAACTTAATTCATTTAAGATACATGCCTATCTTCGGAGCACTTTTTTTTGAAAAAACGAAATTTTTATCAAACACATATTTTTAGGTACAACAGGGAATAAAACTCTAACTTCATATACATTTTTAATAGAGCCTTAATTAACTTTTGAAATTTAGGCGATATTTAGTCAAATAAAAAAAAGAATTGCGTTTCTACCAAACCTTCTATAATGAAATGTTTTCAATGTATCTCACATTTTTTTTCAAACAATGTGCAGTAAAAACTCCATAAAGTGACCACAAATAGACACTAACAAAGTGGTCAACTTAGGGAATTTTTAGAAAATATTTCGTAAAATATTAGAAAAACATTTGCAAAATTTTTTAACACTTTTTAAGGAAAAATTTGGAAAAAAATTAGCACTTCCTCAATTTTATTCTTACTGAAGGTACAACACATTTTTACAATTTTTGAAAGAATAATTCAATTTTTGTTTGAGTCCTCTTTTTGTTCATTAGGTAACTGCAAAAGCACTTTCACAGTTTAAAACCAATTAAATATGCTTGGGAACGAAATCTTTAAGTTCCTCCAGTTGCGCTTTACATCGCCTTTCTTCACAGTTGCGTACTTTTTAGTTTCGCCGCCACTTCGATCATCATCCTCTCAGCCATCCACTTCCTGTATCTTACATTGTAAAAAAAAAATCATTAAATTTATGGCAAAAACCGCTGGCAGCAATGTTCCGGCAATTTTTGCAATAAAAATTACAGTAAAATTAAATATAATAAAAAAATTACATCTAATTTTACTGCAATTTTTACAGCAAAAACTGCTAGCAACATTGCTGCCAGCGGTTTTGAGGTAAATTTATTAGATTTTTTTACAGTGTAGAGTTTTCACTGTGCATAATTGCAAAGAATGTATCGTTGAAGATTTCTCTGGATCTGATTCAACAGGTGTTATTAAGTCATCGTCCATGGTAACATAATCAATTCCATCAAAAATTGACATGGAAGATAGAGGAAGCTCATTCTCTTACACCGATTCTGTAACTGTAATATAGACAGCTTTCTTGAAGCAGTTCTTAATCGTGATTTGTGCAACTTTATTTCGAGCAGAATTAATCCAATGAACAGCATTCAAAGCACTTACTGATGCAGTTGTTGACGATGACAATGTAAAGGACTACAGGTTTGTGCTTTCACTGATCATCCATTCCAGAAGTTGAGCTCTGTAGTGCTCTTTGAAGGACTGAATAATGCCTTGATCTAAAGATTGTGTTTTCGAAAAAATGTTTGGAAGCAAAAATTTTATCTTCACACTTGTGAGATTATGCACTTTCGGGTGGCAGCGACAGCTGTCCACGATAAGTAGAGTTGACCGCTTCTTTTTCCTCTTTTCTGGATCAATTCCTTTAATACACTCTTCGAACAAAGCACTGGTCACCCAAGCGGATCTATTCGCTTTCCAAAAAACAGGAAGGTCGTCAGGTTTTACAGTTTTAAATGTACGAATTTTTACGGATTTGCCGATAACCGTAGGCTTCTAATTTCCCCCAATCATACTAGCACATAGGGATAATTCCATGAGCACATGTCGTGTAAGTCACATACTATGATTTTTGATACCAGTATTTTAGAACGGAAAAAAATGTGACTTATTTTATCACAGATATTTCATTAATTGAATAAGGCCATGCAAATTTTTCGAAAATAACGGTGGAAAACAACTTAGCAGTTACTGGAAATGTGACTTACACGACAAGTGCTCATGGAAATACCCATAGAAGAACAGTAAAAGGCTGTTTTGCAGATTTTCCTCTTTTGCAACTGTCACCTTTCATTACTAGACTATTAAGCACTGCTTGAAAGAAGAGACAACACTCACCACCATTAAATATGTCTTCATTTTTAAAATTGCTAATTCCTGAAGCATTTTAAAATCAATTGACAAATGACATTTTAAAATCAATTGAATCAATTTTTAGAAAGAATATCGGAGCAGGGCTCCGATATTCTTTCATTAATTGATTTTATCTCTTTAAACCAACGAAACGTGGCTTCGTTCACAGCGTCGAGACATGTTTTCCTGCGTTTTCTTTGGAGTTCCCAGTTTTCGGAAGAATAGCTTTCCAGATATTCTTTCTTGCGTTAAAAAATGTTGCACAGTTGTCTTGCTCGCACCAAATTTTTCCGTTGTTTTTCTATGGCTGCAACTTTCTGAAAAATTAAGCAGATCCACTTTCTCCTTTAATTTAATTTCTTTTAGAGCTTTTCTTCGCGACATTTTTAATGAAAATTCCCAAATAAACGGCCGGTCCCGTCTCGTTGTGACATCCAGAAAAAAAGAACGGAAAGTGTTTCACATGTGAACTCTACACATCGTTTTCCAATTCTGCATATAGCTACATCGCGACGCACAACCCAAACTTCTCTGACACTGTTCGTCAGATTCCAAGAATTCTGGCATTTTCCTCCCATTTTATCATACTAGAAGTGAACAAGGAATGAAGAACCACAAGGGGGTGAGGGAGGGGCGTTGGTGCTCAGATAAGCTGAATGACTTATACACAAGTACAAAGAAACCTTGTGATTTTTCAATTTTCGTGATTCGAAAAATTTGTTTTTCGGATTACATTAAATCTCAAGCAAACATTTTCACCTATGCTACAAAATTCCTTTATTAATATATATGTATATATAATGTTAATTTTAAAATTATTATTAATGATATTTATTTCACATATCTGTATTGAACGTGAAAACGTTTACTTTAGAGTTGATACTACTTAGTAAACCCAGGGTTCGTATGGATCCTGGAATTTTCAGATCAAAAAAATTTTTCATCATCAGTATTTTCTCATGGAAAATCTCTCCTAAAGTGAAGCGAAATTTCAAGCATTTGAACTTAATTATTTTTTATATACAGTGTCTCACAAAAGTGATGGGACACTTGTGCTTTATAAAAAGAAACTGCAATAAAATAAATAAACAAAATGTGCAAAAATTTTTTGGGTGTGTTTCATATTTAAAGTTAGTAACAATTATTACATAACATACATTTTGTCAAAATATTAAAATATTAATTTAGTAAAAATACAATTGTTCAGAACGGAGCAAAAACTGGCTCACATAAGAGATGGGACACTTACTTTTCCATCAAATATTTATCCAAAAATTTTACTTTTTAAAAGGTTTTAATATTTTGTTGGATTTCCTTTTACTTTTAAAACATGATTTAATCTTTTTGGGATGAATTCGACTAATTTTTTTGTGATTTCTGGAGTGATTTTACCTCATTCTTCTTGAAGCACCGATTTTAGTTGTTGTTTTGAAGAAATGGTGTGTTTGCGAATTGTTGATTCCAATTCTTGCCAAATATTCTCTATGGGATTTAAGTCTGGAGATTGTGGTGGTGTTTTTATTATTTCAGGACAGTTATATAGCAGCCAGAGTCTAACGTTCAGAGCAGTGTGCTTGGGGTCATTGTCCTGGTAGAATTTAAAATCGTTATGAAGGTTCAATTTTCGTGCTGAAGATTTCAAATTTTGCTTTAAAATATCAATATACTTGTACTGATCCATTATACTGTCAATAAAAACAAGATTACCAACTCCAGCGGTCGACATACACCCCCATATCATAACTCCTCCTCCACCATGTTTTACTGTTGGTACCAAGTTTTGTTTGCGAAATTCTTCCTGGGTTTTCTCCACACCAAGATTCTACCGTCAGAACCAAATATATTAAATTTACTCTCATCAGCAAATATAACTTTATTCCAGTAATCAGAATACTTATTTATGTTGGATTTTGCGAAAGCTAGTCTGAGTTTTCTATTCTTTTCACTTACGAAGAATTTTTTCCTGGCTACTCTACCGTGATATCCAGCAGATCGAATTACCCTTCTAATAGTCTCAGGATTAACAATTATTCCATATAATGCTTGTAAATCAGCAGCAACTTTTGAAGCACTATTTCTTGGATTTTTTTTTAATATTTCGAACGATAATTCGCTTTATTTCATTGGAAAGCTTTGATGGTCGGCCAGGTCTTCTTTTATCCTGAATCATATGATTCTTTTTATATCATTTAATGATATTGAAAACCGTTGAACGACTCAAGTTAACTGTTTCAGCAGTTTTTCTAATAGATTTTCCACGTTCAATATGCAAATTAATAACTAATTTTCGAATTTCAGGCGAAGTTTCTCTTCGTTTAGCATTCATGACTACACAGAGCTAAAAAACACAAAAATTTCAAAACAAACTGGAGAGAAATATTGCAGACGATTTTATAAATTATTGCCAATTGCTTTTAAGTAAAAATAAAACCCCCAAAAATATTTTTATTGCTTATTTCAGACGATTTTTGTTGCATATATAATGGTGTCCCATCACTTATGTGAGTTATCTTTTGCTCCGTTCTAAACATTTGTATTTTTATTAAATTAATATTTTAATATTTTGACAAAATGTATGTTATGTAATAATCTTTACTAAATTTAAGTATGAAACACACCCATAAAAAAATTGTACATGTTTTTTTAATTTTTTTGATTAGTTTCCTTTTGTAAAGCACAAGTGTCCCATCACTTATGTGAGACACTGTATATATATATAAAAGAAAATTGTTATTTGACCTCGAAAATAACGATAACCGTATGAGCCTTGAAACTAATAGTATTTAATAATCACTCCCAATCATCTGATTAATCATTTATTGAAGGAGAAATTTTTTTGGCGTGCCAGACTTTAAGTTTCCGCGATCCATGTGTGGAGCACGATACGCCTGTTGCCGACCACGGGTCTAGGATGAAAAAGAAACTAATTTGTGCTGATATGTATAGCAGAAAATGGAATTCTAACACAATTAAATCTTTCATCTTGTTCTTTTCTGCTTGTTTTTTTTTTAATTTGTAATATTTTATTTTACTTTTATTTCACTTTATTTTTTAATTAATTAATTATTTTATTTTATTTTATTTTATTTTATTTTGTTATAAATTAATTAAAATATATTTTTTTAAGATAGTTCTGTAAAAAAAATAATATTGTGCAAATCTACATATCATAATTAATTTTGTGTTTAATTTCAAGTCGAAATATTGAATAGTTTTTTTTTTCTACTCAAAATGTAATTTGTGTAGCCTAGTAGAAGATTCGCTTCGCTTATCCTAAAAATTATTATTATTTAAAAAAAACAAAAAGGAATGAAATTGCCGTCATCATATGACGGTGATTTCTAAAAATAAACAGTGAATGCTTATAACATTGTTTTTATTATTATTATTATTATTATTATTATCATGCTCATTTGCTCTTTACTTATTTATTTACTTATTTGTATTGCTGTTTCCAAATGTTTGATGGCCAATATCCATTAAAGAAATAAAGTATCAGAGTATATAATTTTTTCTTTAGATTTATAAGATAGTGTGTAAACTAAACAGCTCCAATAAAAGAAAAGCAAAGATATGTGAGCAAAGCGAGGGAAGATTAAGATTGAAAGAATTCAATGTAGTTTAGCCCTAGAACCTATATTTATTTGATTCCCTGTCTAGACGGAGATAGGAAGCGTGACATACTTTTTTATGCAATCACTTTATGTAACTCGTTACATTCTTTCGAGCTAGTGAAATGTCTAGGGTGGAATGTAATCTTTGATTCGTGCTGGAAATATATAGCAGTAAAAAGAATTCTAATTCATTTAAATCTTTCATCTTATTTCCTTCTGTTTGTATTTCTTTTGAAGGAACAAATAGGGCAAAAATTGTAATCATATTTGCTATCAAAAACAAACATTTCTATTTCTACATGGAGCTTTAATTTATTTAATGCAAAACGATTTACAACTTTGATTATTTTTACACGTATATTAATAATAAAGTACTTGAACTACTATATTAAAACTTACATACACACATGAAAAATGAATGCAATAAAATCTTAAAGATATACTATACAAATATTATACAGACATACATACAATAAATCCAAGTTCTTTTTTTGTTCAAATTCAAGTACTTGGAAAGGCCTGCCATATGGCTTGAGTACAATAAATCCAATTGGAGTGAAAAATTAGCCAAGAATCGAAACTGGGAACACAGCTTACTAGACTGTTGCTCTAACCACTAAGGCATTCTGGCCGGTACCTATATCTGCAGTTTTTCATAAATAAGCCAAGTTGGGGGTAAATTAACAGCCACCTATAACATACCCTTCGGTGGCGTAATGAATAGATTTTAATATTCCATCGATCTGCATTCAAATCTTAAAAATATATGCAAATATTATACAGTCATACATACACAGAGTTGCTAAGTCTCCAGCTTTTTGCACACCAGTAAATTTTCAGTGAAAATGTAGTTCTGTATAACCCCTAAAGTGTTCCATGTGAGTAAAACAACATTTTCTGTATCAATATACCGGTATCCAAAAAGCGGGCGACTTGGTAGTTCTGCATACAATAAAGTCAACTGGAGTGAAAAATCACTCAGAGCTCGGAATCGAACCTTGGATCATAGCGTACAAGGCTGTTGCTCTAACCACTGAGCTACACCGGCTGATACCTAGGTCTGCAATTTTTCCCTAATAAACCAAGTTGAAGAAATTCATCACACATTTATAAGACAGCCAGTTGTACATAGAGAGATTCTCCAGTTGCACAGAGTTAACTCGGGACCTTGGGTATACATAATTTATGAACGATAGGTTTTTTGAAAGAATTGTCTTGAATCAAATCGAATTGCGAAACATTATATGAAACTCATTTCAATCCCGAAATTTTTATTTTTCAAAATCGTTTATAAACGTGTCGCTCGTTCCCAAGAGGTTAATCCTTTCTTTTACGAAATTTTTCGTCAGTTCTGCCATTAAAACAGTGGTATTGGAAGAAAAGATTCAACCCAATTCCGAATCGTGGATCGACAACGATTCGATCTGAATTAAATCAAAAATAACGATTCTACCCGCATCTAAGAATCGTCCACAATACGATCTCAATAGCTATAAATAAAAAAAGAAACGATTTTGCCAGCATCTAAACACTCACATCGAAATCTGTACCGAATCGATTCGCTGTTTCTACCGATCCTATGTTACGGATGGAATCGATTCTACCACAAAAGATTGTGTTCAAGATGTACGCACGGCGCATTTTTTTAGGTGCGTTCGTAATTATATAATACGTAGCACCTATAGTGGTCGTTCAGTCCGTCCGTCTGTCTGTCCGTCTGTCCGTCCGTCTGTCCGTCCGCATATAACAAAGCAAAAACTACCCAACCGAATCGTTTGAAATTTAAAATACATAATTATTACATAATTTTGTCGAGTCATTTCAAATTTTATGAAACTCGGATGCATAGATCAATTACAGGGGCAATCAAAAGTATTCCATTACATTACGGTCAATGGGGAAAGAAGTTTCAAATGCATTTTAATCGTTTGAAATTTAAAATAGGCAATTATTACATAATTCTGTCGAGTTATTTCAAATATTTTGATAATCGTGTGCATAGATCAATTACAGGGGCAATCAAAAGTATTCAGTTACATTATGGTCAATTAGGAAAAAGTTTCAAATATATTCTATACGTTTCAAATTTGAAATACATAATTATTACATAATTTTGTCGAGTTATTTAAAATTTTATGAAAATCGGATGCATAGATCAATTACAGGGGCAATAAAAAGTATTCCATTACATTACGGTCAATGGGGAATAAGTTTCAAATGCATTTTAATCGTTTGAAATTTAAAATACGCAATTATTACATAATTCTGTCGAGTTATTTCAAATATTTTGATAATCGTGTGCATAGATCAATCAAATAGGAGCAATCAAAAGTACTCAATTACATTATGGTCAATGGGGAAAAAGTTTCAAATATATTCTATACGTTTGAAATTTAAAATACATAATTATTACATAATTTTGTCGAGTTATTTCAAATTTTATGAAAATCGGATGCATAGATCAATTACAGGGACAATCAAAAGTATTCCGTTACATTACGGTCAATGGGAAAAAATGTTTCAAATACATTTTAATCGTGTTACACTCATGCGAACTTAATAAAATTTATATGCAACTATAAAGTACATATTATAACATACATCATACATAATTTCTGGTGCAAAGAACATTTGTTATTGATTTACAAGGCCACATAAAAGTATTCCATTACATAATGGTATAGGGAGAACATTGTTTGATGAGCGTTTTAATTGTAATTCACTATTTACAATTTTATGAGATTGATATATGAAAGTAACATTTTTAAAACTTCGTTATCGTACGAACGCACCTAATTTGCTACGCTTCACGTGCAATTTCCAACTTGTTTTTTTTTTTCCAAACCAGATTTTGCCATCTTGTAATGTGATTGGTCAGTGCTTTCTGCGCCAATGAGACTATTCTTGGCGGAAGGTATTATCCTTGGCGCGAGAACGGTGAAAGGATCTTTGCATGCAGGTAGAGAATTTAGATAGAATGGACGGAGAAAGTGTTGAAACTGCTGCATTTCGATAGACTGCAGTTTTTTCCATTTGTTTTTTTAATTTATTTTTTTTGCATATTTGTCTTTTTCTTTTTTTGGGGGGGAGGGATTATTTAAATTAAGGCTCAATGACAAAACGCTGACAAGCCCGTGTTAACACGTTCACTAAACTTCAGGTTTCACTACAATACAAGCGATATTTAAAATAATATAATTCAGTTGATTTAATAAATTTTTAAAACACTTAAGAATGACTAATACTCTCAAGGCTAACATTCATATTCGTAAATAAGATTTTTCTATAATGTTGAAAGCAAGGCCACTTTATCATAATAACAAGGCCTCGCATTCTGGAGAAAATCTATTGTTGAAATTGTCCCTATAGTTGCCAACTTATTATGTGACTTTGTGTCATAAGTAACGCCACCTGGTGCATACTACTGCTAATAATCCATGCACAAATTCATAGGAAAAAATCTAGTTTCTCACATTAGATGGCGCTACCAACAGGAAAATCGTGTGATTTCTGACCATGTGTACTGCGGTCAAAGGAAACCTGGCGAATGACAAGCCTTGTTATTATGATAAGGTAGCCTTGGTTGAAAGAATTATGCAGTTTTATAAAATGCAGAGAAAACAACATTACAATTTTACCTTTTTGCAAGACTGTCAGAGGACTATGCTCGAGGTCTGTTTGTGAAACTTCAGCGAACGGTAATTGTGCGGCAATTGAATTGAATAAATTTCAACCATTAAGACGCTACTCGAGTCACTCAAGAAGTCCCGGTTGATAATGTTAAGTCTAAGAGGGCGTCATTTTCAAATATTTCGCTCAAATTTTAATATTTTTACATTTTTTTCTTTTTACTTACTTTATTTGAGGACGACCGGGCTAATTTTCACTTTTTCGATTTTGGTTATATATATATATATGTATTACATTAGGATGGTTTCAATTTCAAAACCAGTTCGAACAGCTTCCGAAAGTTAAAGTATTTTTTTTTTTAAATCTCAAACGAAAATCTTCACTGTAAAATGATCTTCAAAATGTTTCAGAACAATGGTTTATTTCTATTGGTCATCTTCAGAAAAGTTAAAAGACACAAAAATATCTTCTGCTTTATCTACCATAAGATAAAAAAGAGAACTGTTCTACTTCTGTTTGATTTTTTAAAATCTTAAGCAAATCGATACCTTTCAAAACGTTGCCCCCATTTCAACCAAAGTGTCGGTCAGGAAAAAATAAATGGTTCTGGCGATGCAACGTGATAGGAATTTCTGTATTCCATATCTTTATAAAATTATAACTCATTAAATGAATAAAAATGTACCGTATAATTATGTAAGAAAAGAAAACTTCTTACTTTAAGCTATGATTCTGTTTTCAGTATTCCACTATAGTAAACATCCTTTTAATCGGTTGACACTATGCGTTTTTATTAAAGTATTTTAATATTATAGCATACCGTTGAAGGTTTCAATGGATATATGCAGCGAAATGACTTGAATACATTTATTCACACATAACTTATTCTATTTACACATAGCAAACACAACACAACATCCATAAAAAAAAGTCAAAGCTCTTGTTCTAAGTTAATCTTAGATTACTGTTAATATATTTGTCTAGGTCTAGCTTACAGTTAATGTCATAATACTACAACAGTCGCGTGTAAATATTTTTTTTAATTTGAAGGAAATATTATTCTTTCATCATTTGACAAAAATTTAAAATAATAACCTTTTCCAAAGTATGTAAAAGGTGTCTCTCAAAATGCTGAAAATTTGAGTTTAAAATGGAAATAAATGTTCAAGAAATAAGTCAAATTTAAAAAAAAAAATGAAGTCTTTACACCGGAAACTTCTAATGTATAAAATGATCTAAAGATGTTTAAATTCCTATATATTGTTTTTGCTCCTATAAAATAGTTTTATGGAACAATTTTGACCAAATTTAACATTAAATATCTCTTAAAATAATTCTTCTATTTAAAAACTGCCTACATTAGATTATTTATCAAACATTTCTCAGTAATATCACCAATATTCATATTTTTGTGTGCAGTAATTTTCTTAATATTAGCAAAGAAATACCCGAAATCACAAAAAATTCATTACCAGCGACCATGAGAGTTTTAGTTATTTTTTTTTAGGAATACAAATATGCGTTTTATGATAACTCTTTTTTTCTTCAGAATAAATATCTTATCAAGATTTTTTGACATGTTTAATCAAAATTGATTTATTTTGGACTGTAGAAAATTTCATTTGATTTTAATCCCCAACACATAATAAACTAAAGAGGTTTTAATTTTTTTGGAGTTGCGCTGTATATATATAATTTTTTTATTCAGAATAAATATTCCATCATGATTTTTGAGCGTGTTTAATCAAAATTGCCTTCTTTTGGACTCTTTTAAAGTTTTATAGGCTATTAATCCCCAGCACATAATAAACTAAAAGGCCATTCAATTTTTTGGGATATTTTATACATTTACTTTTTCTTCATAATAAATATCCTATCATTATTTTTGAGCGTGTTTACTCAAAATTGATTTGTTTTGAACTCTAAAAAATTTCTTTGGCTATAATTCCCCAATACATAATAAAATAAAGAGCCTTTCTACTTTTGATACCATACGCTATATATTTATTCTTTTTTCCATGAAACTATTAAGAAAGAGAAACTGACATATCCTTAAAATACTGAAGTTTCAACTGTAATCGCTTTCGCAAAGATTCATTACCACCATGGCAAACTTTCACTGGTAAATTTAAGTGGAAAATTTCTATTTATTTTAACACTTCATTAATGAAAAATTTCAATCAGAAGTAATGGCAAAAACTTATATTCATTTTTACTGATGGAAGTTTATTTCGGCGGTTTCAGTTTCACCACATTGTGACAGCCAAGACAACCTATTATTTATTTCAGTGTAAAAATCATAATTCTTGAGCAAAGTGACAGAAGTAAAAAAAAACAGAAACTTTTTACCTTATTTGTGAGAGAAAATTTCCATCAATAAGGCGCTTATATAGGATGAAATTTTCTATTCAAGTTTACTGGTGAAAGTTTTCCCCAGCGGTAATCAGAAATAGTACATCCAACAAAAATAAACAACCGTAATTATTTGACAACCTTCTCAGTTAGTTCATTCGTAACTGCTAGGTACTACACTCTCTATACTCACTTTATTCATAACTCCATTCTTTTTTCTTCAGAATAACTAACCAATCATGACTTTCGAGATTTTTTAACCAAAATTGTTTTGTTTTGGACTCTTTTTAAATATTAATTGGCTGTTAATCCCGTAACACATAATAAACAATAACGAATTATACCAAATTGTTTTAAAATTAAGTTCCCCTCTTTAAAAGTAAGATATATTCACCCATTATTTACGTTTCAGAAATTGAACGCACCGATAAACAGCGAGCTTTTATAATCAGCTGCAAATTTTGCTCGGAATACAACACAATTTAATAAAACTGTTACAAACTTTGCAGTGAAACAGAATGTTTTGGGAGTTTGTTATTCTTCTAAAACTTTATAAGTTCCAGCAGATATAAATAACAATGTAATGAGTCTGAAATGTTTTGAAAGACAACTGAAACTCTGAAAAGTACATACACTTTCAATTATTGTAAGAAGGCTTTTGTTTGAAAATTAGCTTAGAAATCTAGAAAAGTTTATAGACTTATTTCTGGTTATTAAATACATTTGAAAAACAGATTTTAATGAAAGTGGTGAATGCAAAGAGCTTGCATTTGTTAAATATTCATCTACATACGTAGAAAAATTTGTCTTTATAAGGTAAATGCACCAGTAGTTTTCCACTTAAGGACGTTTACCTAATTATTGATAAAGTATTAGTGAATTTAAAAAATATATATTTTTTTAGCCTAATCCTTACCTTTATGTATAAGAATAAACATTCAAATTTTTAAAATATATTCTCTAGAAAAAAATGAAAAATAAAAAATGTTATCTTCCTCTATGCTCCAGTAATGGGCCACAGTAAATTTCTGATGCTCCAGTAGGGGCCCCCTAGAAGTAGGCCTCTCCATTCTTGAGTTTAATGCATACTGTACAGAAGCTATACTTTTTTTTTTTTTTTTTTTTTTTTGCATTTCTACTCTTAAATTTACACAATAATGAATTCATATTTAGAAGTTTTGATGATAACGTAAAATAATTTTAGCTTTTCTTTAGTCTTTTCGTATAGTCTGTAAAAACACCCTTCCAGCTCAAAGACTATAAGAATACTGAAGTTGTCTATTTGTCTGATAACAGATAAGAGTTCCAACCAATCAACAGTTACTTTGTTATCTGACAGGGCTGATTAGAAAACTTGTTTTTTCAACTTTGAAAACTGGCGACCCATTATTGGTACATGGCCCATTACTGGTACACTTACCCTACACTAAATTATTCGTCACTTTTAAACATATCATTTCCATAGTTCTAGAAAACATGCTTTTTCCGTTAATTCTTCTCTGAAATCTGAAAAAGAAGGGAAATTTCCGTTTATTCCTTACACGCATGCGTATTGAAATACCAAATTTCGATATCATTTTTTAAATGAAAAATCAAAAATCTAATAAATTGAAATTTCTAATTTATTTAAAAACAAAATTAGCCGTTGGGGGCCACCATAATACTTACCCATCATTGATATGCATAGCATTAAATGTGAAAATAAAACGTGTGTAAAATATTTTTAAAATGCATTGCAACTCCAAAATAATATTGGAACATATATTTAAATATTTTAATTCATAATAATAGTCTAATATTGCGGGTACTACTTAATTATCGCGTCGGCCATTTTCGACAAATTGTATGAATTGCCAAACTATTCGTAAATTATACAAATTGGCATAGTTTTTATATTAATTAACGAAAATCAAATAAATAAGTAAAAGATTAATGAAAATACAAATAAAACGCCGAATTAAAAATCACTTGATGACGTAACAAACGTGTGTGACGTGTTTAATGTCAAATGAATGTGACATTTACGGTAAGCCATTATTGACATTTAATCTTATAATTAGGTGATAGTGTTTTGTTCGATGAGATAATCAAGAACTACCGAATTTCCTAAAAGAAGCATTTTTTTATAAATGCATAAATGATAATCATAATAAATAATGCGTCGGAATGTATTTGAATTGAAATTTGATTAAATACGGGGTCATGTATGATCGAAGAGAGTGGAAAATAGGATTATAAATATTCCGGCAAATAATTATCAACCAAATTCATTCTTTACGCAAAATTTATGTTTTTATTGCTTTTAACATTCATTCCTTAAAATAAAAAATTCCGAAAATTTTTATATACGTTTCATAAGAACCGACATTTCGACAGTCCGAAAAAACGTGTTTCGGATGATCAAGGTTACTGATATTCAATATGCTTCTGCTCATTATTACATACTAAGTACGCACCAAATTTCAAGTTTCTATTTGCTTTTGTTCAGGAGATAGTGTTTACAAACTGACACACATATAGACGGACGGCAATTTTTTTTTATGTTTTTCAGAATCTCCAGAGTCTGAAACGTATAAAACCGTCACAGATTTTTTTTCGATTTTCAAGACTTATATACTACGTATGACCCCTATACTACGTATGATGGGTAAGTAAAACGAAAAAAAACTTTTAAATTAAATAAAGTAGAAAATTTCTCATTCATTTAAAGTTATTTGCAAATATATTTTAACATATTGAAAAAATATTCGCGTGTAAAATCTAATACGAGCAAAAATTGTGTACGTGTGTGCAAATTTTATCTTAAAAATGGGATCTAACAATTTTGACAAAATTTTGTACAAATAGACCATTGGGATGGAACACGTTCGAGAAAATTCGGTTAACGGTCATTTTGGGTCATAATAAGTCAGGGTCAACCAGAATACATTTAAAAGATAACTTAATCGACTTTAAATAAATTTTGTATCTCACCGTTTGTTGGCACGATGAAACTATTGTGTTAGATAACAAGTTGGAAAAAAATTCGCTTAGTGGGTCATTTTTGGGTCATTCATGGTCAAATCAATTTTATATTTTTAAAAAAAGTTCTAAGGATTTTGATTAAATTTGTTTTCTACTGTTTTGGATTAGGAAAAGATCATTTGGGCTTCGTCATATGTTAGAGAAAATCTCATTAGTGGGTTATTTCAAAGCCGCCTAGAGACTATTGTAGTGACGAATCGTCACAACATTGCTAAATTAAATATGTACATATAAAGAATGATTAAGCACAACTAAAGCGAAAATACATGAATAATCGTATATAGAAAAAAAAAAAAAAAAAAAGAATCATTGATTAAAGTAAAGTTTAAAATTTATTTTATTCACTAATATCTATTTTAAGTTAGTTTCATTCTTTCAGGTAGTAATAATAATTTTAGGTTTCAGGAAAAGATGAAAGCTATTTTTTGTAATTAAAGCTATAAACTTTATGACTCTATAAAGTTCGGTAAGAACGAACGGTTAACAATGAACACCCAAGTAGAAATTCAATTGCTCACCATAAAACTTCAGACGTAACAATGGCAAAGGTTGTAAAAAAAAAACCAGACTGTCTACAATTTTGACATTATACGCTGGAGCTAACAATAACAGAATTTACAGCCGAGAAACGCCCACAGGAGGGAGAATTGAAGAGGAGTCCGATGATTTTCCGCAACCCGTGGGAAAGAGATAAAAAGTTTTTGCTAGTGGCCAAAAGGGGTGTAACTCCCTACTGGTCAAGCAGGCCAATAAGAAGTGCGATGCAATGGCCCCCCAATCAAAGCGATAGCAGAAAACCAATGAAAAGAAAAAAAGGTTTTGGGGAGGAAACAAACAAACAAAAAAAAGAAATGGAGTTCTCTCCGAAAAAGGAATCTAAGATTAATACAGTTCTTGGTCTCAGCTATGTAGGTAGAAAAATAGAAAAGTTTTGTAAGCGAAAATCATCTACGAAACGGGGAAGCCCATGATTTGACAAGCATCCAAGTTTCTTTGACATATGATCGAATTTGCGAAAAGAAAAATGAATGTCTGAAAATTACTGAAACTTCCAACATCAACGTAATGAATTTCAGGCAATTCCAGATGGCAGTGCGTGACGATATGGCAGACTATTATTGTTTTATGAACAGTTACGCTCAACATAGTGAATAATGTGCATCATTCTCATAGACTATTCTTTTTATGAATATTTGCTCAACTTAGTAAATTTCACGTGTCTCCAAAGGTGCGAGATGACAGTGCAGACTATATTTTTATACGAACAGTTACGCTCAACATAGCGAACAATGTGCAACTAATTTTCTATGAACATTTGCTCAGTTAGTAAATTTCCACGTGTCTCCAAAGGTGCGAGAAAATAGTGCAAACTATATTTTTATATGAACAGTTGTGTGCCTCCTGAGAAATTATATGATGTCCCAAAAGATGCGGCGTGAATGAGAGCCAATGGATCAGTTGCTATGGATTACTACATTGAATGGATGACAAGGCTTCATATAAAATGGTGAGCAACGTAATTTTTCTCTTGTGGTGTTACATCTTTGAGAAATGTTTTTTTTTTTTTTTGTCAATTTTACATGTATATATAAAGAGAAATTTTTTTTAAGATGAAAATTAATTTTTTTATTTGAAATTTAAATAAAATAAAATAATAAAATAAAATAAGATAAATTAATATAAAATATAATTAAAAAAAATAAATAAATAAATAAAGAAGAAAAGTGAATAATAGGGAAATTTTAGGCTATGCCTTCTTAGTTGTGCTGTGAGAAATTGTGTAGGTTTATGATAACATGAAACTTAAGAAAAAAATTATTATTATGAAATGAATACATTTTTTTGAGTGGTGGTATCTCACTGTATTGATAATTATGAAATCAATATTTTAAATGGTATTTTTTTATTGTATTTTGAATAATACTTGTTGTTTGAAATAAATATTGGTGTGTACATAGATATCCTTGTTTTCTTTGATATTTTCTCTTCTTTATTTCTCTTTAAGTAATTTATAGATGCAGATTCTAAATTATCATAATTATATTTTTTTTTTCGGAAAACAGTTGTTATTTACATTCATATTATCTCTTTTAAAATCCTGATTTGCAATGTTGAACGTTAAATAAGTGGAATCTGAGATATTGCGATGTTCCTTTATTTAAATTATTGCTAAGTTTAAAAGAAAACAATTTTCTTTTTGGTAATATCCAGAACAATCTTTCACAACGCGGATTGGGATATTATCTTCTTAATATTATTTCTTTAGTACTAACCACTATCTTTCGCGTACCTTGTAATGTGGTGTATTTTTCATCACCACAACTATCAAGCCAAATACACGTTGCTTTAACCCACGTATTACGTCACAGCACGAGGCTTTGGCTGCTGGCTGGCCGATTGCCAACACGGAAAATTGCATTTTGTATTTTGATTTTTAGAATACAGTATGTGATACTGCTCAAAAGCACATAAAAAAACTCAAGAATAGTTATTTTCAAGGTAAATTTTATTTCCAAACTATATTTATGTTCTCCTGTGCTTCTTTATTTTTTATTTGTTTAAAATAAAACTAGTAAACCCAACAATCTAGCATCTTATTGTCAATAATGTATCTCAAAACAAAACAAAACATTATAGTTCTGTTTTGTTTTCAAATAGAATAGTTATTTAAACCAAAATTAAGTGAATCCTGAGTAAATCATTCCCTCTCTCCCTGATAATTCGCTTAAGATTAATTTAAAACGATTAATTAGCTCAAAAATCATTAATTAAAAAATTTATTTTTTATCTTACTACATCTTTCTCCCTTTCAAATTTATTCTGTTTCCTCTCGTTTTGGTGACTTTTAATTTATGTCCATTTATTTGTAAAAACTTGTGTGAATGACAAATCAGGTTATTTTATACGTAGAATAGATTGCGATTTAATTTGAAAACAAATTTATGCATTTTTTTATATTTTTATACTCAAATATTTAAATGTACTAGAAATGATATAAAAGTTGCTCTGGATGCGTAGCCTTGTTATCTTGTATCATTTTCTTTTAAAACAAAGCCTGATCAATATGCATTTACCAATTTATTGCTGCATTTTAATCTTAAACTTTTGATAATCTTAAAATTATTTTTATGATTTTTTGTTGCGTAATACATGTTTATATACTGTGAAAACAAGAGATATGGGGATAATGTTTTTAAATCGGTTAACTTTTCCAACGACTGGAAACAATTTATAAGAGGAATGGTTGTCAGGATTTAAATACAACATTGTTGAATTCAGGGGGCGGCCCGGGGAGGGGACATTCCCCTGAAGCAATAAAATGTCCCTCCGCCGGAAATTTTGAGATTTTGCATTTTCAATGGTCAAAAAATGCAATCCCCCCCCCCCGGAGTCACAGATGTCCCTCCGGGAGAAAAGTGTCTGAATTCAACACTGAAATACAAAACAATAGTTGTCGCCTGCTCTCCCTTCTTCACAAAAATTCTATGTGTTTTGTACACGTTTTTAACGTTTAATTAAGAATAACAATGAATAAAGTTATTGTTCTAAAATTATAAATTTACTTTTCAAACTAATCAAGACCGTCTATACTTTTCATCTCATAAAAATTTATTATTGTAAGTTTACAAGATGTTAACAAACTTGCACAACATTATGACATTGAAAATGACATGTTTTCGTGGAAATCTTTTGGATTTCTCGATATTTTTTTATCAGCTAATTCCTAAATATTTGAGGAAAATAAACATAAATTGGGAATATTTTAATTCCAATTGATGGAAGTGTTTTCTTTCTGTTTCATGACCTCGTTTTGTTTTATTATGAGCCTTTCATGTCTTTCAATTTAAAGAAATTTATGTGACAATTATTCATTTCTGATAACTAAAGTGTTCAATATAAAACATTTACCTGTGTGTAAACTTAATTTCATGTATGCTTTAACGTTACTATTCGTTTATACTAAATTTAGTATATACAATTTTGAAAATACTAAATATTTAATAGTATGATTAAACTACATTGAATAATAATAATAAACAATAAAACACAACCCTAATTTATTTTTTTTAACATTCCCTTTTTAACCCACTTTAAATGCGAATTTTGATTGACACTCTTATTGGTATTTATTTATTAATGAAAATGAAAAAATGGAAGCAAATTAATTAAATTTATGAGTTTAAACAGCAAATTTATATAATAAATTTTAATCTCTTGTTTATAAATACAAAGAAAATAAATAATTGATATATTTTTCTAAATTTTAAAGTAAAATAAATAGCAAAAACTGTTCACTAACTTAAATTTAAAGCTAGGATTTTTTTATTATTAATATATTATAATTATTATTTATATTAATTATTATTTATAATATGTATTATTGTAATAGTTAATACTAACCAATTTTTTTAACCGATTTTTCAGAAATTCTTAATTATATTTTTTAATTTTTTTTTTCGTATTTAGAGGTGATTTTCCGTTATTCGTGAAAGAAAGTTATAATATTTTAACCTAAGGGGGTAAATTTTGTATTGGCAGGAGGTCAGGGATTTTTTTTTACATTTTCCAAAGCAATTCAGTTTTAATCTTTTAGTCTAATGTATTAAAAGTTGTGCAGTTTTCAAAAAGCTGTAATCCATAATCCATGTAACAATTTTGTTTTCGTGATTTTTACTTTTTTTTCTAGTTTTGCGTTTTGCGAAAAATGTGGCATTTTAGCTAAAAAAAAATTAGGTTTATACAGCATAGATAAAACGAATTTAATAAAAGCTTTCTCTAATCTATCAAATCATATCATACGTAAATAATTCAGTGATATTCCATAACAGGTAATGATTCTAGGTTGTCATGGTGATTATATCCCACTGAAGGGGGAGTAATATTTTTTCTGCATTGCTGAATTTAATGTATAGAATCGTATTAAATTTTGTATTCATGCATTTTTGCATAAGAATGCAGTATTTGAATTTGATTTCAATTAACAATCATTTTTCATCCACTTTAATATTAAATGCTGATTTTGAATGGCATAATATAGGTATTGAAATTTATAAAGTAATAATTTTTTTAAATTATATAATTTAAAGCAAAGTAATGCAATTTGTGTGTTTAAACTATATACATGTGTATGTATAAACATATTTGTAGATTTTGCTTATATATATTTATTAACATATTTTTTAGCATATATAGAAAATAGGTAATTGATATTGTTGCAAATTACTGGAAGAAATAGTAAAAATTGTTTACTAAAATAATTTAATTGATTTTTTTTCATTAACCAAAAATTTGTTGTTGTTGTTGTTGTACCTTTAATTATGTGCATGTATTGGTTGACACGATGATATTATCATAGCAAACGCGGTGCGTTTGGTATAATATGATTAATAAATGGAAAATGCAAACGTCTTTTTCAAATTTCTGGCGAACCAATTGACGTACGACAGTGATTTTTTTTTTCAAAAGGTAGAACTCGACGAGGCAAATAAAATGATAGCATTTAAAAAATTATCGTAGTTTACTGTAGTTTTTTATTTAACTTTTAACGAAAAAATGAAGAGCTAAAATTCAACAAGCGATTGCTAACGATCCCATGGATGGATTAACTTCATTTTTGGCTTATTTTAATACTTTCAGTAAAACTTAAAATATATATTTTTTTTTTTTCATCTTTGCATGTTTGACGATCGCTGAGAAAATCGAATTTGTGTCTTAAAGTTCCAGTTGAACATTGTTTCTTATCCTTGCTGTTGTAGTTTTTTTTATCCGTTGCCACCAAGCTTAAATAAGAATAATTTTTTTTATATAATTCATTCAAATTAAATAAATCACGTGAAGAACATAATTATTTGTTTTTATTGCGAAGCATTCAGTTTTTTGAATAAAGTTCTGAGCGCATTGTAATTATTTTCGTTCGACTCCTTGGTTTATTTCGCAGATATCATGCATTTTATATGATTATGCAATAACTTTCTTAATTATTCTAATACAACAAAAACATTTTGGCAGCAAATATTTTGTTTTTCAAGATATAAAAAAATCTTTAGTTTTTATCAAAGAATTTGAATGGCAAGTATTAAAAAATGTCTGGTGAGCAACAAATAAGGTTTCTAAGTATGAAAAAGTGTTTGACAAGTGCTTTTAATTGAGCATGAGAGAGGACAAGGGGTCCCTTCTTGGTTGAAGCTCACTAATGCTGAATTTGAAAAAGTCATATTTGCGCTTCTTCCATATAAAAGAAATTTTCGTAAAACTATTCGTCTTTCTTTTAGTAAAATTTTCAGTCCTGCTTTACATGTGAACTGCGCTGTTGACTTTGCACTTCAAACTGCACAGCTGACTCTGCATTGCAACTGCATTACAAATCAGTTTTCTGTGAGTTCTATGCTGCGGGCATGCTTGGTGGCACTGCATGAGTAAGATACCCTACATGAATTAAGGTTTCTTGGTACTATTTCGCCTTATATTCATGTTTAATTACGCTGTGTTTTTTTTTTCTGGCTATGTCTTTGCGCTGTACATTTTTATCGTAATTTATTGATTGAGCGATTGATTTCTTTTACACGGAAAAAGCGCAAATATGATTTTTTCAAATTCGGCATTGACAGTGAGTTGCAGCCAAGAATGGACCCCTTGTCCTCTCTCACGCTCAATTAAAAGCACTTGTCAAACACTTTTTCATACTTAAAAACATATTAACCTTTTTTGCTGCTCACCAGAGCATTTTTTAATACTTGTTCCTTAAATATTATTATTGCGTTATTGTTATTATTATTGTTAAAAATAATCAAAATTTAATAAAAAACATTTAGATTCTTTAAACTAAAAACTATATATTTTCTTCGTATGCTGAGATAATAATTTGATATATATAGAAAAAAGTATTGGTATGTTTTAAATAACGCCTGTTCTCTCCACAGCTTTTATAAGCCCCGCCTGATGACGTCAAAAAACCTTGGGTTTGGCTTAGAGATTCAAGACGGCTTTGGTTATTTTCGGGTCACTATTAGAGGTCTGCACGGGCTCGGGCCTGGCCCGTGGCCCGTACCCGGCGGAATCGTTTCGAATTTTCTCACGGGCCGGGCCGGCAGATTTGTAATAGTTTTTTCAACGGGCCGGGCCGGCCAAAAATTGAACGGGCCAGACGAGCCGGGCCGGGCTGATAAAAAAAATTTTCGGGCCTGCCGGCCCGTTCTGAAGATTTAAGAGACGATAAAATATGAGCTATTTTCAACGAAAATGGTTTTAACGAGAATAAGTATAAATGTGGCCAGCCACTAGTTTGACAGCATCAATATAAAAATTGCACAGTGTATCGGCATCGGAGAATTGCATTATGTGTAACCCGTTTTAATATTTTTTTAGCTGATTCATGCCGATCCGAGATCACGCTTGCACTATTTTTCTACATATAGACTGGCCGGACCGGTACTGACTTAATTATTGGCAGAAAACATTATTTGTAAAAGCGATAAAGAACTTATGTTAGCTTAGTCTTCGGATATATACTTCTTGATGATTTTTAAATTAATTTCTCAATAATGCGAAAGTTTGACACATTTTCTGATTAATTTTAAATTGTAAAAGTATAAAAGTGATAAGCCTAACTATTGAAGGGATTTGGAATCGAATAGCGTTTTTCATTTTTGGTAAATAAAATACTTGTATAACCTTGTTGAGTTATAATAGTTTCTGAAATGATTGCAGGTTTTTCTCCCTTCCCTTGCTATTGCATCCGGAAATTCTATTCAAAACGCTAATTATCACAGTATTTTATTTGTTTGCAGTATTCTAAAATCGCTTGTATCAAAAAATGGATAACGCCATTCGATTATATAGTTTCTGAATAAAGATATCTGCTAATCTTATGCGTTTCTGAGAAAAAAAAATGAATTTAGAAATGTATCAGAAAGGAGCTTCTTTGAATTTAAGAATGAATTTAGATTTGAAATCTATAATAAAATGATATAGAAATACAGTAGACTCCCTCAAATCCGCAAACCAGAAATCCACAACTCTCTAAAATCCGCACTTATTTTCGGATGTAAACAATGAAACTTTCAGTCTGGATATTGGGATAAAATTTATTTTCTTTAGTTTTGTATCAATTCCATATATTTTTTAATTTGTAATTTTCTTAATAATACTCTATTCATGTTTTTTTCATGAAGGAAGAATAAATTTTTTTGGAAAAAATTCAAGATATTTCTAATATCACTGGTATTCACAATCTTTTTACCAAATATATTTATGCATTAATCATTATTTTCTGGTTACTAAGCCTGGCTAAACTTGAAAAAAAAAAATCCTTATTTTGATGTGAATTAGTACTAATGTACTTTTATGAGGCAAATTTTGTTGAATAATTTTGGAAAAATACATTTAATCTTTATAATGAATATTTAATCATACACTATTGATTATTAACTCGACCTTTGTTATTAGTGCTTTAAACATTTAAAAAATTACCTAAATTTTTATTATTTTAGTTTATTTTAATATTTTATTATATTGTAAGCATTCATTATAGCTCCGATTGCACTATTAATTGCACTCAAATTACTGTTTAAAAATGTAAATAAAGCAATAACCAGAAATCCGCAAAATTCTAAAATCCGCACAACCTCTGGTCCCAAGCTGTGCGGATTTAAGGGAGTCTACTGTATATTTATAAATCTTCTTTTATTAAACAGCTTCAAAATTAACCATGTTTTTAGCTTTCTTTGTTTTTTCTTTTATTCTGAGCCATATTAATTTTTTAATGAATCTTTATTCGAATGTTGAAAGCCTAAGAATCTAAGTAATCATTAATGTTGTTAATGTGTATTTGCTGTAAAATATACTGTAAAATCATTCCATAGATATGTATGCAGTATTCTTTAAAGGAATCTTAGTTATATGATAAAAATCTGAATTTTTTAAAAATCGTAGAAATTGTAACGGGCCAAAACGGGCCGGGCCTGTTTTCGCTGATTTTTGTACGGGCCGGTCCGGGCCTAAAATATAAAAATGTAAACAGGCCGGGCCTGGAAATTCCGGCCCATCTGGAAAATGGCTCTAACAATTTTCACTAAAAATCATGTTCTATCATTTTCAAGCACACCAATACTATTAGCTAGGGTACATTTTCAAGATTAGTTTGTTCTTTTAGGTCACAATGGGTCATGATCAAGCTATTTCTAGGTAAAAAAGGCTCATACGATTTCGACAAAATTCTGTATTATATCGTTTCCAGGCATCAAAAATATCATTTTACTAGGTCACATATGTTTGAGAAATTTTGATTAGCGGGTCATTTTTGGGTCACTATGGGTCAAGATACTTTTCTAAAAAACAACATGACAGATTCCGTTTTCGGGTTCGAGAAGACCATTCAGTTATGTCTCATGTTCGACAAAATTTGATAATATGGTCATTTCGGTTCTCTATGGGTCCGTCTGAAGCTAATTATATCTAAAAAAAGGCTAAAACGATATTAACAAAAATTTGTATTATACCATTTTCGACCAGGAGAAGATCATTGGGATAGATCACTTGCACGAGGAATTTTGATTAGTGTGTCAGTTTTGGGTCATTACCGGTCAAACAAATTTTATCCAGAAAACGACCTTAATAAATTGGATTACATTTTGTATTCTATTACCTAAGAATCTAAGTAATCATTAATGTTGTTAATGTGTATTTGCTGTAAAATATACTGTAAAATCATTCCATAGATATGTATGCAGTATTCTTTAAAGGAATCTTAGTTATATGATAAAAATCTGAATTTTTTAAAAATCGTAGAAATTGTAACGGGCCAAAACGGGCCGGGCCTGTTTTCGCTGATTTTTGTACGGGCCGGGCCTAAAATATAAAAATGTAAACAGGCCGGGCCTGGAAATTCCGGCACATCTGGAAAATGGCTCTAGCAATTTTCACTAAAAATCGTGTTCTATCATTTTCAAGCACACCAATACTATTAGCTAGGGTTTATTAAGATTACATTTTGTATTCTATTGTTTTCTACCTCGAAAGGGTTATTAGGTTAGATCGCATTTTCAAGAAATATCAATTAATGGATCTATTTTTGGGATTATTGGTGCGTGTCAAGCTAATTGTATCTAAACAAGTGGGAAATTTCAAGTCAAACGTAGAAAATGAGGTTGTTCGTACTATAACGAAGTTTTAAAAATATTCAGATCTTGGTATAAATGTATACCATACTTCGGATACTATGTAAGTATCTCAAATCTTTTGTGCGTCCCTGTAAATACTATATGCTTTCTATTATACAGGAAGTAACCTTTAGTACACCTTAGCAACGTATATCAATTTCACAGAATGTGAAATATTTTAATATAATTAAAACGCGCTTCAAATAATATTTCTTCTATACCATTATGTAATAGAATAATTTTGTGTGCTCTGTAAATTGATAAAAATATTCTTTGTAATACAGATTGTGCAGAATGTACTTTTTAGTATAAACTTCATAGATGCATATAAATTTTATTAAGTTCGAAAGAATGTGACTTGATTAAAATACACTTGAAACTGTTTTTTCCCATTGGCCATATTGTAACGGAATACATTTGATTCTCTCTGTTATTGAACTATGCATCTGATTTTCATAAAATTGGAAATAACTCGACAAAATTATGCAACAATAATATTTTTTTTTATTTGAAACTATTCGGTTGGGTATTTTTTGGAAATTAACTCAGTAAACCAGAAATGTTTTGAACTTCTTTCTAACTTTTGGTGGCATCTGAAAAAATAGTTTTAAAAAAGTAAAGAATACAAAGTGTTTGCATTTGTTAAATATTTCTTGTACAAAAAGCATAATATTTTCTTAATAAAATATTTTCTTTTCTAAACTATCTAAATTACAAATTCGTTTAAAAATGAGCAAAGATTTTCAACATTATTCACAACCATTTCGTTTGTCAACAATTAAATTTTCAAACGATATAGAAATTCACATTATTCCTTTTCAATATTGTTGAAAAAGACATGATATTTTTTACTTTGTGAACTGGAATTATGTTAATTTGTATGCAAATTAAGTTTTTTTTTTTAATTAAAGTATAAGTATCAAATATCACGCACCGATAAACAGACTGCTTTTATGATCAGTTGTAGATTTTACTCGAAATGCAACACAAGTTCTTAAAACTTTTATTCTCTTTGCTGTGGCAGATAATGCTTTGGAAGATTATTATTCTTCTAAAACTTTATAAATTTATACTGGAATAAATAAACTACAAATAACTGTGGATTGTTGTGAAAGAAGTTTAAAATCATAAAAAATTACAAACACGTTCGTTTTTTGTAAGAAGCTTTAGTTTGGAAATTAACTTAGTGAACCAGAAATGTTTTGAACTTCTGTCTAACTTTTGGAGTCATTTGAAAAAGTATTTCTAAGAAAGTACAGAATACAAAGAACTTGCGTTTGTTAAACATCTCGTTTACAAAAAACTAAATATTTTCTTAATATTTTTTTCTAACATTATGCAAATTACAAATTCGTTTAAAAATGAACAAAGCTTTTCAACATTTTTCACATAATTAAATTCACAACAGAAATACAGACAATACAGAAATTCACATTAATCTTTTACGTTATTGTCGAAAAAGAGATGGTATTTTTACCTTCTTCTATCTTTACAAGAAGGAAGTATTGGATTCGTGGAAAATTTCCGAAATCTGGTATTTGACGGATTTACACGTTTTAGGGATCAGAGAACCCAACGTTATTGTACACAATGTCTGTCTGTGATTCTGTCCGTCTGTATGCGACAAAAATAATTTGAGCATTCTATCTCAAGAACTAATGCACGGAATTTCAGAAAACTTTAGATTCTGTGTGACCTTGATATAAACTAAGTCTGATTAGATTATTGTGTATATATCTCAACTTTATATCTATGCTGCATTATTTACAATTTCCCCAATAGCCATATTTCAAGGACACGAGCATGGATTTTTAAATCTCTTTATATTTAGTTACTATTTCATATAACATGGGGCTGATTACGTTTCGGTACAAATCGCTCGACAGGTGATGCTGCCATGGTGCATTATTCGTGATTATCGCAAAAGCTCTATCTCAAGAACTAGTGCACTAAAATTTCTGAAACTTCCGATTCAGTTACTCTTTGATATAGATTTGTTTTTAGTGTAAATTGCCCTACAGATGGCGCTGCAACGCTGAATTTTTCATGATTTTGCAATAAATGTATCTCAAAAACTAATGCGTGGATTTTCATCAAACTTCTTATTTAGTTAGTGCCTGATCAAAAATTGATCCTGATTAGAGTTTGATGTACAGCATCCAACATGTGGCGAGCGTTATGCACAGTTCTTTCTCAAGATTTTGCAATAGTTCTACCTCAAAGACTAATGCACGGATTTTTCATCAAACTTCAGATTCAGTTATAAGTTGACATAAATTGTTGCTGACTAGATTTTGGTGTAAACCACCTAATCGTAGGCGCTGCTATGCTGCTTTTTTCTGGAAGTATTAACCTGCATATAAAAGAAGAAAGTTTTGGAATTGTCACGTCAGTTTATTTTATGGACTAGATGTTCATACAGTGAATTATGTTAATGTTTTCTTTTTCTTTTTTTATTTTAAAATTTAAAGTTTTCTTTTTAAATATAAAATATAATCATTCAGTATTTACGATCCAGTATAATCATCCACTGTACCATGAATAAAGATTACACGTATCGATAAACAAATTGCTCGTGTAATCAGCTGTAAATTTTAAATCGAAGAACCAGATTAAAATAAAACTTTTACTTTCTCTAGTGTAAAACAGCATACATTGGAAATTGTTATTCTTCTAACATTTGCAACATTAAACTAACATAATCTTGCAGTAAATCGTAAATTTTCTGAAAGAAGTTGAATATTCCCTAAAGTAGCTTAGGTTGAAGTTTAAGCTTGAAAATTATAGAAATTCAGAGAAGATTTTTGTCTTCTTTCCAACATCCTTGAAAATAAATTTGTAAGTAAAAGTAGTATCGAAGATACTTGCATTTAAAAAAAAATTCTATATAATACATGTGATTTTGGTTAGATTAATGTAATAAAAAAATTTTAGAAAATTTGAAGATTTTTGCGTACCAGATTTCTTAATATGGGTAATGGTTATAAATCTAGTAATCATGCATTTTTTCATAAAAGTGAGCAGCTTTTGCAGTAAGATCTGAATATCAATAAAACTTTTTATGGTACCAACGCAACTCATTTGCCAAGTTTGACATATAATTTCCGACTTGTTTATCTGCAAGAAGTTGAAAGACTTCTTAGTTTATTATTTCTTGGAGATAAATCGACATTGTAAATTTCAGAAGAGTTCAAGATAAGGTAAACAAGTTGGAGATTGCACGCGAAGCGTAGCAAATGAGGTGCGTTCGTACGATAACGAAGTTTTAAAAATATTACTCTCATATATCAGTCTCATAAAATTGTAAATAGTGAATTATAATTAAAACTCTCATCAAACAATGTTCTCCCTATACCATTATCTAATGGAATACTTTTGTGTGCCCTTGTAAATCAATAACAAACGTTCTTTGCATCACGAATTATGTAAAATGTATATCATAATATCTACTTTATAGTTGCATATAAATTTTATTAATTTCGAATGAGTGTAACGCCATTAAAATGCATTTGAAACATTTTCCCCCCATTGACTGTAATGTAACGGAACACTTTTGATTGTTCCTGTAATTGATCTATGCATCCGATTTTCATAAAATTTGAAATAACTCGACAAAATTGTGTAATAATTATGTATTTTAAATTTCAAACGTATAAAATACATTTGAAACTTTTTCCCCATTGACCATAATGTAATTGAATACTTTTGATTGCCCCTGTAATCGATCTATGCACCCGATTATCAAAATATTTGAAATAACTCGACAAAATTATGTAATAATTATGTATTTTAAATTTCAAACGATTAAAATTCATTTGAAACTTTTTTCCCCATTGACCGTAATGTAATGGAATACTTTTGATTTCCCCTGTAATTGATCTATGCATCCGACAGACGGACAGACAGACGGACGGACTAAACGACCACTATAGGTGCTACGTATTTACATAATTACGAACGCACCTAAAAATGTGATTATGTTAATGTACACTGTTAAGAATCTTGTCCTAGTTTGAATTAAATTTTGGTTCTCATTACCTGCCACTGCAAGATGGTGTAATAATGAACCAATATTTGGAGCTCCTGTTGAAGCATAGTTCTAATAGGTGGAACGAGGTTGAAATAGGAAGCTCCAAATATTGGTATGGGAATTCACCATCTTATGGTAGCAGCTATTGAGCACCAAAATTTGGATCAAACTAGAGCAAAAATTTTTAACAGTCTTCTTCTATCATTTAATTTCAAAAAGTTATTCTTTTTTAATTTCTTTACGAAATTCTTAGAAATATCATGCACCAACAAACAAAGAGCTTCTACACTGCTAAAAAAATTTGGAGAGCAAGCAAAGAAGAATCTTTACACGGGGGCTCAGACAGCTAGAGTTAAAAAGGCTGAAAAAACCGGGTTTATTCCCGGGAATAAACCGGGTTTTTTGGGAAGGAAATTTTGAAAATTTCCGGGAGTTTTGGGAACGTTTTAAACATTGAAATATTTAATTTATTATTTAATATTTTTGTAATGATTTCAATTGTTTTTATTCTTAACTGTAATTGCAAGAACAACTCAACTCTTCTTCTGAGCGAGCCAAATGAATATAATCAACATCAGAGCACGCTTTCTCTGCTTTTCTCTGATTACGTCCTTATTCTGTCCAATTTTATATTGAAAAGACAAAGAATCAAAATATAATAAATCTGTCATTAAAACTATTTGTGAATTATGAAACTTACTGATTGAGTGCATAAAAATATTTACAATAAGAAATGTAAGCAAAACCAGTAGAGTTTAAGTGTAAACTAAATAGATTTAAATATTAATAAGTTAAAAAGAGAAATGACAGATTTATTTATAAATGAATACATCACCCTTGTTCTCAGATTCAACGTAAAAAGAAAAATTAAATAAATAATATACGTTGGATATGCCAGGTAACAGAAAGTAAACAATTTTAATTTTTAAGAGAATAATTGAAATCTTCATTAATTCAGTCACAATTGCTCTAAAGCTAAAAAGTTGCAAGTGTTAAAATAATAAGTCTTGTTAATTAATAAAAAATCCATTTAAATTTCTCAGAACAATAAGCAATGATGTCTGAAAATGAAAATTTCAAGTTGAAAAATGACTGGTTTTGTTTACTTTCAAAACTTCTTCAAAATTTCCAATATTCCCCAAAATTCCGAGTTTATTCCTTAAAATTCCCGGGTTTATTCACGTCCCTCAAAAACTGTGGGTTTTTTGCAACTCTACAGACAGCATCTGTCCGAGAATACATGCAAACCCGGACAGATGCTGTCCAAGCCCCCGCGTAAAGGATTAAAACCGTGCAAACACCCATGTATTGGCATAAAATAGATGCTACAGGCGCATCAATAATGAATTCAGAAAAAAGACGCAAAAAAATTTGTAATTAAGCTTTAATTATTTTTAAAAATTGGAAAAAACATGAAAAAATGATTTAGGGCAACAATTTGGTTATATGTATCTGATTTAAAAAAGTATTGTTTAGAAATATGCAAGATCTTTAATATGGCGTATGGTCTCCTCGAACAGCTAAGTTTGCTGCACATCTATTTTCCATGGATGCGATGATGTTATTTATAAGACTTTGGGGAGTACTGTTCCACTCTTCAAGAAGTGCAATCCCCAAGTCTCGGACAGTAAAAGGAGACCTTGGTCTTGCAGCAATGAATCGTCCCAGCATGTTTCAAACATGCTCAATCGGATTCAGGTCTAGAGAGCACGCTTGTCATTCCATACGCTGTATTGTTGCAGCCTCAAGCATGTTCTCCACAAAACGAGCTGTATGAGGTCTGGCATTATCATGCTGGAAAACAAAGGAATCTCCAATGTGTGCAGCATAAAGTATGACATGAGGTCTCAGTATCTCGTCTGCATAACTTTGCGCCGTCAAAGTATCATTCCACTGTGCTTATTCCACCCCGTACCATTAAACCACGGCGTCTGTATTGTGACCTTTCACGAACAAATATGGGATTGTTTCGAGTGCCCCTTTCCCTCCATATCAAAACACGTCGGGTGTCGCACTATAGTCTGAATCGGAGCTCGTCTGTAAACAGCACTTGGCTTTAATCACCTTGCTCCCAATCTCGATGTTCAGCAGCCCATCTTTTTCGGGCCGCGCGGTGGCTTGAGATCAACGAAATGCAACCTATTGGCCTACGTGCATAGAGACTTGCCTAATGAACACTATTTTGCTGGACACACTTTGCCCTATTGCCAAGAGCTTTGCAGCTGAGTAGCACTGTCTATTCTGTATCGACGAATTGTTAACAGTATATACCGGTCACCAGTTGCTCTAGTGACGCGTGGCCGCCCTTGCCCTGATCGACACCTAACATTCCCTGTTTCTTTTAATCGATTCCACAGTCTTACAACGGCACTTCTGGCGACTCCAACAGCGTCCGCAACACTTCGTTGTGTTTGCCCGGATTCATGTCTGCCTATAACATGCCATGTCATTGATTCTGGTAAATCACGTTGTTGAGACATTTTTAAATCACCCTTTCTCAAAAATGAAAAAATAAGTTGAACAATCGATTTTAACAGTTAAGGCAGTGAAACAGAATTTTTTGCAACATGCCGATTTCTGCCCTTGTGATCTTTTTCTGGTGTTTGGACGTCATCAACTTTGATTTGCATATGAAGTTTTCTTCTTCTATTTGATGATAGGCATTAAATTATGGATGATTTATTTTATGTTATTTAACGGTGTAAGTATTTGTGTAAGTTTGTTATAACCATGTGCTCCCCTAATTGTTACAGAAAAAAGAGAATGCTTTGGAAGTTTGTTATTCTTCTGAAACTTTATGACACTTGCAACTGAACACTAACAATTGCAACTGAAATATATAATCATGCTATTAACTGTCAAATATTATAGATGACGTTTAAAATCCCCAAAAGGTCAAACTCTTTGGGTTTTTATAAGAAGCTTTAGTTTGAAAGTTTGATCCAGAAAATTTTTTAACTTCTTTCTAACTTATAAAAACTTTTGAAAAAGAATTTCTGAAAAAGTAATTCATCGAAAGTGGTCGCATTTGTTAAATAATTCTTCTGTGAAGACGTAATATTTTCTATTTTATTTAACTCAACCTTGCTTTTTATGTAAACATAGAATTTTGTAATCTACTTTTAACTCTATACGATAGAAGTATAAAAATTATGCACAAAGGAGAATTCTCGGTGATAATACAGCACTTTAATTTTTTTCAACTTAAAAATATTAACATTGGTTTTAAGGCCTTTTTCGAATTCCCGACCGCAGGTGATATATAGACAGATATTCTCTATAACTCGTATAATTGTACAGGAGTTGAAAAGCAATGGATATAATGAAGCGCCAATAAAGTTCTTGCCAAATACGCCAAATCATGTAAAATTAAAATTAGATACAGCACATATTTAAAAAAAATTTCGCCGAAACAAAATATAATATTTTGGCAGCTTGTTATTCTTCTGAATTTTGTAACTTTAATCTAAACAACAGCAAAAAAAATCTTTCAGTAAATCAAAAAGAAGTTAAATATTCCTTAAAATAGGTTTATACAATTGACTGAAGCTTTTGTTTGAAAATTAGTTGAGAAATGCGGAAAAGTTTTTAAACTTCTTTCGAATGTTCAGATGCTTTTGAAAATGAATTTTTGTAGAAAGACCTAATCGAAAATCTTTGTAATTAAAATAATAATACTTTTACAAAAAATGTAACATTTTAGCTTGATTTTTCGTTAAAATTTTTCTGGAGTCATTTAAATTATATTTCCTTTTCTTTTTGTACAAACAAAATTTTAAATACTTTTAAAATAGGTCTGCTATGAAAATTTATTCTTTACTAAGTTCGTTTAAAAATAATGATAATAAATAAATAGCCAATATTAATTTCTGAAGATATCAAAGTAAGATAGAAAATGAAACTGTGTTAATGTGCTTCCTTCATTTATTTTCCAAACTTTAAACTTCTTAATTTTATTTTTAAAATTCTTGGAAATAGCGTGCACCGTCAAATAGACAGCTTGTGTAATTAGCTGTAAGTTTTACTCGAAGTACAACACAAGTAACGTAAAACTTTTGTTATCTCTGCTGTGACAAATAGGAATGCTTAGGAAGATTGCTTTACTACTAAAATTTTATTACTTTATACTGAAATAAATAAACATGTAAAAACTGTCAAATGATATGAAAAAAGTTTAAAATCCTAAGATGTACAAGCACGTTTGTTTGTTCGAAAAAGCTTTAGTTTGGAAATTAACTTAACAATCCAGAAAATTTTGAACTTCCTTCTAATTTTTAGCGGCATTTGAAAAATAATTTCAAAGACAGTAATGAATACAAAGTGTTCACTTTTGTTAAATATTTCACAATGTTTTCTTGACAAAATATTTTATTTTCTAACATTATGCAAATTACTAATTCATTTGAAAATTAAAAAGTTTTCTACATTTTTCACATAATTTAATTCACAGACAATGCTAAATCCACATTAATATTTTTTAATGTTGTTGAAAAAGACATTAAAAAGACTAAGATACTTTTGATCTTGTGTGCTAGATGTGCATACAGTAAAATATGTGAATTCGTATGCAAATTAAGATTTCTTTTCAAATATAAAATACAATCATCCAGTATTTATAATTTATATCATCTCGAAGGTTTGCACGCATCGATAAACAAATTGCTTGTGTAATCAGCTGTAAATTTTAAATAATAGAACAACAAATTTTAACAAAACTTATTTTCGCTAGTATAAAACAGAATACTTTGAGAGTTTTGTTCTTCTAAAATTCCGTAATATTAAAATATAACAATCTTGTAGTTAATCGCAAATACTCTAAAAGAAATTAATATTCCCCAAAAGTAGGTTTAGATTGAAGCTTTAGTTTGTTTAGTTTGTTAGTTTAGGTTGAAGATTTAGGTTTAGTTTGTAAGTTTTAAAATTCAGGAAAGTTTTTTATGTTATTTCTAACGTCCTGGAAAATAACTTTGTAAGAAAATACGGAATCGTAGACATTTGCATTTAAAATATTTTTTTCTATGTAAAACGTGCTATTTTGGTAGATTTTTTGTTAAATAATTGCTGGACCATATAAAATTAATATCTTCTTTTTTCAAAGCCCATCCAAAATTTTACATATTTTTAAAGTATTCTTTGAATAAAACTTAACCTATACTTAAGAATTCCAAAGAGTGCAATGAATAGAAAATGCTCGTATTTGTTAAATGTTTCATAATATTTTCTTGACAAAATATTTTATTTTCTCGAACTCTGCAAATTAGAAATTCATTTAAAACTGGGGTAAGTTTTTAAGATTTTTCTCATAATTAAATTCACAGTATATGCAGAAAATCACATTAATGTTTTTAAACATTGTTGAAAAAGACAATAAACAAATTCTTTGTGTAATCAGTTGTAAATTTTAAACCGAAGAATAACAGGATTTAATAAAGCTTATTTTCCCTAGTGTAAAACACAATATTTTGAAAGTTGTTATTCATCTAAAACTTTGTAACATTAAACTAAAATAATTTTGCAGTTAATTGCAAATATTTTAAAATAAATTAAATATTCTCTCAAAATAGATTTAGGTTGAAGCTTTACTTTGTTTTGTTTCTTAGTTTAGGTTTAGGTTGAAGTTTCAGTTTTAGTTTGTAAGCTTATAAATTCAGGAAATTTTTTTATCTTTTTTCTAACGTCCTCGAAAATAACTTTGTAAGAAAATGCTGAATCGAACACATTTGCCTTTTTAAAATACTTTTTTCAATGAAAAATGTGTTATTTTGGTTCTATTTTACATCCTAAAAATAATTTCTTCTTTTTTCCAAGTACCGATTCGTTTGGTAAGTCGTATCCGTTTGGGAATTATATCGAATTTAATATTATCGAATTTTATCGAAAAATAAATTCGTACCGATACATTCTATCACTTAATTATTAGAGATCGTTTCCGATATCTAACGTTTAATAATTAATGAGCAGAATTTTCCGGTACGAATGAATTTTCCAAAATGGACACGACTTTCCGAACGAACCAGTACAACCGAAATTTTACGTATTTTCAAAATAAACTTTTAGTAAAAATTAAACCTTAACTATTTTTATTCAGTGTTTGTAGGTTGAAGAATTCTTTTCACAATTCAAAATGTCTACCATTGTTTCCGATTAATAATCTTAGTTTTATTCAATGATGGACACATTCTGTTATTAAGTAAAGCAAATAATAATTTGTACTTAACTGAATTTAACAACGAAATTTTTGTAAATAAATAAATCGAAGATAACTGATGTCAAATAGTGGTAGAAACGAGGATTTTTACGTGGCTTCGTAATAATATAAATACAGAGCAGCTATATTAGATAAACTTATAACCTTAGTCACTCGAGAGGTGATTCGATTCTCACTGACCACTAATGTCCGGAGTAAATGGGTGCTCCAAATGCTCTGGACACCAGTATTTTGAAGTAATTTCTTCGCTTTATCTAAAGGCCGAGTAATCTGTGATAAAACATGGCCATAGAGTAAAGAGAAATTAACAGAGTGGAAGTACAATGTCTGGAAGTGACGCCAAAAATGTAACCCTAAAATCCGCTACATTAAGTTCCAACGAAACCACGTTCTTTGACACACCTTTCAATTCAAACTAGTTTAAACCCGTATTTCCTTGCTCTTGTTTTTTAGAAGGAACTAATCTATTGCTTCATAGGTAAGTAATTTTTATTATTTTATCATATGTGTTTTAAATATCAATATAAACATTTCTTTTAAGATTTTGCTTGAAGAGATATCATTCCTTTGTTAATGTCTTAAAACCGTTTGCACTCCGAAATCGAGATTTTAGATCAATATTTATTACTTAAGTTTTCATACATGTAAATATAGCGAGCGCCTAGCAACAGGCTTGCTTCGGATACACTTAACCGACTCAGCATCTGGTCTGTGTCGTCAGAAACCTAACAAAGCAGTAAGTATAACACGTGGAAGCACATGGCCCTTGGTAACAGGCCACGTGCGAATTAAATAGTGCATAATCAGCACTCTCCCACGAAAGGACCCTAGTAACAGCAAGAAGCATCAGAACGAGGCCGGACCGCGAGATGAGAAGACTTTGCCCTCCGAGCCCTAAGCGGAGGGCACAGAATTTGCCGAAGATGTACCTAATCTTTAACTTGTACATATCTTGTATTTGTAAATATTATTGAACATCGTTATTTAATCAAGATTTATTAAATATGTTTGACAATACCCCTAAAATATTTCCATGCCTTCCATTTACATACATGATTTTAAAAGAATGTTTTCATTACTATTTCTCCTTAAAATATACTTCAGCTGTAATTCATTTCTTTCAATTCGTGGTATTAATATAAAATCCCTTTCACGTGCTTTTGTTTAGAACATTAAAATTTGAGCGATAAATGGTTTCATATTGCAAACCTTTTTTGGGGCTTTCTTCACCTCCACCTATTTCATTCCTCCATGAACATGGCGAAATTAACTATAAGCTATTAGTGGTGTCCAAAGCATTCGATATCCCGATTTACGAAGAACACCTGATAACTTTAGAGGTAAGTGAGAGTCACTTCTCGAGTATAAAGGATTAACACAGTTATTCAGTTGGTAAATAAATCATAATAGCGAACTGTATCAATAAACATAATCACTGTTATAGTACCCATAGTCGACGTCTCGTCCATCCTTCTACCTGTCCTTTTGTCTGTTTATAAAAGCGAAAAAATTATTTAACTCAATGATTTGAAATTTAATGTGGCACAGATGTCACATACGCACCACATTAGCGCGATTGCAACAAAAGGGCGATTCTATGCCTCACATAGTAACCCTGCTATTGTTGTTTATTTATTAATAAACTGTTTCTTTACTTTTACTATTCTTTTTTTTAAATGATATAAATTGTTTTCTCCAATAATACTTAATTAAACCTTTTATTATTATTACTATCTCCTTTTTAAAATACTAGAAAATAATTTAAAAATATTCATGTAATTGATAATTGAAACCGAACTTGTCGCCAAACTGGTGTCAGAAAAAAATCGCGCTAATGTGGTGCGTATATGACATCTGTTCCTTTAATGCACATAACTATTTCACAATTCGATTGAATCATTTCAAATTTCATGAAAATCGAATCAAAAATTTTTTAAAGTTTTCTTTATTTTATTAAATGCTGTCATAGCTAAATTATTCAATGATATCACAATGATAATGATTCTATGTTGCCATGACCATTACGTCTTATTTGAGAAGAATTCATATTATTTATGTATTGCTTAATTTAATATAATATTCGTTATAAATTTTGCATTTATGCATTTTTTCTTAAAATGGCTACAGCTACTGCATCAAGATCTGAATATTTATAAAACTAGTTACAGTACGAATGCACCTCATTTGCCACGTTTGACATACAACTTCCGACTTGTTTTAATAAAAGAAGCTGAAAGAGAGTGTAATTTTTTTGTTTGTTGTGCATAAATAGCCAATGTAAATGAAGGAAAGTTTTTAAATATCTTTCGAATGTCCAGAAGCTTTTCAAAATAAAATTCTAAGAAAATGGCGAATCAAAAATCCTTGCTTTTTTTAAAAAAAAATTCTTGCACATAAAACATGATATTTTGGCTTGTTTTTCGCTAAGCATTTGTTTAAAACATCTAGATTATGTTTCTTTTTCTACTGATACAACAAAAAATTGTAAATATTTTTAAATTAGAACTATTATCAAAATTTAATTTTTACTAAGTTCAGAGTTTCGAAGTTGGTAATTTTTTTTAGTTTAAAACATCGACCGCTATTTCCGACTATTAATGTTATTTTATTTAACAACATTCTGACATGAAATGAAATAAAGTTTAATTTTTTATTAACTTTATTTAATCACGGAATTTCTTAATTAAATAAAGCGAATTTGTAATAATAATGTTAAAGTTAATTATTTTAAATAGAAAATTAATTATATTATCATAATTAAATAAAACTAATGTGAAATATTGATTTTTAGAAGTCTCAAAAACCGGAACGGGTTTTTAGATTTTTATCTGTTGAGAATAAATAACTATTGTAAATTCCTGAAGCGTCCAAAGTAAGCTAAAAAAAGGAGACTAACATTATGTGCTTCTGATGTCAATTATTTTCCAAAACATTACACTTTTTTAATTCTTTACAAAATTCTTAGAAATTTCACGCACCAATAAACAGACAGCTTCTATAATCAGTTGTAAATTTTACTCAAAGTAAAATACAAGTACTCAAAATTTTTATTCTCTCTGCAGTGACAAATAATGCTTTGGGAGACTGTTTTTCTTCTAAAACTTTATAACTTTCAACTGAAATACATAAACATGTAATTAGTATCAAATGTTACGAAAGAAGTTTGAAATCCTAAAAAGTACAAACTCTTTCGTTTAATGTTGGAAGCTTTAGCTTAAAAATTAATTTAGTGATCCAGAATTTGTTTACCTTCTTTCTAATTTCTCGAGACATTTGAAAAAGAATTTTAAAGAAAGTAATGAATACAAAGTGCTCATGTTTGTTAAATATTTCATATTACTTTCTTACAAAATGTTTTCTTTTAGAGCACTATGCAAATTACAAATTCATTTAAAAATGAGCAAAGTGTTTAACATTTCTCAGATAATTTAGACGATGTAGAAATTCACATTACTCTTTTTCAATATTGTTGAAAAAGGCATACTACCTTTGATTTTGTATGATGGATGTACATACAGTGAATTGTGTTAATTTACATGTAAAGTACACCTCAATGCATCTCATTTTGCACGTTTGACATACAATTTACGACATGTTTTATTTCAAGAAACTGAATGATCGTTTAATTTTTTATCTGTTATGCATAGTGAAAAACACCGTAATCACTGGCGATAAATTGATAAATAAGCTAAAAAAAACTTTGTAAAATCATCATAAAAAGAAAATTTAAGAAGGACGCGTTTCGAACTACGACAATAACAGCTCGTCATCAGCTAATCCAACACGTGACTCACCTCGACTCTGTGCTTTTGAGACACGTGTTGGATTAGCTGATGTTATTGTTGTAGTTCGAAACGCGTCCTGCTTAAATTTTCTTTTTATGGTGATTTTACAAAGTTTTTTTTAGCTTATTTAATTGTTATGCATAGCTGCCAACTTTTACGCATTTTACCTACCACAAAAATTTTATAATAAATATTGTCTCATTTGATCGTCGAAATCTTATAATTAAACAAATGGAAATTCTCCATACAATTTTAGTGATAGCAAAAATGCGTAAAATTTGGCAGCTATGCTGTTATGTATAAACAGCCAGTGTAAATTTCAGAATCAAAATAAAGGAAACGAGCCTATGGTTAATGTGCTTCTATCATTTATTTTCGAAAAGTTACTTTTTTTAAATTTATTGAAGGAATTCTTGGAAATATCACGCACCGAAAAACATTCGGCTTTTATAATCAGTTGTTAATTTTACTCAAAATACAACACAGCTTAATAAAACTTTTATTCTCGATGCTGTGTCAGGAGATTGTTTGGGAGATTCTTTGGGAGATTGTTATTCTTTTAAAACTTTATAACTTTCTACTGAAATAAATAAATATTTTGTAGCTATCAAATGTTAAAAAAGAAGTTTATAATCCCTAAAAGTGCAATTACGTTAGGTTATTGTAAGAAACTTCTGTTTGAAAATTAGTTTATTGATCCAGAAACGTTTTAAACATTCACATATTTCAACATTTATAAATTTGAGAACAATTTCTAAGAAAGTAATGAATAAAGAATTGAGTATGTGAAATATTTTTACAGTGAAAAACATATTATTTTAGTTACATTTTTCGTTAAACATTTTCTTTAACGCTAGAACTACCGAAATTTGAGTCAAGTTTTATAAAAATATTTTACACCAGAATTTTGATTTAAACCAGTTTAACTTTATTACTTAACGTTTTTCTTCTTTGTATATTTTAAACGTATTTCATAATCAAATGTTTGGTTTGAACAGAAAAAATAACAAGAAAATGAAATGTCAAAATGACAGCATGCGGTTGTTCTAGTGTTAAATATCTGGGATATATATACAGGGTGTTTCGCTACCAGACCGACAAACTTTGAGGGATGATAGTAGACACGAAGACAAACGTTATTAAATAGGAAACCATGGGGCGCAAACGTCTTCTGTAGGAGCTAGGGACCATCAAAATTTAAGGTCCAAAATTTCAAACTATGATGAAAAACGGGAAAAAGGGTCGATTCGTTTGCGGTTTTCACTAAAATCTTTCTTTATATCACGATTTTTTTAGAAAAAAAATTTAAAGGTTACGTTCAAAAATTGTCGATAGAGGGCGCTTTAGACTTTAGAGTAACGAACAATTATTTTTACCGTTGTTTTGTGCATGGGATTGAAATTATTCTAAAGTTTAGCCTTTAACTTAAATTTTAAGCCCGAAATCGGAAACATTGGGGTCGGGTAACTAGCGATAATTGAACTGTGAACAGAGGGGAAGATTTTAAACGCTCATAAATATTGGACAAACAAATCGATTTTGTCGCGGTTTGCGTGGAAGTCATTCCTTTGGTAATTATTTTATTCGAAATGACGTACAGCTTTGGTGTCCTTATTTTTTGATAGAGGACGCTTCTGACATCTCTGACATTTCAATGGCATTACTCCTGGTTGTTTTACTACCAGACCAACATACGTCCAGGAAGTGTTAGGGATACAAAGATGACTCGGAATCACATAGGAATGTAACGTTGAAAATGCTTTTTTTGCAAGCTACGGTTAAAGGAAGCAGAGAAAACAGAAACAGAAACAGCAGAGGAAGAGCAACACGTTAATGTAACAGAAAACAGTTTATTTAAAGATTTTACTAGAAAAGGTGTTCGAAATTACGACCAGAAGTTGTCCGACAAGTTTGACAGCGACGGTAGATGGCGCTGCGGTTTCCTTGCGGTAGATGGCGCTAAACGGTAATGCGCTTAAGCAGCGATCACTTTGAAGTGATCATTCGCGAACCGGCTCTAAAGGTAGCAGAATGAAGTATTTGAACGATGAACAGTTTTTACCAATGACATTTGCCGACACTTTAAAGCAACATATGGACAGTGGTGGGCAGGTCATGGTGGCCCGGTTCATTTGCCTGCCAGATCGCCGGACCTATCACGTATGGACTTCTTCTGCTGGGGTCAAATGAAAAATTGGATGTATGAGACTCCCGTACCATCAGTTGAAGACCTCGCAGCTGGTATTTCTGTAGCTGCCAGAAAACTATCAGAGATGCCAGGAATCTTTCAAAGCGTGAGGAATTCTACGCGACGCCGCTGTCAAACATGCCGGACTACTTCTGGTCGTAATTTCGAAAACCTTTTGTAGCAAAACATTTAAATAAATTGTCTAGTCTAATAAATTGTCTTGTTTATGTCACATTAACGTGTTGTTCTTTCTCTGCTGTTTCTCTTTTATTTTCTCTGCTTCCTTTAACCGTAACTCGCAAAAAAGGCATTTCCAACGTTACATTCTATGTGATTCCGAGTCGTCTTTACATCGTTGACAGATCCTGGAAGTATGTTGGTCTGGTATTAAAACACCCAGGAGTAATGCCATTGAAATGTCGGCGATGTGTCGGAAGCGCCCTCTATCAAAAAATGAAGACACAAAGCTGAACGTCATTTCGAATGAAATAATTACCAAAGGCATAACCTCCACGCAAACCGCAACAAAATCGATTAGTTTGTCCAATGTTAATGAGCGTTTAAAATCTTCCCCTCGGTTCACAGTTTAATTTTCGCTAGTTACCCGACCCCCCATGTATCCGATTTGGGCTTAAAAATTAAGTTAACGTCTAAACTTTAGAACAATTTCAACACCATGCACAAAAGAACGGTAAAAAGTATTTGTCCGTTACTCTAAAGTCTAAAGCGCCCTCTATCGACAATTTTTGAACGTAACCTTTAAAGTTGTTTTCTAAAAAAATCGTGATATAAAGAATGATTTTAGTGAAAACCGCAAACGAATCGACCCTTTTTTCCGTTTTTTATCATCGTTTGAAATTTTGGACCTTAAACTTTAATGGCCCCTAGCTCCTACAGAAGACGTTTGCGCCCCATGGTTTCCTATTTAATAATGTTTGTTTTCATGTCTACTATCATCCCTCAAAGTTTGTCGGTCTGGTAGCGAAACACCCTGTATATATATATATATATATATATATATATATATATATATATATTATTTTTTTTTTTTTTTTTTTTTTTTTTTTTTGAGATTGTAAAAATTTAATTTCGTTCGAAAATTAGAAAAAATTTTCAACATTTTCATAAAATTAAATTTTTTAATGATACAGTAATTCTCATTCATCATTTTGAAAACAGCTGAAAAGTTATGAACTTTTTAAATCGCTCTGTACATTTAAATTCGGATTTTATTATAAAATATTGCCAAATATTACCATAATTTTACTGCAGAATTCGAATAGATTTTTCCATACCTCTATCTTGCAATTTTTCATTGCTAGTTAATTTAATATTTTATTGATTTTTTTTATTTTAATCTTTACGAAAAAAAATCTATATGGTTCTCTTTTAGGGGCATAAAATAGACAAATATATATAACTTTAATTAATTTTTCAATCAATGATCAAAGTGAAAGTACTCTTGAAATTGCTGAATATTTAATAAGTGAATTATCACATTATTAGCTAAGCGTAGAACCATACAAAGTGAAAAATCCAAGCGGGGTATCGAACCCGGAACCATTGGAAAGCTGTCTAAGTGCTCTACCATTTAAGAATTGATCAGTCATTAGTATATTTAATTTAGTTAATTAAGATGCGAGTACGGACTTAACATTAGGTTGCTGTGATTTCTCATGGGATAATTTTAATTGATCCGGTGAGTAATACTCGTGTAATTCGGGTACATGAACAATTTCAGTATTTTTATTTTGAATTTGCCTATCAATTTCAAAGTTATTTCTGATATTTTTTTAAGAATTCAATGTGGTCCACTGAAATTTATGAGAGCTTTTTAGTATTCTGATATTGGAATTCTTCATAAATTACAAGATCTCCTATTTCAAATTTTGGTTCAACATAATTTCGATCAGAATATTTTTTATTTCTCCAATAAAATTCATCAGTGCGTTTCTTAGGAATTTCGAGGGCTTTTCGAACTAAAGAATAATAATCTTGTTGAAAAATGGAATCATAGGGTAATTGGCCAAAAAGCAAATAAGTAGGGGGAATTCAGTAACGAAATGGCGTTTATTGTTGTACTCATTAACTACTTCCGTCAAAAGTTTTGTCAAAAAAGAGCTTTGGAGTTAGTAGAGTTTGTTTTATATTTAATCTAATAACATTCTCTGATTTACATTTCCACAAGTTCCATTCGTTTGGGGGTGGTGTGCTGATGTTAAACGTTACTTGATATTGTGGTCCCGCAGATTTTTTTTAAATGTTGATGAAGTAAAAACTGTATTTCTATCACTTAAGATTTTTTTTTGGGGGGGGGGAGGGGGTCAGTATATTGAGATTTTTTTTAAACAAAACAATTGTCGAGAAGTTTGAATATTAAAAATTTGTTTTAAATAATTGGTATAAGTTAAGCAGCACTTTTTGGGGGGAAAGCCAATCATATCTGGTGGATAGTCTATTATGATATGCAAATATTTTTCGGTGCTATTATAGTAGTTAAATCCTCATACAGTTTCAACAGAAAGCATTCAAAAAACTGGTCTGTGGTTAACAATATTAAAAAGATACACATATTTAAATTTTTATACACTGTTTTAAAAAATGCAAATCTTTTTTCTGCAGATCATATCTAAAATGCGTATTGCTGAAAACTTTTGGAAAGTTTAACATCATAAATTATTCAAATGAAACAAAAAAATGTACATAAAACAGTAATAAGACAATAAATATGTTAAATAACAATAATTTAATTACCTATAAATTTCAAATTTTGTTATTACAATGCAAAAAAATGCAAAAAAAAAAAAAAATCGATATTTGAAAAAGTAACGAGCTTTCCGCCAAAATTCCGAAATTTCGTAATTTTGAACTCCGGAAATAGAATGAAATATCGTTTGAAACGATACATCAAAATGATTGAAATTTCAATATCGTTAGAATATCGATATATATAGAAATATCGATATATAACGGTATTACGGTATATCGCCGCTCAGCCCTTATATGTCATAAGCTCCGCATTAGTGTAACAACACATGTTGCTAGAAATACAAGCGGAAAATGATTATTCATGCCAGCGAAATGCTTTTATCCATTAACTTAACAGTGCCCTCTACCACCACAACGCTTCAATTCCGCACCAACATTCCTTTACGAAATTTACTAAATAAGATCCCCTCTACCTGCCTTTATTTTTCTGACATATAGTTTTGGAAACCCCTGTATAAACATAAAAATATTAACAAAATTAAGAATTGTCTTTTGCGGTTGTTTAGAGTTGGCATTTTCTCTTTGTTTATTCCATTTTATGTTTTTGTTTATTTAATTAAATTTTTTCCCTGAGTAGAATATATTTTACTTTTATTTTCAAGATTCCGAGAAAAGGGAAATTTTAATTTATTAATCATTGACAAATTAACCCTTCGGACTCCGATGCCTCTTACACAAATTCTATTCGATTAGCACCACTTTTTTAAAAGAAATTTCCTTGAAGTAGACAACTTCAAAAATTCTCTGATTAAATAAGGAAAATTTTATTTTCCTTTATTACTGGTGCCAAAAACAAATTTTGGAAGGAAAGATGATGTCTCCGCAGCGGAGACAACGGAGTGCCAAGTGTTAATTAGACCGTATCTGTAGTTACATATTTTTATTACTTACCCATCATACTTTAGTATAGGGTAAGTCTTGCAATCGTTTTGAAAATCGAGAATTTTTTCTTGGCGGATTTACACGTTTTAGATAGTGAAGATTCCGAAAAACATATTTTTAGAAAAAAAAAATTGCCGTCCGTCTGTCTGTCTGTCAGTCTGTCTGTCTGTAAACGCTCTATCTCCCGAACAAATTGAGATAGAGACTTGAAATTTTGTTGTAGTTAGTATGTAAGAATGGGACGAAGCCTATTTAATATCAGCAACCTCGATTATCAGGAACTATTTTTTTCGGACTCTCGAAAAATTCATTCTGATGAAAGGTACATAAAAATTTTCGAATTTTTTTATTCTAAGAAATGGACGTAAAAGGCAATAAAATAACACACATTTTGCATATAGAATAAAGTCGATCGGATCATTACTTCCCGAGATATTTGTAATCCTGTTTTCCACATTCTTCGATTTTTTATGACCCTGTATTTCATTCAAATTTCAATTCAGAGGTATATTTTAATTGGAAATGAGACGCTTAATCCGACGCAGTTAATTTTTAGTTAATAGAATTATTATTTTTGGAGTTATAAGGATGTTTCTTTTACGCAGTTCGGTACTACTTGAGTAGTTTGGCGTTTTATATAATTTGTCGAAATTGGTAATCAACAGTTCTTTAATATAGCATTACTATGTATATTAACAATATTTAAATTTTGTTTATGAATTGCAATGCATTGTATAAATAGTTTTCACATGTTTTATTTTCATATACATATCCATGATGGGTAAGTATTACGGTGGCCCCCAACGACTAGTTTTTTACATGTGTTCTTTCAAGTTATTAGTGCTTCAGAGCCGCTTTTTTTTACAATATTTTTTGCGTTTATAAATTGCTGAAATTTTGAGATTAAGTAATAAATTCTTTTCGGCCTAAAAATACTGGTTGTAAATAGCAAATTTAACAATCAAAATTGGTGTTCGTTTGTATAACGGAGTTTCTTTGATAAGGATTAAATTTCAAAATCCATTGAGGGGCAAGAGCCCTTCCTTGCCTTCCCCCTTGTTGGCGCCCATGCATATACCAAAAACTTATTTTGCTAGTTACAATTGTAAAATTTGATATTATAGTCTAAAATTCTAAAGTTTGACTTACAAACTCATAAATTTTTACATGGAAATAAAATAGAAATAAAAGAATAAATCTTTAAAATCTTGAATAAAATTGCTGATTTTTATAGTGCACGTAAATTCTGACATTCACTTTTATTGGAACTGTAACTTTATTATTTTAAAGGACACGAAAAACATACAATCAAAAATATTGTCTTAAAACTATTTTATGGCACATATAAAACAACTTATAATATTTAAGATGGTATACCTTCGTTAAAAATTAATATTTTAAGAGAAGCAGAAAATATTTATGTTCTAAAAGCAATTTCATTCATTTCGTATTGTGTTAACTGGTGAGAATCGCATCTACAACAATTTTATGTATTTTTCAAAATTAAATTTAAATGCTGTATTTTTATGTTTTAAAGGAATCCGAGACACAATTTAAAATAATTTTTATTTATCGAGTTAAAATTCTCATTTTTTGTGATTGTTAAACTTATCATTTATAGACAAAATCGTATAATAAAACTTCACATATCTTTAAACAAATAATATAAAATTATTTTAAAATCGTTATAACTGTAAACATTACTTGTAGAATTTAATTTTTTTTTACATTTAAATAAACAGAAATATATAGATTTTGATTCAGCATTTTTAAATATATTGATTAAAAAAATTAAAAAAATTGAAAATAAAAATTGAAAAATAAAATGATGTATTAAAAAAAAATCTTATTTTCAAAAGTAAATATTTTTTTTTTCAAATTTACTGAATCAAAATTAAAGTAAAATATTTATTAAATACTTGTGCTGAATTTGAAACATTTATTTTTAACGGTTCTGGGGTTATAACAATTTAAATCCGAGGAATTGTGAAAACACTCATCATGAAGAAAAACACATTTTCACAAGAATTCATTCTCGTGACAATCATTGCTTGAAAGCAAGATTCTGAAAACAAATCGTAACAAAAAAAAATTAATATTTCCTTTTCTAATTAATATAGAAACATGATTTAAACTTCGCATTAAGCATAAAAAACAGAAAGATTTTTAATGTAATATTTTTTTTTAGAAAATTTGAAGATTTTTGTGTCCCGGACACCCTTAAGGCCCCTGTCCTCGCTGGAGGAAACGCTCGCTAGCTAATGCTATTCCTATGGGGAAGCATTTTTCTAATAACTATTTCGCATTTTGACATTTTTGAATAATTTTTTTTTCCATTGGATAGCTGAGGTGCATGACCTTTTTTACTTTTTCAATTTTGATTGCAGATATTTTTTGGAAAGTTAGTTTCACTTTCAAAACCGGTTTCGAAACAGAAAGTGCTTTTTTAAAAAATATCTGCAACCAAAATCGAAAAAGTAAAAAAGGTGCGCTGTCGGAATGTACCTCAGCTATCCAATGCAAAAAAAAAATATTCAAAAATGTCAAAATGCGAAAGAGTTATTAGAAAAATGCTTCCCCATAGGAATAGCATTAGCTCGCGAGCGTTTCCTCCAGCGAGGACAGGGGCCTTAAAGCTTGTATTCCTAGTTCCGAAAATGTTTGTGTAATTTTTTTTTTTAAGTAATAATGCTGTTTGAAACATATTAGGTGAATACCTATGACGCCACCTTTTATTTATCAATTTTTTATCAACATTTTCCAACAAATTTGAAAAATGTTTATGCATTCGGTTTGTCTGTCTGTCCACGCTTTAATTTCCGTAAATTTATACTCGGATTTTCATGCAATTGATAAATGTTATTTAAAATCCCCAAAGCATGTTTGGTATTGTGTACGAAGTATGCATATTTTTAGTTCATTTACAAGGGAACTCAAAAGAATTCCATTTCATTAGGGTATATAAAAGAAAACCCTTTTGTAGACTTTTTAATGACATCACGCTGTTTCAAATGTATTGAAAGTGATATAAACCACTAACATTCAGTAAGGTCACGTTCGAAAGGGGCATTAATAGCATTTTTTGTTCATTTATAGGACCACATAAAAGAAATCGGTATCAGTACTGTCTTTAAGTAATTACTGTTGAAATGTACATTTTGAAATTTAGTATAAGGTTTTTAATTTATTTATTTATTTGTGCACAGTTCCATACTTATAAATACTACAACTCATATCTAGCGCTGCACAAAAGTATTCCCGTACCTTTCTCCTTATTAGAAAAAATCGCTGAAGAGTAATGATCAACTGAACTATATGTATTTCTTAAGTGAATTAATTTTGACATGCATGCAGTTAATAGGTATAAATCTATATGCCATATATACGACTGTGGAAATAATTCGGATAATTTTCCAATTTTAGAAGGGAACAACAAAAATTAGGTTTTGATATCTGATATGCGTTTCCATAAGGTTGATTAGAGGCAATATTTTAATTTTTTAAACGGTGCAGTTTTGTTACATTATTCTGAATATGTTGCAGTGTTTTTCATAATTTATGCTTGTTGCATGATTTTTCTTTCTTATTTACATATATATACATACATATAAATATTTCTTGAGCAAAATAGACACTTTTTCAGGTGCGTTCGTATTTATGTAAATACGTAGCACCTATAGTCATAGCTAAGTCCGTCTATCCGTCTCTCGGTCCGTCTGTCTGCATATAGCACAGCAAAAACTACCCAACTACATCGTTTGAAATTTAAAATGTGTAATTGTTGCATATTTTTGACCAATCATTTCAAATTTTATGAAAATCGGATACCTAGTTTAATTACAGTGACAATCAAAAATATTCCATCGCATTACGACCAACCGGAAAAATAATTTTAAGTGCATTTTAATGTTGCTACACTCTTTCGAATGCAATAAAATTAATATGCATTTATGGAATATGTACTATGTACTGTCTGTACAAGCAGTGGTGCAAACAGTATTGTTATTCATTTACATAATAACATAACGGGAAACATTGTTTGGGGCGCGTTTAAATTACATTAAACTATTTCATATTTTAAGAAACTAATATACGATGCTGAGGTTTACTGCAGGTTACTTCCTGAGTGATAAAAATTACATAGTATTTACAGGAACAAACAAAAATATTCTACACTGTTAAAATAGCGGACGATTTAACGGAAGTATTACTGGTAATCTAAACGCCAGTACTATTTACTGTTTTTTAACGGAAAAATTTTCGTAAATTCCGGGAAAAAGTAGAAAAACTGTATATTCACGGAAATTTTTCCGTTAAAAAACAGTAAATAGTACTGGCGTCTAGATTACCAGTAATACTTCCGTTAAATCGTCCGTTTTTTTAACAGTGTAATACTATACTGTATTCAAAGTACTGCTATGTGAAACAAGATCTGAATATTTTTCAACAAAAATAATAATAACATTTAAACCCCTACTTATGACGACCATGTACTGGTTAAAAGCGTTTTCGGTATTTTAAGATTTTTTAATGTATTTTAAATAAATTTATAATATATATTTATGCATCTGAAAGTGGTTTTAATACATTTATTTGTGCTTTTTATATGAATTTTAATTATTTAACTCAAGGTGAATTTTGCACTAAAATTTTAACTTTTATTTATTTAAAGAAAATCTACTTTTCAATTTTAGCAAGTTACGTAAATGTCTGTCTTGATTATATCCTTTCTCTTTTTTTTTCTAGGTAAATGAAACATTTTTACCATCTTAAAAGAACAAGGTTTCTTTCCGTACATTTAATTTAAAATTTGCAACTTGTGTCATTTCAGGCCGTCTTTAAATTCACAAATGCGCAAGTTTGCAAATTTTTATGACAGTGAGAATGTAAAACGCTGAAGTTCCACTTCAGCTTCAAGTCATGAATTTCCTTTAAGTCTACTGTTTGACATAACGCTCCCTTCTACGTGCAATGGAAGAAGATCTGAACTTTAAATTTTATGTTGAAATACTGTATCTTTCCACCGTTAGAAGTAATATGAGAAATTTCATGAGAAATTATTTGCTCGGTGAAAATAAGGTACCCTGGGGTAATAACGCCACGTTAAGGTTCCACCAATTTTCACGGCTCAGTTTTAGATTGTAATTTTCAAACAAATATATGATTTAATACAGCAACTCATTGACTATCTAAATAAAAAAAAATAATTTAACAGATATGTATTCATAAAATGTAATGGCGAGATTTCTTGGCCGATGCTTTTTGGCGTTATTACCCACCTATATGGGTAATAACGCCGTTCAAACAAAACTATGAAATAAGAGGGAATAATTGCATGTAGATTGCCCAATTCTAAAAATACAAACTCTACAAACTTAGAAATTGACAAATTGCATTCTAAGCTATTGAAAATGTTCAATTTTTTGTGAAAGTGTAAGAAAAATAAAGGTGTGGTGTGAGGGAAGGAAGATGAGGCAAACGAATATCAGACCGGGAGCTTCTTTTTGCTTAAAAAGGAACGCTGAAATAGAATTATTAGAAACATTGCACAGTTTAACTGTGTTTATTTGAATTAGTATTTAGGATGTAGCTCGGCCACTGTAGAGAATCAACCGGGGTATTAATGCCAAAGATTGGCGTTATTACCCCGATATAGTTATTGAGCTGTACATTTTAAATTACAAATTATCTCGAGAAAATATCCAAAATCTTCAACAACATTTTGAAAGTCCATGAAATGTACTACAAATTTAGGTAATTAACAAAGTATTTCCGGATTTTAAAAAAATAGTCTTCACATCACAAAACGTATCTCGCAAATTTTAGATCAAGCGTTAATTTTAGTTGCTTGTAAAAACAATAAGACCTAAAAATGAAACAAATTAACTTGAAGCTGTTTTTTGCGATTTATATGACTCAAAACCCTTTTGCGCAGAGCACATGAGTGTCATTTACCAGATTATTTCATAATTATGCAAAATATTAGCACTTGACGTTATAAACCCGCCTGGCGTTATTACCCCAGCTAGCGTTATTACACCAGACCACCTTAATTTAACTTTTGAAACTTAAATGTTCCCTTTTTTTCAAGACTAAAAAAATCTGTTTCTAGGTAAAAGTGTGACGTATTAGGTAATAATGAAAGTAATAGCTGGACGCAAAAATCTTCAAATTTTCTTTAAAAAATATATACTGGGTGATCCAAAAGTCAGGACGAACTTTAAAAATGAATAATTCGAAAACGAATCAAGATACAAAGATACAGTTTGCACCAAACAGATGGAGAAGAAACTGGGTTTTGTGTAACAACGAAAAAAGAAAAAGATTTGTTGGTGACCAAAATGTTGACAACTTACAAATTAGGTTAATTACAGTTTATCAATGTGCTGTCCATCATTCATAGGTGCAGCTGTGAGAGTAGGCACCACACTATTCACAGCATTTAGTAGCATTTCTTGAATTATTACAGAAATATTTTCGCTGATGGCATGTTTCAGTGCTGCTAGTGATACCGTTGGTCGCCAACAGAACTATACTTTTTGGTTGCTCCATAAAACCCGGTTTCTTTTCTATCCGTTTGGTGCAAACCGTATTTTTGTATCTTGATTCGTTTTCGAATTATTCACTTTGAAAGTTCGTTCTGACTTTTGGATCATCCGGTATATTGCATTAAAACATTTTCTGTTTTTAAATGCTTAAAATTAAGTTTAAATCATATTTCTATGTTAATTAGAAAAGGAAATATTATTTTTTTTTTTCGTTTTTGTTTGTTTTCAAAATCTAGATTCCAAGATATGGTTGTCACAAAATGAATTCTTGTGAAAATACGTCTTTCTTCATGGTGGGTTTTTTTAATAATTTCTCGGATTCAAACTGTTATAACTCAAGAAACTTTAAAGATAGATGCTTCTAACTTGGAAAACTTCTTTTTTGATTCTTTTACTTTAATTTCGATTTAGCAAATTTGGACAAAATTATTTACTTTTGAAAATATGATTTTTACTTTAAATATTTAAAATGAATACTTTCAAAAATGTTGAATCAAAATTAAAATTTAGATATTTCTGTTTATTTAGAGGTAAAAAAATTGACATTCTACAAATAATATTCAAAGTTATAACAATTTTAACTTACTCCTCTTTTTAATAAATTTTAAATTCATTTTTTTAATTATAAGATGTTTTATTATGTGATTTTATTTACAAATAATATGGTTGACCATCACAAAAAATTTCAAAATTTTAGCTCCCTAAATAAAAATCGATTTAAAAGGTGTCTCGGAACACTTTAATGACGTTTAGATAATCACGTATTAATAGTAGGTAAAAAGTATGACGCATAAATTAAAAATAGAATTTATCTAAGATGTCAGTCAATAGTGGCAAGACACTCTAATTCAGCAATAAAATAATTTTAACAAATGCCATAAATGTCTGTCTTATACCCTTTCTCTTCTTTTCTAGATAAATAAAACATTTTTAGCATCTTAAAAAAACAAGACTATATTTCTTTCCGTATATTTAATTTAAAAGTTGCAACTTGTGTCACTTCAGGCCGTACTTTTCAATTTGAATTCTCAAATGCAACCCAAAATAAGGCAAGCGAAAAATTCATAATGCCATATTTGGCGACTTAATTCACTTTTGGCTAAAAATAAACGAATAAAAACACAATAATAAAAAATTTAATGTAAAACAATATCTAGGGGGAACTGGGGGACATTGATACAGCTTTTTTAAAAAAAAAATTTGGGTGTCTAGAAAGCAGAAATTACAAGTTATTTTTCTATGTGATGTCAGCAAAACCTGTATAGTTTGTTATAAAAATGTACAATCATTGTTTTACATATTATTTTTGCATGCAATTTTAAAAAAATCAAAAAAAGTAATTTGTATCAATGTGCCCCATCCCCGAGGCAGATTGATACACTTTGACACGTCTGGGAAAAATGGATACAAAATAACACCAATGCATATTTTTCATAGAAAAATAGTTAACAAACCATTTTATATATATTTATAGACATTAAAATCGCACAAAATTTATTTGTAAGCGATATTAAAGCAATCAAAATGAAATGCATAATGACCTGATGTTCTGGCTGTTCCTTGTTTGTTTGTTGGCTGTGGTAACTTTGTCATATCTGGCACTTCAACCTCAGAATTATCTTCTTTCTTAGGAAAGGTGAAAGAATTACCAGGTTTTCTGTTTATAAATCGGTTTACAAACAGAAAATAAAGGATAATTATATTAAAAATCATGTTTATAATATAATTATCCTGTACTGTTCTGCAGCTTATTTCTCTTACTTAACATTTCTCATGTCGATAATACTTTTTTCTCTGGAGAATCGATATAAATTTGAGATTTGCCAGGCTGCCGTCCATTTCTTTTGTTAATTCTACTAGCACTAGATATTGTGTAAGTTTGTGCGTCTTCTGTTTGCAAAAATACTATGAAATGTTCCAATATAAAGAAATTAGAGCTATTTCACTTCAATAAAAACTAATAGCAGAATTTTTTGACGAAAAATGGTTGCATCAAGGAGTGTATGGTAAAAATAAAATAAAAGGTAATGAAAAAATGAACTAGAAAAGGATTTAGGTTATATCAATGTGCCCCGACAAAGACTGTATCAATGTGCCCCATACAGCCATTTTGAATAAAATGAGTCGCAAATCCAACACTTCATAATATATCTAACAATAAAGAATGAGGAACTGATAAAGAATAGCTTTACTTGCCAGTGAGGGTATTCTTTTCGGTTGAAAATACTGGAACAGTTGTATAATACCATTTCAATTGTACAACTCAAATTTACTTTTGACCTACAAAAACAAAATTAATCACCCATCCCATTTCATCAAACTATTGAATCATTCCAAAACTTTCTGTATGTCGTTAATTTCACTAGTATCACCTTTTGGAGCTGTTCTGAAACTTCCTGTAATGACCCTGTGTGCTGTACAGGGGGTGTATCAATGTGCCTCAAGTATCAATGTGCCCCAGTTCCCCCTATATAATATGGTTTTAACAGAAAATATTTATTATTTAACAAGTGAAGAAAATGTTTGTCTTAATTATTCCCTATCTCTTCTTTTCTAGATAAATAAAACATTTTTAGTATCTTAAAAGAACAAGACTATATCTCTTTCCGTATATTTAATTTAAATTTTGCAATTTGTGTCACTTCAGGCCGTCCTTTTCAATTTGAATTCTCAAATGCACAAGTTAGCAAATTTTTATGTTAGTGAGAATGTAAAAATGCTGACTTTCTGCTTCAGCAGAAAATCATAAATTTCATTTAAGTCTAGCATTTGACGTAACGTTTCCTTCTACGTGCAATGGGAGAAGATCTGAACTTTAAATTTTATGTATACTAGATCTTTCCACAGTAAGGAGTAATATGAGAAATTTCATGAAAAATTATTTGCTCGGTGAAAATATTTTAACTTTTGGACCTAGAGTTTTGTGTCAAGACTAAGATCATCTGTTTCTAGGTAAGAATTTAATGTAGTAAAAGTATAACGTATTGGATAATAATGGTTAATAAAATTTAGATAATAACGTATTAGTAGTAGATAAAAATATGGCGTATAAATTAAAAATAGAATTTATTTAACGAAGAAACTACCTCATAGTGTAATTAATCGTTAGAGGCCACCGTAATACTTACCCATCACGGATATACGTACTATAAAATATGAAAGTAAGACATCTGTAAAATATTGATAAAATGTATTGCAATTTCAAAATAAAATTTAAACGCATATTTAAATATTTTTAACACATAATATTTGTATATAACGGAACTGTGGGGACCCATTTCAACAAATTATATAGATTGCCAAACTTCTCTCAAAATTATACAAATTGGCAAAATTTTTGTTATAAGTAACGTAAGAGCAAATAAATTAGTAAAAGATTAATATAAATACAAATAAAAAGTCGAATTAAAAATCAATTGCTGACTAACAAACATTTTTAGCATCTTAAAAGGACAAGGCTATATTTCTTATCGTTTATTCAATTTAAAATTTGCAACTTGTGTCATTTCAGGCAGTGCTTTTCAATTTCAATTCTCAAATGCGCAAGTTATAAAATTTTTATGATAGTGCGAACGTAAAATGATGATATCCGCTTCAGCATCAAGTCATAAATTTCCTTTAAGTCTACTGTTTGACATAACGCTCCTTTCTACTTGCAATGAAAGAAGATCTGAACTTTAAATTTTATGTTTAAATACTGGATCTTTCTATTGTAAGTAGTAATATGGGAAATTTCATGAGAAATTATTTGTTATGTGAAAATATTTTAATTTTTGGAAACTTAAATATTCCTTTGTTTCAAGATTAAAATAATCTGTTTCTAGGTACAAGTTTGACGCAGTAAAAGTTTAACGTATTCGGTAATAAGGTAAGTGATATCCGGGACACAAAAATCTTAAAATTATAAAAAAATTATTCCATTAAAACTTTTTCCGTTTTTTAATTCTTAAAATGACGTTTAAATCATGTTTCTATACCTTAATTAGAAGAGGATTTTTTTTTTCGTTTTGGGGTTAATTTTCAAAATTTAGATTTCAAATTGTCATGAAATGAATTCTTGTAAAAATGCGTTTTTCTTCATGACGGGTTTTTTTTTCACCATTTCTCGGGTTTAAATTGCTATAACTCAAGAACATTAAAGATAAATACTTCGAACTTGGAACATATCTTTTTTGATTATTTTACTTTAATTTAGATTCAGCAAATTTGAAAAAATATTTACTTTTGAAAATAAGATTTTCTAAATAAAAGTTGCAACATTTTTTATTTTCAAATTTTTACTTTCAATATTTTTATTTTTTTTTATCAATATTTTTAAAAATGCTGAATCAAAATTAAAATTTAGATATTTCTGTTTATTTAAACGTAAAAAAGTTACATTCTACAAATAACATTTTCTGTTATAAAGATTTCGAATTCTTCCACTTTTTTAATAAATTTTAAATATTTTTTAAAAATTATGAGAAATTTTATCACGAAATTTTATTTATAAATAATATGGTTAACCATCACAAAACATTTCAAAATTTTAACTCAATAAATAATTTTTTTTAACTTATTTGTTTAAATAAAATCTAGTTTTCAATTTTAACAAGAGACGTAAATGTCTGTCTTGATAATACACTTTCCCTTCTTTCCTATGTAAATGAAAGATTTTTACCATATTAAAAGAACACTATATATGTTTCCGTATATTTAATCTAAAATTTGCAACTTGTGTCATTTCGTGCCGTCCTTTACAATTTGAATTCTCAAATGCGCAAGTTAGCAAATTTTTATGATAGTGAGATTGTAAAGCGCCGACTTTCTGCTTCAGCATCAAGTCATAAATTTCCTTTAAGTCTAGCATATGACGCAATGTTTCCTTCTATGTGCAATGGAAGATGATCTGAACTTTAAATTTTATGTTTAAATATTGGCTACTGTAAGGAGTAATATGTGAAATTTCATGAAAAATTATTTGTTATGTGAAAATATTTTAACTTTTGGAAACTTAAATATTCCTTTGTTTCAAGATCAAAATAATATGTTTCTAGCCAAAAGTATAATGCAGTAAAAGTATAACGTATTAGGTAAGCACGTAGGTAATATCCGGTACACAAAAAACTTCAAACTTTCTTTAAAAGAAAAAAATATACATATATATATATATATATATATAACCATTAATTGTATTACAATATATGAACTTTTTGAATGTAATAGACCATAGTTTACCCTATTAAGATTTAAAATAAAAACATTTAATGAAAAGATATAATGTGATTTTATTTACAAATAATATGGTTAAGCATCACAAAAAAATTCAAAATTTTAAATCCATAAATAAAAATCATTTTGAAATGTGTCCCAGACCACTTTAATAACGTTTAGATAATAATGTATTAATTGTAGGTAAAAAGTATGACGCATAAATTAAGAATAGATTTTATCTAAAATGTCAATAATGGCAAGACACTCTAATTCAGAAAAAAAAAATAACAAATGGCATAAATGTCTGTCTTAATTATACCCTTTCTCTTTTTTTCTAGATAAATAAAACATTTTTAGCATCTTAAAAAAACAAGACTATATTTCTTTCCGTATATTTAATTTAAAATTTGCAACTTGTGTCCTTTTCAATTTGAATTCTCAAATGCAACCCAAAATAAGGCAAGTGAAAAATTCATAATGCCATATTTGGCGACTTGATTCACTTTTGGCTAAAAATAAACGAATAAAAATACAATAATAAAAAATTTAATTTAAAAAAATATGTATATAATATGGTTTTAACAAAAAATGTTTATTATTTAACAAGTGACGTAAATGCCTGTTTTAATTATTACCTTTCTCTTCTTTTCCAGGTAAATGAAACATTTTTAGCATCTCAAAAGAACAAGGCTATATTTCTTTCCGTATATTTAATTTAAAATTTGCAACTTGTGTCATTTCAGACCGTACTTTTCAATTTGAATTCTCGAATGTGCAAGTTAGCAAATTTTTATGATAGTGAGAGTGTAAAACGCTGAATTTCCACTTCAGCATAAAGTCATAAATTTCTTTAAAGTCTACTGTTTGACGTAACGTTTCTTTCTACGTGCAACGGAAGAAGATCTGAATTTTAAATTTTATATTTAAATACTGGGTCTTTCCATCGTAAGGAGTAATACAAGAAATGTCATGAGAAATTATTTGCTCGGTCAAAATATCCTAACTTTTGGAAACTTAAATATTCCTTTATTTCAAGACTAAAATAATATGTCTCTTAGACAAAAATATAAAATAGTAACAGTATATAACGTATTAGGTAATAGCGTAAGAAATATCTGGGGGCACAAAAATCTTCAAATTTTCTTTTAAAAAAATTATTCCGCAGAATGTTTTTATGTTTTTTAATGGTTAAAAAATGGTTAAAATTTTAATGGTCTGTTTAAATCATGTTTTTTTGTTGTTGTTGTTAATTAGAAAAGGAAATATTAATTTTTTCGTTTCGGTTTGCTTTCAAAATCTAGATTGCAAGCAATGGTTGTTATGAAATGAATTCTTGTGAAAATACGTTTTCCTTCATGATGGGTTTTTCCATAATTTCTCGTATTTGAATTTCTATAACTCAAGAACCGTTAAAGATAAATTCTACTAACTTAGAACATGTCTTTCTTTGATTTTTTTTACATTAGCTACTGATAGATGATGTAATTCCAAAAGAGCTCGAAAAACATGGATTCTCATCCTGTTATATGTCTTTGTTGATGATTTCGGCTTTGTCTTCTTGGGCCGTGTACGTGTTGACATTGAAAGAGAAGAAGATCGATCTTTCTCCCTCTTTCTCCAGCTGCTAACTAACCTATACCTCCAGCTCTTCACAAGAACTAACATTTGCAAAACCACACAACTTTCAACGGCCACCCACGATGAGAATCGGTGGGCAATCGGTTAAACATGTACAGGAACAAACACTACTAAGCCTCACAATAGATAAACATAAGAGCTGGACGGAACACATTAGCAATATCAAAGAGGAACTTGCAAAATTCCATAATAACTCATGCAAATTAACAGATGAAATTTGGAGCATTAAACTCTAAATGAGAAAAGTGATAGTTTGTCCAGATTACAAGCCATTTTTCCCATCTTACTAAACACCCCATAGTCCTAAAAATCAAACAGCAATTAATGATCTTAGTCCATAAAACGTTCCTTGGTCACGTCTCAGCCCATATTGACATTGAGGGCAATGCCCAGGCTGGTGCTCTGGCTAAGGCATCAACAGAAAATCCAACAATAGAAATTGAAATTCCAGTGCCTTTCTTCCATGTCAAACGAGTTCTGAAAGAAAGAATCCTACCTGCCTGGCAGGTTACGTGGGGACGACTCTGACACAGGACGCCATAACTACATCCTCATCCCAAAAGTATCTAGAGAACTTTTTTTCCTTTCCTTACGAAACACAGCATTTCTCACAGGCCACGAACCCTTTAAACAAATCTAAAGAAATTCCACTGCGCATCTTCACAATCCTGTGATTGTGGCGAAGTGGGTATCCCAGAACGTATCTACTATCATTGTACTCTGACTACTAAAGCCTGGCATCTCAGATATCACCCATCTCCCCCCTAAATCCTGGCTACAAAGGCGGGTTCTCTAAACTAAGGAACGTATATAATTATATAATGCTCGTTTCCATCCTAATACCCTGTTCACACTACGGAAAATTAAGATATCCCAGGCCTAGAACTCTCTCAGAGAGTTCCACAAACTCTCTCAGAGAGTTTCAACTCGCCCGGGCTAGATACATGAACAACCACTTACTCTCATTGGCTACAAAGTAAGCTTTTGCTGATTGGCTGTTGTGGCCGTCTTTATTTCAAGCGCATGCACATACCTTACATTTGTTCAGTTCAGAGAGGCAGTGACATTCGCTGAGATATCTTAGGTAAGTTTTTCAATGTGAACAGGCATCCAATTCCGGGAGGGTCCACTTCAAACACGGCGATCTTAAGATATCTTATGTTTGTGGTGTGAACAGGGTATAACAACTTAGCGATCTGTCTTTCTGTCGTTTAGCAGGAGGTAGAGAATCTTCCATCCCATCTCAGCAGTTGATTGTCACGAAGGATCAAAGTCCCCAGCGGACATCTCACCAAAATATAGAATATTTCATCTTTTTCTCTCCGGCTCTCTGCTGCGAGTGGGAAGTCTGTGCCCCAGCGGCTGAGTTTAATCTGTAAATTGTTTTCTGTTTTCTTCTGGCTAAAAAAAAATGTAATTTTTAAGACCTTAATAAAGGCAACCGGAAGAGACACTATGCTCTACAGAGCAGCTCCGCTCAGGCATTCAAGGGGTTTGATTAAAGAAAACTTTTCAGCATAAATTTACCAGTGGAAGTTTGCCGCGTTCTTAATGAAACTTTCCGAAAGCGGTTACAGTTGAAGCTGTCCTATTTTAAGGATATGTCAGTTCCTCTTTCTTAATACTTACATGCTATAAATGATGCGCGGCACTTCTAAAAAAAATCAGCAGGGCATACGGCGTATACTACAGTATACCCTTCTCTACATACTCTTACGTGCAAGTGCAAGTAATCTTTGATTCCCAAAAATGCTAAATCTAATGACTCAATATTTAACAATATCATACTATGCTGAAAATCAAATGCACTGTTCAATACGAATAATTATATATTAAATAGAATGACATTATATAAATTTTAATTTCGAGATATCACATCCAATGCAGAATCAATCAGCAAAATAAAAAAAAACAATAAGAAATTAAATACAAAATTACGCATTATGATTAGATTTTTTATCCCTTTCCGAAACTATTCATGTATTCCATCGAATTATACTACTTTCACATTCTCACGTCTGAGGAATACATTTTTTGCATTTTAGGAAAATTGGGTTATATTTATTGTTATAGATTTAATATAATTTTCATATCTTATGTCGTTTTCGGCACAATATCTAAAATTTCAATTCTCAAACGTGCAACTTTGTAAATATTTGTAACTCGAATAGCGAAAACGTGAAGAAACAGTTTTCCGCTTCTGCAGCAGGTCGTAAATTTTGTTTAAGGCTACTGATTTACATAATGTGTCCTTTTACGTGCTTCTTTGTAGAACAACAGAAGATGGGAATTTTAAATTTTACGTTTAAAAATAGTGAGATTATAGACTGATGCCAAAATGTTATGATTTATTTATTTATTTTTTTTTTATTTTGTTAACCATTTGGAAAATGGCTATTTCTGTAGGTCGAGAATAGAGCTATCTGAAGTCTTGTGATGTCCAAGTATTATTCGTTTTCTGATTGGTCTATGTTTAATGTCCAAAAATGGAATACTTTTCTTGCCACAATCACAAAAAAAGAATTAAAAACAACAAAAAAATTATAACTCAAAAATAAATTCAGCTAAAATTTTCAAATAAATTACATTTAAAAGTATATTTTTCCCTATATATCGCTGTATGTAAATGTACAATGTTTAGAATTTTAAAAACCCCAGTACCAAAAAATGTAAAATTGAAATTTCATTTTTTTAATGATTGGTCCAGGAATATTAATGTTTAATCCATGGCATACATAATATATGACTTTGTTATTACATAAGCCGGTTTGTCACAAAACGTTTTGTTGTGATCATGAGAAAAAGATGTTTATTATTATTATTATTTTAAATATGGAATAATGTACATGACAAACATTTATTTATCCCTTCTCAAAAATTCAACCAATTCATTTTTTTTTTTTTAACTGAAATACAATGTATAGAACACTATATTTTTTTCGATTCAAATGCATATTTTTAATCAAGAAAATAACTAATACATCTTTATTTTTAAAAAAAACTATAAATTATGACCTTTTTTTAATACAATGAGCATCGTGAAACACTTTGACATATAACATTTGAAAGATGGTCTGGGAATGCAAATTTTCAAAAGTTGGTATTTTGTTGGAAAAAAAACTCTCTATCAGTACTTTCAAACAGAATGCGTTTTCCTTCACCCAACTGTGTAAAAGCATAGAGGATTCGGAACAGGAAAACATAATGGTACTCCTATAAGTCGACCGCTGAAATCGGGTTTTTGAGGTGTTTTCTACCAGATATGATTTCGCAGACCGATTGCGTTTTAATATGGGTATAGATATTTAACTTATCCTAGATTTTCACCCATGAACTCGATGAGGTGATTATCTGTGCTGCCGCCTCCCAGTCTGTACGTATGTGAATTTCCAATTGTTCGAAAGTTTATTATTAATTTCTTACTCAACTCAAAATTAATTACTCATCTCTGGTTTTAAACAGTTTATTCTCATGAGGACACTCAACTCAGGTTCTTTCGAACATAGATAATTTAACAAAACACAACTCCAATAAAAAACCGTAACATTTTTACACATATACTCATAAAAAACATTCTAATCACACTCAAAAACAAAAAGAATATTGTTTCACACAGCTTAGGTAAAAGCTGAAGAAATAAACAGATAATGTATTTATCACAAATTATCGTTTGCACAGAAAACTTTTTACATTTTGAAATAATTAGGTATATCTTGGTTGCTAGGCGACACCGCCAGTAGAAAATTAAATAGCATTTTATCAAACATGATGGGTAAGTAATACGTTGCAAGGACTTTAATATGGGTATCGATATTTAACTACCGTATTTACTCGTGTATAACGCGCACTCTTTTTTCAGAAAAATAGGGCAAAACTCCTAGATGCGCGTTATGCACGGAATATTTTTTTACTGCTAGATGCAATCACTCTATATACATATGAATCAAGAAATGTATTCAAAGAAGGCACAATCACACGGAAAATGTTATTTAATTGAAGTATCACTGCATTTTTATTTCATTCCTTGCACTTTTTTACACATTAACATTTTATAAACACTATTTAAAAATTCTCACTACCGTCACTCATACCTACCCCCATCATTCACTCTCTACCCAAAGTCTAAAAATGTATTTTCGCCTTGTTTTTGGCATGATGTAATGTTTGCTTCAACTTTCGTTACTGAAATTCATTTAGTCATTCATTTATTTCCATATCAAATTTTCGGTGCGCGTTATATACCAGATTTTAAGAAATCATTTTTTCTTGTTAAGTACGGGGTGCGCGTTATCCCCGAGTAAATACGGTAATCCTAGATTTTCACCCATGAACTCGATGAGGTGGTTGTCTGTGCTGCCGCCTCCCAGTCTATACGTATGATGAGTAAGTAATATGTTGCAAGGGAATGGATTTTATAAAAAAATTATTATTATTTCTCAAATATTATTCAATAATATATTAGATTTCACTTCTTTCATATCTCACTTCTTTACCTGATTTAAGAAAAAATTTTAGCGTCTTAAAAAGAAAAATCTGGATTATGTTTCTTTCTAATATATTTACTTTAATTTCTGCTAATTGTGTCGTTTTCAGAACATCCCTTTAAATTTAAATTCTCTCAAATATGAAAGTGATCAAAATTTTAGCATTCGAACAACGCGAAAACGTGAAAAGCCAGCTTTCTACTTCAGCAACAGGTCGTAAATTTCTTTTAAGTCTACGTTCGACATAATCTTTCCACCTACGTGCTTCTTGCTGGAATCTAGGAAAATTTGAACTTTAAAATATAAGGTATCCTGGGGTAATAACTCCACGTTAAGGTTCTACCATTTTTCACGCCTTAGTTTTAGATTGTATTTTACAAACAAATATAGGATTTGATACAGCAACTCATTGTTTATGTATAGAAAAAAATAATTTATCAGATATGTATTCTTAAATGTAATGGCGTGATTTCTTGACCAATGCTATTTGGCGTTATTACACACCTATATGGGTAATGCCATGCAAACGCCATGCAAACAAAACTATAAAATAAGACGGAATAATGACATGTAGATTGCTCAATTCTAAAAATACAAACTCTACAACTCTAGAAATTGACAAATTGCATTCTAAACTATTGAAAATGTTCAATTTTTTTGTGAAAGTATTAGAAAAAGAAAGGTGGTGGGGAAGGAGACAAAAGAAGATCAGATTCTAAGCTACTTTTTGCTTATCCCCTTCGCGACGGGAGACTTCTACGAAATTTTTAATGTATTGTCACCGGTTTTAAAAAACAGAAATTTGTGACATTTTAAATCGAGGAAATGTTCCGTTTAAATAAGCAAAAATTTACCGTAAAATTTTACTGGTGGCGATAAATACCGATTCTTAAGCCTATTTGTGGCACGTATATGTGTCGCTCATCCCCAAGGGGTTAAAAAGGACCGTTTAAATTGAATTATTAGAAACATTGCACGGTTTTAACTGTGTTTATTAGAATCATTATTTATATTTCCATATATGCATTCTATGCGATGGAAAATATTCAGTTTTTTGTGAAAGTGAAAGAAAAAGGAGTGAGGGGGAGCTTTAACAGAATATAACACCCTGTGCCTCTCTTTGCTTAAAAAATCCCGCTTAAATATAATTATAAGAAACATAGCGTGGTTTTAACCATTTATAATGTAATATTTTAATCATGAGAAATTTTATAATAACTTGAGTTATATGTAATATATATTTTTGTTAATAATATTATAGTAGTCTTGTAAGTAGTTTTTAACCCATAACTCCACACTAATGCGGATTTTCCAAACCTAAAGTTAAATTGTCGGCGTTATATAAAACATGCTTTAATAAATTTTTAATTAATTAAATAAGATTTTCGATAAAAAATATTATTCCAATTAGATCTCTTATTAAATTTTATACATGATTCATGTGGTTATATATCATTATCTCTATATTAGCAACAAAATTAACCTTTAATTGATGTTAGCAATCTCACTGAACGCTGTTCCTCCTCCCCCCCAAATTTTAGAGTTTAACTTGTATTTTACAATTTAACTATAGTAGCTACAACTGAAATTCTCTTTCGTTTGGAGTCCTCGTACTAGAGTTGTATTTGAATAGATTAAATTTAACTAGAATTAATTCTGTACAAAAAGTTTAGTGCAGGAACAGAATTCTATGATTTTTAATCATTGATTGCCTTTTAACCTTTAACTAATGTTACAGGTCTCACAGACTACTGTTTTTCTTTTAATTTTTACAGTTTAACTTGTAATTTTCAGTTTAACTACAAACAGTATCGAAATTTTGTTTTATTTCTAACTTTAGTACTATCACCTTTTTGTACTATCACCTTTTAGTACTATCACCTTATCACCCCTAATATCACCATATTTGAAAAGATCTCTCCCATAGACTTTACATTATCATCCGGGTCTTTTTCTGTACCTAGTGCGGAGCCTTAATGTGATTTTTTTTCCACATTTCGGCAAACTTTACTGCGCATGCGCGACAAGAAAATATAAACCGATATTTAGTCTCCCGTATTCGCAACTTTTCCGTGGTATTACGACTTGATTTTTTTGTTTTGACTATTCGGAAAAAATAGTTATTGTTCTCGGTAGAAAATTGGGAAATCTAAAGTATATCTGAATCTTTTAGTTGGTTCAATTCCGCATCTTATTTATTACTTTCTTCTATCTTTACAAGAAGAAAGTATTGGATTCATGAAAATTTTCGACTTCCGGTTTTCGACGGATTTATACGTTTTAGAAGGTCCTGAACACGTTTTGACTATTTTTAGAAAATGTCTGTCTGTGAGTCTGTCCGTCTGTCTGTCCGTCTGTCTGTCTGTCTGTGTGTCTGTCTGTATGTGACAAAAAATTTGTGGGCGCTCTATCTCAAAAACTAATGCTCGAAATTTAATAAAATTTTATATTCAGTTAGACCTTGATATGAATTAGTGCCTATTGGTTTTTGGTGAAAATTGGCCAGCAGGTGGCGCTGCTATACTACGTTTTTCATGATTTTCAAGATTGCTATATCTCAAGAACTAATGCACAGAATTTCACCAAACTTCAGATTCTGTGACCCCTTGATATACATAGACGCTGATTACGTTTTGGTGTAAATTGGCCAGCAGGTGGCGCTGCTATGCCACGTTTTTCATGATTTTCATGATAGCTATATCTCAAGAACTAATGCACAGAATTTCGCCAAACTTCAGAATCCGCGATACCTTGAGATACATAGCCGCTGATAAGGTTTTGGTGTGAACTGCCCTATAGGTGGCGCTGCTATGCTACATTTTGCACGATTTTTGCGATGGCTATATCTCAAGAACTAATCCAGAGAACTTCATCAAATTTTAGATTCTGTCACACTAGAATATATAACATAATTAGACGCTGGTTGCATTTTGGTATTAACCTTGCAACAGGTGGTGCAGCTATGCTGCATTTTGCACGATTTTTCCGATAGCTATATCTCAACAACCAACCCACAGTATTTCATCAAACTTCAGATTTTGTTACAAAATGACATATAACATAATTACACGATGATTACGTTTTGTTATAAATCCTTCAACTGATGGTGCTGCTGTGCTATGTTTTACACGGTTTTTTTTAAACTAGCTATATCTCAAGAACTAATGCACAGAATTTCATCAAACTTCAGATTCTTTTACACCATAACATAATTAGACGCTTTTTTACGTTTTGGCATAAATTGTCCAAGATATGGTGTTGCTGTGCTACGTTTTGCAATTTTTTTGTCATAACTATATCTCAAGAACTAATGGACGAAATTCCATCAAGTTTCAGATTCTGTTAGGTCTTGACATAAATAGATGCTTATCAGGTTTTAGTATAAATTACCCAAAATGAGGCACTACTAAGCTCATTTTCTCAGAATATTAATTAAATTTTGCGTTTTAGGCTTTTCGGATACCAGAATCTCATTAGGCTAGGTCAAATGTTCGAGGAAATTCGATAGTGGGTAACTTTGGGGTCACCACTTTTATATATATATATATATTAAAATGTACTTATGAGATAGAAGAAAGTTTTGGGATTGACACATCCAACTAGTTTTTATTTGTTTCCGGATTGGTCCAAGTTTAAGGTCCAAAATTGGGATACTTATGTTTTTTTTTTTTTTTTTTTTTTTTTTTTTTTTTTTTTTTTTCGTTTTCTGATTGGTACAAGTTTAATGTCCAAAATTGGAATACTTCTGTTTTTTATTTTATTCGTTTTCTGATTGGACCAAGTTTAGTGAACAAAAACTGAATACTTCTGTTGCCACAATAACAAAAAGAGTAATAAAAACTTTAAAAAAAATTAATCATTTAAAAAGAAATTGAGATAGAGATTTCAAACAAATTTCATTAAAAGGTGCATTTTTTCTCTACGCAACGGTGTAGAAATTTAAAATGTGCGATGTTAAAAAGTTGAAAAATTTGCAGCTCCAAAAATTGTAAAACTGTAATTTCATTTAAAATTTGTTTGTGACGGGTCAAGGAATATTAATTTTTAATCCATGTTGTACGTAATACGAGGCGTTCAGAAGTCAGTCTGATTAACTCCATCTAATAAAAATGCACATTTTAAGCAGTTAAGGGTGTCTGTCTTTAATGTACTGTTTTTACTTACCCATCATACGTAGTATAGGGTAAATCTTGCAATCGTTTTAAAAATCGAAAAAAAAAATTTGATGGATTTACACGTTTTAGATAGTGGAGATTCCGAAAAACATACTTTTAGAAAAAAAATTTGCCGTCCGTCTGTCTGTCTATCTATCTGTAAACGCTCTATCTCCCGACCAAATTGAGATAGAGACTTGAAATTTTGTATGTAGTTAGTATGTAACAATGGAACGAAGCCTATTTAATATCAGCAACCTCGATTATCCGGAACTATTTTTTCGGACTCTCGAAAAATTCGTTCTGATGAAAGGTATATAAAAATTTTCGAATTTTTTGTTCTAAGGAATGGACGTAAAAGGCAATAAAATAACACACATTTTGCATATAGAACGAAGTCGATCGGATTATTAGTTGCCTAGATATTTGTAATCCTGTTTTCCACATTCTTCGATTTTTCATGACCCTGTATTTCATTCAAATTTCAATTCAGAGGTATATTTTAATTGAAAATGAGACGCTTAATCCGACGCAGTAAATTGTTATTTTATATTATTATTATTTTTAGAGTTATAAGGATGTTTCTTTTACGCAGTTCGGTATTACTTGAGTAGTTTGGCGTTTTATATAATTTGTCGAAATTGGTACATCAGCAATTCATTAATAGAGCATTACTATGCCTATTAACAATATTTAAATTTTGTTTTGGAATTGCAACGCATTTTATAAATAGTTTTCACATGTTTTATTTTCATATGCCTATCCATGAAAGGTAAGTATTACGGTGGCCCCTAACGACTAGTTTTATCATTGGTCTGGGAATATTAACGTTTAATGCACGGCGTGCGTAATATATGACTCGTTATAATCATCCTAAAAATGATGTTTATTATTACTAACAAAAGCCATGCTTTGTTTGGATTCGCGAAGCATTATTTTATAAAACAGATATTTGAAAGTAACAATACTTTTTAATGTTATTTTTGCATTTTTATTAAACAAAAACGTTTTTTATGTTTTGGCACATTTTAATTTTTATTTGTGATGTAAGACTGGCATAATAAAATATTTTCGAAGCAAACTTTTACAAAATATTTTTAAATTTTCAACTAAAAGCTCTTTTAAAGATGTTTTTACAATTTCCAGTAGCCAGGTGTTTTTTAAAGTTATTTGAATTATGCATGTTTCCAATCTTTGTAATTAACATCAAATAATCTTTGATAGCTATTTTAGAATAGGATTTTGAAGAAGTTGAAATTTTCTGGCTATTTTCTGGAAAAACATTTGAAATCTACTCTCGTTGATACTATGAATTTTTAACTGTAAAACTTTTTATTCTAATTTCTTCGTTTTTATACATGTTAGCGTATGAGAATTTTTGATATGGTAGAATTTTTCTTAAGGAAAAATTCTGTTGAATGCTTAATTTTGAAGGATTTTTACTCTCGGCAACATTATATATTTGAAGAGACGTATTACGTATAGACGTATTTACGTTTTTAAGCCAACTGGTGTCTATATATCCTCAATATCTACAACTGCTTCATCTAATGTTAAACCTTGGGATTTATGAATTGTAACAGCAAAAGCTAACTGCAGAAGAAATTCTTTCCTTGAGCAATTTATGCTTCCATTTTTCCAGAATTTAATTACTGGGGGAATTGGTAGCCACCATTTCTTATAAATTAAATTACTGTAGTATTCAAATTTATCCATGATTATTCGCGATATATGGTCTGGTGGTTTGTGATTTTCTTTAATACGTGCAACAAAGTCTAAAGTCCCGTTCACTAAACCTTTTTCAGTCCACAAATAAGAACATAACTTTACTTTAAATCCAAATGATAAAGTAAGAAATGGTTAAAGTAGTCTATTTGTCGTTTCTGAATCGGTCAACTTTGCTTTAGTACATTTATAAAGAGCTTGAATCGAGACAACAACTTCAAGCAGCTCTTTATTTTTTCATTTATATAAGAGATTTATCAATTAATTTTATTTGTTTACAATTTTCTGTTGCCATTTTACAAAAAAAAAAAAAAAAAATCCATAATACAATTCTTTTAAAATGTTTAAGTGCAATCTGTGCAAACGATTTTACTGAATGATGAAAACATATTTTATTTATTAAATTAATCATGATTCTATCTATAATTACTTACTCCATGATTTATATTTCTTTTTCTGAAAATATACGCGTTTATTTTTTATTTATTTGCTAAAATGCGTCCGCGTTGGAAATGCATGTAAAATAAATTAATTAAAATAATAATTTTTTAACGTTTTACTGTAAAAAAATTATATTGTGCAAATCTACAGATCATAATTTATTTTTGTGTTTAATTTGAAGTTAAAATACTGAATAGTTTTTTTGTAAAGTGTACGACAAAATGTAATTTGAGTGGCCTAGTAGAGGATTCGCTTCGCTCATCCTAATTATTAGTTTAAATATAGAATTTATTTATAAGTCTTTAAAATTTGAGTCTTTGAAAATATGCTTTTCCAAATAGTCGTTATAATTTAGTAAATCATAATTTTTTATTTTATTTATTATTTTTTGTGGTTATTTTACTTATTATTTTTGTTGTTGCTGTTGTTAAAATTATATAAATGTGTCGTTGTTTATCAACTTACACTATCATTTATTTATTTTTTTTTTTATTGAAAAAGAAAAGAACAGATTTTTTAAAATCTTAATAAAGGAGTCCGGAAGGGACATTATCCTCTACAGACTTGTTTTCCTTGTCTGAGTGGTCCTTCTTAGGCAAACAAAAATTTATTAGTTTTAATTATAAAACATGGTATTTCGAAATTTAGAAACACATAACTCAGTAAAGATGCATTTCTAACAATTGCTGCCCATATACATAAACGCGTGCGAATTCTGCCTTGCAAATTATCAAATCATCCATTAGATTTTATACATACTACGTTATACACGTAAAAATTAAATAAGTTAAAAAAAGGAACCCCACAGTGGACAACACACTTCTAACAATCTGTTTCGTATGCAATAAAATTTTAATGATTGGTTCAAAATATTCTATAAATTATTTGATGTTGCCTTGTTAATAAATTTTATTTTATACATAGAATAATAGTATGACTGGGACATATGAACAAACATTGAACTGAAAGTATTTACATATATACAAAATATAAATTATTTTTCCTTAGAAATTTCAGATCGTCGAACTTAATACCGGAAAAGATGATCCAGTATATTTACCGGAAATATATATAAAAATAATATATTATCTATATATATTTTTGTATGCCTATCTTGAAAATTCTTCTCATGGTTTTGCAGAAAATAACAGAATTCTTTAAAAATATGACACACACTACGAGCAAAAACATAAACATTCTCTCAAAAACAATTATTTTTCCTTTTCCTTCGATAAAAAAAATTTAAACTTTTTTATGTTGATGTGAACTTTTTTTTCCCCCTAAATTTTTACCTCACCTCGTAAGATAAAAAAATGCAAACGAAATGTAAATAAAATACAACTTCGCTGCTATAACAACGAGTCGCATTTGATAAATAAAATATCACAGTGACAAATTTGCAAAAGCTGTGAATAAAATAAAATATTAATTTATCAATTCCTAACACAATCAACGTTCATAGACAGGATTGAAACAGATTTATTTTCTGGGTCTTTGTAAATTAAGGATAAATACTACACACTTCATAATATATACAAACCATGTCATAGTCCGCTGCAATGATCATTTTTATTTTCATGTTTGAAATAACATAACATCATTAAAATGCACCGCAATCGTTTTTTTCCACTAGATCATGATATAATGGGATTATTTTGTGTATTGCTGTAAACAAACTATAAATGCTACTTATTCATTACTTCTCAGAAAGCTTGTTGTAGTCGATTGCAATGATGCATATCAATCTTATTACGTTTGAAATAGCGTAACATCAATAAAATAAGGTTCAGAACACGAGCAAATGCGAGTATGTTCATTTTCTATGAACACTTAGTAAAATATAATTCAATTTATAATATTCAAACTACAAAAAAATATTATGCAGTTTATTTTTACATAATGAACAATCGTAATGAATAAATCGTAAATCGTAAACAGTGAAAATGTTTACGATAACAGTGAAATACAGTATACAGAAAATACAGTAACAGTGAAACAGTGTCCACTTTTCTTTTCTTTCTTTTCCACATTAAAGCAAAACAACTATAATACGTCCCAGGTTTTAACTGAATAAATATTCACCAAGATAATAGCCGCAAGTAATGAACAATCTCTTACAAGACATGCAATATAACAAAACTTTCCCATGGTACATAATCTACTGAACTTGCTATGAGCACGTAGAGAATTCCTGTTCTTCAGTTACCTCTTCTTGTTTATTTACAGCACGTCGTACAACAAATTAATTTTCTGCGTTCTCTTAAAATTATTTGATCTCTAAGGCATATATTTCTTTCTAGATAGCATGTTTCTTTTATTAAATTTTTAAATTATGCTCGTTAAATACAAGACCATAAATAATATATATTTTTTTTTTTTTATCTAGGGAAATACTTTAAATTTTATCAGCGGGATTTTCCTACCTTTATAAAAGCATGATTTTATATTATCTGAGTACTGACAGAAAATGGAAAAAATATTTCTTCAAATGTAACATTAAATTTTAAACTCGAATTTTTAGGTGCATTTGTAATTACATACATACTTAGCACCTATAATCAACGTCCAATTCGTCCATCCGTCTATCTGTCCATCTGTCTGTCATTCGTCCGCATATAACAACGCACGAACCACCCAACTGAATCATGTGGAATTTAAATATATAATGATTGCATAATTTTGTCGAGTCATTTCAAATTTTATGAAAATCGGATGGATAGTTCAATTACATGGACAATCAAAAGTATTCCGTTACATTACGTTCAATGGGAAAAAATAGTTTGAAGTGCATTTTAATGATGTTACACTCTTTCGAACATAATATAATGAATATGCATCTATGAAATATATAAAAAATATACATCCTGTACAATCTGTGGCGCAAGCAATATTTGTTATTAATTTATAGGGCTACACAAAAGTATTCCATCACAATATGATATAAGAGGAAACATTGTTTGAGGCGCGTTTTAGTTATATTAAACTATTTCACATTTCATGAAATTATATAGGTTGCTGAGATTTACTAAAGGTTGCTTCCTATGTAATAGAAAACAGATAGTATTTTCAGGGACACGTAAAAGATTACGGATGCTTATACAATATTCGAAATACTGTATACTATTGCACCAAGATCTGAATATTTTTACAACTTCGCTATAGTACGAACGCCCCTTATTTGCTACATTTGATGTGCAATTTTCGACTCGTTAATTTTACAGAGACTAAGTTAAGTGCAGATAAATCCATTGAAAAAAAAATCTAAGAAAAGGTAATGCAACAATGAACGAAAATATGGAAAAGATCTTCCGAGCTATTATCGAATTCCGAAAACATTCTTAGGTTTTTTTAAAACCTCAGAAATTAATCTATTTTCGAGATTTAAAGAAGCATTTTTGAAAACAAAGATTTTTTTGCCACTGATTTTCGGAAACATTTCCAGGTATTTTATAAAATATGAATCTTTTTTTTTTTTTTTTTTTTTTTTTAACTTGGAATATAATTTTTTCAGATATTACTAATTTTCAAGTACACATTTTCATGTTCATCGAACACCTTTTCAAACAAATATGATTTATAATTACTACACTAACATTGAAATTAACACTATTTTGTTACTGTTGCTTGTACAAATTCAACAACGCAGCTGAAAAGGCTTAGTGCAGAATTTGTAGTATCCTAAAAATATATTCCGGTTTAAGAAAACTGTTTAATACACTCACAGAAATACTTTCTTCAATGACTAATTTTATAATTAATTTCTTTATTTAAATCAAATAGCAATGCGAATTGTATTAAAATAGTGAAAAACCAACGTTTATGATACATCATAAAGAATGAATACTGAAATAGGCTAAAAATGTCATGTCATGGGACAAAAAACGGAAACAAGTGATATTTTCAGATGAGAAAAAAATTATTCTTGGTAGTCCGGATGATTTTAAACACTATTGGTATGATTTGAGGAAAGAACCGAAACAATGCTTCAGTCGATAAATGGGAGGAGGATCAGTAATGGCTTGGCGAGCTATGTTATATAATCATTTGAAGCTTTTTTAGGTTGTGCTAGCTGGATGTTTCCGAAGGATAATGCTTCTTGTCATGTGTTTAAATACACTCAGCAATGGTTTAAAAAGGAATATAAATCATGTTTTGTCATGACCAAGTCGAAATGCAGGCTTGAATCTTATTTAAAATCTTTATGGCGTATAAAATCGCAAGGTTTATGCTAATAATAAATAGTTCTTATATGCCAATGAACTAGAAGTATACGTAGTAAAAGAATAGCACAATATTTCTGAATCTGCACTTCATCACTTTGTCACTTCTATGAAAAACAGAATGTTTGGGGTTCTAAGGAAAAATGGGGGACCAATATCGTTTTAACTTATATGTAACTTTGTATTTAAACAAGTGGTCTTAAAATTTATTAACACTTCATTTTTCAATCATGTCTCATAACATACTTATTTATTGAATTATTCATAATTATTTCAAACCAATTTTAATAAATATGTTGTATGTTGACACCTCGTGTGTTTAAACTATAATTAGAACATCTATTTACTTCATAAATATCAAAATAAAAGTGGTCTTACAATTTCTTAATGTACTGTAAATGTATTCATTTAAAGTATATTTTAAATGCGGATATTTTTTTATACTTTAACCGTTTAAATGATCAATATATTTGGAAAAAACTTTCAAATAGGCCTATTTTTTTCATGTTTTTACAGAATTTTAATCTTTTATCACCTGCTTTTCAAAACAGAAATTTTTACTTAATTGAATCAGAGAAATGCTCAGAATAAAAAAGGCAAAAATTACACTAAAAATTTACTGGTGAGAATAATAAATCAGGATTGGAATATAGATGCTCGTACGTAGTACGGGCAAATCAGGGAACTGATTAAAAAATAAATTGAAACTACTTTTAAATGAATGAGAAAATTAATTGTTACTTATTTTTAAATTCGAAAATGTTTCTTTTTTATTATTGATTTAGTTTTTATTAATATTATTATTATTATTATTATTATTATAGAAATTTTAATTCATAAAGTTTTTGTTTTTTCGTTTTTAAAATAGATTTTTGTATTAATAGAGCCAATATATATGCATGCTTGGAAAAAACGGAATTTTCTCCCTCTTTTTCGGACTTTAGGAAAGAATTTATGGATAAAACATGTTTACTAGGTGTACGGAAATTACTTTTTTTTTTTTTTTTTTTTTTTTTTTTTTTTTAAGGAATAATTTAGTACATTATAGACAAGATTTTTTTTACAGTGTATACTATACATAAAATAAACTCGCAAACTTTTCCTAAAATTTTAATGGACATTCATGCTCTGTAACCAGGAGCCACCAGTAATGAAAAATATCTTTCCAGATACATCATAGAACAACAAGGCGCCATTTAGTACATAATCCAATAAACATTTGTAATCATGAAGGAGAAATAAGTTTTATGGTCATCGCTTCTTGTTTGTTTGCTGACACGTGAAGTAACAAATAAATTTTGCACATTCAACAAAAATTGTTTCATAAGAAAAAATATTTCTGTTCGAATTGTTTCATTTGTTGGATTTTACTCTATATTAGAAGTTTAATAAAGTGCTCTTTCATATGAGAACCCCAGAAGCCAAGGGGTCCAAGACAAAATTGAAAAAATTGAGTTAAGTGCACAGGGTATCTGGAAATATACTTTTTTTCATTTCAGGTAAAGAAATAAAGGTCATTTTCTTATTATTTGCTGAGTTATAGAGATAAACCACTTTTTTCGAAAAACAAACAATATTGATTAATTATACATTTAAAGAAAATTTTACTCTATTTTTTTAACTGTTATTAAAATGAGAGTTTAAAGATTAGAATGCAACAAGCAGATGTTTCCTATTTCAATTTAGTCAATTGTTATTGATGATCCAATTTAACATCAATTATCTTTAAACTCAATTTACTCCAAATCGACATTTTGTCACTTGCACCCCTTGGCTTCTGAGGTCGTCATATATTTTGACATTTTTTATCGTTCGACATACCGGATGTCACATGCCTCAAAGAATGGTGGATTTTAAAATTTAGATTTATTTTGTTAATTGAAATCAAATAAAAAAAAAAAAATAGTGTTTGATAATTTTTTTCTTGGACATATTTTGCTTCACCCTAAAGCGTACTGACAAGTGATTTAAATACGATCACGATTTTAATTAGTTTTATAGCAGCATTATCTGTTTAAATAAGGTAATTTCTTTGTTAATCCATAACTGCTGTGACAAAAATTGCCACTTAACTACTGTGAGCGGTCTGTCAGACCGCTTAATCTAAAGATGAATAAATTGTTAAAATAATTCTCAGAATACTATTTTTGTAATAAACTTTATATACAAAACTATTATAAATTAAATTAAGCTAATCAAAAGTCTCTAAAGATAGTAATAGGGTTCCAAACGAAACAAAATTTGATCAGTATCTATAGTTAAAATAAAAATTACAAGTTAAACTGTAAAACTTGAAAAACTCAGCGGTCTGTGAGAACGCTAACAGCAGTTATGGGTTAAGCTATCCTGATTTATCTTTGATCATAATTACAAATGATTTAAATACGATCAAATTTTCAATTAGTTTTGCATATTTTTAAAATCCGGCCTGTAACAGAGAGTGTATAGAGGCTCTAATTTTGAATATCACTGCTTCCGAATTCTCCTCATTAATCGCAGTATTTTCTAATTTAAAAATTTCACACTCAAGATAATTTCTTTGGCGAATTATCTTCAACTCGTAATGACAAGTGATCTAAGATCAAGTTTTTAATTAGTTTTACGTAGTTTTAAAACCTGACTTGTAACAGAGTGTGTGTAGAGGTCCTTACTTTGAGTACAAGTATTTTGAATAGAAATTTTCTCCTTATTTAATCGCAACATAATCAGGTTAACCCTTTGGAGACGAGCATCCGGTACGCAAATAAACAAACACGCAACGTCCCAGCGCTTCACGCCACCTCCGTAGCCAAGCGCTTTGAGGGAAAAAAAAAACTTCGAAGAGCATGCGAGTCCGAATTTACTTCGATTTTTCATATTTCATCCATTTGACCGCGTATGTCTTGTTTATGGAATATTTGTAAGAATACGAGTGCTAATTAAAAAATGCTTATCTCACCTTTTGAAAAATTATACATGCAATTATGAATGCTTAGTGAGTTGACCTTTCTTTTTCCAATCTAAAGCATTTATTTGTGAAGTTTTATACATACCATGTACTGCCATCTAGTGTCAGTACTAGTTTCAACTATTATACCTTCATAACACTAGAAACATGCAGTTTAAATTTTTAGCATAATCCTTTACTTTATAACAGTATAATCTTATTGTAACAGCAATAGTATTCGACTTAGTCTAATCAATAGTAACTGGTGTAGACTTAAATTAATTTGCAAGCTTAAAAGTATTTTCTTTGAATAAAAAAAATCTTTTACTTGAATATTTTGTATCAAAAATATTAAAGTTAAGTGGATATAAATATTTGTACATGTAAACTTCAAACTACGGTACTAGAGTAGAATGTAGCATGCACGTTGCACGTTGCTTCATTGCTTCGAACTTCATTTTTTCGCCAAAGCGCTTGGCTAGAGGGGTTGGCGTGAAGCGCGCGCTGGGACGTTGAGTGTTTGTTTATTTGCATCCGGCACTAACACGGAAGGTCTCCATACTGGGCATACTCAGAATTTTTTGAAAAAAATACTAATTAAACTACTTATGTGTGTAATAAAGGATCAGTCAAATTTAGCGGCGGAATTACAATAGAAACTCTGAAAAAAAATACTTTTGAATATTTGGCATAAAAAGACGAAAACGTCACTCGATTTGGCGAGCAGCATATTTCCTCGCCAAAAGCAAACGATTTTAATGTAGTAACTGAAAATTCTTTATCAATAAATTTTAAAATGCGTGTAAATGGTATTTATGAATTTTAATTTAAACAATTAAGGAATTTAATACATATATTTTCTTTTTGTAGTACATATTTATGTTGCTTGTTGATGCTGTTATTTAATTTTATCACTCTAAAAATAATTTAATGTATTTAAGCATATTCCAAAAAAAAAAAGAGCAGATGAAGAATGCTGCAGTAATAGATTCCAATATCGGAGAAGTTTTTGTTTCCATAGCAACAAATTTGAATCGACAGTGATCATTTCCACTTCATTTTGATATTGAAACGATTTTATTTTGTATATATTTTTTAATTCATAATACTTAATAGGTAATTTTCAGTATAGCATATATGATAAAACTACAGATAAAACAAACTAAAACTGACAAAACTAAAGTCATTTAAACATTTTTTAATACACGTTCAACATGAAACATTTTTAGCTTAAAAAATATTTGACAAAAAAAAAAAAAAAAAAAAAAAAAAAAACGGTGCCAACCGGTGATAAACGCCAAATAAAAGAAATCTTCTTTTTTTTGCGAAATTTTTAAAGGGATTCCGCCGAAATTTTTTTTATAAAAATATATATCCACACGAGAAGAATATCCTGTATTTTTTTTTTTTTCTTTGTTTGCCCGTATGGAGATCTTCGTTGTAAGCTGCTCAGAATCCTTCGTTATTTTCACCAATTTTTTTATTCTAAAGTTTACCTTTTTTTAATGAGAGCATTTTCGTGATTCAACAAAAAAAATTATTTCCTGTTCAGTAAAACTGGTGGTAAAAGATTGAAAATGAAACAAAACTGTCTCGCCACCAAGGAGTTAAATAAAGTGGCGTTCAGGATTAATTCTCTGACAATTTATCCTGATTCACCTTAAATTATAGGGACAAATAATTTAAATATGATCATGTTTTTAATTAGTTTTACGTAGTTTTCAAATTTGGCTTGTAACAGAGTGTGAGTAAAGATACATATTTTGAGCACCACTATTTCCGAATAGTAATTTATCTTTATTTATTCACAAAATTATCTGCTTAAACAAAGTGACATACAGGATAATTTCTCTAAAACATTATCATTATTCACCTTAAATCATACTTACAAGTAATTTACCAAGGTTCGCACACTCCTTGGAATTTCCAAGGACTCTGGCACCAATACTAAAAATAAGAAAATTTACATTTAATTTTTAAACCACAACATTCGTAATCCTCACCTTCTTCACAGATTTTACGATATTTTTCTGCATTGAAACACTTAGAAAATATTCTTAAAAGTTAGTGGTAGGACTGTACGAACCCTGTTTACATACGATCGGTTTTTTAATTAGTTTTATGTAGTTTTAATATCTCACCTCTAACAGTAAAAGCATAGAGGTGCTTATTTTTAACTACTTTTAGAACCACTATTTCGTAATAGTAATCTTTTCTTTATTTAATCCAAGAATTACTGATTAGTTGAAAATTATTATTTTAATATAGGTGCACCAAAAGATAAGAATCTCTGCATTCTTTATGTTACCAATAATTATAATGTCATGTGTAAATTATTTTTCCATTAATCACTTTCATATCTCTCAAGTATGCAGCTGGTGCATTTTTAAGTGCGCTCATAATTATGTAAATACGTAACACCTATAATTGTCGTCAGTCCTTCCGTCTGTCCGTTAAATGTTTTGCTAAATTATTTGCACTTTCATTATTTAAAATAAAAAAAAAATTCCGTCAGTTTGTATAATTTGGCGAAATTGGTCGATGAGATAATCAAGTAGTACCAGTATTTTTTTACGAAATAACTGTATATGTACTCACTTTCCCTATTAGCTTCCAGTAATGACAATATTCCGATTTTTCACTATAAACAATCTGGCGAAACACTTTCTTGGATCATAATCCAATAAATAGCTGTAAACAATTATTTTTATGGCCATCACTTCGTGTTTATTTCAACATGCACTAAATAGCAAATGCATTATTCTCGTTCAACAGAAATTGTATCTAAAAAAATGATTCTACGTGAAAGTTGTTTTATTTACTGGATTTCGCCATGTATTTGTTGTTTAATAAAAAAAAAAACTTCCTAATGTACTAATTTCAAAATTTTCATTTCTTTTCAACATAGCGTTTGTTTTTGATTACTTAGATGGCAGACTTTGAAGAACAGCAAAATAAAAAAAAGAAAATTCAATTAATAAAATTCGACAAAAATCAAAGCTTGGTTATATTTTTCTTACCATTTAATTTTAATTATGATTTATACAAGAATTTTAAATCCCTTATTTTATTATTATTAAAATAATTATTTTTATATTTTCTATTATAAAAATTTCGGAACTGGTTTTAATTCAACTTTGCTGAAATATTATACAATTACTTGCCCCTGTAAGGTTTAAAGAATGTGTATATACATCTTTTTATATATAATCAGTATAAATGAAATAATTTAGAATAATTAACATTTTTTTATTTTCTTATTTTTTTCTGCATTGAAATAAAATAATAAAGCATCTCAGGTTTTTAGGTGCGTTCGTAATTATGTAAATACGTAGCACCTATTGTTGTCGCTCTGTCCGCCTGTCTGTCCGTCTGTCCGTCAGCATATAACAACGCAAAAACTATCCAACCGAATCGTTTGAAATTTAAAATATATAATTATTACATAATTTTGTCGAGTCATTTCAAATTTTATAAAAGTCGGATGGATAGATCAATTACAGGGACAAACAAAAGGATTCCGTTACATTACGTCAATGGGAAAGAAGTTTCAAATGCATTTTAATCGTTTGAAATTTAAACGTTTAATTATTACATAATTTTGTCGAGTCATTTCAAATGTTATGAAAATCGGATGCATAGATCAATTACAGGGACAATCAAAAGTATTCCGTTACATTACGATCAATGGGAAAAAAATTTTCAAATGCATTTTAATGGTGTTGCACTCATTTGAACATAATATAATTGACATGAATCTATGATGTATGTACTAAAATCTACATTCTGTACAATCTGGGATGCAGAGAATATTTATTATTAAATTACAGGGCCACACAAATGTATTCCACTAAATAATGTTATACGGGGAAACATTGTTTGGGGCGTGTTTTAATCATATTAAACTACTTCATATTTTATGAATAAGATATACGTTAATGAAGTATAATAAAAATTACTCCCTGCATATTTACAGGAACACAAAGATTTTGACCACTGTACTGTATCCAAAGTACGCTCTGCTATATCAGCAAGATCTGAATATTTTAAAACTTATAGTACGAACGCACCTCATTTGCTACGCTTCACGTGCAATTTCCAACTTGTTTTTCTTTTACCTAAGCATATCCACTCACTTTCACCAACAGTATACAGTAATGAAACTTTTTTGGAACACAATCCAATAACGAACTGTTATTTTTAAAGAGAAAATATTTTTTTAATCTTCACTTCATGTTTGTATTTCATAAAGTGTTAAATAGAAAATAAATTCGTATCATTCAACAAAAATGGTAACTTCACAAGAATTAAAAACCATGATTCCAGCATAGATCATGAACCACTTTTCAACACATTCAGAATACGAAAAAAAAAAAAAAAAAAAAAGCTTATTAATATGAAAAACGATTCCTTATAATCAAAGAGCCGACCGCTCAAAACCCTAAGTCATCGAGCACAAGAAAAAATCCTTTATTTTATGGAAGAGTAGTAATAGAGGAATCTAATGATCCATGTCTACCGGAAGTGAAATGGTGCATAAGCCAAAATTAATACCACTAGTGGTTGATTCGTAGGCTTAGCATTATGTTTTCCTGTACCCAGTTTTCCATATTTTCATACTTTTGATTGTACGGTAACCACAATGCCTATACGAGTTAACCACTAGTGGTATTAATTTTTTACTTATGCAACACTTCGCTTGCGGCAGACATGGATCATTAGATTCCTCTATTACTACTCTTCCATAAAATAAAGGATTTTTCTCTTGTGATTTCTCTCTCAAAAATGACTGATGGATTTTAAAATTCAATAACTTGCAAATGGTGACAGCTGTTTAAAAAATTTTTGCAGGAGGGTTATGTATAATGTCAGGAGTTTTTTTTTACCGTAATTTTTTATTTTAGTTCGCACATCAAACAATAGGTGGCGCTGACGGCGATTGAAGGCCAGGTCGGCGCTTCGCCCAGCACTGATCACCTGGCCTTCAATCGCCGTCAGCGCCACCTATTGTTTTAGATGCGAAATAAAATAAAAAATTACGGTAAAAAAACTCCTGACATTATACATAACCCTCCTGCAAAAATTTTTAAATAGCTGTCACCGTTTGCAAGTTATTGAATTTTAAAATCCATCAGTCATTTTTGGGACACCCGGTATATATATATATTAGATATTTTAATTAAAAACAATCTTTTGCCACTTCTGTGCGCAATAATATCGGGTGTCTTTGACACATGAAACTAGGGATGGTTTCCCTAGCATTAATAACTGTTGTATTCCGAGGAAAAATCTATTTTTCTGGAAAAAAAAAACCATAACACATTCTGTCTCCGCTTTTACTTTAATAAATGTTCACACGCTACGGCCAACAACCTTCAGTAATGAAAATATCTTTCACGACAAATAATATGACAATGCATTTTCGGGGACATAATCTAATAAATGTTGTAACCAGGAAAGTGAAATTAGTTTCGTGACCATCATTTCTTATTTACTTCCTAACATGTGAAGCAACAAATTAATTATTTTTAATCAAGAAAACATGTCTACAATCGGTAAGGGACCGGTAAGTTGTGCTGAACACGCCCATGGAGTCTAAAAGTTCTATTACACGTAAAGACCCTATTACACGTGTGGTCGAAGACGCGTCAAATTCCAGGCGTCTCCATGTTATCCTATGGGACCAGGGGAGTCGCTTGATAGCGCGCGATTCTCTTTTGTCGGAGCGTCTTTGACGCCTGGAACGAAGCGAGTCGCCAGTAAGAGCCAATCAAATGCTTGGAAATCCAAATGATGGTAAAGACTTTTCTCGAACAGCCAATGAAATGCTAAGAACACGGAAAAACGCAGGCGATTTTTGTCGCTTGCAATTTTTACGTGTAATAGCACTTTAAAAATTGCAAGCGACAAAAATCGCCTGCGTTTTTTCGTTTTCTTAGCATTTCATTGGCTGTTCGAAAAGAGTCTTTACCATCATTTGGATTTCCAAGCATTTAATTGGCTCTTACTGGCGAGTCGCTTCGTTCCAGGCGTCAAAGACACTCCGACACAAGAGAATCGCGCGCTAACCAAGCGACTCCTCTGGTCCCATAGGATAACATAGAGACTCCTGCGATTTGACGCCTGCAGCACGACACGTGTAATAGCACCTTTATAGATTGATAAAAACGCTTGAAATTAAACCGGAATAAAAGATGATTACTTGCGGTACATATCAGCTCCATGTATACAATTTTGTAGAATCATTTTAATCACTGATTAAACACAAAAATAACTGATTCACACAAACTTAAGAAGTAAAATCAGTGATTTTTTTTTTTGGCGAAGAACACTGAATATATTAAGTAACTTGTTTTTTGTCATCGTTGATTGAGATTTATGTGTGGAAAAAAAATTAATTGCTTTAATACTGCAGCTGTAGTTTTTATTTGAAGAGTCTGTTATATATTAACAGTGAATTTTAAATTAATTTATTAAAAATAGCAGAGCCTGTACACCACGAGCCACGGGCCTCCGTGTCTGAGTGGTTAAGACATCACGCCGCTGATCGTGAGGTTGTGGGTTCGAATCCCACTGGCTCCATTGCACACACTCTTTGTGTGGAGCTCCTGGTTGTACTTCTCTTATGTTGTAATATTTTCTTGTGTGCTATCTCGTCCCTGTATATTGACGATGGCTTATAAGCAGGCTTCATGTCGAGCACACAAGTCAGATGTATGTTGTTCAATAAACCACGAGCCAATCAAACCTGTAAATAGCTGACCATGCATTATTTCTTGAGATAGAGCGCTCACAAAACTTCCATTACACACATACAACATTTGCATGTTACATTTTGTAAAGCCATGTTTGTTGGGATCTCTGAATCCTAAAATATGTAAATCCGTCGAAAATCGGAAGTCAAAAATTTTCTCGAATCCAATACTTTCTTGTAAAGATAGGAGAAACTAACAATATCGTACAAAATATAATTAAAACCTATATTACTATATAACTATTAGATAATTTAATTAAAAACAATGTTTTTTCCTGGTTCTGTGCGCCATAATATCAAACATCTTTAACACATGAAACTATTGATGCTTTCCCTAATATTAATAACTATTGAATTCCAAGGAAAAATCTATTTGTCTTTAAAAAATAATCATAACACATTCTGTCTCAGATTTTACTTTAATAAATATTCACACGCTTCGGCCAACAACCTCCAGTAATGAAAATATCTTTCACGACAAATAATATAACAATGCATTTCTGGGTACATGATCTAATAAATGTTGTAACCAGGAAAGTGAAATTAGTTTCGTGACCACGGCTTCTTGTTTATTAACTAACATGTGAAGCAGCATCAAATAAATTCTTCTTATTCAAGGAAACATGTATCATAAAAAGATTTTTTAGGGGTTGAGGGGTTGGGGGAAGCAGGAGAGGAGCTTCATTTATTGGATTTTGTTATTCGTTGATTATTTATTATAAACCGTTTCTGATATATTTTGTCAACGTCTTTTTTAGGTGCGTTCGTAATTATGTAAATACGTAGCATCTATAATCATCGTTCAGTCCATCCGTCTGTCCGCATATAACAGAGCAAAAACTACTCAATCGAATAATTTGAAATTTAAAATGTATAATTGTTGCATAATTTTGTCGAGTCATTTCTGATTTTATAAACATCAGATCCGAAGTTTAATTGCAGGGACCATCAAAAGTGTTCCTTTACATTACGGCTAATGGGAAAAAAAATGGTTTCAAGTGATTTTTAGTTGTGTTACACTCTTTTGAACATAATAAAAATAATATGCATCTATGAATTATATACTAAAATATATATTCTGTATAATCTGTGGTGCAAATAATATTTTTTATTAATACACAGGGGCACATAAAAGTATTCCATTAGATAATGATTTAGGGGAAAACAATGTTTGGGGTGCGTTTTAATTATATCAAACTATTGCACATTTTATTGCCCTTGTAAAAGATTAGTTTAAACGTTGCTGAGGCTTACTACAAATTACTTCCTGTATAATAGAAAGGAGATAGTATTTACAGGGATATACAAAAAATTTCGGATACTCTACTGTATCCGAAGAAAAGTATGCAATTACACTAAGATCTGAATATTTAAAAATTTCCTTATAGTGCGAACGCATTTCATTTGCTACGCTTGACGTGCAATTTGGAACTTTTTTTTACATATTGCATGTTTGTTATCACCTTCGGGAATAGCTCTCAGAGAGTTAAATTATATCCAAATAGTAATTTTGGGTTTATAATTGGCAGAAATTCTGCATTATTTTATGTAAAAAATGGTTGTTCAAAGTAGTGCTATTTAAATGCAAAATCATACACACCCTACAAGGTAATTATACGTGATAGACCGTATCTACTGGGTATATCCAAAAGTCACGGAAAACTTTAAAAAATATTAATTCGAAAACGAATGAAGACAAAACAATAGGATTTGTACAGAACAGATGAAAAAGAAGCAGCATATTTTATGACGAAGTAAAAACGAATGTTTTAATATACGTAGATAGAACAACATTATTAGCGGCAGAATTGTTTAACTTAAAACATATTAGTTTCCATAGCATTCAACATATCGTTATCAGCGCAAAGAATGATGGAATATATGGAATATATATGGAAGATATTTAGACTGGAGATTTAGATATATTGACCAATAACATTACAGAAAATTACGAAGGCAGCCAACAGAAAAATTCTCAGGGTGGAACCAGTAATATGAAAAATTACTAGTAGAAATTAAGAACCGTAACTCCTATCTGATCTGCGAAACTGATTTCTCTATCTATTTTTCTATTGGCTGTAATTTTTTGTAATTCTATTAGTCAATAAATCTATCCCTTGAATCCGCTTGTAAAATTCTATCATTCTTTGCATTTACGACAGTTACACTGAATTCTGCCAAAATTAGTCTGCTATAAGGTAAAAACTTCTTATTCTATTAATGATATTTTATCTGCTCATATTTTATTGCGCCAAGTACCATCTTAATTGCCACGAATACGTTAAAATGTTTCATTTTAACAATTTGCAGACTAATAGAATTACAGGAAATTACGGGGAACAGCCAACAGAAAAAAATTAGAATAAACATAAATAAAGTTAAAATAGATAATTTTAATAGAATAAAAATCAGCAATTTAAGAATGAGAAATAAAAAAGGTCTTGAAGAAAAATTATTACGGAAAAATGTTTCTATTAGTAGATTTGATAGAAAAAAGTCCTTCCGGCAGTGCCGGGAGGAAGAGGTAGCTTTCATATACTTATTTATTTATTTATTTTAAATTAAGTTATATTATTCAAACATGCGATGCTCAAATTAGTGGAATCCGATTTTATACTAGAATGAATACTAGAATGAATACTAGTTTTTGTCAATACTGAATATTAATAGGAATTTTTAGAAATTAGTCATCTTTTATTCAACCTGGTTTTATTCTAAGTGATTTAGAGAGTTGCCAAATTCCACGATATCATGAAGTGTATGTCATTTTAAAGCAACATGATGAATAAAACAAACCAATAAGCCTGGTCGAAATCTTAATTCATGTGCACATGCATACTCATGTTGAAATCGATGAATATATACGAGTGCTGTCGCGGGCAAATTGATTCTTTAAAAATATGTCACCCAACATTAGAAATTCAAACCGCTATATATCTTAGGCGTTTTTTAAGGTAAAGACAAAGCAAAAAATACTCCGGAATTCATTATTAAGATAAATACTTTAGAAAGAACCTTTTTTTCAATTTCTAATTTTTTGTATGTACATCATTATACATTTAAAAGATTCTTGACAAACTTAAATAAACGCCATTTTGAAACAAGAGGGTATGCAGGTGAACTCGGTCAAGACATTGTTATGTACTATGTACACACGAAGTTATATCCAAATCAGTTTATAAATATGCGTATTATCGCATGACAAATTTCAGACCGTTTCAAAATGTCAACCACACTGAAATTGAAAGTGCTATAACTCAGCCATTTTCCAAGATATAGATGAAACGAAAAATGCTCTGAAATCTTTGTATCAAGGTCAAACACACAAAAGAAAAATCTTTTTTAATTTTTTTACTTTTTTGCACCTAATTTTAAAATTTAATTTTTTTTTAAATTTAATATTCCGCCATTTTGAAACAAGATGGCGGATGGAACTGGCCAACGAACTCGGTTTAGACATCGGTTTGTACTATGTATGCACCAAGTTTCATCCAAATCGGTTTATAAATACGCGTGTTATCACGTGACGAAAATCAGGTCATTTCAAAATGTGAGCAACACTAGAAATTAAAAGTACTATAACTCAGTCATTTTTTAAGATACAAACAAAACAAAAAATGCTCATAAATCTTTGTATGAATTTGAAATGTATAAAAGAAAAATCTTTTTGAATTTCTCACTTTCTTGTGCCTAATTTTAAATTTTAAATTTTTTAAATTTTTTTAAATGGCCGTCATTTTGAAACAAGGTGGCAGATGGAACTGGCTAACGAACTCGGTTCAGGCTTTATTGTGTACTATGTACGCACCAAGTTACATCCAAATCGATTTATAAACAAGCGTGTTATCACGTGACAAAAATCTGATCGTTTTAAATGTCAGCCATAAGAAAAATTCAAAATGCTATAACTCGATCATTTTTTAAGATATAAACAAAATAAAAAGTGTTCTGGAATCGTTGTTTTATGTTATAATACATAAAAGAAAAATATTTTTTAACTTTTAATTTTGTCACATTTAATTTTAAATTTTAATTTTTTTTTATTTAAATGGCTGCCATTTTGAAACAAGATGGTGGATGATGCTGGCCAACGAACTCGGTCGAGACATTTGTACGTGCTTTGCACACCAAGTTTCATTCAAATCGGTTCATAAATCCGATAGTTATCGCATGACAAAAATCAGATATATATACATAACATATATATATGTCAACATTTGAACGGAGGGTGGTTTTGGGGTCTGGGGGTCATGATCGGTGAAAATATACCAAAATTTTTCGGAAGTGCTTTCCTCCGGACGGCTACAAGAAGTAGCTTTTTACTTTTTGTAATGAAAGCTACCTAATAAATACGTGATTTAAAATAGAATGAACTTGAATAAATATGGAATGAAAGGAATATTATTTAAGATAGAGAATAACTTAATAAACTGGGATTGTAGAAAAAATTTAGAAAAAAAATTGTTGTGGAATAAAGCACGAAAATTTAATTTTCGTAATATATATAAATAAAGTGTCCATATATATATATATATACATTAGCAAATAATCTCACTTTCTAAAATCAGAATTGCGCTAAGCTTTAAAAAAATACTAAGACCGTTATTTTGGGAAAATATGGACCTGAGCAATTAATTTTACCTTTACTGCATTTTTCTTAACTTCTAAAAATCGCACAATTTTACATATTACATTGTCGAATAAAAAAATATATACTTTTTTTTTTTACTGTATTTTAATGTACGGATTTTTTATGACTTTTAAAATAATTTTCAAACATAAGTATTTTTAGATCTGCGTTCAGCGTAAATACGAAATATTAACCCGTTTATCTTACAACAGTACAAATAATTCGGCATTTGTTTGTAATATACTATACCTAAATTGACAAATGAAATTTTATCTCAGCTCTCACATATATAAATTTATATATCACATAATAAAGTTCTATACACTCCGGCCAAAAGTCTCCAGTAATGAAAATATCTTTCACGACAAACACGATAACAAAATAATTTTGAGGCATACTCTAATAAATTGTTGCAAACATGAAGGAAAAATTAATTTTCTGGTCATCACATCGTGTTTATTTCATACCAGGTAAAACAGCAAATACATTCTTCTCATTCAATGAAATAAGTATCACAAAAAGAATTTTTTTTCTGTGCGAGTGTTTCATTTACTGGATTTAACCATTCTCGGTTATTTACTAAAAACGACTTCGTTATATTTTGTCTTTTGAGAAGATTTCATAATTATGTAAGAATATCTTATACCTTATATACTACCTCTGACAATAAAGTTCGGTGAATAGTTCTGTAACATTAATGTAGATGAAAGTTACCGTACCATCCTTCAAAATAGTCATCTCCCATAACTATGCATCCCTCATATCTGCTGTACATGTCCTGGGAAATTCGCACGAAGTCTTCTTTTGGGACAGAGTTCAAATGCTTCGTCACGGTTCGTTGTATGTTAGCAATATGGTCAAATCTCTTTCAAACAGAGTTTGAATCGAGAAAGTAGGAAGTAGTCTGGAGGATTGAGATCTGGCGAGTATGGTGGATGTTCAATTTGAGCCTCTTCTCATGAATTTCTTTCGGTGCCTTGCAAAGATTAAAACAAACTTTAAATTCATCTTTTGTTCGTTCATTTTCCTGTTCTCAGTTAAGAACCAACACGCTGAACAAACACTTAGTAAAACACGTCTTCCACAGAACATAAACGACGCTTATCTGAACAACGGTGTGAAAAGATGGTCAACACTTGCCTCTATGCAGGTGCAGTTTTCTGTTTCCCCAGTGTTGACAGATCGGTCGTTCTGAATTCATTCACCGAACTTTATTGTCAGAGGCAGTATATTATAAATATGAAAGTATGTCCGAAAAATTGGAATGAAATTGGCTTCAAAACGGGTGGATTAATGCCTTTGACTCTTTGTATAAAAATAAGTTCAAGCCCGGAAATGAACATAGGCTAATTTTTAATTGATTTATTCAAATATTTTCCTTAATAATTCAAAATTTCATTATTTTTCATACAGAAACAATGGGCATTTTTTAGATAAAATTTAACCATTTTCCTTTCCTGTTGCCAATAAAATAGAAATCTGGAATGATAATTCTTCAGCGGCAATAAATTTTCAACTGAGCAATTTCCGTGCAAAAAAAAAAAGAAAAGAAAAGAAATATGACGTCATATTTGAAATAGAAATAAAAAGAGTATTTTCTGTTATACATTAAACATGCATATTTGTTTCATTAACAAGAATTTTTCTGTCAAAAATAGCGACATAATTAGATGTATAAAATGAATAAAAAAGAATAATATTTTCAATGAAATATTTCGCATAGAAAAATGTGACGTCATAGTTGAAATAAAACAGATAGTTTATAGTAGTCGTTAAAAATACAAAAGGCCTGAATATCAGTAGCTAATCGAGCTAGATAAATAATGACGTCATATTTAAAATGAATGAGAAATATTTTTTACTTATACTAATTAATAAGTTATAAGTTACATACAAATGAAAATTTTTATTCAAAGCTAGAATTTTTTTGTGGGGAAGAGACGGAAAATAAAACTACTGATTAATATGTTTTTGACTCTATTTTTTAACACTTTCCAACAAAGTTGAAAAGTTATTATGCTTTCGGTTCGTCTGTCCGTCTGGCCGCTTTCTGACTTTCGTAAATTTCATGGCAATTGAAAGCAGCCATGAAATTTTTGGACTTTATTAACATTTACCTTAGCAGGAATACCTATTGAAAATGAAGTTTCTACCATGCTTAGTTTATTTATAGAGATAGTCAAAAAATTTCTTTACATTACGGCATTATGGGGAAAAATCGTTTCAATTGAATTTTTACGATGTTACACACTGTGAAACATATTCAAATTTATATGCATAAATAAAGTGCACTAAAATATGCATTTTGTAAAGTATGCAGTGAAAAGGACACTTATTATTCATTTACAGGGTCACACAGAAGAATTCCATTGCATAAGAATAAAGGCAGGAACAGTTTTCGACACAATTTTAATTATGGTAAACGATTTCATGTATAATCAAATTGATATACGTTGCTGAAGCTTAATGTGAATTACTTCATGCATAATACGAAGTGCATAGCATTTACAGGGACACACAAAATATTTTAAATAGTATATATTCTATCGGAAGTACTGTATATGATGGATGATGACTGTTGCATGGATGAAATGCATTTTGAATTATATGTGTTTTTAAGTTTCATTAAATGAATGCATATTAAATGGTGTGTATAATTGCTGATATTTGCATAACTTAGCTACACAAGGTTACACAAAAGATTTTGGAAAGGTTACTGAATATGAGCGTAATTTACTTAAAGGTGGTTTTTAAATAAAATATGCATTTTTATTTTGAACTGCATTCAGTAAACTAAGAAATGTTTGTAGTACATAGATAAAATGATATACAGGGTCACGCAAAGAACTGGATACATAGTTGTCTTCGAATGATATTTTCTGAAAATGTAATTTAAGTAGTATTAAGGAATATTTTTGTTTGAACTAAATTTTAGAAAAATGCTTTCGTGTATTAAAGGTACTATGTGCACTACAGGGCTGAACAAAAGTATTCAAAAATGTTTCTATCTATTAGTATAAGTCGTTGAAAGGAAAATTTAAACCAGCAAAAAATCGGCAAAAAGGATAATCAGAAGACTTTTACTATAATTCGCGATAAAAAGTTAATTACACATGCTTTTAACCAACGAATTCTTTTGTTTGATTGATTAATTATTTCTTCTTTAAATGTTATGTGAACGAAGTCGCGGGTACCAGCTAGTAATCCTATATATGTAAGTATATAAGACCTATAGTCGTCGTATGATCCTCTGTCCGTCTGTTCGCCTGTCCGCATATACATATAATTCCTATCAGGTATAATTAATTCATTGACATCCCACGATAGGTAATGATTATAGATTGCCATGGTTATTTCATCGTATTTAAGATGGAGACCTATTATTTCCATATTACTGAATTTAATATTTAGAATCGTTAATAATCGTTGATAAAACTGTTTTTGTTATATTTTGTCTTTTTAGGTGCGTTCGTAATTATATTAAGTACGTTGCACCTATAATTGTCGTTTGGTCCTGTCCATCTGTCTGTCTATTCGTCTGTCAGCATATAACAGGACAAAAATTATTCAACCGAAAGATTTGAAATTTTATTATATACTATAATCGTTGTGGAATCTTGTCGAGTCATTTCAAATTTTATGAAAATAAAATCAAAACTTGAAAAGATATTAAAAGAAATGTTTCTGCATTCTATTAAATCCTACCATAGGTAATTAATTTAATGTTATCCCATGTTATGCAATGATTCTAGGTTACCGTGGTAGTTAGATTCTTTTTAAGATTTTCATATTATTTCCGTATTACAGTATTTTATATATAGAATCGTAATAAATTTTGTATTCATGCATTTTTGCATGAGAATACAACAGCTATTGCTCCAATAAATTTAATATTTATAAAACTAGTTATAGTGCGAACGCACCTCACTTGCCTCGTTTGACCTAGAATTTCCGACTTGTTTTTCTGAAACAAAGCGTTCTTGTTTTTCTGCTTTCAGTTGAGTGTGCCGCATACGATTAAAAAAAAAAATGCCATTTTTTCCGCATAGTAATTTTTGTTTTATTTAATCACAGAAATTCTGTGATTAGATAAAATTAACACTACCGTTTAATGAACCCTTTTTTATTATTATTTTATCATTTTCTTATTTTTGCAATACGCGCGTTCATTCATTGTCTTCGAGACCAGAGTCCAATGTGGGATTTCTACACTGGAATTACGATGCTTCACTTAACCCTATTCGGCACACTGTGCCCAGTCCTCCCTCCCCTGCTCTGGGATACCTAATTTTAATTCCAAACTTGCAATCGGCACCAATAATATTTTAGTAAAATTTTGCTTTTACAATAAACGCTTAAATTAAGGATTTCAAAATATCTAAAAACTTCGTTTGCGAATTCTGGTGTCAGTCGATAATTTCCCATTTTACTAACATATTTTTGCCCTTGCCGGAAAGGGTTAAGATCGACACCGATGTAATATAAGCAAGCGTAAACCGTATTACGGCGATTACGGTGCTTCGCGATCTCGTTCGCGATCTCGTTCACGATCTTACGACAGTTGGAAAGCCGTTCGTAAGCGGAAGTGGATGCCACTGAGCTCTATATATAATACTAGCTTTCCGCCCGCGGCTTCGCCCGCGTGGAATTCGGTTATATTGCGGTATAAAGCACAACTATAAGAAAACTTCTCATTTCCACGGAAAAATGTAAGAAGCGCGATGTAACGCTGGATACGATTAGTTGTTAAACCAAAACTGAATGGTACACTATATTATATGTTTTCCCTTGTGGAGCAAAAACATGCAGATTTTGGGCCTGGAAACCCGGGAACACTCTACATAGAGCTGACCATGCTGACGTTGAGCCTGTTGCGATAAACGGACTTGAGTACGAATATCATTCTCAGAAGCCCTCAAAGAAGCTTGGCGAGCGGCTTGCTCCTCAAGTCTTTGCTGGCGCTGAGATGGTAGCTCAGCAGCTCTCGAAGCATCCTGACGCTCTGCTTGTTCGCGCCTTCTTAATTGAGCATGGAGAGACGATTCTTGAGATCGGGCAATTTTCATTGCCCGAGCTTTAGATGAGGTGCTCGACAAATTAGATTTACGTTTGCGAGGCATTGTGAAAATATGAGTAAACTATAAACCTAAACTAAACTAAAATCCCAAACTAAACTATAACAATCTAAACGACGAACAAAGCGACGTAATTACCTATCGAAAAAACAATAACTACTTTAGATATCTACCTAGAAAAAAAAGCACTAAACTAACCTAACCTAACTATTATACAGCTACTGCACATCGTTACCACGTTTTAAAAACACCCAGCGCCATCTATCACATTCGCATACCTCAAGAACTTAATAACGTAACTAATACTTATACCAATTAGTAATTCGTTGACTTATAGTTATTTCAGGATAAGTAGATGTAAAAAAAACATTTTAGACGATAAAACAAATAGTACGTCATCCCTCGGGAATTCCTCATTTTCGAGGATTCATTATCGTATCATTTAGATTCTAAATTTACATGTTCATATTCGTTGGCAATACATAAGTAGATGTAAAAAAACAGTTTAGACGATAAAACAAACTGTACGTCATCCCTCGGGAATTCCTCATTTTCGGGGATTCATTATCGTATCATTTAGCTTCTAAATTTACATGTTTATATTCGTTTGCAATATTTTATCTTGTTTTAAACGACACACAGCGCCATCTCCGATCCATCCATCAAGCAAACTATATTTTTGTTTTCCCTCGGGAATATCAATTTTTTCCGGGATAAAAAGTACCCTATTATTTAATCCGGACTTCTAATTTTACGTCTGCAAAATTTCAAAGCAATCGGTTCAGTAATTACGGCGTGAAAGCGGAACAAACAAACAAACAAACTCACTTTCCGATTTATAATATTAGTAAGGATTATTGTTGAGCTCAGTGGTGGATGCATGCGTAATCCCAACAAATGCAACTACGGTCTCTGTTTGGCTGACTGCAAAAAAAAACATCCTGTACTGGTTTATTACAGGAAAAAATAGATTTAAAATTATTTCTCGAATTATATACATGGAAAAATGACAGATACTGCGGATGGAGAGTTATCAATGTTCTCTGTTTATGATGTATCATTTGGTACCCTCCAGCTCACCAGTCACCTTTGTGCGTTGGCCTCCCGTTTTCTGTTCGTGAACAACTTCCATTTTAGTCACATTAATTCGATTTTCATGCGAATAAAAACCGAATATCAGAGTTCAAAACAATAAATATGCCAGAGTTATGGGAGATATTTTCCAAAATAGCCTTTTATTTGGGATTAAGAAAGAAATAATTCCAAATCTTGTGATTTATCCTGGTAAGATAACAGTTCAGTATTTAGATGATATGAGGTAATATCATTTCTTTATGAATAATCTTGTAACTTTCAGTGAGATGATTACTCCTACATCGCCCATGTTTTTTCATATTTTGTCTTTTCTATATCAATCTTTGTTTCAATATAGTTTTTTCTCAGCCTAAATAAAGGCTTCAAATCAATAATTCAGTATTGTAATTTACCTGTTATGCTTGAAAATAGTGACGAATTCAGACATTTTTAGTTTTTCCTTATCGATTCCTTGGCATAACTCGGTATTAAGTAAGTGCAGTTTTAAGCCAAATATTATAATCAATCACAAAAAGAAACTGCAATCAACCAAAAAAGAAAGATTTCTATTTTGCAGGAAGCACACGAAATTTATATCTCCAAAGTTTTTTTGCTTCTGAAATTTCTAATATGTTTAACTTGTAATGTTTTTGAGTTACTGTTTGAAGCAATTAATGAAATGTAGCCATCAAAAAACACTTTTTAAATTAAGTCTATGTATGAATTTATTGTTTAGTATGCATTACCATATAATTTATTACTGTAGATACATGATGCTATATTGTCTGCACTTGTACTGTATTATTATATGTTATTTTTATGCATGTATTAAATAAATTACTTCTCAATGCACATATAATAAGTGTTGTTCATTGAAAATATTGCTTTTGGGTTTTATACATTCATAGTTATTTCATAAAAATATAACAATCAATGTGATTTTTAAATGTAAATAGAAAACGTGAGAAAGCAGCGTTGTTTCAATTTTAATCAGAGGTTTTTTTAAATGATGGTTGAAATCATTGGTACAGTTTTGATCTTTAGTTCAATAACAAACTGATTTTGATTGATTAAAGAAATTATCATCAGGTGCATCATGAAATTTACAATTTCAGACTTAATATTTTTCAATTTTTTATTACTGCTCATCAAATATTCTTATGTATTTGTAGTTATTCTTTAAGAAAAATAATATTTACTTAATAATATTTACGATGTAGCATTGTTGGTTCTTGAGACTGATTATGTGAAGAATAAAGCTTATTTTTGTGGATTTTTTAAAAATATTTTTCTGAATTTATTTTATATTTTTGTGCAAATTTCATAACAAAAAATGAAATCCAGTTACTCAAATTTGAACAAAATATTAATTAATAATAGCTTCTTTAAGTAAGTCCTGCTAAAGTTTTGCTTTCTTCTGGTAACTTTTTTGTTTACAAAATGCTCATTTTTAATCTAATAAATTTAAAAATAAAGAAGAGTTGTGTTTATTTTTTTTAATGGAATTTTGTAAAAGAGCCTATTAAGATGAATTTTGTGTAGGGCTCTAATTATATTAAGAGAAATATTGTAAATGGGCCTATTTTATTAAAGAGAATTTTGTAAAAAGGCCTATTTAAAAAAAAAAAAAAAAAAAAAAAAAAAAAAAAAAAAAAAAAAAGGATGAATCCTATTTTATTAAGAAGGATTTTATGAAGGGTCCTGTTTTATTAAATCAATTTTTTGAAGGAGCTCAAAATGAAACTCAAAATTTGCCTGCATCAAACCTTGATTTATGAAATCTCTATTTTGAATGTGAAATATTGTTATTAGAAATTGATTGAATATTAGTATTTGACCCAAAATTGGAGTTTTGGTGAAAATGCTGCTGTAAATTCTTCTGGGACGGGACTGAAACTCAACCGAAACTATCTATGTTTCAGCAATCTTGTTTCTTTCTTCAGAAATTTTCAACATTACTCATTGATTTGAGCTGTATCGATGAAAATTAACTCTTTACTTACTGCTATCAACTGTTTAGGTTCTTTTCAGTTAGCAAGGTGCCAGTGTTATTAGGATGAGCAAAGCAAATCCTTTACTAGGCAACACAAATTACATTTTGTCGCATACTTTACAAAAAAAAAAAACTATTCAATATTTTGACTTGAAATTTAAAAAATATATAAATTATGATCTGTAGATTTGCACAATATTTTTTTTATAGAATGACCTTAAGAAATGTACTATTTTAATTAATTTATTTTACATGTTTTTTCATTACAGACACATTTTTGCATGTAAAAAATGAAACATATTCATTTTCAGAAGAAAAAATAAAGGGAGGAAAAAATCATGGAGTTTGTAATTATTGATAGAATCATGATTAGTTGCATAATAAAAGTTGTATTATCATTAGAATGAAGATAGTTGAAATATTATGAGAAATATTTCAAAGTTGTATTAAAAACTTTAAACACATAAATAATAAAGCATCAATTTGTGTTTAATTCTTTTTTCATTTACTATAAAAAGAAAATAATAATAATAAAATATTTTTTTTTGTTAGAATTTATGTGAAAATGATTAATATTTATAATAAAAATATACTTAAATTTCTTAATAAATTTAACATTATTGTAAGAAAATTTTTTCTATGGTGTCTGTTGTGAAGATAATCAATCTTTTATATTGATTTCTTCACACCATTATCATTTCATACCCATTTCTGCTAATTTCAACACGTAATGCCAAATTTCTTTCATATATTTATATTTACATATCAAATAATTAACTTTTTTTATCCCAACAGTGACTATGTCAATAATTGGTACCCTTCCAATAATATTGATTGAATGTTTGAAATATTGTGCTATTTCAGACAGAAATAAGTTTATATGAGGTATTTGGTATAATATTTTCTTTTTAATGTTAACAGTACACCTTTTGTCAGCCATCATCTGCAAGCAAAGCCATTTTATGAAATTTTTTTATTAAAAAGTGTAAACATTTAGTTTTTGATTAGTTGGAAACAATTGTGGTAAGTTAAAGTAATCCACTTCCATTTTCCTTAATTTTAATTAATAATTCATAACAATTATTGTAAATCACAGCCTAAAAATGATATTTTAAAGATAAATTTTTAGATTTTGGATTGACTTGTTTCACCTGATTAACCACTGAAGAAATGACAATTATAGAAACTATTTATTTACAGTATTCCCCCAATTTATCCGGCATGCCTCAAAAATTGAGGAGGACCAGATTTTTTAATATTAGTCTCTGGTCTTTTCTGGCATGCCGAAAAAAGCGAGGATCTTCAAAAACAGAAAGAAATGAGGATCATTAGCTGTATTGAATAGCAGCCATTGGTTTTGGGAAGGAGAGCTGCAATATAGAGTTTATCCCCAATTTTCTAATTATTTAGTTTACCCTCAGGACCTCTATCTGGGAAAATTTTAGGTCCTTTAAAGGACCCTTCACAAAATAATTTATCTTAAAACAGGACCCTTCACAATTTTTTTTATCCCCAAGCAGGACCCTTCACAAAATATTTTATCCCAAAACAGGACCCTTCACAAAATTATTTGTCTCTTAAATAGGCCTTTCATGGAATTTTTTCACCTTCAAATTGAACTTTTCACTAATTTTATCATTTAATAATAAAATCTGGCCTATAAATAAGCAGGTGAACTCATCAAAGAGCATATTACTTACAAGGAAGGTCTCCATTGGGGGCATACTCAGAATTTTTTGAAAAAAATACGAATTAAACTACTCATGTAGGTAATAAAGGATCAGTGAAAATTAGCCGCGGAATTACATTATTAGATATGTAAAAAAATAAAATAGTTTGGAATAATTGGCGTGAAAAGCTGAAAGCGACACGGGATTCGGCGAGCAGTGCATTTCCTCGCCAAAAGCAGACGATTTTAACGAATCTGAAAATTGATTTTAATTGACTTCACTGTTAAAAATCTGCAGCATTTACTGCAACGTCACTCCACTACTTTTATAGAATATCTCTCTTCTGACCAATGAGAATGCTCCATAGCACGGTGAATTGACTGTGTCATACACTGTTAAAAATCTGCTGCATTTTGTTGCAACGCACTCCACCGCTAGTATATAATATCTCTATTCCAACCAATGAGAAAGCTCCATTTCACGGCCAAGTAACCGTTTTCTATACAAGCAAGGGAGTGCGTTGCAACAAAATGCAGCAGATTTTTAACAGTGTATTTTTCAATGTGGAACAATTTTAATCAATGATAAAATGTTTTAAATGATAAAATATATTAATTTCATTTTGTTATAAGTACATATAAACGTATATGACAAAATTACACTTAAAGTAAAGTAAAAATGCAAAACTAAAATTACTTAAACTAAAATTACTTAAACTAAACTTATTCAAATAAATTGAACATAGAAAGTTTTTTCTTTAAAAAGTATTCGAAGCGTAAAAGCGTATTTTTCAAAATTTCGTTTTTTCGCCAACAGGAGATAAATCGCCAAATAAACGAAATTTTTATTATTTTTTTACGGACGTTATAAGGAGGTTCCACCAAAATTTTTTTTATAAACATATATAACTATATGAGAAGAACATTCTGTAATTTTTTCAAATTTTTCTGAGTATGCCCATATGGAGACCTTCCTTGTTAGCTTTTTATATATATGAAAAATAAAACTTAAAGGCATTGATAATTTAAAATTCATAAAATTCTGACTAGAATTTTCACAAATATAAAAAAAAAAAAAATCACAAAAAAAGGACCCTGTGAGAAAAGTCTTTACAGATTTCTGACCCTTTGTACATTATCAAGAGAATAAATGTGTGTTTCATGTGTGTCATACCATTACAAAGCTCTCTCCCCAACACCCATCCGATATTTACAGTTTAGAAATATATTGTATCATAAACTGTCATACATGAGCAGAAATGTTCTTACTATATATAAAATAACAAAGATATAACAATTATTTAAATGTATAAAGATAGAAATATGTGCTTACTTTTATATCAAAAAATTAATTTTATATGAAAATTTAATCCTTTTTTAGTGTCATCATCCTGGAGTAAAAACATCTTGGAAATGTTGTTTTGCATAACAATAATGTAATTAAATCTAATAATCACTTATATCAATGAATAATACAAGAGAGACAAAGAGAAAACTAAGCATTGATGTTTTTTCCTGAAAATGAAAAATTCTGTTAGAAAAATCAAAATAATCCAGCCGACTGTCCTCCAGTAGTGAAATCTCATATTTTCTGGCATGCTGTTAAATACGAGTTTTTTCCAGCATGCTGGTGTACCTCGATTTTTTTTCCAGCATGCCGGCTAATGCAGTAGATAATAATGCAGCAGATATAATTTTATTGCTATTTAATTTCAGCACATTTTCATTATTTGTCCATTATAGGGCATTTATTAAGGTTTGTAGCAATCATGTTCATTTATTTCTAAAATTTGAAATTAAGGAAATATAATAAAACTCCCATAGTACTGACTTTATTTGATCAACAACTGGTGGAGTACCCTATTATGACAAAGTCCATGAATAAAGAGTAATTTTCACATCCTCTTGAACTCCATTCCAAGCAGTCTTTGCTGTGTATGTTTACAGAGTATAGTATATCCACAGTAGTTCTCTCTGAGTTTTAACTAATATGTATTAGTGATTTGATGAATAAGAAATAAAAAACAATAACCAGATGAAAATAAATATTAGCAAAATAGATTCGGAATGAAACACCAAAAAATCTATCTTTAATCCCTTATTGTGTTCCTTTTTTTAATATGTTCTAAAATAACCTAACTTTTTTTTTTTTTTTTTTTTTTTTTTGTAATTATTTAGAAAATAGAAACTCATCTATCCACTACATTCACATTTAAAAATAAGTACATTCTAAATGTCTCCTAAATATGTAAATATTTCAGAGATTCTTTTATCACTCTAAATAAAAATTCAAAACAGCTATCTTTTATTTACCTTTGTAAAAATCTGCATTAACACTGCTATGAGATTTTGTCTAACCAATAGAAAAAAAAAAAAATCATTGTCCGGTGTTACTTTACATGTAATTGATAAATATTATGTTAAATGGCTAATTTCAGCACCAGATTCCAGCTGGATGTTTTTTTATTCGATGCTTGATGCAAGTAATTTTGTGTTTTCACCAGTGTGACGCCGATGCATAGATAATGATCAATTAATATATGATATACTAATAATATGTACATAGTTAATGAGAATAGACAAATACCTTTCTGGTCTTTTCCTCTTGCCTATCAGGGTTCATACTCATCAGGGGAATATGGGATTCCTGGGAAAATCAGGAGATGAATTTTAGGTTGTAAAAATCAAGGGATAGTACAAAAAATTTCCCAAACCTGAAAAAACCTGCCAAAATGACAGTCTATTCTGGGAAAATAGGGGCAATTGTTACTGTTTGCATGCTTTATTATTATATGTAATATCAAAATGTCGTTAATTGTTGATATGCAAAAACTGTACACCATGGAAAATACATCAGGGGATTCTCAGGGGATTTTTTCTTGGAAAATGAGTATGAACCCTATAACTGAATTGGAATCGAGTTAGCACTTATATAAAATGAGCATTGTAAACAACACTGTCTAGATTAAACATGTAAAATAACATCTGTCGTTCAGAATCTTGAATAAAAATTTTGATTGTATTGGTATACACACAACGGAGAAAAAAATTGAGCATTTGCAATTTGGTGAGTCTGATTGTTTATTTACTCGCCAAATGAAGAATTTTTTTGCGATTTGGCGCAATGGCAAGCAGCAGTAAGAATCCTGAGTATATTTACAGTAGGTGGGCGGGGAAGAGACAATTTAAAAATCTACAAAAAAAGAAAGAAAGGAGAATTAGACATTTAAAAAACTTATTGACATTTTACCTGTTTGATATTTTGAAATAACAGTACATAATTCGATGTTTATCTTCACTATTTTATAACTTATTAGTCATATTCATTTACACAAATAGAAATTAAATTGCCTGTTTTTAATTTTGTTATGTTCCAATTGTCAACTTACATCTTCTTAACCTGCTTTTAATGACAGCAAGAGTCTTCAGTTGCTGATATTGTAATGATACTTGGAAATGTTGGCTCAGTTGCTGATATTGTAAAAATACTTGGAAGTGCTGGCACTTTAATTGATTAAGGGAAGTCATTATACTTGATCTCCATCTTAAAGATAGAAATGAAGCAATCACAAATGGTAAGACTGTTTTCTATAACCTTAATTATTTATCAAGATGTTTTTATTTTATAAAAACCATGTGTTTCTAGTTATTTTGTGAGATTTTAGTAAGCATTTTCCTTCCTATTAATAAAAGTAACTAATGTAGATGCCCATCCTAGGACGGTGAGTAAAAATTGTGCTTTTCAAATAAATTTGAAAAGAAAAACTGATAAAATAATTGACAATATGGAAGCATTTAGATGAGCAAAGTTTGACTAGTTTATGTTCTAATATATTGTAAATGCTATTAGCATTTACAATATTTCTGGGAGAATCAGACTTTGAGGCTAATATACCATAATAAAATTAAGATATCTTAATAAAATGAAATTTCAACAAATATGCAATAAACTGCATAATTAAAAAAGTCTTCTGCAACTATCGAAATAATGTTAATAATTATTACTATTTTTTTAATAGCACTTTGAAATTGAATTCCCCCCCTCCCTTTTCAGGAAAAAAATAGACTATCATTGTACCCTTTTGTTGGCAAATTTCTGTTTCTGTTGTCAATCTTTGGATGACACACACGACATACCGGTCTCGATGGGAGCATCAATTCCAATGACAGTTTTTGGAAGGAAAAACCGTTCGGCACGCCATGCATTACATTGTGTTTTATTATTATAAATATACCTAATCTGAGATCTTTTTCAATTATTTTCATTGTTAAAATGTTAGTTATATTGAACATTCCTGTTAAGATTTAAAATATAAATCTGACAAGTTACTAGGTTTAGGCTTTTATGATCTTTATAATGTAGAACTTCCTTGAGACAAGAGGTAGTGCATTGTTACAAATTTCTAATTTTACATATAGTTAAACTCACCTTATAAAAATAGGCAAACAGAGAAAAATGGGATGGAATGGGACAGTGGGAGGAATGGGACAATAGTTTTTCTCTCTCTGTCTCTCTCTGTCTCTCTCTCTCTCTCTCTCTATCTCTCTCTCTCTCTCTCTCTCTGCATTATTCTAAACGTTTCCTTAATCATGCATTTTGACACACATTAGAGAAAGCAATGATATCCCAAACTTTAATTTTAAAATGTAGCTGATTTGCATAAGCTTGCATTTGTATAAAGAAAAATTTTATTTAAAAAATCAAAAGTAGATTTGCTTCATATACTTTTTATGCTTTCTGTATATTAATTACTTGCTTATGTATACATGCCAGTTTCCCTGTATATGGAACATTATGCTATTTTAATTATTTCAATCATTATGCTATTTATTAAACATTATTTAAACTATGCCTAAAAGAAACATTTTTGCTTATACAAGAAGTTTAACATTTTAAACATTTCTAGGGGATAATGTATCAGTTAGAACATTGAACATTTATTCATTTACTTCAAAATGTAAATAAACTGCATTGATGATTTTCAATGTCAACTGACTGTATATATATATGACTATATATATATATATATATAAATATATGTATATATAGCCGACAATAGACTATTTGTGCCTTATTACACATTGTTTTATAGCTGTCCCTATTAGTGGGAAGGTATGGGATACATTTTGAAAATATACAATTTCTTTAATTGTAAAATTGTTTCTGCAAGTTATGTTTCTATATTGTTCAAGGGCATTAGAAAGTGTTTCATTTTTTATTCTATAAAGTGAAATTTTTTATTTTGTGTCAAACAAAGTTCATTATCTTATTTTTCTAAAAAGTGTCCCATTCCTCCCCACTCTCTCCTATATCTAAAACATATCAATACAGTAGACTCCCTCAAATCCACACAGTTTGGGACCAAAGGTTTTGCGAATTTCTGATCATCACTTTGTTTACATTTTTTTAAACAACAATTTGAATGTAATATTGCAATCAAAATGATACTTGTTTTTTACTTGTAATATAGTAAAATATTAACAATTAAGTAATATGATAAACTAAAATGATAAAAAGTGAGATGATTATAAAAATTATTAAATTGCTAAAAATTAAAGCTCAAATAAATAATAATGTAATTAACCATGCATAATAAAGATGAGCTACATTTTTCTTGAATTATTGAATGAAACTCACCTCATAAAGATGCTCTACTAATTCACATAAATATCCTACAGTAAGAAAGTTTAGGTTTTGCCAGTCTTAATAACCAGAAATGCTTAATTAATGCATTAATATATTTCATATAAAGATTGCGATTGCTAGTAATATCGAAGATATTTTGATTTTTTTTTTTTTTCACAAAGTAAATTTGTGTTTCCTTCATGAAGGAACACAAGTTTAGTCATTTTATCGAGAATTGAACGTGAAAATACATACAAAATGATATACAGTAGACTCCCTAAAATCTGCTACGGATGTAAACAAAGAAACATTTAGTTCAGATATAGGGACAAAATTTGACTTTTTAAGTTTTATATCAATTCCATATGTATTTTAATTTGTAATTTTTGTTAATACAGTAGATTCCCTCAAATCCGCACAGCTTGGGACCAGAGGTTGTGCGGATTTTAGAATTTTGCAGATTTCTGGTCATTGCTTTGTTTACATTTTTTAAACAGTTATTTGAGTGCAATTAATAGTGCGATCGGAACTATAATGAATGCTTACAATATAATAAAATATTAAAATAAGTAATAAACTAAAATCATAAAAATTTAGATATTTTTTTTAATTATTAAAGTACTAATAGCAAAGGTCAAGTTAATAATCAATAGTGTGTGATTAAATATTCATTATAAAGATTAAATGTATTTTTCCAAAATTATTCAGCAAAACTTGCCTCGTAAAAGTACATTACTAATTCACATCAAAATCATAAAATAAGGATTTTTTTTTTTTCAAGTTTAGCCAGGCTTAATAACCAAAAAATCTTAATTAATGCATAAATATATTTGGTAAGAATATTGTGATTACCAGTGATATTAGCAATATCTTGATTTTTTTCCCAAAAAAATTAAGCTTCCTTCATGAAAAAAACATAGAGTATTATTAAGAAAATTACAAATTAAAAAATGTATGGAATTGATACAAAACTTAAAAAAAAATCAAATTTTGTCCCAGTATCTAAATTGAAAGTTTCATTGTTTACAAATATGTGCGGATTTTAGAGAGTTGCAGTTTTCTGGTTTGCTGATTTGAGGGAGTCTACTGTATTACTGAATTTATGTTTTTTCAAGAAGGAAGAATGAATTTATTTCTGAAAAAATTCAGGGTATTGCTGATATCACTGGTAATTGCGGTTTTGTTACCAGATATATTTATGTATTTAGGATAGCTAATAGTTTATATAATAAAAGCTTAAGTCATATGACTTTGATCATGTGAAGCTTAAGTCATGAGACTCAACAATTCTGAGCTACCCACTTCACTTTTTATATACTATACGGCCAATTTTGTACTTTAATGTTACAGCAGGTGCAGGTGATAAGTCGCCAAATATTGTATGGATTATTATTAAACACAAAGCATTTGGCTGTCATCGCTAGTTAGCCGGGACGACCACTTCACTTTTCATGTGCAAAATGGCCAGTTTTAACCTTTTTTTTTTTTTTTGATAAAACTGCATAAAAGTTATACATTTATAGAGATGGTTTGAAAAAAATGTTTAACAGATGAGTTACATTGAAGTACATGAATATTTTGAGATTACTTCAGTGAAAATTAAATTAACAACTCAATCTTTCTTTTCTTTCAAAGTAAATAAAAAAGATTCCTTCTTCAGTGAGTGAAAAAAATTGCTAATTTATGGTGGTAATAATTCACATAGCAAGCTCTCCAATCATGAATTTTGTCATGCAAAAATAATTCAAGCATGTAACCCAATCAAGCTTAAGCATAATTTTGTTACATAAAGTGCTGTACAATTCAACTTTCAGAAAATTTTCTCGATGGAGTGAAATGTAATTAAACCCATTTCATGTAATATTTAAGGAATTAAATTTCATATCTCATAAAAGTTAATTTGGTATCTATGTATAATTTGCATTGATCACCGTAAATTATTGTTAACAGCCAATTATATTTAAAATTTTCAAAGACCAATCACATTCAAAACACTAATTTGATATGCACTTATTAAATACAAACATGAGAAATGTGTTTAAATAAAGGTTCTTTATCTTTTTTTTTTGTGATAAATGTTTTGATGTAATTATTGCAGTTTTCAGCAAGGGTTGTTTTTGTATTACTTTAAAGCTACTGGTGGAAATGTAATAATTTTGCATAAATATATACAGGGATGAGATTCTTTCACGGATCCGCAATTTTCAGCTTTTTTGTTATTTTTGAATTTCTATTTTTTTTTTACAAATTTTTGCCATTTTTTTCGATTTTTAATTTATGATATTTCAAGAATTTATTTCGTGCAGACTTTGGTATTTTATTCGTAAATAAATAAATAAATAAAATAATAATAATTTTAATTTGTATCAAAATATACCTCTATTTCAACAGCTTCAAATACGAAAAGTCATTTATCGTGCATGGTGATTATCCCATTCCATTGCAATCGCCGAATACTCGCTGAAAATACATATGGGCATTGTCTGAGAACAGCATATGAACAGACTTCAACAGAGCAATTATATTCCGTGTGTATCCTGGATTTCCAGATTTTTTTAATCAATCTTTTGGGGTTTATGAGATCATTATGCTTAGTGAAAAATTCAAACATTAAAAAATATTGCAAATTTCGACAAAATGATCGTGGAAAAAAAATCATCAATTGTTCTCAGAAATAAATCGACAGTTTCATCAAAGGATTGCAGGGGAAACGCGAATATTGTTAAACGATTGCAAAAATTGCAGAAATTTCACAAATAATCGTAAAAGGAAAAAAAAAAAAAAAAAAAAAAAAGATTTTCTTAAAAAAATTATGGGGAAAGTGCGATTTTTGTCCAAAGATTACGGAAAAAACAGATTTTATGTCAAAAGATCACGGGAAAATGCAAATTTTATTAAAGGATCAATGGAAAAAACCCATGAATTTCTTTAAAGAATCGTGAAAAAAACGTGAATTTCATCAAAGGAATGCAGACTGAGCCCCTCACTACCCTCCTGGAATCTGGGAAAATTGTGGGAAAAACGTAATTTTTCCCAAAGAATCCTAGTAAAACACAAATATCGTTAAAAAAATTAAAAAACACACACACAAATTTGGTCAAATAAATCTCAAACTAAAACAAATTTCATTTGATGATCGTGAAAGAAACACAAATTTTGTCAAAGAATTGAAAAAAAAAAAAAAAAAAAAAAAAATTTGGAAAAAAAATTGTGAAAAAAGAAAAAAAAGATTTTTGTCAAAAGATTGTAGAAAAACTGATTTATCGTCAAAAGATCACGAGAAAAATGCAAATTCTGTTAAAGGATCAAGAAAAAAAAACATGATTTAAAAAAAATATATCATAAAAAAAAAAATGTCGTTTAAGATTGCTAAAAAAAACATTAATTTCGTGAAAAAATTGCAGAAAAAGACACAGAATTAGAACACATGGGAATCCCCCCCCCCCTTCCTCTGCTGTAAATTTTCAGAAAAGTTGATGTAAAATTCGGAAACTTTTTCAAGAAATCTCGAAAAAAGGGCAAATTTCCATTAAAAAATCACCAAAAAATGGCTAATTTCCAGCAAATTTTGTCAGTGGATTCATGAAAGAATGGCTAATTTCGTCACAAAATCGCAATAAAACGACAAATTTCATTCAAAAATTGTGATAAAATGGCAAATTTCGTCCAAAAATCGCAATAAAATGGTTGATTTTGTCAAACGATCATGATAAACTAGTTGTTTTTGTCAAACGATTGCGAAAAAATGGCAGATTTCGTCAAGATATTCGCAAAAAACAGCAAATTTCCTAAGGAAAAAAATCCTGTAAAACTTTATATTTTATCAAAAGATTCCAAAAAGTAATTTTCCTGCTACAAAATTATTTTATTGCCCCTCCAAATACTGACTTTCCTTCTCAAAAGCCAGATTTTATACCTTGAAATCTTTCTGAGTGAATGTGACTTCTGAAAGCACCCATTCATTAACAAAAAATATCCTTTTACTCAGCATAAGTATTCTTTTTTTCAGCAAAAATGTCTTTTTCAATAAATCTGGCTTGCCCTTTTTTAAAAGAAATGTGAACAGTAGTGATACATGTTATCTTCTACAATCAAATAAGCATTAATTTATAATTAAATTTGTATCGTGCACATTTATTTAAAAAAAATAAAGAAAATTTTTCTTAATAGTTTAAAAAAATAATACTGGTTTTAATTATTATTATTAAAACAATAATTATTGCATTTCAGTTTTCTTTTCCAAATAAACAAGTTCAATTTTTGCATCTAAAAATATGACTTATTATCAGTGGAGACCCACTTTTGTGACCCAGAATTTTAGAAGTCCTGGGTCCCAGAGACCCAGGATTTTTCAAGTCCAGCAGCATCACTAGATGATATCTTTAATGTGTAATATCCAAGAAGAATACAGGAGAAAGAAATTTACCTTGTGCAAGAGCAAAGCTAAAAAAAAAAAAAAAACAAAATTTCTATTCTCTTTTCTTTTCCCTAATACTTAACTAAAAATGGCTTACTGTTTTGAAAATTTTAATTAAAAAGAATGTTCATACCAATAACAGGGTTTTATTAATGTGCTGTATCTTGGTAAAATAAATTTTTATTAGAGTAAGTATAAATAATTTCTGCCTAGTTCACGTTAATAATTTCCTTTTAATTTACACAAAGCTGAATTGTATGTTATTTATACATATTAATAACAATTATATTTGTTGCGATTGAAATACATGTCATTGTTCAAAAGTCGTGCAGTTTTCAGCTTTTTTGCTATTTGGTCAATCTCATCCCTGTATGTATATTTTTTATTTATTTTGCGGCTTTTATTTAAATGATATTTCTCTGAAGATGTAACATTATGAGATACTACATAATTATCCCATCGACATAAAAACAATCGCCAAACTGTAAGATTAAATGCCAATAATGGATATTTGCAAATGTCGCATTCATTTGAAATTAAATGCGATACATGAGTATGTTACCTCAGCAAGTAATTTTTAATTGGACTCTTTATTTGTATTTTTATTAATGTTTCACAAATTTATTTATTCTTTCATTATTTAAAACAAAATTGTGCAAGTTAGTACAATTTGATGAAATTGGTCCACAGGATGATCAGATAGTAACTTATACTTTAAATAAAATTAATGAAATGCTTAAAAATAGAGCGGGGACAATGCTTGGCAGTTTATTCCTGTGTGTAGCTAAGATAAGTAGACTCCCTCAAATCCGCACTTCTAAAATCCACAACTCTCTAAAATCCGCACATATTTTACAGATGTAAACAATGAAACATTCAGTTCAGATGTAGGTGCAAAATTTGACTTTTTTAGTTTTATATCAATTCCATATATTTTTTTAATTTGTAATTTTTGTTAAGGTTATTGAATTCATGCTTTTTCATGAAGAAAGATTAATTTATTTCTGAAAAAATAAATATATTGCTGATATCATTGGTAATCAGACCAACTATATTTATGTATTAATCAAGCTTTTTTAGTTATTAAGTCTGGCTAAACCTCAAATAAAGCTTCATTATTTTATGATCTTGATGTGAATTAGTAATATACCTTTGCAAGGCAAGTTTCATTGAATAATTTAAGAAAAACACATTTCATCTTTATAATTAATATTTAATTGTACATTATTGATTATTAATTTGACCTTTTTTTTAGTATTTTTATCATTTTAAAAACTATCTAAATTTTTATTATTTTAGTTTATTATTTATTTTAATATTTTAGCATATTGTAAGCATTTATTATACTTTTGATTTCATCATTAATTACATTGAAATTACTTTATAAAAAATGTAAACAAAACAATGACCAGAAATCTGCAAAATTCTAAAATCCGCAAAACCTCTTATCCCAAGCTGTGCAGATTTGAGGGAGTCTACGGTATACCAAATTCTTGATTTCTCTTCCAGAATCTTCCGATTTAACAAAGGATTGGATAAGTAAATTAAATTTTGAATAAAAGTAACTTCATAAAATGCATAGCATTACATTTAAGGGTGATTAATCTGGTTGCCAAGGGCAGCTAGTATGCTATAGAGTTTATACAAAATTTCCGTACTGATATTATACACAACTTAATTGTAGGTAAATCGCATTTTTTTTTTTTTTTTTTTACATAAAATGCCAATAAACATTACTGCTGCTCTATTCTGTTAAGCTATCCGGCTGATACTAAGCTGATATAATTCACTCTTATTTGTTGGATATGGCTGCAAACTGCAGCACTAGTTTCATTCATTCGAGCTCTGTAATTATAGCATTTTACATGATGAATGTCCTGTCCTTGACATTTTTTGTTCTGTTAGAATAAACTTCACCTGTGTTATTCCAGTGAAGATGATTTAACCAGATTAAAAAATTTTTTATCTCTTTATCATGCTCTGTAAATTTTAGGCTATTTCCAGATTTTTGTGATTTGATTATATGTATTCAGTAGACTCCCTCAAATCCGCAAACCAGAACTCCACAACTCTCTAAAATCCGCACATATTTTATGGATGTAAACAATGAAACTTTCAGTTCAGATATTGGGACAAAATTTTATTTTTTTTGTTTTGTATCAATTCTATATATTTTTTTAATTTGTAATTTTCTTAATAATGCTCTATTCATGTTTTTTTCATGAAGGAAGAATAAATTTTGGAAAAAATTCAAGATATTGCTAATATCACTAGTAATCAGAATCTTCTTACCAAATATATTTATGCATTAATCAAAATTTTTTGGTTACTAAACCTGGCTAAACTTGAAAAAAAATCCTTATTTTATGATTTTGATGTGAATTAGTAATGTACTTTTATGAGGCAAGTTTTGTTGAATAATTTTGGAAAAATACATTTAATCTTTATAATGAATATTTAATCATACACTATTGATTATTAACTTGACCTTTGCTATTGGTACTTTAATCATTTAAAAAAATATCTAAATTTTTATTATTTTAGTTTATTACTTATTTTAATATTTTATTATATTGTAAGTATTCATTATAGTCCCGAATGCACTATCAATTGCATTCAAATTACTGTTATAACAATTTAAACATAGCAATGACCAGAAATCTGCAAAATTCTAAAATCCGCACAACCTCTGGTCCGAAGCTGTGTGGATTTGAGGGAGTCTACTGTATATACAACTTAATTGTAGGTAAATCACTTTTTTTTTTTTTTTTTTTTTTTTTTTTTTTTTACTTAAAAGTGAACTGCATACCAATAAACATTACTGCTGTTCTATTCTGTTAAGCTATCCGGCTGATACTAAGCTGCTATAATTCACTTTTATTTGTTGGATATGGCTGTAAACTGCAGCACTAGTTTCATTCATTCGAGCTCTGCAATTATAGCACATTACATGATGAATGTCCTGTCCTTGACATTTTTTGCTCTGTTAGAATAAACTTCACCTGTGTTATTCCAATGAAGGTGATTTACCCAGATAAAAAAAATTCTTCTCTTTATCATGCTCTGCAAATTTTAGGCTATTTCCAGATTTTTGTGATTTGATTGTATGTATATATATACAGAGTGCTCTCCTTATTTAAAGAGGGTAATAAAAATATATAGAATATTGATAAGAAATATTTTATGTTTACATTCAGAAAGAATGTTTGCCATTTATTAATTTTTACAATCTGTAACAATTTTTGCTATTAATTTCGAGGTTTTGTTGCAGGAAAAATGATATCGTCACATGCAGCAGCATGTGACTTCTTCCTGTGGTGTTACCTGAAGGCTAAAGTTTACACACATAAACCTAAGTCCTAAATACTTGACGAACTAAAGGATGCTATTCGATTTGAAATTGCAGCAATTCTTCCAGCAATGGTGTGAAATGTTATGCTGAATTTCTGGGAAAGATTTCACAAGTGTATAGAGATTGAAGGAAAACGTTTAGATGATATAATTTTTCATACAAAAAAACATCGAAATTAATAGCAAAAATTGTTACAGATTGTAGAAATTAATGAATGGCATTTCCGAATATAAACATAAAACATTTGTTTTGTCCTATATATTTTTACTGGCCTCTTAAAATGGGGATATCTTTATGCCCCACCCTGTACATATATTCTAAATTATAATGTATTTTGTATGAAGTATTTTTATATTCATTGATGAGTTTTGAAGAACTCTTCATCTGTATTTCCTGTTTCTGTTTATAGGTTTAGTGTGTATTTAGTGGATATTTTATGCAGATAATGATAATTCTTATTTCTATTTCAGGATTATATGATTTCTCATAGCAGATGAAATGATTAACTTTACATATTTTATATTACATTTGCAGAAAAAAACAGATATTTTCTGTTTAACATAGTAAAATAATGTTAATTTTACATAAAGATCATCAAGCGATAATACATGTACTTTAAAAGTTAATATTTAGAATGAAAGCATTCATTCTCCCATGTGTGAAAAAAATGATTATTTTCTAACAACTTCTGCTGATTTACATTTTGTTTGAAAATCAAAAAATGGATTCCCAAGATCATACAAACACTACTTCTTCCACATCTAAAGTTTGTGATAAAGCAGCTTTTGTTTTTGAAAATCAAACTATGGATTCTGAACATCATATAAACACTACTTCTTCTACATCTGAAGTTTTTGGTGAAGCAGCTTCTGCTTTAGAAAATCGAACTATGGATTACAAAGATCATATAAACACTACTTCTTCCACATCTGAAGTTTGTGATAAAGCAGCTTCTGAGTGTGAAAATCTTACTATAGATTCTGAAGATCATATAAACACTATTTCTTCCATATCTGAAGTTTGTGATGAAGCAGTTTCTGAGTTTGAAAATCATGCAATGGATTCTGAAGATCATACAAACACTACTTCTTCCACATCTGAAGTTTGTGATGAAGCAACTTCTGAGACTACAGAATTCAAGACTAATTTTATTTCTGAAATTGATAAAACGTTTTTCACATGTTATGAATGTGGTAAAGTATTTTCTAGAAACACAACCTTGCGAAGGCATCTTATCATACATAGCAATGAAAAACCCTATGTCTGTGAGATATGCAGCAAAGCATTTTCTGATCCGACTACATTAAAGAAACATCGACTAAGTCACACGAATAATAAATCTTTTATTTGTGACATTTGCGGGAAAGCATTTTACGCAAAGGGTAGTTTGACTATCCATCTTCGTACTCATACCAAGGAAAAACCTTTCAAATGTGATTTGTGTGATAAAAAGTTTTCGCGAAAAGACCATGTAAAAGAGCACCTTCGGATCCACACGTTGGAAAAACCTTTTACTTGTGATATATGCCATAAAAAGTTTTTGGCAAAAAGTTATCTTGCTCTTCACCTTCGTGTTCATAACAAAGAAAAATCTTTTGTGTGCGAGCTGTGTAATAGAGGATTTTCTTATAACCATCATCTTAAAGGTCATCTTTTGACTCATACAAAAGTAAAACCTTTTCCTTGTAATTTTTGCAGTAAAAGCTATTCTGCCAAAAAATACTTGAAAAGCCATATACGCACACATTTAGAAGAGAAAAATATGACATGTGACACAAAAGATTTTCTTTCAGGTTTGGTTTGAATATACATATCCTTGGTGTCACTCTCATATGGGGATTGCATGTGCATAAAGCGTTGTATATTGTGATTTTTGTGATACTGAAGGAACTAGAAACGTGAAATATGGTATGGTAATTACTTAAATAATGCAAAGCTTTCTAAGAGCAGTCTAAAAAAAATTGGAATTAAACAGGGGTGAAAATATGCAAAAAGCATTCTTAAAGCATTCTAAATTATGATTTTTATGCAAATGTTAAAGATAGAAACTTGAAATTTTGCATGTTACATACTTATAAGGTAGAAATAATCTGTAAAATCAGTTACTAAAAATTTCTATGGAATTTCAGGAAATACCACACCGATTGTTAAAGTAATGGAGGCAAATCGATGATGATAGTCACTGTCTACGCTCCAACATAGGGTATATTGTATGTCAGAATCACTACCAAAAGACTGTTCAATATCACAAAAAGATTTTTTGTGATATTGAAGGGCTTAGAGACATGAAATTTGGTATGGTAGTTATTTATAAGAAGTAAATGCTCCCTAAGAATTTTTTCTAAAAATTCCCTATTTAAAAATTTGAAATGAGCGAAAAATATTCTAAAAATTATCCAAGTTTGTATTTTTATACAATTTTTAAAGCTGGATACTTGAATTTTGGCATAGTAGTTACTTATAAGATGTAATTATTCTATAAGATCAGTTTTAAAAAAATGAAACTCAAAAGTAAGGAATAAGAGAAAAGCATTCTATAAGTGGTGTAAATCATGATTTCTATTAAACTGTTAAAAATAGAAATTTAAAGTTTTGCATGATAGATACTTAGATGAAAATTTTATCTAAGAACACTTTCTAAAATAGTCTAAATTTGAAGATGTAAATTGAACGAAAAGCCTTTTTAAAACTTTCTAAATAATATTTTCTATGGAATCTTTGGAAATACCAGACCAATTTCAAAATTAATGTTGGCAAATTAATGTTGCAGTCCCTGTTTCAACATAGGCTGTATTTTATATTGGTGTCACTGCCACTAGAGAGATGGTAGACGTTAGCCTAGAAGCTTGGAATTGTACATAATGGTTTCTTTTAGGATTTAAATATGTGCTAAGAACAGTTTCTAAAAAGTTCTAAGCTTTATATAAAACTGAAATAAGCATAAAAGCTTCAAAATGCATTCTAAATTATCATTTGTTTAAAATTAGTTTTATTTCTTATGATTTTAAGTCTAATTTTTTCCTAATGCATTGTATGCAGTTTGCCAGATGCATAATTTAGTCAAATTGTGGCTTAATTAATGATTTTTAAATTATTCCTAATTGTATAATTTCTTCCAATGAAAATTAGACATGCAAATACCACTTAGCATATTTCAACTATTAGTAACCAAAACTGCAAATTTTGCTAGTATATTATAGCTTTAAAGAAATTAATATATGCAAATAATGAAATGATTAAACCTTGTATCAAGAAAGACTTGGAACTAAAATTTACAAGTTTTAATCTTGACATGAACGTTTTAGTAAGTACAAAATAATAATATAGATCGTATTGGCAATTTTTTATAATACTGTAGACTCCCTCAAATCTGCACAACTTTTGACCAGAGGCTGTGCGGATTTTAGAATTTTGTGGATTTTTGTGGGTCATTGCTTTGTTTACATTTTTTAGACAGTTACTTGAATGTAATTAATAATGCAATTAATACTATAATGGATGCTTACAATATAGGAAAATGAGTAATAAACTAAAATAATAGAAGTTTAAATAATTTTTAAAATGATTTAAATATTAAAAGCAAAGGTTAGGTTAATACCCAATGTATGATTGAGTAATCATTATAAAGATGAAATGTATTTTTCCTAAATTATTCAAAGAAATTTGCCTCATAAATATGCATTATTAATTCACATTAAAATCACAAATATTGAAGTCTTATTTCAGATTTAGCCAGACTTAATAACCAAAATAGTTTAATTAATACATAAATATATTTGGTAAGAAGATTGTGATTACCAATGATATCAGCAATATCTTGATTTTTTTCAAAAATAAATTATTCTTCCTTCATGAAAAAACAGGAATTCAGCAATATCAACAAAAATTACAAATTAAAATATATATAGAATTCATAAAATAACTAAAAAAAGGTCTAATTTTGTCCCTATATCGGGAGTGAATGCTTCATTGTTTACATCCGTAAATTATGTGCAGATTTTAGAGAGGCCGACCCAGTGGCGTGGATGGTAGCGGAATAACTGTAGCGCCTACCTCAAAGCAAAATAAATAAAAAAAAAGATTTTTTTTAGAGAGTTGCGAATTTTAGAGATGTGGATTTGAGGAAGTCTACTGTATATTAATCGATAATAAAAATTCTGTACATTGTAACAGAAGATTTTGTTTGATTATTTCATCTTTATGTTTAGATCACCCAGGGGTGCAGAAAATGTTTCTACTCCCAATATTTCCCCCAATCCGCATGAAAATTTCCCCAAAGTTTTACAGTATGTTATATGTAAATGCTGCATTACCATAGGTATAGAAAATTTATTCCTCCAATATTTCTCAACTTATGCGCGAGTATATTATAGCAAAGGCGATTCTGAGTTAAAATAAAAATAAAAAATATATATAAAGATTACAGCAAATTTTTGGAAAGGTTGCAGCAGAGTGAGGAAAAATGTGTGTGTGTGTAGGGGGGGGGGGAGGGAAATCCACTCCCAGCACTAACGACGTATTTTTTTCTTGGTTTTTTGACAAAATTAGCAGTTGATTTACCTTTATTTGATTAAATTTAAGGTTTTGTGATAATTTGGCTAAAATTGTAGGAGTTTGTTATATTTTAACAAAATTTCAGGTTATTTTGCCCATTTTGACGAAAATTGCGGTTGTTTCACAATTTTTTAACGGAAATTGCGGTTGTTTTGCTATCTTTTGGTGAATCTTGCGTTCATTTTGCGATCTTTCGACGAAACTTGCGTTAATTTCCCCGTAAAATTGCGATTATTTTGCCCCTTTTGACGAAATTTGCGATTGTTTCTAATTCTTTTGACGAAATGTGTATTTATTTTGTGATGTTTTGACAAAATGAGAGTTAATTTCGCGTTCTTTTTGAGGGAACTTGCGGTTCTTTTGCAACCTTTTAACGAAATTTGCCGTTTATCTCAATCTTTTGACGAAATTTGCAGTTTTATCGCGTTCTAGTGACAAAATTTGCAGTTATTTTGCGATCTTGTGATGAAATTAGTTTTTACTGCAATACTTGAGTAAATTTCCCAGTATTTTCATGTCTGAATTTTCAGATTGATGACTTAATTTTCGAAACCAAATGCTTTAAATTATCAGAAAATTCAGAACAGAATCCCCCTGACACATTGTACATATTATTCTGAGATCGATTTTGTGAAGGTCGCCATGCATATCTTTTTATTTGTAGGGAAATTGTTCTATCTCAAGAAACTATGGAATCCGTTGTTAAAATTGAAATCAAATGTACATATTTCTGGAAAATTTCCCCCGATCCTAGATCGCCGGATCGGACATATTCTGCACCCCTGAGATCACCCATGAATTTCTTTTACTTATCCTTTTGTGTCAGAAAATTTTGTTTTATGACTATTCCATCTTCATATTGAGTCCTTGTATGCTGAAAAAAATGGGCGCTCAAAATTGAGTAAAAACTACTTAATTTTAAATATGTGGCACATTCAAAATAGCTTTGATCCAAATGTATTCAAAATTGAGAAACACAGATACACTTTTTTGATTTCATGGTTGTGATCAAATATGAATCATTATCTACTGTCCTCCTCCCCTCCCCAGAACCTCAAATTAAAGTGAAAATGTACTAACATTTATTTTCCATTATAAATTTTTAATAAGAAATGTTAATTGATTTTTTATTAAGGAAAGTAGCAAAATTATTAGCAAGATACTCAAATTGAATATTTTTATAATCAGAGCTTTAATTGTAAGCACTTTTAGATTATTTTAAAATACTGTACACAATTTAATATTTGAATCATCATGAACATCTTTTATACTGCCATAAATGAAATAAACAGTTACAGGGCATAAAATTATTGCTTTGTTTAGGCTTGATAACATGTGATGTTTCAAAATTAAGAAAACATATGTGAATTTTTTATACAAAGATGTTCAATTCAATATGAGTACAGGTTATTTCCATGAGCACTTGTCGTGTAAGTCACATTTCTAGTAATTGCTAAATTATTGGCCACGGATATTTTAAAAGGTTTGCATGGCCTTATTCAATTAAGAGTGTATTTCGATTCACAGTGCTTATTTTCCGATTTATTTTTAAATTCTTTTTTGCTCCCAATTGCACCAAACTGGCAAATTGTCTTATTCAGAAAGTACTCAAGGTGCCGTAATTGTCGATTCTTTGATAAATGCAGAAAGTATTGCAAAAAAAAGCAATCAAAAACGTCATTTTGAACCGATTTTTCCGAAGCAGGAGATCTGTGGACGAAAAAAAGGGTCATGCTAAGAAGATAATTGTTTATAAATCAAATTCTAATGAATTGAGCGTAAAATGACATCACACAGTACCTTATACGTCTCTTCAAAAATCCCCTCAGCAAGTTTCATGTTTCTACTTTTAAAAATGTGTCTGAAATTGTATCAGAAAATTTCGAGCTGTTGAAGGTGGAAAAGCTTTAATGAAATATCTCTGATAAAATGAATCACATTTTTCAATTTTAAAATACTGGTATTCAAAATCGTTGTATGTGACTTACATGACATTTGCTCATGGAACTACACGTACATTGATTTACTGATTTTTGAATACTTCATTTATTTCAGTGTATGTATGCTTTATAACAAAAGATTTTGTACTATGATTATTCACTTTCATATTGAGATAACTTATTAATTTTGTGAGATGTTTTGTGACAGAAAATTTTATCTTATGATTACTTCTCTTTTATGTTAATATTATTTAGTATTGCTCTTGTGTGATGCTTTGTAAAAGATTTTGTTTTATGATTATTCTACATTTATGTCCATATTACCTATTAGCAGGGTTGTTGATTTCTTTTAAAAATCAATTTACTTGATTTAAATCAGATTTTTTTTATTTAAATCAGATTTTTTTTATTTAAATCAGATTTTTTTATTTTAATAATTTTTTTATCAAAACATATATATCATTAACGCACTAGTCTTTAATATACATTTTCTTTAAAGAAAATTAAGAAACTTTAACTGACACATATAACAACTACTTAAAAAATATATGCAAACTAAAGATAAATAATCAGATACTAGAGAAATATAGCAGAACATTTTATTAAGGAAAAGAGAAAATGACAACTGACATTTTTTTGAATATATATACAGCTGCAAGACTGCAAGTAGATTGAAAGTCTAGTGGAACTTAAATCCCATTCAATGTCAACAGAAGTTAAGGCTCCTTAAAAAGGAACTGTGAATGAAAACTGAAGTTTGGAATACATCTATGAGATGTATTCCAAAGAGAATGAGATGAAGAGATGCTTTTTTTCAGCTCCTTTGATGTGGAGATTCTTTAGTCATACTGCAATAAAGCTAGAGAAGATTAGGGCTGGTTCATCCCTTTGATGTAATCTATGCCAATCTGTTCCCCTATCAGGAATTATATGATGTCACTGCAAACATACTTTCAGATTGAGTATCGCAGGTAACCATAGAGTTCTGGCTAATAAACAGTGTTAAAACAATCTAAAAAATTTGTTTCTGTACTTCAATATAAATTGTTATTTTTTGCAGTCATTGCTAAGATATTATAATCTTATGTATGTTGCATTAAAATGTCATCTTGTGCAGTTGCAATGTGCTGCAATACTTATATAAAGTGCAAAGACAAAACTATTATTTTTCAACAATTTCCCCAGAAGAATTCAAACTTATCAAAAGAATAGATACTCAGATGTCAGCGAAAAGATGATGTTAACTTGAAGAATGCTCGGATATGTACTGAGCATTTTATGGAAAGTAACTATGCAAATGTTATGTGAAACAAACTGTTAGGATTGCCACAGGCAAGGAAATTAAAACATCTTGCTGTACCAAATGTGAAATTACTGGCTCTAAATACAAATGAAGAAATTATTGCAAGATCAGAAAGGCAAAACAGAAGAAAAGTTTTGCAAAATCATCATGAAAGACTAAAAACTCCAAGTCCTTGTAACACAAATGATGATTCATTAGAAGTCATCGAAAATCATCTCAATGAAATCAAAAGAAAATTATGTGAAAACCGATATATCCTTCAAAAACAGATTGTTAACTTAAAATTAAAGTCAGTTACATCCAATTGACAGTTGAAAAATATTAGAACAGTTGAAGTATATAAATTGAAAACAAGGTTATCTTCTTTAATAAAAGAAAATACAAGACTTAGTAATTAGATAAAATAGATAGCAGATGTTTTTAGTGAAACACAAATAAATCCATTCGTTAAAAAGGAAAATGTTAAATGGATATCTAAAGCTATGTCTAAGGCTATTAGTGAGAGCTAATAGCCTCAAGGGCATATAATTTTTGGAAAGACAAGATGAACATACCATTGCTTAGTGGAATCACATTAAAAAGATGGTGCTCCAAATTTCCTTGTGTTCTGAGTATTTTGTGCAATTGCTCCTTTTAATGAAAACAAACAGTAAAAATTTGTATCCCCCAAAAAATTTGCGTATTAAGTTTTAGTGAGATACATATAGATGAGAAATTATGTTATGATACAAAATTAAATGAAGCACTTGGTCCTTTTAAAAAAGTTCAATTTGTTTTAATTAGAGTATTATTTGTTCCCTGAAAGCAATCAATATATTACGACTTTGACAAGCTAATGAACTTAAATTAGTTATTTGAAATCATAAAAACTCTTGAATCAAAAGAGATATATGTTAAAGCTATTGTATCAGATCTAGGAGCCAGCCAAAATCTGTGGAAAGATTTAAATGTATCAAAGAAAAATCCTATTTTTTAAACCCAGTACATCAACCTTCAAAAATATGGGTTTTCGACGACATGCTACACTACATAAAATTACTAAGAAATCATTTTCTAAATCAAGGTATCATATTAAATGATGGCACAATCATTAAGTCTGATATTATAAAACAAATTATTGAAAAAGACATTGGATAATTAAAGCTCTAATATAAACTGAAACCACAAATCTTAACCGTAAAAGGTAATGAAAAACAAAAAGTTTCTCCAGCAAAAATTTTGTTTTCCGAAACAACTGCAAAGGGAATCTCTTATTTGACAGGAAATTTAAGAGCTTTGAAATTTTTTTTTTTTTTTTTTTTTTTTTGTTGTTAATTGATCTCTATTTTTATTTTTATTTATTTGCTTTGAGGTAGGTGCTACAGCTATTCGCTGGCATAACCTCCAATGATCACAAGAAACCATACAGAACACTTTATTACAGAATATACAGTACATACATTATCACAAAGACAACACAGACACCCATGCCGCTAGCTGAACTCGAACCGGGACTAGCGGTGTGGGAGCAGCTTCCGCTACCATCCACGCCACTGGGTCGACTGTTAATTGATAATTTTTTTGATATCATGAACAGCAGTTGCCCTGAACCACCAAGCAATAAACCATAAAAGCTGTCTTTTGAATTGCAAAATACTTTAACGATCAAATAAATGTGCTGAATTTTGTGAAAAAAGAAATTTCTGAACTTCATGTAGTCGGAAAAATAAGTATGTTGCCATTTCAAAAGGTAATAGTCATTTCAATTAATTCTCTTCTCAGATTTCACAAAGACCTGCAATCTTTGGATATCAAATATATATTAGCAACCAGGCTGACACAAGATATACTAGAAAGCCTATTTACAAATTATAGGGCTTGGGCGATTCAATGATCATCCATCACCATCGAAGTCATAATCAGATTGAAGAGATTACTTTTGGCCAATAAATTGCCAAATTTATCCCCAAAAGTAAATCAAACCGATTTTAATAACACGGAGGCCTATTTAACAAGTGAAATGCTGCAGAATGCTTTTGATTCAAATGTCGAGTCTCAAATAGGTATTCATGATGTACAATAGTATAATTAATATAATATATGTAACAATAAGAAGAATAGTGTAATTAATTTTGAAGATGTTCTTGAGAATCTGCATCTTTTGCATGGGAACTGAATTAATGGAAAAAGAGAATTTCAAGTAATGAAAAAGAAGCTTGCTGGATTTATAGCATATTGCTTATGCTTAAATTGCAATGCATTACTCAGAACAATAACAAAAAATTTAATAACCTATCCACCATATGCTAATTATATCGTTTATTTATCAGCTGGGGGACTTACTACACCAACTCAATCCTGGATGGAGACAGTAACAAAAGTAGATTTGATAATTTGTCAATTTCATGGAGACAATTTTACAAAAGACAGCGGTGTAATAAGTGTGCTCATATTCTTAAAACTCGTTTTCTGCACATTCAGAAAAATGTGATTCATTTATTTGCACATATTCTAACTTTTTAAGAAATAAGACATTTGAATTGAACAGACTGGGAGGCGGTTGCACAGACAATCACCTCATCATTTCATGGACAAAATCTAGGATTAGTTAAATCTCGATTCGCATATTGAAACACAATCAGTCTGTCAAGTCATATTTTGGTGGAGAAAACCTAAAAAGCGATTTTAATAGTTGACTCATAGGTTTACCATTATGTTTTCTGCTCTAAATTCTCCATGTTTTCATAGTTTGGGATGCAGAAAAGCACAATTTTAAACCTATGACTCAACCGTTAAAATTGGTTTTTAGATGTTTTCCACCAAGATATGACTTGGCAGACCAATTGCCTTTTAATATGCAAATCAAGTTTTAATTAATTCTGGAATTTCAGTTATGAACTCAATATGATTGTTTGTGCTGCTGCCTCTTGGCCTATTACAGCGTGCACAACATTCATCACTCATTTACAGAGACACACAATAGAATTCGGTTATCGGACAAATTATAATAGATTTCTTTGTAAAAAAAAAAAATAATAATAATAACATTTTATTAGTACTGGAAAATATTTCATAATGTATGCGTGAAGAGTGTTTTTGCAGATGCATGTTATTGCTCAAATTTAAATGCCTAAATTTGGCCCAAACAAACCAAGCACATGGAATAGGGACTGAATTCTTTGACATCAGCTGTACATTTTTACTCTAAATAAAAATTATCTGCTTATATTTAAGCATTCTAAAATAGAATTTCATTGGATTATGAATTAGAAAATGTATAAGTAAAAGTTTTCTTCTTTTGTGAAAGCACGCAACTGTGTTAAACTACTGTGTTCTGTCACTAATCTGGCAGAATTTAGGGTTACATTTTTGGCATCACCTCTAGACACTATACTTCATCTCTATTCTTTCTTTTTACTTCCCTTAAGAATATTTATTTAAATACATTTCTGCATAATTTGGCAAAAAGCATGTGTTTGCATTTGCAGTGTGTGCATGTATTACATGTATTGTAGTAATAAAAATAGTAAATAAACAAAATATGAAAATTAATAAATACATAAAAAATATATTTTTAATTCTATATCACAAGAATTCTATTATTCAAATGAATAGATGATGTCTATTTTGTATATTATGAATAAATTTAAATCATAATATTGTGTCACATTTCATTATTGATTACTTATTTTATAATACATAAATCACCTGCTAAAAATTATATATAAGGACCTTAGAAGCCAAGAGATACAAGTGATAAAATTCAAATTTGTTGCAAATTGATTTCAAAGTTGAACATCAACAGTAACTGATTAAATTAAAATATGAAACCATTGCTTATTTCATGACGATATTCGAACTCTTATTTAAATAACTGTGAAAGGAAAGGGGAAAAATAATATCTATATATTTCTCTTACGTGGTCGCAAAATGAGGCCGAATTTTTAGCTTGCCATTTGGCAACATCCGTCACAACAATCCCAGTGATTTATTTACATTTACATGACCCAATCATTCAGCAAATAGACATTCAGAGAGTACCACTTTTTAACCCTTTATCTATCGACGGTATTTATAAGTACCATAAAAATTATTTATTATAAAGTTCTTTTAATATGTTTTTTAGTTGTAATACTGTATAGAATGAGTTACAGATACATTACTTTATTTTGTTCCAAAAGCATTATTGGTTACACAAAACAAAAATATTTTTAAAAGGATGATTTCCTTTGCCTTTGTACCTTTTCAGCTTTCTTGGTGCTGAGGGAGGAGGATGGGGATTTTTCAATTCGGGAATATTTCTATATTTATATTGTAAGAATATCATATTTGATCGGTAAGTTCATCTTATCGCATTATTTGTAAGATCATCATATTTTATAACTACAAAATACTAAGAAATCAATTTAAAATGAAAGACTTGAGTGGGGTTATAAATACTGCACAAAATTTCTATAAATTCAAAATTAATTATTCCTTCAAAAATTTATTAAATGATTATGTAAATCTTTTAATTTAGCTTAAACAATTTATGTAAGATGCTTTAGAATGTAAAATTTTCATGAATTCACAATTTGGTAGGCAAAGTGTTAAACATAGGTCGTTTGGTCGAAATGCAGTGTGATTGGTTCATTTTACTGTGATGTATGTATTCAGCGAATCATTTTTATGATAAGACTGTCTTTTTAGACACAGAAGATAATGTTTTGTTCACATTTCGTTAGCATACTCATAGTGTTTTCAAAGAGTTTTGAATGATTATATGCCGCGCTGTGCTGTGTTATAGGTGAAAAAATGCATTTTTATTTGCATTTTGAACGAAATTTTTGGTTACATTTTTATGCATTAAAAATAATTGTAAATTTTATATAGTAAAATTTAAAAACAGGCTGAGTGAAAATACATTTTATTTGAATTTCATATGTTAAAATGTTTTATGATACTATTCATACTGGCTAGAGAGACCGCATAGCGTCTCCTCTCAATATGAATTGTGTTTCAATTCACGGGGGTTTACGAGCAGGGGGCATCTCATAGCTTTTTTATAATTTATGTACAGGTTAAGTAGTTACGTAGTTTAAAGATCTTATGTAGTTAACGTCTAAAACATAACCCATAATTGGAAAAATTCTTATATATATTTACCTCCAAACAAATAGTAATATTTCTAGATAATCTATGCACTTAGCTCAGTGTTTTCAATTTCTCACTTATACCGTGGCTTCTGGGGTCCTCTTATGTAAACATTACATTATAGTGTAATAAACGCCTGAAGGGCTCGTGCGAGTTCTCGAATTTCCTGATCGGGAAATTCTTTTCTTCGGTACCAGTATTTTCTTATAGAAAATCTCTCCTTAAATAATGTGAAATGTCGCTTGTTTGAACTAAATTTATTATTATTAAAAAAAATAATAATAATAAAAATAAAAAAAATACTGGTAAATTATCTGTTAAAAAAAAAGGTACCCGTTCGAACGCTGGCCTGTTCTCTCTTGATATGTAATATTTTGAAGGTGAAATAGAAATAGAAAGACATGTACATAACATCATAAGTACATAATGATGTGTGTGTACATGTACATAAAGATAGGCTCAAATAATTCTTTGGAAGAAATGAGTATGTTAATTGTATCACGGCACTCAATTGCAGTTTCTTGCAATTTTATATTATTAATGTAATAGTTCGCTTTTAATCAGTTAATTTTTAAATAAAAAATATCGATAGTATTTTAGCGAGAATGATTTGGCATAGTCCTGGAAAATAAAGTAAACACCCTCTACTAATTCCTCAATAAATTATCGAAGAAGAAAGTTACTGGTATCGAACTACTGAAAATAAAATCTATTTTTAAATGATGTATATAAAATTGCTTAAGGGGCCATCTGCATATTAAAACGAACCCAAACTTAATTTTTTTTTCAATGGCAATACTAAATTTTAACAAGATATTTCAAATAGTCGTCGGTTCAAACTAAGCCTAGACATCAAATTTCAAGTCATTTGAATGATAAGTTTTTGAATTCAAAACATTGAAAAAATTCTGAGCTTCTAATGTTAAATTGCATTTACATATTTTTATTAATATCTCCTAAAATATTAATCCTAATGGTACTAATTTTATATGTAGTAATAATACTCAAATATAAATACGTTGAATTCACAACTTTTGTAGTTTTATGATATGAATTATGAAATTATTATTAAAAAAATTCCAAATTGCAACCTACACTTTTTTTTTTTTTTTTTTTTTTTTTTTTTTTTATGGATTGAGATTTATTAAGTCCTGCTCTATGGAAAATCCAAAATTTCAAATTTTTCTTCTAAGTAGTTTTCAAATTATGCTTAAAAACTGCAAAATGATTGTTTAAGGAGCCATCTACTTTAGAAATGACTAGATATTTTGAAACTTCTTATGCTATCCTATAAATTAGCAGTCTTCAATGACTGCTTGAGTGGTACCTAAGATGCCTTGGATCAAGATTGGGGGGGGGGGGCTCTCTCGGTCAACAATCGAGTGCCTAACTTCAATTTGGATAACCCCCCTTAAATATGCTTGCTTTAACCTATTGCGGCACAGGACAAATTCATTGCTTAAGTGTTGAAATTAATGACTGACACAGGAATTTGAAAACAGCTTTATTTATAAATAAGAAAAAACTATATTTCACGCATTCAATAAACCGTAAATAATTTTACCAAAATTCCGGTGCCAATGTAGCGTTTGGGAATAAAAATTAGGTGGTTTCATAGATATACCACCGCGCCGCAAGGGGTTAAAGTAGTTAATTTTTCGGAAACTTATCATACGAATTACGTGAAAATTTATTTTAACGCTAATTAAAGGGTGTAGAGTTCATTTATGCTGTTAGAATTGTATATGACCTTTGGGGGAAAAAAAACTAAGTTTGGATTTGTTTTAATATGTAGTACCTCTTAAGGTTTTTCTCAACTGCTCTGCTAAATAAGCGAATTTTAGCATAATTCAATTACCTATCGAGTTATGAGCGATTTCGATCACGTGATCACGCTTTTTTCACCCGCTTTTCCTGCTTTCGTCGAGAAATGCAGTTGAAAAAGCCAACTTTGACGGATTGTTTTGAAAGACCTATTGTGTCTGCGAAAAAACAGAAAAATGAGTGCGATTCGATAGTTTTTGGACAACAACACCTGTTAGTTTAATACATTTCGGAACAAAAATAAATTAAAACTTATGTCACAAAGTCGTCCTTTTTTGATTTAAGAAAACCCTTAAATAAATTTTAAATACATCATTTAAAAGTAGGCTTTATTTCCAATCGTTTGGTACCAGTAACTTTCTTCTACGATATTTTTTTTTGCAGAGTTAGTTTTGGGTGTTTACTTTTTCCCCCACGACTACCATAAAGCATTGTGTGTGACAGTCAAGGATATAAATCTTCCAAGATTTTCTATTTTTTATATTATCTATATTATAAAGGACAAACGTGTTCGTAATGCTGACGTCTTATACACGGTGGAAACAGCAGACAGTTAAATTTAATTTTTACTGCAACTTTAATTCCTAAATATCGCACACAATCAATTCTTACACTGTGGAATTGGGAAAAATTACTTTCAAATGCAATTTGTTTGAAAACCATATCCAATTTATTTGAAATCTTTATCCACGTTTCTTTTATAATATTATTTTTTAGATTATTTTCAAGCTTTTTATTTAAGAGGCAGATTTTATAAAAGTCGGGCAGAAAAGGGGGTGTCATTATACAAGTCATTTTTGATTTTGCCGAAATTTTTTTCATGGTTTCTTCTAATCATTTTAGAAGATATGTATATTTTGTTTTTTCCCCCAAAAAATTTTCTGACCCACAAAAATTTCTAAAGCGGGTCACGACCCAGTATTTTTTTCGAATCGACATTTTTCTGTATTCTATTATTTCAGTACATTGAGCATCAACCAAAGTTATTTTTGTGATTACAACATTACATTTAGTAGCTAAATTGAATTATTTTGTAAATTTCATGGCTGACCTTCAGTGACACCCGTCCTGGCTCGTCAAACTTTGTCGCGGAAAGTGAAAAAACACCAAATTTGAGACCTCATGGACCCATGCGCTCAGGGTCAGCCAGAGTTCTGGGTTTAACTTGTGTAGTTCTACTCACTATTAATTGAATTAGCTCATTAGTTGCATGGCTCACCCTCAGCGCTGCCGAAAAATAGCTAATTTTGTATCGAATGAAACAAAAAAAGTCTTTCTGGTGACCCTATTTCAGTGCGCTGAGGGTCAAAGTAGAACTTGATAATTGTATTTTATAGTATGAAACCTGCCCTTTAACAGACATTTGACAGAACTTTGGCTAATGGCCATGCGAACACATACGGCTTACTTCAAGCCATTGTGGAAATGGAAAATATAATAACAAAACATACAATTAACTATATACGAGACTATAACTTATTCACTATATGTCACATTTTTACGGTCTTCTATCTGTACAAGAAGAAGTATTAGATTCGTGAAAAATTTCGAAATCTGGTTTTCGACTGCTTTATACGTTTTAGGAGCCAGAAAACCCGAAAAACATGTTTTTACAAAATGACTGTCTCTGAGTCTGTCTGTCTGTGTGTATGTGACAAAAATTTTGTGGGCGTTCTATCTCAAGAACCAATGCTCTTAAATTTCACAAAACTTTAGATTCTGTGAGACCTTGATATAAACTAGATCTGATTAGTTTTTGGTGTATATCGCTCAGTAGGTGGCGCTGCTGTACTGAATTATTTACAATTTCCACTATAGCCATATTTCAAGAATATTCATCACGAATAAGATAATAACGAATTTTCATCAAATGGCAGATTCAATAAATCCCTGATATAGATTAGTGTTTGGTGTAAATTGCCCAAAAGGTGGCGTTTCATGAAAATTCGTGCATTAGTTCCTGAGATAGAGCTTTTGCGATAATCACGAATAATGCACCACAGCAGCATCATCAGTTGAGCGATTTGCACCAAAACGTAATCAGCACTATGTCATGTCAAGTACTAACTAAACATAAAGTTTTATGAAAATCCATGCCTAGTTTTTGAGATATAGCTATAGTGGAATTTGTAAATAATCCAGTATAGCAGCGCCACCTGCTAAGCGATATACACCAAAAACTAATCAGATCTAGTTTATATCAAGATCTCACAGAATCTAAAGTTTTGTGAAATTTAAGAGCATTAGTTCTTGAGATAGAGCTCCCGCAAAATTTTTGCCACATACACACAGACAGACAGACTCAGAGACAGACATTTTGTAAAAACATGTTTTTCGGGTTTTCTGGCTCCTAACCCTTTAAGACCCAGCTCGCACGATCGTGCGGGTTAGACATACATTTAAATTTTTGCTTCTAAAACAGTCGTATGTAATATAAGCCCAAATTGAACGATTGTTCCGGTTAGCAGAAAGAGTAAAGTATCTTTTTTTATCAACAGATTGCGGTTGTAGTCCATGTTTTACTTTCAGGTGGCATGTCTAGCTTTGTTTACAAATACAACGGATATAGCTCATCATTTTATCTGTCGTAAAAAGGTAATTATCAATATATTTGTAATTGCCTAGATAAATATTTTTGCTTTAATGTCTAAATAAGTATAATATAATAAAAAACATTAATTATAGACTATTTATTTTGGTCTTAGGACTCAAGATTTCGTCACCCGCACAATCGTGCAACTTGGGCGTTAAGTTAGTCAGTGCTACAGTAAAGGTAAGTGTTTTTCAATGTTCATTTTGATTTCTGTTTCAACAATTTTGATGACAGCCAAAATAAAACGAAGTATGCTATTACATAATTAATACTATATTATTTTCTTGGGTGTTGTCATAGATAACCTCCCTTTTTTTTAAATAATTTTTAATTTTTTTCTTTTTAATTAATAAAATTTTCAAATACTTTTTCTAATTTTTTATGCAGTACTTTGTTAACTTTTAATAAAGCAAAATAAAATATTTTTTCAGATGTCTAAACGGAAAAGAATTCTCACTCAAGAAGAAATATTTTAATTGATGAATAAATCAGATTCTGAGTTTAGTGATCGCTCGGATGATGTCGATGTTACGGACAAAACATTTGAAGCAGATTTATTAGAAGGACAGTCAAGTTCAGATGAGCTCGATGAAGAAAAAATGACAATTTTGGATCATTCTTCCTCTTCAATGTCTCCTAAATTCATTTTCCAAAGTTCTACCTCCAAGGCGTTTTCGGAAAATACTAAAAGAATGAAAAAAGAAAAAAAGGAATACAAGTGGACTGTTAAAAAGTTCATTTCTGCACCTCATCCTGGAACATTAGATTTCACGCAACTGCAAGTATGTTTTTCATTTCTTAAATTGTAACAAAAAAAAAAAAGTTATAGACTTATAGAAGAAACTAAATCGATATAATAAATAAAAACTTTAAAAATATAACAAACATTTTTAAATTAATTAAAATATTTTTTTTAAGTCGATAAGTACTTCTCCAATATTATTTTTTTCCTTCTTTTTTAGGCTTTAGAGCGAACCATTTCCCATGTGTTGGTGACATTTCAAGTCTTCGCAAGTGCAGGTTTGAAAACTGCGAAAAAAGTTCAAAAACACGTTGTGAAAAATGCAACGTTTATTTGTGTATGTCAAAAAAAATGTTTTAAAGATTTTTACTGTAAAAAAATAACGAATCCATAAAATAAAAAATAATACATCAATAATTACCATATTTGTAAAAATTTTTTGGTTCAGTTTCTCTCTTCTATCCATTTAGAGCCAGAAAATGTATAAATCTTAACATGTAATAAGCAATGATTTCAGAGGAAAAGCCGAACCCGCACAATCGTGCAGGTGCGGCTTTCACAGAAAAAGCCCAACCCGCACGTTCGTGCGGGTACACTTCACGCTCTAGGGGGGCGAGAAAATTTTTTTAATTATTTTTTTAGGTGTCATTAGGGTTAGTAAAGAGTTAATAACCAGAGGAATATAATATTTAATGCTGAAAATGTTTCGGGTCTTAAAGGGCTAAAACGTATCAGTCGAAAACCTGATTTCGAAATTTTTTACGAATCCAATACTTTCTTCTTGTAAAGATAGAGATCGTAAAAATGTCATACAGTGAATAAGTTATAGTCTAGTATATAATTAATTGTATGTTTTGTTACCATATTTTCCATTTCCACAATGGCTTGAAGTAAGCCATATGTGTTCGCATGGCCATTAGCCAAAGTTCTGGCAAATGTTTCTTAAAGAGTAGGTTTCATAGTATAAAATACAATTATCAAGTTCCACTTTGACCCTCAGCGCACCGAAATACAGGGTCACCAAAAAGACTTTTTTTGTTTCATTCGGTACAAGATTAGCTATTTTTCGGCAGTGCTGAGGGTGAGCCATGCAACTAATGAGCTAATTCAGTTAATAGTGAGTAGTACCACAAGTTAAACCTTAAAACTCTGGCTGAACCTCAGCGCATGGGTCCATGAGGTCTCAAATATGGCGTTTTTTCACTTTCCGCGACAAAGTTTGACGAGCCATGCCGGGTGTCACTGAAGATCAGCCATGAAATTTACAAAATAATTCAATTTAGCTACTAAATGTAATATTGTAATCACAAAAATAACTTTGGTTGATGCTCAATGTACTGAGATAATTGAATACAGAAAAATGTCGATTCGAAAAAATACTGCGCCGTGACCCGCTTTAGAAATTTTTGGTTGTCAGAAAAAATTTTTGGGGGGAAAAACAAAATATACATATCTTCTAAAATCATTAGAAGAAACCATTAAAAAAAATTTCGGCAAAATCAAAAATGGCTTGTATAATGAGCTGCCTTACTCTTATAAAATCTGCCTCTTAAGTGATTATCACGTACAGATGACTACGGAGTATAAATCCGTTTGCATTTAACCCTTTCCTGCACGGACAAATTCTTTTAGTAAAATGAGAAATTTACGACTGTCACCAGAATTTACAAACGACTTTTTTAGAAATTAAGAATCGCTTAATTTCAGCTTTCATCGCAAAAGCAAAATTTTACTAAAATAATCGTGCCGTTTAGAATTAAAATTAAGTATCCCTGACTGGACACGGTGTGCCGGAAAGGGTTAAATAAATATTGGTAGCTCAACTTTTGTTTCCAGCTTTTATTGCATAAAGAAATTAAAACTTTCACTAGTCAATAAATAAAACAATAAAATATAAATTAAACACATGTAGTCAAACAACGCGCCTAAACCACTGAAATCAACTCTTGTTTACATTCTTCTTATTTTTTATTTATTTATTTACTTACTTGCATTTATTTAAAAAAGAATGTTCTTATTCTTCTTTTAGAATTATTGTTGTTTTTATTCCTGGCTGATAACCATTCATCATTATTTACATTCATTTTAAACGATATTGTTGACAACATTGCTCATCTTTGATGTGCTGTAGTTCAGTCTATATTGCAATTTCCATATTTCTTTGTGAATAACTAAATAAATCTAGTCTATGCATATAAGATATTATTCATAAAATATATTATAAAATCACAAAATGAATATATGAAACGACTCAACTTTTAATACAAAGAGGTTAAAATTTCCTTTTTAAAACAACCTCTGACAAAAAAGTTCGGTGAATGAATTCAGAACGGCCGATCTGACAACACTGGGGAAACAAAATGCTGCACCTGCATAGGGGCAAGTGTTGACCATCTTCCCCCACCGTTGTTCAGTTGAGCGTCGTTTATGTTCTGTGCAAGACGTGCTTTACAAAGTGCTTGTTCAGTGTGTTGATTCTTAACTGAGAACAGGAAAATGAATGAATAAAAGATCAGCTTAAAGTTTTCTTTTAGGCTTTGCAAGACACCGAAAGAAATTCATGAGGGGTGGTGCAAATTGAACATCCACCATACTAGCCAAATTTCAATCCTAAAGACTTCTTCCTATTTCCACGTCTGAAACTCGTTTTGAAAGAGATTTGATGATAAAGGCACAGGAAGAAAAATGCACTATTTTTCTTCCTATTTCCACGTCTCAAACTCTTTTTGAAAGAGATTTGATGAAAAAGGTACAGGAAGAAAAATGCACTATTTTTCTTCCTATTTGCACGTCTCAAACTCTTTTTGAAAGAGATTTGACCTTATTGCTGACATGACATCCAACGAACGTGATGAAACTTTTGACCACCATCCCGAAAGAAAACTTCTTGCGAATTTCCAGGACATGTATAGCAGATCTCAGCGGTGCATAGTTATGGGAGGTGACTATTTCGAAAAATGGTATGACAACTTTCGTTAATATTTCATCTACATTAATGTTGCAGGACTATTCATCGAACTTTTGTAATTCAAAACTAGTCGTTGAGGGCCGCCGTACTACTTACCCATCATGGATATACATAATATAAAATATGAAAATAAAACATGTGTAAATTATTCATAAAAGGCATTGCAATTCCAAAGCAAAATTTAAACGTACATTTCAATACATTTTTAATACATAATGCACTATTACGGAATTGCGGATACTAATTGGTTATTCTGTCAAGCCTTTTCGACAAGTTATATAAATCGCCAAATTACTCGCAAGTTATACAAAATGGTATAATTTTTACTTTAAATAACGAAAAAACAAATTTTAACGGTTATGGATATTAAAGCCTGGCGATGGTTTTTGTTCGACGCGATAATCAAGTACTAATGAATTGCGTGAAAGAAATATCCTTATAATTCTAAAAATAGCTTCCCATTTCCAATTAAAATACAAGGTGATTATAATTAAAGTTATGATTTCAAAAATCGATAATTTTAAAACTGCTGGTCACAATGGCTTGATAATTTATCAGAACAATCGTGAGGCAATGAAATTTTGTTTGGCAAAGGAAAAAAATAGTTCCAAAAAGGTCAACAGGTGGCGTTGCCACAGTTCACATTGTCTGGAGACATGCAAATTACTAATATGTGACATGTGCACTGCAGACATAGCTGCCATAAAAATGCAGAGCCCCAGCTCTTTGTCTGAATACTTCTTCATGACTATGATTATGAAGGATGATTATGATTATTCCACTCTTGAATTTTTTTTATAAGAACGATTACTGTGCACTTACAGCTATTAATTAGGAAATTTCGAACATTAAATTCCATACAAAAGGGTCCAAAAACAACAAATGGTCTGCGAAAAATAATTGCTAAGTTTGCAGAAACAGTTCATTTGACGCTAACTGGGATAGAGGAAGGAAACCAGTTTCGGTTGCGGCAGTGGAAGAAGTAGTGTAGTCGTAAAAATAACAGAGGCTATACCTTAGAGTATATATACTATAAGTTTCTTGGAAAACAGAGGCTATACGGTATTTCTTTAAAAAAAATCCAGATGGTATGCGGCGTATATCTCCGTATACTCTCCACTACATCCCTGAGTAGAAGGTGTGGTTACAGCATTACAAAAACAGACTAACAGTGATGCTGGAATCAGCAGTGCATGAGAAATCGGCCGTATGCTGGATATGCCGAAAAGTACGGTACGTAAAGTCCTAGGAAAATCTTGCGCTGTTATCCTTACAAAATACCTCATGTGCAGGATTTTCCACCTGTTGATCTGGAAACACATTAATCTTGCATCAGTAGAGAAACCCTCCAATCTGTTGTGGAGATGCAATTAAGCTCTTCCAATTAGTAACTGAACAAGGCGGAGGGCATATCGAACAAATTATGTCTTAATCATCAGTAAGGTGTTTATTCCGTGAAGTTCTCTTTTTTTGTTTTTATTTACTTTTGTAGCTGTAAATATGTATTCTTGTCTTTTCGCCAATATCTATATATATAAAAGAAAGTCTGGATTTCGTATTAATCACAGCACAAAAAAATCTACCGAACCAAAAATCTTGAAAATTGGGGCAAAAATACTTCTTATAACATCGAGTGCCGCTAAGAAGGGATTTTCAAAAATTCCACCCCTAAGGGGGGTAAAAAAAGAACGAAAATTAAAAAAATTCCTTAAAAATCGGCTTTTGAGTTGTTTTTCAATTGGTATCATATGCTAGTGTATTTTTTCATGCTGAATCGAATGGTACTAAGCAAATTCTTTTAAAACCATTAGTTCGTGAGATACTTCACATTTTCCAAATTTGGCTAAAACCTGAAAATTTCAATCTATATATATAAAAAAAAAATCTGGATTTCGTATTAAACATCGTACAAAAAAATCTATTGAACCTACAATTTTGAAAATGTGATCTATAATCAGGTTAACATGATTATACCTGTATACGCTATATTTAATTATCTCAATATAGTATATAAAACGCAAAGTGAAATTTCTTTCCGGCCGCTTATAACTTAAGTTCTACCAGATAGATTTTAATGGAACTTACATTGTGTTGTATGATTTTTCAGAAATTTTGTAATAAATAAAATGTAGCATTCTACGTTGTTTAATTGACTACTTATGGAGATGTTTTAAATCAGATGAACCCAATTACAAAAGGTTGGCTTTATTTGAAAAGTTCCGCTGAATGAATTTTTATTTGATTAAAACTGTTAACATGTTAACCGCTACGTCATTCATTGGTGACTAACATTGAACTTTCCGTTTAGATGTCTGACTTTTCACCGATGACAAACAGACAAAAATATGATATAAAACTAAAAATTACTATGATATAAAAATTTCTTTTGATTCAAAGTTTCTTTAAAAAAAACTGACCAGCGTAACGGGCGAAAGCTGCTAGAATTTTTATATATAAAACCCTGAACTCTATTTTTTCTTTTTGGCTAACTATATTCATGTGTTTAACGAATACATTTTTGGCCTTCACCCTGATATAACTCCTGATCTAACTATACTAATCAAGTCATTCTGACCAGTGGTTTTAAAGTTATCGACTTTTGAAATCGTAACTTTAATTATAATCACCCGGTATATCTTTGAATTGAAATTTGAATGAAATACAGAGTCTTAAAAAATCGAAGAATGCGGAAAATCTGATTGCAAATATTTCAGCAACTGATTACCCGATCGACTTCGTTTTTTATGCAAAATTTATGTTTTTATATTGTCTTTTATATTCATTCCTTGAAGAAGAAAAAAAATCTAAAATTTTTATATACCTTTCATCAAAACGAATATTTTGAGAGTAAGAAAAAAATGTTGATCGATATCAGAAATCGAGATTTCTGATATTAAATAAGCTTCGTTTTACTTTTATATATTAATTTCATACCAAATTTCAAGTCTCTATAAAAATTTGTTCGGGAGATAGAGCGTTTACAGACAGATGGACGCCAATTTTTTTTTCTAAAAATAAGTTTTTTGGAATTTCAAGTGTCTGAAAGTCCGTCTTTTTTTTTTTTTTTTCCGAAACGATTGAAAGACTTACCCTATATACCGTATGATGGGTAAGTAAAAAAAATTACCGTTATTATTATGCCTTTCAAATTAAAACAAATTAATCTGTCAACTTTTTTTTTATTTTAAATTTAGAAATTATAAAAGTTATTCTTTCGATCCACGTGAAAATGTCGCCGTAGACGTCACACAGACGTAATGTTGACGTCAGAAGAAGCTGAATTATTTCACAGTATAATCATCTTTGAAGGTAATAGATGGAGATTGAATATTGATTAAAAAAAGCTCCTACCGTAAAAAATGACACATTATTCAGCAATAATTTTTTTTTTAAATCAATAAATATAAAACGTCTTTGTTCAAAAATAATCTTTTATATGCGTTCAATGTTTGTCGTAAAAATATCTTTAGTTTCAGGTCAGCAAGTCATGATTTTTGAGAACATTTTTAACAAAATACGGGAATATGACGTGGGCATAAAACGCGAAAACTCGATGTTTCAATTTGCACTTGATAAAAAACAAAAGCTCGTGAATTTATTGAAAATAAAAAGGTAGATAAGTGTGATTGCAGATCGCTCAGAGGATTTCGTTTACTATTTGTTTCAAAACAACTTATCCTCTAAATAATAAACGTTAATTGTTAATTAATAATTATTAAATTCTTACATAGAGGATAATACCAATAAATTTAATTTTAAAATAATTGTTAAAGGAATTATTTATTTTAATCAAATTAAAAATGATTAAATAAAATTATTTAAATAAAATCCAAAAAACTTATTTTTTAAAAAAATCTGAAAAAAAAAATTAGCGGATATATAGGGTAACACCCCCAGTAATTGGCATGCACCAGTGATTGGCACATTTTACAAACATGTCCTAAAAAAAGATTTATATCCAGTCTTTTAAAAATTCAAGACCATATATCAGTTATATGCTCATTTACGTTAAAGATTATAACTTTGATTTATTTTACAAGATGACAATAGAGCCTAGGAAAGAGAAAAAAATCTGTCTTGTATCAAATTAGCCATTATGTTGCAAATTCTTGTTCTTTGGCTTAAGGAAAGCATGCTTTTCAATTCATTATTATCTGATTTATAATATATTTTAAATTTTAATTGACAACAGTTTTGTTTAGTTAAAAAGGGTTACTTTAATTGTGTAGAAGTATTTTCGACATAAATATTTGGATTTCTGAATTAATGGTAGTTGCCAATTAATGGTGCTTCAATTTTGCTAGTTCCGAGTAATTGGCACCTATTCCAATTACAAGGAATTCGCAAGGAATTTGAGATTAAACCATTTATTTTGGAAGTATTTTTTAAATTATAGACTAATTTTGTTTATCATTTGTTTTTATTTGAAAACATAAATTTTATCAGTGATTGGAATCCATTAAAGCTTCATATGACAATTACTGGGGACAGCATGACAATTACTGGGTATTAATGTAAGTATATTGTATTGTTTTAAAGTGTTCACATTTCAGATTAATATGCTGATTTCTTACTCTCAAAAACCTGAAATATGGCATCTTCATCTACAGTAAATTAATTTAAAGCGATTAAATCCAATGCAAAATGTAAATTTTTTTTAAAAATATAAACATATGCCAATTACTGGATCACAATGTGTCATACATTGGTGCTCTAGGTGCCAATTACTGGTGATTTCAGCAACTTTTTATAAATATATTTTTATAAAAATACTTTTTCAATTTTTTTTGCTTTTAGTGGGCAAAATAGATGCACAGATATGCATTCTTTGATTTAAAAATATTTCCAAGTAAATAGCTTACTTCTTTGTAATGAAAATTTAAGTAAGTTTAACGACAAATTCTTAATGTGCCAATTACTGGGGATGTTACCCTATATACGTAAAATTTTCAATTTCTAAAAACAAACAAAAAAGTGCAATAAATATAGCTTTAATAAATATATAAAATATATACTTATATAAATATAGCTTTTTACATATTTACAAATAAATTTGTTTCCAAATTCCGGTGTCATTCATTCATTTCAACATTTTCGACATGAAAGTGCTCTGCGCCGTAAAGGGTTAAGGCCCCTGTCCTCGCTCGAGGAAACGCTCGCGAGCTAATGCTATTTCTATGGGGAAACATTTTTCTAATAATCTTTCACATTTTGACATTTTTGAATAATTTTTTTTGCATTGGATAGCTGAGGTGCATGCCGACAGCGCACCTTTTTTACTTTTTCGATTTTGGTTGCAGATATTTTTTACAAAGTTAGTTTCACTTTCAAAACCGGTTCCGAAACTGAAAGTGCTTTTTAAAAAAATATCTGGAACCAAAATCGAAAAAGTAAAAAAGGTGCGCTGTCGGCATGCACCTCAGCTATCCAATGCAAAAAAAATATTCCAAAATGCGAGAGAGTTATTAGAAAAATGCTTCCCCATAGGAATAGCATTAGCTCGCGAGCGTTTCCTCAAGCGAGGACAGGGGCCTTAAAAATGAATTGAAAAAGAAAACGATTAATGCTTTTAAAAATTATATGGAAAGAAAAAAAAATGTGTTTTTTGGAAACTCAAGGCAAAACTTTGTTTTTTCTTTTACATAAACATAAATATTAATATGTGACAGCTGATACTGCAGTTTTTCTTTACATCTTTATAGCGGAAAAAAATGACAAATCTAACCAAATCACTCCATAAATAAATAAATAATAATAATAAAACATCAAAAGTTTACACGACAAATGCACTGCGAACTAAAATTCTGTTTTTAATATTTTGCTTCCAACTGCTGACTTATCGAGGGAAAATGCTTGTTTGAAGTTTTAGAATTATTCTGCTTTGATCTGATTTGCGAAGGCTGCTCCATTTGTGATGGATGTCAAAATAATAAAGTTATTTATGTACTGTGCAAAGGAACTTACATAAACTTTAATCTTATTTTAATAGCTTTGAGAAAATTTTCGAAATGTTTCTCGAATTTTATAGTTATACTTCGAATCTAATAATGCATCTCTTTTTCGGCTGAGGGAGAAATTATGAGTTTTACAAGTAAATATCTTTTATTTCTTTGATTAAAAGAAATAATGCAATATAAGTATCATTTAAACATTAATGTATGAGCTATTTTTAAATGTATGAAGAAAATATAATGCTCTTAAAATTAAACTTTACTTGGATTATTAAGGATAAAATCATAAAATGCATTGATATACCTTGCAAAGTTTAACAAGTGTTTCGCGTAATCCTTCAAAATTCCAGGTATCTCATCTATGAGACACCAGTTCATAGAGCACCTCGTTGGTAGATTTTTTGTCACTGATGCAAATGTTCGTGAAACACTTGGAATATGCGAAAAAATACGGCAGTCACTTGCTAGACGCTGCCAGTGGCACATTTGACCACTTACTGTAATTGTTGTGTTAATAAAACCCTCGTTTTCATCTCTTTCGCATTTCTTGTTTTTTTTTTTTTTTTTTTTTTTTTTTTGCCAAAATTTTTTATTTCCGGCCTTACATTGCTATACTAAAATTGATTTTTTATTTATACTTTACATTCCGTTGTACTTTGTGCGTAGTTCGGACATACTCGTATATATTTTTAATTCTAACTATAAAAAAGTTCGGTATTCGAACTTAGAATTTTAACACACATAAACCAAATTTTGTTAAATGTACTAGTGTGATAAAACAATACCTTATTCTAAAAAAATATTATCTTATTTCAAAGTTCTTTTGACATATTCTTTTTTTCTTAGAAAGAACTGTAGCTGTTAAACTGAAAAAGAAAATCATTAATACATTTTAAAAATTATAAGAAAAGGAAAAAAAAATAAACTGTTTGGAAACTCTAGAAAAATGTTGGTTTTTTCTTTTACGTAAACATAAATATTATGTGACAGCTAACTTTGCAGTTTTTCTTTGACATTTTTACAGCGGAATAAATGACAAATCTAACCAAATCACTCCATGAATAAATAAATAATAATAATAAAACATCAAAAGTTTATACGATAAATGCACTGCGAACTAAAATTCTGTTTTTAATATTGCTTACAACATCGGACTTACCGAGGGAAAATGCTTGTTTGAAGTTTTGCTTTGATCTGATTTGCGAAGGCTGCTCCGTCTGTGATGGATGTCAGAATAATAAAATTTATGTACTGTGCAACGGAACTTATATAAGCTTTAATCTTATTTTGATTGCTTTGAGAAAAATTTCGAAATGTTTCTCGAATTTTATAGTTGACTTCGAAACTAAAATGTATCTGTTTTTCGGATGAGGGAGAAATTTTGAGTTTTACTGGTTATCTTTTATTTTTGTGAATAAACGAAATTATGCAATATTATTATTTAAACATCTGATGTATGAGCTATTTTTAAGTGTATGGAAAAAAATATGATGCTCTTAAATTAAACTTTTTATGGAATATAAAGGATAAATGCTCTTTGATAAAATCTTAAAATGCATTGATACACCCTGCAAAGTTTAACAAGTGATTGGCGCAACCCTTCAAAGTTCCAGATCTCTCATCTATGAGACACCAGTTCATAGAGCAACTCATTGCAAGATTTTTTGTCACTGATGCAAATGTTCGTGAAACACTTGGAATATGCGAAAAGGTACGGCAGTCACTTGCTAGACGCTGCCAGTGGCACATTTGAACACTTACTGTAATTTTTTGCCAAAACTTTTTATTTCCGGCCCTACATTGCTTCACTAAAATTGATTTTTTTTTTATTTATACTTTACATTCCGTTGTACTTTGTGTGCGATTCGGGCATACTCCTGTGTATTTTTAATTATAGCATATGAGAAAGTTAAGTATCCAAAATTAGATTTTTAACATACATAAACTAATTTTTGTTAAAGATACTAGTGTGATAAAACAATACCTTATTCTAATAAATATTATCTTATTTCAAAGTTCTTTTGACATGTCTTTTTTTCTTTGAAAAGATATTCACTGAAAAAGAAAATCATTAATACATTTTAAAAATTATAAAGTAAGAAAAAAAAATTGAACTGTTGGGAAACTAGAAAAACTTTGTTTTTTCTTTTACATAAACATAAATATTATGTGACAGCTAACTTTGCAGTTTTTCTTTGACATCTTTAACGGTCGAATAAATGACAAATCTAACCAAATCACTGAATGCAAAAATAAATATAATAATAATGAATCAAAAATTTACGCAACAAATACGTTGCGAACTAAAATTTTGTTTTTAATATTACTTACAACATCGGACTTACCGAGGGAAAATGCTTGTTTGAAGTTTTTGAATTATTCTGCTTTGATCTGATTTGCAAAGGCTGATCTCCATCTGTGATGAATGTCAAAATAATAAAGTTATTTATGTACTGTGCAACGGAACTTACATAAACTTTAATCTTATTTTGATTACTTTGAGAAAATTTTCGAAATGTTTCTCGAAATTTATAGTTGTACTTCGAATCTAATATCATTTTCTGAATGGGGAAGAATTACGAGCTTTACTAGTAAACTTTTTTTCTATTTCATTGAATAAACGAACTAATACAATATAATACTTAAACATCTGATGCATGAACTTGTTTTAGTAGAATACGATGTTCTTAAATTGAACTTAAAATGATTAAATACTGTTTACATACATATATATCATTGAGATTAATCGGGCAATATAGAAATCATTTTTAGGTTTATCCTGATTTCTAATCAGAAATTAATCGCAGTTAATGTGTCTATTTAGCATTGCCCTTGATAACGAGCTAAATACCACATTTCCAATATTGTTCCAGTTTTTGCCAACTCCCATGTTTGATATAGTTTGTTATTAACGAGTTATTCCATATTTTGATGTTGACTTGTAGTATTATCTAATGGTTCTATATATATATATATATATTGCAAATGGAGGGGATTTCTTTCCGGCAATTTCCCCAAAGTTTTATTTCTAATTATAACTTGAGATCTGATGAATGGATTTCGATAGCACCTGCACTGTTAATTAGATAATTTTATGATTAATTTATTTTTTCATATGGGTAGGTTTTAATATACAGGGTGTCCCCGAATGCCATGTAAAAACTTAAAGGAAATGTAGAGAGCATCTTTAGGAATCATAATTACACAGAAAAGCATGGGTGGAAATCCATAGGTAATGCTGTATGCGAGCTCTCAAGGTCGGCACAGTGTTGCCAGTGGATAACATTTTCTTAATTCAGATTTCTTGATTGGCTTACCAATGTTCCCCCACATTAGTGATGGGCGATAACGAGAAGTTTTTCTCGATTTTCTCGATTGTATGAACATCTCGATAACTTTCGATTGTGTAAAATTTTTCTCGATGACTCCAGTTTGCAATTGCTTTTATACCATACAGGATTCAATTTTATCAAGAGTCGTCTATAGGTGCTTGAGTCGATGTTAATAAAGACACGACGGATTCCCTCGCTAGTGAGCCCCTCCTTTCATTGGTGTCTCTAATTTATACGCTATCTTCCAATATGAAATCTCGAACTGGGTCCTCATTGTATATGGCATCATATACCAAACGCGGTATGCACGCACAGCAAAAAAAAGTAAACAAAAAAAAATCTCGAATTGAACGAACAACCGAACGTAATCTCGAATCGAACGTTCAATTTTGAAAACTGCTCCCCCCCCCCCCACGGTAACGGGGTGGGGGGGGAAAATATATAAGATCGAGGTGCATAAGATCAGTAAGTGGTCGCATGCCAAACAAGAACTTCCTGCTTTTCTAAATTCCATATATAGTATAAATATTATTTACTGCAAGCTCCGTAAATATATATATATATATATACACTGGTGTCCAAAAGTTAAGCATAATTGGTAATTAAGTAATTATTTTTAAGTAATGAAAGAAATATGAATCGGAATGTGCTGAAACTCCAGGTGTGTAAACAAAATAGTACGCGTCACACATTTTCGCGAAGAGTTTTCCCCGAAATCGAACAGGGGACCGTCAACAAATTGAAAAAGAACGAGGATCTTTTGGATAACCCTGTCAAAACTAATGTAGCAAAAGCGTTCAAACTGCACATTATGATTAATTGGCTTATTGTAATGTACTGTGTTAATTTTTACAAGGATAGCATATATACTCGTAGAGAAATTAAGGTTTTTATAAAAACAGTCCTAAATTTTTCCAAGTTTTTTGCTTATAATTTGCAGAGTTCTTATTATAAAATAATGTTCTTTTCTGAAAATATGACAAACATCATTGTACACAATACTATGTTATCAGAATTTAAAAATAATAAAAAATTGTATGAAAAATGAGTATGTTTAGTAAATAATTTTTCATTGCGCATGCGTCAACGATATCAAAATGTCATTTGCATATTGTGTTAGCTAAATGTATAGAGCAACTTCTGTAAAAGTTTCATAAACATAGCTTGAAAATTCTGAAAATGGGAGCCTATAGAATCAACTCAAAATCCGTTATTCCTAAAGGAAGCAAAAAAATCAGGGGTTTTACCTAATTATAGTTGTACGTGCAATATTGTGTAGGCACCAAACAATGGAATATGGATACAACCCCTCATCTTTTTGCTTCATTTAGGGAATAAAGGATTTTGAGTTGATTCTAGAGGCTCCCATTTTCAGAATTTTCAAGCTATGTTTTTGAAACTTTTACATAAGTTGCTCTATAGATTTAGCTAATACAATATGCAAATGACATTTTGATATCGTTGACGCATGCGCAATGAAAAATTATTTACTAAACATACTCATTTTTCATACACTTTTTATTATTTTTAAATTCTGATGACATGGTATTGTGTACAATGATGTTTGTCATATTTTCAGAAAAGAACATTATTTTATAATAAGAACTCTGCAAATTATAAGCAAAAAACTCGGAAAAATTTAGAACTGTTTTTATAAAAACCTTAATTTCTCTACGAGTATACATGCTTGTAAAAATTAACACAATACATTACAATAAGCCAATTAATCATAATGTGCAGTTTGAACGCTTTTGCTACATCAGTTTTGACAGGGTTATCCAAAAGATCTTCGTTCTTTTTCAATTTGTTGACGGTCCCCTGTTCGATTTCGGGGAAAACTCTTCGCGAAAATATGCGACGCGTACTATTTTGTTTACACACCTGGAGTTTCAGCACATTCCGATTCATATTTCTTTCATTACTTAAAAATAATTACTTAATTACCAATTATGCTTAACTTTTGGACACCAGTGTATATATACATATATATATATATATATATATATATAGTGGCATTTTGGGAGTGCCGACAGAAGTGAAAACTTGAACAATTACTTGTGTATTTTTTTAATCGTCAGGAAATATTTTATTGTGCAGGAAATACAAGGACCAAGTAACCTCGGTAAATTAACGTCTACACGCGAGAGGAGGCCAGAGTCCCAGCAGTGGAGAACAATTTTTACATAATACAGATGTCATACACACACCACATTGGCGCGATGCTTTTCAGATGCTGATTTAGCGAAAACTTCGAAGAAATTTGAGAAATTTAAATTTCAACCCATCATGGGTCCGTAACGTGACCCAGAATGACGGGAGAAACTTTTTTATGCTAAATTTGTAATGTATAAAGCATAAGCTTTCAATAAACATATTACATCAAAAAATGAAAAATTGACCCTTGTCCTCCCCCCCCCCCCCAAAAAAAAACAAAAAAAACAAAAAACAAACGGTGCTATGGTGGAAAACCATAAAACTGCAAAAAGAGCGGCGAAGAAAAGTTAGCTATGCTATAATTTTTCTCCCCGTTGTAGAAGCAAAGTTATAGCCTTTTAAAAATTGAAATGAAATGAAGTGAAGAAATGAGCAAAATTATGTTGGTGAATAACCAACAGGGAGGGAGGCAACAGCCCCGGTTGTTCCACATAGCTTAAACTTTTACGTTAAAATTGGTAGAGAAAAAAATGAGCGATATTTTAAAGTGTATGTTGGGGGGGGGGGGGGAGGGTCAAGCTCCTCACCTGTGGAAGAGGCCCTCAAAGAGGGAACTTTAAAACAATGTGTCTAGGTTACGGCAACAATGTGACTAGTTCAATGGTTTTTCCCATCTCAAAAAATTTTACAATGCGCCTAAGGACTTTTTAAATTAAAAAAATCGATCTAAAATGATAAAAACGCAAAAAGCTTCGAAAACTGCTCCCCCCCGCCGTGGGAACCAAATTCGGAAGGGGGTGGTAAGAAAGCTGAAAGAGTGATCCGAGATCTCCAAGATGATATACAACATGACGGGTTTGAAAAAGTGAAAATTATCCCCTCCCCGCCCCCCCCCCGTCAGTCCACCCTTTCGCCTTCTTTTTGCTCTCCTTTGCAAATGTCTGCAGCAGACATTTTAATTTTTTTACATTTGATAAATAATGTTTACCGAATGATTCGATGAAAAAAAACACTTAAATTGATAGGTATTGTAGAAATCGCTACAGTTTTAAACATATGTTCCCCAGCCCCCTCTTTGAAATTTTTTTAAATAAATAATATTTATTGGTGGGTTCTAGGTACGTGACAGCATGGTAAGACTAAAATACGAGAAACTTTGAAAATTAGGTCTTCATTTCACAAGTTATTGTCACATTCTCATGCTTTCTTCTGCACCTCGTTTCACGATAAAACTTTCATTTCACAAAGCTTCATCGACAAAACTCTGCTCGATATAAACCTACTCATCTCTATTCTCAGCGAGAATAAAAAGCATCCTTATCGAAAAAAGGGCATTCATCAGAAAACCGCAAGCTTCTCGAAGTGCCGGTTTTATCAAGGTTAAATTTCATCGCTATCCTTCGATAAAGCTATTTCATCGAGGTAAATTTCCATCGCGAAGAAATTAGTTTTCTCGAAATGTCTGACTTTATCGGAATGAGATTTGCTGAAATGAGAGGCATATACGAAAGCTTTTTTAACGATTCTTTCATATTATAAATCTTTCTACTTTTGGAGTTGAATTTTAAGGGGCGGGAGGAGGGGAGGGGGAGGGGATGGTGATCGATGAGGGGATGAATTTTTTAAATCGTAGCTATTTCGACTAGAGATGTGTCATTTGTTGAGGAACGATTCCAAAGGAACGGTTCCGGCGGTGGAACTGAACGAACGGTTCCTGTCTGTAAAAAGGATTCGTTCCTTTTCGGAACGATTCCTCTGACTCGTTCCGAAAAGGAACGGTTCCTCGGACTAGTTCCGAAAAGGAACGGTTCCTCGGACTAGTTCCGAAATGAAACCATTCCGAAAAGGAACGATTCCTCGCACTCGTTCCGAAAAGGAACGATTTTTCGGACTAGTTCCGAAATGAAACCATTCCTAAAAGGAACGATTGATCGGACTCGTTCCGAAAAGGAACGATTTCTCGGATTAGTTCCGAAATGAAACCATTCCGAAAAGGAATGATTCCTCGGACTAGTTCCGAAATGAAACCATTCCGAAAAGGAATGATTTCTCGCACTCGTTCCGAAAAGGAACGATTCCTCGGACTAGTTCCGAAATGAAACCATTCCGAAAATGAACGATTTTATTTTAAAATAAGATATATTTTGATTTATTAAAGCTAAGTGTATTGCCCAAATACCCTTCAAATGTGTATGAAAAAAAAAGCAGGGGGGGGGAGGGGAGACGAAGAAAAACGAAAGAAAGAGAAAAGAAATTAAAGTTGTAGGAGGGGATAAACGTTTTATAAACTACAACTGCTCATTATATCCTCTTAAATTTAATGTTTAGAAAAATAAAAGTATATTATTTTACTTCATTTAACATATTGTCTGTTACAAATTATTTACTGTCATCTGTGACTTAATTACAATATTATTTGACGTGTTCATGCAAAATTGATCAAAAAGAAATAATTTACGAAGTTGATTTTTTATATCTGAGTGAAAAATGCCCCAGCTAGTATTCGAATAGCGAACCTAAGCGTGCTTTATCGATTGAGTACCAGGATCCGAAGGTAATGGAACACCATATAGACTTAGATACATGCACTAATACTTTTTCTAATTGGTAAATATATCATACGAAATTATATGTATATATATATAATGAATTTTCAAGAAAAACAAGATTAAAAGAAAGAAAAAAACTGATTTGAAACTGTTTTGAATAATATAAGAAATACATCATCATGTCATAAAAATTATACTTTAATGGGATAATAATTGATTTTCGACTATTTTAATAGTTACGCACTTTTATGTATATTTCGGTTTTATGCTATTTTTCCTCAAGTATAATTTGAATTTGAGAATCTTCTTTGTCAAAAGAAAAATAAGAGCAGCTAATAGCGCTCGCTCATGTATCACTTTATAAGTTTGGCGTCTTGTTTTTCTCTCCTGAAGAAGATGATTAAAAAACAATCTTGAAACTCTCGAAGATTGTTTTAATCAACTTATATTGAGATTTATTACATAGAGGAAAATCTGTTTGAACAATAGTCCAGGCAATAGAGACCGTATTGGGTCTCTGCCTAGCACACGATAATTCTGGAAAAAGGCTTTTTTTATGTTTTTTAATTCGCTATATCCGAATTTTCAACTTCCCACCAAAATTTTCCTCGGCAACTCCCCTAAAATTTGGTAAAATACTCCCCTCCTCCCCCCCTCCCAAAAAAGTTATTTAAGAAAAAAATCAATTATTTTATCGTTTTAGTTAAAAAGTATGCAGAAATTTTGAAAGTATACAAAATTTGCAACAAATACAATGCATGACTGAGACGTAAGATGAACGGGAAGAGGGAAGCCTGCCTCTCAACATGCGCCGCGGCGCTACATGCATTACGTTATGCAATTCCACTTAAATTCCTCAAATCTGAGTCAAATATTAAGAAGGACTACACAAACTAGTTTAAAATTACTGTAAAACATATTCAAAGATGTATCAGTATGTATGGATGCCTCTAATATGCACGCATTTAGTAAAAACCTCAAGAAGTAAGTAATTTTAACAATTTTAAATTAAATTAAAAGATTTATTAAATTAGATTGCATTAAATGAACTTAATGGATGTTCTTTTGTGTCACCTATAGGCGACATCAGGACTGAGGAGGTTAACCAATCGCATTATATGTCTTCGCTCTCCCGTTACTCCTCCGAATTTTTCCTGTAAGACTTACTTTATGTTTTGGGATCGCTGAATCCGAATTTTTAACTTCTCACTAAAATCCTCCCTCAAGAAAAGAGAGAAAAAAAAAAAGAAAAGTTAAAATGATGCCCAAAATACGTTTAATTTTGGGTATTATAATAAAAAATATTAATTTTAATATATATATATATATTTAATTAAAAATTTTTGGAAAAAAGGAAATTCAGAAAGCAGGCAAAATTTGCTACAAAAAAGATACGTGACATCATGACGTAGCATGAACTTGGAGGAGGGAGTTTGCCTCTCAACATGCGCTGTGGCACTGTATCGTCTGCAGCCCTATGTAAAAAGGCAGGGATGCGACAGGGACGGTCACACCGATCGCGGAAATTTAGGGGGCGCCAAAATTATACTACCAACGTTATTTTTTGGCCTGTTGCAAGAAAAATTTGGAAGGTCCCCCTCCCAGTTTACTAGAGAAGCGCTAGATTGACACTTTGCCGCGGGTACAGTTTTCTCTTTGGACGACCCTGGTCGCCTGAGTCAAGGCAACAGAGATCATATAGGGGCTATACCTAGCAAAATTCATGGTAGCTCTAGAAAAGACTTATTTTATGTTTTGTGGATCGCTGAATGAAAATTTCTCCCGGCAACTCTCCCCCTCAAACACATGCACACAAATTTTGGTAAAAGCGGAATTGCATAACTTAGTGCACGTAGCGCTGTGAGGCAGGCTTCCCCCCCCCCCCGCACACACTCCATTCATCCTAAGTCATAATGTTATGCATCGTACTTTTTTGAAAATTCTGTCTACTTTCTGAATTTCTAGATAAATTTTCCTCAAAAAATATAAAAAACCTATATTGGCGATTATTTTACTTTTTTCTGGGGGGAGGGGGTGAGAAGTAAAAAATTCGGATTCAATGACCCAAATACATAAAATAAGAATTATTGAAAGTTCGGAGGAGAGAAAAAGCAAACGATGTTCACCCCTCCCCGTTCATCCTACGTCATAATGTTATGCATCGTATTTCTTGGAAATTTTGTCTGCATCTAAATTTATAGATATTTTTTCGCTAAAACAGTAAAAAATTGAATTTTTTAAATTTTCTTTTAGGGTGGATTTTATTAAAAATTGGGGGAGGTGAGTTGCCGGGAGAAATTTTGGCTGAGAAGATACTAATTTGGATTCCCTGACCCCAAAAAAACACAAGCGAAGGGGTCATGAAGGGGTTAAGGGTGTATTCCAATCCAAACTGCTTATTGTCTGATTTATTCTTAAATTCGTTTTTGCTCTTTTTTTTTTTTTTTTTTTTTTTTTTTTTTTTACAATTGCAAAAGTTATTGTAAAAAACTGTTGTCAAATTTGGCCTTTAGAACTGAATTTCCTGAAGAGGGAGATCTGCGAACGAAAAAAATGGTCATACTGAGAAAGTAATTGTTTATAAATCAAATTCTAACGAATTGAGCGAAAAAAAAGAAATCACGCGGCCTCTTATACGTCTATTTAAAAATCATCTCAGCAAGTTTCACGTATCTACTTTTAACCCTTTCCGGCATGGGCAAAATCTGTTAGTAAAGTAAGAAAATATTGACTGACACAGGAATTCACAAACGATTTTTTTTAGATATTTTGAATTTCTTAATTTAAGCCTTTGTTGCAAAAACAAAGTTTTACTAAAATGTTATTGGTGCCGTTTGCAAGTTTGGAATTAAAATTAGGTATCCCAGTGTGCCTGAAAGGGTTAAAAATGTGTCTGAAACTGTATCGGAAGTTTTCTCGAAATGGGCAGACTCCGAAATTCCCAATTTCTGAGGAATCGTACTGAAATGGACCAACGTGGAAAACGGCCGGTTACGAGGACCGATGTATAAGTTAAAGATTACGTTAGGGTGAATTTTGAAGAAAAACAAATCATAGACCCCGATATCAAATATTAGATCAATGAAGAAATTTCCTACGCAAAAATAATAAGATAAATCGAAGGTCATTGGAGGGGAAAGTGATGATTATATTGAAAATCTAATAGACCGCCGCAACAGCCTGATGACCAAAACCAAAGCTACAGTAAAATTTCATGGATAAACTATAGCGATAAATGAAAGGTCAACCAAATGCCAATTTTCAAGAGCAATTATGCTTAATACAATAAATCATAAAGTCAGGGAATACTTATATTATGGGGAATAGAAATAACTATGCTAATTAATAGCGCACACAGCTGAATAAAATGAACTCTTAAAAACAAAATGATCTGTCCAAAATATTTAAAAAGTAAAGCAAACGATAAGAAATAATATGAAAAAATGAATACGTAATAAAATAAATTAGTTATAAATAATAAATATTAGGGATTGCATGTCGCTCCGAGATCTGTTATCCCTGTTTCCGGATTCGTTCACTTTTTCGTAAAATAGTTTCGGACGCGTTTTTTTACCTTGGAACCTTTTTAAAAAAAAAAATCCATCCTATTTTATCGGATTCCTTCCTTTTTATCTCGAAGTCGTTCCTTTTTTCTCGGATTCGTTCCATTTTTATCGAATTCATTCCTTTGATTACAGATTCGTTCCTTTTTTTCTTGAAATCGTCCTTTTTTCTCGAATTCGTTCCTTTTTCGGAATCGTTCCTTTTTTACGGATTCGTTCCTTTTTTTCTTGAAATCGTCCTTTTTTCTCGAATTCGTTCCTTTTTTCTTGAAATCGTCCTTCTTTCTCGAATTCGTTCCTTTTTCTCAAAATCGTTCCTTTATCGGAATTCGTTCCTTTTTTTCTTGAAATCGTCCTTTTTTCTCGAATTCGTTCCTTTTTCTCAAAATCGTTCCTTTGTCGGAATCGTTCCTTTTTTTCGGAACGGTTCCAAACAGGAACGAGTCCAAAGAACTCGTTCCTTTTGGTGAACGAATCCGGGTGGAACGGTTCCTTAAAAGGAACGATATTGCCCATCTCTAATTTCGACATTAAATGTTATTTTTGGTGTGGATTTTCTTATGGAACTCTCCGGTAAATATTATTTATTAAATATAAAGATTTTAATGTGGGAGCTGCGTCATTTTATAGGTGTATTCTGGAAAAAATGAGTGAACCCACGGGTGACATGTAAATTTCAAACCTTTTTTTTAACCCGTCATGTTATATATACATCATCGGAATGTTTTGGCACTTCCCTTTCATTTTACGAATCTTTTTCCTCCTGGAGTTGAATTTCAGGAGGGGGGGGGGAGAAAAAGCGATTTCGACAATAAATGTCATTTTAGATGTAGAGTTTTTTTTATGGAACTCTTCGGTAAATATACTTATTAAATATAAAGATTTTAAATCGGGGGATGCGTCATTTTTAGGTGTATTCTGGAAAAAATGAGTGAACCCACAGGTGACATGTAAATTTCAACCTCTTTTTTTGGACCCGTCGTGTTATATATGTATATATCATCGGAATATATTCGCACATCTCTTTCATTTTACGAATATTTCTCCTCCTGGAGTTGAATTTCAGGAGGGAAAGAGCAAGCAATAAAAGGTTTTTTTTTTTTTTAATTTTAGCTATTTTTACAATGAATATCATTTTAGGTGTGGATTTCAGAGGAGCGCTCCGGTAAAAATTATTTCATAAATACAAAAGTTTAAAATGGGGACTGCCTGATTTCCGGGTGCATTCTGGGACGAAAAAGTAACATTACGTCTACGGGTGAGGAATAAATTTCAAACTTTTTTTGGACCCGTCATGTGATTTGTTATAGGAAAGGTTTCGGAATACTATTTCATATTATGGACCTTTCTCTTCCTGCAGTTTAATTTCAGGACGGAAAAGCTACGGCGAGTGAATTTTTTAAATCGTAGCTATTTCGAGAATAACTATCATTTTAGAAGTGGTTTCTTGATAGAACCTTCTAGTAGAAATTGCTAATTATAAACATTTTAAAGTGGGGGATGCGTGATTCCCGGGTGTATTCTGTTAAGAAAAAGTAAACTTGTGGGTGAGGAATAAATTCCAAACTTTTTTGGACCCTTCATGTGATTGATTATTGGAATTTTTTCGAACTCTTTCATATTACGAACGTTTCTCCTCCTGGGGTTGAATTTCCGCAGGGGGGAGGGGAGCGAGGAGGGGTGATTTTTTTTAAATCATAGCTATTTTGAGAATAAATTTCATTTTAAATGTGATTTTTTGATGGACCCCTTTGGTAAAAATATTTTATTAAATATAAACATTTTAAAGCGAGGCGGCGTGATTTCCGTATGTATTCAGGGAAGAAAGAAAATAGTGGAGTAGTGAGGAGTAAATTTAAGCTTTTTTATGAAACCGTCATGTGACTTATCATCGAAAAGTTTTCAAACCACGCTTTCATATTATGAATCTTTCTTCTCCTTTCCTCGATTTGGCCTTATTACAGAAGCGCTTTTCAAACTTTTTTGAAATCATTTCGTTTTTGTGAATTCAGATCTGATTTATTTTTATGGAGACTTACAATATCTAATTTATAATGTATGAAAAATTCACAAACAGTGAAGACAGGCTGTATTCCGGGTGTTGCAATAGTTGTAATTCTAAGGGAAGTGTTATATCTTTTGTTGACTCCTCTTTCGTGATATACCATTAGGAAGCTTTGTAATTACCATTTTATTTTATATACCTCCCGCGCTCATCCCCCCGAAACTTTGTCCCCACGGGAAGCTCTTTAATAAATTTAACCGACACCCATCATGCGATGTATTGTTGGAAAGCCTAATGACCATTTACTCATATTATGCATTTTCATTGCTCCTGCACTACTTTGCCCCCTGGGAGATCCGTTTAAAATATTTCAATAGAGAGTCTTCTAATAATGGGTAAATTGTAGATCGTATCTCAATTGATGTACAAAAATCAATAAAAGATTTTGATTACTTTTAATATCATTTTTGTTCTTTACATTAGGAGTGCTTTTGGTTATTTTTTCTGTGACCATTTTGCTACTGGCGACTTTACAACTTTTTGCAACCAAGAAACGCCGTTACATGACTTTTCTACTATTGCGGCTCCATTATAACATCCTTTCGGTTTGTGGTTGTTTTTTAAATTCATTTGTTTTCAGTTTCTATGTATTTACTAAATTATGCTTTTTAAACATGTTATAACAAAGATTTTAATAATCGATTGTAAAACATCTCGATTGTAGATTCTCGAAATTAATCGATGACTTTATCAAATGTGCTTTTTTACGATTACGATTTTTATCGAATAGGAAATTTTCGAGAATCGCCCATCGCTAGTCCCACCGAAGCTAACATAGACAAGAAAATACGGGCTTCTTATTGGTTGAATAATTTAAAAAGCAATTATTGTTTGTAAGTAAATCGTTCTGAATACGGATGTACGTATTTGGAGCGTATATAGATATATCTTGTTAAAATAAGAAGAAAATTTCATTTTTTAAAAATAATAAACAATTGGGTTTGTAAATGTAGCGTAACTGATGTCGTAAAAAGAAAATGGGATTGTAAATATTTTTTCTGAAATATATGTATTAGGAGCATACATGTGCAAATCATGGTATAATGAGAAAAAATGGCAATTTAAAAAAAAATAATAGTAATACCGAACAACTGATAAACATCCTAATTAACGTCTTTAAATCTAAATTCCAGAAAATATTTCGTTATCTATTAATAAATATGCAAAATCAGAAGGAAATTTATCAAAATCCATGTTTCAAAAAGCTTCCAAACAGAAATTGATGATTAAATACGTAAACTCAAAAATGAACAAAAACAAAATGCTCTTTAAATTATTCAACCAATCAGAAACTCGTATTTTCTCCCTTAATGCTAGCTTCGGTGGGATCGGCAAAAATGCCCGCTGCGTCGCAAATTAATTTTTTTCTCAGTTCACTCTCGCACAACAGTAGTTGATAATCAACTATGTTTTTAATCATAAAATAAATGAAATTTTCTTTGTTGCTCGTGTAGAAATTTCATTGTTGCTCTTTCACGTTTTTTAAAACAATTTTACATTAATTTACAACAGCAGGTGTAACAATAGTTTTAAGAATTTTGCAACAATACTGTATTAACAATGCAGTTAAACACACGATAAAAACTGAAAAAATACAACTCTCATTCTAAAAACTATTGCATCCTAAGTTATTTTATAAAGTGTAATAAAAGCAAAAAAAGAAAAATCATATTCAAAAAATATTTTACGATTTCTAAAAAGGCATATAACATTTAAAAAACAGAATAAAAAAAATAATAAAAAGCATGAATCTCATTTGCTGCAAAAAAATAAAAAAAAGTGAACACCATAAAAGTCTCACTGTTCTCTGGCAGGAAAGATATGAAAAATTAGTTGAATTTGTTGCAGAAGAAAAATTATTCAATGTCAAAAAAGTAATAGAATATGGATACTTTGGAGCCAGTATGATAGTTACTCACAAAGAGACAGATGCTGAGTTCAGATTGAAAATATCGAAGGAACAGTACATTGGGGCAGAGGAAAAACAATGGAGAAAATTTGATCATGGAAATCTCCTACCTCTTCTGAAAATTGAATTCATGAAAAGCAGAGATTGCTATTTGTTTCTTTCACCAGCTGAAGACGTTAGTCTGCAAGATAAAATAGATTCTAAAATATTGAAAAAAGATCGACAAGCGCTTTGGAGATTGCTCAAGTGGCTTCGAGAAATTTGTGCAGCTGTCAGATACCTACATGATTGTGGTTACGCCCATTGCAGTTTAGAACCAAAGAATATGATAATCAGAAATGATGACGTGCTGCAAATATCTGAATTTAATCATCTATGTTCAACAAAGTGCCGCACAAACAGGTAATTTTTATTATTCTTTCTTCCTGTTTATTAAGTACTTGAGTCTCTTGGGTTTGACACTTTGCGAATTTGGCATTCTCAGCAATTTGTTTCTCACTGATTATGATACAATCACTGGAATATAGTAACAGTTATGTAACTGGAATATAGTAACCCAAGAGCCTGTTTCTACTTATATTGCATAGAGAGTATACTTTCACGTGAAATAATTTTAACACATACAGAGAATTTATTTTAAACACACGTAGAGAACTTATTTAAAAAATTCTGATTATAAGTACACTGGTGCCATTTACGTGCATTTATTTTAAGAAATTAATATCTATATCATGTGGAAAACATAATTAGTACTTTGCTATCATGTATTCGGTTAATGTATAATCCATTTATCTGTCGCTAAATATAAATAGTAGTAATTTATCTAATATGCGTAATCAGATTAAAAAAAAAAATTAAAGGTTAAAAGCAAACATAAAGCAAAATAATGATTCATCAGTTTTATTCTGATAGATGTTTATATCATATGGCAGTAAATCTTTCTGAAATACCCATTGCGCAAAACTTTTAAAAACAGAACTAAAGCTTGTATAGAAGTGAAGTATTATCAGTGAGGTAACGTTGAATTTAAGCATTTACCTTCCGCCCAATCCAAAGTTGCGGGTGTGACATTTACACAACTTAAATTAGTCACCAGCAAAAATATTTTTGAGCATTGGTTTCAATTTGTATGAATTTCAATGTAGACCACTTACACATACATTTATCCAAATCTGAAAATTGTCCGATGTATCATTTATTTATAAAAAAAATTATTTCCACCTGTTGCGGGCGTGACATAAAATGGACATGCATTTTCATCTTTCAGTGCAAAAATGCAAAACTCTGTGAATTATGACAACTGAGTGAATTGATTTTTTTAAATATTAGACAGTAATACTTAAATAATTATTCTATGAAAAAATTAAATTGCTTACTAAATTCTTGCTTTTGTAGAAAATATTCAAAATTTCCGTTGCGGGTGTGACGCCCTGTTGCGGGTGTGACTTGTATGGCCAATAAAATAATGACATACACAAATATATTCAAGGCAGATTTTTTTAATTAAAGAATTAATCAATATTACAATTATAATATCAGAAAGGAAAATATCAAACAAATTTCATTTCCAATCTTGAATTTATAATTTTTGGTGGTGGTAGCTTTTTTTACAAAAATGCGCTTTTTTTCCTAGGATACATCTGACTGACTGGGCCAAATATACACGTTTTCTTAAATTTTTTTTCACACATTCTAATTCTCTATCGTCACAATCCATTTGTCTTATTTGTCCATCAAAGTTTTCACGTTTATTTATTTTATTTTTTTATTTTTTAATGTGGAGAACAAAACAACTTCTACAAAATCTCCAACTGCACATTCATCGTTGGATATTATATCCTTGTCAAAGTATGAATACATCTGACTGACTGAGCCAAATATACACATTTTCTTAATTTTTTTTCAGATATTCTTATTTTATGTCATCCCCATTTATTTGTCTTATTTGTCCATCAAAGTTTTCACGTTTATTTATTTATTTATTTTTTAAATGTGGAGAACAAAATCTCCAACTGCACTCTTATCGTTGGATATTATATTTTTGACAAAATATGGTAACAAATAAATTTTCTTGTGACTTTTTGAAGTAATTTCTACATTAATTGTTCCTATGTCAATAGAAACAACATGTGTCCATTGAATGTTGAGCTCCAATTGTGCTTGGTGCCAGCATGCATGAAGCATTTACACAATATCTTCTGAAATTTCACATTCAGCAAATTCCTTTTATATTTTTTAGGACTTTTTCTACACACATGGCAAAATCTGAAGCTGAATTTAAAGTTGCAAAGCTTTGCTAACGTTAACATTTTCTTGGCAATTGCACCAACCCCGTCGACAACTCATTTACCGTGAGATGAAGTGCAAAAGGATTGCCATCCTTTACCATTATTTTTTTAAATAGTCTCTTCTTTACTCTCCTTGCTTTGTCTCTTTCCTTCTCTTGGTAGAATTCTTCATATTTAAAAGTGTTTTCTTTAATCTTTTTCCGATGATATCGTGATCTTTCTGTACTCTTCATTCTCTGCAAAAGAGAAGAAATTAATGTGTAAACTGAATAAATATAGCACTTCAAGTCCAGAAATATATGCTTAACAAATTGTTAATATTTATCCCTTGAAAATTCTAATCTTAAATAAAGTTAATTATATTAAATTTTGGTTAATTTCAAACTGACTATATACATTTTATGCTAACTTAATAAATATTTTAACAGTTTCTATTATTCTTACTTCTACTTTTTATTTAATCTGAATTAAAAGAAAAAAAATCTACCCCTAATATTGCTTTGCTTATTTTAAAAAACTAAATATATATATGTTACAGGCCAAACCCGATTTTAGGCCAAACTAGATTGGCCTAGGCCAAACTAGTTTATCCTAACGCCCATCGGATAGACTAGTTTTTCCTAGGCCAAACCGGTCTATCCTAACGCCCATCGGATAAACTAGTTTTTCCTAGGCCAAACCGGTCTATCCTAAGGCCCATCGGATAAACTAGTTTTCCCTAGGCTAAACTAGTCTATCCTAAGGCCCATAGGACAATCTAGTTTTTCCTAGGCCAAACTAGTTTGGCCTAACTCTTATAGGATAAACTAGTTTAGCCTGCTGTTTATTGGTCTGAACCAGTTTCTCCTAGGCCGATCTAGTTTATCCTAGGCCAATTCAATTTGGCGTGATTTTATTGAATTCAATGACCGCCACAGCGCCAACATTCTAGTTTGTCCTAGGCTGATCTAGTTTATCCTAGGCCAATTTAATTTTACGAGTTTTTAGCTCGCAGGCGTCAAAGCCTGAAAAATAATGGGCTCGCAGGTTCTGTATTTATGAATGTACGTATGTATGTACGTATGTATGTATGAATGTACGTACGTATGTACGTGCATATGTACGTAACGCGATAACTCGTGATAGAAATATCCGATTTGCTTCAAATTTCGGATGCACGTTCATTGATATAAGGTACTTTTATGATTAATTTTGGGAATTCATTGGATAAGAATAAAGGAGAGCGAACGGGTGGCTAGTCCCCCACCGTTAATTTAGAGAAATGGATTTTTTATGCAGAATTATCAGTTTTCATTTAAAATTTTAGATATAGGATCATTCTGACAAGGCGCCTCCCTGATTAGTTGTGGATGTTTATTGTTTAAGTGTAAAAAAAGGGCAATGTAGGTTAACCCCTCCCCATAATTTAGATAAATGATTTTTGACGCAGAATTTACGGATTTGCTTCACATTTGTATATAGGTTCTTTCTGATAAGGCGATTCCCTGAATAGTTTTGGGGATTAATGGTTAAGTATGAAGGGAAAAACTACATCTCTTACATAAAGAAAACTAGTTTATCCTATGGGCATTTAGATAAACAAGTTTGGTGTAGAAAAAACTAGTTTATCCAATTGGCATAAGGATAAAATAGTTTGGCCGAGGCTAATCTAATTTAGCTCGAAAACGGGTCTGGCCAGTAAAAAACATATCTTTCATTAGAAAAAGTATAAATGTGTATCAAGAGTCATTGCTTATACCACCAATGCAGAAATTTAACATGTTCACCTTAGAGATATGATGCATTGGACATGGTGTTTGCTTTTTTTCTGCACACTCGTGCCAACTGAGATCTGACTTGCATTTATTATTATTATTATTATTATTATTATCATTATTATTATTGCATATTCGAGCCAGAATGAAGATTGAAAAAATTTGCAATCAGGCAGTGTTTTCCATTTTTGAGAAATTAACTACCTGTCGACATATAAGCTACTCTTGTCATGGCGTCAATTTTTTTTACGTGAAGTCGTAACCGGAAATTCGATTCAAAACGTAGCTTTATTATCTTCTCAAAGATACATCGCTTTTATGAAAAAATGGTTTGCGCCATTCGATTATATATTATCTGAATCTGTTAACCTTATGCATTTCCGAAAAGGAAGTAGTTCATAAATGTGTTAGGATGTAGCTCTTTAGGATTTGAGAAAAGCCTTAAGGAATGACAGAGAAATATATTCACAAATCTACTTTTTACTGAACGGATTCAAAAGTTATGATATTTGTAACTCTCATATTTTTTCTTTTGTTCTAAACTACATTGATTATTTAATGAATCCGTATTTGAATATTGAAACTCTAAGAATCTAGATAATCATTAATACATTGTGTATTTTCCATTCTGTGAACACAACATAATTTAACAAGTTGGAAATTGCACGTGAACGTAGCAAATGAGGTGCGTTCGTACGATAACGAAGTTTTAAAAATATTCAGATCTTGCTGATATAGTACAGCGTACTCCGGATACAGTATAGTAGTCGAAATCGTTACGTTTCTGTAAATATGCAGGAAGTAATTTTTATTACACCTCAGCAACGTATATGTTATTCATAATATGTGAAATAGTTGAATATAATTAAAACACGTCCCAAACAACGTTCCCCCTATAGCATTATGTAGTGGAATACTTTTGTGTGGCCCTATAATTTAATAATAAAAATTCTTTGCATCACAGATTGTACAGAATGCATATTTCGTATATATTTCATAGATTCATGCCAATTCTATTATGTTCGAATGAGTGTAACATCATTAAAATGCATTTGAAAATTTTTCCCCATTGACCGTAATTTAATAGAATACTTTTGATTGTCCCTGTAAATTATCTATGCTTCCGACTTTCATAACATTTGAAATGAGTCGACAAAATTACGTAATAATTATATTTTTAAATTTCAAACGATTAAAATGCATTTGAAACTTTTTTCCCTATTGACAGTAATGTAACGGAATCCTTTTGATTGTCCCTGTAATTGATCTATCCATCCGATTTTCATAAAATTTGAAATGACTCGACAAAATTATGTTATAATTATGTATTTTAAATATCAAACGATTCGGTTGGGTAGTTTTTGCGTTGTTATATGCGGACAGACGGACAGACAGAAGGAACAGACAGACAGACGGACGGACAGACGGACGGACTGAGCGACAACAATAGGTGCTACGTATTTACATAATTACGAACGCACCTAAATATACATTGTAAATTTATCCAATAAGTATATAAACAGTATTTTTTAAAGGAATCTTAATTGTATGTGAAGTAAAACCTGAATTTTTTTTGCAGAAATTGAGTAGGGCCAGATCGAGCCGGACTGAGTCTTTTTTCACTGATTTTTGTACAGACAGAGCTCTGCGTGTACAAAGTAAATAATAATAATTTGCTTGAACAAGCAAACACCATGTCCAATGCATCATGTCTCTAAGGTGAACATGTTCAATTTCTGTGTTAGTGTTATAAGCAATGACTCTTGACACACATTTATACTTTTTCTAGTGAAAGATGTGTTTTTTATTGGCCAAACCCGTTTTCGAGCTAAATTAGATTAGCTTCGGCCAAACTATTTTATCCTTATGCCAATTGGATAAATCAGTTTTTTCTACACCAAACTTGTTTATCTAAATGCCCATAGGATAAACTAGTTTTTTCTATGTAAGAGATGTAATTTTTCCCTTCATACTTAACCATTAATCCCCAAAACTATTCAGGGAATCGCCTTATCAGAAAGAACCTATATACAAATGTGAAGCAAATCCGTAAATTCTGCGTCAAAAATCATTTATCTAAATTATGGGGAGGGGTTAACCTACATTGCCCTTTTTTTACACTTAAACAATAAACATCCACAACTAATCATGGAGGCGCCTTGTCAGAATGATCCTATATCTAAAATTTTAAATGAAAACTGATAATTCTGCATAAAAAATCCATTTCTCTAAATTAACGATGGGAACTAGCCTCCCGTTCGTTCCCCTATATTCTTATCCAATGAATTCCCAAAATTAATCAGAAAAGTGCTTTATATCAATGAACGTTCATCCAAAATTTGAAGCAAATCGGATATTTCTATCACGAGTTATCGCGTTATGTACATACGCACGTACATACGTACGTACATTCGTACATACATACGTACATACATACGTACATTCATACATACAGAACCTGCGAGCCCATTATTTCTGAGGCTTTGACGCCTGCGAGCTAAAAACTTGTAAAATTAAATTGGCCTAGGATAAACTAGATCAGCCTAGGACAAACTAGAATGTTGGCGCTGTGGCGGTCATCGAATTCAATAAAATCACGCCAAATTGAATTGGCCTAGGATAAACTAGATCGGCCTAGGAGAAACTAGTTCAGACCAATAAACAGCAGGCTAAACTAGTTTATCCTATAAGAGTTAGGCCAAACTGGTTTGGCCTAGGAAAAACTAGATTGTCCTATGGGCTTTAGGATAGACTAGTTTGGCCTAGGAAAAACTAGTTTATCCGATGGACCTTAGGATAGACCGGTTTGGCCTAGGAAAAACTAGTTTATCCGATGGGCGTTAGGATAGACCGGTTTGGCCTAGGAAAAACTAGTCTATCCGATGGGCGTTAGGATAAACTAGTTTGGCCTAGGCCAATCTAGTTTGGCCTAAAATCGGGTTTGGCCTGTAACATATATATTAGATAAATACTATCAAATAACAAATATATATATATATATATATATATAAAACAAAATAAAATTAACACATTTAAAGATAATTGCTAAAATATTGTTTCCTATTTTTTTTTTTTAATTTCTCTAAAAATTTTACCTTCTTAAATTAATTTCTTAATCATATATCATTAATAAAATGATTTTCTTATAATAAAGCAACAGTTTTATCAATCCAAACTGAATAAATCAACTGCACACAGTGTCACATACTCAGATGATGCAAATTTTTATTTATTAACTGGAATTCACTCTATTAAATCAAAGGATATAATTAAAGCTGCCAAGTACATGTTTTACAGCATATTATTCTTATATAAATTTACATATAATTTGTTCAAATATACATTTGTATTCAAATTTAAAAGGCGTTGCGGGTGTGACTTTAATTAAATGTCACACCTGGAACAGGGACATGTCACGCCCGCAACGCTCAATAATTATAATTAAAATATTAATTAATTTTTTTGTGTCAGTAATTCAAAGTATTTTAATAAACTATTTTTGAATATAAAGTTTCATAACTTTAAATCAAAAATATTTTTCTGTAGAGATATAAATGTAACTTTTTGTTGCGGGTGTGACATAATAATTAAGAGTAATTAAATATGCTTACCTTTTGTAATGAAGATTAGTGAACACTTCTCTGCAGAAAAAAACTCTCAACAATAGCTTTCAGATCATATATATCCAAGTTTGGAGATTTTTAGAATGTTTGTTCAGCTGTACGAGACCATGAAATGTAAAGATTTTTGCTGCAGTCTATATTACAAAGTCATAGCGTCATTTTATTAATTAAAATAAGTATGTTAATGACAAAAATTTAATTATTTTTTGATAAAATATGAAATAGTACACTCTTAACTGTTAATATGCAAAATTTCAATCATATTTAAAGAAATTTAAATTTTCATCCTTATGTCCATTTTTTTGTGAATTGGGCGCTTCATGTTTATGTAACTGGTTTTCATAAAATGAATTTGCGCCCTGGTGACCAATCTTCACTCATAACAAATGTAGAAGACTTCTGTTGTTATTTTATATCAGAAACTTCCACCATGGTGCCCAAAGCCAATAATTTAAGCATTTAATATAGTTATTATATTTCTTAAACATTTAAAACAAAATTGTTGTAAGCATTATGTACAAGCATCATACAGGGTGAGTCATAAATATCGAAACAATAGGCTATCTCCTTAAATATTGCCCCTGGACCCATACTTCCAATTGCAAAAATTCATTAAAAAAGGTGAAATTTCTGATAAGAAAAGTTGCAACTCCATGGGGGGTCTATTTGAAAAAATACGAAAATTAAATTTTTATACGGCTCCCGTAGGGCAAAATTCCCAGTTAGAAAATTATTCCTTATCCATTCCTAAATTGAACAAAACAAATTTCATCTCCGTATCTAAAAATCCCACAGAGATGTTAAATCCCAAAATCCTCAAAAATTCCTGACTTACACCACTTTTCCCTGCCTCTAAACTGTGATTTCTTGACAATTTCAACGCTTGTTAGGGAACATTCACAAATTGCAATTTCATAAAAATCGGTTTAAGATAGCGCTTTTTCTTTGGACATAAAATAGCAGCGTATAGTTTTTACGCTAAATTGGTATACCAGACGTCTGCCCGGGTCAAAATATCTAGGTCAGGTTCCAAACTGACCCATAGGTGAATAAGTTCGGCGTGGCCTGAAAAAATGTCAACATCATAACCCGGACCGGTCTGGAAAATAGTTTAAATCATAGCCCGGTTCTGTCGCAAATTTCTACATAGTTTTTTAATTCGGCGTGGAAAAAAATGTTTCATATCGAGGAGTTCTGACCAAAAAAAATTTTTATAGCTTTTCGTTTTTTATATTTATACTTTTTATTATTAAAGAAGCGCCAAAGGCTGTAATATATTTATTTTATCAATGAATCTCTATTTATATGTAAATGTTTCACTTATATTTTAATATCATTAATCCGTATCCCATGCGTTGGAGACTCTGAAAAATGTTATACACTAAAGACGGAATCACATAGAAAAGAAAAAATACGTTATAGACAGATGCTCTCCTTAGAAGATGCAATTGAAGCTTATTCTCTTTTCAAGTACTATTGCATTTATTTTGCATGGATCAACATATTTTCCGTTTAAGACAGAATTCCGTCATAGGCAGATTTTTTTCACTGGTTTTATTGTATTTAATTTTTTTAGCCTTTGAATAATCTATTTTTAAAAAAAATTAAAGGTTTTTTTTTTTTTTTTTTTGTAAAATAAAGATTTTAAAATCTATAGGTTTTTCGTAAAAAATTCGATAGAACCGAATTTTATTTATTTTATGCACGTGTTAAATCAGTCAGAGACAGTGATTTTAATACGGGTTTGTCGAGACCGGGTTTGAAAATTTCATCCAGAGTGCACCTAAGTTGAAGGAAGTAGTCCCCTCCTTTATGAAAAGTACGTTAGGTCCGGCCAGGCGGGTCTTCAGAAAAAAAATAACATCTCGGTCCTGGCCCTACCTGGACCCAGAATACAGATTTTTTAACATCTTCTGGAGGACGATAAAAAGCCTGAAGTTGTCAGAGGTAAATTTAAAAAGAAAAAAAGAAGACTTAATCTGCATCTTAGAAAAAGCATTTTTTTAAATAACTGACGGACATTTAAACAATGCACTTCGTTTTTCTGCATAAAGAATTTTTTATCCTCTATTTCTTGTCTTTAAATTATTAAATGTTAAGAATTTTTAAAAGAAAAAAGAACTTGAAACACGTCATTTTTTATTTTTTTACATTAGTTTTGTTTCGGTAAATTTGAAAAAATGTTTACTTTTGAAAAAATGTTTGCTTTTAAAATATGATTTTTTTAAAAGTTATAGTATTTTTTCAATAAAAATTTTTAATAGTTTTAAAATTAATATATAAAAAACCTTGGAACAAAACTAAAATCAGATTTTTATCTTTAATTAAAAGGGAAGAAATTGAAATCCAATAAAAAATCTTACGAGTTTTAACGATTTTTGATTGTCCCATTTAAACCAGTACTAACCACATGATACTTTTATAAATTGTATCAGAAAATTTAAAATGTGATTTTCTTAGCAAATTATAAGGCTAACCCTCACAAAAAAAGAAAAAAAATCAAAATTCTAACTCAAGAAATAGATTTTTTACGCGTTTTCTAGAACTGTTAAAGTAACATCGTTTTTTTAATTGCGCGCATTTCAATTTGTGTCTAATCCCTTAAAACCTGATGAATTTTTTAAACGGCTATAACTTTGCGAATTTTGGAGATATGAAGATGCAACTTTTTGTGTCTTATTCAGGACTGAATAAGGAAAGTTTTCCTAATTGGAAATTTTGTCTTACGGGGGCCATATAAAAATTTAATTTTCGTAACTTTTCAACTAGACCCCCCCATGGAGTCGCAATTTATCTTATCAAAAATTTCACATTTTTTTTATGAATTTTTGCAATTGGAAGTATGGGTCTAAAGGCAATAGTTACAGAGATAGCCTATTGTTTCGATATTTATGATTCACCCTGTATACCATGTACCAATTGCAATTGCTATATTAGTACTTTTATTTTAGTCGTGTGCATGCGATAATATCGCCAGATAATATATCCATACCATAGTTATATCGTACTTGATTTAAAGAATTTGTTCACTTCCTTTAACCCTTTCCGGCGCACTACTCTTTAAAGTTGGAATTTAAAGAAAACAAAAATTAGGCAATCTATTTAGGCCTAGAGGAGTACACAGGTATTGTTTTGTAAAGATTGCACTAACCATTTTAATTATACAACTGTTGCCGAAGTGGTAACCTCCCATAAGTAAATCATTGATAAGCGCAGTGAGAAGAGCATTGCTGTGAAGCGTGTATTACAGTAAAACATTTTCTCTATTATTTAAAAATAGTAGAGTTTGATCTCTGTGGTGCTGCCATCTAGAACTCAAAAGAAAGATTTAAAGTAGCCTTTAGAGTAGTTTTTGAAATATTCACGGAGTTTTTGTGTCTCTTAACAGGGGGATCTTTAGGTGTTGCCGACCCGGCAACACTGCGCGTTAAGGGGTTAAACTAGTCGTTTGTCTAATCTCGAAACTTTCTTCAACCTCATATATGTTAATACTTTGAAATTCAGTAGCACAGAGTCAAAATTAAATGGTAGGTTCTGCTTATCATGAGGATTCTAAAGAAATGAAATTGAACAGTTCTTGAGATCTGACTATCGCAAAAACAGTGTAAATCATCCAACTGGCAGCATAGTAGCACCACCTATTGCATGGTTAATACCAAAAAATTATCAGCAAAATCTATTTTCAACATATAACTGAATCTGAAGTTTGATGAAAATACGCGTATCAATTCTTAAGATAGGCCTATTACTGAAATCTCAAATATGCACCATAGCAACGTCTCATACCAGAAGCTAAATTAACACCAGTTTATATAAAGGTCTAACTGAATCTAAAATTTTGTGAAATTCAGTTATTTAGTTCTTGAGACGGAGTATCCACAAATTTTTTGTCACTTACAGGCAGACAGACAAGCATTTGATAGAAAAAATGAAATTGTGATTAAGGTCTTCTAAGATGTATAAATCCATCAAAAATCAGACGTCGAATTTTTTCGCGAATTCAATATTTTCTTCTTTTAAAGAGAGAAGATAGCAAAAATGCATATTTCAAAATTTTCATTTAAAATATACGCCTGTTATTTATCTATATTATAAAGACCAAACGTATCTGTGCGTAACGCATACGTCATTTGGGAATGGCAACACTTTCCCCTGCGATTTCGGTATTGCAATTTTAGCTACTGAAAATTTTTAAACGTATAAACATCGCACATTTTCAATTTTTACACCATCGAATAGGGGAAAAAAATGTACTTTAAAATGCAATTTATTTGAAAACTGTATCTTAATTCATTTTTGAAATATTAATTTTTTTGTAGTATTTAATACCGCTTTTCTAATCGTGGCAACAGCCGTTCTTCATTTCTATTAAAAGTGAAGGAAAAAAGGGGAAAAAATGATTACTGATTGCTGTATCTTTAAGTTGCCATTTTCTCATTAAATGGGGAAAAAAGAAATTTAAATAAGTACCCATTGAATTTTGATTTCATTTACAAAATTTGATTTACACTTAAAAGAATATCAACAGTTTAATATCTGCTTCAGCTAATAGCATCGAGACTTCAAGTTTTGAATCAAAATGATTACATTAAAATGCAATTTTTTTGAAAAGGTGAATACAGATACGAAATGTGCATTTATAAATTTTGATATTGTATAAAAGATATCGGGTTTAGATTTCACGGTGAAAAAAATTCAATTCCATGATGGAGTCAAATTGGAATAAATTACACTTTTTTCTTCATTTTGGAATATTAGAATAAGAGCCTTTATTGTTAACTTTATCACAATAACAGAACTTTATAATTTTTTATTGCTTACATGTGAGTTTAAATTTTAACAATTTCTACAACTGAGTTTAATAGAAATAGTATTTTGTTAACTTTAAGTCAAATGCGATTTCTTTAAGAGTTAGATATACTCATATAAGGTGCATTTTTAACTATAACTAATTTTGTAAATTTATTATAAATCAATGAAACAGTTCCTTCTTAAACATTTTCTTCCGTCAAAATTTGACGGGTTTTACCTTGTATATTTAAAATACATAAAGCATTATTAATCATTACACTAATTAAACATTATTAAATAATATTGAGAATTTCAGTAATTTAAACAACAATATTTAATCTTAAAAAATAAAAAGAAATAATGCGATAAATCTAAAGATTTTAGTTAAACATCAAATTATTGTTTTTAATATGCCGTTTTAGATTATAAATGGCACTACAGATTATGAAAAAAATGTTTTTGCTGGAATTACTCGATCCCACTACTAATCTTATTTGAGATTTGTTCAGAATGCCTGCTACTTAATTATTAAGGGTTTCTCCTTTTAAATAGAGGCAATTTCAGCTTTATTTTCAGTCTATTTAAATTAAAATGGATTTTAATTTAATTAAACTAGATTATTATTGTACTGAAATATATGTGCGAGTGTAAATGCTTTGCTCCATCTGCCGTAATCTGATTGATTGCAAAAATTTAACGCCTTTGAAAGCGACTTATGCGCTAATTTTTTTTTTTTGGGGGGGGGGGGGTAGGTACTTTAATTGTTCTTTCTTTAATTTGTACTTTTTTTCTTTTTGCTAAAAATTGTAAACTATTTGAAAATTATTTTGGGTGATCAATGCTGAGTGAAACGTCGACCTGGCCTACAATCGCCGTCAGCGCCACTTATTGTTTGAAATTCGAGCTAAAATAAAAAATTACGGTAAAAAAACTCCTGACATTATACATAACCCTCCTGCAAAAAATTTTTTAATAGCTGTCACCGTTTGCAAGTTATTCAATTTTAAAATTCATCAGTCATTTTTGGGACACCCGGTATTACATATATCTATATGTATACATATACACTGGTGTCCAAAAGTTAAGCATAATTGGTAATTAAGTAATTATTTTTAAGTAATGAAAGAAATATAAATCGAAATGTGGTGAAACTCCAGGTGTGTAAACAAAATAGTACGCGTCATACATTTTCAAGAAGAGTTTTCCCCGAAATCAAACAGAGGACCGTCAACAAATTGAAAAAGAACGAAGATCTTTTGGATAACCCTGTCAAAACTAATATAGCAAAAGTGTTCAAACTGCACATTATGATTAGTTGGCTTATTGTAATGTACTGTGTTTATTTTTATAAGGATAGCATGTACACTCGTAGAGAAATTAAGGTTTTTATAAAAACAGTCCTAAATTTTTCCAAGTTTTTTGCTTATAATTTGCAGATTTCTTATTATAAAATAATGTTCTTTTCTGAAAATATGACAAACATCATTGTACACAATAGCCTGTCATCAGAATTTAAAAATAATAAAAATTGTATGAAAAATGAGTATGTTTAGTAAATAACTTTTTATTGCGCATGCGTCAACGATATCAAAATGTCATTTGCATATTGTGTTAGCTAAATGTATAGAGCAACTTCTGTAAAAGTTTCAAAAACATAGCTTGAAAATTCTGAAAATGGGAGCCTATAAAATCAACTCAAAATCCTTTATTCCCTAAATGAAGCAAAAAGATGAGGGGCTGTATCCATATTCCATTGTTTAGTGCCTACACAATATTGCACGTACAACTATATTTAGGTAAAACCCCTGATTTTTTTGCTTCCTTTAGGAATAACGGATTTTGAGTTGATTCTATAGGCTCCCATTTTCAGAATTTTCAAGCTATGTTTTTGAAACTTTTACAGAAGTTGCTCTATACATTTAGCTAATACAATATGCAAATGACATTTTGATATCGTTGACGCATGCCCAATAAAAAATTATTTACTAAACATACTCATTTTTCATACAATTTTTATTATTTTTAAATTCTGATGACAGGGTATTGTGTACAATGATGTTTGTCATATTTTCAGAAAAGAGCATTATTTTATAATAAGAAGTCTGCAAATTATAAGCAAAAAACTTGGAAAAATTTAGGACTGTTTTTATAAAAACCTTAATTTCTCTACGAGTATACGTGCTATCCTTGTAAAAATTAACACAGTACATTACAATAAGCCAATTAATCATAATGTGCAGTTTGAACGCTTTTGCTACATTAGTTTTGACAGGGTTATCCAAAAGATCTTCGTTTTTTTTTCAATTTGTTGACGGTCCCCTGTTCGATTTCGGGGAAAACTCTTCGCGAAAATATGTGACGCGTACTATTTTGTTTACACACCTGGAGTTTCAGCACATTCCGATTCATATTTCTTTCATTACTTAAAAATAATTACTTAATTACCAATTATGCTTAACTTTTGGACACCGGTGTATATGTCATGATAAGACGATGGCGAACATTCTTCTACTCACTAAAAGTCAAGAGTGGAATGAGCTGAGCAGTCGTTCCGGCAGTTTGACCAGCAGTGGATGGGTTTATTGGGGTATTTCCCCATAAGAAAGTTCAATCAAGCAGTCTTTAAATTAATTTTATTAGAACTCATAAATAAGTTAAGTTCGTTCCCGCCATCACCTTGGCATTTTCATAGAAAAACTTCCACTTCGCCAACTTCGTGATTAAGTTACGTCATCCCGTCTTACAATTTATCGGAAAAAATTGTCGCGCGTCCAGGCAGTTGAAAGGAAAGATGCATTCTGAGCTCCTAAAAACCCAAATGAGAAATCCACTCTCACCGAAAAACCAGCCCCTCCTCTCTCAGCGTCAGTCATTTTAAATATCCAACCAGGATCAACCCCGAAGTTGCGTGTAAAAAATCCTTACTTCTGATTAGCCCACGAGGCGGGGCGTACGGGTAGGAATTATTTCACGTCTCGCAAATAGATAAGCCTTTTAACATCTTCGCGCATTAACACAGATCACGTGATCAACAAAAAAAAATTAAAAATCTCGAGAATATTCTAAAAAGGAAAGATTACGAAATAATTTCCCGCTTTTTTGAGAAACAAGCAATAGATTATTAATAAGTTAAATAAAAAAAGAAAAAGGACTTTAGCTGTTAAAAGATTAATATATTACGAAACTAAGATTAAAATATGTTCCACAATTTTAGAATTAAAAACTCAGAGAGAGCAAAATGGCTCAAATTTTTTTTTATTTTATTACATATATATATATTTATTTATTTTTATTTTATAAAAATAAAAAATATGTAATAAAAGAAAAAAAATATATACATATAATATAAAAAATATGTTATAAAATAAAATATACATATGTATATATATATATATATATATATATATATATATATATATATATATATCTATATTATAAAGGCCAAACGTATCTGTGCGTAACGCATACGTCATTTTCTGAATGGCAACACTTTAGCATGCAATTCGGTTTTGCAATTTTTAGTACTAAAATTTTATACTTCTTAATATCGCACATTTTCAATTTTCATATCGTCGTATTGAGAAAAAAAATTTACTTTTAAATGCAATTTGTTTGAAAGCTGTATCTCATTTTATTTATGAGTTATTATTTTTTTTTTTTTAATTTTTTGTACGAATTTTGTATCTGTGGCAACAGAAATGCACCATTTTCTCTTAAAATTGATAAAAACTGAAATAAAAATATCATGTCAAAAGAAATCGTCTGATATAAAATCCGATGAATTTTGGCTTTATTGCGTTTTTATTCATCAGTTAAATGCTTTTTTTAGTTTATTGCAAACTTAATTTCCAAAAAATACAACACATTCATAGCATAAAAATGTATTTTAAGTAAAATTCGGGTGACTTCGCCGCATTTACTCAGTTCGTATCGGAAAGCTAAACGAGAGCAATTTTATTTATCCGTGTGTATGTAATATATTTTCCAAAAAGAAAATAATACAAATGTATGATTTTTGATAAAACATGGAGCTATTATAAATAAAGGAGTGAAGATTTGTGAATCATCAGATATCCGATTTGTTTTGCCGAGTGTCTTGAATATTATTTTTGATGCGTTTGTCTAATTCCGTCCTAATGACGTCATATGCATACTTTCTATAAATGTTGTTTAAGACTGGATCTGTAAAAATGGAATACTTTTAGCGGATGCAAATAACGTTTTTTTATATAAAAAAAGCAAGGGATTTTAAAATGATTAAATTAAAATACTATGAGATGTGCGTATGTAAATTTTGAAACGATAGATATAATGACGAGTTTAGATTTTACATGGAAATTCTATGATCATGTCCATTAGGAATATTTTTTTTTTCATTCGTTTTATATCAAACATACGAGCCTCAAATGATAATTTCATTATCATAACTGACCTTTGTTATACTCTACTGATTACATATGCGATTAAATTTTAATAATTTGGACTGCCGAGTTTTATATAAACAGTTTTTTCCTTTTTGTTTGTTTATCTTAAAATAATATTTGTTTGAGAGTTAGACTGATCAATCTAAGTTGCATGTTTTACTGTAGCTAATTTTGTGGGTTTATTATAAATCAATGAAACAGCTCATTACTAAATATTTATTTTCTTTCGTCGAAATTCGACGGGTTCCACCTCGTATATATAAATGTGAGATTCGGATATCTGCGTCTCAGCTTGTCTTATAAAAGTCGTTTTTTTTTGCCTTTTGTTCATCTTCATAGTAAGCATCAAATAAGAATATAGCAATTAGTAAACATTGATTGAATTATGAAAGAATTCATTTTTTCATTATTCAGTACGACAACTAGTAACATTTGTAGTATATTTGTTTAGTTTATCCTTTAGTCTTCTGACTTATTATTGCCTTAAATCTTTTTGTGTTTAATATTTATAACTGTTTTACTAGTTTCATTCTAATTAATTGTTAATTTTCAAAGGATCATAACTATTTGTATATAATAAATCATTTGAACCAAATATTATCCAGATCAGTATATTGTTGCTTTTACAGACATCGTAGATCTTTCTGGTGTTATTGAAAAAAGAAAAAAAAAAGAAATGTGTAAAATGTATTTTTTTAAAAGTAAACTGCATGCTTCTGAAGAAAAAAAACAGCTTTTAAAGTTTTACACGTTGAATTATCTGTTTTGTAAATTGAAAATTTCGATTGTTATCTTTATAAAAGTAAAATTATGTTATGCAAGTTAATGCACTTTTTTATTCTTGCAGATTCGGTCTGTTGCAATCTCTGAGACCGCCTCAAGCGTATTTCGACCTTGCCGGAACACATCCTGTAAATCCTGAGAAATTCGACAGTTGGTCTATCGGTGTGTTGATGCTGGAGATATTTACAGGATCATATCTCAGTAAGAAGTTGTCAAAGCACGTAAGCTCATGGCCTAAACAAGTCTATCCAATACTTTCTGATGTTTTAGAGGTAAGTGTAACTTACGAATTGAAAATTTCCAACTGGCGAAAAATTGCCCAGGCCGGGAATCGAACCCGGATACTTGACATACAAGGCCAATGCTTTACCTGTTAAGCTAACCGGGCGATAACCGGCTGGGATTTTTCGCTCAGATAACCTTATTGGCCATAACATCTGGTCTGTCATTTAGACAGCTTGGCAGAATAAGCCGCAGGTAATGGAACTCCATAGAACGATGGATACGTAGATATACAATTATTTTAACACAATCTAACTGATTGGTAAAGTTATCATACGAATTGAAAATTTCCAACTGAGCGAAAAATTGCCCAAAATTGATAGTATATCTACGTATCCATCGTTCTATGGAGTTCCATTACCTGCGGCTTATTCTGCCGAGCTGTCTAAATGACAGACCAGGTGTTATGGCCAATAAGGTTATCCTAGCGAAAAATCCCAGCCGGTTATCGCCCGGTTAGCTTAACAGGTAAAGCATTGGCCTTGTAAGCCAAGTATCCGGGTTCGATTCCCGGCCTGGACCATTTTTCGCTCAGTTGGAAATTTTCAATTCGTATGATAACTTTACCAATCAGTTAGATTGTGTTAAAATAATAGTAAGTGTAACTTAACACTATGAATAATTTTCACTCCAATAAAGAATGAAACGATTAAAAAAGGATTTTTATAAATTAATAAAATCAACAAAAAACTAGGAAAACTTTAAGATTATTACACCATTTGATTATATTACTACATCTCATCATGTTACTACAAAAATTAAATAATACAAGACGTTCTTACAGACTTCTAAAACTATGCACACATGTGTATAATTTTATTTTCATGCTTTCAATAAAAGCTTTTATCTTCTGCAATAAAATCTATTTATAATTTGAAATATTAATTAGGAATTGAGAAGAACATAAACGATTTTTAGGGTTTCGTTCATCTGACGAATCTATATTCGTCTCTGTCCTCTGTCCGTTCTTTCACAGACGCCGTACACTAAAACTACATATGTCAGGGACTTGGAATTTGTGTACACCTGAATACCTTGTGTTGGTTTAAAAAGAAATGCTTGATTTCAAGATTTTAGGTGTAAGCATCATTGCTTGGGGAAAAAACACCTTGCTAGTAAGTAGAAGATTCTTAGTTCGATCACTGAAGCAGAACTTAAAATTTTTATCCTTAGATGGATTCAATACAAAGAAACTTCACATTTTTGTCCATTTAGGTGTTTATATCATTAGGTTTTGTCCATCATACATTCATAATATTTTTTGATGTTCTATTTTCTTACTTTTTAAATAACTTTTGAGATTTATTAATGAGTCAGCATTTTAAATTTAACGTTAAAAATTTTTTTTCGCTTTTCGAAATTTAAATTTTATTTATATCGTCGCTAAATCCTTTTAATTTTAGATTTTCAAATTTTTTTCACATTTTTGATTTTTTTTTAAATGATTTTATTTGAATATTTTTAATTTGATTAAAATAAATAATCTCCTCTTATGACAATTTTTAATTTAAATGTACTGGTGCTACCTTCTATATAAGAGTTTTATAATTCTACATCAACAATTTAGATTTACTTATTAAAGATCCGACTGTTGCGAAAGAAATATTAAATGAAACCCTCTGTGCGATCATTTACCCACTTGTTTCATTTCATCTCCTTTTACAAGCTCAAAGAAAAAACTCTTAAAACCACAGGTTGCGTATGGCATATTGCATATGGATCTCGTGATCGACCCCTCTGGGGGAGCCAGAATTGCACCCCTAGGGCACAAATAGGAATCCCATGGCATCGCCATGGCAAACTATGGGGTTGTTGGGGGTGCAATTTTGGCCATCCTGGGGGGTGCTCACGAGAGAAGCGTTTCACCCTTAGGGTCCACGCACATAGCACTAACTTCTTGCACTGTCTTTGATCTTTCGTGTCGGCGCTTTGATGTATAAATTGCACTTCTAGTGCA